>CM061057.1:33409988-34901654 GCA_030762865.1 Paraleonurus japonicus
GATAAACAAGAACTCAAAATTCTGTACCCTTATCACTCCCGATTTTAATAATATTAACTCCCTTCTCATTACGAATTTGTCTAAACAGATTAGGAATCTTGTTTATAGTCTCATTTTTCTTGAAAAGAAATATAACCCAAGTGTATCTAGAAAAGTCATCTACTACAACAAGAGTATATTTCCTTCCAGGAAGCCGAGAGGTGTAACAGTCCAAACAAATCCAGATGAAGGAGTTGCAATACTCTTTCGGATGAGGAGGAGTTAATACTCTTAAATGAGTGTCTAGGCTGTTTACCTTTTTGACAAGCATCACATTTAAGATCGGTTGATAAAAGTTTTCGGGTAATCCCTTAACAAGGTTTTCTTAGCCACCTTACTAAGGATCTTGAAATTCAAATGACTAAGCCTTTTATGCCATAGCCGGTGACATTTTCTCCACCCTTAGCCATCGGACAAGTATCTTGGGAACAACTATTAAAGTTGGCCACATAGACATTACCACTGTCAAGCCGGTTAATAGTACCTTATCCGAGGAATTATCCAAAATATCACATTTATCTCTTGAAAACTTTACAAGAAAACCTTTATCACAAAGGTAGAAAGCAGATAACAGATTATGTTTCAACCCTTCAACAAAATATACCTCGAGATACACGAATATCCTTGATAATCAAAGTACCTACACCTTTAGTCGACCACAATTATTATCACCAAATAAAACTCTTGGACCATCAATGCTTTGAAAATTTGATATGACTTCTTGTTATGGGTCATATGTTGTGAAACGACCCATGTCGATGTACCATATTGAAGCTAAGATCTCTTCCTTAAGTGATGATCCCGTGAATCCTGTAAAGCAGTTAGTTTTGAGGTACCCTAGTGATCTTGGGTCCTTTTGGGTCAAGAATCACTTTAGGAATCCAAACAAACATCTCATCTGCAGACAATAAGTCGACTCGGATTTTCTACCAAATCTGTCTACAATAATATCATTTTTAAATGACAACTTGTTGTATTCATTGATTGGGTAATTTTTCTAAACTTAGGAAATGTAGGATAGCATTTGCTCCTTCCATCAAAAGAATTATAATAAGAAAATCTTCTTATTTTGGTTTTGAATCCCTTCTAGTCGATAGGAATTCTTCATTGAATTCTTGGTTTGCATCGAAGTTGTAGTCCTTATCCGACTAGTTGGTTTCCATGGACCAATTTTAATATCCTTTGATTGAACAGATGCTTTCACAAATTTCCTAGGTTTTTGAACATCGATTTATTGTTCCTATCATAACCAAGTCCTGTCTTATCATGAGATTTTTGGGAAGTATTAAAAATATGATCTATTACTGATTGTGAATTATTAAGTGACTAATTTTGAAGACAAGCTTCTCATTGTCTTTCTTAATTAATTCATTTTCAGCACAGACTACTTCAAATTTATCTTTTAAAGTTTTCAATTCATTTTCTAACCTTTCGGGTAAGGTAGGTGATGTACTAGCTTGATCGATGAAAACATTCCCCCTTGAATGTTTCCTCGGTCTGAAATGTTCATCACCTTCTTGCCTTTATTTAGAATTTGAATCGATCCTTTAAAATTAAATTCTCTGTCTCATTTGTTTATAAGCGGCTAAAGATGTTTTTAAATCTCTCAATAATTCATGTATAACGGTTTGGTCATGATCGGATGCAGGTCGACAAGAATCATTATCTGAAGATGAATAGTAGATTACCTCATTAGCCATGAGACAGATCTCATCATCCGATCCAAAATCGATGAGGATGATGAAGATGATGATGATTTCTTTGGCTCTTTTTCTTGACCAACAAAGCTCTTTGATCTCGCCAAATCTCCTGTCTCTTTTCTTCCTTTTTTCTTCCCTTTCTTTAGGAGTCGATTGAGGACAGTCATAATGAAATGTCCTGGCTTGTTGCAAGTATAGCAAATGTCACTCCTATCGATCTGGGACTGAAGTATTTCTTCTAACAGTGATCTGTATCTTCTTGTCAGCTCTTGTTTTTGTCATCATCGAAGATTTATCTACCTTCCTATCCGATCTGGATCTTTGTCTATCTCTTCCTGCCAAATCTCAATTTATTTCTCTTATACTTCATTCTCAATTTATCATACCTTTTTGTAAGTAAAGCCATCTGCTCTTTCAAAGATAGATCGGCTCCTACAGACTCTGTTGACACCTTGTCTTCTTTCTTGACAAAGGCAACAGATTTGGATGAGGTGCTTGACTCCATCTCATCTTCCTCATCTTCTATCTGGATGTCATACTCTAAAGCTTTAAGATGAGAAAATAAAGTATGGTGAGTAATAGAGGATAAATCTTGAGTTGCTTTAAGGATATTGGATTTTTCCCTCCATCTCTTGGTTAATGATCTCAAAATCTTGTTGTTAATCTCCTTCTCTGAATAATTCTTTCCAAGGTCAATTTGCTTTGTTGAGAAGATTGGTCAACCTCATATCAAACCGATCTGAGACTCATTTTCTTTCATCTTGAATGTTTCAAATGTATGCAATCTTGAGCGTAGCTTGTTCTCCTTAACTTGGTCGGATCCTTCACAAACATTAGCTAAGGTTTGCCACATTTCTTTGGCTGTTTTACATCTCTTAACCTTCTCTATCCAATCTTTATTCAAGGTCTCTATGATTTCGTTCTAGCTACTTGGTCAAGATTGTGGACCTTCCTTTCATCATTAGTCAATTGAACTCTTCTTCTCTTGCCTAGTTCTTGATTGTTTGCCTCTGCTCAGTCTTTGGTGCCTCCATGGAAAAACTTTATAGGACCTTCCTCAAGAACCTCTTCCATTCTATCATGAATGGCCTTTAGATGATTTTCCATCCTAAATTTCCAATAATCATACTCTTGATTGAAAATTCGTGCATTCTGGACTTATTACTTTTACCTCGATGACATGATGAAACAAAGACAAAATACTCCACAAAAGCTTATTAGTAGCACTGTTAGAAATGAAAGAAAATGAAGAAAATCAAGATTATTTCGAATCTTGTTCAAGACCTAAAACCAATATCGAAACGACTTAACAACTGCTCTGATACCACTTGTTGGTCCCGGAGAGTTGAGTTGATTAAAACCTTGAGTAAGCTTTCTAGAACAAAATCTAGAAAGGGGGTTTGAATAGATTTTGTAGATTTTTCAAATCTTTCAAAATCAATTCAAAAATATCAGTTGAGCATGATTATGATTAAATTCTCAACTTCTTAAAAGATCAAAAGCAAGATTGATATCTTGATTTTAGTTAAGATTCCGAATTTAACTCTTGATGTAACACGGTTGAAAAATAAACAACAAATTAAAGAAAGCAAGAAATAACACCGGGATTTATAGTGGTTCGGATTTTAAAATCCTACATCCACTCTCCTTCCTCAATTTGAAGAAGGGACTCGCTTCTTGCTTACTTTCTCACTTCCGACTTACAACTTACAACTTGTACAATTCTTCAAATCTTCAATCTCCTAGACTCTACTTCTAGAAATCTAACTAATACAATGTATATTAGATTTTGAAGATTACAAGAAAAGTGTTCTAAAAACACTTAGAACTTTTGAAATCTCTCTAGAAACTCTTGTGAAAAGATTGTGAAATCGAGTAGTGAATTGTGTAAATCTAATATGCATAAGTGTTATCTATCTCTGAAAAATAAAAAAACCTAGACCTATATATAAGTCTGAAAAGTCGAGTTAGTTTGTTAGTTAGTTCTAACAAACTTGAAACCGCCTAACAAACTTAATCTTGAAAACTGCTTAAAACCTCGGTGATTCTTCCTATTAAATGCTGCGGTGACTTGGTGAAGACTCGCCTTTCTTATTCTACTCGGCTTGTCTTGACCTCGCTGAGCTCATCATGATCGTCTCCTGCAGATGACTAGTCTTGAACTTATCTCCAGATGACTTAATCGGCCCTTGACCTGGTCGATCGGCTTAGTATTGAACTCGATCTGGACCATTCATCAACTTAGTCTTCTCATCTGAATTTGTTTCTTTTAACTCATCAAAACTCTTCTTGATCTAACATTGACACTCCACTTTATTTCGTTGACAAGTGTCACATGCTTTGGACGAATTCGGCTACGTCCGGCTTAAGTCACAGCCCATTGGAACAACCGTTGAAGTCGTTTAGTTGTACGGAGCACACCCGAATGACCCCAAATGTGGTCTCATGGAATTCACTAATGAGCTTAGGTCGTAGCGGCCCCGTAGGAACAAGAACTTGGCCCCATGTAGTATGCACCCATTACAAATAGAATACCCATCTCGCATCCGGATTATCGAGAAGACGGCGCATTCTAGGTCCTATTTACGGATCGGCAAGAGTTGCGGCTGCAATTTGGCTCCATATATCCGTTGTTGCTGCGTAAACCGAAAGGGTGTGCAGAGTGTGATGGCCTTCCCATCGTGACAACGCATCGGCGGCGTTGTTATCCTTCCCGGGCCTATAGACAATTTCATAATCGAAGCCAACCAATTTCGCAATCCATCGTTGTTGTTCGGGAGTTGTAATTCGTTGTTCAAGCGGTATCTCAAGCTGCGTTGGTCCGTTATTATTTTGAATCGACGACCAACCAAGTATGGGCGCCAACTCCTAATTGCCTCGAGAATCGCCAACATTTCTTTTTCATAAATCGACCATCCTTTCTTGGTTGTTGCAATTCCCTTGCTCAAGAATGCAATGGGCGACCTGTGTGATAAAAGCGGCCCTATTCCCGGCCGGATGCATCGGTCTCAATGACGAATTCATCGTCAAAATTCGGAAGAGCTAGGACAGTGTAGAACTCATGGCAACCTTAAGACGATCAAAGGCCAGCTGTGCATCCTGTTGTCCATTTAAACTGGTTCTTCTTAGTGAGATTATGAAGTGGACGGACAATTTCACCAAATTTAGGACGAGAATTTTCGATAGTAGCTGGCCAATCCAAGAAATCCCGTAAGGTCGTGACCGAAGTGGCTGGAATTGGCCATTGCACAAGCGACCTCGATTTTCGTGGATCCACCTTGACCCCTCGTAGGATATGAAATGGCCTAAATACTCAACTTCTTTAACCCCAAAAAAATATTTGGATGGTTTGATAACAAATGCATTCTCATGGAGTATAGAAAGGACAACACGAAGATGGGAAATATGACTTTCCCAAGTAGCACTATATACCAAAATGTCATCGAAGAAAACAAGTACAAACCTTCGTAAATGAGGGCGAAAAATATGGTTCATGATGGCACGGAATGTTGCGGACGCATTCACGAGACCAAGCGACATAATGAGGTATTCGTAATGACCATTGTGAGTTCGAAAGGCTGTTTTGTGGATGTCGTCGGGATGCATGCGGATTTGATGGTAACTTTGCCCTCAAATCGAGTTTAGAAAAGAACATCGCCCGTGCAATTCATCTAGCATATCTTCGACGGTTGGTATAGGGAACTGTCCTTTCTTGTAGCAGCATTTAAAGCACGGTAATCGGTGCAAAAGCGCCATGTTTCGTCCTTCTTTTTCACAAGTAATACGGGAGAAGAGAACGGATTGGTCTTTGTGGCGTATCGGCCCGTTTTTAACATCTCAGCCACTTGTCTTTCAATTTCGTCATACGGAAATGAGCATAGCGATAGGGTGCCACGTTCATTGGTTTTGTCTCGTCTATGAGTCGTATTCGATGATCAAAAGCACGTTGAGGTGGCGGGAAAGTTGGGGTCTCCGTCAGCTGAAAACTTCGGCTAATGGCTATTGATAAATAAAGTGCCCATGATCATCTATTGGAGTGGTGGCGGTGGGCCCGGCGAAGACAGAAGTTGAACTCCTCCGTGGTATCGACTTCTCCTCATTCGATTATGTTCAATGGCCTCCATCTCATCAGGGCTAATATAGCCAATGGCCTTTAGTAAAATGAGGTTGTCCCCTATCCAAAAAGTGAGGGAATTATCTTTGAAATCCATGGATAACGGGCTGATTGATTCTAGCCACGGAGTGCCTAAAATCACGTCCCATTTGGTCCCCGGAAGGTGTGAAGTGTGACATCAAATCTAGCTCCTTGAATCACCACTGGAATGTTGTCATAATGGTCACTACACTTGGATTCGTGTCCATCCCCAAGTATGACGCTAATCGGTTTCACCCCTCGAGTTGGTTGGAGGCGAAGTCTTTGCGGCAACCTCGGGCTTGATAAAATTTAAAGTCGCTCTCCGCTTATCGATCATTATCATGATCGGTAGGTGGCCGATGCTCCCCTATATCTTAGTAAATCCACATTCCCATTGGCATCTGCCCAAATTCAGCGATGGGACCATCTGCGTGGCGCACATTTGTGTGAATTCGGCTTCGTATCATCGTCGATATGCCTCCCCATCCTCATCGTACGTCGGCATAGATTCGGTTTCGGGGTGGGTTCTTCCACGACAATACTCATGAATTTGGCATTTGGACATTTATGGTTTCAAGAATACCTCTCATCGCGGGTGAAGCAGTAGTCACGCTTGTCGGCGACATTGAATTTCATCGTTGGATAATTGTACCCAATTCTTGCTGCCTTGGGTTGAATTAGACACGCACAGTGGTGGGTTCGGCGGCATAGGTGGTGCCGTCTTCACTGAGGGCTGATCACCCATGGCTTCGGGCTGTGTTTCGATTGAATGGAGTGAACCCCAATCTGCCGGTGGCTTGATTGTGCGGTTGGACCGCAGAATCGCTTCATCCTTTCGGGTCGCTAATTCAATCGCTTCTTGCGGGGATTGTGGTCGCCACATTTAATCTCACTTGCTAGTTCGGTTTTAAGGCCGCGATGAACGTGCCAGCAGCGCTCTCGGTGGCCAATCGGGGGTGCGGTTGGCTAGCCTTTCAAATTGTCGCAAATAATCTTTGAATGTCCCAGTTGTCGGACCTTCTTGAGTGCTTCATTCTCATCTTCGTATTGGTAACTCCCGAATCTTGACAAAATTCCTTCCTAAGCGTTTTCCAGGTTATCGGTCCTTCTCCTTCTCCGCCGTTTTGTTCGAACCGGCGCCACCATTGGCGCGCGTCGCCCTCCAAGTAATAAGAAGCAATAAGGACACAAACTTTGAACCGCACTTCCTTCAATTCAAAATCTTGCTCTGCCTTGTCGACCCAATTGACCGGGTCCTCCCCATAAATTTTGGAAATTCCATCTTGATGCCTCGAGGACGGTGATCACGTGGGCGCTCGAATCGTTGGCTGGGCGGACCCATGTGATTCGATTTCGATTCGATTGCTCCTCATCATCGTCTGCTTTGGAACCATCTCGGTGGGATGGCCCATCTTTGTGTAGCGAAGCGGGTTGCCGGCCTCGCCACGGTGAAGCTGCCGGCGGCCAATACCCTCATTGCCCGGTGATCGCGGCGGTTGATGGTCTTGCTGCTTCTCTCGCGCCCCTGCGCGATGTTCCTTCATGTTTTTGCCTCACGAAATCTACGGTTCCCTTGATCGGCATGAATGATTCCTGGTCTCCCTTCCCTACCGCGACGGCGTCTGTCCCGACGCGTGTTGCTCTCGAGTCATCGCTTTCGTGATTCCCGCATTGTACGGATAGTGTGCGTCTTTGCTTCACTCAATTCAGCGATCGATGTTTCCAGGAGTTCAAACCTCCGTTTGTTTGACACCATGTTTGCGGAATGCGTAGTAAATCGAGACCGGCTCGAGGCCAAATGATGAGACTGTAACAAGTATAATTCTAGAAACCCAAGAAGAACAATCTTGAATTATGATTGGAGTGTATAGGGTAAGAGTTATTAAGACCAATCAACAAAAATATCGAACCCAAGGGAAAAAGTATGCAAACGAAATTCAAGGATAAGAGTTCTAAATGGCTAAAGTTGCAACAAGCTCATGGACTAAATCACTACAAATTGCAAGAAATTAAATGGCAAGATTATGCAAACAATTTATCAAACACTTAGAATGCAAGATCAAATAGACTAAAATCAATGAGGGAATAGGATGCAAGGGATAATCTCCATCAAGGAATCCACGATTAACAAGCTATGATTGTATCCAAATGCACATCAATCAAATTAGAAAGCATAAACCATCATGAAATTAATCACTCCATTAATATCACAATGCCTAATGTGAGTATCCTTAGTTCTTCCCATCTCTCAATGTAGAAGTCCCCGATTCATACAATCATGCAAAATTGAAACCCGATTAACACCTAATCACGTTAGCTCAACTCTAGCCTATTGCTAGGGTGATCAACCATTAATCAAAAGAGACAATTTTTCATGACGCACAATTAAGAATCACAATTAGGAAGCAATCTAATTCAATTGATCACAATTATCAACAATCATAGCATGAGGCAATCACTTCATCCCTAATTTCAATTATCCCAAGCACAATTTATTAGCCCATGGTGCTACAAGCAAAAACCATGGCTAGAAAATCTAAGAAAGCAATTGAAAATCTAATCACTACAAGCAATGAATTAAAGAGATCAAAGGGTAAGAACATCACCAATTAAGCTTCAATAGGCGAAAATAAGAATGATTAATCTTGTACAATGCTTCAATCCAACTTCACTTCTTCTCAATTCTCACCGCAAACTTCAATTACAATCACCAATCTACTAATCTAATGATCTAAATGTGGAATCTATCTTAATTCTAACAATCTAGTGCAATTACAAGTAAATTCAAGCTACAAAATATAAAATTCGCTCAAAGGAACTCCTAGAAAGCGCTCTGTTTGCTAGAATCAACTCCCCCTCTGTTTTGGCTTTCCATAGCTTAAAAACTGAATTTTCGGTTTTGGGCACTCCTTGAGTCGAGCTTCGGGCCCTCGAGTCGAGGCCTAAAGTCGCTAACACGTTTCTTTAAAATTCTCTCCGGCCTCGAGTCGAGGCCTCGCCCTCGAGTCGAGCTCGCTGCAATTTTCGTCCCCCTCGACTCGAGGCTCCTCCCTCGAGTCGAGCTTGCCAACTTTTGAAATTATTTCCCTCCGGCATGAACCTCGAGTCGAGTGTCTGTGCACCCTCGACTCGAACTCGAGATCGTGGGAATTTTTATCGAGAAGGGCTCCGGGCCCGACTCCCCGTTTTTGTCCCGTATGTTCGTCTTTTCATTCTAAGAATACCGGTACTCTCGGTTTGGCAAAATTCCACCGATTTACCTGCAAAAGCGGCGAAATACATCAAAACCTCTCAAAGTAATACTTTTTAGGCAAAAGAGTGATACTTTTCACATTTAGGCACAAAAACTAACACTTTAGCTCACTTTTTGCACTAAAAATAGCCCTAAAAACATGTATCAATTCACTCCAATCAAATTACCCTAGCAATCAAGACGTAAGTCGTTAAGAGATAATTTCAAATAATTTCTGCATAATCCCCCAAAAACAATGTCTCAAGTTTAAATATCAAAACCCTAAAAGCCCATGGTGACTAATTCAAAACTAAGGAAAGAAATCATAATACGCTGAAATATAAATCTAACTACCGATAAACTTAATTAAGGAAAGTACTCAAGTCTCTATTCCTGCCTTCTTCTTCTCTCTTCTCTTATAAACTATGATCGGTTTCACGGTTCCATCAAAATCATTATGCCATCATCAGAGGTGGATCATTCCACGAACCTTGCGATATTCGACTCATTATACCCAAAGCTCAAGTCGAACTATCAATCACTTGAAATTAAGAGAACCAAAAACTAACCGGCAAATGAGGAGTTTTTATAGAAAATTGAACTCTATTTCATCTATAAGAATATTGAGTTGTTCAATATTAAAAAATTGTTTCACCTCAATTGCAGTACTGTGTCTAGAAAGCATATCTTCACGGGTTTTTTTCTTCTCCGAGAGATACATTTTCGTGGCACTCCTCGGACAAATTTTCCGTGACTTGAGGCTTATCTGCCATTTGATTATCCTGAAGGCAAACATAAAGAAACAATTTGATGTACAACCCCAAGAAAATATGCTACCGATTAAATACAAAAGTGGGAATCGGTTGGTCAAGGGATGATTACAATCAGCCAACCGATTTACTCACTTAGTATCAAGCAATGGTATTTATAACACTACTACACAAACATACCCATAGTTGCTAGAGGCGAGAGCATATGCCTCTTGAACACGGTGAAACTTTTTTGAAAAAATATATCCTAAAAATAAGTCGAACTTGACATATATATCCTGAAATGTAGGGCTAATCTTTATAGTAATATACCTATTTTTACCCAAACCCTAGGATTTTTCAAAAAGAGGGAAAAAATACATGTGTGTGTGCTTGCGAGAGAGAAAATAGGGAGGAAGTGCGTGTGTGTGTTAGAGAAAAATTGGAAATCGAGAGATTTACGCTCACTATATTTTCTCGTTCTTCAATGAATTCACGCTCCCTTCTTCAAGTTGAATGTTTTGTTGCAATTCGATGTAAACAGAGAAGACGCTGGAAGTGGTGACCGCCGCGGCGCATCTCTCCACCGTTGTCATCTTCGCGAAATGAGTTATGCTCAGTGCGTATCTCTCCACTTTGCTCGTCTGTCTCTCACTGCCGAACAACTAGATATTAGACGGTATCGATGTACTTCGTTATATTGTGCGACTTCATCGGTGGAGGTGTCGATCTATTCTTTGAAACCACAGGCGCGACTCGGAAAAAGGTTTACGGCCATTCTTAGGAAAATAAGAGGGAGGAAGATTTGAGAGAGATAGATCGAGTGTGATATTTAAATTGAGAGAGAGAGAGAGTGTGTGGGTGAATTTACTGAAGAAGAGAGATAAATAAATTTGATATAATAATTGTTGATTTGAAAATATGATGTACGTGTCTAGGAGAGAGAAAGGAGGTGAGATAGAGAAAAAGTGAGAAAAATGAGTGGTTGGAAAAATAAGGGTAATGGGAGAAATTCACATGTCCTTTTGTACCTATTGGTAATTCCAAAAAGTCTTTGCACTAGAATGTAATAAGCACTTGGGCCTTGTACTAGGTTGTAATTTTTCCTATTTTTTTAGTTAGATATAATATTGATTTTTTTGTATAACACATGGGTTCTATACTAGTGATAATATAATACGAAGTTTTTTTTTCCCATTTAAGATAAAATTCAATATGAAGAAATGAAAAAATATATATATATATATATATATATATATATATATATATATATATATATGACATTGTCTCAAAGGTTTATTTTGTAAAACGGAGCTCCATTTACCTAATTTTAGATTCATTGCCTTTTGCTCATTTCATTACACTTCTCACGCCTTGCCCACTCTATGCTATTAGAAATCGAATTATTAGGGAAGTTTTTAACAATCAAATTCATGAATTGCTCGATAATTCTTCCTTGCCTCCTTAATTACAAAACAACATACCTCCCCTTCACAAAAATATGGTTTGTAATACGAGTTTTTCTATAATTAACTTGAAACTCTATCTCCTTCTTGATACCAAGTTTTTCATACTTCTTATACTTATAAAATACTAGATATCCCTATATTACTAATAGGGAGTTTGTTTTTTGCTTAGGTGTCGTCATGAGATTAATTTGGATGAGGTGTCATATTTTTATTAAATTCATATATATGTTAATAATCTAGGTGTCATTTTTCTATTGATTTATAATTAATATATGGCATCTATGTGGCATTTTAATATAAGAATTAATTAAAAATATATTTCTAAGGAGGTTTGAACCTTAGACCTCTTGCACAATATGTATATTTTTTAACATATGTATATTTTTTAATAAATATGTTAATATATAAATCTTTAAATATTTTAAATATATATCTTATATCTAAAAAGCGTTATCATATGACAATTTTAAAATATAAAATTATATTTAACTTAAACCTATAAATGTATGTAAGAAAAATTGTGGTTGTATCAACTTTTATAAAAAAAAAAAAAAAAAAACTTAATATAATCATGTATGATATTTATTGTAAATATACGATATATATATATATATATATATTATTCGGAGTAATACTTATGCATCATTTATATAAAAAAATTCTATTAATCGTCTCCTTATATTATTTAAATATATATTATTATTTGAAAATATTATATATAATATATTATATTGTAAAGTTTATTTAACGACAATACCGCTGTGAATACGCGGGAGTTCATCTAGTAATACAAATGATATGATGAAGTGATATAACTCAAGTGGTCGAGCTTTACTACATATGGTCCAAAGGTCATGGGTTCGAGTCACCGTTTACCCGATTTAAAAAATACAAATGATATGATTAGAAGAGAGAAAAAGAAGATATTAAAAAGGAAAGTGATGTTAATTGAGTGGTAGTAGATATAAATATGAGTCGTGTGTAGGAGTACGCCAATAGAATAAGAAATACTCCCTCCGTCCCGGGAAGTTGTGCACACTTTCCTTATTTGTTTGTCCCACAAAGTTGTGCACACACCAAAAATGGAAATAAAAGTTTAAGTTATTTACAAAAATGCCACTCTTAAACATAACTAATTAAATTCATTTTTAATCAAAACCCAATTAATTAACATATCACTAATTAAAATGGGCCACTAATTAAACCCAATACCTAACAATTAACCTACCCAATATCCAACCCACCCATCACTCCCACTCGTATACATAATCTCACAAACCCTAGCTCTCGATCTATCTCATTCTCTCACGAACCATAATCGGCGCCGCTCTCTCTCTCTCTCTCTCTCACGAACCCTAATCGGCGCCGCTCTCTCTCTCTCACGCACCCTTATCGGCGCCGCTGGTACTCTCTCTCTCTCTCACTCTCCTTTATCGGCGCCGCTGTACTCTCTCTCTCACTCTCCCTTATCGGCGCCGCCTGGTACTCTCTCTCTCTCACTCTCTCTTATCGGCGCCGCTGTACTCTCTCTCTCTCTCCACCCCTCTCACTTATCGGCGCCGATCTCACGCTCTCTCTCACAAACCCTAATCGCCGCTCACCCCTCTCTCTCACAAACCCTAATCGCCGCTCTCCCCTCCCCCTCTCTCTCGATCTTATTATATCTGTTGAAGTGATGGATAGTATTCCATTCGATTCGGAAATGAGTTATATTTACGATAGTGATTTGTCCGATTTTGAAAAAGAACCCACGAGTTTCGAAAATATTTCAAATTGTTGGAAAAAATGATGGGGTCGATTTTGAAAAAAACCCTGTGTTCAAGCTGCTTGAAAAGTGTCGATTCTTTAAAGCCAAGTGTTTTTTCCTCTATATTTGAGAATGCTTGATGGTAAACGATGTTGAGTACGGTATTATGGTGCTCCGAATGAGGAGATGTCTTGTGTTCCCGAGGATGTTGGTTTGGATCGACCATATTATGGTCCACGTCCGATTGGCCTTGTGAATCTTGTTTCGCCTGCTATGAACTGATACGTATCATGTGTCAAAATTTAGGTAATCTCTATTTTTACATTTCCCGTATCTTTATTTGCATTACGATGTTGGTTGTATTACGATATTACGTGTATTCGATGTTGGGTATATTATGATGTTGGGTGTATTTACGATATTGGTGAATTCGATGTTGGGTGTATGTCGATGTTGGTGAATTACGATCGACCGTGTATTGATGTTGGTGTGTTACATTACGTGGGTGTATTACGATGTTGGTGTATTCGATCTGTGGGTGTATTCTCGATCGTGGGTGTATTACGATGCGGGTGTATTACGATGCGGGTGTATTACGATGTTGGTGAATTCAGATTTGTGGGTGTATTATGATCTGTGGGTGTATTGACATGTATTTCATGTATAGGTAGTTTCCACTAGTTTAACTTACCTAGTTTTGGAGACTTTATTCATGTGATGCATGTTTTTATGATTAATGATGACAATATTACGAAATCGATGGAAAATTACATGCCCGACATGTTTTAATAGTCACCACTAGTGTAATTGTTCTAGGTATGAAGACTTTGCCTCTTTGTAATGCATGTTTATGTGATTAATGATGAAATTTTTCTAAATCGATGGGAGATTAAATATTTGTGGGTGTATTGGCATGTATTTCATGTTTTGGTCTTGTCACCACTAGGTGTTTTGGCCTAATTATGGAGACTTAGCCTATTGTGATGCATGTTTATGTGATTAATGATGAAATTTTTAAATCTGATTGGAGATTAATTATTTGTGGGTGTATTGGCATGTATTTCATGTTTTGGTCTTGTCACCACTAGGTGTTTTGGCCTAGTTATGGAGACTTAGCCTATTGTGATGCATGTTTATGTGATTAATGATGAAATTTTTTTAAAATCGATTGGAGATTAAATATTTGTGGGTGTATTGGCATGTATTTCATGTTTTGGTCTTGTCACCACTAGGTGTTTTGGCCTAGTTATGGAGACTTAACCTATTGTGATGCATGTTCTTACAATGATCAATGATGATAATATTCTTAAATCATTGTTTGTTTGTTGTGATCATTGGATGGATTTTGATACCACCGTGAATTGGTCATGTATTTCATGTATAGGTAGTTTCCACTAGTTTAATTTACCTAGTTTTGGAGACTTTATTCATGTGATGCATGTGTTTATGATTAATGATGACAATATTCTGAAATCAACGGCTAAATTACATGCATTTCATGTTTTAATAGTCACCACTAGGCTAATTGTTCTAGTTTGGAGACTTAGCCTTGATGCATTTTTTTGTGATTAAACAACAAATCTTGATAAACTTGCATATGAAACACAAAAGTGAATATTTTCACAATACATACGAGTTTGTTTACAAGCATAAACAATATCTAAAAGCCAAAAATACACTTTTATGCTTATGTTTAAGTGTAAACATCAAAAATACACAAAAGCTGATCTTGCAAAAGCTGACTTGTACCCATCTTCAATCTAGAAACCAAGAGCAGACATTAGCCCACCTATGTCATATTGGTACTCGAAATCTGATCATGATCAAGTAGAGTTTGTATGCATTCAATCACAAGCTCTTCATCCACCTCTAGTACATCGGTAGTCTTTCTTGTCTTAAAAGCATGGCCTTCTTCATATGTGGCACCTTGAAATCATTATGCCCTTTCACTTTCATAATCTCCACCAAACAACATGAAGACTTAAAAATACATTGTTAAGTGTGATGTCATCAATTGTTCAAAAGACAGAACATATTCTTAACAAGTTGATCAACATTATAAGAAGCGATTGTCTAATTGAAGTGATTGTATTGCTCTAAACCACCCTAAGTCATTGATGTTTGTGTCGGGTGAGTTTGGTGGTTGGCATACAAGTCGATGTTAAAACCATCGGTAACTCTGCGGCGACCACTAAACTCAAGATCTAAGTTGGTTATGTGTGGTCTTGCATTATCCTGCTGAATGTAGATATTTTTGCTTGCATTTGAAGGCCACTTTGCCTTAATAGCCGGAATAATCAAAAATTGAGTGGGTATAATTTGGATGATGATATTACAATCCGGCATGTGAAAAACTAGTTTAAATGAGCAAAATACATTACCTTATTCACAAGACACTCTTTGATGACATTTTTGGTGATTGACTCAATTGGTTTAGTCTCCATTGTACCCCTAGCTCTATTCTTTGAGTTTCTTCTTTCTTTGGTTCTTTGGTTATGAATGGAAAAATACCAATTTTACCATCAAAAATCAAGCTGTCCATCATCTCCATATAATGGTCTTGCAACAAGCACACATAAACATTACCTTAGGGATATATCTTTTGCTTTTGCAAGACCTATATGGTGCGGTTTCTCCGGAGTAGTTTATACATTCTCTGCATTGCTCTTGTCATAAAAAACCATTTTTCATCTATGTGAACAACATTTTGCATACACGAGAATTTAATTTTTTACGTATCATTGTCCATTACCAAGCTCGATTCAATGCAAATTTCAACCTTTGAAGCTTGTTCATTTGAGTTAGCTCGGGATGAATTGCATTTGTATGTGGTAGTATTTGATGTTCTTTCACCCATCTTCCAACTTGACTTTTCTTTGACTTCTAATTCTCTAGCAAGCCTTCTTATTGTTCCTCTTTTCTCATATGGAATCCAATGCATCTTTTCCATGTCAAGTGGAGCAGATTTCTTGTGAGCTTTTCTGTCATGTTGCATTTTATGTTGGTAGTACTCCTTCACTTATCTGCTTCTTTCTTTGTGGCCCCAATGGTTGTGCACACACCTAATGCTTATCTAAAATTTTTGTCTTTGCCTCCTTGATTTTGCCCCTATGCACGAGAACCATTGGTGCTTTGTTAGCAATGAGAAAGCTGCACCAACAGTTCCTATCGGTTAGTATGAGATTTATTTGGTCTCTAGCCATTCATGTATTCAATGTTGTTTGTTGTGAGAAACTGACCATTTATGATTAATGCAGCCTACTTCATTTATAACAAGTGAATTGGAGGGAAACTTGGGTGATAAAAGGTGATTTGACCCCAATGATGAGACATTTCGAGGGATTAAAAGAGATTTTACCTCCAAAATGTATTTTAGGAGGGAAATAGTGTGAATTTGTATTTTAATGATGGTTGTGTTCTTTGAATTCAGATTTTGTAATTCTAATTATGGTGTTCTTTGAATCCGAGTTTGTAATTTAAATTATGGTGTTGTATTCTTGGTGAATTTTAGATTCTCGGTTTTTTTTTCAACGGTGTAATCGTATTTATGAGCAGTATAATCTTTATGTTTGAACAGCTTAATTAATTTTGTTAGTGTATTTATTTTTTCGCTTTTATGAACAGTGAAATTTTTGGTGGGAAAGATTAATTTTGCCACCAACAATTAAGTGGCACATTAACTTTCCCACCAAAGTTAATACCCTTCTTTATTTAATCAAAAAGTCAACAAAAATTGCTTTTTCTTAGTTTAGTGCCGGGAAGTATGCACAACTTCCGGGACGGAGGGAGTATTAGTTAATAAACTCGTGAGGAGAAATATTAGTCTACGAGGGTAAAATAGTATTTCACCTCTGGAATTCTCAAGAAATCCTAACCACGTCACTCAAATGCAGATCCGATATTCTCACGGGGAGAATAAGACATCTCCTAATTACGGAAGTTTCCTCCGGCCTAAAGGGGATAAATTTTTCTCCTGGACCTTTTCTCTACACTTTTGCTCAATATTTCTCAAGTGCATTAGTTTAGTTCTCGAGGTCCAAAAGAGTGGACTTCTTCTCAATTCTTGATCTCCTTATCTAGACAAGATGAGCTCATTTCAAAGTGCATCAAATATGATCGGTGACACTATTGAAGTATCAATTTTGACCGGAAGGTTAACCGATCAGTATATGCTTTGTTGTGCCTTGTTCAGAGGATGATCAAAGACTCATTGATTGAATGATTTCCTCTGAATAAGGTTGTGCATATTTAGACGTGTCTTGCTCTAACATGTTCGATCAATCGACCGTGCCTTGATAGTGCCACTGGAATAGGCTACGCTCCCATCCGGAATTGAATCGGGCTCTACTCTAGAGTCGAATCACATCCTAGTTGTGGCTCTCCTCTAGAATTGTGTCATATTTTACTCTAAAAATGAATTGTACTCTAGAGACACCATATTAATTTATTTAAATTTTTAATTATGATATAATCAAAATTACACCAATGAGGTCAAGGTAAGATTCAATGTATCTAGTCATGATAATTGATACCCGAAGGCCTCGTTTGACTTCCTTTATTAGGGGTGCATTGATCCCTAATATAACTTTATCATTTATTTGATTTGTTGTATACATTATACATCCAAATTGCTATTAAGAATGAGCCCGTTTCAAATAATACTTAATACATTGTATTATATATTCCAAGTTTTACTTATTACTTCTCCAACATCTATTAAATTTTAAAATACCAAAACATCTTTCTCTTTTTATTTTTTTATTTATAAGAAGGACAAATTGGTCTAAAATAAATTAATACTAGTTATAATACTTCATACCAAACATAATATTAATAATTAATCATTAATTATTTATCTGAATTTTTCAAAATCAAATAAAATATTGATAAATAAACTACAAATATAAATATTATAATTCAAGATACCTATAATGGCAATTAAACGATGCCAAAAGGTAGAAAGCTGTACAAACCTTAAAACGGTTGTGCATCGATCAACGTCAACTATATACATGTGCTTCCTCCACCCAATTCTTTTGAAATTGACCTAAATTTCCTCTTTTCTGTGCACATGGCGGCTTTGGATAATCATTCAACTCCCAATTCGAGCATATCCCCTCCCAATTCATACAGCGCGGTGGTGCTCGGTGGCACCTTCTGACCGATTGCATGACGGCCATCGTCAGTTCCTCAAGGTCCGTTCACCTATTTATGTATAAATACGCAATAATTTTGGGTATATCATATTAATTTGATTGCTCAGGCTGCGGCGGGGTTGACGAGGGATCGAATCGTGGTTGGTGTTTGCGATGGCCCTATGCTCGTCAGTAAACAGGTACCGATTGCTTAAAACGTTGTACTGTTGCTCTCCTTTTGGGCAAAACTTACACGAGTATATGTGAGAACAATTGATGATAATATACCAATTTTGTTGCGACCAAGTGTTTATCTGTCTCTGGCCATATTCATTCGTACTTAAAGAACACTATTGTTTGGGTAATTTGTTTGAAATTTGATTGGGTCGTTTCTAAAGAATGCTTGGCCATTCTTGTGGATATTTGAGAGCTCCAGTGAGCCTATTATTGACACCATTATTGGAATAGAGAGAACCTAGATTTAAGAATAAAATAAGTTTTCATAATACGTTGAAAATGTAGTTCAGTAATGCGACAAGTTTCACTTCAGAATCTTCAAAAGTTACAATCTCATAAGTCATCTTGTCTGAACTGAAATAAGCAGGGAAGCTAAGCCGAGTTGCATCTCATGGCGACATTCATCTCCTCTTACCCAGTGCATGGTGTGAAAGGGAATTGATTCAAGTTCACTTGATTGAGTGTTGTTGTTACACTCGAGATATGGTTATATCTAATGCTTTTGAAAAGTTAAGTCTTCAATATTCGTCCATTTTTGAGGAGTAGAATAGATATATGATATATCCTAATTATCAGTGGCTGCATTGAAATATGTCGTATCCTTCTTGACTTTATACATTCATTTTGAGTCAACTAGTTGACAACTAATATTTTTAGTCCTTTTCAAATTCCAACTTAGGATGTTGATGATTTCAATGTGCAAGTTCCATGCATAAGACTTGAAGAAAGATTTTCAAGAATGTATATAATATATCTTATTTCTTGTACTGTTGTACACTGTCAACTTCAATGTGTTAGCTTTTCTCGTAACTTCATTTTATTTTGCCATCATTAAATTGGAAAAAGTTGTGATGTATTTCAACCTCTTTTTGCAGTATTCTGATCTGATACAGCCAATTGAACAAAGAATGAAAAGTGTTGAAGATTATATCAAGGTAGTTGTTACATGCAAAGGTGCTTTCATGTTTATGCCTTTAATAAACAAAAACACCTTTTGCTATTACCTCAACTGCCACGGCTGATGCTATCTATCCTTGATGGAAAATATTTCATCTCCTTATCTTGTACTTTGACTGCCTTTATGTTATAACCTAAGCATGTGGATATAGATTTACCATCATATTTGATGAGAAAATATATAGATTCCTATTTAACGAAGGCACACTATTAATATATGCAATATAGGTCAGTTCAGTACCTTGTATTATCTTTATTTGATATTTTTTATATTGTACTGTCATGGAGAGAACTTTTTCTTCCTTTCCTTGAAATTTTCTTTCCAGTCTGTTAAACCGGAGCTGGTTGTGCAAGTAGAACCAATTGTGGACCCTTATGGTCCTTCAATTATTGACGATAACTTGGAGGCTGTCATAGTCAGGTCCGTATAAATTCTTGAAAATGTACTTGTGCAATATTCTGTTTTTTTATGTGAGTACTATATAAATGTAAATTCACTTGTTTTCTTTATATATTTCAGCTCTTGTTCTTCTTTCATTCAATTCTCTGATCCTGTGTGTTAAGTTATATTTCCACCAAATAGGCCAAGTTTGAGAAGTTTGGTCTTCTTTAAGGACCCCATGCCGCTTTGCTTTAAAAAAATTTAAATACCGCAGCAAAGATAAGCTCATCCTGTAGCAATATAATTAGACAAAATGAAACTTATGAATTAAATTTCAAGAATTTATGTAAGAGATCTTTTAAAAGATTAGTGTGACAGAAAGTGTAGTGCCATAATTATAGGCCAACATTATGACTATTAAGTATATTAATTGAATTGTTAATCATCTTTGGGTTGAATTCTCTTCCTCCTCTTTCCTGGTTATCACAATTAGTTCACATAAGTACTTTCTCTAAGAGAATGTTACAGAAACTGTTGATGAATCTTTTGCCCTTAACAACATTAGAGATACCTTTGGGTAAATTAGCATAATCTAGTACTCTCTTGTCCCATTTTAGATTGCTCAAATCCAAAATGGATGTCTTGTTTTTGTTTTCCAATATCAAAAATGGCAAAAGAGTAATTCTACCTTCTCAAACTAAACCCTCCCAAACATCTCTTATTTACACCTTATGCCACTCAATACCCATTATACCCTCTCAAACTAAAGCAACCTCCCTCCAATAAAGTTAAAATGTCTCATTTACCCTCAATATTACACCTTTGAATATTAATAAACAACTTTCTCATTAAAACCCGTGTCATTTTGGCTTGAGCAATAAAAAATGGGACGGAGGGAGTATTATAATGTGGTACTTCTGCGTTCTGCCTTATGATTAAATGAAAACCAAAAATTTAATGGTGAAAATGCACACCACTGCCAGCATTTACGATTTATGTGTTTGTGTAACAAATTTGTTGATTAGAATCTTTGAGATGTTAACAATACCTAACCCCGAGCTGCTTTTCTAAACAGTAAGGAAACATATCCTGGAGGTCTATCTGTTAATAAGAAGAGGGCTGAGAAGGGTCTTTCACAACTAAAGGTTTCAATCTAACTATCCGAAATGCACGTTTGAGTCACTCTCTCGCGGCAAGCTCTTTAAAATTAAATACATTAAATTTCTGCAGATTGAAGTGGTTGAGTTAGTTCCTGAAGAATCCAGTGGAGATAAATTGAGTTCCACAGCATTAAGAAGAATTGAAGCTGATGAGAAGAAGAAGAAGCTTCAGTTGGAAGGCCAGTTTTGATCCAAATGGCTTCTTTGTAGTTCTTTCTTCTCATTCATCATCCTATTTTTCTTTTTCTTTTTTATAAAGAATTTATTTATTCAAATGTTCAGAGAGAGAGAGAGAGTAAATACTTCACCCTACATTGTATGAAATTACTTAGCACAGTCAAATCAATGTTTATGTTCAGCAATGTTGTAAGTGAGCATCGTATACACCATAAGTTTATGGTTTACACTTTTCAATTTCATCCAATTTTTATACTCTTTGTTAAATATTTGATACTTTAAATGTTAGTATTTTTTAAACTTGATATTTTAAATTATATATTGTAATACTATATTCTTTTAAATAGTAAAAATTAGTTTGTTGTTGATACTCCTGAAAAATAATATGATATCATTGATCCTTGTAATACCCCATTTTTAGAAAATTTGCATTTCATATTTTTTCAATTTAATTATTTTATTAAGCATTAAATTTGTGAATTTATCTCCTAGTTCTTAAAAGAAAGCTTATAATTTGTTTTCAAAAAAAAAAAAAAAACTAATATTTTCAATGAAGTTTTAAAGAGTTTTGCAGAGTAGCATACTAAGGAAATCGAGCTTGATCACGACTCACACGACAAAAATGAACAAGAAAAATAGATAAGTTAAATTTGAAATGAAGTATAATGAAAATTTATTTATAATAATAAGATAATCATATATATATATATATATATATATATATATATATATATATATAACTTGAAAAAAAAGGAAAAATAAGGGGAGAATGACGTTTATGATTATAGAGAATTAAAGATATTTGTTAATTATTTTTGTTTGTTTGTTTGTTTTTTTTTTTTTTTTTTTTTTTGAGAAAGAAGGAGAAAGTAAGATTATATATATAAAAAAATTATAATTAAAATCTATTAAAGATTAAGTCAAATAAAGAAATAAGGATAAAATTAAGATTTTAGGATAAATTCAAAATTTATTTTGAACTAGTCATTTCTTTTCAATTTAAATAAATAAAAAAATAAAAATATATATTTTAATCCTGCATAAGAATACGTAGAGTCTTTTCATTTCTCATTTCTTCTTCTTCTTCTCATCGTCTCTTCTCTCGCTTCTTCTCTCTCCATTTTCTCTCACTTAAATTTCTTTGAATAACATGTTATTCTCAAGCTTCATTGAAGGTGCAAATCTTTTAGAGGTAAGGAACATAAGAAAAGTCTTTGAAAAAGAGGTGTTTTCTCTTTTCCTTTCTATTTTTTGTAATATGGTGCTCCAAAATGTTGCTTTTGAAACCCAAAATAATTTAGGGTTTGTGATTTAATATTTTGCTAAAAATCTTGATTTATCTCATTGGATTTACTAACTATATGACTCATTTGTGTGGATTCATGGATTGCATGTGTTATATGTCATTACATGTGACTTTTGAGTTATTTTTCCTACTGCATGTCTCTATTTTAATGGTGTAAAGACTTATTTGGTGATCATTTGGTGAATAATTAAGTTAGGTGCCCCAACTATGCTTCTATATGTATAGATTTTGTTGTTGTAATTTGTTATTTTATTGCATGTTACTTTAGAAGTATCCTGACCTTTTTTATAGAATTTTCCCAAACTCTTTTAAAAAATTGATGTTCTGGAAGTCTAGAATATGTGGTAAAAATTTCAGAATTTTTGGAGCTATTTTCAATTTAATATGATTTTTCTACCGTAGTGTTGTACGTAAGAAAAACGCCCTATTTTTATGCGATTGTTGAAAAATTTACTGTGACCAGAATTTTTCGTATTTGAGAATGATTTTATAGTATGTTTTTCTAGTATGTCTTAGCTATCATAAGAATTTTACCTTGATACATTTGGAGTTATATTCATTTTTAATGAATTTTTCTAACAAACAAGTGTCTTTCTAGTAAAAACAGGCAGTTTTAGAGCTCTACAACGATGCATGATCAAGTAGGAAATGTGAAAATTTAAAATATGATTATTTTACTAGTATTACTACTGATACTTAAGATATTATATAAATTTTTATTTGATTTTATTTAATTCATATTCATGTGTACAAAATTTTATAAAAGATGGAATATAACCTCATTTAGGAGATTGCTTTTATCTAACTTGAAAAAACCATAAGTAACAAAACTGAGATTATTTTCATGTGAAATTTTTGTGGTATGTAGCTATATGTGTTTTAAATCTATTGTATAAATTTCATAACTTTCTGATGTGTTTATATTTGATTATAAATTATCCTCTACGAGCTTTCTTTTTAAGGAGTTTTACATAAAAAGTGAGTTTGTAAATTATTTTCTTTAGTCACCTAAGTAATTGAAAGTATAGGTATTTCATAATGAATAAATTAGATTTGTTGTGAGCATGCTATAACGCTTTTATGATTTCTTTTACATATACGAGGAAAAAAATTTTATGTCTCAATGTGCTTTTTATGTGTACTTAACTCGTCTTAGTAAATAGAATTTTTCTTTGAAGTATGTTTAAGTTTGCAAGTAAGTATATGTTATATATTAATTAAAGATAGTGAAAGCACTTTAAGTGTATGTTTATGACTTAATGCTTATAAGACTAAAGGACGATTGAATGTGTCGAGTGCGGTTCGAGACATTGGGTTTCGAGAAGCTACTAGAGTCTTTCGACGCCAAGAAAGTGGGTAACCTTTAAATACTTTTGCATTATTTAGAGTAATCTTTGTGTGTACGAAAGCAGGCGGATCTTCGGATTATGCTCTGTGTGAATTATAGCTAGTCGACGGACTATACTGTGTGATAAGGCTAGTCGACGGACTATGCTCCGTGTGAATCAAGACAGATCTATGGACTATAGGTGTGTGAATTGAGTCGGGTCTACGGTCCGACGTGTACTCGGTTGACATGCTATTAGTCTTTTTAATGTAATTGTACATTAAATATTATCCCACCGGTCTTCTCCCTGGGGAAGACTCATTATGTTACTTTAAACTTTTCGAGTCTTGTTGGCGACGAGACGGACGTGTGACCGGCCGTGTAGACTCCTCTAAATAAATTTACTACAAATTAAATTTCTGTAAGAACTGAAGCTAGTACTAGTAGGACTTATGTCATGGTTTAAGTTTTTTAATTTATATATAGATTACTAGGTCAAGTGGTCGAGTCCCTTCAAAACTACTAGGAAGTTATGTTAGTATTTTAAAATGATATGCATGCATGACTAGCGTATGTCTATTATATTTTGTTATGTTAAGCCGCTTATGATTTTTATCACATGCTTGATGATCTATTTTTGCAAATGTCTATATAAATAAGTGTTTGACTTAGAAATGAGGGTAAAATACGAGTTAGGCACAAGCACGGTTAGGCACTTAAATAATTTAATTTTTTAAAAAAATTACTCGTGTTTTTATGATGTCATCTTCCGCTTGAACCCCTTTAAATTAAAATATTTTGATCCTTCATGCCTAAAATGCACTTTCTTCCCGGTGGCGTCCTTCGGGCGCCACATCGTGGTATCGAGCCGAGGTTGTGTTTTTCCTCCTTGGACTCTAAGTCAAATGTTTTCAAAAAAATATCAACATGGATGAAAATGGTAGATAGATGTTATCATATGTTGATTAAAAAAATGAAGGTTAATAAAAGGGAGCCCACAACAAGACACATCCAAATCGCCTTTAGGTAACCATTTGAGATTTTTTAAGACTTTATGAAAAGTTATATTAAAAAGACATTTACATTTAAAATATTATGTCTATGAGTTTTATGATTATGTTGATTGATGTTGAGAAATGTCTATGAAATATGATAAATGAGTATGAAAATAGGAAAACGAATGCAAATGTCTATGTGTTAAACTGATAAATATTGTTACCTTTTCTTCATTTGAAAATATTTATTTACTATTTTGATTTGCAAACATTGTTTCATTGATATTGTATGCATTATTTTAAATAAAACCCCGAGATTGTGCGACCAAGTCCTAACCTAGAACTAGTTGTTTAGGATGGATCGTGATGCAGCCTACATAGAGTGATATGAGATAGAGTATCGCGAGTGCTTCCAAGTGGATCGGAGACTATGGGAGAGTTTGTGGTCCGATTTAGCGAAGCACGTAGGAGAGCACGAGCTTTTGGCATGGTCGACACAGTTACGAGGCGACTAAACATATGAAGGATAGGGTTTATCCGTACTATCGAGCGATAGGACGGAGGACCTTCATTTACTTGACTATCTATGATTGCACGGAGGGACCCCAGATGAACTTTGAGACTTATAAGTTGGAGTTACGAGGATGCGCGACGGTATGATGCGAGGATACAAGAGATATCGATTTAGAGGTTGATGGGCACCGCTATACAATGCGTGCGACTAATTCGGCGATCCGCCTCCGGAGGCTGGAGGAACGCATCGCCGAGGAGCGCGTTACCTAGGAGGTTTACGGTGCTCATGCTCGGGAGGCCTACCCGGTGAGCCGAGGCCATCCGTGTGACGCCCCAAATTTAATAATAACATAGAATAGCTAAGGCGCTACCAAATTGACCCATTAACTCAATTAAAGAGAAAATTGTAATTGAATAAACAAGATTTATTAAAAAATAATCATTTGAGATTTACAGAAAATGACGCACAATAAATTACATGCAACCATCGCCTCGTGCCCCGCTCGAGCTCCTTCGACCTCGTAGAAAATCATAATCGTGGGGGGATGAGTGTTTGAAAATACACCCAGTGAGGAAAACATCAATGATTGCACGGTTAAATAACATTCGTATGCGCATATAGTATTTTCAATATAAAGCTCATGAGAACATTTAATGCTTTATCACATAGTACGGGCCATTACCCGGCTTGAACATTGTACGGGCCATTACCCGGCTTGAACATAATATGGGTCATTACCCATCTTGAACATATACACGGGCCATTACCCGGCTTGCACATAGTACGGGCCATTACCGGCTTGAACATAGTATTGGCCATTACCCAGCTTGAACATAGTGCGGGTTACTTCCCGTCTTGAATAATAATGCAATTTAACATAGCAATCATAACATTGAATGTTAAACTCGATTAAGAGTGGATATTGCCCTCACCTTAAAAACAAGAATCGCAACAAATGATGCAATGTAATACCCCCTTAATGATCCTCAACTCCTTGAAAATGCACAATCTTAAAGGTCTCAAGTTTCTCCTTATATCCTACAAATAACATATACTCTTAATAATCTCCAATTCCAGACGCTACGAGCGTCGGATCAACAAACTAATTATGATTCTATAATCTACGAGTGGGTACGAGTATTTTGATATATAATACTACAATTAACAAAGATCAAATACTTACCAAAATGCTTCGAGATTTCTCTCTTCTCTTTCTCTCCCCTCTCTCTTCTTTCTCGGCGCCATCTCTTCTCTTCTCCTTTCTTTCTTTCTTTTTCTTTCTTCTTTCTTTTTCCCTATCTATTCCACCGCCTTACTCCCTCTGCTTATCTCTATGCCGCAACCGCGCTTACTAACTAATAGTAAGTTTCATTTTATTTTTATTATATATTATTATATTATTATAACTATATAATATTATATATATCTATATATATACTAAACACATGCACCCCACACTTTGCACACACGACACACACTCTTATATATATATATATATTATTATTATAACTATATAATATTATATATATATCTATATCTATACTACTATATAAGAGGATTCGCAGTCATCCGGCCGCTTCCTTCCGGTGTTCGGTCTTTTTTTTTTCGGTGGCAACACAGCGGCGTCGCCACATACGTGGCGTCGTTCTATTTCTCCGAAATTTTTACCTCATCCCTCCACGCAACTCCACCAGATATTCTTTTCTTCCATTTTACCCATCTTTCCCCACAACTTACAAGAACAACTCACAGTCTCACTCAAGTTTATTGTGAAGCACAATGGATTCCAATAGCCGAAGGTACCACCCTTCTTTTTATTCATTTTCTTACTTGAGTGTATCTTCAATTCGGTTTTGAGGGGTTGATGCCTAAATTACGGTGTTTCCGAGTTCGATGTTTTTTGTTTTCTTAATTTTCAATTTTATTGAATTATGTTGCTTCCGGTGGATTGAGACTATTGAGTCGTATGTGAAAGGTGTTCGATGAAATGCCTGCGAGTTGGGTTGTCGACGGTGACGGATGGGCGCGCGACGGCGTTTGTGACGATGATGCTGCTTCGCGACGAGGGCTGCAACGGGAAGGTCGCGTGAAGCGGCGGTGATTGTGGTGGGATCGGCGAGGATGAGCGATGCCGGAGGGAGGAGAATGGCGGCATTCGCGGTGTTGTGATGGCGCTGATGTTGGTGGTGGCGCCATTAGTGCTGCGCGGCGGTGGTGGTAACTGCTGGTGATTTGGGGCTGCCGCTGGTGCGCGAGGGATCTGTGAAAAAACGATGGGTGAACTCATCCGATTTGTGGGTGTAGGGTGTACTGGCTGGTGGGTGTATTCGCCAGTCTGATGGGTGCAACTTCTTGTTTTGCCTACCACAACTTCGTTCGATCATATCTTCTTCATACGAGCTCCGTTTGACCCAATTTGTTTTTGCATTGCGCTCGTCTCTCGGCCCTCTTTCTACCCATGTAATTGCTCCATTAATTTGAATGCAACAAATGTCCTTAATTTGCACTCAAAGTTGGCCTCAACCCTACAATTTACAACTCACAAAATCAATTCAAATAATTAAATGCAATTAGTCAATTAATTGTGAATTAACATGGAAATGATATTAAATTGAGACAATTAAGCACAATAATCATGCAATTTTCACACTAATCGTAGATCCAACTATCTTCTAAATGGAAGACGAGGAGTGTTTTGAGGAGTATTTCTAAATATGCATATGCACTAGAAGAAACATGGAACCGCTCAATCGAATCTAATTTATATTAAAATTGAATCTAATGTCACTCGCTTTACGAATAATGGCAAATCAGAGCTCAAGACTAAATCTAAGTTACCAACTTCAACATAGATACGTCATACATGATTGGAAATCACTTTGAAACATATCAAGCATGTGGGAACACTAATTGTGAATCTATTTTACCGACTTAAACATAGATACGTCATACATGATTGGGAACCACTTTAAGCATGTGAGAATTTTAATTATAACTTCTTAGTTTTTAAAAATCAAATGCTAAATAATATCCTTTATATTTCCCGTCAACATTTACAAGATATCAACCTTAATTTTTAAGCAATTAACAATAAAATTAAGTATTAAAATTCTGGGTTGACACCTCAAGAATTGAGGTGCCACCGACCTAGTATATACTAAACACACGCACCCCACACTTTGCACACACGACACACACTCTTATATATATATATATATATATATTTATTATATATAATATTATAAAATATAATATGTATTATATTTTTTATTTTAAATAAAATTTATATAATTTAATTAAAGATTAATTATTAATATTAATACTCAATTTATTAACAATAATTATATACAAATATAAATAATTCACGTAGTGATTTTGGGATATTACAATCTACCCACCTTGTAAAAATTTCGTCCTCAAAATTCAGCTTACAACTTAAATCATCACAACTTATTCTCCATTCTAGATTATCCTATAAATTATTTCTTCCTTCTAATTCCAAATGTGGTTCACATCTATACTACTAATTCTTATTTAGGAGTTAACCCAAAATAATTTCTATCACACAATGCATAGATCATATTATATTCATCACTCTATTTTCCTCATACTCATTCATCATTCTATTTACCTCATACTAAGTGCTAAAAGGTAACCCAATTGCATAATAACTACTACACCATATATAATCCAAAATTCATATCGGAATAACAAATTTTACTCTTAAATTATTGCTCCAAATCTAAACCACAAAACCATAAGTCACTGCATAAGCACTACAAATTTCATTCTTAAATTATTGCTCCAAATCTAAAACCACAAAACTTAAACTCACCGCACATGCACTACACATCAATATACCAAAGATGACCACACACGCTCACGAGCTCCTTCAACCTCGTAGAAAATCATAATCGTGGGGGGATGAGTGTTTGAAAATACACCCAGTGAGGAAAACATCAATGATTGCACGCTTAAATAACATTCGTATGCGCATATAGTATTTTCAATATAAAGCTCATGAGAACATTTAATGCTTTATCACATAGTACGGGCCATTACCCAGCTTGAACATTGTACGGACCATTACCCGGCTTGAACATAATATGGGTCATTACCCATCTTGAACATATACACGGGCCATTACCCGGCTTGCACATAGTACGGGCCATTACCCGGCTTGAACATAGTATGGGTCATTACCCGGCTTGAACATAGTGCGGGTTACTTCCCATCTTGAATAATAATGCAATTTAACATAGCAATCATAACATTGAATGTTAAACTCGATTAAGAGTGGATATTGCCCTCACCTTAAAAACAAGAATCGCAACAAATGATGCAATGCAATACCCCCTTAATGATCCTCAACTCCTTGAAAATGCACAATCTTAAAGGTAACAAGTTTCTCCTTATATCCTACAAATAACATATACTCTTAATAATCTCCAATTCCAGACGCTACGAGCGTCGGATCAACAAACTAATTATGATTCTATAATCTACGAGTGGGTACGAGTATTTTGATATATAATACTACAATTAACAAAGATCAAATACTTACCAAAATGCTTCGAGATTTCTCTCTTCTCTCTCTCTCCCCCTCTCTCTTCTTTCTCGGCGTCATCTCTTCTCTTCTCCTTTCTTTCTTTCTTTCTTTCTTTTTCTTTCTTCTTTCTTTTTCCGTATCTATTCCACCGCCTTACTCCCTCTCGCTTATCACTATGCTGCAACCGCCCTTACTAACTAATAGTAAGTTTCATTTTATTTTTATTATATATTATTATATTATTATTATTATTATATTATTATAACTATATAATATTATATATATATATATCTATATATATACTAAACACACGCACCCCACACTTTGCACACACGACACACACTCTTATATATATATTATTATAACTATATAATATTATATATATATATATATCTATATATATACTAAACACACGCACCCCACACTTTGTACACACGACACACACTCTTATATATATATATATATATATATATATATATATATATATATTATATAATATTATAAAATATAATATGTATTATTTTTCTAATTTTAAATAAAATTTATATAATTTAATTAAAGATTAAGTATTAATATTAATACTCAATTTATTAACAATAGTTATATACAAATATAAATAATTCACGTAGTGATTTTGGGATATTACAATCCGGACATCCCTCTAGATGCGGACCAACTCGATGATTTAGTCGGCCGAGCACTCTGTTGTGGCCGCGTCGCCTGAGCATACCTCGAGCCCCTATCTCGCACATTGATCGGATGTTAGCCCAGAGCAGAGATGGAGTGGTACCGATGAGGCTGGACCGAGTGAGCCTCCCGTGACGATATTGGACATGCCGCAAAACGCCCACGCTATGGGCGATTTGATATTGGACATGCCGCAAAACTCTCATCCACTCGAAGCACTCGCGATATTCTATCTCATATCACTCTTTATGGGTTGTATCACGATCCATCCTAAACAACTAGTTCTAGGTTAGGACTTGGTCGTACTATCTCGTAAGTTTTATTTAAAATAATGCATGCAATATCGATGAAACAATGTTTGCAAATCAAAATAGTAAATAAATATTTTCAAATGAAGAAAAGGTAACAATATTTATCAGTTTATTACATAGACATTTGCATTCGCTTTTCGATTTTCATACTCATTTATCATATTTCATAGATATTTCTCAACATCAATCAACATAATCATAAAACTCATAGACATAATATTTTAAATGTGAATGTCGTTTAAATGTAACTTTTCATAAAGTCATAAAAATCTTAAATGGTTACTTAAAGGCGATTTGGATGTGTGCCGATCGTGGGCTCTCTTTTATAACCTTCATTTTTTTAATCAACATATGATAACATCTATGTATCATTTTCATGCACGTCGATATTTTTTTGAAAACATTTGATTTAGAGTCAAAGGAGGAAAAACACAACTTCAGCTACGATACCACATTGTGGCGCCCGAAGGACGCCACCCGAAAGAAAGTGCATTTTAGGCATGAAGGATCAAAATATTTTAATTTAAAGGGGTTCAAGTAGAAGATGACATCATAAAAACACTAGTAATTAAAATTTTTTTAAATATCAAATTATTTAAGTGTCTAACCGTGCTTGTGCCTATCTCTGTCTCTTACCCACATTTCTAAGTCAAACACTTATTTAAATAGATATTTGCAAAAATAAATCATAAAGCATGTGATAAAAGTCATAACTAACTTAACATATCAAAATATAATATAATAGACATACGCTAGTCATGCATGCATATCATTTTAAAATACTAACATAACTTCCTAGTAGTTTTGAAGGGACTCGACCACTTGACCCAAGAATCCATGCATAAATTAGAAAACTCAAACCATGACATAAGTCCTACTAGTACTAGCTTCAGTTCTTACAAAAACTTAATTTGTAGTAAATTTATTTAGAGGAGTCTACACGGTCAGTCACACGTCCGCCTCGTGGTTAATGTGACTCGAAAAGTTTAAAGTAACATCATGAGTCTTCCCTCAAAGGAGAAGACCGGTGGGATAATATTTAATGTACAATTGCATTAAAAAGACTAATAACATGTCAACCGAGTACACGTTAGGCCCGTAGACCCGACTCAATTCACACAGATATAGTCCATAGACCTGTCTTGATTCACACAGAGTATAGTCCGACGACTAGCCTTATCACACAGAGCAAAGTCCGTCGACTAGCTATAATTCACACAGAGCATAATCCGAAGATTTGTCTCTCGTACACACACAAATTACTCTAAATAATGCAAAAGTATTTAAAGGTTACCCACTTTCTTGGAGTCGAAAGACTCGGAGTAGCTTCTCGAAACCCAACCTGTCTCGAACTTCACTCGACACATTCAATCGCTCTTTAGTCCTATAAGCATTAAGTCATAAATATGCACTTAAAGTGCTTTCACTATCTTTAATTAGTATCTAATATATATATATATATATATATATATATATATATATATATATATATATATATATATATATATATATAATATACTTACTTGCAAACTTAAAGATACTTCAAAGAAAAATTCTATTTACTAAAACTAATTAAGTACACATAAAAACACATTGAGACATAAAAAATATATAAAATTTTCTCGTACATGTAAAAGAAATCATAAAAGTGTTATTGCATGCTCACAACAAATCCAATTTATTTATTATGAAATACCTATACTTTCAATTACTTAGGTGACTAATGAAAACAATTTACAAACTCACCTTTTATGTAAAACTTCTTAAAAAGAAAGCTCGTAGAAGATAATTTATAATCAAATATAAACACATTAGAAAGTTATGAAATTAATACACTAGATTCACAACACATATAACTACATATCATAAATATTTCACATAAAAATAATCTCAGTTTTGTTACTTATGGATTTTTCAAGTTAGATAAAAACAATCTCCTAAATGAAGTTATGTTCCATCTTTTTATAAAATTTTGTAACACATGAATATAAATTAAATAAAATCAAGTAAAAATTTATATAATATCCTAAGTATTAGTAGTAATACTAGTAAAATGATCATATTTTAAATTTTCACATTTCCTACTTGATCATGCATCGTTCTAGAGCTCTAAAAATGCTCATTTTTATTAGAAAGACATTGTTTGTTAGAAAATTCATTAAAAATTGAATATAAATCCAAATGTACCAAGGTAAAATTTATATGAAAGCTAAGATATACTAGAAAAACATACTAGAAAATCATTCTCAAATGAGAAATATTCTACTCACATTAAATTTTTCAGCAATCGCAAAAACAAGGGTGTTTTTCTTCTGTACAACACTTCGGTAGAAAAATTATATTAAATCGAAAATAGCCCCAAAAATTCTGAATTTTTTACCACATATTCTAGACTTCCAGAACCTCAATTTGATAAAAGGGTTTGAGAAAATTTGATCAGAAAAGGTCAGGACACTTCTTGAAATTAACATGCAATAACATAACAAATTACAACAACAAAATCTATACATATAGAAGCATAGTTGGGGCACCCAACTTAATTCAATCACCAAATGATCACCAAATAAGTCTTTACACCATTAAAATAGAGACATACAATAGAAAAAACAACTCAAAAGTCACATGCAATGGCATATAACACATGCAATCCATGAATCAACACAAATGAGTCAAATAGTTAGTAAATCCAATGAGATAAATCAAGATTTCTAGCAAACTATTAAATTACAAACCCTAAATTATTTTGGGTTTCAAAAGTAATATTTTGAAGCAACATATTACCAAAAATAGCAGAGAAACAAAGGAAAGGAGAAAACACCTCTAACGTAAAAGGCTGAAAGATTATATTTCTCTCTTTTTTTTTTTTTTTGAAAACCCTAAAACAAAGACGTGAAATAAAATTTTCTTATGTTCCTTATCTCTAAAAGATTTGCACTTTCAATGGAGCTGAGAATAGTAGGTTATTCAAAGAAATTTTAGTGAGAGAAAATGGAGAGAGAAGAGGTGAGAAGAGACGATGAGAAGGAGAAGAAGAAAAAATAAGAAATGAGAAGACTCTACGTATTCTCGAAAGTGTGCGTGTAGTGTAAAAACAGAATGATGTTGTACTGAATGTTATGACATGCACTACAACATCTAAATATCCGTATGTGAAACACAGCGGAAGACTAACACTACAATGCAAATGAGCAAGTTTTTCATAGACTTGTTAATTAAAGTCTATGATGCCTCGCCGGCGAAACGCTTCACTAATTCGAGAGTGAATACAAAAATTTGTGTAAAGAGTTTCCAAGACAGAATCTTTACAACGGAAAATAAAGACTCAATATCACCTATTGACTCTTAAACGGCTAAGTGTAGTAATACAAAATATTACACCGTCAAAAGTAAATCAAAGTATCTAAGACATCTACGCTTAATGACACTTCAATAAACCTATGTTGGTAAACGAGGTAACATGCACAAGTACCAACGTAAAGGGGGAATAACGGCCCTATCTCTTGGATGCACTAACACAATCAACAATTGATATTTGGATATTCCTTGCCATTGTTGAAGTCCTCGGTCTTCTATTTATAGAGGTACTCGGTCTTCAACCATAGATCCTTGTAGATGGATCTAGAAAGACTCCAAAATAACTTCCCTTTAATTCTCTCACATAACCGTCCATGTAGATAGTTGATTTCGCGGTTAACTCCTGCAACCGCATGATCTAGGTCCTTCTAAATCTCTCCGGAATTAGTCTTGAATTATGGATCCTTGTGGAAGATTCTCGAATTCGTCCTCAATGTTGCACTTGATGTTACAAAGATCCACGACAACACTTGACTCGCCTTCATTCCAGATCCTTGTAGAACGTTCTAGATTTTCAACCCGCAATGTCACAACATTTAGTACAACATTGAACTCGTTAGAGAATAAAAGTTAGTTATATGAAGAAAGAAAGTGTCAACTTCGATGTTGCGAGAATATGTGATAACATCACATGCGACATCAACATTATGCAACATTAAAATATATATTTTTATTTTTTATTTATTTAAAGCTCTTGATAAGAAATGAATAATTCAAAAAGGGAGAATGACATTTATGATTATATATATATATATATATATATATATATATATATATATATAATTATCTTATTATTATAAATAAATTTTCATTATACTTCATTGTGAATTTAACTTATCTATTTTTCTTGTTCACTTGTGTGGAATGAGCCGTGATCAAGCTCGATTTTCTTAGTAGATCGCCCTGCAATAATTAAATTGAAAAATATGAAATGCAAATTTTCTAAAAATTAGATGTTACAATCCTAATCTCATGATCTTTTGGCCGATGCGGTGGAGTTCCCACTTCGTCATTGACAAGCAAGTTAAACCTATTTATTTATACAAATTAGACTTAGATTTCTTAAAAAAAAAATTAAGCTCAACGAGCCAACTCGTTTAAATCTATATATATATATAATATTATATATTTATTAATTTTTTATATTAATAAATTATACAATTAATAATATGAAATAAAATAATTTAATGATCAATAAACTCCAAATCTTGTTAACAATAAAACAAACAAACAAGTTTTAAAATTACAATACTAATATAATTATTTAATACGATACTTAAAGGTGAAATGAAACTAAAAAGACTTAATATAGATATTTTTTGGCTCGAACTGTTTATTAAAAAGACAAATTCTTATATGAAATATTGTATCGTGAAATAACACATTTAATGAAATTCGTGGATCCTAGTTGGGTTGGGTCGGATCCAATGGATATTTCCAAAACTCGGGAGGAAAAAATTCGCCGCCACGTGCTCCCGTGGGTGTTACTATTAAATTACATATGTGTTACTTTAACGATAAATATGTGTTCTTGTAAAACAAATAATATGTATTTGTCTAAAAATAATCGCCCAAATGCAAAAATAAAAATGAAAAAAATGGTCAAATAAATCTCTAATCTTATATGTATGGATCAAATAAGTCTCTAATCTTCGACAACTTTATTTTCATTAATAGAGTGTGATTTTATTAAGATGAGGGCTTATTTGATCCCAATATTAAAGAGTGATTTAAATGTGTTAAGATAAAGTTCATGGGTCTATTTGATCCCATGTATAAGATTTGAGGTAAATATGTATTATTGTAAGGGCAAATATGTGTACTAAACCCGTGCAAAAGTAAAAATTAAAACTCGGTCTCGGGTGCTTTATTATAAGGTCAAATATGTGTTATTGTATGAAGAAAATTGTGTTACTAATTAACAAAACCAAGACAACACATGGATAAATGTTTTATTCTTTTAGTAACACGTATTTGCCCTTACGGTAACATATGTTTGATCTTATAGTAACATACCCGGGAACGAGATTTTATTTTTGCCTTTGCGCGAATGTTACTATATGAACACAAATGTGTTACTATATAGAGAAAGATGTGTTACTATATAAAAAAATATTACTATACGAATACAAATGTGTTCTTGCATAGAGAAAGATGTGTTACTATATGAACAAATCGTAAAACGGGAATAACTTGATTGCGATATTAATTCCAATTTTTAGAAAAACATGTAGCACGCGTCAATTTGATAAAAATCATTCATGCCTTCTTTTTCCTGTGTTTTTGGGTGTTTCTCCTCAATTGCATTTCGTAGTTGAATTCTCGTTGTTATTTTTCGTAGTTGAATTTCACTCTTATTTTTCATTGGAGTTCACTGCTTTATCGTCTCCGATCGCCGGCGTTTCGCATCTGAAAGAGCCTTGATTCGTGGTTGGAGAACACAGCACCGGAACTAGCCATGGAAGTTGTGGAGGAACGGAGGAGGAAGAGAAATAAGTCTGCATATTCTTTTTATTTTTATCCGTTCTTTTAGTTTGGCCCACAAGATTTAAAAATTTCCTATTTTAAATGATATTTCACGATAAAATATTTTACAAGAGAGTCCCCATTACAAAAAGTTCGAATTTAAATTTACAAAAATCGTGTTATAAATAACAAGCCAGACTTAAATTTTTATTTCTTGGATTGAGCCATTTTTCGCCAAAAAATAAAATATAATTGAATTTGAAAAGTGGATAGCCATTGACAAGTAGCTAAAATAACCGACCTTAGCGGGTTTTGTTAATCCAACGGCTCTATTTCAAATATTTTAAATTCAACCATCGCAATTCTTCTCCAATTTTTCTTATTTCTTCACCCCTGTTGTTTGATTTCTCACTGAGAACGATCACAACTCTGTTTCATCAAATTTTCTTGAACCCTTCTTCTTGATCAACAGATTTCCGGTAATTTTTCTTGATTACAATTAATCGCAGTAGGGTTTGGTAAAAGTGCACACAAGATGAATGATCTAATGACTCAGTCATTTTTAAGTTACGTTGAGTTGAAGAAACAAGCCCACATCGATCTTGAATCGGATAGGGACTTAGAATTGGGGAAACTCACCCACACAGATGAACAAAATCTCTCTCAATTCTTCCAACAAGTTGAAGTGATCAAATGCGATATGAAAGAGATCACCCATCTCTTGCTCGATCTTCAAAATTTGAACGAAGAGACGAAATCGGCTTACAGTGCGAAAATTCTTCGCGGGATAAGGGACCGAATGGATTCAGACATGGTTGCTATCCTTAGAAAACCAAGATGGTGAAGACGAGGCTGCAATCACTCGACAAATCCAACCGGGAGGATGGGAATGCTGTTGATCGAACGAGGGGTTTGATTACGAGTGGATTACGGGCGAAGCTTAAGGAGATCATGAATGGGTTTTTGGGCTGAGGGAAAAGATAATGTTGGATTATAAAGAGGGGTTAAAGAGGAGGTATTATAATGCAACAGGGGAGTACCCTAGTGAGGAGGTAATTGAGAGTATGGTTAATGGGAATGGGAATGAGAACGGAAACGGGAATGGGAATGGGAATGTCGGAATATTCCAAGAAATGAATTTGGAGAACAGAGAGAGGCATGAGGCTGTGATGGATATATGGAGGAGTTTGAATAAGCTTCATCAGGTGTATCTTGACATGGCTGTGATGGTGGAGGGTCAAGGAGAAGGGATCGATGATATCGAGCGTAATGTGGCCGTCGCCGGTAGCTTTATCAGCGGTGGAACGAACAGTCTTTTGTATGCAAAGCAGATGAAGAAGGAGAGCAAGAAGTGGGTGTGTTGGGTGTGGGCTGTGGGCTTTGTGATTATATTAGTTTGCTTAGTTGCAATGTTGACAAATTAATTAGGTATATATTTTTACCACATTTGATCCTTTTAATTCATTGTGATTATTCAGGGTTGAATGTTCATTGACATTCTTGATAAGTTTTTTGTGAGATTTTGCAGTGTTTTTTATGATTGCAAATGGTTGTTCTAGTGTTCTGTTTAAAATGTACGTTTTGACGTTCATTATTAGATCCATTCACACCCTAATTTCATCTATACACGCTTTTTTTTTTTTTTTTTTTTTTTTGTTTTTTCAACATAGTCAAATTTGTCAAACAAATTAAAAAAAAAAAACAACAAAATTATCCCAAAAATAATTTTATATCCTTAAATGTGTCCTATACTTAATAAATATTCTATATCTTTCATTTGACAAATATTTATATGCATAAGTTGAACCATATAACTTAAAATGTATTTTTATTTAATATTAGTTGTTTTATTAAAAGTACTCTCTGTCCCATAAATATTGCACCATTTTGTGTGCACACAAAATAAGAAAGTAGAGTAATGAGTTGGATTTTGAAGGGTAATTTTGTAAATCTATGATCAAAGTAAGAAATGAGTTGGATTGCGTGTATATGTGGAGCAAAAAATAATGACATTTTGTGTAATATTATGAATAATGTGAGGGTGATGTTTATAGTGGGGTTTCTATGTTTGGAGCGTGGAAGTTACCTTGAGACGTGCAAATAAGAAAATTGTGCAAGTTATTATGGAACGGAGGTTCCATCGAAAAATGCTAGTGTGAACCATTTCTGAAATTGTCTTTTGCTAAACATTATTTATAATATTCTAAGTATATAATATATTTTTAACATTAAAAAGAGAGGTAATAACAATTTTAATTATTAATAATTTTCATTTCTATAATAATGATTGTCATACATACAAACCAAACAACCCACCAATAACTATCATATTCATTATCAACCAACTTCATTCTCATTTCGATTCCTTACAACAAACCAAACATTCCTGAGTCTGATTAACCCACTCGTAAATCCATTCATTTTAAATCGTTTATACAGAATATTGTTAACAATTTGAATATTTGATCATCTCATGAACTTGTGGTATGAGATCCAAATGTTATAATCTCAATACACATACGAGTAGAAAATGAAATATTATTGATGATGGAAGAGATGCACAAGGAAATGTCTGTTTAACCACGACTTATTCACCGGAACAAAAAGGAGAAAAGGGCAAAGTTGGGATTTCAGCAGCTGCTCAAGAAAGGGCTAAATGTTGCAGTGCAGTCCAAGATTGATTAGGATCTAGCTTCACCTCTCCAATCTGAAGTATCAATTCAAAACAACAAAAAGGAATATCAGATGTTTTGACAAATTCATTCACACACAAACACACATTAACAGGAAAATGTTTTTTAGACCCATAAGTTTAGGGTTGCAAAAGAAGTATATTATGTTTCTGGGCCTGTAAATTAAGGACAATACTTTTTAGTTTATATGAATGTCTGTCAAATTGGTCTGTATTAGCCCAAATCGGGTTGAAATGGCATGTGAGAACTGGAAATTGCTTGATCCCAGTAAATTAAGGACAGTACTTTTAATTTTATGAAAATGTGGGCCAAATTGGCCCGAATTAGTCCAATTTGGCCTACGTTTACATGAATAAAAAAATTGTCTTTAATTTACAGGCTCGTAAACATAATGTCCTTTTTGCAACCCCAAAGTTACAGGCTTATTTTTTGCACACATAAGTAATATAACCTGAGTTTTCTATATACATACATACCTTGGCATTTTCAACGCACACAAAATCTTTATAACACGATTCCATAGTCAGATGCGGGTTCCACAAAACAGTATCCGACCAACTGCAATGAAATAATAAATAGAACAATGAATACAGTTCAATCATAAGATGAAATATTCGAAATAATTAGACAAAGCATCTCAATTACTTTGTATTCTTGATGCTAATTATATCACCCAATCCATTGTCTAGCTGTATCTCCGCAGGAGTTTCGAGATAAACGCAATCCACAAATCCAGGAAATGTGATAACATCCCTAGCAGTTTCAACAAAATCAAAGTCAGGAAAAAATAAAAACATTACAGCTTTTAATAATTTGAATGAATTGAAATTGACCTTTCTTCATTGCCCGCCACTGGATTTTTAGGATCAGGATCTTTGTTCAATGTTTTGCAGCCTTTCAGACCTTTAACAGATGCCCCTGTTACCAAAGCCTGCATGAACAAAGAAAATTTGATGATTTGTGTAGTAGATCTAATCTAGTATATATAATGAGGCAAAAACTACAATAGAGTACTTCATGTACTTCTACTTTCCTCTTGTAGTACTACGATTTCTGCTTATCAACCTCCAAAAGAATGATGATATTGGAAAATACTTACCCTAAAGTATGTATGCAGGGCAGTAGTAAATGAAAATGGCTTTTCGTCATTATTTGTTACTTTCAACTCTGTTGAGAGGGTATTATTGTCCAGAGTAACCTATAAAAAGTGGCAAGAGAAATAAAATGAGCTTAAGCATTTTGAGGTTGTTTAATAATATAAGTTGAGAAACACAGCTTGAAAAAAAAAAAAAACTTGAAAATACACACAGCATAAACTCACTAACCTTGAATAAAGCTTGGAAACTGTAATCCCACATAGAACGGCTGTATGGACCGTCTTTTAGCTCAAGAGTAACAGAAGGATTTCCGCCCACAGTTTCAGAACTAACAACGGACCAGTTCATATTTCTAGCAAATCCATGCTGTGAATCATTTAGGTATCCTTAAGCTAGAAATATTTTAACACGTAAACTGGAAAGATGCATCGAGTAATACAATTTTACGAAGCAGGAACTAAATGCGTTTAGTTCAGACTGTCAACAGCTATTGGCTCAAGAACCCGATAATACCAAAGGGGTGCTTGGTTCATAATTCTTCAATGAGAGTGGTAATGAAAATAAATATAAGATAATTGTGGTAGTTCATGAGAATAAAAATGATCAATTCGCCTTCATCATATTTCATACAAGGTAATGAGACTCAAAATAAGCTAATATTACCCCATTGTGATTAACTACCTCCTCCCCTATAACCATTTCTCCTCAATTATTTCACTATTCCTCAACCAACAATCATCTTTTCTCCATAATTCTCATTGTAATGCTTTATATTCATTTATTTTTGGATTGCTGCCGCCCTGAGGTACATTGAGAAATGAGGAGAAAAGTACTTCATAAAATGTTGTTACCAAGTGGAGGAATAACCTGCTGGATTGCGCCAGGTCCAAACTGTGGAAAACAGTGCGGGATTCCTCCACTGTTTCCAGAAAAAGGCATAAATAACTAATTATTCTCAAATCTATGCTTGAAAGGAGTACAAAAATCATAGATCCCACAGGCCACAACAATGATAAAGAAATTAAAAAACTAGTAGTATGGCAAAAGAAGCTGAAATATGATGAAGGGCATTAACCAGAATAGTTGTAAAAATAATTTAAACATGATAAAAGAGATATTGTTTTATCAAAATTTCCATTTTTTACCTGATGGGCTTCTGCCCGGTAAACACAGCATCTGGGCGAACAAAGAGGAGGTTTTTACTCGCCACTTTCCAAGACGTCACACAACCTCCATATAAGTATAACTCTGCCTCGCTGAATAATAATAGCTCATGAATTACTGCTTGTACACTCATTGAACAAAATGTTTAGTTAATGGAGAAAATGAGTAGGCCAAGCATTCGAGTAGAGCTGAACAAGCAATTAGGGTCTAGGCTATAACAAGGGCTTCACGAAACCAATAATCATTCTGGAGAAAAGAATTTCAATTCTCCTTCTGGCAAAACAGATAGGAACAATTTTTTTGGCTGAAATTGCAATTGAAAATTGGTATGACAAGTTAATTACAATCGAATGCTGTGTTTTATGAATTTCATTAGCAGAATTTCAGATAAGAAACTATAGCAAAGCAATATCATGTATACATTATGCCCACTGAAGAGATCATTCACAAGCAAGACTAAAAACTTGTAGATAAAATACTAATCGATACTTTAACCCAAACCTAATCAGATTGATAGAATAACAATTTTCACTTTCCGAATCGTAAAACCGATCAAATAGCTGAGGGAAGCCATTAACATACCTTCCGTGAACTGAAGTCAAGATAACCTTGGGTAAGTCACCCAAACCCTTGGTAACTTTCACATTTTCAACATTTGCGGTCGAGGACGCCATTGCCACACCAGAAAACCTGCAACAAAAGGCGAATCGCACTGCCCTTTTATCTGACCTCTTCTTAAAAAAATATCAAAATTACAGCAAAATTAACCATTGAGGATTGAATATGAACTCACCGGCTGACTCGGCGAGGTCTAGCGGTGGAGGTGGTGAGAGAGAATGAGGATGCGATCGGCATTGCCACCATCTTCGGTGACTATTTCAATCAAGATTTTGTGGGAGAAGAAGGTTTATGCAACGAATTTGGATATTCTTATTCTTTCTCCTTTTACTTTAGAGTTTTGTCGTTCCAGGAAATTCTATCATCCATTATCATACATACGTCTTTATGTGAAAATATTCTAGTGCATCTATCTATATTTACGAGAATCTAAATTTTATGTGTGCATTATATATATAATAACTTTTAATCACAACATTTCATTTTAATTTTTCTCCTCTCTCATTCAATTCTCATTTTTCTTGATTTACGGATATGATTTATACCATAAAATTTTAAAATTTAATCTCAAACGTCTATTTCCTTCATATTTGTTTATAAATACTCATCATCTATCATTCTATTCATTTCACAAAATATAATTGTTTGTCCTCTTTCTTCTCTAGCCATTTTTTTTGGCGGATCAATATTAATCGATCACATTTCTTTCATATTTGTTTTCTCTCTTCTCAAACCATTTTTTTTGCAGGTCAACAATATTAATCAATTTCCTTTCCTCTATTTTTTCTTATAATATGTGTTTTTTAGATTGTTTATATTTTTTCTAACCATTTGTTTTTTGCCGGTCAATAATATTAATCAATGTTCTTTCTTTGATGTGGTGTTTACATTGTCATTCGTATATTTTTTGTTGTGTGTATTTCTTTTTTTTTTTTTTTTGGAAAATTACAACCTAATACAAGGCCCAAGTGTTTATTACATCCTAGTGCAAACACCTTTTTGGAATTACCTGATTTTCCCCAATGCCCTTATTTTTCAACCTTCACTATTTTTCCCTTTCTCTCTCCTTCTGATGTCAAGAATCTATTTTTTTCCCAGCTTGCCTCGTTTTGGTCCGACGACGGTCACATCAAATCGGCGTTCACCCGTGTTATGAGGTTCAAATTCAAATAGCTTCATTTTAAATTTCTTGCTTTTATCCACTATTCCTCTTTTTTTCTCTGTTGCGACCAAGCATTTCATATCGATAAACAATTTATAGATGGATTTTTCTCGAAGTTGAAATTAATGTAGACCGCATTATCCCTCATTTTTTGTACATGATTTTTATCTCTATCTCTCGTTTCACCGATCTCTTATTTTCTTGTTGGTTCTACGAGGGAAATTTCTTCTTTTCTATCTTGTTGATGGAGCACAAAATAATTGTCAGTTAGAAATTCCGCCACCGGCGCAGGTTGCTTTCTTTGAGTGGTGATTCCACGTTTACTTGGTTTGAATCACGGTACGTGGGACTGGATCGAACTCAGCTTATCCCGATTTCATTTGTTTTCTCGGTGGATAATTATACGAATACATGTTTAAAATGTGAAGATGATTTCCTGAATATGATCTTTACGTGCCATCATTTAAATTTGAGTTTGGTGGATGTTACTATTTCTTGTTGTAAAGATGAAGCTCGAGTTTATTGGATGTTACGGTTTCGTCTAAGCGGGGTTTGAGTGATAATCGAAACACCAATGGGAAGGGGATTGATTCTTATGATAAAAATGATAATGAAAAGTCCAATTTGATTCTAAACTAAATGGAAACGACATTGATGTTAATGATCAATTTGATTCCCTTCCAAGATATGATATTTGTCCAAGGTCTTTGAAGACTCTAAACCTTTCTAATTCATGGGTTAATATAATGAATGGGGGTGTTGGGGCTGTTTTTCCGGGTGGTATTGTTCAATTTAGAACTCGAACTTATAAAGTATTGTTCTATTTTGGGATTTAATTTTTATTTTCATTAGGAACACGAAAAGATATGTACATGTTGTTTGTAAAGAAAATCAAACCGCACAATGTCTATGGTTCATAAAAGCAAAGCTCCAGCCTCGCTTCTAATCATTTCATTGTGTACAAGGCTAATCTATTTCACTCGTGCATTGAAAAGTTAGTAAAGGATGAAGGCACGTTTGTGTCCTAAGATCATGTCCGAATTCTTTCTTCAATGTGCGCAAGAGGCCTGAAATTGGTAAAGAGATGGTAGATCTAATGCAAATTCAATATGAGTACGCGTGAGTGTTTTGCGAGAATCGTTGTCACGAATGTTGGCACATTCGATGAACAACAGACAAAAATAAATGATCGTAAATATAAAGCAAAAGTCTTAAACACTTTGCAAGATGGATATCAAAATTTTATATAGACTATGAATAAGTCTATACCGCCAATCGCGAATTATCACTAAATTGTTAAGTGATACAATCGGTGAAAACATAAGCCACACCGTGAATGGATCTACGTATATGGTGACTAGACAATGATCAATCTAACCTATCACTAATACATATAAAGACCCAATGTTGAGTGAAATGTCGGGCCGAGTATGAAACATCAATAAACTCAAATAATCTAAACTAATAGATTATGCTAGATTGTGTTTCCCTCAACTTCAAGTTTTAATCTTCATAGCAAAGCCGTGTATATATATAGATAATCTGGACTCTTAATGCTTGAAGATAACTTCCACATCTCCCTTGAAAATAGGTAACTTCCTTGTAACTTCCCCATGTTCTTTTCAACTCCTCACTCTTGCTTTTCAACCGCATGACTTCTGAAACTGTCATAAGTCTTCAAACTGTAAAAACAAAACATTTCGTGGGTTAAGGGTTAGTGGAAGTAGAAGGGCGAATTTTGATGTTGTGACAGAATGTTGGCACATTCGAGTAACATTTGTCACTAACATCAACAATCTCCCCCAATTCGGTCTTTCTACTGGAACACACATGATGTTGTACCAATGAACGAGAATGTGTACACAATAGAGATAAGTAAATCAATATCAAGTAATTGACATCTCATTACTTAGCAAAAAATAAACGTAAATATAAAACAATAAACATAACAAGGACTAAACACATAACTAAAACAATAAAGTAATACTAAATCAGAGCAACAAGATATAAGGACATATAACACAATATACTAACATTAACAAATACTAGACTTAAACAAAAATAAATCGTAACATAAAAACAAAGACATAAACAAAAATACGCAAAATACCAAACTACTCATAAGTTCGTAAAAGAGTATTCGGAACAAAACATACTTATACTATTATAAGTTCAAGGAAATTATAAAACACATAAACAGAAAATGAAATGAGTCTATTACAAGAATAGGACAGAGCTTATAATGAAAATCGGGAGAGGAATGGGTTGTTTAGGTATAACAATGCATCTTCATAAGTCTCGCATAAACTCCCCTTTCTTCAAGCTCTTCTATTCTTAAAAGCTCCCCTCACTCGGATCCTTAATGTCCCAGTCATCCAAGTCATCATATAGCACACCGAGATCCTCATCATCCCGGCCATCGCATCTATCTTTTCAAAGCATCAACATCCATGTTCGAATGCTGGGTCCATCATCATTGTTGGTTGGATTTGTGGGCACATCATCGTGCACATTCTCGAGTATCGCTTTCCATATCAAGATCGGGAGCAAGACTTGTACCACTCCGAAATGTCAGCATCTAGTCCTCCCGAGTACCGGCACCAACCGCATCCATATTAGCGGCATCATCGAGGGTCCAGCAACATCGCAGGCTCAACAGGATGGGTAGCATCGGCAGGTAGCAACATCGTGTCCTACTCCCTCTCACAGCTGGAAAGCACCCATTCCCACATCCTTTCTCGCATTTCAAGGTTACTTAATGAGACATTTCAAATTAGAAATTGAATTATCTGTCATAGTAATTTGATCCTGGATAAATTGAAGGCTGAAGTTATGGAATCTTTGGCGGTGTGTGTGCCAACATTTTGCGGCACATCGAGGTTGTTGTTCAGCAGGAGCTTCTGGTTGTGCATTGAGATCTCTTATAGGTAAATCAATGACCATTGGTCCACTTCTTAGAATGTGAGATATCCCCAAACTCGGTGCAAAAGAACTAATGACCTCATTCTTTTCTCTTTGAAATCCTTGTGCCGAAATCATCAAGTAAATTAGACTAGGATATGGCAACAATCCCATACTAGATATTCTCCCGAGTAGGTCATCATATTGTCAAAAATTATTTTCCCAAGATTAAACCTCCTAAGGTGGCCAATCTTGTACATCAGACAGACTTGTTCGGAGGTTAATGTGGTAGTATTTGAGGAAGGAAGCCAATTGTAAACAATTAACTTATGAAGGACACTGTATAGGCCGGTTAACACGTAAGAGTTCATCCTATATCTCCAAACAAGCTTACCCTTCCCCGGTAATCACACCGACTACTTCATCCATATTATCCACCGTGGATCTTCATCATCTCTAGTCCTTAGAAGAGTTAATCACAGAGTCACCTCTATTATTTTACCTCTAAACTTCACTTTCCCATAGTGCCTAGAATTCACTTCGGTGACTCGACTTTCAGATTAGCATAAAATTCATATATCCAATCTACTAAGTAGGGTGTAGCAAATTGGAGAGCATGCATCAAGGATCTATCAGGATACCCAATCAAATTCATAGACACAAAATCATTCATCTTAATAATTCTTTCCCCAACAATTATCCTAGTTCTCAAATTTCTAAATTTATCACCGTTAACACCATTATAACTAGACTCGAGTCACTAGATGTCAAGGATAGTGAAGAATCTGTTTGTACCTCGGTAGATTTATTCTTGCTATGTTTTGATGAGAAAGACTGCGAAGAAAGAGCTCGATGTTGCCATGGGTGTGGCAACATTTTCTCGGCACATCCGGGATCATTTTGCTTTTGCTTCTCCTTTCCAGATTAGCAGCCATTTCAGCCATGTTTGATCTATTTCTGAATCCTCCACTCCCCTCGGACCGAGCACCGGACAGAGGCTTGACCACTAGTCTCCTTCTCTGGGATTGCTTCCCTCATTTCTTCTTCAAAAGAGTCGAATCAAAGACTTGTATTGGCTTTGAGGCAACACCATCATCGTGTTTCTATTTCTTCCCTTTTTCGAGTAATTCACCCTCTTTCCCATTGTTCTGTAAGAACATCTTTTCGCCCACGTCCTCTTGAGCTTGAAGCTTTTTGTCGAATAGTTCAAAGACGAGCGGTGAAGCTCACTAGTATCAGTTGAGTCGGAGGTTGGGTCTTCCATTGGAGCGTCTTGTGGCGATTGAGGTGGTGTGAAGATGAGATGTTTGAATTGTTGAAAATCCACTTCCACGTCGACGACCATGACTATGGGATAAATTATCTGCTTGGTCAGATTCTTGAAAGCGTAGACAATTTGATCGCTGGTAGCTCTCTCTGCCCGATTCGGCGGTTATAGGGAATGTTTCGAGAACGGGTTCCGCTTGGGGCTTCGCCGCTAATCGGATTTTGTGGCGTTACGCCCAAAATTGGAGTTTTAGTGGATTGGATATCGGGGATTTTAGAAGGAATTTCAGTAGGTGGGAGAGAAACATCGACAAAGCCAACCCTAATTGAAGAGGGTGATGTTGGGCGAGATGCGCCAACATTCTCAAACACATTGTCGACGGCCATTGAAACTAGAAGATGAAGGTTTTTCGAGGTAGAGGATGAAGCTGGAGAGGTTAAGTGTTTAGATTGTGAAGGTGAGAGGTCTCTTCGATCAGCCATATTAATAATCTGCAAACACTTTTCAAATTAAATTAATTAAATAATCAATTTGAATATTTAAGAAAGGCTGATAAAGATCTAATACCAATAAGCATAATTAATAATACCTTCAAACACTTCATTTAATTGAAACTATAATATAATGTGTAAAACACACTGAGTATTAAGGACCTTAAATAGGAAAAAGAAAGAACGTAGAAGTTGTGACCACATCGGTGTTGAGAAGAAAGAAGTTAATCACATCCCTAAGAAATAGGACATTACCGAATGTGTGGAAGTTAATTTAGAGACATGCAAAAACCGCTCAAATAAGTAATAATAACTGCACAATAAAATAAATTAGACTACATAATATTGTTGGGAATCAATTTAAAATAAATAATCCTTCATAAAATAATATTCGGAAATTATCAAACTCATAGAGGTAAATATACATATAAGAACCGAGAATGTTATTCACCGAATGTCGGCACACACACTTCTCAACACAGCTTTTACATGAAATTAATTCATTTGTGTTGCACTATATTTTACTTTTCTCACTTATTCATATTGATCCATCTTTCCGGAAGAGATCATTGTAGTTGTCAGCTCCATGTCCCATAATTACTCAATGGATTGTGAATATATTGATGCATTCAAATCACCTTTTGAAAAGAGAACATCGTAGTAGTCAACTCCGTGCCCCATAGTTACTCGGTGACATAACATCTAATCATGAGTTTTAATTGATTGCATTTGAGAAAAGTGTGTCAAGGATAGCTTATTTTAATCACATGTTCTAATACTATTTACACAAGAGAGTTCGAAAACACTAAATATTACAATACTTAGAAAAATTTAAATAAATTGTTCTAGTGTTGTTACAAATGTTGGCACATTTGTTACAACACATAGCAATAATAGGTCTAATTAGTGCATAAACCTAGAAATTTTCTAAGAGAAGAAAACCTCTCATTATCAAGGGCTTTAGTAAAAATGTCTCGTAATGTGCTTCTCAAGAGGAATGTATTCCAACTTTACAACTTTTTCTACAAGGTCCCTAATGAAGTGATGTCTTATACTTATATGCTTAGTTAATGAATGTTGCACAGGGTTCTTAGATATATTAATTGCACTTGTATTGTCACAATAAACAGTAAGAGTACGCTCTCCAAACCGTAATCATTGAACATCTTCTTAAGCCATAGAAGTTGAGTACAACAATTTCTCGTGGCTATGTATTCGGATTCAGCCGTAGATAGAGAGACACAATTTTGTTTTCAGCTATGCCATGAAACAAGATTGTTACCCATGTAAAAACATCCTCCACTTGTACTCTTCCTATCATCACTGTCACCGCCCAATCTGCATCATTATAGCCAATCAAAGAACAATTAGTGTCTTTGCTATACCATATTCCATAATCACATGTGCCTGCCACATATCTAATGATCCTCTTAACCGAATTCATGTGAGATTCTTTGGGATTAGCTTGATAACGAAGCACATAAGCAAACACTAAACATGATGTCTGGCCTACTAGAAGTCGATACAAAGATTACCAATCATCGACCTATATAATGTTGGGTCAACATTTGTGCCAACACTGTCTTTACACAATTTTTGTGTTGATCCCATAGGTGTCTTCATGTGTTTAACATTGTCTAAACCAAACCTTTTCACAAGATTTTTGGCATATTTATTTTGACAAAAGAAAATGTCATCTTTGCATTGTTTAATTTGAAGACCTAAAAAGTAATTTAAGTCTCCAACCATCGACATTTCAAAGGTAGTGGTCATTTCATGCACAAATAATTCAAGCATTTTTTCACATGTAGAACCAAACACAATGTCATCAATATATATTTGAGTAATCATTATATCGTTTCCAAAATGTTTTATAAACAAAGTCCTATCAGCTTTACCTCTATAGAAACCGAATTCAACAAGAAAATTAGTTAATCTACCATACCATGCCCTAGGTGCTTGCTTCAAACCATATAAAACCTTCTTAAGTTTATAAACATGATCAGAAATTCACGATTTTCAAACCCCTTAGGTTGTTCTACATATGCTTCTTCCATAAGAATTTCATTTAGAAATGCGGCCTTGACATCCATTTGATGCGCTTTTATATCAATGTAACATGCAATAGCAAGTAATAGTCTTATGGATTCAATTCTAGCAACAGGAGCAAAAGTCTCATCAAAATCAATTCCTTCTACTTGTGTATAGCCTTGAGCAACTAATCTAGCCTTGTTTCTTACAACATTACCAGATTCATCAGCTTTTGTTTTGAAGATCCATTTGATACCAATTACATTTACATTATCATGCCTAAGCACAAGTATCCAAATATCATTTCTTTCAAATTGATTTAACTCATCATGCATTTCATTAATCCAGTTTTCATCTTTCATTGCTTCATCAACATTTTTAGGTTCATTGAGAGAATGAAAACATTCAAAGTTCACCTTGTTGCATATAGATGTCATACGAGATAGATCTTACCACATGTCTTGCATCAAAACTCAATTTTCTCCTTGTTTGTACACTTGATTGTGGTTTACCTATGATCTGTTGTTGTGGATTATTTTTGAGAATCCTGGAAGATGGTACTGTAGCGAGGATAAGACATAGTTCTGTTAATTTACGGATGTTGAGGTGATGTTGCTTCGGATGTGGGCACATTTGTAGCAACATTCTCAATCGATTCAGAAATATCAACTTTGCATCTGCTCAATAAGATCAGTCACATCTTCTTCAATGGTATTATCTGCAAGACTTGCATTATCATAAAAACAACATTCATAGATTCTGAGCGATTATCGGTTCTAAGATTATAAATCCTAAAAGCTCTACTATTTCTAGCATAACCAAGAAAGAAACCCTTATTACTTTTTGAATCAAATTTGTGTAGCTGGTCTCTATCATTCGTAATGTAGCAAACACATCCAAAGACATGAAAGTATTTCAAATTAGGTTTTTTATTATTCAAAAATTCATAAGGAGTTTTAGTAGAATTAGGTCTCAAATAAACTCTATTTGAAATATGACAAGCGGATATTCAAAGCTTCGCCCAAAACCTTTTTGATAGTTTCTTGGATAAAAGCATTACTCTAGCCATTTCTTGTAGAGTTCTATTCTTTCTTTCAAAGAACACCATTTTGCTGAGGTGTTTTAGGAGAGGAAAACTCTTGAATTATACCTTTTTCTTCACAAAATTAGTGAACATGTTGTTCTCAAACTCTCTATCATGATCTGACCTTATTTTCTTTACTTTAGAATTATAAACATTCTTAAAACGTTTATAGAGAATTTTGAATACTCCAAAAGCATCCGATTTTTCCTTAAGAAATTCAATCCATGTAAGCCTTAAATAATCATCTACAATGACAAAAGAATACTTTTTTCTCCAATGCTTTCAGTCTCCATTGGTCCCATTAAGTCCATATGTAAAAGTTCAAAGCAATGTTTTGTAGTACAATGTGTCAATATTTCATGTGACATTTTTACTTGTTTACCACTTTGGCAAGGTCCACATATATTGAAAGTATTCATTCGTATTTTAGGAATATCTTTAACAAAGATCTAATTTTAATAATTTGACAATATTTCTATAGTGAGTATATCCAAGTCTTTGATGCCAAAGAGTACTTTCATCAGTTTGAACATTAAAACATGCTTGATTTGAATCAATCAAATAACAATTATCTACCGATCTGTTTCCAACTATTAGACAATCATTATCATTATTTAACACATAGCATGAATTTTATCAAACTTAACATGCAAGTCATCATCACACAATTGACTTATACTAATCAGATTTGCAAGTAAACCCTTAACATGCAAGACTTTTGTCACGTTAGAAAAACCTAGAAACATTTAGTGTACCTATACCAACAATTTTACCTTTTGAACCACCTCCATATGTAACATCTCCACCATCATATACTTTGTAATCAATGAGATAACTTTCCTCACCGGTCATGTGCCTAGAACACTCACTATCAAAATACCATAGTCCCGGACACATGCTTTTAAAGATGTATAGACAACATTACATACAAAATTTGACTTTTTCACCCAAGTAGATTTTTGAACAGATTTTTGAAAATATTTTTGAACTGTTTGTTTCGAATGTTGAGCAGAATGTGACAACATTTTCAAAGACATTTTAGCAAATTTCTTGTCTGTCTCATTCTTAAACAGGTTTGGTCGTTTATGACCCTCAAGTATAACAATAATGACAAACATCCTTCTTTTCGTAATCATTTTTCAATTTTTCAGGTTCAACGAAGGTTTTGTAAACACAACAGGTTTATTATTGTTTAAAAACTGAGTAATATTACCATCATAACCAAGACCATGTCTACTAGTGCTTCCAATTGTTAGTACCTCATCAAGTTTAGTGAACTTTCGAATATCTTTTGAAATTCGGTGTTGAGCCTTTGAGTTGCTCTTTGAGGTTGCATATCTCCGGATCTTTCCTTGTCAGTATGACCTCAAGCTTTATCACCAAATCCTTTTGGTATGACTCTTCAATAGTCATGTTCCTCAAGGCTTTCTCGAGTGGATTCCAACTCCTTTTCAAGCTTTAGAAAGTGGACTTACAATCTTTGCAAACATTGTTAGAAGTACCGCTTTATCTACACATGAAGTTGAGAAACAATTAACTTCTGGAATTTCTAATGTTTCCTCAAATGTTGGCATATTTGACTCAACATCGAATCATCCAAGAAATCATCAAGAGTATCATCATATAAAATTCTTGCAGAAAAAATATATTCTTCATTTTTATCAATCATCTTCACAATCGGACTCATCACTTAAGGTAGCATTGAAATTTACCCTTTTTCTCAAAAGAGTGTTGGCACATTCATTAGCATAATGACCAAAACCAGAACATGCATCACATTTAACATTTTTCCTATATTTTGGATCATATTTAATCTTGTTACCTCTATCAAATTGCCTAGGTTGATTAACATTCCTATTTTTATCGTGCAATTGACGTGAACTACCAATCGATCTCTATCCAGATTCTTAATTTGCAAATTATTTCTAAGTCTATTAGCTCTCTTTTTCAAAAAAAAAAATTAAACTCGCTTAGTTAAGAAAGCAATGTTATCGGCATTGTCGGCACAATCATCAACAACATCTTCATCAGAATCTATTTCAAGAACAAATGGTTGTTTATCAACACTCGAAGATGTCTCTCCTTTGAAAACAGAAATTTTCCTTTCGGATTTCTCATTATCTCTTTGGGAAAAATTCATTTCATAAGTTTTCAAAATACTTATCAGCTCATTTTGTGTAATAACATCAGTATTTTTAGCTTCCTCAATAGCACATATTTTAGCATCAAAACGTTTAGGAACAGTTCTAAGAATTTTATGTACTAACCTTGTATTAGATATAGCTTCACCAAGTGTTTGTGATTCATTGGAAATCTCATGATTCTTTCATTGTAGGAGGATATGGTCTCATCTTCCTTCATCCTTAGATTTTCAAACTTGGTTCCAAGCATCCGCAACTTTGTCCTTCTAACACTCTCGGATCCTTCACAATGTTCTTGTAATCTCTCCCATGCATCTTTTGCGGATGCACAATTAGAAATTATTTTGAACATGGAAACATCCGTAGAGGTAAATAACGCATTGAGTGCTTTAGAGTTAAAACTGGCTGTGGTAACCTCATCATTCGTCCATTCTAGCTCTTTCTTAATTTGTGCTTCGGTGTTATCATCATTTGGAACAATTGGTGGAGTCCATCCAGTCAAAATACTTCTCCATGCACGTTCATCAATGGACTTGAAGTACATGCGCATCTTAGGCTTCCAAATCGCATAATTCGTTCCATCTAGAACCGGTGGCCTAATTGGAGCTGTCATAGGATATTTCATCGCAATAATACACACCAAACGCAGGATCAAAACTTAGGATAACGAGTTTAATGGCTTTGATGCCAATTGAAGGTGTGCGTGAGTGTTTTGCGAGAATATTGTCATGAATGTTGGCACATTCGATGAACAACACAGACAAAAATAAATGATCGAAATATACAGTGGAAGTCTTAAACACTTCGCAAGATGGATATCAAAATTTTGTATAGACTATGAATAAGTCTATATTGCCAATCGGCGAATTATCACTAAATTGTTAAGTGATACAATCGGTGAAAACATAAGCCACACCGTGAATGGATCTACGTGTATAGTAACTAGACAATGATCAATCTAACCTATCACTAATACATATAAAGACCCAATATTGAGTGAAATATCGGAACATTCACCAACGGAAGCACCGAGTATGAAACATCAATAAACTCAAATAATCTAAACTAATAGACTATGCTAGATTGTGTTTCCCTCAACTTCAAGTTTTAATCTTCATAGCAGCCGTGTATATATAGATAATCTGGATTCTTAATGCTTGAAGATAACTTCCACATCTCCCTTGAAAATAGGTAACTTCCTTGTAACTTCCCCATGTTCTTTTCAACTCCTCACTCTTGCTTTTTCAACCGCATGACTACTGGAAACTGTCATAAGTCTTCAAACCGTAAAAACAAGACATTGAACAAGACATTTTGTGGGTTAAGGGTTAGTGAAAGTGGAAGGACGAATTACGATGTTGTGACGAGAATGTTGGCACATTCTCGAGTAACATTTGTCACTAACATCAACAATATTGATATCACTTACTCCAAAGCTTGGAGAACTATCAAACCGCTAGGAATACCATTTTTGGCAGTTTTGGTGATTCTTATTCTCAGATTACATTGGTATTGCAAAGCCATCGACGCACCAACCACAGTAGCGTAGTTTATCTCGATATAACACCGAATCTTTTCACATTGAACGCGTCTTTTTGTATCATTCAAAACATGTATTGATGGTTTTCAATTTTGCCGTCCAATGCTCTTCATTGATGGTACTTTCATGAAGGGCCGTGTGCACGGTACTCTTCTTATTGCTACTACTAAGGATGTGGATAATGGTATGCTTTTTCCACCCAATTCTTATTTCTTTTAAGTCTGGGAAAAATGAATATTTTTTATTATGTTTTGTGTAAACTATTTTGTCATTATTTCATTTTTTTGTAGGGTTGTTTCCAATTGCTTCACTGTCATGTCTGCCGAGACCACCGATAATTGGGTATGGTTTGAAAAACTTCGTGATCTTTGTGAATCACAAAAATCAGATATTTTATCTTTCGGATAGGAATTGTGGTTTGATGTCGGCTTTTAACATTGTTTTCAAAGAACCAAGCACTTTTTTGCCTTTATCATTTATTATCTAATTTGAAAGGTCGGTTTTCATCTGGATGGTCTAATCTTAAGCGGCGAAAATGGGTGAACATTTTAGAGATTGTGCATACGCTCCTAATAGACGTCTATTTGATGAAAAGTTGGCATTATTCAAGGAAGTTGGTGGTAGTATTGCGAACGGTGGTTAGAAGACTTTTCCTATGAAAAATGGGCGGTGGCGTATTCCCCCATATTATTTGGTACGGTGAAATGACTTCTAATGCCGCCGAATCCTTTAATTCATGGATTCTTGATGCTAGATCCAAACCCATTGTCCAAATGATAGATCATATAAGAATAGACATTTGTCGATGGTTCGTTGAGAGGAGAGAAGAATGCAATTCTTGGGTGGTGCTTTGGTTCCACGAGAAGGAAGTTTTGTGGAATCACCTTATTGATATTAGTCGTAGTTGGTTTGTTGTTGAATGTCCAGGTGGCAATTATGAAGTTTCGTCCACACCTTGATTTAGTGAACCTAATTGCAAGAACTTGCACCTGCCATCAATGGCAGGTTTTAGACTTTCCGTGTGCTCACGCTGTTGCCGCTATTAAACATCATCGTTCTTCCATTTCCAGCTATATAGACGAATATTTTTTCACCACGATTACCGTAAGTGCTATGAAAAGATCTTTACCCAATTTCTCGGACTGAAATGTATGAATGTCAACGTGAAGATCATGATATAATTCTTCCTCCAATTCTCAAACGCCCCCTGGATGTCCCAAAATCCGGAACCCTTCATATGGGGAGTGTAGAAAAAGGAAACCCTTTTTTATACCGGATGCAAAAAGGTATCCAAGCATGATAGCCTCACTTGTGGATTGATATTGGATAAGTCAACTAAAAATTGAAGGTATTCAATTGCGGTTCTCTCATTAATGTCATCTGATAATTACATTTTTTTGGAGGTTTCCTTATATTTATTTTTGTTTAATTTTTTTTTTTCGGGTTTATTGCTCGTTTGTTTTGTAAAGTCCATAACAACTCTTAAGGTTTACAATGCCTTTGTTTTTAGTATGGTTATAACATTGTAGTTTATCCATTGGTTGTAGCAAATTTCACCTTTGGATATCGAGTCTTGTGAAAGTGCATTTAATGTTGTAGTTTTACCTTTGGATATAACATTGTAGTTTAATGTCATGCTTAGCAATGTACATGGTTGTTAGCTGATTCTCGTGTATTATATGAAAAGCCTCCGACTTTTTATAAATAGATATGCATCTTACATTTTGCATTCTAGGCAACTCATCATTACAGTTTACATTCTAGGCAATTCTTGTTTTTATTAAAACAGTAAGAATCGGTACAACACAAACGGTTATGAAATTTGCAATAAGTAATGTCGGAAGTGTTACCGCATATGTCGTTGTACCTATTCCGGCCTTATTTTGTTGGCCTTCTACGCTTTGTTTGGTACACTTGTAACATCTTCTTCTTGTTGTGGCCAAGTTTCGGTTATAGGTACACACCATTGACACCACCCATGAATATCACAATTGTTGTACTACCTTCCTGGATTTTTACTTGACTCGACACTCTAATTGTTCTAATGCTTCCACAACTTGGGAACTTTGATCTCTTGTACTTCAAGTATTTTTTCCCGATTTGTTTTTACTAGTTGATGTCATTTTCAAGTGTTGTTTTGTTGCCCTTCTTTCTATTCTTGTTTTAGTTTAATTTATGCATATATATAGTGGTGCGGGGCTCTAGTATACATTTGATTTTGTTTCCAACGGTCATTTTGTTTCCAACGGTAAGTTTCAAATGGTAATGCATGGTACTAGTGTATATGTATAGAAAATTAGTATCACTTTGAAAAAATAAATTTTATTTTGTTGTATAATAAATACATAACTCATATATGAAATTAATAATAATTAATTGAACTGTATAAACTCATATACCGGGAAATTAGTAGTTATTTCGTTGCGAGAATAAGTTTGGTTTGTGAAATTTTTGTTTCATAATAAATAAGTAATACTAGAGCACAAAATAAATATTATTTAGTCGGACACTAAATATATAACTCATATATGAAATTAATAATAATTGACCGAACTGTAAAAATAATTTCTTGTGAAGATTAGTATTTTTATTGGCTTCTGAGAATAAGTATAATTTTGAAGTAATTGTTTCATAAATAACTAATACTCCCTCCGTCCCTCTATATCTTTCCTCTTTCTTTTTCAATCTATTTAAGAAAATATTTTTTTATTAATATATTGTGAGTCATTGGTTGACTTTTGTTAAAAAGTAGAGGATAAATTTGGAAATTAAAGTGGAGGAAAAGAAATGTGTTGCTTTTTATTGATTAAATGAGTGGCATTTTTAGTAATATTGTTTAAATAGAGAGGGTAAAAATTAAGAGTTATGGAGTATGTTTTTGCCATTTATGTAATGAGAAACTTATTATGAGACGTCTAAAAAGGGAAAGTGAGAAAGTTATAGTGGGATGGATGGAGTACTAAATAATTTATAAAATTCAAATTAAAAATAGCAAATTGTCACAAATTAATTTTAACTATTTTATTGTAACTTCTTCTTGAATGTTGCAGCTATAAGCGCAACTTAACAGCTTTTGTTGACTGTTGTAATTATGTTCGCAAAGACACCTTGCAACGCAGCAATTTTATTGCCTCCGTTGCAAAAATTATATGCAACCAGGACTAAATTTGTGGTTTTGCAAATTTTAATTGCTCGTTGCATATATATACACAATTTTTACAAATAACTATCCATTATTTGCAAATATAGATACCATACCTTGCAATATAGAATTCCAATTGCAACTATTTCCAGAGAGTTTTTTTGCGAATTCTTGTAATTTATACAATAAGCCGAAAAATAAAATTAATTAAAAAAATGGAAATTAGTCGAGCAAACATATATATTTGATTTCATTTAATTGAAATAAAAGGGGAACCATAATTTGTTTACAAAAGGGAACCATAATGCATAATTTGTTTACAAAAGATAAACACTACACAATGGAACATTACAAAAGATAAATATTACTTCTTGATCTAATATCCATACGGTGCTTCCATTGTAGTTAAGCAATGGAAAATAGTGTCATATCCATTTGGTATTATTTGCGACTCAAACCCGAAGAGGTATTTCATCTTCTGTGATACATAAGCGATTATGTACCGTCCGGTTCCAACCTAATTAGTATCCATTCTTCATCAACGGACCGGATACACGGTGGTGTAAAAAATAATAACTTTGTTGTTGTTCACATCCAACGTCTCAGTTGATAAGCAATCTAGACCAAGCATTATTTTCATAAATCCAAATGACAAACCCATCTTGACGTTTGCGAGAAAGTTGTATACAAAATTAGTGTCGATTCATCCGAAGATTCTATCGTGTATCCATGACCCATAGAAATTGTTTCATCGGGTATGTTAATGAATCCATATTCTTCGAGTCACCACATCAAAACTACAAATCTCATAATGCTGCCCAAGATTTTGAAGTGCCAATGTAGCTTACCATTCATAAATATCCCTAGATATTGGCATGGATTTATCAAATGGGAAATCCCCCAAATGTTTCCACATCCTAGAATTCTTTGTAGAATATGCTCACATCCATTTTTGCATCAACATTGTTAAACAAACTTATCCTTACTAGTTTATACTCGCATGCAATTGGATCATACCACTAAACCAAATATACAATAACACCACTTACTCTGTCCGGGGCATTGAATAGGCCAATTTGGTATTTTTATGCAGCTTGTTGTGGCTGAATTTCCCAAGAAGTACTCGTCCTCTAGGTTGCGAAACACACTAGCCCCGGAAGCGGTTTGCTACGATCTCCTAATTTGCGTCAAATTCCACAACGACCCGTTCGTATGCGGCATCGTTAGTCGGTTTTCATAAACCGGATCATGATATCCAAATTCTTCTGTAGAAGGAAGATGTATTTCTCTGCTTCCTCATTTGATCCAAATATTTTTCCAATACGAAAAAATGACTTGAAATAATCCTAACCGGTTTTTCTTGTGACTTTGAACCTCGCCAATGGTTTAGGTGGAAGCCTTGAAAGGATTTCCATCATTATTTCTGGTGGGAAGATCTCTTCACATCTGGTTTCTTTGTTTTGGGTTGCCATTTTCGAGCTTGATAAGGTTTTGTTTTTTCGAGGTTCTATTTGCCTTTGAGAGGTAGCGTGTTCTTAGTCGTTACGATCATGACTTATAGATGTTTTTGTAAGAATACCAAATGTCAAATATTGAAGGGAATGGTTTTAGGCGCCTTTTTTTTTGTTGTACGTTGAATGTAACAAAGGTGATTGTTATTAGCAATAATATATTACATTCGTTTTATATAACATTAATACTTTGGGTTTTAAATATGAGTTATTTAAGTTGGGTTTTTAAAATTAATGCGTATCCATTTACATTTTTCCAAGTTGAATTTTTAAATTATTTTGGATAAAATAATTCATAAGTAACTCATATGTAATTTCTGGATAAGTAATATATGAATTATCATATTAGATTAATCTTTTTTTGTTATCATGAGTAATATTAAGTTTCATTCCACCACCAAATAAATTGTATTTTTTTAAGTTATAATAGTTTACGATTCCATTAATTATTATTAATTTCTTATTTGAGTTATATATCTATTATTATAATATGAGTATAAAATATATTTAAAGGATAACTTTGTAATACTTGTGTTCTATCTCTTTAATACTTAGATAGGAATGAATTGTAAAAGGGGGGATTAAACATTTATATATGCAATTCAAAATAAGAGTACCTAATTAAGTTAACATTTATACAGTTAAGACTACATAATTACGATAAAAATCACACAAATCATGTTTTTGTTTTACAATATCCGTCCAATAATATTTTGAAACTAAACTTCACCCGACATTGGATCCATTAACCACTGAATTATTTTCGCCTGTATTCTCCTGAAGTAGTGTATGATAAAACTCCCTTTTTCGATTTCTTACCCAAGATTGCATTTTCAATATTAATGCAAACCACAACTCCACAGATCCACAGTTGCTCAGATTGTTGAAGACTAAGTTCGTGCAAGGGATTCTTTCGACGGCCATGAAGCGGTGGGTACTTAGGTATACCATCTTCTTTTACATCACACAAAACTTGCGCAACGTACTCAACCCGATAATAATAAGAAACCAAAGTTAGTAACATGTATCATTATTATATTTTTGTAATTATCAATCTGTAATTAAGATTAATTTAGTATCTCACCACAAATCTTGATCTATCCGGATGCACGTCCTTGTTTGAATTCCTAGATTTCATCGAATTTAGTAACCTCCATTCACAAGTTTCTAAATAAAACTTCAGCAGAGTCCAGTGGTCACCAATCCCAGAATTTTTGTCATAATGGGAAATAACAATGTATCCTCATTTGCCTAAGTTCTTGAGTTTGTCATCAACAAGACTATTCCTATTCTTCCCGGACAACACTCGCTTGTTATGAATCAAATCCTAGAAATATATTTGCAAAGAACTAATTAATTTTTTTAACTAAAAATTTCACTTGAACAAAACATTAAAAAAGTAATTTACCCAACATATAGATGAGAAAACAACAATTTTTCCAGTAGCTTTCGGTTTCTTTATATTTAAGTAGTGACATTTCAGACCAAGCATCAATAACACTGATACAAAAGAAATTAAAGCACGTAATAATCCATTTATGAGTATATTTATTACATTAAAATTAAAGTAAATAAGTTTTACTCACTTGAAGACGATAGCCTCTCATGATGAAGTATAGATATTATGTCCTTTAAAAGCACCTCGGCCATTGTTTATTTTCCTCTCAATAGACGTACCTAATATTTTAAAAATATTAGGTCAAGTATTATAAAGTAATTAAGTACTTATAATGTTGTTAAAATACCAAACTTTTACTTACCTCTCTTTATCATCAACCCCCAATCTCCGATCACGCTTTTAATATATTCACTAGTCAAGCTCACTGATTTGTACTTTTTTCCATCTGAAATCACAGATTCGTTTTTGATACTTTTCAAGTTCTTCCATTTCGCTTGTATTGATTTGTGGAGTTAATTCCACTGGTTTCCTATCAGTCTTTTGTGTTCTCTCCTTCACCCTTAGTGTTAGTGATGTCGGCTCAACAACCATTTTTTCCTTTTATTTTCCTAAGCTCTGGTGTTTTCTCGGCCTCTGTCTCCCCCTTATGAGCATCCACCTCATCCATGATGTTTATTGAATCCTTGATTTTCATTTTCCATAACTTGATTTTTCATTTTTCTTTCTTTCAATGTGGAGATCTGCTATTGTCTCCATCCTTTCAATGTTCTCTGGATTTTGGTATATTTGTGTAGGTTTGTTGGAACCATTAACACTGTTAGCCTAGTTTTCGATGTCTGTTTTCATCGATTAAATCCAATATCTTCTTTTCTAAAGTTGTTACTTCATCCCTATGTACATTATCCCTATGGTTCCTGTCATAATTCAAAACCTTATCAATTTCTTGTTTTTGTTCTGTTTAAACTTCTCCATGTCTTTCTGCATCCTCTCATTCTCCTTCCCTTTTTCAACAACAAACAGGTTTTAATCTTTCAATCAACTTGTCCTTTTCAGACACGAAATTATGCGATCTTTCTACCTCTTTTTCAAGCTTATTTTTTTCATCTATTTCCTCAATCTTCTCTTCATTATTCAAATCTTTTTCTCCTTCCTTGTCCTGACAAACATCATCTCTACCATCACTCTCTTCAAATTTTTTCCCATCACTTTTCTCTCCAATATTAAAGTCTTTTGCTCCTTCCTCATTCTGACAACCTTCATCTTTTCCATCACACTTTTCAATCTTTTTTCCATCACTTTTCTCTTCGATATTAAAATCTCTTGCTACTTCCTCATTCGACAACCAGTGACATTTCCATCACTCTCTTCAATTTTTTTCCCTTATTTGTCTCCTTCATCTTCAAATCTGTTGTTACTTCATCATGTGACAACCATTATCATTTTGGAGTTCATGGTCGCCATCCGCAGACTCAACAACATCAAGTTTCTTTAATTCTTGCACCACCTCTCCAATTTTTTTCATTAACCTCGGGATTTCCATCATGTTTCGAGATATGTCCAAATTAAACATTGGAATATCATGTGGCATTCCCAAATAAGAATTTTTTCCACAAATGCTTCATCCATCGCTGAACTATCTATAATCTTTTCACTAACTTCAGTTTTTTTTTTTTTTTGAAATATCCTGTCCGAATTAAACATACCAGATTTGGATGGCACCTCATCTGTCTTTCCCATGTTTAACTTGAGTCCCAAGATTAACCATTGAAGGGACTTCCTCTTCTTCGATTGAAGTATCACCATTGTCCTTTGAATCTTCCTTTCTCGAACTTCCAATCACTTTCGGGATCATTAAACTTTCTGTTCCAAAATTTCAACAAAGAACTGAAATGTTCTTTTCTATAGACCTTGGTTTAAGAACAACTTTACGTATACGGCAAAATATATGTAAACAAAAGTTAATCAATATTGTTATATGTAGCGAATAATATTAGTATATTTTCAAGTATTCGGTGAATGATTATATACCTTTGACTCATTAAGCTTACAAAGATCATAACGATCCAGTTTCTTATTCAATTCACTTAAATCACATCTCAAAAATCGTAGGAATCCATTTTCGTTGTTGGATCAATCAAATTAAGATACTCGCACAACCCAGGCGAAAGGAAATTTAATGTTCAATATATATATTCAAACATTATGAAATATATATATATATATATATATTTATATATACAATAATAAACATGATACGTACCAGAAGTAACATGGCACATCCACCAACTCTAAAATTTCTTGAACCCTTAATTTGATTTAACGGTGAATTCGGCTATCAACATGCACCGGTCATACTTTATTATATCTTCAAATTTATCAATGAAGACAACGAAGTGCCATGAATTTGTGGAATTCTGTGTAGGTGCGAGCAAAATTGCTAATAAATAGCGGTGTGTTAACCTTGCAACATCTCTACATCCTGTTTTTGTGGTCATTCTAAGCATCTCCCTTAATTTATCCAAGATAGTATGCTTATACAACGGGAAGTTCCCATTCGAAGAGTCAATCTCATGCCCGAAACATCTTCTAACCCACTCTGGTAATTCATAATCATTCAACCTTAATGAAATTTCATCACTTCCACAAGCTGACTCCAAAATTAATTGAACATCCCTACTTGTTATCATCGAGTTTCTCCCCCTATGTGAAACATTCTTTTAAAACATTGAATGTCATTAAAATGCTCTGAACATCATCCTCATACTTATTGCATCGTTTTTCAGAATTTCATATTCTCCTTTCATTATTCCATTGAACAAGAACCAGAAAGGTGTCTTCTTTAACTCTTTTAGGTGGCGAGTCTTTAAAGCTCAATTCTTTCAATTCTTTGTGACGATCTTTAAGTTACTCCTATAATAGATTGTATTCTTTTTACTATAATACTTCCTGGAATTAAATGAAGGTGTACATTAAATATATAAAAATTTTATTATTTTATAAAGCATGCATATAAAAAAATGAATCTTTTCTTCATACGATTATTCACATACCAAAACCATTCTTTGGCTTCAAATCCTCATCTCTTTCATCCAAAGTAGATTCTTCAAGTAATTACGCTCACGGGCCGAGTGTTATGTAACCGGAACTATTTCTGTGTCTTTTCATGTAATTATGAATTCAATAACATTCTAATATGATAACAAAAAATGATTAGTTTTTAAACATAAAATCATATTTTCATACAATAACCTCGCATTATCGATTCGGGAGATCTCCTTTTAGATTTTTGATAACTTTCCTTTTCACACGCACTTTGAGTTCGGATTACATTTTTAAACAAAAAAAAATTAAATTTGTTTAACTTTAATACACAAATATATTACAATTCACCAGAAGAACTATTGGTTAAATTAACTTATCATACGAGAATCGAGAAGATGTTGTCACTTTACGTCCACCGTATTTTCATAATCTTCTCTTAGATTAGAAATTTCTTCAAATGTCAATGTACCATTATATAATTCTAAAATATTATAAAAGTAAAAAGGTAATATACCATTATAAAAAGTGATGTACGAGAATCATGATGAAGTACTATCATCTTTTGCCACGAATTTTCCTAAAAATAGTATAAAATAATTAAAATTTTAAATCAAATCACTTTTTAAAAGTAATACGTTCAAATGTTAATTGAACAAATATGCTTACCTCTCATCTTTCTTGACGTACCTTCCTTTCTTTTCTTTCTCAATACTGATACTCCACATGTAATAAGGAACAACAAATTGTAATTTATCTTCTCTCATTGCAATATATTTCACAAATATGCAAGTCTAACACTACATATTGCAATTTATATTCCCTTATTGCAATATATTTCAAAGTAATGCAATTCTAAAACCACAGTGCAATTAACATCCATTCGTTGCAATATGTTCTAAGGTAATGCAACTCTAGCACCACATAATTGCAATTATATCACATATTATTGCAATCCATTAAATAATATTGATTTTAAATCACATCAATTCTACCTAAAATATTATTCCACCTATTTGAAAAAAATACGCTTTTGCAATTTCACGGAAGTGTTGCTAAAATACACATTGCAACTATTCCATTAATTTTGCAATTAAAAATCTATTTACGCAATACATTATTGGAACATTAATAAAATAAAATAAATAAAAATTCACCTTTTTGATTCACCTTTCGAATCTCTCATTTTGACACCCATCTTCTTGTTTTTCACTTGCTTCATAAGCTGAAATATTTTTTCGACTTCTTTGGTTTCCCCATTTTTCTGTTTGGAAAAATGAAATAATTAAATTACCGTATTTTAACTCATATTTTTGGCGGTATTGTACAATTCAACATAACCGTTAAATGAAACCTCTTGATTATGAACACATGTATATCTATTCCCTATCTATTATCACGATAAGAAATAAATTACCCATAGAATAGACGGAAACTTGAAGACTATTAAAATGTAAAATTTACGCTAAAAATTCATCGGTCAAACATTACCTTAAAACCGTAAATACGATTTCTCGGAGCGGTGAAGGTCTTATCATTGCCGAATACAGCGTCCTCGGAGCGATGAAGGTCTTATCGTTCTTGGAAATAGTGTTCTCGTTGCCGGATATTCCGTGTTTTCATTGTCGATGAAGATCGAATTCTCAAATATTTTTCGTTTGAAGAGGACAATTGGGTTTGTCCGATAATAATTATGATTTTTAATCTATTGCAATTTTCTTCAAATCAATCGGTAAAAAGTGCATTGGGAAGTGTTGATGAATAGTACCTCATAAATTGACTTGCCCAATCTTGCCGTCTATTCCCACATGTAATTGGGAAGGTTAAAATTGGATTTTCACTTGAAGTTTTGTACACTTGTAATAAGGAAAAAAATGTTAGACTAGATTGTAATAATGTGCTATAGTTTGTATCCCCTTCTAATCCCCCATTTTTTTGATGTCGCGGGTTAATAATATTTTTTGATGTTGTGTGTATTTCTTTTTTTTTTTTTTATTTAAAATTATGAAAATTTTCAATTATAATAGGAGATATTAATTATGAAAAAATAAATTTAAAATTTAAAAAATTCAAAATTATGAAAAAAATTAAAATTTTAAATAGGAGATATTATATTAGTCACGTTAGAAGTAGGAGATTATGATTACTTTCGGGCGATAAATCAATTATACATATTGAGAATGAAGCGGTAATCAATTTCTAAAAAATAATTTAAAATTTAAAAAATTCAAAATTATGAAAAAAATTAAAAATTTAAATAGGAGATATTATATTAGTCACGTTAGAAGTAGGAGATTGACAAATATATATATATATATATATATATATATATATATATATATATATATATATATATATATATATATATCCTATCTATATTTTTTAGAATCTAAATCCTATATGCCATTCAGCATGCATTATATATTTGGTAACTTTTAACCATAACATTTCATTTCAATTTTTCTTCTCTTTCATTCACTCCTCAATTTTCTTGATTTACGAATATGATCTATACCATTCAATTTTAAAATCTAATCTCAAACGTCCATCTAATTTATATTCATTTATAAATACCTATCATTCTATTAATTTCACAAAATATAATTTTTGTCTTCTTTCTTCTCTAGCCATTTTTTTTTCAGTCAATATTAATCGATCACATTTCTTCCATATTTGTTTTCTCTCTTCTCTAACCAATCTTTTTGCGAGTCACCAATATTAATCCATTTCTTTTCCTCTATTTTTTCTTATACTATGTAATTTTTAGATTGTTTATATTTTTTCTAACCATTTGTTTTGCGGTCAATAATATTAATTAATGTTCTTTCTTTGATGTCTTGTGTTGTCATTCGTATATTTTTTTGTGTGTATTTTTTTATGTTGCGGGACAATAATATTTTTGATGTTGTGTGCTTTTTTTAATTTAAAATTATGGAAAAATTCAATTATGATAGGAGATATTAATTATGAAAAAATTAATTTAAAATTTAAAAATATCAAAATTATGAAAAATTAAAATTTTAAATAGGAGATATTATATTAGTCACGTTAGAAGTAGGAGATTATGATTACTTTCGGGCCGATAAATCAATTATACATATTGAGAATGAAGCGCTAATCAATTTCTAAAAATTAATTTAAAATTTAAAAAATTCAAAATTATAAAAAAATTAAAAATTTAAATAGGAGATATTATATTAGTCACGTTAGAAGTAGGAGATTGACAATTAAATGGAATACATACATACATATATATATATATATATATATATATATATATATATATATTACGAGAATCTAAATCCAATATGTCATTCACCCATGCATTATATATTTGGTAACTTTTAACTACAACATTTCATTTCAATTTTCCTTCTCTTTCATTCACTCCTCATTTTTCTTGATTTGTGGATATGATCTATATCATTCAATTTTAAAATTTAATCTCAAACGTCCATCTAATTTTATATTTGTTTATAAATACCTATTGTTGTGAGAGAGATTATGGGCTTCGGCCCAACTAAGAACCGGCTCGGCCATGGGCGAGCCCATTCCCCGCGGGCGGGTTAGAATCTCGGGAGGTAACCGACCGGTCGGCCAAGACCGCCGAGCAGAGTAGCGTAGACCAAGCAAGGCTGTTCGGAGGAGCCGGATATGAAGAAGCCTGCGGCACACAAGTGGGACCGACTCGGAGGAACCTCGGACTCAACCACGACCATCGAAGAACGTGAGCCGAGCCGAGAACGGAGGCCGCGCGCCTCGGCTGTCGAGAGAATCGCCCCTACAATAGGAATAAATCTCCCAACAGTGATCGCATTAAATGCGGACATTCCTTAGAATAGTAATAGTGTACCTCACATGTCGGATGGCCTACCGAGCGGCCAATATCACGTACGGCCGGAGTGGGTCGTCGCTATCTTTGTACATGGCCGTACATCCGGCATTAATTAAGGATCCATGCATTTAATGCATGGCCCCTAATTTCAGGGATTCTAGGGCAACATTTGAGTCATATAAATCTTGCCTCGGAGGCACAATAAAGGGATTACACAATCCACACTTTGCACGAGCCTAAAAAACCAGCAATCGCCGTCTTCTTTACTATTATCTCTGCATGTGCATTTCTTGATCCAATCATTCATATTAATGGCACTCTTTCACTCATAACTCAAGAATAACGATTAACACACGCATTTCGATCTAATTATTGTTATTTGGTAACCTCGTTAGCCACATCATCCTACCAATAATTACGGTTACAACAATTGGCGCTAGAAGGAGGGTGTGTGAGCATCCTCAACCCCGGAAAAATCACGACGAGAATCATGACGAACTCACCATTCACCACCCGGGAGGGAGCCCATGCCGGGATCGATCCTCATGGCGGCACGCATATTCCTGACCTACAGTCGAGGAGGCGCGGCGCCGGTCGGGCGGAGGCTTCATCGCCCCCATCCCCCTTCGGGAGTATCAAACCCCAGAGCAGATACGGATGCGATAAAGCAACTCCGAGGCCGGGGCAAGAGCTTGAGATGGCGAATCCCGGACCCCGGTGGCTCGCAAGAAGGCGAAGAAAGGGAAAAGAAAGGCGGTGGAGCGGGCCACGAGTCGATCTCCCAAGGGTCCCGATCTGTTTTGAGCGACTCGGTTCTTCCCGCCAACTTGATTTTGAGTCGATTCGAGTCGGTGACCAAGGCGCCCGCCAAGGCGCAGCCTCGAGCGGCGCGCTCCGGCTCCGGTGCGCCGATCTCCCGAGGAGAGGAGGGCATCGGTTATGGACCCGGCAGGTCCAGCCCGGTTTCGGTACATGACCGACTCGGACCGTATCCTCTCACCCGCACCGAGCGGTTAAGGATCCGCGTGATTCCCTACTTGCCGCCATGCGAGAAAAAGATTGACGAGATGGCCGAAAAAGATCGGCTCTGGGGATAGCTCTTGAAAAAGTCCCAAGCGAATGAGCAGCTGTCGGTGGAGATCGAAGAAGCTCCAGTCAACCCAAGATTCTTCCCCCTCAAACCCCGGTATACGAGGGAAAGACAGATCCAGGAGACTCATCTCCGAGCAAGTATAAGATCTACATGGTAGGCCGAGGAGCTTCGGACGCCACCAAATGCGGCGGTTCCCGCCGACCTTGGGCGAGCTGGCCCACAAGTGGTACGTGTCGCTCCCCGCTCGCTCGATCCATAACCCGACGAGCTCGGCGAAAAGTTTACTTCCTACTTCGCCTCTAAAATCCCACGAGCTGAAAACCGACAGAGGTTGATGGGAATCCGCCAAGGCCGAGCAGGCCGGATGAAGCATACCTCGATAATGGATGAGATATTGCTCACCGGGGAACCGGTAGGCGGCGAGCTACTGACTCCACGCTGCCATAAGCGGACTTCGCCGGACTCTCACATGTTCGGGCACATGACTAAGAAGTACCCGACCACTTATGCCGAGTTCCGCCAATGGGCAGGTGATCTCATTACCCGCCGAAGATAATTTCCCAGCGCTGGGTGAGGTGGAGGCGGAGGAGCAGCGGCGAAGCGGGAAACACCCCGACCAAGAAAGGACCGAGCGGCCAAAAGAGGCGGGAACAAGCGGGACTTCGAACCTTCAAAAGGTTCGGCGAAGCTCCCCTAAAGTCGAGGTGTTCCCGATCGTAAATGTGCTCGGCCAATCGCTGCTCGGGTTTTTCACTCCATCCGGCCTCGGGTTTATTACGAAGCCCAAGCCGATCAAGCTAGACCCCTCTAAGCCGATTTCGAGGCAAGTTACGTGCATATCCACGAATCTCCCGGTCACAATACCGGTCGGTGTCGCGATCTTCTCCGCCCGGTATGGAAAGCGTATGAGGAAAGAAAGCTTGATGCGTTCGTTAGAAAGCCTCCGCCCGAGGCGGACACCAAGAGCGGCCTCCTCGCTGCCGAGAACGAATTCCCGGCCCGGGGTAGCGGCGGTTGAGCAGCCCGTGGGTGAATCCGGCGGCGACGAGCTCCCGCCCGCTCATGCAGGGGGCCGGATCGGCATGCTCCGGCGGGCGGGAGCCTCGGCGGGCTGGTGGAGGTTTTCGGCCGGTCGAACCGGAAGAAAGGCCGAGATCGGGGCCATTGATAACATCGGCCTAGTCGATTTCCCTCGAGCCGGCCATCCTGAAGTCCACCGTGCTCGGCTTCTCCAACACCGGCGGGGAAGGCATTCTTTGCCCGAAGAACGATGCACTCGTGATCTCCTCCACCATCCTCGGGATGACGATCGGCGAGGATTTTGGTCGACAATGGGAGTTTCTGCAATCTGATCTTCAAGTCGGTATTTGGACCAAATGGGAAATCGGCGAAGTATATCAAGCCCTATGACTTGCAGGTGCGCGGATTCGGAGACATGGTCGTAAATGCTTACGGGAAGATCAAGGCGACAGTGGAGCTTGTTGACCACAAGGATGAGAAGGTCGGGATTACTAGGCCAGTAGACTTTGTAATTGTCGACCGGTAGCCGAGCATGTATAACGGTTTCTTTGGTCGACCTTTCTTTGAAACTTTTGAGGCGGTCGCCTCTTCTTTCTTTATTGTATCAAATTCCCCACTTCCGAGGGAAACGTGGGAACTGTAAAAGCGACCAGAAAATGGCAAGAAAGTGTTTGAACTACCCTAGTCCAAATTTATTTTACGCTTTTAGATTCGAATTGTAATACCATTCACAAGGCAAGTTCCTCCGAGACCGACCAAGGCCCAATGCAGATGGAAGTCGACCGAGTCGACGACCGGGACTTGGAGCCCCGCCTGGGCTTCGAACCGCAATGGCTAGACCTCGACCCAAGGGGCAACCCCAAAGACCCCGAGGCGAGAGGCTCAAAGGACCGCGCCGGTCGAGGAACTTGAATACATTCAAGTCGACTCTACGCCCGGCCGAGTTAGAAGTTGCTATTGGCTCGAAAGTCCCTTCGTAAATGCGGGAAGAAATAATTAGCTTTTTGAGGGAAAGCGTGGATGTTTTCGCTTGGTCTCATCGGGACATGGTCGGTATCGACCCCAAGCATGCCTGCCATCACCTGAAAATCGACCACTAAGAAAAACCAGTCTCGCGAAGAGGAGAAAATTCGGGCCGGAGAAATACGCGGCTTTGGCGAGAAGAGGTTAAGAAGCTGCTCGACAATAAGCTAATAGAGCAGGCCGAGGACGAACCTCAATGGGTGGCCAACGCCGTGTTGGAGAAAAAAATCGAATGGCTCACGGAGGTTGTGCATCGACTTCACGGACCTCAACGCGGCGTTCCCAAAAGACCATTTCCCAATGCCACATATCGATCACACAGTCGACAACAACTGCGGGGCACGAAATGATGTCGTTCATGGACGCCTTTGCGGGTACCATCAAATACCGATGGCGGTGGAGGATATCAAACACACCTCCTTCCTTACGAGAAGAATGTCTACTCATGGTTGAGAATGCCTTTCGGCACGAAAACGCGAGGGCAACCTACCAAAGGCTGGTCAACAAGATGTTTGCCGAGCGGATCGGCAAAACAATGGAAGTCTACATCGACGACATAGTGGTGAAGAGCCTAAAGAAAGAAGACCACCTGCGGGATCTCAACGAGGCGTTCTCAATTTTGAGGGAATATAACATGAAACTTAACCCGAAGAAGTGCGGCTTTGGGGTCGGGTCGGGGAAGTTCCTCGGCCACATAGTAAGTCGGAGGGAATAGAGGCGAACCCGCGCAGATAAAGGCCATCCTAGATATGGACGAACCCAAGAGCGTGAAGCAGTACGGCGCTGTGGGCTGTCTGGCGGCCCTCAACGATTCATACCCCGCCTCGGAGACAAGAGCAAACCTTTCTTCTCCACCATCAAGAAAGGGAAGTTCTCTGGGGAAGGGAAAGCGAGGAGGCCTTTCGTAAGGTTAAGGAATGCAGCTAGCCCCCAAATCCTTTCCAAACCAGTTCGGCGAAAAGCTCTTTTTATATCTAGCAGCCTCGGATTCGGCTCTCGCCGCCGTCCTAGTCCGGGTGAGGGCAGCAAGATCTCCCGATATATTTCGTCGGCCAGTGCTTGCCACGGCGCCGAACTCATATATACTCCCTGGAAAAGCTAGCATATGCGTTAGTAATGAGCGTGAGAAAGTTGAGGGCTTACTTTTTGACCACCAAGTCGAAGTCCATACAACCCTCCCGCTCGAGACAAGTGCTACATCGGCCGACACAAGCGGTCGGCTCCTAAAATGGTCTGGAGATAGCCCAATACGGGATAATTTACTCCCCTCGAACGGCAATCAAGGCGAGGCCTCGCAGATTTCTTGGTCGAGCCGACTTTTCCCCGATCCGACCAGAGTAAACTTCCCTCCTTGGAGATTATACGTCGACGGATCATCCACGTCTTCTGCTCGGGGCCGGGATTGTATTGATTGGCCCCGAGGGCCAATGCTTCACAAACGCGGTCCGATTTGACTTCCTGCCACAAACAATGAGGCCGAGTACGAGGCCCTAGTAGGGGATCTTGAGCTCGCCGGCCGTGGAGCCCGCCGACCGCATATTTTCATGGATTCGCCGTCGTAGTGAACCGAGGTTAAAGGGAGTTCGAGGCGAGGAGAGCAGATGGCGAAATATCTAGAGATAGTGGCAGCCATGTATGGGAAACTCCAACAAGTGCTCATCGAGCAAATCCCGAGGGAGCAGATTCCCTGTGCCGATGCGTTGTCCAAATTGGCAACCTCCGAGGGGGCGGCCGACATGACCAATATTGTTCTAACAAGGCGGCTCCATTCGCGATTCATAGTCAATCAATCAACATGGTTGGGGAAGAGGGAGAAAATTGGATGACCCCAATCGTAGCCTACCTCAAGAGTGGGACTTTGCCGGAGGATAGGGTTCTAGCCAAACGGCTCGAACTCGGGCGGCGAGGTATACCCTAATTGATAACGTACTTTATAAGCGAAGTTTCTTCCTCCCGTTACTTAAATGCATCACGCCCGAGGAAGGGCAAGTAGTTTTGGCGGACATTCACGAAGGAATCTGCGGGAACCACGCCGGAGGACAAGCGCTCGCCCACAAGGCGATGAGGCAAGGCTACTGCGGCTCACCCTCGGGAGGGATGCAATCGCATACGCTAAGGCGTGCCGCAAATGTCAACCGATGGCACCAAGCATCAGTCGGCCCCGAACAGCTGAAATCCATCTACAGTCCTTGGCCATTTGCTCAATGGGGCATCGACTGATAGGACCTCTCCCGACGGCTCCCGGAGGCTGCAAGTACGCCATGGTCGCCGTCGACTACTTCACGAAATGGGCGGAAAGCCGAGCCTGAATAAGATCGACCAGCGGTAGATCATCAAGTTTATATGGAAAAACATCATTTGTCGTTTCGGTCTTCCCCACGCCATCGCTTTCACAATGGGAAAGCTTGATTCGATGGTTTGGAAATCACGGAGTTTTGTGAGAGGTGGAAGATTAAAAGATTGTTCTCCACTCCATATCACCCGCAATCCAATGGCCGAGGTGGAGGCGGTTAACAAGATTTTGAAACACATCTTGAAGACCAAACTGGAGGATAAAAAGGGAAACTGGGCAAGCTGCCTACTCGACGTCCTCTGGGCATACAGAACGACCACAAGAAACTCCACGGGGAGACCCGTTCGCCCTAGCCTTCGGCACCGAGGCGATCATACCATCGGAAATTGCCATCCCAACATTGAGAACCTCCACTCCGATCTCCGACAAGTAATGATGAGGCCCGAAGAATGGATCTTGACGTGCTCGAGGAGCGAAGACTCATTTCAATGCATAGGAATGCGGCATACAAGCAGCGCTCACGAAAAATACTACAACTCCAAGGTTAAGGTCCGCCGCCTGTGTCGGCGAACTAGTCCTCAAGAAGGTCCTCGGCCCCAGCCCAAGGAGTTTTCGGCCCCAATTGGGAAGGCCCATTCGAGAATATCTAAATGGCTATCCGTGAGCCTACGAGTTAGAGCATCTTGACGACACACCGGACCAATACCCGTGGAAGGCATGCCACCTCGAGAAAATACCACCAATAGCTGGTCGGGTAGGTCGGTAGGAAAATCTTGTACCTCTCAAATGTAATAGTTGTAGAATTGATGAATAAATTCGGTTTATCATCTCAAATCTTCCAAAGTTACAAGTCTTTCCGATCCACCCGACCACGGCTCGCGAGTGGACACGGACTCCACAAGCCTTGTGAGCGAGCAAGAACCTGTCACAAGCAAGGGGGCACACCACCCCCAAATCCTCGTTACGAGCTCGCCACGGCCGAGGTCAATGGGCAACATTGCCTTCGAGGTATCCCGATTCCTATGAGTTTCGGGCGTTCGAGCCACGACACGTGACCGGCTCACGTAGGGCAAGACCCGCATGCGTGTAAAGTCACGATAGAGGCAAATGAGCTCGAGCGGTCTCTAATCCCTCAAAGAGCACAACTCAATAAGTCGTAGAAACCGGTGACCACCATGGCGGGGCGGGCGCGAAGCTCAAACACCTGTAGAGCAAATTCTGGGATCGGAGAAATTTTTCGCAAAAATTTTTCTAACTTTAAAAGCCTCGCCTCGCCTCGAAGCCCGAGCAGATTCTGCTGATCGGAGAAATTTTTTTCGCAAAAATTTTTCTAACTTTAAAAGCCGAGCCTCGCCTTAGGGGCCGGGCAGAACCACCTTATTTTATTTCCTACTCGATCTATTTTCTAAGTATCTAATAAACGAGTAAGGACGGAAAAATACCACAAGACAGTAAAGACAATTTTACGATCAAAGGGTGGCGGAGTCAACCTTACATCCAGATTGTCGAGTACGAGAAAATAGTAAATGGAGGCGAGAAATGAAGAGATGCAGATTTCATTAATTACGGAGGCGGCCATTGGCCGAGTACAAAAGTCCTAAACCCTAAACCCTAAACCAAAAGAAAAACAAGAATTACAACCGCAGCGGGGAATCCAAAATATCGCTTGGAATTCAAGGTATCTATTAAAAAGAAAGACCAGCCGCCGCGGAATCCAAAATATCGCTTGGAGCTCAAGGTTTCTATTAAAAAGGAGATTGACGGCAGCAACGGGAACGGAGTTTAAAGTATCCCTCACTCCTCCAACGGCCCCATCTCCCGGAGCGAGATCCCCACACCGGTCCCCCGCCAACTTGCTCGCCCACCGAAGGCGCGTCTCCCCAGCCCGGTTTCCCCATGCCTTGGCTGGTCCCCCGCAGATCCCTCGGGAGATGTTTCGCGGGAGGAGCAGCCGGTCTGCGAGGATACCGAGAGATCAACACCCAACTCCACCGTGTCCTTGATCCGAACATGAAAATCGGGGTGAAGAGGGTCTTTGCTCGGCATAGGCCGGAAACGGGTCTCGAGGTGGGCAGACGGCACATTTTCCCTCCGACTGCGTGCGGATGGCCTCGGCGAATGCCATGTAATAGGCAAACTCCAATACCGCAGGCGACATCCTCATAGGGATTGAACTCAAGCTCTCCCCTCTCCGCCTCGGCGATCCCTTCCTCCAAGGCGGCTATTCGGCGCCGGGCTTCCACCAGTCCCGGACGGTCTCCTCGGAGGCCCGGCAGCTCTCAAGGCCAGTAATTCGGTCGTCGGCCCGACGAGCACTGATTCCGGGCCTCCTCGGCAAAGGATCGCACGTCCGGGAGGCTGGCCTTCAACCTCTCCCGGCTCCCGAGCGGCCACCTCCTGCGCCTCGGTCCTCCCCTGTTCAAGCCCTCGAGCGAGGCGGCGGCAGCAGCGGCCTCCTTGGCCCGGCCGGCCTCGGCCTCCTGTTCCCCGGAGGGCCCCCTCCAACTCCACCACCCGAGCGGCCGGGGACTCCATCTCCCAACCGCCTTTCCAGCCTCTCGGTGGAGGGACCGACAGCCGGGCCTCGGCCTCTTCCGAGTCCTTCTGGCCGTCTCCGCACGGGCCCGGTCGGTAGCGGCTGGCGGACCTCCTCATCTCGCTCCGAGCCGGCCCTCTCGGCCATAACCGGGGCTTGGGCCACCAGCATTCGGATGGCCACTACGCTGCTCGCCTGGGAATGTGGCCACGGCCTCCCAAATCCGGTTCCGAGGCCGCGGGAATATCTCGGCGGCCAGTGGAGGTGGGCGGGAGAGCAGAATACGTCCCGGCCGTCCGAGAGGATAGGAAATTCAGCGAGAATGTCCAGTGGAAGGCGTCCTCGGTAAACATCCTGAAACCAAGAGTTCAAATCAATAATAGGATCGAGGGAAAAAGAAAAGGTCGAGGAACACTTACTCCTCGAATCGACGCTGGTCGCGGCCCATCCAGTCCGGTCGGAGGCGTCCCTCTTGGAGTCGAGGCAGCGGAAGGCCTTCGGTAGAAGTGGGGACAGCGGGGCGACCGGCTCGAATCCCCCTTTAGGCGGGCGATGATGTCTCCTCCCGGCGACTTGACTCTTCGCGGCCGCTTCAATGGGGTTCTTGGCCCTCCTCCTCGGAGAGCTCCACGAGCCGGCCCGGAGTAGACCCAGCTGCGGCGCCGGAGGTCCCGGCTCCCGCCCTTTCGAGGCCGGGGTTAGCGCGACATCCCCGCTCGGGGCGGTCGGGCTTCGGAGCGGCGAGGGGGGCAGCTGCGACCACGGGGTGGCCGGGACTCCCGAGGGTGGCGGGGCAGCCGCGGCAGGAGTTGGGGCCCGCTCCCGGATGACCACCCCTCCCGGCGGGCGTGTTGCCGCCTTTTTCGCTTTCCCGCGGCTCTTCCCCCTAGGAGCGCCCGGCCACGCCCGACATTCGATCCATCGGTTCGGCGGGCGGGAGGAGAATATGGGAAAGTCGGGTTACGCAAGAAAAGAGAATCGAGCCGAGAGAACCTAAGGAAAGAATGAACAAATAGAGCAATACCTCGTCGGCCGAGATGCCGCGGAAAGCTGAATAGTCGGAGCTGTGGCGGGCCCCGGACTTGCCGAGGGCGACACGGTGGCGATCGGAGGCTGGGACCAGCCGAAGCTTCTCCAAGACCAGACCGAAGTCAAAGTTCAGCTCTCCCTCCTTCGGGAACCGTGTCTGCAAAACGAGGGAAAGAAATTAGATCGGTCCTTCTCGGCTCGTAAGCTATGGGGCAAGCTCACCTTTCTTTTCTCTCGAAAGGAGGTGGGGACCAGGACTTCACGGGAGGGAACCAATCGCAGACCTCCACGCCCCGAAACCCAAAACCATCTCGTTTTCCAGTCCTTGAGGCCCAGAAGTGATCCCTCAATCACGACCTTCTTCCGCTCTTGACATAATAGAGCCCTCGGTTGGCCGCCCTGGGTCTTGTTGAGGCTCACCGGGTGGGTGATCTCCCGGGGTGGGGTGCCTGTAAAGTCTCGGACACCCCGTGAGGGTCATCGAGCACAAAACCTGGAGCCACCCGTTCGGATGGATGCGGTGGGGGCCACCTCCCGAAGTTAGCGAGGTGAGACACGTTGATGGGAAGGGGGAAGCGGAGCCCGGCGTTCATGATTTCCACATTAACGGCCACCATTCCCTCGGGAGGCTGGTCGGCCCTCTCGGTGGGATCGGGAGCGTAGAGGTGCACGTCGAGCGGGATGCGCGATCCACCCTCGGCCTATCCGGCTCGGCACAGGAAATGGAGCTCATCCATTCCTCGGAGCTCACGGCCCAGTGGCGAAGGCCGGGCAACCCGAATCAACCTCCTCGGCCGGTCGGAGGGGTCGTAAGGATAGGCTGCAGTACGCCTTGAAATCGAATTCAATCGAGGGCCGGCCAACCGATCCATAAACTCGGCCCATAGCTCGAACCCAGCTTCAACCTCACGGTTCCTCTCTTCGACCGGACGTCGGGCAATCTCCTCATTCGTCTATTCCTCCAGCCCTATCCCCTTGGCCAAAAGGACCCTTTCCTCCTCACCTCCATCGCCGAGACCTCTCCCCTCCGTCACAGACCTCTCCTCAACACGCTCGAGCCCCATCTCGACCACTAGGTCGAGACAAACCTTCAAGGCCGAGTTTCCCATCCCTTCGCTGGAAAGCGACCCGGCAGAGGCCGCCACCGACGCCTCTCCAGCCTCCGCCTCGCCAACTGGCGGAAGACTCGCCCGATCCGTCATCGTCGGTAGGCCCGACGCGGCGGGACGGCTTCGCCCGGTCAACCCTTCCGACGGTCCTACACCCGACACCGCGCGACCCGGAGGCACCACCGCGGGACCTCACCATCTCAACAAGAATCAAGTAAATGCAGAAAGAGAGGGGCACTTTCGGTAGAAACTTACCAACAAGCCACGGACGAAGGAACGACCGCTAATCTCCGAAAATGATCTTTGTGAGAAGGAACGCTGAAGTCGATGGGGTGATCTTTAACTCAAAGGTCGAAAAGTTACGTATAATGAAGCGGAACCGCTTATTTATGAAAGGCGGGAGGGACTGTATGAAATTAACTTTTAAAATTTAGGGGCCAAAAAGAAATTTTTCGAGTGGGTTATGACCGTTTGACATAACCGTGTCGATCGCAGCGTGCGGAACAAGCGCCATCATAACCTACGCTCACGTGCGCATAGTCTACCTCCCGTAGACTCTTCACATTCTCGATAAGTCCCATCGCTTCCCGAGTATGCTACCCTCACCGTCGAGTCCCGAGAAGCTCCAGGCTAGCCCGTCACACGGCGCCACGCCCAGTCGGCACCCCGAGTCGGTTGCTCGAAGTGTCGCCTCGGCCCCGGACAAAACCAAAGGCCAAGGCGAGGGGCGGTTGTTGTGAGAGAGATTATGGGCTTCGGCACAACTAAGAAGCTCGGCCCATGGCGAGCCCATTCCCCCCACGGGCGGGTTAGAATCTCGGGGAGGTAACCGACCGGTCGGCACCACCAAGCGTAGTAGTGTAGACCAAGCAAGGCTGTTCGGAGGAGCCGGATATGAAGAAGCCCTGCGGCACACAAGTGGGACCGACTGAGAGAAACCTCGGACTCGGCCACGACCATCGAAGAACGTGGCCCGAGCCGAGAACGGAGGCCGCGCGCCTCGGCTGTCGAGAGAATCACCCCTACAATAGGAATAAATCTCCCAACGGTGATCGCATTAAATGCGGACATTCCTTAGAATAGTAATAGTGTACCTCCGGTGTCGGATGGCCTACCGAGCAGCCAATATCACGTACGGCCGGAGTGGGCCGTCGCTATCTTTGTACATGGCCGTACATCCGGCATTAATTAAGGATCCATGCATTTAATGCATGGCCCCTAATTTCGAGGATTCTAGGGCAACATTTGAGTCCTATAAATACCGCCTCGAGAGGCACAATAAAGGGATTACACAATCCACACTTTGCACAGGCCTAAAAAACCCAGCAATCGCCATCTTCTTTACTATTATCTCTGCATGTGCATTTACCGATCCAATCATTCATATTAATGGCACTCTTTCACTCATAACTCAAGAATAACGATTAACACACGTACGATATAATTAATTTTATTTGGTAACCTCGTTAGCCACATCATCCTACCAATAATTACAGGTTACAACAATTGGCGCTAGAAGGAGGGTGTGTGAGCATCCTCAACCCAGAAAAATCACGGCAGAATCATGGCGAACTCACCATTCACCACCCGGGGGAGGAGCCCATGCCGGGATCGATCCTCACGATGTCCCTTCAACCGCCCATGATGACGTCGTGTGGCGGCATTTTCGGGACCCGATGCGCCCTTTCACCTTAAAGGGTGCGAGTGGGCACCATTCCCTAGGCGCGTAGGCCGTTGCATTTATGGCGCGGGAGACCCACGCGCGCACCATCCCGAGGCGGGGATAGCTTTGAGGACCCCAACTTAGGAAAAATTCCCCTCGGGCCCCGCTTTTCAAATTTAAGAAATTCTTTGAGGGCCCTTCTCCCAAATCTATAAATAGGGGAACCTCGGCCATTTGCCATTTTGCATTGTCTAAGAACTCGAGAGCCATCCCGAGAATTTCCCGAGACGTTCAAATTTGGTTGAGAACTCCCTAGCTTTGGATTCGTGCCGGACTCTGTCATCATTCCTAGGTAAACCCCGATCGACCTTCCTTCTTCTTGTTGCTTTTTATTTCTTGGGCTCGAAATGGAGAGGGGTTCGGTAGTAGTGGTTCTGGTGACCCTCGGCCCCGGAAGTCGGCCCGGGGCCTGGTCGGAGGCCGACTTGGAGGGTGGATGTAGTGTTAGGGCGGCCCGTTGCCCCATTTCCATTTTGGTTGGGCTGCTTCGAGGTGGGGATGCTCGGATCTCACGGAGGCCCCAGGTTTGTCGGTGCAGGCGACCTTGGGGTTGACCTAAGTCTCCCGGAGAGGGTGACGCTGGCGGCGGCTGCCCCTAACGAGGAAGAGGATCGACTCTAATCTTGGACCCGACTCCTCGCCGGATCGGACCCCTCGGAGAGGGACGAGGTGGAGGGAGCCCTAGATGAGGCCTCCGCGCTCACGGAGGAGGCCGGCGAGGAAAGGGGGCGGCGAGCGAAGCGAGCTCGACCTCGTTTACGAGGAATGGGTCCACTTCATGGACCGGCTAACGGCCTCAAGGTGCCAACTTTGACTTCGCCGCATACCGGCCACATGCCCGAACGAGCGGGTCAAGCGAGAAGATAATATGATCCGGCGAGCGAGCCTTCTCACCGCCATGCGACTCGGACACACAGGAGAGTTCGGTGACCTCCGGCAACCGCACCGCCTCCGCCGGTAGTGGGAGATCCCCTACTCGGTCCACTTGCACAGCCCGGAGTCGTACAGCGGCCCGGACCAGCCTCCTCGGCATGATCGCCGTCAACTTCGCGATGATGGAGGCTGGTGTCCGATTGCCCCTCCCGCCTTACCTTACTTACTACTTTACCGCGTGGGAGGTGGCGCCGATTCGGTTGCACCCCAACGGTTGAGAGGCGCTGATGGCGCTGCTGGTGCTCTTTGGCGAGCACCGACTCTTTCGGATGCCAAGCACCAAGGAACTCAATTATGTGTACACACTCGCCGATGCAAAGGACGGGTTGTATTTAAAGCGAAATAGGGGACTCTTATTGCGGGGTCCCCAATAAGGTTTATGAATGGCGGCACCGGTGGTTGCAGGTCAGGGTGCACGGAAGTCGGTCGGGCCTGCTCGCGACACCTACCTCGCCTGCCCCATGCTTTTGATCGCAAACAGCGAAGTAAGATTCTCCTTTTCGTAAACATCAAAGACTACCGATCTAATTTTTCTTCTCGTCTTTGCAGACTCGAGTCTGCCCTCCCCGGAGAACCGGGTGGGACTTCGGTGTGTTTAAAGCGGATCAAGAAGCTCCCGAGAGTGAGCGGCATTGTGAGAGGATTCTGACCATTGAGTGGTTAAAGAGTGCTCGCTTGATCAGCCGTCCCCAAGAGGTGGACATCGAACCAAGTAAGTCTTCGCCGCATTTGCGTCTTTTTGTTATCTTGTATGTTATCGATCGACTTTTGACCGATCCCTCGCAGCTTCCTGCGATCCCTCGCTCTTCCGAACTTGCCCCGTGAGATAATGGGGAAACTCTGCCGCCGCGGGTTGGCGGGAAGAGCGCGCCCGGTGCGAGGAAAGAGTCGCGGCCCCGGCGGCCCGGCCTTCACGCCCCGGCCGGACGCGGGGCCCACAAGAGCGCCTCGGGCGAAGGTCGCACTGTGGGCGCGGCTCGACCTACTTCCCTGGGACTTCTCGTGCCCGGGTCATCCCCGAGATAGGGAGGGTCGGACCCGCTGCGGGAGGATGAAGATGAGGAGGAAGTCCGGGAGGTTCCCGTCGGAGAGGTCCACAAGAAGGCTGCGGCATGACGCCGCACCCCGCCACCGGGAGCTTTCGTGGGCTCTGCGCCCGCGCCCAAGGACCCTTCGGACCCTACTTTCTGGGGACGCGATCCCATGATGGAGGGCCGGTAAGTTCCGCGCTTTGTGTTTCACAAAGATACTTAAATCTTTTTCTTCTTCTCAAGCCTTTCTTATCGCGCGCAGGCTGCTCGGCCGATGGGGTCGTCCATCCCCAATAATCCATAACTTTCGGCTTCCACGACGAGGTCACGTCTTCGGGCTCCTCCCCACACCACTCGGCGATGTGGAACCTCATCGCAGCTGGACCAATGAGCTGGAGGCTACCGGCTTCAACAGGCGAGAGCGCGCTCATGGTGAGTCACATTCTAAACTCCCGGGCCGTGATCGCATCGCGGCGGGCTCTCCGGTCCCGCGATGAGGAGGTGGTGCGGATGATCCGCTACCGGGAGGAGAGGGATGCCCTTATGGGCAAGGTCGCCGCCGTGGAGGGCAGGTCGGAGAGCTGACCGCTGCCCGGGATGAAGGCTGCCGTGGCCCCTTCGCCACGCCTGGGCCTCACACGAGAATGCTCTCATTGTCGAGCGTGAGAAGGTGGGAGGCTGGCGAGTCGTCGTGGCACGCCGCCGATCGAGCCCGCACCTGGGCTGATGGAGCGGCTCACCGCTGCCAAGAAGGAGGCCGAGGAGGCGATCGCCCGAGGCCGAGGCGGATGCGAGGAGGGCCAAGTCGGCAGAGATCGAGCTCTGTGACTTCCGCACCGACCCCCTCAAAGACGCAGACGTCATGGGCGACGCCGCCTACTACCTCGCTTTGCGGACGCCATCCGCGACTTGAAGAAGGCAAAGATGGACTTCGCCCCTTGGAGAGGTCGCTCAAGGCTTACGTTCTAGTTCCCGAGCATGCCATCCCGGACACCCTGGACTTCCCTTTCATGGACACAGCGACCGTCTATGGGGTGGACTGTCTGGTTCCCCTATCGTGCCAAGCTTTGTGATCCTCCTGTGGGCGACGAGGACGAGGCGGGGGCGAGGACGAGGAGCGGTCGTGGCGGCGGACGCCGAGGCGGTAGGCGGCAAAGTCCCGGCGGCGGAAGTGGAAGTGGCGGCGGGGGTTACGGCGGGGAGCGAGGTGGCTGAAGCCTCGATCGATACCTTGAACTCTCGTTCCCGTTCTTTGTTGTGATTCCTCTTTTTAATAGATACCTTGAACTCACGCTGCCGTTGTAATTCTTCTTTTTCTTTTGGTTTAGGGTTTAGGGTTTAGGATCTTTTGTATCTCGGTCTTTGGCCGCTCCTTTTATATGAATGAAATGCTCGTTTGCAATTTTGCTCGCAACTTTTACTTCGCAATTTATTTCAGCAACTTTAAATTCTTGTACGGCAACGAACATATTCTCGTGGCTGCGAGATAATCATTTAAGACGTTAAGTAAATCAACATGTTAAACGCTTCAAATTACTGAAAAGGAAATTTACTCGCGGGCGAGGCCATTATTCTCGGGCGCGAGTCTTTGTGTGTCAAGTGGGACGTCGTCGTGTACCCGTGAGATTTCTCAAATGGGGCATCGTCGTTCGACCGTAAGACTTTGCCGACGTGGGCTTTGGCCACACGTGAGACTTTAGTGCTCGCAGCGACGCCATATTCTCGTGCGAGTCTTTTGTGCTACTAAGGGTATAACCCATGTGTAGGCTTTTATGCTCACCGGCAAAGGCCGCGACGGAGACTTTTGTTGCTCGTGAGGGCTTAGGCCCAAGACAAGACTTTTGGTGCTCGCGGCGGGGCCATATACCGCGCGAGTCTTTATGCTCTTGTGGGTACAACCTGTGTAGACTTTTATGCTCCTGGGGCTTAGGCCTCGTCGGGAGGCTTTTTGGTGCTCGCGTGGACTGGGCCGCTTAGCGAGGCTTGAGGTGCTCGACGAGAGTGTGAGTCATCGTGAGTCTTAGAGTTTTCATCAATTTTACCATTTCGTGGGAAAGAATGAATTTTATTGAACTCAAAAGCCCTACCACATTCTATTACATGCGAGGAGATTCATTCGGATATAGCTTACAAAGGCGGGCCACGTTATCGATAGTACTTCTTGAGGTGATTTGCGTTCCGGGGTATTGGTCCGGAGTGTCATCGGGGTGTTCTAGCTCGTATGCTTTGCCGGGTAGCCATTCGGATACCCTAAATGGGCCCTCCTAGTTCGGGCCAAATTCCCGGTGCTCGGGCCATGGGACTTCTTGAGTACCAACTCGCCTTTGTGAATCGTCGAACTTTGACATTGGAGTTGTAATTCTTCTCCGAACTTTGCTTGTAGTCGGCATTTTTGTGAACGGAAGCTAATCGGCGCTGTTCCAACGTGTCGAGGTCGAGTCTTCTAGCGATCTCATTCTCTTCATCGAGAGTTTGAGAGGTTCGATAAGTGGGTATCGAGACCTCGGAGGGGATGACCACCTCTCGTGCCGTAAGTGAGAGCGAAAGGTGTCTCTCCCGTGGAGTTTCTCGTTGTTGTCCTGTAGGCCCGGCGAACGTCGGGGAGTTCCCGAGACCACTTCCCTTTTTGTCCCTAAGCTTGGCCTTCAAGGTGTGCTTGAGGATTTTGTTGACGCTTCAACTGGACCGTTGGTCCGAGGGTGATAGGGTGTCGCGAACAGCCTCTTTATTTTCCGGTGTTTGCAGTAATTCTACAATCTCGAGGCCGTCGAACTATTTTCCATTGTCGAGAGACGATTGCTTGGGGAGCCCGAATATGCATACAATATTCTTCCAAATGAACCTGATGATGGCCGCTTGGTCGATCTTATTGAGGGGCTCCGCCTCCACCCACTTGGTGAAATAGTCGAGGGCGACCACCGTGAATTTGCATCCGCCCGGGCCGTTGTGACAGAGGACCAATTAAGTCAATCCCCACTGTGCTGACCGGCCACGGGCTGAATATGGATTTGAGATTTTCAGGCGAAAGCTTGATGTTTGGCGCCATGACTTGGCACCGTGGCACTTTCAGCATAGGTGATCGCATCCTTCCTTAAGTTGGCGAGGAAGTACCCTTGGCGCATCGTCTTGTAAACCGAGAGATTGGCCGCTGCATGGTTTCCGCACACCCATTGTGGATCTCCGCGAGGACTATGTGACCTTCTTCGGGTGTGATGCACTTCAAGAGGGTATGGTGAAGCTTCGCTTATACGGTTGGCCGTCCAGATCGGGAATCTTGTTGCTCGGAGGCTGAATGCGACGAGCTTCCACTTTGTCCTCTCGGCGGCTCCCGAGTCGAGGTACTTGAGGATGGGGGTCATCCAACTTTCTTTTTCCTCGTCAATGGCGGCCACTAGGTGCTCGGTGATTGAGGGCGGGTAAGCTTTGTTAGGACTACATTGGACATGTCCGCAGCGCCCTCGATGTTGCGAGCTTGGATAGAGCATCTGCTTGCGAGTTATGTTCGCGGGGATCTCGCCGATGAACACTGTTAAGCTGCTCGCAGAGGGTGACGACGAGCTCGTGATACTTCATCATTTGCTCACCCCCTGGCCTCATATTTCCCCTTCATTTGATTTATGACCAAGAGAGAGTCCATGAAGATATGTGTAACGCCCGAACCCGGATAGTTTCACTTACTTATCCAAATTCGAGTCGTCACTTAGTGAAAGGGAAAAGTAAGATAATTTTTTTAAGAAAATGAATCGATAAGGAAAAGATAAAAGAAAACAATTGAATGGTTCTTAACTTAAAGTATTCAAGCATCAAATTAAAATCATAATCATTAAAATAGGAGCATAATTAAACCTTAGCGGCGGAGAAAGTATTGTGAGTCTAAGTTTTAGCAAATGCGAGATAGAGGGTCTAAAATTTGCGAGACAAGAAAATAAAAGCGTTTAAGCATTCAAATATAATATGGCGGGGAAGACCGAGTCTCATGCTGCTCCTAGTACTCCATCGGCTCACCCGAAAATATTTAAAAGGGGCATGAGAATTTGAATTTCTCGGTGTGGGTAGCTTACGCTATCATGCATACGATTTAATATCATACACATCCATCATATTTTTACGTAAAAGTAGACACCGAGACGGACCACCTCCACTCAAAAACAACCAAGACGATACCAACATCGCTCGTAAACCGAGACGGACCACCTCCGCTCGTAAAACAACCGAGACGATACCAACATCGCTCGTAAACCGAGACAGACCACCTCCGCTCGTAAAACAACCGAGACGATACCAACATCGCTCGTAAACCGAGACAGGACCACCTCCGCTCGTAAAACAACCGAGACGATACCAACATCGCTCGTAAACCAAACATGATTTAACAATGATAATTCAACTATGACATAAATAAAGGCAATACGGTTAGTGCCACCCACCTTAAAAAGAAGTTCGAAAGTATGACTTGAAAGGAAAACGTCCGAGCAAATCACCGACCGGTCGTACTCGTTCCTAAAGAAAACTTTTGGGTTTTAGTTTTTATCGAGGAATAAATACATGTGTTGGTCCCGAAGGACTTTTGATTACTTATACGTCTTTTTGTCTTTTAGTTGTAAATTATTGGAACTCTAATTTTTCGACACAAGAATAATTTTTCGACACAAGAAAACTTTTGGGTTTTAGTTTTTTTATCGAGGAATAAACACATTTTCAAAAGTAATGATTCAAGCATTATGACAACTTCCGACTGCCCACTCTCGACTTTGGGGCATTTTCTAAAATATAAATAAATCATCTAAAAATTTGGCAAAATCACAGTAGACACTCTCTTGAAGTGTATATCACACATAAAATATGGTCTCATTAAAAGGTATACGAAAATTTGATTTTTGAATTTATTTTCTAGGTCGAAACAGTGTTCCAGAAAGTTTTCAGTGTTGAGACACCATCGAAATAATTTTCTTAATAATACTAAAACACTTCCGAAAATTATGAAATTTTTACAGTAGATATATTATGAAGTCACCAACATTTCCATAGTTTTGACTTTAGGCAAGATACGAAGGGAAAAGGGTGTTTTGACTCGTTTTTGGAAAAGGGACAGAAACATTTCTGCCTTCCCAGTCACGTACCAACTAGAGAAATAATTTTTGTAAAACTATTTAGAATACTCCTAAATTCATGAAAAAATTCATAAACGAAGCTAACATCATGTAGTATTTTAATTTGATTTTTATAAAAATAATAACCGAAGTGAGGAATGCCAGAAAAATCGAAGAGTCACAAAAACGTTACATATTGTCATACTAACTTCAAAAATTCATAGATTATTGAATATAACTCCAAAATGCATGAGACCAGTGGCAAATAAAATCTATTTCGTCCTACATTCTAAATATGCAGAAAAAAATGCCAAAGTAGTAAGTTACGAAAACTTATCAGCTTAAACTTCTGACGGGAAAACAGGTAGTTCATCTATTCACATGCTATGGACACTTAAAAACTTATTCTCATCTTCAAAACCATGAAACCTTCAACTCTTTCATAAAGAAAATATCATGCTACCCAGAAATAAATAAGACCTCAAGAAAACACATGCCATTTTCTCCATTAAGAGTTTTAAGGAAGAGAGTTAAGGTTTGAGGTGTGGTCACCTTTGTAGTCTTTCTTTAAAAAGGCTAGGGCCAAATGCCTTCTTCAAGCTCTTCCTAGGAATGGCTCTACTCCTTTGCACCTTGAAGGAAGAAGAAATGGCTTGAGGTGAGGGTTGGATGTGTGTATGTGGGAAAAGTTGGGAGAAGAAGAAGGTTTTCCTCCTCCCTTGTGAAGATGGCCGAAAATGGGGTGAAGGGGAAGAGGAATGCTTCCTTTCTTTTGATGACTTTAATAAGGGGAGAAGTGGTGCCCAAGCAACTTAAAAGAGCATGTGGGAAAAGATGGAGGGTCAAGATCAAAGCAAGTGTGTTGGTCCCGACTAGTTGAGTTGATTAAAACTTGAATTAACCTTCTAGAACAAAATCTAGTAGGGGGTTGAATATATTTTGTAAATTTTTCAAATCTTCCAAAACTAATTCAAAGTATCAAAGGACACAGCGGAAAAGAATGATTAATCTCAACTTCAACAAGATCAAAAGCAACTGATATTATAGATTTAACTTTAATCCCAATTAATCGTAAATGATAAGCTAGGAATTGAAAAGAAACCATAAGTAAATCAAAGCGATAAACAACACAGATTTATAGTGGTTCGGATTATAACAATCCTACATCCACTCTCCTTCTTCAACCTTGAAGAAGGGTCTTCACTTACTTACTTACAATAGTGAATCTTCAGCCTTACAATGAATTCTTCCTAATTACGGATATCTATGGCTTGAAGATCTAAAGGAAAAAGTATTCTACAAACACTAAAAGCTGAAAACGTATAAAATGTTTGTGAATGTGTACAATATTTGTGGCTCGTGAATACAAAATTGTATATATCGATGAGTGCAAAGTATCAAAAGTAATTCTATTCTAATTTTTATCCCTATTTATAGAGATCTTCACTTGGTAGTTATACCTTCCTTGAATTCTGTTTTGATTAGTTATAACAATATAATCAATCTTGTAACTTCCTCTTGGTTAGTTGAAAGCGCTTCTTGAAACTTGTGTAACATTTCTTTAACACTTCATCGTCGATACTTGCTTCTTCTTGTCCTCGTCCTCATTCCTTATGCAGGTGTTTGTTTATAGTATTGCATGTCAACAGTCTTCTATACGTTGTCCTTGTCGATATCTTGACATCGTCGATTTCCTATCCTCATATGAGGTTTGTCCTTGTCGATGTCTTGACCTAGTCGACTACTTATACTTAGTTTACTTACAAATGTATACTTCATTTGTCTATACAAGATACTCAAATTTGGTCATCCTATTTTACACTTTTAACACATCAAAACTAAATACAATCTTTTCTTTTACTTAACAATTTCCTTTTTGATGATGTTAAAACACATTTCAAGAAAAGAAAAATGTTAGTACTCTTCAAGAGATAAACATATTGCAAAGTAAACAACTAAGTCACATAGATAATCGTAACAATGGATTCAATAATCGGATGATCGATTTATATATTCAATAAACAGATGATCGAGTAATTTAGTTAATCACGGTCGAAAGTCAAATACTACGAAGACAACATAGACAAGATTTGACGATTTCGATAGGTTAGTGTTATGAAATTATGAACAAGTTACTAAAACAAATCAAGTCGGCTTAAAACACCAAATTTTATAAGAGAAGTCCAATTTGATATTCGGATATATTCACAGAGTAGCACAAATTTCATGTAGATCGAGATAAGGATCACAAAAAGAGAAATTTAGACTAGTCATACCACCTATCCTCCTCAGAATCTTCAGCCAGTCAAAGACTCTATTCTTTAAGGATATGGTCTCTCCACCTTCCGCAAGATCGGCAATGGACTCGGCCTTGATTATCACCGCTTGATCTTTTCACGATCCTGGTCGGCCATCCTTTGTTAGTGGAAGTTCCATCTCGAGAGTAGGAAGGTACAACAACGTCTGCATTAAACTCCTCATGAGCAAGATCTATTACGTCTTGATACATCCGAGGATCCCTTTCTTCCAATCGGTTATGAAATGCGGCGTTCTCATCCAAACCCCATTTGATATTTTTGCATACGTGAAACTGGAAGACCCAATCTACTTCAAATGGTCTCCATTTCACCTGTCTCGCCATTAGTAGGATTTCTTTGGGAACAACCTCACCTCTATGAATCGGCTCAAGACGTCCTTGCCTTGCTCATCCTGTTCTTTCGAACCCATCTCCTTAATGATCTATCATAAAATCTTCCTGCCGCTTTCTCTGTTCTCTTCTTTTCTTGGCATCCCTTCTCTTATACTTCTCCTTCTCCTCCCTTCTCCTCTTTAGAACCCTTGCTTCTTCTTCTTTCGTGGGTTTTCTCAACTTGGCTTGAAGCCTTGGCTTTCCCAAATGCTTTAGATGAGGGTGAGGGGAATTTGATTGATAAGGGAGCGAGTGGTCGGCGGTGGGTGGTTCAGGATCGGACTCGGTATCCTCACCGTAGTTCTTTTTAATCTCCTTAGTGCTCTCGAGACTTCTCCTCAGCTGCCTTCTTCTTCTCTTCCTCGGCTTTCAACAGTTCCTCGACATCTATTCTCGTATTCGGGGCCATCACCGATCATCCTGCAGCTCAACTCTTTTCTTGAGCTCACTATCTTCCCCCTTTTTAGCATCGGCAAAGCGGGTATTACAGTATAGTGGCTACTTGATTTATTTGGCCAATGAGCTCTTCTCGACAAGCCCTGTCTTGATCAAGCTGGTCATATCTCTTCTTTTGTCCAACCTCGGCTAAATGCGAATTCATCCTCCATGAATTTCTTTAGGATGGTTGTCTGCATCTTTCTCCATGGCAAGCCGCATTGTGGAATTTGAAGAAATGAGGCTTCCTTTGCTCTCCATGACTCTTTCACTGGTCTTCCACACTGTCACTTATCGGCGAAAAGCATCTCTTACATCTTGTTTAACCCGGGCATCTTGAGAGTTCATTTCTTCAGCCACCTTTTGCTTTACCTTGACCATATTCTCTTCGTGGATCGATTAGGAGAAGTATAGATCAATCTTGGTCTTTTCATGAACTGCTTCTATATTTTTCTTCAATGAAGAGGTTATGACATTTGGGACCATCTGGAAGGCATTTAGGCAGCATTTTTCAGACTTTCTACTTCGGCCTTCAATGCTTCCACATCGGATACGACGCAGATGTGGTGGGCAAGCTCTGCTCTTGAGAGGGAGGAAATAGAGTTAGATCTATTTCCTCGATTTCAGCTTCGGTTGCACAAAGTGGAGGGGAATCGCGGATGAGTCGATGTAGTTGACATATCGAGTTTCCACTTCACTGTTTCTTGCTCCACAATTGCTCCGTTTGTGCCTCCTCAGTGTATCCATCTCACTGGCTCATCGGCAGCTCCACCGATTACCTCTTCCTCTAACCTTTCCTCCTCAACAACAAACCTCTTCATCCTTTTTTCTGCTCCTCCTCCTTCTCATCCGCTTTTTCCACCTCTTACGGGGTCTCATCTCCAAGATATACCCTTTGAAGAATATAATCAACAAATGTATTTTCGGTTAGGATATCTTGGAATGACTTAAGCTTTGCCTTCTTGAGGACTTCTTTCTCCCGGATGGCTAGGTTGTTGCCTCTGCTTCCGCTATCAAAATAGTCGTTTCTTCAAAGGAACCCACTGAGTCTTCTTAACAAATAGACATCAATCAGCTCTTTCAATAGCTCGGGCTCATCCTTAAGAGTGGATTCTTGTCTTAGGATGAATTTCTTCCCAAGAATCCGCAGAGAGGTTTCAGTTGGACCCATTTCCCGGATGGGTTGGGTAGATTTAAGTAAAGATCGGAGTTCGGATGAGGTTGAGGGTAGGAAAGAGAATGGGTCGAATGAGGGTTGGGTTTGTGGACTTATGGGAGTGGACCGTTTTAGTGGCTCGGAGGCGGCGGTCTCATCTGCCCCTTCATCGCCAGGTTGGGAAGTGGTGGGTTTAGGTACTCCATCCTCGGATGAGGATGAAGATGATGATGATGGTGAATCGGCTTCCTCTCCTTCTAACTCCTCCTCGGACGAGACATCTACCATCTCCGTCGCCCCGATCCTTTCTTCGCCTCAGTGCGACACTTCCCCCTTGGGAAAGCTGTCCTCTCCTCCTCTTCCTCGGCTTCCTCCGTCTCGTGACGAGGATTCATCCACCAAAATCTGTCTTAGTCTCTTTTGTCTTGGCTATTGAAGCCCTTTTCTTTGGAGGTGGAGGTGGAGCTGGAGCGTCTCCATCTCCCTCGAGTCAGTAGGACCATAAATCTTTTCATCTTTGATCGGGAGTCCTTTCTGTCTTGTATACTTTTTCACACCAACACTCCAATCGAGGTTGTCTGTCCCCACTTTATGCTCAAGTATGATGGTGATCCTTGCCATCATACTTGCAATTTTGATCGAGACCATCTCATTAGCTCGTCGATATGGGGGTTTTTGTGAACTTTCTCTTCTCCTCCATAATCCTTGAGTAGACCAACCTTGCCCGATTAATCTCGGCCCCGTCTAGGATAGCCCTCGACACCGCATATCCTCGGCTTGGTTAGCCCGTCATGGCTTTGTTGCTCCCCATGATACATTTGGTCGATTAGCATCAACAGTCTATACTTTCTCTTCAACATTGGACCTTTCAAATTATGTTGTATTTTGATATGTTCTCCTTGCCAACATGGAAACTCTCCAAATATGAGCGGGTTGTCGCGGTGGTGCTTAAATTAAAATCGCACAAATCTCGTAAATTGATAAAACAATTCTTCTTTTCTTCTCTTTAGTTCTAATTTGCGATTCTAATCCTGTATCTGTTGCTTTTGCCACTGGTAAAAACTCGGCTACAGATCATCCACCATCAAATTCTTCGAAGGTTTCATTATGCAGTATTGCTTGATCCCCTTGATTCCAGTAGATTTAATATTTCTCTTGTTTCCGAATCGGTTGCAACATCCCAATCAACGTACATCTCCTCGACTTTGTTTTATCTCTAATAGAAGTCGGATCATATTCGAACTTGATTTTCTTTTTGGAGTCCGCCATTGATGAATGCAGAAGGTTTTAGGAGGGAAAAAGAAGTTTTGAGAAAATATGAAGAGTTTTATATGTGCGTAAATGAAAATTATGCACACGAGTGTCTATTTATATGGAAAATATAATAATAAACAATTATTAGAATAATAATTGCCTGCAAAAGTGTAAATGTAGGCTTTCGAATCGCCATTAATGCAATTATGATATTTATTTTGAAAAGTGCATAGAATATTATTTAATATGTCGCGCGTGAGATTGAGACGGTTCATTTTTCGTAAACCGCCTCCATTTCTGGCGCGTGAAGCATACTCGGCGTTTTTCAAAAGTTAATTTGATAAAATTTCGGTCCGTAGTAACTTCTCTCTGACACGATTACTTATTTAAGAAGTTACTTTTCAGTTAATTGGAGAGATAAAATAGAATATTATTGATTTTAGAAAGCAAATTTGAACCCTTATCCTTTTATTTTGTAAAACAAAATATTTTTAACAATCTGAGCAACTTCATTTTTGACATAAATGATAAAGAGGATTATGATATTAAATCCATATATTAATTATATGAACCCAATATTCATAATTAAGAGTATTTAGGAGAAACTTCCTGGACTTTCACCTCGTCTGGATTGATAGCATCACCTGTCTGCTTCCTAAATGCTTGGACAAATAATCCTTGTCTTGTATTTAGAGATATGTACTAGACTTAATTCTTGCTGAAACCACGAGACACTTAGACAAATTGTTAGTAACAAGAGTAAGTCGTATAAGGTGAAATGGTCATCCGATTCTTGTAGAAGTCGAGTTGACTCTTGTGTCCTTATCTCGATTTACCTATGTTAGATAAGTAATTATCATGTCGATATGGTCAATATGACTAATCCTTGATTCTTGATTCCAATGATAGGAGATCAATGATATCACCACCGATTGTCCTTTGACTCATATCTAGTCCTGATAATTCTTTCTAGACATAATAAACCCAATTGAGAGAGACGAAGTAAAAACAAGAGATTAGATTATAGATTAACTAAAGAAGCATCTAATAATCCTAATTCTACGGATAATTCTTTAAACCTTGTCTCTGCAAGTGGCTTTGTCATGATGTCTGCTCTTTGAAAATCGGTAAGAATCTTCTCTAGTCTGATATCCCCTTTTTCAACATGGTCTCGAATGAAGTGGTGTCTTATATCTACATGCTTGCATCTTGTATGTAGGACTGGATTATGAGTAATAGCTATGACACTATTACTATCACAAAAGATAGGTACTTCTTTGGTGATAATGTTATAGTCCCTTAGTTGTTGACTAATCCGGATAAGTTGTGAACAACAACTTCCAAACCGCCATATACTCGGCTTCGATTGTGGAAGTAGCTACGAGAGGTTTGTTTCTTAGACAACCATGAAATCAGCTTACTACCAAGAAATTGGCAAGTCCCGATGTAGATTTTCTATCTATCTTACACCCACCAAAATCAACTGAGTATCCAGATAGCTCAAAGTTATCATCACCGGATACCATAGTCCAACATTTATAGTTCCTTTCAAATACTTGAGAATTTTCTTTGTTGCTTCAAGATGGCTTTTCTTAGGATTAGCTTGAAAACGAGCACATACTCCAACCGCAAAAGAAATATCAGTCTACTAGCGATTAAATATAATAAAGAACCAATAAGACCTCTATACTCGGTTTGATCAGTGTCTTCTCCCTTCTCATCTGGATCCATTGAAAAATTTGTCATCATAGGTATCTTAGTTTCTACTGGTACCTATTCCAAATTTATCAATAAGATCTTTTGTATATTTGGCTTGATTGATGAATATTCCCTTCTTTGTCTGTTTGACTTGAAGTCCAAGAAAATAAGTCATCTCACCCATCATGGACATTTCAAATCTGCTTTTCATAAGAGAACTAAAATCTTCACACAAATATATGTTAGTTGATCCAAATATTATATCATCAACATAAATTTGAACTAACAAAGATCACAACCAAACTTTTTCTAAAAAGAGTTCTATCAATTTTACCTTTAACAAAACCATTTTGAATTAAATATTCAGACAAAGTGTCATACCAAGCTCATGGTGCTTGTTTAAGTCCATATAGAGCTATCCTTAGTTTATAAACCTTGTTTCCTTTGACAAAACCAGGGGGTTGCTCTACATAAACTTCCTCGGCTAGGATTCCATTTAAGAATGCTGACTTTACATCCATTTGAAAAACTATGAATCTTTTAAAAAGCGGCATAGGCTAAAAACAATCTTATGGCTTCCAGACGAGCCACTGGTGCAAAGGTTTCATCGTAATCAATACCCTCGATTGTGAATAACCTTGAGCAACTAGTCCGGCCTTATTTCTAACCACAATATTGTTTTCATCCCTTTTGTTTTTAAAGACCCATTTAGTTCCAATGACTTTTTGATGATGAGGCCTTTCAACAAGCTCCCACACATCTTGTCTTTGAAACTCGATTTAGTTCTTCTTGCATGGCATTAATCCATTGGAGTCGAGTTAGAGCTTCGTAATTGATTTAGGTTCAAGTAATGATACATAGCAATCGAACATACAATCTTGATTTAGTTGAGTCCTTGTCTGGACACCGAATCTAAATCTCCAATTATCTCGCTCACTGGGTGATATGACATTACTCTCTTACCCTTATCTTTTACAAAGGATGATGTCTTGTCTAAACTATTTATTTCCATGATTCTATGTTACCTTCTCGATCCTCGAACATCGATGTACTAGTTGTCACTGATTAGTAGGCAAATCACCTGGTGAGGAAAATTTTCCGTGTTCTTTTCCTTTGTCCAATTCTTCCTCTTCATCTGAATCGATCCTTGATTGTAGAATTTTATGGTTGATTCTTTTGATAGTCATCTGCTCCAGATCGTCCGATATCTTTGTGATGTTCCCTGTCTTATCAAACTCAAAAGAAGATTCATCAAATATCACATGAGGTGTTTCTTCTACACACAAGGTTGTCTTATTAAAAACTCTATATGTCTTTGATACGAAGAGTATCCCAAGAATATCCCGTCTGCTATCTTGGCATCAAAAGTTTTTAATTGAGATTTTCCATTGTTATGTATGAAATATTTACAACCAAATATATGATAGTATGAAATTTTGGGGGATCTTCCCTTCCAAATTTCATATGGAGTTTTACACTTATCCTTAACAACCAAGCTCCTATTTTGAACATAACATGTCAGATTCACAGCCTTCGCCCAAAATCTATGTGGAGTGTTATACTCGGATAACATAGATCTAGCCGCTCTTTCAAGGTTCTGCTTTCTCCTTTCAACCACTCCATTTTGCTGTTGAGTCCTTGCTGCAGATGTTTCTGAGCTATGCCATTCTCAATGCAATAGTTAGAAATCAATTTATTTAGGAATTCAAGACATTTATCACTTCTAATTTTAACAACATTTAATCCTTTTTCATTTTGAATCTTCTTAAGAAATTCTGAATCTTAGTCATAGTCTCATTCTTTTTGTACAAGAAAATAACCAAAGTAAATCTTGAAAAATCATCAACAATTACTAAGGTATATTTTCTTCCACTAAACCGAGAGGAGTTCTTTGGACCAAAAAGATCCATATGAAGAAGTTCCAATTCTTTCTCAAGAAGGATTACTTATTGTTTTAAAAGAAGCTTTGGTCTGCTTTTCCTTTTTGACAAGCATCACACACATGGTTCTTTGAAAATATTTTATCAGAAGTCCTTTAACTAAAGATTTCCTTGCTATTTTGTTAAGAGTTTTGAAGTTTAAGTGACTAAGTCGTCTATGCCACAGCCAACTTAAATCATCTGAACTCTTAGCAACAAGACAAGTATCTTTAGGACAACTTTTAAAATTGGCAACATAAATGTTACCTTGTCTTACTCCAGCTAATAGAATATTTTCATTTATACCATCTAGAACGTAGCGTGCATTATGAGTAAATTTGACACAAAACCCTTTATCACAAAATTGTGAAACAGATAGTAGATTGTGCTTCAATCCTTCCACGTAGTAAACTTCATGAACTTGAACATCTCCAATCATTAGTGTTCCTACGCCTTTAGTAAGTTGTTATCTCCAAACATCACTCTTGGTCCATCAATGGTTTGATAGTTAGAGAGAAGTCTTCTTTCATAGGTCATGTGCTTAGAACAACCACTTGTCAATGTATCGGATGACCTCAAGAATGTCTCCTCTATCAACTATCTTCTTGTCTTCCTGCAATCACAAATTTATTGCTTAGGTACCCTTTGTACTTTGGGTCCTTTCATGTTAAGTTGATTTTTAGGAATCCAGACAAAGATATCAATGTTCCTTAAAACCATAGATTGAAGCTTACGTCCATATCTATCTACTAAGATAAGACTTTCAAGATCAATCTTATTTAATTGATCTTTTGAAATTGTCTTAAATCTTGGTAAGAATGGATATGTCTTGCTTCTTCCATCAAAACCATTATACCTAGGATAAGACTTTGATTTAGTCTTAGGTTTAACCTTTGGAGTTTCTTTCCTTGTCTGCTTCTTCTCTTCAATTATCGGATGAGGTAATCAATTCCTTGGGTTTCCATGGACTAAATCTAGTTTCTATCTTTGGTTTAGTTGCTTTGATAAAAACTCTAGGTTTTATTGGATCATTTTTCTTGCTCCTATCAAAACCTAATCCAGCTTTTATCACTAGACTTTTGTGAAGAATTGAAAATTTTATCTATTGTGGTTTGAGAGTTATTCGTAAGTCCTAACTTGAGATTTAATTCTCTGTTAGTTTTCTTATAATTCTCATTCTCGGAATAGATATTTGAAAATTTTATTTTTAAAGAACTCAATTCTTGTTCCAACTTTTCTGTCTTATCGGACAAGGTACTGTGTGATCATCTCACCGACATTCCCCTTGAATGTACACCGGTTTTTCACTTACCTTAGTTTGATTGACCTTAGTTAGATCAGTAATTTGATTCTTTAAATTGTAAAATTTTATGCCTCTATCTGTTTATAAGCGAGATAGAGTTGTTTACAAGTCTTTCAAGAGTTTATCAATAAGATGGATCGGTTTACGATAAGATATCACAATCATTATCGAGAAGAGGAATAGTAATGTACCTCTTTTGCCATCGGACGGATGTCATCATCCGATCCAAAATCAGATGAGGATGAGGATGAAGATGTCTCATGAACTTCTTCTTTCTCGGCTAGGAGAGCTCTCTCGTCAAAGCATACCTTCTATCTCTTTTCTTCCTCTTTTCTTCTCTCTCTCTCGGGAGTGAGTTGAGGACAATCATAACTGTAGTGACCAGGTTTGTTACATGTATAACATATATCTCCTCTGTCTGCTTTTGGACTACTATCTCCTCGTCGATAGGTGACTTAAGACTTCTTTATGATCCTTCTTTCTATCATTGTCTGAACTCTTTTCATCCCTGTTTGATCTATAGTTCCTTCGACCTAACCTCTCTCTTGTTTCTTTTGTACTTCATCTTCAATCTTTCATACCTTTTTAACGAAGAGCCATTTCTTCTTTTACGGATAAATCGAGATGCTTTAGAGATCTTTTCACATTCATCTTGATGAACAAAAGCTACGCCTTTTCCGAGATGTTGAAGATTCTGCTTCATCTTCTTCATCTTCAATTTGAATGTCATATTCTAACGCCTTTAGATGAGAAAACAAAGTGTGGTGAGGAATTGAAGATAGATTTTGAGTAGCCTTCAGAATGTTAGCTTTTTCTCTCCATCTTTTGCTTAATGACCTCAGTACTTTATTGTTGATTTCTTTTTCTCGTAATGCTTTTCCCAAGTTAGCTGCTTTGTTCAAGTAGATTGGTCACCTAACATCCAATTGATCAACAGACTCTCCTTCTTTCATTTTGAAAGTGTCAAAAGCATGTAGAATGATCGCAACTTGTTTTCTTTAACCTGTTGAGATCCTTCACAAATTCCAGTAAGAGTCTCCCACATTTCCTTGGCGCCTTGCATCTCTTAACCTTTTCAATCCAATCCTTGCTCAATGTTTCAATGATTTCAGTTCTTGCAACTTGATCTAAATTGTGAATCTTCCTTTCATCACTAGTGAGTTCTCGAGCTTTTCTTTTCTGCCTCACTCTTTGTTTCAATTGTTGTAGTACCATCACTTGTGCCACCATGATAAAACTTGATAGGTACTTCCTCAAGAACCTCCTCCATTCTCGTCATGAATTGCTTTAAAATGGTTCTCCATTCTAAACTTCCAAGAATCATATTCTTCTATAGAAAAATCAGGCAAACTCCTGGATTTCTTGCTTTTAACGAAGTCATGGTGAAACGAGAAAAATCACAATACTCACAAGATCTTGTTAGTAGAATCTGTTAGTGAAACAAAGAAACTACAGATTATTAAGAACAAAATTTAGGATCTTAGTTAAGACCTAAAATTAATATCGAACAACTTAACACCTGCTTTGATACCACTTGTTGGTCCCGATTAGTTGAGTTGATTAAAACTTGAATTAACCTTCTAGAACAAAATCTAGAAGGGGGTTGAATAGATTTTGTAGATTTTTCAAATCTTCCAAAACTAATTCAAAGTATCAAAGGACACAGCTGGAAAAGAATGATTAATCTCAACTTCAACAAGATCAAAAGCAATCGATATTATAGATTTAACTTTAATCCTGAAATTAATCAGAATGATAAGCTAGGAATTGAAAAGAAACCATTAAGTAAATCAAAGCGATAAAGAACACATGATTTATAGTGGTTCGGATTATAACAATCCTACATCCACTCTCCTTCTTCAACCTTGAAGAAGGGTCTTCACTTACTTACTTTCTTCCTTCTCGCCGACTTACTTACAATAGTGAATCTTCAGACCTTACAATGAATTCTTCCTAATTTACGGATATCTATGGCTTGAAGATCTAAAGGAAAAAGTATTCTACAAACACTAAACCGGAAAACGTATAAAACGTTTGTGAATGTGTACAATATTTGTGCCTCGTGAAACACAAAATTGTGTATATCGATGAGTGCAAAGTATCAAAAGTAATTCTATACTAATTTCTATCCCTATTTATAGAGATCTTCACTTGGTAGTTATACCTTCCTTGAATTCTGTTTTGATTAGTTATAACAATATAATCAATCTTGTAACTTCCTCTTGGTTAGTTGAAATCGCTTCTTGAAACTTGTGTAACATTTCTTTAACACTTCATCGTCGATACTTGCTTCTTCTTGTCCTCGTTCTCATTCCTTGTCCGGGAGTTTGTTTATAGTATTGCATGTCAACAGTCTTCTATACGTTGTCCTTGTCGATATCTTGACATCGTCGATTTCCTATCCTCATCTCGAGGTTTGTCCTTGTCGATGTCTTGACCTAGTCGACTACTTATACTTAGTTTTACTTACAAATGTATACTTCACTGCCTATACAAGATACTTAGCTGGTCATCCTATTTTACACTTTTAACACATCAAAACTAAATACAATCTTTTCTTTTACTTAACAAAGTGGATGGTGGGATGGAAGGGAAGGACAAAAATTAATTAAAAGGAGGGGTACAAGTACTATGGGTCAACACACTTTGTCTTGGTGTGTTGGCCCTTGAAGATGGCTGCAAAACCCCCCTTGGACGTCCAAAATGGGCCCCACAAGCCTTTGGCTTGTGGTGGCCCTTCGGTTCAGGGCGTGCGGTTCGACATCTTGAAAAACGGGCTCCATTTGATATTTCGGGGCTCCGGAAGTTACGTTTCATTCGTTTAATCACTAAATCATTTTATAATCTTAAAAGTTTGTAATTAAGGAGGCTTTTAACTTATTTTATTAATTCGGTTCTCGGTTGGTTCGATTTTTGTTCGGTAGATTCGAAATTCGGCATTTTTAGGGTTTTTCGCCCAATTTTGGCGACTATATTAAAACTCTCGAGTTATTAGTACACACGGATTATTCACTTCTTTTAGACTTGAATTTTATCCACCTTTCGACTATCGAGTACCGGTTCGCTCAAGTATTAGGGTTTCTAGAGTACCGTTGGTTCGGTTCGCTTCGTCTGCTACCCAAAATCGAAGATTTTGAATAACAACGAAGTTTCTCTTTTCAAAAGAAAAATCAAGCATAACATAACACTCACGCAAGTAAATAAATAAATCACAATTTGGGTCCGGTATTACATCCTACCCACCTTCAAAGAAATTTCGTCCAAATTTGGCTTACCTAATCAAATCTAGGCCTTGCGGGTATTTTGCTAAAATTTCGTCCTCCCTCTCCCAAGTGGCTTTTTCCTTCCCGTGTCTACTCCATCTGTATTAAAACCAAAGGAATTTCTCGATTCCTAAGTTTGTGCATTTTTCTTCCTAGGATTTTTGCGGGTGTCTCTCCATATATCGAGTCTCGTCCCAATTCTAAGTCTCTGAAGTTGATAATGTGCTCGGGGTCACCTACATACTTCCTGATTGAAGAAACATGGAAAACGTTGTGTACTTGGGATAGGTCGGGTAGAGCTAAGTGATAAGCTACGTGTCCAACCTTCTCTAGTATATCAAAAGGTCCGATGTAGCGGGGTTTCGGTTGCCTCTTTTCCCAAAGCGGATCAATCCTTTCATTGGTGCTACCTTGAGAAATACCTTTTCTCCAACTTCGAAATGTAGATCCTTCCGGCGAGTATCAGCGCACGATTTCGACGGTCTTGTGCAGCCTTGATCCTTTCCTTAATCAGAAACAATTTCCACCGATCGCTCCACAAGTTCTGGCCCTAAAATCTTACGAACTCCTACTTCGTCCCAACAGATGGGTGATCTGCATCTCTTCCCGTAAAGTGCCTCAAAGGGTGACATTTGAATCGTAGCTTGGTAATCTGTTATTGTAGGCGAATTCCACAAGTGGTAGGTGAGTCTCCCAGCCTTCCTTCGAAATCCATAGCACATGCCCTCAACATATCCTCCAAAGTCTGAATGGTTCTTTCTCGATCGTCCGTGGATCACGGGTGGTAAGCGGTGCTGAAGTTTAAATGCGTTCCCAAGGCTTGCTGCAGCTCTTCCAAAACTTAGAGGTGAAGCGAGGATCTCTATCGGAAACTATCGAAACCGGTACATCGTGCGGTCTAACAATCTGCTCTATGTACGGTTGGGCTAGTTTGTCTAAGGAATAAGTCATGCGCATGGGTATGAAGTGCGCGACTTTGGTAAGTCTATCTACAACTACCCAAATAGCATCATGATTCCTTACGGTCTTGGGAAAACCTGTGACGAAATCCATGGTGATATTCTCCCATTTCCACTCGGGTATTTCTAAAGGGTGAAGTAGCCCAGACGGTCGCCGATGGTCGACTTTGACTTGTTGGCAGGTCGAATTTCCTTACGAAGTGGGCTATCGTCCTTTTCATACCCCTCCACCAAAAAGTCTCCCTCGGTCCCGGTACATCTTCGTCTCTCCAGGTGAACGGAGTAAGGAGTGTTGTGTGCTTCTTTTAGAATTTCATCCCTCGGTCCTTCGTCCTTTGGCACACAAATTCGTCCTTCGAACATTAGGGTTCCATCGGTGCTCAAGGTAAAGCCTTTGATGGTTCCCTTCTCAACTCGGAATCTCTTTCCTTCGAGGAATTTATCCTTTCTCCGAGCGTCTCGAGCCTCATTTTTTTGAGTCCATACTACGATTTTTATGAAACATTCACAACAGATACTTAAAAGAAAAACAAGAAACTTTGTACCTCGGAGTTTTGTTTGCGGCGGCACTTCCTTCCCACACCGTCCTAACTAAGTCTTTACTTATGATAAAATTTTACAAGTAAGAGCACGAAAAATTTTAAATAAAACTTTCTTTTCGCATAAAAATTTCATTTGGTCCAAGTTTTGAGCCTAAGCTCGATACCACCTGTAACGCCCGAACCCGGATAGTTTCACTTACTTATCCAAATTCGAGTCGTCACTTAGTGAAAGGGAAAAGTAAGACAATTTTTTTTTAAGAAAAGGAATCGATAAGGGAAAAGATAAAAGAAAACAATTGAATGATTCTCAACTTAAAGTATTCAAAGCATCAAATTAAAATCCTAATCATTAAAATAGGAGCATAATTAAATCGTAGCAATGGAGAAAGTATTGTGAGTCTAGGTTTTAGCAAATGCAGATAGAGGGTCTAAAATTTGCAGACAGGAAAATAAAAGCGTTTAAGCATTCAAATATAATATGGCGGGGAAGGCCGAGTCTGCTGCTCCTAGTACTCCATCGGCTCACCGAAAATATTTAAAAGGGGCATGAGAATTTGAATTTCTCGGTGTGGGTAGCCCGCACGCTATCATGCATACAGTTTAATATCATACACATCCATCATATTTTTACGAAAAGTAAACACCGAGACGGACCACCTCCGCTCGTCGAGACGGACCACCTCCGCTCGTCGAGACGGACCACCTCCGCTCGAAAAACAACCAAGACGATACCAACATCGCTCGTAAACCGAGACGGACCACCTCCGCTCGTAAAACAGCCGAGACAATACCAACATCGCTCAGAAACCAAGACGGACCATCTCCGCTCATAAAACAACCGAGACGATACCAACATCGCTCGTAAACCGAGACGGACCACCTCCACTCGTAAAACAACCGAGACGATACCAACATCGCTCGTAAACCAAACATGATTTAGCAATGATATTTCAACTATGACATAAATAAAGGCAATACGGTTAGTGCCACCCACCTTAAAAAGAAGTTCGAAAGTATGACTTGAAAGAAAAAAACGTCCGAGCAAATCACCGACAGGTCGTACTCGTTCCTAAAGAAAACTTTTGGGTTTTAGTTTCTTATCGAGGAATAAATACAGTGTGTTGGTCCCAAAGGACTTTTAATTACTTATACGTCTTTTGTCTTTTAGTCGTAAATTATTGGAACTCTAATTTTTCGACACAAGAATATATATATATATATATATATATATATATATATATATATATATATATATATATACTCTTACTAACATGCTCCTAAGTATGACACGTAAATTGGAAAACACATTTTCAAAAGTAATGATTCAAGCATTATGACAACTTCCGACTGCCCACTCTCGACTTTGGGGCATTTTCTAAAATATAAATAAATCATCTAAAAATTTGGCAAAATCACAGTAGACACTCTCTTGAAGTGTATATCACACATAAAATATGGTCTCATTAAAAGGGTATACGAAAATTGGGTTTTTGAATTTATTTTCTAGGTCGAAACAGTGTTCCAGAAAGTTTTCAGTGTTGAGACACCATCGAAATAATTTTCTTAATAATACTAAAACACTTCCGAAAATTATGAAATTTTACAGTAGATACCTTATGAAGTCACCAACATTTTCATAGTTTTGACTTTAGGCAAGATACGAAGGGAAAAGGGTGTTTTGGCTCGTTTTTGGAAAAGGGACAGAAACATTTCTGCCTTCCCAGTCACGTACCAACTAGAGAAATAATTTTTGTAAAACTATTTGGACTACTCCTAAATTCATGGAAAAACCCGTAAACGAAGCTAATATCATGTAGTATTTTATTTTGATTTTTATAAAATTAATAACCGAAGTGAGGAATGCCAGAAAAATCGAAGAGTCACAAAAACATCACAGATTGTCACACTAACTTCAAAAATTCATAGATTATTGAATATAACTCCAAAATGCATGAGACCAGTGGCAAATAAAATCTATTTCGTCCTAAATTCTAAATATGCAGACAAAAATGCCAAAGCAGTAAGTTACGAAAATGTATCAGTTTAAACTTCTGACGGGAAAACAGGTAGTTCATCTATTCACATGCTATGGACACTTAAAAACTTATTCTCACCTTCAAAACCATGAAACCTTCAACTCTTTCATAAAGAAAATATCATGCTACCCAGAAATAAATAAGACCTCAAGAAAACACATGTCATTTTCTACATTAAGAGTTTTAAGGAAGAGAGTTAAGGTTTGAGGTGTGGTCACCTTTGTAGTCTTTCTTTAAAAAGGCTAGGGCCAAATGCCTTCTTCAAGCTCTTCCTAGGAATGGCTCTACTCCTTTGCACCTTGAAGGAAGAAGAAATGGCTTGAGGTGAGGGTTGGATGTGTGTATGTGGGAAAAGTTGGGAGAAGAAGAAGATTTTCCTCCTCCCTTGTAAAGATGGCCGAAAATGGGGGTGAAGGGGAAGAGGAATGCTTCCTTTCTTTTGATGACTTGAATAAGGGGGAGAAGTGGTGCCCAAGCAACTTAAAAGAGCATGTGGGAAAATATGGAGGGTCAAGATCAAAGCAAGTGGATGGTGGGATGGAAGGGAAGGACAAAAATTAATTAAAAGGAGGGTGCAAGTACTATGGGTCAACACACTTTGTCTTGGTGTGTTGGCCCTTGAAGATAGCTGCAAACCCCCTTGGACGTCCAAAATGTGGGCCCCACAAGCCTTTGGCTTGTGGTGGCCCTTCGCCTGGGGCGCGTGCGGTTCGACATCAAAACGGCTCCATTTGATATTTCGGGCTCGAAGTTACGTTTCGTTCGTTTAATCACTAAATCATTTTATAATCTTAAAAGTTTGTAATTAAGGAGGCTTTTAACTTATTTTATTAATTCGGTTCTCGGTTGGTTCGATTTTTGTTCGGTAGAATCGAAATTCGGCATTTTTAGGGTTTTTCGCCCAATTTCGGCGACTATATTAAAACTCTCGAGTTATTAGTACACATAGATTATTCACTTCTTTTAGACTTGAATTTTATCCACCTTTCAACTATCGAGTACCGGTTCATTTAGTATTAGGGTTTCTAGAGTACATCGTTCGGTTCTCGCTTGTCTGCTACCCAAAATCGAAGATTTTGAATAACAACGAAGTTTCTCTTTTCAAAAGAAAAATTAAGCATAACATAACACTCACGAAAGTAAATAAATAAATCATAATTTGGGTCCGGGTATTACAATATGGAGGTGGCGGACTCCTATGGCCTTTGCGAGCTCGAGGCCGCAGACGAGGGCCTCGTACTCGGCTTCGTTATTCGTTGCCAGAAATCGAATCATATTGCATTCATAAAACACTGGCCCTCCGGTCCGATGAGGACCACCCCGCGCCGGCGCAGGTTGTTGTGGACAACCCGTCGACGTAGAGTCTTCATGGGGGATTTTGAGCTTTGTTGGGCTGGTTGGGAAGGTAAGCTCCGCCACGAAGTCAGCCGGCGCTTGCCGCTTGATCGCGGTGCGCAGAGCGTATGAGTTACTTTATCTTGGCGAGCTCTAGGGACCACTTCAGGAGCCGCCCACTAGTATCCGGTCGGTGGAGTACCTGCCGTAGTGGCATGGTTGTGAGAACCTGAATTTGGTGGTCGAAAAAGTAAGCCCGAGGCTTCCTTGCAGCCATGAACAGCGCGCGTATGCGAGCTTTTCAAGTGGTGAATATTTGAGCTCGGCGTCGTGTAGCACCTGACTTATGTAGTAAATGGAGAGGTCTTCTTTGTCCCTCTGCTCGCACGAGGACGGCGCTTATTGTGCCGTTTTCGAAGGCTGCCGAGGTATAAGAGGAGGGTCTCCCCTGAACCGGCTTGGCGAGGATCCGAGGATTACTCAAATATTTTTAAGCTTCTTGAATGCGAGCTGGCTTTCTTTGTTCCAGGAGAATTTCTATTTCTTTATCGCTGCGAAGAAAGGCTTGCTTTTATCGCCAGACGCGAGATGAATCGGCTTAGTGCCACAAGGCATCGGTCGATCTTTGTACTTGTTTTACCGACTTTGGTTCCTCCATGTCGAGGATAGCTTTGATTTGCGTCGGGTTGGCCTCGATGCCTCTCTGGCCGACGATGTGGCCAAGGAATTTTCTCGACCCCACCCCAAAGCTACATTTCTTTGGGTTGAGCTTCATGTTATATTTCTCGAGTATCGAGAAAGTTTCCTTGAGATCCCATAGGTGATCTTCTTTCCTCATGCTTTTGACGACTATGTCGTCAATATATACTTCCATGGTTTTCCCAATTTGGTCGGGGAACATAGTGTTCACTAACCTTTGATAGGTCGCACCGGCATTCTTGAGGCCGAAGGGCATTCTCATCCACGAATAAATGTTCTTCTCGGTGAGGAAAGAGGTGTGCTTGATGTCTTCTACCGCCATGGGGATCTGGTGGTATCCCGCGAAAGCGTGCATGAACGACATCATCTCATACCCCACGGTGCTATCGACGAGGTGGTCGATGTGAGGCATTGGGAATGGTCTTTCGGGCGAGGCCGCATTGAGGTCGGTGAAGTCGATGCATAACCTCCACATGTTGTTCGCCTTCTTTACCAAGACGGCGTTGGCTACCCATTGAGGCTCGTCCTCGGCCGAGCTCGATCAGTTTGTTGTCAAGGAGTTTTTGACCTCCTCGGCGAGAGCATCATATTTCTCATGACCGAATTTCCTCCTATTTTGTGAGACCGGTCGTCGTGAAGGATCGATCTTGAGGTGGTGGCATGCATGTTTTGGGTCGATTCCGACCATGTCTTGATGCGACCACGCAAACACGCTGACATTATCTTTGAGGAACTCGACGAGATCGTTTCTTATTTCAACGGACTTTTGCCCCTATGGCGACCTCAAGGTCGGGCGAGATAGGTCCACGGAGATGCATTCGAGCTCCTCAATCGGGGCTGTTCGCTTGAGACCTTGGGGATCGCGGGCATTGCCTCGGATCCGGAGTCCACTGCCGCGGGCTCGAACCCAAGCCTTGGTTCCAAATCCTCGCATACCGAGACAGATTGGTCCGAGGGATGATCGCGAGCATGCAATCATTCTTGGCCGATTGTGGAATTGCGTTCGTGTTCTCTTCCGTTATAATGTTACATTGTAAATCTAAAAAGGTACGGAAAGAAAGTTGAGATAATAGTAGCTCAAACATTTTTTTGCCATTTTTTATTCCCTTTACAAAGGCCAACTTCCCTTTAGGAGTGGAAAACTTGATACAATAAAGTAGCAGGAGGCAACCGCCTCAAAAGTTTCAAGAAAAGGTCGACCGAGGAAGCCATTATAGATGTTTGGCTGGTCGACGATTACAAATTCTAGTGGCCTAGTGATCCTAAGCTTCTCGTTCGGAAGTCCGCGAGCTCCACGGACAGCTTGATTCTTCCATAGTGGTCACCGTCGTATCCCCAAATCCCTTCACACAAATTGTATGCGGCTTGATGAACTTCGCCAAGTTGCCCATCCGATTGAGGGCGGACTTGAAAATTATGTTGCAAGAATGACCATTGTCGATCAGATTCTCTCCACTGTCATCCCTGAATTTTGGTCGAGATGACCAAGGCCTCATTCTTTGGGAACAAGAGGCTCTCGCGATCGGCGTTTGAGAAGGCGATGGTGGCAGATTTGGAAATCGTTGGCTCGGGGAGGAACGACGGCGTGGATGTTATCGATAGTGCGGAGCTCGGCTTTCCGCTTCTGTTCGACATGGCGAGAACGGGGTCAGCCCCGCCTAAGCCGCTTCCTCCGGTGGATCATCTGGACCGTCCCCTGGTTCGGCGGGGGGACCTCGTCGTTCTTGTATCTGCATCGGTGTCCGCTGCGACCACAGTGCTGCCTGGGCTCCTTCATCCTGTTACGGAGGTCCTCGCTCTTCCTCATCGTGCCTCGGTCGCGGAGCGGGCTTTTGACGTACTCGTTCAACTTTGCCCTCCTTGTATAACTTCCAGAGTGGCGGTGGAGGTCCCTACACTCGCTCGTGTTGTGCCCGGGCCGTCATGGAAGGCGCAGAACTTGTTCGAGGCCGCTCTCACCGCATTGCTCTTGAGAGGTTTTGGCTGGGTAAATACCCCCTTTCCCTTGATCGCATGAAACACGAAAGGCTGGTGAATGCTTTAACTTCTCAACGATCTTGACTCCCTCGAAACTTTTGAATGACCACAGGGCCTTGGCCTGGTCCCGCTTTCTCGAATGATGGGACCTCTTGGTAGGAGGGGCCGTGTTTACCGTCTCGGTGACGGGCGGGGCCGTCTAGACTTCGCCTTGGCGCTGGGCGAGGAGCTTTGCTGGTGATCGGATCGTCGCTCGCCGCTTGAACTCGGCGTAGGAGGAGGGGTACTGCTTGGTCATATGGTGGAACATGTGTGAATCCGCCACTGAGTCCGCTCATCGCAGCATGAAGGCTGCAGTTCATCACCGATGGGCTCACTGTGAGGAGCACCTCGTCTAGTCGATCGAGGTATTCCTCGTCGAGACTCCTTCTCTGCTGCCTGATGCCCATGAGCCTCTACCGGCTGCCCGGCGGCGATTTTAGAGGCGAAGTAGGAGACAAATTATTCGCCGAGGCCGAGAAGTCGCCAATCGTGCGGGAAGGGATAGAGGTGTACCACTTGTGGGCTAGCTCGCCCAACGTCACGTGGGAGCAGACGGCACTTCATCGCATCCGATGCCCCCTCCCAATCATGTAAGTGATGTACTTACCGAGGTGGACTTCGTGGTCCGTCTTTCCCTCATACAGGCGGTTTGTGGAGGCAGGATTTTGGTCTCAACCTCCGCCATCTCGATGGCCATAGACAAGGGCTGGTTAACGGCCGTCCTCTTGGGGATCCCCTCGCGGGCGTCCACTCGGCCCTCGGTGAGGTCCGGCCTTCCGCTGGAGAGCGACAATGGCCGGTCCGGCCGAGTGAGGGCTTGGTGAGCCACGTTGGGGCCGATGCGGTCGAGGATCGGGACCACTGGACCTTACCATTATGGCACTCTGGGCGCATTGTGGGCTGCGGTGGACAGCCTTCCTCGGAGGAGATACCGGGGCCGTTCGTCGAAATCGAGCCTTCGGGCTTGAGAGCCGGGCGATTGAATACTGATCGTTCGGGTTGGCGCACCTGATCGATCTTGGCTTTTGGCCTCTTGGTCACGAGCCTTCCTCTTCCCGTTTTGGGGCCTAGACGGGCCCTCGGTGGGAATGGCAACGGGCCTCGCACGAGATTCAAACTCGCGAGCTCGAGCCGTTGGATAGCTCTGCTCACTTGCTCCGAGTCCGGTACTCCTGGAGGAGGATTTGGTCCTCGGCGTTGCGGACCGGGCTGCTTTGCCCATGCTATTCTTCATTGTCGTGGCTAACATGCTTGCCGATGGCTCGACTCTTAGTCATGGTGTCTCCTTAGAGCGAGAAGAAATACTAGTTGGGAGTGGCTTTTCTTGTCTAGCATTTCCCACAGACGCCGCTAATTGTTGTTACACCGATTAAGCCACCCGCTAATGAGGTTTTTGGATGTTTAATCGGCCTATTTAGTTGTTTGAATGGATGGAAATTGAATGCGAGATGATTGGCAATTAATATATTAGTATTTGCTTATTCTCATGTCACAACAATTATATTAGTCACGTTATATGTCATTCAGCCATGCATTATATATTTGGTAACTTTTAACCACAACATTTCATTTCAATTTTCCTTCTCTTTCATTCACTCCTCATTTTTGTTGATTTGTGGATATGATCTATACCATTCAATTTTAAAATCTAATCTCAAACGTCCATCTAATTTATATTTGTTTATAAATACCTATCATCTATCATTCTATTCATTTCACAAAACATAATTTTTGTCCTCTTTCTTCTCTAGCCATTTTTTTATAGGTCAATATTAATAGATCACATTTCTTTCATATTTGTTTTCTCTCTTCTCTAATCATTCTTTTTGCAGGTCACCAATATTAATTCATCTCCTTTCCTCTATTTTTTCTTATAATATGTGTTTTTAAATTGTTTATATTTTCTCTAACCATTTGTTTTGCCGGTCATAAATATTAATCAATGTTCTTTCTTTGATGTTTTGTCTTTACATTGTCATTTGTATATTTTTTTTTGTGTGTGTATTTTTTTTTTTTTGATGTTGCGAGTCAATAATATGTTTTGATGTTGTGTGTATTTCTATTTTTTTTTAATTTAAAATTATGGAAAAATTCAATTATGATAGGAGATATTAATTATGAAAAAATTAATTTAAAATTTAAAAAATTTAAAATTATGAAAAATTAAAATTTTAAATAGGAGATATTATATTATTCACGTTAGAATTAGAAGATTATGATTACTTTCGGGCCAGTAAATCAATTATACATATTGAGAATGAAGCGGTAATCAATTTCTAAAAAAATAATTTAAAATTTAAAAAATTCAAAATTATAAAAAAATAAAAATTTAAATAGGAGATATTATATTAGTCACGTTAAAAATAGGAGATTGACAATTAAATGGAATATATATATATATATATATATATATATATATATATATATATATATCCTACCTATCTATATTTACGATAATCTAAATCCTATGTGTCATTCGAGTCATGCATTATATATTTGGTAACTTTTAACCACAACATTTCATTTCAATTTTCCTCCTCTTTCATTCACTCCTCATTTTTCTTGATTTACGGATATGATCTATACCATTCAATTTTAAAATTTAATCTCAAACGTCCATCTAATTTATATTTGTTTATAAATACCTATCATCTATCATTCTATTCATTTCACAAAACACAATTTTTGTCCTCTTTCTTCTCTAGCCATTTTTGTTTTGCAGTCAATATTAATCGATCACATTTCTTTCATATTTATTTTCTCTCTTCTCTAACCATTCTTTTTGCAGGTCACCAATATTAATCCATCTCTTTTCCTCTATTTTTTCTTATAATATGTGTTTTTTAGATTGTTTATATTTTCTCTAACCATTTGTTTCGCAGTCAATAATATTAATCAATTTTCTTTCTTTGATGTTGTGTTTACATTGTCATTCGTATATTTTTGTTGTGTGTATTTCTTTTTTTTTTATGTTGCAGGTCAATAATATTTTTTGATGTTGTGTGTATTTCTTTTTTTTTTATTTAATTTAAAATTATGAAAAAATTCAATTATGATAGGATATATTAATTATGAAAAATTAATTTAAAATTTAAAAAAATTAAAATTATGAAAAAATTAAAATTTTAAATAGGAGATATTATATTAGTCACGTTAGAAGTAGGAGATTATGATTATTTTCGCCAAGAAATCAACTATATATATTGAGAATGAAGCGGTAATCAATTTCTAAACAAATTAATTTAAAATTTAAAAAATTCAAAATTATGAAAAAATTAAAAATTTAAATAGGAGATATTATATTAGTCACGTTAGAAGTAGGAGATTGAAAATTAAATGGAATATATATATATATATATATATATATATATATATATATATATATAGTAAGAAAAAAAAGCCATTCATGAAAAATAAATTGATTAGATGAGATTAGTAGAAAACAAATCTTATTTTTGCACATATTTTATTTGATCCATGAAAAAAAGATCATATATATCTTATTCTATTTTTTAATCGGTAATTTAAAGTTTAAAAATTTATGAGTAAGTACATTTTTCTCTTTGATGTTGTGTCATTCGTATATTTTTGTTGTGTGTATTTTTTTTTTTTTTTGATGTTGCAGGTCAATAATATTTTTGGTATTGTGTGTATTTCTTTTTTTTTTAATTTAAAATTATGAAAAAATTCAATTATGATAGGAAATATTAATTATGAAAAAATTAATTTAAAATTTAAAAATTCAAAATCATTAAAAAGTTGAAATTTTAAATAGGAGATATTATATTAGTCACGTTAGAAGTAGGAGACTATGATTACTTTGGGCGATAAATCAATTATACATATTGAGAATGAAGCGGTAATCAATTTCTATAAAATTAATTTAAAATTTAAAAATTTTAAATTATGAAAAAAATAAAAATTTAAATAGGAGATATTATATTAGTCACGTTAGAAGTAGGAGATTGACAATTAAATTTAATATATATATATATATATATATATATATATATATATATATATATATATATATATATATTGAGTAAGAAAAAAACAAAGAGATCCATGAAAAATAAATTGATTAGATGAGATTAGTAGAAAATAAATCTTATTTTTACACATATTTTATTTGATCCATAAAAAAGAGATCATATATATCTTATTCTATTTTTAATTGGTAATTTAAATTTTAAAAATTTGTGAGTAAGTACAATTTTTTTTTAAAAAGAGTTTGATAAAAGTGATCTCATTTAGGATTTTAAAATATGAGATATTATATATATATATATATATATATATATTGATTAAGAAAAAAAAAAAAAAAAGAGATGTCCATGAAAAATAAATTGATTAGATGAGATTAGTAGAAAACAAATCTTATTTTTGCATATATCTGATGTGAGTGAATTGATACATGATTTTTGAGGTAATTAAATGCAAAAAGTGATGAAAAGTGTTAGAATTTGTGATTTAAGGTGTAGAGTATCACTCTTTTGCATAAAAGGTATTACTATGTGAGAATTAATGGTTTTTCGAAGTATTTCGTCCCATTTTCGGGGTTTTCGGAGGAATTAGACCGAACCGGGAGTACCGGGATTCACACGACGAAGAGATGAACATGTGGGGCACGAGAAATGGAGGTCGGAAGCGAAAGTTGGGCCCGCAAAATCTCTGGACTCGACCACTAGTCGAGCCCAAGACACCTCGAGTCGAGGGAATTGCGAAACACAAAAATTGGCTAAGTTAAGAGAGCCTCGAGTCGAGGGCAAGGAGCCCAGGTCGAGGTTGCAGCCACGACATGAACCTCGGGTCGAGGCGAGGAGCCCGGGTCGAGGTTGCAGCCACGACATGAACCTCGGGTCGAGGGCGGGAGCCCGAGTTAAGGCTAGTGTCATTTAAAGAAAACGTGGGCACGATTTCACCAAGCTCGACTCGGCGCCCTATTTTCAGAAAATCTCCATTTTAAACCCTCTTGGACGAAAAAAATAGCATACTTCACTCCATAGCAGCTTATCTTTCGGTTTTGGGCGATTTTTCAGTTTCCAAGCCAATTTCTCCTTCTTGGTAGATTAGATTGATAGTTGTAGTTAGATTTTCATTTATTGTTGAGTAGATTAGACATTAATACACTAGATTAGTCATTTAAGTTTGTAATTCCCTTGAAGAAGAGAAGTTTACATTTGAAGATTCAAGCATTCAATTCATTGTTGATTTGACAAAATTGGTGATGTTCTTACTCTATACTCTTTTCTATTGCTTACTTGTTGTGATTATCATGTTGATCATGCAATTAAATTTTTCACCCATGGATTTTGCACTTTGCTCCATGAGCTAATTCTCTTATGCTTGGGATAATTGAAATTGAGGATGATTTGATTGCTCTTGCTATAATTGTTGATGATTGTTGTTTAATTGAGATAGATAGTTTCCTAATTGTTGATGCTAATTGTGCTTCATGCATTTTTATCTCTTTTGATTAGTGTTTGATCACCCTAGCAACAAACGAAAGTTGAGCTAACGTGATTAGAGATTGATCGAGTTATAATTGTGTATGATTGTATGAATTAGGTGCTTCATAATTGAGAGATTAGTTGTACTAAGAATACTCACATTTAGGCATTGTGTGATGAATGGAGACATTATTGCATGATGTTCATACTTTCTATTTTGGTTGAATAGCAATTTGATGCAATTATAATTGTGATCATTTATTCCTTGGTGGAGATTATCCCTAGCACCCTATCCCCATTTGATACTTGAAGTTGCTTAGCTTGCTACTTGTTTTAGCTTAATTCTTGCCTAATTCGTAGCATAATTGTTGATTGATTTTAATTCTAGAATTTGAGTAGTGTATTTGGAACCAAAACCGTGCTTGCAACAATAGTCGTTGAAAACTCATGTCCTAGGGCCTCATTGCATATCTTATCCCTTGGGTTCGATAAACTTGATTTGGTCTTAATAACTCTTACCCGATTATACCACAATCAATATCTTATTTGATCCATGAAAAAGAGATCATATATATCTTATTTTTTTAATCGGTAATTTAAATTTTAAAAATTAGTGACTTTATTAATAGTAAAGATCAATAATTAGATTAATTGTATATGTTTAATTTATGGTGTATCTTTTATGTATTCAATGTAAATTTTTAAATAAAATAAAATAAACAACATTAGAGAGATCTTGAGATTGAAGGACTATAGATTTGTGTTTAAATTGTAATCAATTTCTAAAAAATTAATTTAAAATTTAAAAATTCAAAATTATGAAAAAATAAAAAATTTAAAACTTAAACCAACAAAGAACCGCGGTCTGTTATTAATTAATCAAGTTTACTTAGCTGAAAATCCTCTACTTATAATACCTTCTCCTTAAATTTCTCATTTTCTCAAAATTTTAAATTTTAAAGCGTTGGATTGTACCTTTCCAAACCTGTTTTCACACATGGACAATTGTACGTGACATTTTCAAGAGTAAAGAGTAGAAAAGGATTGAAATTTCTTTCACTTGGCTCCGATGGAAAATCATCCAAGTATAATACAAATGTTGTGTACAAAGAAATTTTCAAAATTTGTAGTTTTAGTTGTAAATTATGTTTTAAAATATATGAAATGATAAATTCATTTTGTCGTACATTTATATTATTTAATAACAAATAGATATTTAGAATTTTTTTGTATTTTTTTAATTTAAATTTATATTGTATAATAAATATGTGAAATAATTATTCAATCAAAATATATATATATATATATATATATATATATATATAATTTTATATAGCAACCCCACGAAATTCGCGGGCCTAATATCTAGTTCTTTCGATATTTTCGAGAGTGAATGATGGGAAAATGAAATATTAAGGTGAAATGTGATCTAAAAATAAATGCGGCAAAAATTTGGTGGGTTATGAGTTCAAAATGGGTCAAACAAATATTGTGTGCATATTAGGTATAAATCGTAAAGAATAAAGAATGGAGAAAGCGTCATCGATTCAATAGTGAAATCCGACGAGAACGATTGTGGAATTCAACTACAACATTGAATTGAAGAGAAACACGACAATATACGAGAAAAAAAAACGGAGAAGACATTGATGATTTTTTTAAAAATTTTCTCGATAATCAGGTGTTAAATGGTCCGATTGATAAAAAAGCGAGTGGAGAAAACTTAAAGCATTGATGAATACAAAGTTTATGCAAACTTGATCAATTTATGTTTCGTTTAAACTGATTATTACTCTTGTTTCTAATTTGTTCATATAGTAACACATCTTTCTCCATACAAGAACACGTTTGTGTTCATATAGTAACACATTTTTTTAAAAGAAAAAAATTTGCGCATAGACAAAAATAAAATCTAACGCCCAAGAGTGTTGATATAAGGTCAAACATGTGTTAATGTAAAGACAAGTATGTGTTACTAGTCCTTTAAGAAATAAAATATTTGTCCATGTGTTGTTCTTGATTTTGTTCATATAGTAACATATTTTTCTTCATACGGTAACACATTTGTATTCATATAGTAACACATTTAAAAAAATCAAAGATAAAAATAAAATCTCGCTCCATGGTGTGTTACTATAAGGTCAAACATGTGTTACTGTAAGTACAAATATGTGTTACTAGTCCTTAATGAAATAAAATTTTAGTCCATGTGTTGCATTGTTTTGTTCAAATAGTGACATATTTTTTTTTCATACGGTAACACGTGTTTGACATTATTGTAACACAACCTGAGAGTGATTTTTTATTTTTAATTTTGCACGAGTTTAATTCACATATTTGTCCTTACCGTAACACATATTTACCCCAAATCTTATAGGTGGGGATCAAATAGACCCATGAATTAAAAAGGCTAAAGGAGAATTTAAAAATCTGGAATCGTGAGTCTTTCGGTAACGTTGATAAAAGAATAGAAGATAGAAAGTGTGAGATTTTCAAATTGGATATGATTGATGAAGCGTTGGGATTGGATGAGGAGGAAATAATTTATGGAATAAAGAGAGGCTTTATTACTAACAGATATTCAGAACAAGGTTAGCCTTTTGGCTCAAAAGTCAAAATCAAAGTGGATCAAGGAAGGAGATACAAACACGAGCTATTTTCAAAAGTGTATTAATAAAAGGCGGAAATCAAATGAAATAGTTGGGATTAGAATAAATGGAAGCTAGTTGGAGGAGGTAGCGAGAAGTGAAACGAGGAATCTTCGAGTTCTTTAAAGCTCACTTTGCGTCAAGACAAGCGGTGAAAATCGGTTTTATGCACAGAGCTCGCAAGAAAAATAATATCGAGGAGGAAAACCAAATGCTAATTGCAGAGTTTTCGGAGAAGGAGGTGAAGAAAGTAATTTTTCATGTGAGAGCTCGAAAAGCCGGGACCGAATGACTTTAATTTTGGCTTCTTTAAGGAGTTATGAGAAGTCTACAAGGAAGATCTCATGTGTTTCATAAGGGAGTTTATTGAGAGAGGTCGGCTAGTTAAAGGGTTGAATCCTTTTTTATCATGCTAATTCCTAAAAAGGGGGAAGCATTCGAACTAAGTGATTTTAGGCCGATCTCGTTAATTGGAGGAGTTTATAAAATTATTTCCAAGGTTCTTTCCATTCGGTTAAACAAAGTATTGAAGACAATCATCTCGGACAATCAATCGGCGTTCATCGGAGGGAAGCAACTGTTAGATAGTGTTGTGACCTGAATGAAGTCATAGAGGACACGAAGTTGATAAAGAAGAAGTGCATAAAATTTAAAATTGATTTCATGAAGGCTTATGATTCGTGGAGTGGAGTTATTTGGAGAGCCTTATGGAGAGATTTGCTTTTGATGCTAAGTGGATAAAGTGGATGATGAAATGTGTATCGTCGGCCCGGGCTTGATTCTTGTGAATGGAAGTTCATCCAGCATGTTTAATCTTGAAAAAGAATTGAGGCAAGGGGATCCCTATCCGCGTTCATGTATCTTATTGTTGTGGAGGGAATGAGTATTTTAATGAGTAGAGTAGTGGAGAACGGGTTGTATACACTAGTGGAGGTGGGCGAGAGATTAGATCGAATTTCACATCTTCAATTTGCGGATGATACTGTGTTTGTTGGAGAAGCCAATGAGGAGAACATTGTGTTTTTAGGAGGTTTATCAAGATTTTAGAGCTGATTTATGGTTTACTTGTGAACCGTAACAAGTGCGATTTATTTGGAGTTAATGTGGATGAAACACTGGGTAGAATAGCACGCCGGTGTATTGGGTTGTCAAAGTGGGAAGCTACCTTTCACTTATCTTGGAGTAAGGGTGGGATGTAGTCATCGGAAGGCATCAAAGTGGGGATACATCGTGCGAAAAATGAGAAACAAAATTAGAAAATGGGAGAATTTGAAAAATCTCAATTGGAGGCCATTGATGCTCATAAATTTAGTACATTGTTCTATCCCTGTCTACTTACTATCCATTTTCAAAGCACCAAAACAAACCTTGAATGATATTTCTAACCTTCGAGAGAGCATTTTTTTGGGGGAGGGGAGGGGGATTGAGTAACCAAAAAATTTCTGGGTCAAATGGTCTTCTATCTGTCTTCCAAAACACCTTGGGGGTATTAGGGGTAACTTGGAGATTTTTAAGTAGGGCTCTTATAGGAAAATGGGTTTGGAGGTTTTGTTGTGAGAGAGATCATCTTTGAGCAACGGTGGAGAAATCTAGACGGGAGTGTCTCGGGGATTAGGTTTACAAGGGGAATTAAGGGGGAGGGAAAGAAAACCTTTGGGTTGTTGAGGAGGAGTGGTGAAGGTGGTAAGGGAGAGTCGGGGTTGGTTTTAGGGCCTTTGAGTTTTTCAATTTTTAAAAATTATATTATAAATCTAAAATATGAATCATTACAATATCTCGTAAATTGTGCTTTGAAATAAAATTATTTACAGTATAAGAAAGAGACGGATCCAGGATTTTATCTTAATTAAGAGGGGCGAAATACTTTATAAAGTAAAGGGAGAATAATTTTATAATTCAAGAGGGGCGAAATGACAAAATATTCACGAATTTAAAGTATAAATAAAAAAATTATACATATAATAGAGAAAATTTAAATCCAAAAGGCAACCGCACCCCACGTTCGCCCTAAATCCGTCCCCGAGTACAAGAGTATGTACGTATTAATTAGCTTTTAACTTCCACAAAATCCAAAATTTATAACCGGCTAAACACTTTTTGGTGTTTAAATATGTTGCATAATTACCCTCAAAAATATATATATATATATATATATATATATATATATATATATATATATATTTTGCATAATTTGTCTTTTGCATGATGCATTCACCATTAATTCATTAGGGAGTAAGAAAGGGGACTTGGATCCGTAGGCTTGGCAGCACGGGCGGGCGGGGCGGGCGGGCGGGGCCGGGGGACATTCCCCGTCCCCGCGAAATTGGGGATTCCCCGTCCCTTCCCCTTGAACTAAATGGGGAAAATTCTTCCCCATTCCCCGCCCCGCAGATTCTTGTCCTTGAGGATTCCCCATTCCCACTTTATTTTTTTAATATTTTTTAAATTAAAATAAATAATATAAAAATACATAGAAATATAAATATTATTTCTAGACAAAAAGTATGTTATTATAAATATGACCAACTGTTTATAGTAGGTTATATAAATTATGACAAATTCTTATATGCAATATTTCATGGATCTAAGATCCGTGAAATTATCCATATAACAAAATTCGCGGATCCTGGGTGGGTTGGGTCGGGTTAGGTCGTGTTTGGCTAAAAAAACTCGCACATGGACAAAAATACAATTTTCGCTTCCTGTGCTCCCGAAGTGTTACTATTAGGTTACGCATATGTTACTTAAACAATAAATATGTGTTACTATAAAACAAATAATATGTATTTGTCTAAAAATAATCGCCAAAATGCAAAAATAAAAATGAAAAAATGGTCAAATAAATATCTAATCTAATTATATGTGTGAATCAAATAAGTATTTAATCTTCGACAACTTTATTCTTATTAAAAAGAGTGTGATTTTATTAAGATGGTGACTTATTTGATCTCAATATTAAGAGAAATGACTTTAATGTGTTAAGAAAAAAACCATGGGTCTATTTGATCCCCAAGTATAAGATTTTTGGGGTAAATATGTGTTATTGTAAGGGCAAATGTGTGTATTAAACTTGTGCGAAGGTAGAAATAAATTTTTACTCTCGGGTTGTGTTATTATTAAGTCAAACACATGTTATTGTATGAAGAAAAATGTGTTATTAATGAACAAAATTAATATTTTATTCTTTTAAGGACTAGTAACACGTATTTACCCTTACAAGTAACACATAATTGTTCTTACTGTAACACATACTTTTGAAAAAAATATATTACTATATTAACACAAATGTGTTCAGTATAGAGAAATATGTGTTACTATATGAAGAAAAAAATGTGTTACTACATGAACAAAAATATGTTACTTTATGGAAAAATGTGTGTTACTATATGAATAAATCGGAACAGGATTAGAATTTGCGATATTCATTCTAGTTTAAACAGAAATAAAAATTTATCATCGAAGTTCGCATAAGTTTTGTATTCATCACCGTTTAAATTTTATCCACTATTGTTTTTCATCAATCGGATCATCCAATACCTAATTATCTCGAAATTTTTAAAAAAAAATCATCAATGTCTTTTCCTTTTTTTGCTCTCTTCTCCTCAATTTGATCTCGTAGTTGAATTTCGTTGTTGTTTTCGTCGGATTTCATTGTTTTTATTGTCTCATGATCGCCGCCGTATCTGCGCTGTAGATTGTCGTCGTCGTTACGCTAATCTGCATTGTTAATCTGCTCTAATCTGCGTTCTTAATGGTTTGACCACGTTTTGATGGTGTGACCCGCGAGTTTTTTTTTCCTTTTTAATCTGATATTTCATGTGAAATATTTCACAAGAGACTTCGCCCATAAATTATACATAAATCGAAGAAGAAAAAACTTAGCATAACTATAACTCTGAATCACACAATCAAGTAACAACTATATATGAACTAAAAAATTGAATTCTTCAAAATCCATATACAACTAACAGGTATATATATTTAATGAACACATGACCTGGGAAAAGAAAAGGAAAAAATCATAGGAAAAAAATCATAGAAAAGGAAAAAATCACAGAATCTAGTCTCTCTGCCTACGTCGCTACCCCTAATAATCTCAAGGTGTCTCTACTCTCACTCTTTCCTTCCATGGTTCTCTGATATTACATCTATGCTACGCTAATGTGGTTTTTTAGCCGCTAAAAATCATAGGATAAATTGACCTATTGTAAAAGAAAAATTACTTAACTATTTGGAGGAGGAGGCGGCGGCGGCGCGGTGCGGCGAGAGAGATGGCGGCGGCGAGGACCCGATGGCGTGAAGAAGCTTGACGGATGAACAGCGGTGAGGCGGCGACAGCGGACCCGCGGTGGAGAAAGGCTGAAGGCGTGAAGGATGTAGATTGTAGCAGTGAGGAAAAGTGGCGTGACTGCATGCGTCTCTTCTATTCTAGGGTTTTGTAATTCTCTTATATTAATTATTAATTTAAAATCATATAAAATATTATATATATTAAAATAATATATAGAATACATATATATATATATATATATTAATTAATTATTATCGGGCCCCTTGGGGATCGAGGCGGGGATCCCGCGGGCGTGGGAATGCTATCCCCGTCCCTCGCCCCGTCCCCGCTTACGGAGAGTATTTTTTCCCGGTCCCGGCCCCATGGGGAATTTGAGCAGGGGATTCCCCGTCCGTTCGGGCGGATCCCGCGAGGAACGGGATTCCACTGCCCCATTTCCAAGCCAAGATCCGCCACTTCTCTCGGCGTGCTTATGCAAACTCTTTGCCTCTCAATTTTGTAGCCTAGCTACTGAATCTACTTCTCCCCCAATCCACATGTTTCTTTTAGGGACGTGTGCGCCTTTTATCTGGAATCTCTCCCAAAAGAGGGGGCTCTCTTTTTGCAATTGTGGCCTGGAACATTTGGAAAGTAAGAACTCATGTGATGTGGTCTTCCCATCCCTTAACTTGTTTCAAAATATTCTGAGCCTCGGAAAAAATGGACCCCTCTGCCGGAGGGCCTTTTCAAATTAATCTCGGATGTCATTGTTCTTAATGGTGGTCAGATTGGTTTTGGTTTTGTGTTTGCGTGACTCTTTTGGTGAGGTCCTTATGTCCGGTGTTAACAGACAGCACCCTCCTCGAGGCTTTGGCTCTTCGTTTTGGCATTCGACAAGCGGTGGGCGGAGGTCTATGATGAGAACCACGAATTAGGATCGATGATTTCGATGTCCAAGCAACGTACTCCTCAATCCTACGTAATTTCGATGTCCCAATTCGGGTTGGCAACCAAACAAACCCAATTCGAAGCACTAGCTCGGGCTAGCAAGCTTTCAAATCAATCAACAAAGCAAGAATTTGTTTCAGAACTAATTTGCTATATTTCATATCTCTCAAATGAGCTTATACAACTGGTTATATACACATCACTTCTACCTAACCAACTAACTAACACTTCAATTACAACTCAAAGAAAAATACAACTCTTACAAAATAGCCTCTAATAGGCAATAGAAAAGTTAAAAGACTAAATGCAAAATTCGTGGCAACTCAATTTCTAGGCTTGTTGGCTGAGTTTGCATCATTCCCAAGCCCTTTGAGATTGTCCTTGTCCTCAAGGATGAAACCCGAAAATTCGTAAACCTATATTTCAAAATTTCTCAAATCATTCACCTTTGGTTCTACGCATAATTCTTTAATTCCCAATTCTCTTCATCAAATACACCATCGTTAGCATCAATATCCTTCCTTTCCTTCAAATTAACAACAGTATCATCCTTCTCCATTCATCCTCGGCAATCCATCGACAAAATCGGGAACTAAAGAACATTGAGAGTACGTTTGGTTGTAAATTATTTAATGGAAATGAGAATGAGTATAATGCAATTATGATGGTTAATGAGAACAAAAAATGATCATGACACCATTTTTCCCTCATAAATAAGATAATCACTACCCAATTTGATTAACTTATTTCTCTCCTACAATCATTTCTCCTCAATCATTCCCCTCCACCACCACCAATAATTTTATTTTGTCTCATTTTTTCCAAAATTGAAGCACAACAACAATGATGTAACACCATAAAGATATTCCTTCCTCCAATATATCCAAGGGCATTGAGGAAAAATATAATTTTATTCACATTCCCATTGAAGAGCTTGAAACAAGCGCCTCCCGAATTCAAAGATGCAAATCCTATTCTCTCAGCATATTTCCCAAAATTACCAACTCATTCTCTCATTTCCCATGGCCGCCAATTTTTCTCTTCAATCCTCCAACTTCGCAATCCAAAAGTTGTTATATCAAGTGAGAGATTTCATTCCAAGTTCAATTCACCATCTGCATCAAAGATGAATCTGTTAGGACGCATAATCTTTTCCTCTGTAAAAAATCTTGAATCTTCCATGTGATTGTGTAATTCCCTTCGAATGAAAATCGCCAGTTGAATTCACATGATTGAGCATGGACTCAAATGATGGAAGCGGTTCTGAGAACCCTATTTGAGAACAAATTTGAAACCGTCACTTAAGAGGGTTTACCTCTATCAAACACCGAAATCGCCCATTATGAAGAATACCGAATCGATATGGGTCATCGGCGGTTGCTCCTAAAATTGAAAAAATAGGTAACCGCCCATCCTCGAAGGAGCCAAGAAATCAATAATTTTGCATATGCTAGATAAAAAAGAAGAGCAATCCAATGAAGGTTACGTAGAAAAAGCCTGCGACCCAAGAATCGGTGGAATTAGTGAAAATGAGAAATCACCTCCAAGAACCTCGAAGTTGTGTGGAATTCAAAAGATAGAACTCCTAAAATATTTGAATTTGTCGATTGAAGCATTTAACCGCGTATCGAATCTTTTAACCGTTGTATGGGATAGCAACTCGGAGAGTGTTATTGCCCACAAAGGAAGGCGGCACGTGGGCGTGTGGGCTGGTGGATGGAGGGATCGGTGAGGTGGGGGGTTTGTGCTTGAGCTTCACCAATATTCCACGCATCCTTGAAAGATCAGTTAGTTTCCCAGGTTTGTCGGCCTCTTTGTGAAACTTTTCTTGATTGGCCATGGGAGGGATACGGGTGGAATTATGATAAAAGCGGTGGATTGATTTTTGGGAGCTTGTATTGCTTTTCAAACCTTCATTTCTTGCATCTTTCTCACTTGATTTCTTCAATTTTCTATGTTTCTTGCGCCTAAGCATGTGATCAATTTTTTTTTCCAATCGATCCATGACTTTCCCCCATTGAATAAACTCTTCCTTTTAACTGCAACAACCAATTCCATCCGATCTAGCACGGTTTCCAAGAGCTCAAGACGCACACCATCTTCCATGTTCTTGAACTCTCTTTTTGGTTCAATGATCGGCTAGCCATTGATCCTTTAATTAGGATCGTTGATTTCGATGCCCCAACTCAAGTTGGAAAGCAACGTACTCCTCAATCCTACGTAATTTCGATGCCCCAACTCAGGTTGGCAAGCAACGAAATCGATTCAAGCTCTAGCTCGGGCTAGCAAACTTTCGAATCAATCAACAAAGCAAGAATTTACTTAAGAACTAATTTTCTATATTTCATATTTCTCAAGTGAGCTTATACAACTAGTTATATATACATCACTTCTACCTAACCAACTAACACCTAACAACTTCAACTAACAATTCATAGAAAAATATATTGCAAAATAGCCTCTAGGCAATAGAAAAGTTAAAGGACTAATGCAAAATTCGTGGCAACATAATTTCTAGGCTTGTTGGCTGATTTCGCATCACCACTTTCGACTTCTCATTGAATCCGATTTGGAATTGTTAATTAAATCCATGTGCTCAATTGATAGAGACGACTTTTATGTATCACTGATTGTGGAGAATATTTTGTCTTTGTCTAGAGATTTAGATCTTGTACTGTTTACCCATGTTAAAAGAGAGGCAAAGTTTCTTGCCCACAAAATTGCACACTTTTGTTGCTCTGAACCTTTTTAGGAGGTTTGGCTAGAGGAAATTTCTAGATGTTGTAATCTTGTTTTTCTAAGCGATTTAAGACGTAAGCCTAGCGTTACTTAATCAAATTTATTTTTTGTAAAAAAAAAAGTAAGAAAAGGGGAAATTAATTACTCCCTCTATCCCACATCAAGACTTTCCTTTTGGTTTGTCCCACATTAGTTTTCATATTCCAAAAGGAAACCCCTCCTTAAACTCCACCCTCACAATATTTATATATTTACATAAAATGTCATTACTTTTACACTCAATCCAAGCACCTCTCTTACTTTAATAATAAAAGTTTACAAAATTGCCCTTCAATACTCCACTCATTACACTTTTTCTTAAAATGCGTGCATTAATATGAAAACTAATGCAGGACGGAGGGAGTATTTTTTTGAGGAAATTAGATGCCAAATAATAATTAATTTTACGAATCTTTTTAGATCGAAATTTGATGAATTTTTAAAAATAATAATATCGTATAAATTTAATTTGATTTGATCAAATTCCACCTCAATAAATAGTTTGTACATAATTGATTTTAAACACAAGTTGGATGGAGTAATGATGCATTATCGCAATGAAAGGTGACCACATCATATAATTCAAGTACTATATTTTTAATAATATCATTTAGTTTTATTGAATAGTAACAATTAATCATTTACACTATAAGTTGAACAACTGTGCAACACAAAAATTGTAACTGTGATTAAAAATAACTAATATTATTTAAAACTGCATTTAAGTTGCCCGGTGTATTTAGTGTATAAGAAATTTAATTATTTTCTTTTAGGAAGTGAATAATTAATTTGAAGCAAGTCTTGTGTGAGACCATTATGATTTTAGTATAAATGTTATTATTTTTATGTTAAATTAAACACCCTCCGTCTCAATGTAAGTGTTCTATTTTTTCTATTTTGGGTTGTCCCAATCAAAGTGTTTCATTCATTTTTTGAAATACTTCAACAATATATTTATCCCTACATTATATATATATTTACACAAAATATCACTCAATTAATATATTTAAATACACCTTTTTATCTCTCTCCATTAATGTCTCTTGTACTATATTATTATTCTACTAAATTTCTTAAATATTGTACCAAAAGGTCATAAGACACTTTCATTGGAACGGAGGGAGTAGTATCACTTTTAAAAAATTAAATGCAAAATGTATCATTTTAAGACTTAAATTTGAAAAGTAAAGCATTAAATAAATTGTACTTCCTCCGTTACAATTTAAATTGCTCAAAATAAAAAAATGGACGTTACAATTTTATTTTTCATACTCAAAATAGCAAAAAAAAAAAATCAACTCTACTTACCCTCTCAAACTAAACTCTTACAAACATCTCTTATTTACACCTCATGTCACTCAATTCCCACGATAATTAAATCTACCCCACGCAATTACTCAATCCAATAAAGTTGAAAAGACTTATTTACCCTTCATTTTACACTTTTTAATATTAATAAACACTTTTATTAAAACTCGTGTCATTTGGTTTTGAGCAATATTAATTGTAAATGGTGGGAGTATCACTTTTCAAAATATATGTAATTGTATCATTTTAAAACCAAAATTTAAAAAGTGATAATATTTTATTAAAAGTGATAATAATAATAATCTTATAATGACCTAACAATGAGACTATTTCACATAAATTTTTAATATTTCACATATATGATATTTCTTGCTGGATAAATTCTTTCCAGATCGTATTATATTATAAACACAGGGATTCGTGGGGAATCTAATTAACATCATACAAATTTTATGTAATTATTAAGGAAGTAAGACGGTGATGGTGGAGCCTAATCAATTTCATGCATGCTGACGCTGTTGACGAAAATGAATTATTTGACTCGGCAAAGGTTTTTCTTTTGTAAGGTTAAATAATAATTTCGAATTTTCTCTAAAATAAAATAATAATTCGAATTATGATTTTACGGTAGAAGTAATGATGTTTTTTTCTTAAGTAGTATTTGTGTGCATATTGTGCACAATAAAAGATTGTGTGCACAAAATTTGGTTATAGTGTAGTATTATTTCATGTATCGCATAGTTTTAGTTTAGTTGCAATATATTATTATTTCGGGCATTGTATAGGGAGTATTAGTTAGGTTACAGTGTACTATTATTTTAGGTCTTGTATAGTATTAGTTTGGTTACATTGTAGTATTAGTAATTAACATTGTATAGTATTAGTATAATTACGATTGTGTAGTATTAGGTAAAAATATTGTGCACACTATTTTTAGTGTGCACAATGTGCACACAAATATTTGTCTTTTTCTTTGGATAATTTTTTCATGAATTAGTTTTATCGTGCAATTCAAAATAGTATTATTAATTATATAATATTATTATCAAATTTATATATTTTTATAAAATAATTAATATTATTAAAATACATATAAAATATAAACAATTATTTCAATTTGTGTTTTTTTTTTTTTATTGTTGAGGAATTCAAGAGTGCTTTGTCCCCAGTTTTAGAGATGAAGGTCCCCCTTAATGATAGAGGGGGCACTATTAGATCTATTCTTAAAAAATCTCGTCCTATGGCTAGTAATTTAGTTCCTGCTACTAATCCTAATATCCTTGTGATGAAAGCAGTTGCGGAGTGGACTGGGATGGTGGTGGATCTCCGAGGCCGCCTGTTTGACTTTTCGTCCTTCCAAGCCGCTTTGAGCACGGCTCCGATTTGGATTCTAAATGAATACGGTTTTCCGTTTTGGTTTTGATCTTGTTGTTTTGAAATTTCCTTGGTGTGGTTGTTGTTAGGATTTTAGACTGTTAAGAATATTTGATATATTTTTCCTTATGGCTTTTTTGTTTTTGATAAGTGGTGTGGGTTCTGCTGTTTGACTTTTAGAGGAATCTTTTTAGGATTTCTTCTAGAGGTGTTTTTCTCGTTCCTTGTTGGTTATGGATTGTTGTCTTGTTTGCCTTCGATTCTGGTGGTCGATTGTGGTGTTCTTATTTGGAGATTTATGATGGCTTCTTTGGCGGCTGAATTGTTGGGCTTGATGGGCTGTTGGATTAATGGGATCTTTATTTTTGGCCGATTGTGTTGGCTTTTTCCTATGGCTTATCCGGGTCATTTTTAGAATTCGTTTTGGATTTTATAACGATGTTCTCTTGTGTTTTATTGATGTATCCTTTTAGAGGACTATCTCTTTTTCCCTTTGATGGATTTTTTCCTAAGGAGGGTTTTGCCATCAAAGGTTTTTAATGAGGTCCGGCCTCTTGATCGACATGTGATCATATGGTTCTAGGTTTTTTCTTTTTATCTTTTATTAATAATACCTTTAATTTGAGGAATTTATAGACATTAATGATAATATTTTGAATATTATAATGATGTCAGTAACTTTAGAAACAGTAGAAAGCGCATATTCCAAATTAGAGCATTTACGCATGCGAATGACCGACTAATTTTACATTGTTAGTGGTAATCATTTGCATTCCATAAATAGGGTTGCTTTATTGAATATAAGGAATAAAAATATAGAAAAATTTGTGTGACATCGTCTCGGGTTGATACCATTATGAAATTATTATTATTTTTTAATAAATTGTTATTATTTGTAATATAAAATATATCATTTTTAAGTTTTTGTCTTAAAATGTTACATTTATGTACATTTTTGGTAAAATTGTTCGATTTATTTAATGTAAAGTGTATCAATTTATAAATATTTGTCTTAAATGATACAATTTTTAAAAAATGATACAATTTAGCATAAAAATGATAATGTTTCTATTCAAAAGTGATAATAGTCTTATAATGGTCTCACAATGAGACGGTCTAACACAATATTTATTCTAAAAATATTTATATAGATTATTCTACCGAATAATATTTCCTAGTAAAACTAAAGATTTTGTGGGTAAAAATTCTCGAATGTTATAATAGGGTCGTCGAATTTGGTCATGTGTATATTAGTATTACTTGTTTATATTAACAATATTATGTTGGTCCCGGAATGTTGAGTTGAATAAAACCTTGAGTTAGCTTTCTAGAACAAAATCTAGAAAGGGGGTTTGAATTGATTTTGTAGATTTTTCGAATCTATCAAAATCAATTCAAAAGTATCGATTATCACAGCGGAATATAATTGAGAACTCAACTTTTAACAAGATCAAAAGCAAAGGTTGATATTCAGATTTTAGTTAAGATTAAGACTTTAATCTTGAATTGACAATATTGTAATATGAACAGAAATTAAAGAAAGCAAGAAATAACACCAGGATTTATAGTGGTTCGGATTATAACAATCCTACATCCACTCTCCTTCTCCAAACTTTGAAGAAGGGTCTTCACTAGCTGCTTACTTACTTACTTGTACAATCTTTACAAATTACAACTCGATCTTCAACTCTTCAACAATCTAATCTACTCTCTGAAATCTAACTCTAAGAATAAGATGTGTTTTTGAAGATATGAAGTGGAGTGTTCTATAAACACTTAGAAAATATTTGAAATCTCTTTTGAAAAAATACTCTGTGGAAAACAATAGTGAATAGTGTGAAAAATCAAACTTGCATGAGTGTGATGAAAAATAAAATCTAGTCCTATTTATAAGTCTGAAAAAGGCAGTTAGTTTGTTAGTTAGTTCTAACAAACTTGAAACCGCTTAACAAACTTAATCTTGGAAACTGCTCTTGACCTCATCCGATTCTTCCTACTCGCCGCGTGACTTGGTGGAAAACTCGCCTTTCTTATTCTACTCGGCTTATCTTGACCTCGTCTCGAGCTCTTCATGTTTGTCTCCTGCAGGATGACTAGGTTCGAGCTTGTCTTCGGATGACTAGCATGCTATCGGACCTCGGTGACTAGGTCGGTGCTTGACCCGTCCCGATCACCTTATCTTATAAACTTATTCTCTGTTGTTCTTCAGGTTGGCTAATCGATCAGTGCTTCTCTTTTAATTCATCAAAACTTCTTGATTCAACAATTTCCCCCTTTTGATGAAGTTAAAACCTATAATAAAGAAACATACTCACATTGAAGTTAGTACTAGACTTAGTTAAATCAATCGGATAGGTAAATCAAAGCACATTTTCACACTACAACAGATTCATTCACATTCAAGGTATTTTTAAAAAAATTTAAGTCTTTTAGACTCTTTTAGAAGTACTTAGAGAATTTAGTTTTATGACTTAGAAAAATTTTTAGGAAAAAAATTTAACTCTGAGATATAAAATTCTCGAGATGATTTATACTTAGAAAAATTTTAAAATTTTCTTTAAAAATTTTTTTAAAGAAACTGACACACATAATTCACATAAGTCCGAATATATTCATTTACAAAAATTTCTGATTTACAAAATAAGAGAACTGATAGAAAATAAAAGATAAGGAAAGAAAAAATCTTGTTCTATCGATTCCCCATCGATCGACCCTCGGAATGTTTAGCGGTGAAAATCCTTGCTCTAAGTGTTTTAGATCATTCTCATCGTGGAGCTCGGATTCCCTTTCGCTTTGGCCACGATTGTTTTGACCCATTCCGGATCAGAGAACCGTCTTCTTTCGACTTGGGGGTGACTGCTCATAGGTGCAGTGCGATCGAGATCGCGATTGAACACATTATGTGCCTCATCGAGCGGCTTCCCATATAGATCGGCATCCTCCTTCTCCATCCATTCATGTCGGTGATGTCTTCGTTGGCTGCTCCGGATGGTGATGCCTTCAAGATATACCGATAATACATCCATTTGGCATCCAGGCTTGCTTTTTGTATTATTTGGTGAATTTCCCTGATACCATCTTCGGAGGAGGCAGTAGTGCGATGGACGGGCGGAAGTCCGCTTCATTTGCATCTTTGGATACCCACTTCCGAGTATCCACTGTCCCACTTCAGCTCAGCCTTCCCCGAGTTTCTTCAGCCTCTTCTTCTCTCTCTTTTCAAACATCTCCTTCTCAAGACCGATTCTTCTCGATCTGCTCACTGATAAGTTGGAGAAATCTGGTTCCTTTCTCTTGCGCTCGGCTGATCAGGCTGATCATCTGCTTTCGGGTGATGGAGACTTCTCAGGCTCTTGCTTGCTTTCCCTTTACCTTTGCACTTGGGCTCCGGTTCCTCGGACTCTTTCATGCGAGCAGCGGCTTCTCTGTCTTCTCTTCGTCCTCCTTCCTTCTCTTCTCCTCATCCTCTCGGATGGCCTCTTCAATCTGGGTTACCCTCATTTGCAAGGCAGCCAATTCATCCGATTTGATTTTGATTTCCACCTTGCTGCCTCCAACTCACCGTCTGCCTTTGTATCGAGCTTGTCATTAATGACATAACACCAGTGTGAGGGTTTCCATTCTCGCTTTCAGCTCCTTCCCCCTTTTTAACTTCATCTTTGATAGCACTGAAGCTGGGTCTCTATTGCCGCACAACGTCTTGAAATCGTTACGATCGGATGTGAGTGTTGAGACCACGATTTCGTTGTCGCATTTGTTTTCTCTTTTAGTGCCTTGACTTCCTCCTCAAGCGCACTCAGTAGGAACCAACGGCGGTCTTGAGATTGGTGATAAATTTCTGGTCATGTTGACCTCAAGAATCTGCATGTTGGCGAGCATGGTATCTGTGTTGCTCGAATCACCTTCCGTGTTTTCTTCTCCATCATCCTCTCGAACTTGGGATATGATCTGGTGTGGAGTTTTTCAAATGCAGAGGAGATGACAAGAATTAGTCCGGCCTCTTCCTCACGATTCGGATGAGGAAGAGGTGGTGGGAGAAGTTGGGTGGGGAGCTCATGGGAATATCCCCAAAGATATTTGAGGTATCCACATGAGGAGGTTCAATGGGGTGGATGAGGTGGGGGTGTCGATGGTGGAGGTGGGATTTACGTGGGGGTGATGATGGTAAGGGTGGGATTTGTGAAGTGGTAGGTGGGGGAGATGAGATTGTTTGGGGTAAAGTGAGTTGGGGTTGAGAAGTTGTGGGTAAGCTGGTGGAGATATGGATATGGGGGTTGGGGCGAATCTTGGTCCGAGAGAGGAAGGACAGTATGTGAGATGGGGATGGTGGAGGAGATGGGGTTTGGGTTTGGGGGAGGGAAGATGAGGTTGGAATTTGGACTATTTCGGGAGTAGGGTCATTTGCAGGCTCGAGGTGCTAGCACAGGACACCTCTTCATTGCCGGTGTGGGTTGGAGAGGGGAGGGGAGAAGTGTACCTGTTCACGGATGGGGGAGGGTCCCTTCGAGCTGATTTCTTGGACCTCCTCCACGGTGAACCACTTGAGCTGCAATTTGCGGCATGGTCACTTCCTCGAGAAAGAAGAGTCGGTGAACGCGGATGATCCACCCAACTCGAGGTTTTCACCAACCTCCGCCTCTTTGGTGCCTTTTCCTTCACTTCATCGGGTGAAACGGCCTCAATTGAGCTCATAGCAGCAGCTCTGCCTCCACATCTTCTTCCTCTTTCTCCTCATCTTCTTCTTGAGATGGAGCTTGAGCTCCTACCTCGGCTCCACCGTCATCGAGAATCAGTGGAGCCCCGAGTGGTTCATCCTTGGTCGAATCCCCTTCGCTTCGTGTAAGCTCGGACCCGTCGACCAATTAATCTCGGTGACAAAGCAAGTCCTCCATGATCCACAATCACTTTGTTAAAAAAGGCGGTGATCGACTTCGCATGCCATTTCCCATTCACAACCTCCGGAGCCGCTTCCTTTCCGTCTCCGGCTTATCTAGTAACAAACCAGCCCGGTTGGCTTGTACTCCATCCGGATTGTTCGAATAACACAGTCTCAGTGTGCAGTCAGCCCATCATGAGAGCTCTGTTCTCCAAGTATCACCTTCGTGACAATGGTCATCAAGGCGATATCTCCAGTAAGCATCTTCTTCTTTAGCTCCGATCGCCGATCCCTCATAGAATTCCTGCAATCATCTCAAATGATTCTACCCATTCATCGAGACTTGTAGGTGAGGGGTTCACTCCTTCACTTTGCTTGTATCAAAATTCGGCCACCTCCATGGAGAAAGCAGTCAAGACCTCTCTGTATACCCCGGTTCGGAAAACACCATCTTCGTATGTCCCATTGACATAAAACTCTATCCCTCGCATATCCAAAGTGTCTTATTGGAAGGGGATTTCTTGGAACAAAGGTCCTCAATCCAGCCCTCTCCAATAAGGACAAGATTTCCACTGGATTCTCCATCGGTGGTGGTGTCGAAGTCGACGTACATCTCGATTTCACCTTCTTATTGTAGGTTTCATTATGCACATCCACCATTGTTGATGTTATTCCTCTTGAAGAAGTGCTCATAAACTGATTTAGGAAGGATTTGAGAAAATTTGCGAGAGAGTTTGAGATTTTACGAAAGTGAAAAGAATGTTTTTGGAGAAGAAGATGTATTTATAGGGAATAGATTGGAAAGAGAAACCGCCATTTTTGAAAATTTGAAATAATCTGAGCCATTTATTCAAAAGTTTTTCTGCGCATAAATCAACGGTTAAAAATTAAGATAAGCGATTAGGATTCACGCGTGGATGTTAATCGCCTTTGGAATGCGTAAATAGTTACTTTATAGGCGTTGATTTGTGAGATGTAGGTTACTTTATGCGAGTGGAAGTAAGTATACAGCGTCGACCTAGGGTTACCTTACTTCTATTAAGGGTTTGTAAATCGGATGAGTTTGAAAAAGCAGATGAGTTGAAAAAGTCATCGATACAAGAACTTGTCGATTTTTTTTTTTTAAAAGCGACTTAAGTTAAAAAAATTTAGCATCTTAAAGACAATTTTCTTTTTAAATAAAATGACTCGAGACTTAATTTTTTTTTAAAACAAAATGGGATTTTTAATCAATCATTCCAAAAAGAATTTTTAAAAAAATTTCGAGATGAGGTGAAACAGTATGATCCGTGATGTATTCCTACAAAGACATAGACTCATAGAAAACCATTAGTAGCTTGAGGTAGATCGGATAGGGTGCGAGATAGTCATCTGCTTTTGAGAAAATCGGTTGACTATTGTGCCCTTATACGATTTACCATATGTCGAATAAGTAATTATCATGTCGGATAAGGTCAATATGACTAATCCTTGATTCTTGATTCCTAAGAAGGAAATCAATGATATCATTCTACGATTGTCCTTTGACACGAGATCTAGTCCGATAATTCTTTCTAGACATGATAAACTAAATCGAGAGAGACAAGAATTAAAAAGAATAGATTTAGAGATTTACTAAAGAAGCATCTAATAAACCTAATTCTACGGATAATTCTTTAAACCTTGTCTCTGCGATGGTTTTGTCAAGATGTCTGCTCTTTGAAAGTCGATCAAAATCTTCTCAAGTCTCGATATCTCCTTTCTCTACATGGTCTCGGATAAAGTGGTGTCGATATCTACATGCTTGCATCTTGTATGAAGAACTGGGTTCGAGTAATAGCTATGGCAATATTACTATCACAAAAGATTGGTACATCTTTGGTGATAATATTATAGTCCCTTAGCTGGCGACTTATCCGGATCAGTGGAACAACAACTTCCAGTACCGCCATATACTCAGCTTCAGGTAGAAGTAGCTACAGAGGTTTGTTTCTTAGACAACCATGCAATCAGCTTACTTCCAAGAAATTGGCAAGTACCGGATGTAGATTTTCTATCTATCTTACACCCACCAAAATCTGAATCTGAGTATCCAGACACTCAAAGTTGTCATCATTTGGATACCACGGTCCTAACATTTCTTGTTCCTTTCAAATACTTGAGGATTTTCTTTCTTTGCTTCAAGATGGCTTTTCTTAGGATTAGCTTGAAATCTAGCACAGACTTCAACCGCAAAAGAAATACTCAGTCTACTAGCGGTTTGTTGAATCAAGAAGTTTTGATGAGTTAAAAGCGGCTCGGGTGATCACCCAACCCGAAGAACATCGAGAATAAGTTTATAAGATAAGCCGATCGAGACGAGGTCAAGTACCGACCTAGTCGGTGAGTCGATAGCATGCTAGTCATCGAAGACAAGCTCGAACCTAGTCATCTGCGGGAGACAAATATGAAGAGCTCGAGACGAGGTCAAGATAAGCCGAGTAGAATAAGAAAGGCGAAGTTTTCACCAAGTCACTGCGGATGAGTATGAAGAATCGGTGAGGTCAAAAGCGATTTCCGACATTAAGTTTGTTAAGCGGTTTTAAGTTTGTTAGAACTAACTAACAAACTAATTGTCTTTTCGCACTTATAAATAGGACTAGATTTTATTCTTCAACACACTTATGCAAGTTTGATTTTTCACACTATTCATTATTGATTTCACAGTATTTTTTTAAAAAAAAGATTTCAAATATTTTCTAAGTGTGTATAGAACACTTCACTTTATATCTTCAAAAACACATCTTGTTCTTAGAGTTAGATTTCAGATAGTTGATTAGATTGTTGAAGAGTTGAAGATCGATTTGTAATTTGTAAAGATTGTACGGTAAGTAAGTAAGCGGCTAGTGAAGACCCTTCTTCGAGTTTGGAGAAGGAGAGTGGATGTAGGATTGTTATAATCCGAACCACTATAAATCCTGGTGTTATTTCTTGCTTTCTTTAATTTACATTCTAATTACAATATTGACAATTCAAGATTAAAATTTAGAATCTTAACTAAAATCTGAATATCACCTTTGCTTTTGATCCTGTTAAAAGTTGAGTTCTCAATTATATTCCGCCTGTGATAATCGATACTTTGAATTGATTTTGAGAGATTCGAAAAATCTACAAAATCTATTCAAACCCCCCTTTCTAGATTTTGTTCTAGGAAGCTAATTCAAGGTTTTAATCAACTCAACATTCGGGGACCAACACGGTTAAATATAATAAAGAACCAATAAGACCTCGATACTCGATCGATCGTGTCTTCTCCCTTCTCATCTAGATCCATAGAAAAATTTGTCATCATAGGTATCTTAGCTTCTCGGCTGGTACCTATTCCATATTTTTCAATAAGATCTTTTTGTATATTTGGCTTGATTTATGAATATTCCCTTCTTTATGCCTTGACTTGAAGTCCAAGAAAATATGTCATTTCTCCCATCATGGACATTTCAAATCTGCTTTTCATAAGACTACTAAATTCTTCACACAAAGATATGTTAGTTGATCCAAAAATTATATCATCAACATAAATTTGAACTAATAAAAGATCACAACCAAATTCTTTTCTAAATAGAGTTCTATCAATTCTACCTTTAACAAAACCATTTTGAATTAAATAATCGAGACGGTGTCATACCAAGCTCTTGGTGCTTGTTTAAGTCCATATAGAGCTTTCCTTAGTTTATAAACCTTGTCTCCTTTGACAAAGCCAGTGCGGCTGCTCTACATAAACTTCTTGACTAAGATTCCATTTATAAAGGCTGATTTAACATCCATTTGAAAAACTATGAATCTTTTAAAAGCTGCATAGGCTAAAAACAATCTTATGGCTTCCGACGAGCTCTTGGTGCAAAGGTTTCATCATAATCAATACCCTCTCGATTGTGAATAACCTTGAGCAACTAGTCCGCTTTATTTCTAACCACAATATTATTTTCATCCCTTTTGTTTTTAAAGACCCATTTAGTTCCAATGAATTTTTGATGATGAGGCCTTTCAACAAGCTCCCACACATCTTGTCTTTGAAACCGATTTAGTTCTTCTTGCATGGCATTAATCCGATTGGAATCGATTAGAGCTTCGTAATTGATTTAGGTTCAAGTAATGACACATAGCAATCGAACATACAATCTTGATTTAGTTGGATCCTTGTCTGGACACCGAATCTAAATCTCCAATTATCTCGCTCACCGGGTGATATGACATTACTTTCTTACCTTTATCTTTTACAGTGGATGATATCTTGTCTCAATTATTTATTTCGAGATGATTCTATATTACCTTACGATAACTCTACCCGATCACCGATGTGTCGTTGGTCGTACGATCGGTTGGTAAATCACCGTTGAGGAATTTCTTTCGTGTTCCTTTTCTTTGTCCTGTTCTTCCTCTTCATCCGAATCGATTCCCGATTGTAGAATTTTATAGTTGATCTTTTGATAGTCATCGATCCAGTTATCTCGATATCTTTGTGATGTCTCCTTGTCTTATCAAACTCAAAGGAAGATTCATCAAATACCACATGGGGTGTTTCTTCTACACACAAGGTTGTCTTATTAAAAACTCTATATGCCTTTGATATAGATGAGTATCCTAAGAATATCCCATCTGCTATCTTGGTATCAAAAGTTTTTAATTGAGATTTCCCATTATTGTGTATGAAACATTTACAACCAAATATATGAAAATATGAAATTTTGGGAGATCTTCCTTCCAAATTTCATAGGGAGTTTTACACTTATCCTTAACAATCGGACTCCTATTTTGAACATAGCAGTGTATTTACATACGCCCAAAACCTATGAGGAGTGTTAAATTCGGATAGCATTGATCTAGCTGCCTTTTTCAAGGTCCTGTTTCTTCTTTCAACAACTCCATTTTGTTGTGGAGTCCTTGCTGGAGATCTTTCCCGAGCTATGCCATTCTCAATGCAGAGTTAGAAATCAATTTATTTAGAAATTCAAGACCTTTATCACTTCTAATTTTAACAATATTTAATCTTTTTTCATTTTGAATCTTTTTAAGGAATTCGGAATCTTGGTCATAGTCTCATTCTTTTTGTATAAGAAAATTACCCAAGTAAATCTTGAAAAATCATCAACAATTACTAAGGTGTATTTTCTTCCACTAAAGCCGAGAGGAGTTACTGGACCAAACAGATCCATATGAAGAAGTTCCAAAATTCTTTCTCAAGAAGGATTACTTATTGTTTTAAAAGAAGCTTTGGTCTGCATTTTCCTTTTGACAAGAAACACATACATGGTTCTTTGAAAATATTTTATCGGGAAGTCCTTTAACTAAAGATTTCCTTGCTATTTTGTTAAGAGTTTTGAAGTTTAAGTGACCAAGTCAGTCGTGCCACAACCAACTTAAGTCATCTCGAACTCTTAGCAACAAGACAAGTATCTTTAGGACAACTTTTGAAGTTAGCAACATAGATGTTACCTTGTCTTACTCCAGCTAATAGAATATTTTCATTTAAACCATCTAAAACATAGCATGCATTATGAGTAAATTTGACACAAAACCCTTTATCACAAAATTGTGAAACAGATAATAGGTTGTGCTTCAATCCTTCCACGTAGTAAACTTCTTGAACATGAACATCTCCAATCATTAGTGTTCCTACACCTTTAGTAAGTCCAAAGTTGTTATCACCAAACATCACTCTAGGTCCATCAATGGTTTGATAGTTAGAGAGAAGTCGTCTTTCATAGGTCATGTGCTTTGAACAACCACTATCAATATACCGAGATGACCTCAAGAATGTCTCCTCTATCAACTATCTTTTTGTCTTCCTGCAATCACAAGTTTATTGCTTAGGTATCCTTTGTATTTTGGGTCCATTCATGTTAAGATGACTCTTAGGAATCCAGATAAAAATATCAATGTTCCTTAAAACCATAGATTGAAGCTTGCATCCATATCTATCTACTAAGATAAGACTTTCAAGATCAATCTGATTTAGTTGATCTTTTGAAATTGTCTTGAATCTTGGTAAGAATGGATAAGATCTGCTTCTTCCATCAAAGCTATTATACATAGGATAGATCTTTGATTTAGTCTTAGATTCAGCCTTAGGAGTTACTTTCCTCTTGATTTTTCTTTCGAAGTATCGGATGAGGTAATTAATTCCTTTGGTTTCCAAGGACCAATAAAGTTTCTACCTTAGGTTTAGTTGCTTTCACAAAGACTCTAGGTTTTATAGGATCATTTATCACTAGACTTTTGAGATGAATTGAAGATTTTATCTATTGTAGTTTGAGAATTATTCAAAAGTCCTAACTTGAGATTTAATTCCCTGTTAGTCCTTTTATAATTTTCATTCTCGGAATAGATATTTGAAAATTTTATTTTTAAAGAACTCAGCCTGTTCTAACTTATCTGTCTTATCGTACAAGGTACCGATGATCATCTTAGTCCGACATTCCCCCTTGAATGTACAAATCTAGTTTCTCACTTTCCTTGTCGATTGACCTTAGTTAGATCAGAAATTTGATCCTTTAAATTAAGATTTTCAGCCTCTATCTGTTTATAAGCGAGATAGAGCAGCTCCAAATCTTTCAACAGCTTTATCAATAAGATCGGGATCAGTTTCGATAAGATGTCACAGTCATTATCTCGATGATGAATAGTAATGTACCTCTTTAGCCATTAGACATATGTCATCATCTCGACCCAAAATCGATGAAGATGAGGATGATGATGTCTCTTGAGCTTCTTCTTTCTCGGTAGGAGAGCTCTCTCGATCATCATATCTTCTATCTCTTTTCTTCCTCTTTTCTTCTCTTTCTCTGGGAGTGAGTTGAGGACAATCATAGCCGTAGTGACCAGGTTTGCTGCAAGTATAGCATATATCTCCTCCGTCTGCTTTTGGACTACTTTCTCCTCGTCGATAGGTGACCTATGACTTCTTGACTCGATCCTTCTTTTTATCATTATCTCGAACTCTTTTCATCTCTGTCCGATCTATAATTCCTTCTATCTAATCTGTCTCTTTTGTTTCTTCGTACTTCATCTTCAGTCTTTCATATCTTTTCAACAACAGAGCCATTTCTTCTTTTACGGACAAATCAGATGCTTTAGCAATCTTTTCATATTCATCTTGATGGACAAATGCTACAGCTTTTTCCAGATGTAGATGACTCTGCCTCATCTTCTTCATCTTCAATGTGAATGTCATATTCCGGTGCTTTAAGATGAGAGAAGAGAGTGTGATGTGATATTGATGACAAGTTTTGTGTTGCCTTGAGAATATTGGCTTTCTCTCTCCATCTTTTGCTCAAAGATCTAAGTATCTTGTTGTTAATTTCTTTCTCGATGTAAGTCTTACCCAAATCGGCTGTTTTGTTTACAAGATTAGTCAATCTCACATCCAGCTTGATCTACAGCCTCACCATCCTTCATTTTGAATGTGTCAAAAGCATGTAGAAACAGATCGAAGCTTGTTTTCTTTGACTGCTCGAATCCTTCACAAATATTGGCTAGAGTTTGCCACATCTCTTTGCGCTTTGCATCTCTTAACTTTTTCTATCCAATCCTTACTTAGAAGTCTCAATGATTTCGATTCGAAAGCTACTTGGTCAAGATTGTGGACCTTTCTTTCATCATTTGTTAATTCGTAACTCTTCTTTTCTTGTCTGGTTCTGATTCAGGTGACTCGACTCGATCTTTGGTGCCTCCATGATAAAACTTTATAGGACCTTCCTCAAGAACCTCTTCCATCCTATCATGAATGGCTTTTAGGTGATTCTCCATCCTAAATTTCCAATAATCATAATCTTCAATAGAGAATTCAGAAGGTTCCTAGACTTTTATTTTTCCCCGATGACATGATGAAACAACGAAACAAAATACTCCACAAGCTAATTAGTAGCACTGTTAGTAAAAGAAGAAAAAATGAAGAAACTTCAAGATAATTTGAATCTTGTTCAAGACCTAAAATCAATATCGTAACAACTTAACACCGCTCCGATACCACTTGTTGGTCCCGGAATGTTGAGTTGAATAAAACCTTGAGTTAGCTTTCTAGAACAAAATCTAGAAAGGGGTTTGAATAGATTTTGTAGATTTTGAATCTATCAAAATCAATTCAAAGTATCGATTATCACAAATGGAATATAATTGAGAACTCAACTTTTAACAAGATCAATAGCAAAGGCTGATATTCAGATTTTAGTTAAGATTACGAACTTTAATCTTGAATTGACAATATTGTAATATGAGCGAGAAATTAAAGAAAGCAAGAAATAACACTGTGATTTATAGTGGTTCGGATTATAACAATCCTACATCCACTCTCCTTCTCCAAACTTTGAAGAAGGGTCTTCACTAGCCGCTTACTTACTTACCGTACAATCTTTTACAAATTACAACTCGATCTTCAACTCTTCAACAATCTAATCTACTCTACGAAATCTAACTCTAAGAATAAGATGTGTTTTTGAAGATATGAAGTGGAGTGTTCTATAAACACTTAGAAAATATTTGAAATCTCTTTTGAAAAATACTTTGTGAAAACAATAGTGAATAGTGTGAAAAATCAAACTTGCATGAGTGTGATGAAAAATAAAATCTAGTCCTATTTATAAGTCCTGAAAAGACAGCTTAGTTTGTTAGTTAGTTCTAACAAACTTGAAACCGCTTAACAAACTTAATCTTGGAAACCGCTCTTGACCTCATCTCGATTCTTCCTACTCGTCTGCACTGACTTGGTGAAAACTTCGCCTTTCTTATTCTACTCGCTTATCTTGACCTCGCCTCGAGCTCTTCATGTTTGTCTCCCGCAGATGACTAGGTTCGAGCTTGTCTTCGATGACTAGCATGCTATCGAACCTCGGTGACTAGGTCGGTGCTTGACCCCGTCTCGATCGCCTTATCTTATAAACTTATTCTCTGTTCTTCAGGGTTGGTGATCCGAGCCGCTTCTCTTTAATTCATCAAAACTTCTTGATTATGTGTATTATTACTTTACCAATATAATACTTTCTCATTTCCGTGTTAATCCTCACGGTAAATTTGGAAACAAATTAAGAAAAATTACTTTTTTTGTTGTAATAGAAATTAAGAAAAGTTACTTTTTAGTTGAAATAGTGTAGGAGGAAAAATAAAATGTAAAGGTATTTTGGTGGTTATATCACTACAAAAAAACACATTTTGGAGAGGAGATTAAAGAGGGATTTAACGAGGGCTAGGAGATCGGCGAGGGTTTTAACGAGGGAAAAAGGTCCTCGCTAAAAACTCCTCGTTAACTCATCCCTCGGCTATCCCCTCGCTAGCTAGCGAGGCCCCTCGCTAGTTGGCGAGGGAAATTGGCGAGGGCTTTGGCGAGGCAACCGGCAAGGGTTTTGGCGAGAGTGTTGGCGAGGCCTTCCCCTCGTTAACTCGCGAGGGCTTATCCTCGTCTAGGCCCTCGCTAAATCCCAACCTAATTTTAAAAAAAAAAATTCGTGGCCAGGGGGTATCGAACCGTGACTGGCCGAGGCTGGGCAGCCAGCTTTAATTCCGAATTTATTCAGCGTGCGAGGGTATCGAACACGCGACCTCGAGCATGGAGGGCATATAGAAGCTAGGCGCTTTACCGTTTGGGCAAAGTTAATCATTCAATATGATTTTTCTTTTAAATATATTAATATCATATTATGTTCAATATTTTATATATTTAATTTATAATTGTTATTTAATTAAATTGTATACTATATATTTAATTAAATTGTATACTATATATTTAATTAAATTCTATATATATTATTATTTTATAATTGTTATTATTATCACATATATATTCAATTAAATTTTACACTATATATTATTATTTTTTAATTTTTATTATTATCACATATATATTCAATTATATATTTACTATATATATTATCATTTTATAATTTTTATTATTGTCATTTTTCAATTAAAGTGTATATTATCATTTTATCATTTTTCAATTAAATTGTATATTATATATTCACTATATATATTATTATTTTTTAATTTTTATTATTATCACATATATATTCAATTAAATTGTATTATATATTCACTATATATATATATATATATATATATATATATGATACGATACAAATAGGCTATGGGCCAAGTTCGCCCAAATAAGGGTAGAAAGCCGGAGGAAAATGGCGAGGGCCTAATAAGAGCCCAAGGAGGGGCCCAGAGCGAAGCATAAGGATAAGTCCAAAAGTAAGCCCAAAATGCCGATATAGGATCAGATTAACGGGAATATCATAGGTAGTTAGGATAAGTACCAAGAAAGGGTGGCGGTTAGGATAAAGCTGCTAGGATAAGGAGTTAATTAAGGAACAAGCCAAGACTCGGTCAAAGAGGGCCCGAAGAGAATATCAAGAAAGATCTGGAAGGGAATATTCCAAGGAATAAGGAATGGGGCGTGGAGGATGGACGTGAACGTTGGAGGAACACGATGAAGAGTGGAGAGCTTCATCGGAGGGTGGTGACAACCGTCTATTCCCAGTACTATTTAGGTAGGATCCATGGAAAGAAGAAGGTACGAATTCACTTACTTACTAATCACACTTCGAGCATGTAAAATCTATCTCTATTAGCATCTATTTAGTTAACTTATATTAGCTCCCAGGTCCCTAACCGGGTATTTATGGCCCTCCTTTTACACACTTTCCGATCACCGACTTGAGCGTCGGAGTCCCTACGCCGGGACCCTTCGGCGTGTTTTGCGGGTATTCGAAGCTCGGGTTTAGGTTCGGATTGCACTGTTTGGCACGTGTTTGAAGAGTGATCTCACGAATCTCAGTGCACGGGGTTCGATTCTTATTAGCGTGACTTTGTCTTACGCATCAAGTAGCGCCGCCTCTGTGGAAAACTTTGGGTCTAAGGCGTGAGTTTCCTTTATAACCGTGATTATTATGACCGGAGGACAAGAGGAATCGAAGAAGGAGGGAGGGGAAGAGGTCGGTCCTCTCTCGGCCGTCCCTTTTCCATCCTGCGTGGGAATAGCGGTGGCAAGAAGGGAAGTGGTGTCGTCTCATCCAGCGGTGACTGTTGGCCTGTATAGAAAGGGCTCGGTCGGATCTCCCTACACCCAATGTGCAAAGGGAGGGAGGCAAATATGACTACGAGGAGCAAACCGAGGCTCTAGGCGGATCGGGAGCAAGCGAGAGAAGAACCACCTGCTCCACCTCCCGTCGTACAAGGCGAAGGCCCTTTGCCGGTAGTGATTCTGACACGAGTTGCTGTGTCGTAAGACCCCACGGCTCGGAGATACCGGTAGCTTTCAAGGAACAGATTGATGCTACGGTAAGGACCATGCTAGAAGCTATCCTTAGAGAGGGAGTCCAATTCCCTATGCCCCTAGAAGGAAATGAGAAAAAGGTTAACAGAGAATCAGTCTTTGGTGTCATCCTGTGCACGCAGATATGATGGAAGGGATAGAGCAAGGGCACGAAGCCTGCCAGAGGAAGATGAGGTGATTTCGGGGCAGCCCCCAAAAGAGCCGGAGGTGGAGATATTACGGAATATCCCGCGGGAGAGAAGGAATGTTGAAGAGGCGGTAGAAGGTAAGGGTGATTCTCATCCTAGGAATGATGGAGGCCAATTTTCGGTTCTCCAAAAACAAATTGACAGTATGAGGAAGCGGATGAATGCTCGGGTTAGTAATTCTAGACTGTGTCGGGTTCTCGATTTCTAATGAGATTTTGCGGGACGAGCTACCTCAAAACTTCAAACCTTTGAATTACGAGTATGATGGGACATCCCGATCCCTATGAGCACTGATACGATTCGAGAATTCAGCTCTCCTACATCGCTACAAAGTGAGGGGGTCAAGTGCGGGGTCTTCCCGACTACGCCGGATAAGGCTACTAAGCAATGGTTTAGCCAATTGGGACCCAACACTATCAACTCGTTTGAAGAATTTAGCGACCTATTTTTACATCGGTTTACAGTGCCGGAGACAGCCTCAGACGACGCTAACGTTGTTCAACATGCAACAAGGAGAGAAAGAGAGCTTGCGGGCCTTCCCGAAAAGGTTTAACCAAGTCCCTTGGAGGTGCCCTCCGCATCGCCAGAGGTAAAAATTAATGCTTTAACTAATGGTTTACGTGATGGAGACCTATTCTCCTCGTTGGCAAAGAAGCCTCGTAGACACGTTCGATGAGCTGCTGCGGAGAGCCGAAAAGTACGTGACCTTGGAGGAGGTGAGAAAGGCCAAGAGAAATGAGGTCAAGCCGCCGATAGGAGACCTAAAGAAGAAGGGGACTGAAACTAAAGATACAGCCCCAACAACAGCCACACCAGTGGCGGTTCTGATCCCGAAGCAGTTCGAAAAGTATACACCCTTAAAGATAGAACCCTGCGAGAGGTCCCTGACGTAGCGGCAGATCACCCGAGATGAAGTTCCCTGGTCAAGGTCGAGGACCTTTAAAGCCTAAAGAGGACAGGTTTTGTCATTTTCATAACGAGTATGGACATGATACTAACCAATGTTTTCACTTGAAGGATGAAATTGAAAGGTGATACAATAGGCACTGAAGGAATTCATCTATAGGGACCGACAAAGCCCACCGAGATTCAAAAGGAAGGAGTCCGAAGAAAAAACAAGACAAGCACCGGGGCTCACGAGACCACCCGGAGGAGAGCAACCACCACCCAAGAAAGGCACTATCCGAGGATGATAATGGGAGGCCCATTGAAGGAGACTCATTCGGGGCAAGGAAGGCTTGTTAGGGCTCTGCGAGCTGGACGGAGGTCTCGATATAAAGGAGATAGGGGCGGGTGACAGCCGCCCCGCATCCACATCGGGCCGAGAGGATGGGGGAGAAGCTCAAGGACCTCATAGTGATGCCCTGGTAATTACTACCGATATTCTTTGGATATGATGTGGCACGTATTTTTGTGGATACAGGAAGCTCAACGGACATTATGTTCTGGAGTGTTTGAAGAGGATGAACTTGAACGTGAGATTAGAGCCCGTTGATCTTGCTCTATACGGTTTCACCGGGAGGAGCTATTCAACCACTAGGACAGTGATGTTGCGGTGGGCCTAGGTACTCCTCCTCGAAGGAAGGTCATGATGGGGACATTCACGATCGTAGATGTGCCATCTTAATATAACGTGATCTTTGGAAGACCAATTTTAAATACTTTCCAGGCCATAGTATCCACTTATCATATGAAGATGAAGTTCCGGTGGAGGATCAAGTGGGAGAAGTAAAAGGGGACCAGTTCCTAGTCTCGAAGATACTATGTAGACTCCGTAAAGCGAGATAAAGCGCACTTTAACCGGCTTAACAGAGCCCGAGATCGGACCCGGAGCGAGAAGAGATGCGAGTTCGTTAGGAGGAGGAAGAAGGGACCTCGAAGATGCGGTGAGGAGGAGGCGATGCCGGTGGAAATATTTCCCAATAAAACCGGATTTACCACTAGAATTGGGACTCGAGATGGAACACCGGATCTCGAAGAGGTAATACGTTTGATAAGAGAAAATGCTTGACCTATTCGCTTTCTCACCTATAGATATGAAGGGGATACCTCCCGAGGTGGCGATGCACTATCTCAACGTGGATCCTAAAGTAAGGCCGGTGAAATAAAAACTTCGACACTTGTAGCCGAAAAGGACCCGATCATGAGGAGAAGTAGAGAAGCCGCTTACGCAGATGCGGGGTGAAGAAGATCGAGTTTCGAGAATGGTTATCCAATGCCGTTCTGGTCCAAAGGGGTGGCGAGTGGAGGATGTGTATTGATTTTCGGGATCTGAATAAAGCATGCCCCAAGGATCACTACCCATTGCCGAGAATTGATCAATTGGTGGACTCCACGGGTTTTGAGCTGCTTAGCATGATGGACGCATATCAAGGATATCACCAGATACAAGCTGTATCAGGAGATATCCCAAAGGTCGATTTTATCGTACCTTGTGGAACTTTTGGTTATGTGAAGATGCCCTTGACCGATCAATGCGGGAGCTACCTATCGGCGTATGGTGGATAAAGTATTTCGGGAGCGAGATAGGTAGGAATGTGGAGGTATATGTGGATGATATCTTTGGTAAAGCCGAAAGCCGGAGCACGTGGTCGACTTAGACGAATTCTTCAAGGTAATTCGGAGAAATGAAATCATGTTTAATCCTGTTAAATGCTCTTTTGGAGTTAAAGCGAGGTAAATTTCTCAAATACATGGTGAACCAAAGAGGAATAGAGGTGAATCCGGAGAAGGTGCAAGCAAGATTGAACATGCGGCCCTCCAGACCTTGAAGGAGCTCCAGACGCTGAATGGGAGGATTACGGCCCTAAGCCGATTCATAGCCGAATCAGTGAGAGGAGTTATCGGTTCTTTCGCATCCTCGAGAAAGGGTCTAAATTCACTTGGGACGAGCGATGCTTGGAGGCCTTCGAGGAGCTCAAAACCCATTTAGCTCGGCTCCAGAGCACTCACAAAGCCCTTACCGGTGATATCCTGTATTTATATTTATCTATGGGGAGCACTCGTTGAGCACGCATCGATAAAGGAACAAGGTCCTGAGCGAAGCCGATGTACTATGTGAGTAAGCTTATCCGGGAGGTGGAAAGTAGGTACTCCGAGATCGAGAAGGCGACTTTGGCGATTATGGTTACCGCTAGGAGATTGAGGCCCTATTTTTTATCACATAAGATTGTTGTTAGGACTAACTATCCATTAAAGCAGGTGACGGCTCGCGGCTGACCTATCTGGAAGGATGGTGAAATGGGCCATCAAATTGGGTGAATACCAAGTGGAGTTTGAACCCGTAAAGGCCATTAAGGCCCGGGCCTTATCGAACTTCATTCGGAGGCTACACGGCCGGAGGAGATTGCACTCTTGGAAGCTCTATGTGGATGGATTAACAACATTGATGGGTTCCGGAGCAGGCATTGTGATAATTGATCCCCAAGGATTAGAAACCCGGTGGCTGTCAAGTTCCGGTTCGGACCTCTAATAATGGGGCGGAGTATGAGGCACCGATCGGAGGGGCGGAGATGGCGGCGTGAGTTGGGAGCTCAAGGTATCATCATATTTTCGACTCTCGCTTAGTGTCCCAGCGGAGTGAACGGGACCGTAAGGCTAAAGACCCTAATATGATAGCATATAAAGACCGAGTTAGGGAGGCTGGAGAGCAGTTCCATCGGTTCGAGGTCCAACAGATTCCAAGAGAAGAGAATACGAAAGCGGATGGATTGGCAAAACTCGCTAGTTCCTCACCAATAGGAGGATTGAGCAAGATAACTTTGGTTACGGCCGAAAGAGAAGCTACAGAGCCTATAGTGGGAGCTATTGATGATGCGGCAGATTGGAGAAGCGAAATGCAGGAAGGCTCTAACTCGGGACCCTACGACGGGGTCTCGGAGAGATAAGCAATTTAGAATCGGATTCTGTATAATTGGTGATCAATTATATAAATGATCTTTCACATGTCCATATCTAAGATGTTTATCTAGCAGGGAAGGAAGGCATGTGTTAAAAGAGATGCATGAGGGATTTGCGGCGGACCATGCGGGAGCTCGGGCACCGCAAGAAGGACCTTAAGAGCTGGATACTTCGGCCAACTATGAATGAAGACGCAAAGGACCTAGTGAAGAGGTGCGAAGATGTCAAAAGCATGGCCCGTTGATACACCTCCTGCCGAGGAGATGGGTGCTATGTATGCCCCGTGCCCTTTTGCCAAATGGGGATGGACCTGGTGGGATCCTTCCCTCTAGCTCAAGGCCAACGAAAGTTCCTGATCGTGGCGGTGGATTACTTGACAAATGGGTCGAGGCAGCTCCCTTGGCTAAAATTGATGAGCGAGGATGTGATAAAATTCCTATGGAAGTTTATATGCTGCAGGTTTGGAGTTCCCCGGATACTTGAGTCGAGATAATGGGACTCGGTTCAATGGCGAAAAGGTCCAGGAATGGTGTAGGGCCCTAAAGATCCGCCATAAATTCACTTGATAGCACACCTTCGTGCGAATGGCCAGGTGGAAGTCACTAACAGGATTGTGGTCGGTGGGATTAAAGCACGATTAGAGAGAGTTGGGGAGCATGGGTTGATGAACTAGACTCGGTCCTATGGGCCTATAGAACTACCTCGAGAGCGGTAGCAGGTGAGTCTCCTTTTCGACTAGTTTATGGAGCCGACGCCGTGCTCCCTGCAGAAATAGGGATGAGTTCCCATCGAATTGAGCACTTTAATCGGAGGTAAACCAGAACTTGATGAAGGAGAACCTGGACCTACTTGAGGAAGAAAGAGAGATTGCAGAGTAAGAGTGAGAGATATAAAGCTAGAATCAAAGCGACATACAATAAAAGAGTGGTTCCTAGAACCTTCGAGAAAGGTGACTTAGTACTAAGGAGAGCCGATACTTTGAAGCCGGTCAAGAAGCCGGAGCCCAACCGGGAGGGACCTTATAGGGTCGTACAAGTGTTGCCGGGAGCATATATTACTGGAAGAAATAGATTGGACACCCGTGATACGGCCCTGGAATGTCGCCAATTTGAAGAGGTTCTTCGTTTAGGAGCACTTCTTGTTATCATTATTGCTTTGTAGTTGATTTCATAGTTGTTTTCTATTTTGAACTATTGTACTACAACCCTACTAGTACTCTTTTTTCCCCTCCTATGGGTTTCCCACCGGGTTTTACCATAGGAGGTTTTTTAAGGAGGCTAGCTTAGGCTCTTCGGGGTCTATGTTGACTTTGTCAATAGGGCATTTCAATTAATAAAGATTCCTTTTTCAGTTTACATCGATTGTTTACTTTATGAAGAAGGAGCGGATATCATATAGATGTTAATCAAAGGTATGATACAAACAAATATGAGGATGATAAGATGATTAAGTGAATCTGAATATTCACTTAGGATTTTTAAGGTTCAAAGAATTGACCTTAAAAGAATTTAAAGGCTCCGATAGAGCCCAGATTATTTAAGTGAATCGGAAAATTCACTTAGACTTGAAAGGCCCAGAGAGGGCCCTGATTTCGATTAAGTGAATCTGAAAATTCACTTAGGATTTTTAAGGTTCAAAGAATTGACCTTAAAAGAATTTAAAGGCTCCGATAGAGCCGAATTCTATTTAAGTAAAGGCCCAGAGAGGGCCCTGATTTCGATTAAGTGAATCTGAAAATTCACTTAGGATTTTTTAAGGTTCAAAGAATTGACCTTAAAAGAATTTAAAGGCTCCGATAGAGCCCGGATTACATTTAAGTGAATCGGAAAATTCACTTAGACTTTAAAGGCCCAGAGAGGGCCCGGATTTCGATTAAGTGAATCGAAAATTCACTTAGGATTTTTTAAGGTTCAAAGAATTGGCCTTAAAAGAATTAAAGGCTCCGATAGAGCCCGAATTCATTTAAGTGAATTGAAAAATTCACTTAGACTTTAAAGGCCCGAGAGGGCCCGGATTTCGATTAAGTGAATCGAGAATTCACTTAGGATTTTTAAGGTTCAAAGAATTTACCTTAAAAGAATTTAAAGGCTCCGATAGAACCCGGATTCTATTTAAGTGAATCGGAAAATTCACTTAGACTTTAAAGGCCCAGAGAGGGCCCTGATTTTGATTAAGTGAATCGGAAAATTCACTTAGAGTTTTTTAAGAATTGACCTTAAAAGAATCTAAAGGCTCCGATAGAGCCTAGATTTTGTTTAAGTAAATCAGAAGTTACTTAGACTTGGAAGGCCCGAGAGAAAGGGCCCCGGGTTCGATTAAGTGAATAATCATTCACTTAGGGTTTTGAGGTTCTCGAGAGAGCCTTAAAATTTTTTTCAGAAATATTAAGTGAATAATCATTCGCTTAGGGTTTTTTTAGGTTCCCGAGAGAGCCTTAAAATCTATTTAGAAATATTAAGTGAATAATCATTCACTTAGGGTTTTAGGTTCCTGAGAGAGCCTTAAAATTTATTCAGAAATATTAAGTGAATAATCATTCACTTAGGGTTTTTTGAGGTTCCCGAGAGAGCCTTAAAATTTATTCGTAAATATTAAGTGAATAATCATTCACTTGGAATTTTTAAGGTTCGGAGAGAGCCTATCTTATAGGAAACAAGGTAAGCTTTTTCACAAGACACGACACAAGATACGGAAGTAATAAACATAAGCGGGAAAAACGGTTATGAATGAGATTGACAAAAGATGCTAATCGAGGAAAGCATGATTAAAAGTATAGACGAGAACCTATTATGTTGCAAAATAATATATGGGGCTTACGGGGACACAAACAGCCGCAGAGGCCCCTAGAAATCCCAACAAAGAAGCTTGCCGAGGCACAAACAGCCCGACGAAGCCCATCAGTTCTTCACGGGACACAAACAGCCCGGGTTATGCAGAGCATTGTTCACAAACATAAAGAGTAAAATTGTTCGGAGGAATGACGGATAAAAAGTTTAGTGGGGAGGAATTAACAATCTCCTTTTCAGAATGGTGGTCGAGTCGCCACCTTCGCTATCAGCCGCCTTTTCTTCGGCAATTCGTGGGATCAATAGGATCTTCACCGGGGAGGATGGGAAAAGGAGGGGCGTGCATAGGGAGTAGGCTGGTGGCATTGACCTCGGCACTCGAAGCTTCCTCACAACAGCCGATACTAGGAAGCCACCATGGCTCATCTCGGATTACCATTCCCATCACCGAGGAAATTGGGGGAGTCTTGAGTCCGGAGGAGCTTCCGGTCATACTCCCCTTGAAGTCAAGAGCTTGGTGCTGGGCAATAGCTGCGTCAAACCCATGGTCCACGAAAAAGGGGATATACTCCCCATATCCCCCAAATAGTTGGGGTTGCTCTTGTATGCCTTCACCAAGAAGAGTGCAAGTCCCCCAAGAACTCCTGCCCTAAAGGGGAAGTGAAAAGGGCGCTCACACAAAGCTTGACCCCTTTAGCTTGAAACACCGATTCGGCTTCTCTAACCCGTACTGCGCCCGCTTAGCCTCCCGGTTAGCAGCGGTGACTTGGGAATGAAGCTTCTTGCACTCTTGCACCAATTGATCACACACCGAGGTGAGTTCTTGAACCTTGAGTTTTCCAGTCAAGGAGGGTTTCGTCTCCTCCTTGGGCTGCGGTGAGTGAGTTATAGGAGGTGGTGGCCAAATCGAGAATAGAACACCAAACTAAAATACGAAGCCAAGTTAGTGGATAATTTTTATTATGGGAAGATGAGAATAAGTTAAACCAGGGGTTTACCTCCGCAAAAGCCTCGGAGGCACAAGTGATCTTCTGCGGGAGAGAGAGGCCTAATAGAGATCGGGAAGTTCCTGGGAAACATATTCTTAGCGAGAAGGAAGAGAGGGGATGCTCGTCCTTGGGACTGGACCCCAGTCGATATGGGGAGTGCATGGAGGGTCGACCCTCTTCCCTTTGGAGCGTTTTACGGTGGCTTCACCGCGAGCTGGAGGGCCTCCTTGGAGCCTAATCGCCTTGCCCAAGGCGCTCGGGTCCTCTTGGAAACAGAGGAGGTGACGGGCATGGAATGAGTAGGAACTGGGGAGCATCTGCTTGGACAGGCGGAGCTTGATTGGGGGCTGTGAGCGGCGGAGTTAGTGGCTTACGAACACACTTCGACATCCAACTCATCTCTGCATGCGAAGAAAGTAAAAATTAGTCTCTATATAAGGCATATGTGTGCAGGGAAATACAAATGCAGGACGAGACATAATAAGAAAACACGTGTAAAAGAAGTTTACCATCCTTAGAGGCTAAAGGAGTCTCGTGGAGAATCAAAACCGAAATGGGATAAAAACGGAGATTCTTCTTTGAGATCGGCGGAATTAAAAGGCCTCGCCTCTCGCGTGCAGGTTTAACTTGCAAATGATTTGATAATTGAGGCGGAGGTGGATTGAGGGTGGGGAGCCTTCATAAGGAGGTTCTTGAAAATCCACCCTTCATGAGGAAAACCCCGAGGGCTCGGGGGGACAACAAAGAAATATTCTTCCGTCCGGTTGGGGATACTTGTCATGAGGGCGAGTGAGGAAGGAGCATAAACCCGGGTCGGGCAGTAGTATAGAAGAAAGAGTGAAAGATTTTACAGTTGAAATGGGTGAAAAAGAGATCCCGCTAGGCTCTCCCCGACCCCTTTTACTAGCATGTAAAAGGAGATCATCATTTGAAGGCCATTAGGGGTGAACTGATTTAGGGGACCGGAAGAGTTCGAGAAATCCGAACAAGAAAAGGAGAGTGGGGAAGCGAAGGCCTGAGCGGATTTGTTCTCCCAAAGCTAGGAGTTCGGCCCTCGGTCGGATGGGGTCTTTCCTCCGCACCGGGTATTCGAGTGGAGAAATCGGAAATCCACCCCGGCGGTGGAACTCCTCTAACGTCCCTAAGGACATCTTGGAGGAGGACGAAACCTTATCCCGAGGATCGCGGGAATAGGAACATCATCCATGGCTTCTTACTTAAAAGAAAAGAAGAGGGTGGATGATGGAGTTAGAATAGGAAACAAAGAAAATACGGTAGAGAAGAAGACGATAATGGAGAGAGGTATGCTTTGGAAGTGCGAAAATCTCGAAGAAGTTCTTGCCAAGAACAATGAGAGAGAAGAGTGGAAGAGATAAACTTAAAAGTTTGAAGTACGAATAAAGAGAGAGCAGGTTATTGCCTAAATGGGGGAATAAGAAATGCAGCCTTCTTATTGGACATTCAAAGGAGGTGCATGATGAGTGATTAACGGATGTGACGTTTGATGGGGCGTTCCCGCACTTTTTGGGCGGGAAGCCGAGGAGTCTCTCGATTAAAGGGTTTAAACAGTATCCGGTTAGCAATCTTTTTGAATAATCATATACTCACTCGGGCCCTACACGTCCCGAGAGAGTAGAAGCGATTGATACGGTACAAATAGGCTATATGGGCCAAGTTCGCCCAAATAAAGGTAGAAAGGCTGGAAAATGGGTAAGGGCCCAATAAGAGCCCAAGGAGGGGCCCGGAGCGAGAAGTATAAGGATAAGTCCAAAAGTAAGCCCAAAATGCCGATATAGGATCAGTTAACGGGAATATCATAGGTAGTTAGGATAAGTACCAAGAAAGGGGGCTGGCGGTTAGGATAAACCGCTAGGATAAGGAGTTAATTAACAAGCCAAGACTCGGTCAAAGAGGGCCCGAAGAGAATATCAAGAAAGATCTGGAAGGGAATATTCCGGGGAATAAGGAATGGGGCGTGGAGGATGGGCGTGAGCGTGGGAGGAACACGATGAAGAGTGGAGAGCTTCATCGGAGGGTGGTGACAACCGTCCATTCCCAGTACTATTTAGGTAGGATCCATGGAAAGAAGAAGGTACGAATTCACTTACTTACTAATCACACTTCGGGCACGTAAAAACTATCTCTATTAGCATTTATTTAGTTAACTTATATTAGTTCCCGAGAGGTCCCTAAGCTGGGTATTTAGGGCCCTCCTTTTACACACTTTCCGATCAACCGAATTGGCGTCGGAGTCCCTATGCCTGGGACCCCTCCGGCGTATTTTGCAGTATTCGAAGCTCGGGTTTGGGTTCGGATTGCACTTGTTTTGGCACGTGTCGAAGAGTGATCTCACGAATCTCAGTGCGGGGTTCGATTCTTGTTAGCGTGACTTTGTCTTACGCATCAATATATGTATATATATATATATATATATATTATCATTTATAATTGTTATTATTATCATCACATATATATTTAATTAAGTTGTCAACTATATTATCATGTGTATAAATATGTACTCTTAAACAATTAAAATTAATACTTTAAACAATTAAAATTCATCATCTTAATCAATTAAAATTCATACTCTTAAACATTTTAAAATTCATAAATTGTTAATCAACATTCAGAAAATTCATAGTTTTAAACATAAATAATGAACTCGGCGCCTAGAACCCGAGATCCACGGGATGAGTGATCGAGAACCACTCGGACCGGTGGGGAATACCACCACCGGATGAGGAACCCGGGAACCCCTGCATCCACTCCTGGAATTGTGCCGCATCTCCGCTCTCAAAGTTGTTGCGATTCGCTCCATCTCACTTTGTACCTCTTCTATTTGTTTCTGCGATCTCTCACACTCCTCTTGGAGCGGGCGGTCGACACCGGCTTGGCTGTAGGTGCTAATAGAAGTACTCGATGAGCTACAGTGGAGGGGATCCGCCTAGACTTACTCGATTGACCAAGACCCCGAACACGTCCGTGTTGTTTTCCAACGGAACTAACGTCTGGCCCGGGATAAGTCTGGTTGGGGTTCGAAGCTTAACCCTTCGAGAGGGAGGCATACGGGAGGCCATCTCTTGTACTTCATCTTATGCGAATTTTTCCACAATTAAAATTTTAGATTACAATATATATATTATTACATAATATAAAATGAAAATACTTACAAGTGTGTCACTCATAGCCCGTAGGTGTACTCCCCCTCACCATAGTAGTGGTAATGCTTTGGACTATGTCCCAATCGGTGGCGGACCGTCCTTTAGTCCTCTCTTGTATTTATTTAATTACATTAACGTGCTTGATTAAAATATCGAATTAGCATTAAAAATTACTTACAAAATCATATGCAAACTCGAACCGCTTCACGGGATCCGCCCCTATGGCGGAGATGCCACTACCCCGACCTCCGTGCTCCGATAGTCGATTACGCTTCACCGCTCGCTCTTTGCTTTCCACGTCTTCTCTATCCCAGTACTCGAACGAGTGCATTGAAAACCCCTGCATCCCATCCAGTCTCTTTTTCTTGGTCACCCAAAGCTTTTTCACATGGTTCGGCATATCGGTGTATCTTGCAGCGCCCTACGTAGGAACGAGTCATACACCTCTGTGTTGTTCGTAATGTGAGGTCCAACCTAGTCTTACTCTACAAAACAAAATATTATTGTACTCAATAAGCGTTAAAGATCTTAAATTAATCAAAATTAAATTGAGATTAATCAAATATATTCCTGAAATGTCTCCCAAGATACAAGCTGCAGTCTCTCGGCGATATCATCCGAATGTGAAGACGCCCGAACTCCATATCTTTGAGACATAATCAACCTAATAAGCTTGGAGACCGAATTCGATGGCATCAACCTGCAAAAAGGGGTGGTAAACACGCAGAAATTAATAGACATATAAAATTAACATATAATAATATTCACATATGTTAAACTTACGTTCCCTTGTAGATCCATATATAGAGGATTTCTCCCTCGATTGCATATGGGGCATCCTCATAAGACTCGGGCCGGTAGGCTCTTCTTCCTCGACTTGGGGTCCATCAATAACCTGCAGTGCCGGTACTCTATCACCTCGGCGGGTCGAGCAGGCCGGTCCCGAGACCCGGATGCTCCACGAGACCCAGACGGTCCCCGATCCACTCGCTCCGCTCATCCTGTAACAATAATTAAATAAAACCACATTATTACACTATTCAAAAAAATATGCATTTGCATAACATTAAAAACACATATTATCATCATATAAAACATCACTCATCATATATATAATATTAAGAACATATTATTACACTATTCAATTCTCATCTAAGTCTGTATTTAGCTCATTTTCTTCTTCTTCTTCTTCTTCTTCTTCTTCTTCTTCTTCTTCTTCTTCTTCTTCTTCTTCTTCTTCTTCTTCCTCCCTCCTCCTCCTCCCTCCTCCTCCTCCTCTTCTTCCTCCTCCTCCTCCTCCTCCTCCTCCTCCTCCTCCTCTTCCTCTTCCTCCCTCCCTCCTCCTCCTCCTCTTCCTCTTCCTCTTCCTCTTCCTCTTCTTCTTCTTCTTCTTCTTCTTCTTCTTCTTCTTCTTCTTTGCACTGTTGACATCTGTAAATATGATTGGATCATCATCCATTTGCACAACATTAATTTGAGACTCAATATCGTCTTGAAAGGGGAAGCTCTTGTTCATTCATTGGCGAGGTTTCCACCAAGGATCTCGGCTTGATTTTGCAAAGCGGCCAACCATTCATGTCTACGCTTTCCGGGTACTTGCAATAGTAAACTTGTGTGGCTTAACTTGCTAACACAAAAGGATCGTAGCGATCGTATCGTCCTCTCTTATTAACGTCCACAAGTTTGTAATTAGGATGTACCCTTGTTCCATTTGGCACGAGATGGATCAAACCACTCACACTTGAACAGAACAATTTTCTTCTCAATACGTCCGGTATTCCAATTGCACTACTTCCTCGAGGATCCCGTAGAAATCATTCTCATCTGCATCATAATTTTTACCCTTGATACAAACTCCACAATTTGAAGTAGATTTGGATGAGCCATAAGTTCGTGTGTGAAATTTATAACCATTCACGTATATCCAGTGGTACGTGGTTACACAACTCGAAGGACCGCTAGAAAGATCACGTATCCACCGATTTTGAATATTGTTTATCCTTACAAGTTGTTCAAACCACGATGCAAACTCCTCTTGTAGTCTATCATCTTGTTCAGCCCTCGAGAGTCCCGGTTGGAATTTTTGCGATTGCTCGGAAAACATACTACAAAAGGGGATTTGATTATTTAATATACAAATTAACGTTATAATTAATAGAAGTTGAACATTATAAACTTACTCGATATACGATTGCAACTCGCTGCAATTCAATAACACGTACGTATGAGCTGTGTTTTTCTCCTCATCTACAATCCATCTTTTGTTCATCTTTCCAAGATGTCGACCAGAAGATATAAATATGGACAAAGTACCTTTCGCTACTTGAGGTACTTTGCCACGACCATCGTAATTACGAGGTACATTGTGCGCCTCGTCGAACGTGGTCGCCAAAATAGTGGAAACAAAATATTGAGGCCTCTTTTCGTTAAATACGCATTTGCAACCGATGCTTCAACATGCGCCTTGTTACCAACACCGAGCTTTAAATTGTGAAGATACCTAATTAAATGAATCAAGTGTTATATATATAGTATAACCGTTTTAGGTAATCAAATAATTTAGAGTTATAAATTACCTCTCAAATGGATACATCCAACTATATTTTACAGGACCAACTATCCTTGTTTCGTTTGCAAGGTGCATGACCGGATGCTCCATCGAATTGAAGAAGGGGTGAAAATATACGTTCCAACTTACACAGATATAAGCTGGAATATCTGTTTCCAATCGAGTCATGTTCTCAATCGTAATGGATGTAGAAGTTAACTCCCTAAAGAACAAACTAAGTTCGGTGATTGCTTTCCACACATTCGGCGGCGAGTTTTACAAAAAGCAATCGAGAGTAGTCTCTGCATAAACACATGACAATCATGACTCTTCATCCCAAACATCTTCAATTTGCTCCAGTCTACACATCGGGACGGAGTTAGATACATAGTCATCGGGAAACTTCAACTCGATTACCCATCTGCACGAGATCATCCTTTTCATTCTTATCAAGTGAATAACAAGCTTTGGGATACTTTCTGTGCGTTCACATTTCTCTAGAGAGGGACAGACGACAATATTCATTAAGTTCATCCCTAGACTTATCTCGTGTCTTTTATTTTCCCTTCCACATTCATCACTGTGTAGAACAAATTATCAAACACATTTTTTCAATGTGCATCACATCCAAATTATGCCGGATTAAGAGGGTACTCCAATACGGCAAATCCCAAAAATATTTTTCTTCCTCCGGCCACCATCTAATCTTTTGTTGTAGGCCTCAACACCCTCTTACATCACTTTTCGGTACCCCACCCAATTAATTTCTTGTAGAAGCATTTCACCTGATCGGATGGGCGGTGGGTCATCTCAGTAACTACAACATTCTTCATGAATGCGGTCTTGTTCCTACGATACAGATGTCCCCTAGGTAAGAACTTACGATGGTTATCAAACCCACGATTTGTTTGCGGCGAGTCTTAAAGTGAAGGCATCGAGTATTCAGCACAATATGGACAAGCGATCCTTCCAAATGGTGCTCCATCCGGCAGCATTAAGTAAGGTGAAAAGTCGTTAATGGTCCAGATTAATGTGGCCCGCATCATAAAATTCTGCTTTCTAGCAACATCATATGTTTCCACCCCATTTTCCCACAAAGCATGTTCAAATCATGAATTAGTGGTTGTAAAAGACATCTAAATTATCCTTTGAATTTTAGGACCGGGCACCAAAATCGTCGAAACATGAATTGTTCTTTCATGCACAACCATGGGGGCGAGATTATGCGGTGTCACTATCATGGCCATGACGAATCTTGTTTTCCGTGCCCAAACAGCTGAAAACCATCGATGCTCAATCCCGACCTCACATTCCGTATTTGGTGCAAAATCGGGATATGAATAGTCCGTATTTCCAAGCCAACGAATTTGCGGGGTGACGCATAACACCGGACTCATCATTATAGCAACTAACATGTCATATCATATCCTTAGCGGTAGTATTGGACTAATACGGTCTCTGCAATCGAGGAATGATAGGAAAATAGAACATCTCTTTGAAAGGAATTTGTCATATCATATCCTTAGCAGATTTGAATCGTGACCGACCACAAACCTTACAAGATTCAAGTTCCCTGTCTCGCACCCCAATATATCATACAATTATTTGCACAAGAATCAATCTTCTCTACGGAAGACCCATCCCACCCATCAATCGTTTAGTATCGAGAAAATTTCTTGGGCACCAGATGTTGCGGAGGGCAATCTCACTAATCAAGTTAACGATCCGATTATAACCCCTTTCAGACGATCTGTTCTCGGTTTGATGTTTAAAAGACGGCATTGAATGACAATCGAGAATGAGACTCGCAACCGAGATACGAATCCTGATCCACCGCACGAAGCATGTCAAAAAAATGTGCAAAGCATGCCGATTAGGAGGTTTCTCACTAAGGGACTCTTTTTCCACATTTTGCTTGATTAGGAGGTTTCTCACTAAGGGACTCTTCTTCCACATTTTGGAAACTAATATTAGGACCAGAAGTTAAGTCCATCATCATATTATGAGTACGAGCTAGATCTTTGCCGGTGTAAATCAACTCTATATGAAGTCAACGCCGGCTGATCATAGTTTCGGTGTGGTATAGGATTCTATTTTTGCTCACCGTGTAAAATCTAATTGTGATAATTAGACATAAACCCATGCCTAAACAAATGTGATTTCACGTCAATGGGTTCTCTAAAACTCTGGTTCCTACATTTGAATTTCGAACAAGGACACCTAATCTTTCCTCCACTCATCCAATCCAGGTTACTAGTAGCGAATTCTATAAAGCGATTCGATTCCACTAAGAAATTCGGGAGATATCATGCCATTAATCGTTCTTGGACCATACATCCAACTACGCCTTGAATAATTCATATCAATCTTTGATTAATGAAGATTCAAAATTTAATTAAATCATAATTAATTCTTTCAATTAATATATTTTTTCCTAATATTTATATATATTTTCTAAAAATTTCGGTAGAGTTTTATTTTATTTTATCGTATTCCCGGTTAATATATCAAGTTAATTCCTAGTGCATCCATTTCCGACTTAATTAAAATTAATCAAGTCGGAGCACATTCTACGACAAACAATACCAAACAATTCATCAACCCTCAACTCCAACATCAACTTGAATAGAACATCGATTCAATTTTCAAAATTAATATAATTGAACTATCATGCAAAATATGATCGAACATCGATCACCATATATATAAATTATTATATCATGCATGCAAAATAATTTTAAATCAAATAATTATTATAATTAAATTAAAAGTATATTTAAATAATTAATTAAAAAAGAATACTTATGGTGATAGTGATGGCGTGTAGTGTATGAAGTTATACGGACCAATTCGAATTTTTTTCAAGTTGTGTACGCACCTACAAATATATAAATTATAGCAATTAAATTGAAATTATAATAATATTAAAAATAAATTTAATTGCTAGCATGCATATTAATTAATTAACTCTAAATAAGTAATAATCTTATACTACAAATTTAATTATATAACATACATACTAATTAATTACTACAAATTAATCTTATACTAATTACTATAAATTACTAATAATAAAATAAATAACATACATACTAATTACTACATATTAATCTTATACTAATTACTACAAATTAATATTATAATACTAATTATTCCTAAATAATTACTAATAATTAAAATACACATAACAATTACACAAATTAACACTAAATAATTAAGCAATCAACACATGCATATATATATATATATATATATAAAATAACAACAAAATTACAAAAATATGCATATGAAAAAATACAAAATTTACCCACTAAAATAACAACAAAATTAACCGATTAAATCATAAAAATTTACCGTAGAAATGTTCCTAGGAATGAGTACAACAAAGCCCAACTAGTGGGTGGTCCAATTTCGGACGGCGGCGGCGGGCTGCCAGTGAGAGGAGGAAAAAAAAATGTGGGGAGGAGGAAAAGGGGCTGAAGTGGATTTATATATTAGAATTTAACGAGGGGCCCGGCGAGGGCCCAAGCCCTCGTTATTTTTATTGGGCCTGGCGAGGGCCTTCGCCTCGTTAATATACAGGGCCGAGGCGAGGGCCTTGCCCTCATTAAGTATTGCCGAGGGGCCCCGCCCTCGCTAAATTGAGGTGGACCTTACCGACGGCGTCGCCCTCGTTAACTTGGGCTGCGAGGGGCTCGCCCTCGTTAATTACCGAGGGTTGATACGCCTCGTGCGGGCCTCGTTAACTAACGAGGGGCCCTTTCCCTCGCTAATTTCGTAGATTAATAACGGCCCTCGGCTCGCCCTCGTTAATTAACGAGGGTTTTTGCCCTCGTTAAGTGCCCTCGTTAATTCTAGTATTTTTGTAGTGTATAAGATAAAGTGTAGGTGAAAAAATAAAGTAAAGTAAAACAAAAGTGTTATTTTTTTAATTTAAATGATATTGTGAGGGTAATAATATTGTGTGGACTTTCTTTATTTGGATGTGGAGATTATTTTGAGACGTCTTAATAAAAAATTGTGAAGATTATCACGGTAAGAAGGAAACATTACAAAATAACTCTATAAAAGATACTCCCTCCGTCTCATACTCGTTGTGACATTTCTTTATTTGACAAAAGGTTTTAATGTAAGAGTTGTTTATTAATATAAGATTTTTTTTTATAGCGGTAGGGTAATCTTTTCAACTTTAATAAAAGAATTATTTAACAAGATTAAATTGAGTCGAGTGTGGAAAAAATAGTGGCATATGGTGTAATATTATAGTGTTTGAGGGGGATAGATAAAAGTAAAAAGTTACTTTATTACCATTTTAAAAAATAATGCAATGAGTACGAGACATATTTTTTAACAAATATCATACTTGAATATGGAATGGGGGTGTAGATTTTAATGATAACTATTGAGATTAGTAGTGATACTGTGATAACGTAACACCCCAAAACACCGAAAATCATAATCATGCATTTTCGTTATTTTAAAAGCCCTTATTTACTTAAAATTTATGCATTATATAAATTTTAATTGAATTATGTGCATTCAAATTTATTTTTCAAGAAGACAGTATTCAAGGAGTCCGCCGAACCTCGATGACAGCCTGCTGGTACGCCTGAAAAGCAAATCCCTATATTACTAATAGGGAATTTGTTTTTCATTAGTTGTCGTCGTGAGCTTAATTTGAATGTGGTGTCACATTCTTATTAAATGTATATATATGTTAATAATCTATGTCATTTTTCTATTGATTTATAATTAATATATGGCATCTATATGTGGTATTTTAATATAGGAATTAATTAAAAAATATATTTCTAAGGAGATTTGAACCTTAGACCTCTTGCATAATATGTATATTTTTAATAAATAAGTTAATATATAAATCTTTAAATATTTTAAATATCTATTTTATATCTAAAAAGTGTTATCATGTGATAATTTTTAAACATAAAATTATATTTAACTTAAGCCTATAAATGTAAGTAAGAAAAATTGTGGTTGTATCAACTTTTATAAAAAAATAATATAATCATATATGATATTTATTGTAAACTAGCGTAGAACCCGCGTATAACGCAGGATTGAAGATAAATTTTATATTAATTTTATATTTAATACCTAATATCTTATATCTATTAATTTAATATATATTATTTTTTAAATATTGTATATGTAATTATATGTGTAGTATGATTTCTATTATTTATTTTATTATAAATTTTAACACTTTCAAATGCAATGTCTTTGCAATTGTATATTGCATAATTTAAGAAATAATATCTATTATTACATTATAGTAAGCATTTTTAAATATAAATAAATATATATATATAAAAAATTATTTATTATGAATTCAATATTAATTATATTTTTTTCAAGAAATTATGATATCACTATTCAATTAAATCAAAATCATATAAGTTGTACCTATATATCTCCACATAGAGTTTATTATTTATGCAAATGCTCTATAAAAATCTAAGTTTTGAAGGAGAACACCCGGTTGACTTCTTAAATGTAAGAAGATCAAACAAATTGAGACTTCTTAACGAGCTTCATGAGTTTTTTGAAAATTAAAAAAATAAAATTAGAATAATCTTTAAAAATATTGTTAAAAGTTCTAGAGAATTTCTAATAATCATTTGATAAAGAAAATGTACATCGCGTATTGAGTGTGTGAGTTATTATAAATAAAAGAATCAATAAAATCTTACTCAAGAAAATTGAATAACAATAAATTGAAAAATACAATTAAATTGACATTTATTGATAAAATAAACACATTTGATTTGAGCAAAAAAATTTTGATAATGTATGAGACTCTTTTAATACATGAATAAGAAAAGAAATTTGTCAACAAATTATTAGAGGAAGGCGTGAAGGAGATTCATTCTAAAACGCTACAGAATTCCATTATGACACGAAAAGTCGAAAAACATTATAATGATAGAAAGAGACGCTATTGGAAAAAATATTAAAATGATAGAAAATGAGATGATCATGACAAAAACATAATTTGGATGGACAGGAAAATAAATAAAATAAATTTAAAATATAAACCGTAAGGAACAAATATAATCCATTTATGATTTTTGAAGAGAGAGACTGTAAAACTCTTATTTAATACATGAATAAGAAAAGAAATTTGACAACAAATTATTAGAGTAAGAAAAGAAATTTGACAAAGAAATTATTAGAGGAAGACGTGAAGGAGATTCATTCTCAAACGCAATTAGTGTCAAAACAATTAGTGTGAAATTCAAAGAAATTACATAAACGATTAGTGTGAAATTATATAATTCCATTATGAAACGCGATAAAGAAGGGACTCTATTGGAAGAAGACATTATAATGATAGAAAATGAGATGATCGATGACAAAGACATAATTTGGGTGGACTAAGAAATAAATAAAATGGATTTAAAATATAACCGTAAAAATGAACGAGAATTTCATTTCGATTTTTGAAGAGATAGATTGTAAATCCACATCAAATCCAAACATTTTAGAAATTATAATAAACCCAAAAAGTGAGCAATTATATCAATAAAATTCAAACACCGTAAAACAATATTGAAAAAGAAAATAAAAGAAGAAACATATCAATGGCAAAAAGGGTAGAAAATGAGATGATCGGCGACAGAGAAATAAATCAATAGATTAAAAATATAACCGTAAAAATGAACAAAATCCATTTCCGATTTTTGAAGAGATAGGTTGTAAATCCACATCAAATCAAACACTTTATAAATTACAAGAAACTCAAAAAGTGAGCAATTATACTAATAAAACCCAAACACTATAAAACAATATTGAAAAAAAATAAAAAAAGAAAAATATCAATGGCAAAAAGGTATAAAATGAGGTGATCAATGGACGAGAGAAATAAATCAATGGATTAAAAAATATAATCGTAAAAATGAACAAAATCCATTTCGATTTTGAAGAGATAAATTGTAAATCCACATCAAATCCAAACATTTTAGAAATTATAATAAACTCAAAAAGTGAGCAATTATACTAATAAAATCCAAACACTGTAAAACAATATTGAGGCGAAAAATATCAATGGCGAGAAAAAAGGGAAGAAGCTGAAAATTAAAGAAGAAAAATATCAATGGCGTAAAAGGGGAAGAAATGATTCACGAAGAGGAATAGATATTTTTTTTTTTTTAACAAAACGAAGAGGAATAGAGATTAAAAATTAGATTATGAGGAATTGAGAAAATCACAAATATATGAGATTAACGAGGCAGGAAAAGAGAGGATTTGGCCGTTAGAATTGAGTTGTGAAAAAAAAAAGCTGTTTCAAGGGTGAATGAGAAAAACTGTCTTGAGAGTGAATGAGGAATGACACGTCGATTTTAAGAATGTGCTTTATATGTATAAAAGATATACGATATATATATATATATATATATATATATATATATTATTTGGAGTAATATTTATGCATCAATTATATAAAAAAATTCTATTAATCATCTCCTTTTTTTTGTTAATTGTAAAATAAATTTGAAATAAATCTTATGGTAAATTCTTTCACATGATTATAATAATTCTAATCCCTAGCATAAATTGTCATACAATTAATATTACCATTATTTAAATTTAATTCTATAATTATAATTTTTATACATATACATTATTTTAAGGGAAAATTACAAATAGGTGTAAAAATTAGTAAAATTACAAACAGTGTAAAAGTGCAAATTTTTGTGCTTCGTGCAAATTTTACACCTAGTTGTAATAAGGCTTACCTCTTTCTACCTTATTGTAAATGACCCTTATTTTAATATATATATATATATATATATATATACTATTTAAAAATATTATATATAATATATTATATTGTAAAGTTTATTTAACGAAAATACCGCGTAATACGCGAGAGCTCATCTAGTTATTAATGAATTAAAGATAACACATTTTTCTAAATTAAATTTAATTCCATTATTGTTGTTTTAACAATTATTTTCTAAATTAACGATACAAGAATGTTGTTTTAAAGCATTTTTCAAATGTTAGGATGAGAAGTGAAAATATTCCATTTTCAAACTAAATTTAAATATATATTTTGGAGTTTAAACATAAAAAATTCATGGATCTTATGTATTTTAAGTGTATAATTTGTGGTTTGAATGAATTTAAAAGTTTAAAATCGTGTTAGAAATAATTATGCATATTTTGATTACAATCCCAACCATATTCTTATGGTTTGATGACTATGTTAGTTTACAGCTTGAAAAGCTAAAAAACCAAAAATCCTATGTTCACTTATAATATTTTAAATCCAAAATCCTTGTTTGTTGATCCAGATTTTATTACTCCCTCCTCCCACCAAAATTATGTTCACTTGTCTTATTAGTCCGTTTATCAAATTTATATTTATTCCTTTCTAAGGAAACAATCATCATTAACTTTACACTCGCAATCAATTACTTTATTAAAAAATAGACCCTCATCTACTTTACACAATAAACAAATATATATTTTTTTAAATCTTGTGCATTGCTCTATGAGCATAAGTTTCATGAACAAAGGGAGTATAAAATTTCCACTCTAAAAATATTCTATAATATTTATTCCTTCCATTAGGATTTAAATTGCTCAAAATTAAATTGCATTTCCAGCTTTAATAAAAATGCTATTTATTAAGTATTAAAAGGTATAAAGTGAAGGGTAAAAGAGATTTTTCAACGTTATTTGATTGAGTAATTGAATGAGGGAGATTTAATTATAGTTGAAAAATTGAGTGTCATGGGGCGTAAATAAGAGATATTTGTAAAGATTTAGGGGGTGCTTGGTTAACTACTTTAGAAGGTGAATAATGGAAATCAAAGTAATAGTGTGTGATTGGAATGACTCTACTATGGATTTGATTCCAAAAACAAAGGAATCATCTATAGTTAACCTATTTGAGTGGTAGAATTCCATACCCTTTTCATTCTTATATCTATTTCATTCCTTACAATTTTACCAAGCATCCCCTTAGTTTGAGAGGGTAGAATTACTTTTGCTATGGAAAACTAAATCGTAATGTCCAACTTTTTTAGCCATCTAAATTGTAATCGAGAGAGTATAATATATCTATCTTACTTTTTTCAAACACAATTTTCGATACATGATTAATCATTTATCACACAATTTTTAATTATTATTATTTGTTGTTATTCGTTCAATTCGTTGGATCGTGCATTTATGTGGTTTAAATACAAATAAAATAGATAAATGATTGAACACTAAGGACAATAAATGTTCAAAGTGATTCAATGTAAATGATGAACAATGAATACTCTATTGAATGCAAGAAGGCAATAAATGTGTGTGTGTGAGAGAGAGAGAAAGAGAGAGAGAGATGGTAGTTGATTACGGATTTTACGAATGGGACAACATTCCGTGTATGCGAGCAATATGTCGTTGTGAATATAATTACGGATTTTGAACTAATGAGTTGATTTTTATGGGTGTAGAAGAAGGTGGTTGATAAGATAGTTGAGAGTTTCAAGGCAAGCAAAAATTGTTTTCGTGTGATTTTAAATTCTGGTTTGAATGGCAAATGATAAATGCTTTAGGTGCGTAAGTTTGATGTTGATCTTACATGAATTGTCTTACTTGGAATTTCAATTATTTGCTCTAGTGGGTGTTGCTTTATGTTTCTATTTTAATTTGGATTAGTTAATTAATTTTTTTATGTAATTGCGAGAGAGGTGGATGCTCATTATGGGCTTGGGAAGACCCTCCAATTTGTCGGAGATCAAAGATAATCATTCCGGGATTGTTGACAAAATTAAATACAGTAGAAGCAGAGATGGAGAAGCTTAAAACGCGTCTGGAAAAAAAAAAGAAATCTTAGAGTTGTTGTCTTGGTCACTCCTCTAGAACCGGCATTCTTAAAATTTCCATGCAAATGTCTCACACAATATCTATGCGGTGAATGCGGAAAAACCTCCCCAAAAGTCTGAATTAAACCTTTTTGTTTGGTGACATAAAGGTATATTCATACCCTTTTTCTAATCACAAGTCATTCTTTATGCATATCAAAACCATTCCCATGTGTCAAAACACTCGGTGTTCACAATTTCACGCAAAAAGGATATAAAGAATTATTACCATCAACACCTACAATCGAAAAGAATGCCCTTATGGGGTCCCTTCAAATGACACTCATCTACCCCAATAATAGACCTACAAATTGCCTTAAATCCTAATTTTACTGTATGTATACACATATAGAACTTGTCAAACCTCTTGCTATCGGGTTCAAAACCAACAATTACAGAGAGAGCCGTGGTTGGTTCTTCTAATCTCATCTACATAATCCCACAATTTTGCATATTGTTCATCAGGTGACCCCCAAGTTTTTGCAATGTCAATCTTTTAGCTCCATAAGCTTGATCCCTAGAGATATCACAATCTAATTCATCCATGGTATCCTGCCCAAATTCACTTTCCTTTTAGGGTCTAACACAAATTTCTTAAGAAATTTCTCACTCAACCAACTGGATTTAACATTTTTAACCTCATGTGTAGGAGCACAAAGGATCATAAACAATGATTTGATATGATTCTTCTTGTTGGACCTTAAGTATGGTCAGTTTCCACCCACAATTTTTATCACCACATCTAGCATAAACTCTTTCAGGAGCATTTTTGGTGAACACTCGACCTCTTAGTTAAAATGACATGTGATTGTACTACCTTTTTAACTCAACTCTACTGCTAAAGGTCATTCCTAGTTCAAATGTAGGATCAAATATGACATATGGATTAAAGGCAGCAGTAGTTAGGCCCATTTTTTTTCCATCGAGTCTTTAGACTCATCAAAATCCCCTTCATCAAACACCACATCCTCATCCGAACTTCTATTATTTAACCGATCTTGAACCACATGATCATCATACATTTTATCATCATCTGAATCACTAGATTCTCCCATACTATAATCACTATCTTCAAAATCATCTAGATCCAACCCTCCAAGTCCCCCACTCCCTGCTTCTCTAAGTTTGTTCCCTCCCTGTTTCTTCACCTATTTTCTCACCTGTCATCCACTTCCTCACTGCTCCCTCCCCTGTCCCCTTCCCAATTCTCTCACTTTGTACCTCCCCATCCCCACCTGCTCCCTCCCAGTTCCATCACCTATATCATTCTCATCTAACTTATCCAACTCCTCTCGAACCCCTGCTTTGCCCTAAACCTGATTCTTTAATTACAACATCATCAACATAAATAACCAACTCCTTAATAGGAATGTGTTTAATAACCCATACTCTAACATCTTCATCAAGAATCAAAATTCTAAATGAATTATTCATCAAACAATAAAACATTCTTTGTTTCCCTACTAGTTTACCACAATATTCATCGGTAGAATTTGTTGGTCCCGAGATTGAGTGAATTAAGAAAGATTAAGCTGACCTCCTAGAGATAATCTAGAAGGGGGTTGAATAGATTATCTAAATTTCTTTAGAAAATTCAGACTATCAATTCAAACTTTACTTTTCAAACCAAAATCAAAGTGACAGCGGAAACAAGTTTATACTCAATCTATTAATTTGGATCCTAAAGCAATTTGATGTAATTTTATCAAACCAAACAACAATCAATCGAAATTAAATGCGAGAAAGTAAAGAACACAAGAATTTATAGTGGTTCGGATCAAAAGATCCTACATCCACTCTCCTTCTTCAAACCTTGAAGAAGGGTCTCTACCTTCTCACTTACTGACTTACTTATTGTCGATTTACAGATTACAAACTTAGACGATTTTTGTCTTTGAATCACCTTCAATCTATAAATCTACCTATTGAATCTACGATTACGGTGCATTTTGTGATTTGAAGGAATTACGAAAGTGTTCTTCAAACACTTAGAAAATATTATGAAAATTTCTGGAAAATAGTGAGCGCTCTAGATATTGTGAATTTCGAGAGAATGAGTGCGAAGTCCTTCTAAGGACTGTGCTTAATCCTATTTATAAAGTCAGTAAGACGGTTAGTTTGTTGTAACAAACTTAAAACCATTTAACAAACTTATCTTGAAAAACTACCTCGACTTCAAATGATCTTAAAGTTAGTCATCGACTCTGACTTGGTGAAGGTCTGTCTTTCTTATTCTACTCGGTGACTTTGACCTTGTCTTGAGCTCTTCATTATCCTCTCAATCGGATGACTCCTCCAAGACTAACTTCGGATGACCTTTGAGCTTCTTGACCTTAGCCGACATAGTCTCTTCCACCTCGTCGATCGCCTAACTATTGAAATAAACTACTTGACTAATCTATACAATTTCATTGCTCATCCTACTTTACATGAGCTTGTCTAATCTATATATTTTAATTTAATCAAAACTAGAAACGATCTAACAGAATTGATTAGGGCATTCAATCCTAACTGTTTAGCAACAACATAATCAAGTATAATAATTTCACCACCAACATAATGAGCATGCGGCTCTATCCTAAACTCACCTCCCCACCGTAAAGTTAGTGTTAAATACACTCCCGAGGTGCCGCCAAAAAAAAAAAAAGAAATAAAACGTATTTGGGTCTAAACAATATAATATTCATTCTTCATCCCAATCAATGAAAGCAATAAAAAATTATTTGGGTCCACACAATCCATTAAAGACAGAGAATCTTTCGGATAGAACACACTTTTAAAAAAGAATCAAACAAAAACAATATAATACAAACCCTACCAACCAAAATTTAAGAATCGGGACCACACAACCTACCAACCACTTTGAAAAATTTACTCCACAACTCGACAATAAAAACTCAATACACAAAGTGTCAAATAAACACCCAATAAAAACCCTAATTTGGAATTCCTATCCACACAATGCAACGAGATATTCAAAAATTACTATATGTAGGGGGTGGCTCTTTCATCCATTTCTTCGTGCGAACGGTCACCATGTCGTCACCGGCGAGAGGTCCAGTGATTTCCGGTGGTGACGATTTGCGTGAAGGTGAATGATTTCCAGCAGGGATTACTTTTGTCGCGTGAAGGGTTTCTTTTTTAGGTGAAGGAAATCCATAGTTTAGGCCAACGATTTCCACCACAATTTTCGTATGTTTCTTTTTAGAGATTTAGGAGTGTATTCTTTTTAGGGATTTAGGAGCGCGACAATAGAAGCGTATTGATTTTCAAAAAAGGGAATAGAAGTGTGTTTTAGTTTAGACGTGGCATTTAAAAAAATAGAAATTATTTATTTTCCATCTATTCAATTTCAGCCCGAAATTGGGCTCACGTGACATATACGTGCGAAATTAGCCTAATTAAGTGTAATTCGGGCTATTTAGTCCTTATTTTGCTAAAATTAAAAATTATGGACCTAAAATTGCCAGCTTGAAAACATACGGTCCTTATTTTGCCACCCCCTAAGTTATGGTCAGAGAAAAAAATTCCCCTACTTTTTACAATATTAGTGACATCTCCATATCTAAAACCATCGTCTCTTCTTATTTCTTATTCTACAATGGACTCAATGTACACCTATGAATACACACACTTACACATTCAATAATATTCACCTATGCAGCTTGTTAATAATTTGTTTCATTGTATTGGAAATAAGATGAGTTTGTGTAGACGAAAATGACTATGTAGACCTGACACAAATGAAAGTTGAGTTTGTGTAGGCGAAAATGACTATAAATCTAAAGCTATATGCGAACAAAAACTAGTTTACAAAACTTTCAATTTTTTTGTTCAATATATCGATTGTATGTGATGAGTACGTAGATTTAAAAACAATAGGTATGTTTAAAAAAGTCGTTGATAATTGATAGAAATAACAAAGTATTATGTTAAAAACCAACCTTCATGGGATCAATCTCATCCCTATGCAACCTCGCTTATGTTATCAGTCTCCTACAAAAATCACAATATTTTAATAAGTGTTGTTGTTGGCCCACGAATTGAGTGATTAAGAAGAGCTTAGATCACCTCCTAGTGATAATCTAGAAGGGGGGGTGGGAATAGATTATCAAATCTTTTAGAAAATCGATTATCTATTCAAGATATCAAAGTTAAAGCAGCGGAAACAAGTTTTAACTCAATCTATTAAGGATCAAAAAGCAATCTAAATTTAATCGAAATGAATTTGATTGAATATTCGATGAATAACAAATAAGTAAAACAAGGAGTAAAGAACACAGGAATTATAGTGGTTCGGATCAAATTGATCCTACATCCACTCTCCTTCTTCAACTTGAAGAAGGGCCTCGACTAACTTACTACCTTACTTACTTACGAGTTACAATTACATAGATGTGACGATTCTTCTCTTCAATCCTATCTTCAATCTGCCTAACTATTTAGAAATTGAAGATTACGGTCAGAGTATTTGAAGATGTTCAAGTAAGTGTTCTACAAACACTTAGAAACTTATGAAAATTACTTTGAAAACTTTGTGAGTGCTCTTGAAAATTCGTGAGTATTGAAAATGAGAGTGTTGATTGATTATTCTATTCGAACTATACTCAAACCAATTTATAAGCACTGTGAAATGGTTAGTTTGTTGTAACAAACTAAAAACCGTTCAACAAACTTATTCTTGAAAAGCGCCTTGACTTGGTGATCTCAAGCTAGTCGTCTGCTCGACTTGGTGAAGACTTGCCTTTCTTATTCTACTCATTTGGTCTCGACCTCGTCTTGAGCTCTTGATTATTGTCTCCAACGGATGACTTTGTCAAGATTGTCTTCGGATGACCTCTTCTTTCATAACCTCATCCGACTACTCTAGCTCTACCTAGTCCGATCACCCTAGCACTAGAATTCATTACATCACTGTTCTATATATGTTCGGTTGGTCATCTTACTTACATGAGTGACTCTAATTTATATAATTTTAACTCATCAAAACCGCTTCGATCTAACAATTTCCCCTTTTTGATGAAGTTAAACCGCAAGAAAGAAAGCAGGCTCACGGTGGTGTTAGTCACGATTATTCAAGATAAGCACGGATGAACACATTAGAACACATAAGCATTTAGTTCAGATTCGTTCACATAAGAGCACTTAATTCATACTTAGAAAATTTAAGATTTTTAGAAAAGTTTAAGTACGAAAGACTTTATCGGATTATTAGTACTTAGAAACATTTTAAGTCTTAGGACTTAGAAAAATTTTAAGAAAAATTTTAATCTGAGATGGAAGTTTCCTCAGTTAACACTTAGAAATTTTTTTAAGTTTTCTTAGAAAACAGAAAGAAAACTTAAAGCATAAGACAAGATAATTCAGATAATGTTCAAGTATATTGTGAGATGATTTACAAATTTACAAGTTGGTGCGAGATAAGAAAGAAAATAAGGAAAGAAAACTCTATCTTATCGGACACCCCATTGATCCGTACGGGACCTCCGGCCAAGTAAAGACTCTTTTTCTAATCGGCTTTAGCTCTTCTTCATCTTTGAGTCCAAACTCGACTTGACTTTGGTGATGACTGTCTTCACCAGTTGAGATCAATGGTCCCATTTGCATTCATCTTTGGCTTGGCATGCTCGTAGGCGGGAGCTATCGGATCACGATTGAATACATCGCTTGCCTCATCGAGCAGCCTTCCATAGAGGTCCGAGTCTTCCTTCTCCATCCACTCGTGCCAACGGAGATCTTCATCTTCTGTTTCAGATGCGAGATGCCTTCAAGATGTACCAATGGTACATCCATCAGCATCCATGTTTTTGTCCCGATACTCCTTGGTGAGTTGACCCGAGACCATCTTTGGTGAGGCGGATGAGCGGTAGAAGGGGCGGAAGTCTGCTTCATATCTTTGTCTTGGACACCCATTTCCTGATGCCCCTATCCCACTTCATCTCGACCCCTTTGCCAAGCTTCTTCGCCTCTTCCTTTCTCTTTCTCTCGAACCACTCATTTTCTTGCTTTATTCTTCTTATCTGCTCCTCGGTATAGATTGGAGTAGTCCGGCTCTCTCTTCTTCTTCTCGGCCTTAGATGATTTAGAGATTATAGCTTCAGGTGGCTCCTTCTCGAGACACCCTCCCTTTTCCTTTGCCTCTCGGCCTCGAGATGATTTTTGACTTCTTTAAATATGGCCATCGGCTTTTCTCGTCTTCTCCTCCTCCTTCTTTTTCCTCCTCTCTTCATCCTCTCTAATGGCCTCCTCAATCTGGGTTACCCTCGGTGAAGGCGGCAAGCTCATCTTCTTTTACCTTCATCTCCGCCTTCGCCGCCTCCAGCTCGGTTGTGTCTGCTTTGATTTCTAGTTTGTCGGCATTGACCTTGACACAGTGTGAGGGCCTCCGTCTTTCTTACCCGGCTACTTCCCCTTTTTTACTTCATCCGACGGGGTTCATAGGCGAGTCTCCGGGAGGAACAACACACTCGGAAGTCAGATTTGTCATTGGTCGGTGCATCTACCACGACCGTGTTGTCCTCGGCCATCTTTGCTATTATCGGCTTCACCTCCTCCTCCAGTCTACTTAGACGGTCAGCCAACACTTGAGCCGGATTTATCGGATAAATTCTGGTGATGTTCACCTCGGCTATATGCATGTTGGCCAACATCGTCTCGATCCACCGCCACTGACGATGTGCTTTGTCCTCTTAGCCACTAGCCTCTCTACCTTGTGATTAATTTTTTGTTGAAGGTTTGTGAAGGCGAGGCGAGATGGGTGACGAGAGGACTATAAGTCTTCATCTTTGGAGGAGTCATATGAAGAGGAAGATAAGGGGGTTTTGGGAGATGGGGAGCTCATCCGAATATCTCCAAAAATATTGTGAGAGATATCCGAATTTGGACTTGGGAGTGGATTGGGTTGGTGGTTGTGGAATTTCGTGAGGGTGGTGGTGGTGAAGATGGTGGCGGATGAGGAAGTTGCGGCCTCGGCTGTTTATGGGGGAGGAGATAAGGTGGTAGGTAAGGTGGTGGGAGGGGTGATTGTGGTTAGAGGTGTAGGCGTGTAGATGGGGATGATGGGTAAGGGGAGGACTCGGTGGGGTTGGGGATGGTGTAGACATGGTTGGGGTTTCGGTTTGGGTGGTTGGGAGGTGGGCATTGTAGAGGCTGCGAGGTGCCAGCCTTGGACACCTCATCATCGCCTAGGTGAGCGGATGAGGGGAGGTTTGAGAAGATGATAAGCTAGAAGAAGTTACGAAGGATATTACCTTTTTAGTCTTTTCTTTCTTCTTTGGAGAGGGCGTCCTCTCGCAGCTAATCTCCTCTATCTCACGGGCTTATGCCACGGCCATTGCAGCCACCTCCGGTGTTTGGACTTCTTCGAGACAGACCGGGTGGTGCGGCCAGATGATCCTCCCTACCTCTCCGAGGTTTTCATCAGCCTCCTACGCTTTGGTGCCTTCTCCTTCACTTCATCGGCCTTGAGGCCTCGGCTGAACTCACGGTCGGCTCGGTTGGTTGTTCCTCCTCGGTGAGGCTCGGCTACCCTCTCTCTCATTTGCTTCCCCGTTAGAATCTCTGGCCCTCCGATTAATTCATTTTTGGTGAGGAGCCATTTTTGCTTAGTGTAGCTCGACACCGTCTCTGTCGATTGAGGTCATCGGCCGGCGAGATCCTCCCGGTAAGATGGTAATCTTGTTGAATAGACTTGTGATAGATTTGGCGGTCCATTCCCCATCAACACATATCAGCCTATCCTTCTCCGTCTTCACCTCGTCGGCAACAAATCAACCCAATTCACTTGTACACCATCCAAAACAGCCCTTAAACAGCTTTAATCGGGGCACTGGTCAAACCATCATGGGAGTTATGCTCCCCTAATATAGACTTAGTCGATATCGTCATCGTGACGATACTTCCTCCTAAGCATATTTTTCTTCAGCTCTTTCCTTCGATCTTTGCACGAAGATCGGGCAATCATCTCAAATGATTCCACCCAATCTTCGTCTTTGTAGGTCGGGGATTTACACCTTGACATTAGTGTCGAACACCCTTGCTATTTCCTCTCTTGTGACAACCACCTCCTCATCATCGACCTTTGATTTAAAAACTCCATTCTCGTATTCTCCATTAATGTAGAACTCGATCCCTCTCATGTCGAGGGTCTTGTTCTTTTCATTTCTTCGAACAAAAATTCCTCGGCCTTGATCTTTCTAGCAACCCCGTAATCTCAAGAGACTGCATCGAAGTCGTATCGAAATCTACGTACATTTCCGACTTTATCTTCTTGTTGTAGGCATCCTTGTTGAAGTTCACCATCGTGGATGTGAGTCCGATGAATTTACGGTTCATAAAAGGATTTATCGGGGTTTTGTAAGTTGGGAATTTTTACAGAAGGGTAAATCGAATTTCTGAAAGTAAAAAGGGGTAAATGAAGAAGAAGAAGAATTTATAAGAGGGAAAGTTGGAGAGAGAGTCCACGTGTAAAGTGGATTTTAATGCGGATCGTTAATTCAAAATGATTTACTATTCCGGATCAACGGTTAAAAAGAAGATAAACGTTTGGGGTCCGGCGCGTGAGAATAACTCGACTTTGAAATGCGTAAAAGTAGCCCATTTGAGGCTACGGATTTGGCCGGTGGTAGGGTTACTTTATGCGAGAAGTAAGTATACTTGACGTAAGCCTAGGTATACCTTTCTTTGCATAAAGGTTTTCTAAAGCAGACAAGGGTTTGGTTGACTTAGTCGAGAAATGACCTTGTGCAGGTTTTCAAAAACACAACCTAGCTTGATCATTTTTTAAAACAGAGTTTTAAGACGAGTTAATTAGTGCCTTTATTTTTTTAATAAACTAAGTCTTATATCCAAATATAACTAGTATATAAGAATATCGACTCAACCTGGTTTTCAAAGACCAACTCATCTGAAAAACTTTGAAATAGATGAAATTTGTGAGAGTAATTTTTGAAAATAAGTTTTGAAAAGAAAACAAGGATGTGAACAGATGAGGAGGTTTAGCAGATTAGAAGATTCATGCCGATCTAACAATGTTAATATATTACCTGTTCTGAGACACACAAACTAAAGAAACCATTAGTAGCCAAAGTAAGTCGGATAGGATGCAATTAGTCATCTGTTTTGAAGAAATCACACGACTATTATGTCCTTGTCTAATTTACTTGATGTCGATAAGTAATTGTCAAGTCGGATAAGGTCAATATGACTAATTCTTGATTCTTGATTCCTAAGAAGGAGATCAATGATATCAGCTCTATGATTGTCCTTTGACATATATCAAGTCTCGACAATTCTTTCTAGACAAGATTTAAAGAAAGAAAAGAAAGAAAGGAAATGCATGATACAAACAATGGAGATTATAAATCAGCTAAGGAAGCATCAAGTAATCCTAATTCTAAGCACAATTCTTTAAATCTAGATTCACTAAGGATTTCGTAAGTATATCTGCTCTCTGAGATTCGATTGCTATCTTTTTTATCCTAATGTCATTCTTCTCAACATGATCTACGATGAAATGATGTCTTATATCTATATGCTTACACCTAGAATGCAAGGCGGGGTTGTATGTTATGGCTATTGCACTATTACTATCACGGTAAATAGGCACGAGATGATGTGAGAACGTTATAATCCCTAAGTGCCGACTAATCCAGAGAAGCCGAGAGCAACAACTACCACCGCCATGTATTCGGCTTGATTGTGGAGGTTGCAACAAATGTTTGTTTCTTAGAAAGTCAAGAAATTAACTTGTTGCCTAAAAATTGACAAATTCAGGACGTGGACTTCCTATCAATTTTACAACCTCCAAAATCGAGTCTGAATAACTGAAAGCTCGAAGTTATCATCGACGGGTACCACAACCTAACTGCAGAGTCCTTTTAAGATATTTAAGGATTTTTAGCCGTCTCCAGATGAGTTTTCTTGGGATTTGATTGGAATCTTGCACATACCCCAACCGCAAAGGCTATGTCCGGCCTACTTGCGGTGAGATATAACGAGGATCCAATCAATCCACGATACTCTGTTGCATCCGTGGGTATCCCCTTCTCATCTAAATCCATAGAAGTTAATTGCCATATGTATTTTAACTTCCCTACTAGTAGTCATCCCAAATTTATCTATAAGGTCCTTAGCATACTTAGTCGATGTATAAAAATACCTTTACTTGTCTGTTTAATTTGCAAGCCTAGAAAGTATGTTAATTCTCCCATCATAGACATCTCAAATATGATATCATCTACATAAATTTGAACTAATAAGATGTTACCATCTACTTCTTTTCTAAAAAAGTTACGTCTATCTTACCTTTTGAGAATCCACTTGATATCAAGAAATCGAGACGAGTAACATACCAAGCTCGGGAGCTTGCTTTAGTCCATATAGTGCCTTATGGAGTTTATATACCTTATTATTGATCCTAAACCACTGGGGGCTGTTCTACATAGACCTCTTCAAGTAACACACTATTCGAGAAAGACAGGACTTGACATCCATCTGAAAGACTTTGAAACATTTATAGACGGAATGATAAAAACAACCTTATTGCCTCTAATGGAAATTGGAGCATAGGTTTCATTATAGTTTATTCCCTCGTAATGTGAATATCCTTGTGCTACCAATCTGGCCTTATTATGAACAATAATGTTTTTTTCATCGATTTTATTTTTAAACACCCATTTGGTGCCTATAATCTTTCTATGTAAGGGTCTGTCCACCGGTTCTCAAACATTTTGTCTTTCAAATTGATGCAGATTCTTCTGCATGGTCATTACTGACTTGGGTCAATAGAGCCTCCTCAATAGACTTAGGTTCGAGAAGTGAAACATAGCCGCTTGAACATACTTTTGAGAGTCTAACATCGTCGTGTCGAACACTACTAGATGGATCCCCAATAATCGATCAGTGGATGATAACTCCTCATCCTTTTGCCTATTTGAGTTGAAGTACCCTCATCTCAGACTCGGCGGAGTAACTCAACCGATTCTTCCGGAGCGAGACGTTCCCCCTTCATCTGACCACTGGCCGATCGGATGATGTCAAAGGAGTCTCCTTAGATGGAACCTGAAGAGGAGTTGCCTTCTGATTCTCGGATGGGGATTCTTCATCATCCGAATACTGAATCAAAAATAGGCGAGATAAGTTGTCCTTTGTTTAGTTTTATTTAGTTCAATTTTATCTAGATCATTGGTAATTTGATTCACTTTATCTAAAAAGTATGCAATTCATCAAATACCGCATGTGGAGTTTCTTCCACACAAAGAGTTGTCTTATTAAAGACTCTGAAAGCTTTAGAAGTGTTGGAATATCCCAAGAATATTCCATCGGTTGCCTTAGCATCAAATGTCCTCGGCTCGGACTTCCCATTGTTATGGATGAAGCATTTACACCCAAAAGCACGAAAATATGAGATTCTTGGAACCTTACCTTTTCAAAGCTCATAAGGTGTCTTACCCTTGTTCTTGATTGGTAAGCATACATTGCGAGTGTAGCGGTGTGTTGATAGCCTCGGCCAGAACCTATGAGGTGTTCCATACTCGGCTAACATGCTTAAGGCCGCTTCTTTGAGTGTCCTATTTTTTCTCTCCACTACTCCATTCTATTGTGGTGTTCTAGCTTAAGAAGTCTCATGAACTATATCATTCTCATTCGGATAGTTAGATAAACAAGAATTCAAGAATTCGGTTCCCTTGTCACTCCTAATTTTAATAATATTAACACCCTTCTCATTTTGAATTTGTCCGAATAGATCGGGGATCTTGTTCACCTGTCTCATTCTTTTTAAAATAAATATTACCCAAGTATATCTTGAGAAATCATCAACAACTATAAGGGTATCTTTGTTAGGATGTATACTATAAGCCTAACTTTTTGTATGAACATCTTTTGATATGAGATTCATTATGATCAAAATACTTGCTTTTTATGATTGTTACAACTATCATTGTTTTTGTCAGATTAGTCTATCATAGATAATATGGTGTGTGGTATCACACGAGAAGATCATGCTATCGATTCCTTATAGATTATAAATAATTGCTCACAACCAAGATGGATTTGGACAAACCATTGGAAAGGTTGTGGTGTAATTTGGTATTAGTCTATCTTGACTATAAAGTTACACTAGTACATTTTGTATGTATTGAGCGAGGATCATATGAGGTTGTTCAATTTGTCTTGACTATATAAAAGAACAAGACCTCTATTATTGTGGATATACGTCTTTTTAATCCCTATATAATAACGGGCACATGTACTCGAGTGTATATTTCTTTAATTTGCCAATGGGTGAGGTTTATTAAATCAATAGGCTCGGTGAATTGGGAGATAACACTGTTTATATGGTGTCTTTGTTGATTATAGAAGGAATCCGTGTCCTAATTATTTAGGATGATGATGTCCCCTTGAGGAGCTCATAAAGATTATCATGTAAACCACTGCGGGTGGATTTAATCCGACATGATAATAAAGATGAGTGGTACTACTCTTGGAATTAGACGTAAATTAATTAAGTTGTCAAGAACTTATTTAATTTATGGACATTTGATATCTTAAACACGGGAAATAAACGTACACATAATAAAGGAGCCCATATTGTAATATGGGATTAGGACGGTAGTTCAATTATAACTCTTTAGTGGACCGAGTTATAATTGATGGGCTTAAGTGGAGTGTTCGAATCGAACACGGGGCGTTTAGGCCCATCGGGAGGCCCAACCCTAATTCCTCCTTAGGGTCCCTGTTGTAGCCTATAAATAAATCCTACTTCAGAGCCTCTCATACATGTGAAAAAAATATTAGAAAATTGGAGGCGGATTCCGACTCCCTTGGAAGATCGTCGCCCACACGACGTCCAAGGGAAAAGGATAGGAATACGGCGGAAGATCGTGAGGTTCGTGGTTCATCCTTGATCGGTAGTTCTGACCTTAGAACTGGTTCGTCTTCATCTATCAAGGTGAATAGGTATGATTCTATTTCTCTTTGCATTATCATACATGTGATCCCGTGTCGATAATCACATAGAGTCGGTGATCCGGTGGTTCCAACATATACTTCCTTCCACTAAAGGCGAGCGGTGAAACAGTCCAAACAAATCAAGATGAAGGAGTTGTAAAACTCTTTCAGATGAGGATATGTTAATACTTTTAAAAGAGTTCTGGGCTGTTTACCTTTTTACAAGCATCACATTTCGAATCGAGTTGAACAAAGCTTCTCGAGGTAGTCCTTTGACAAGATTCCTCTTAGCTATTTTGCTAAGGGTTTTGAAATTCAGATAACTAAGTCTTTTATGCCATAGCCAACTGAGATCATCTCCACCTTTAGCTACAAGACATGTATCTTTGGGGCAACTATTAAAATTAGCCACATAGGCATTACCATGTCTCAAGCCGCTAAGAGTACCTTGTCTCGAGGAACTATCTAAGATATCACACTTATCTTTAGAAAATCTAACATGAAAACCTTTATCACAGAGTTGGGAAAGCAGATAACAAATTAAGCTTCAAGTCTTCTACAAAATATACGTCAAATACCTGGACATCCCCTATAATTAAAGTACTAACTCCCTTTGTCTGTCTACGATTATTATCTCCAAACAAGACTCTAGGACCATCAATATTCTTAAAATTTGATAATAGCTTCTTCTCACAAGTCATGTCTTTGAGAACAACCACCTTTGTCTATATACCGGATGGAAGCTATAATCTCATCTTTTAGTGATAGTCCCGGGATTCTGCAAGGCAGATTAAGTATGAGGTAACCTAATGATCTTGGGTCCTTTTAGGTCAACAATCACTTTAGGTATCCAAACAAACATCTCATGATTCAATAATAAATCAGATTGAAGTTGTCTACCAAATCGTCCACAAATATATCACATTTAAATGAGAATTTTTTTAAGTCGGATTTGGTGACTTTCTTGTATTTTGGAAACATGGGATAACATCTGCTCCTCCCATCAAAAGAATTATAATAAGAATTCCTCTTAGTCTTGTTTCTTGGAATCCTCTTTGTCGATTTGGATTCCTTATCTGATTTTTATTTTTGATTAGGAGATGCGATCCTTATCGACTTTGTGGTTTCCAAGGCCCAATTTTGACTTCTTTTGATGTTACGAAGCCTTCACAAATTTCCTTAGTTTTGGAACTTCGATTTATTATTTCTATCATAACCAAGACCTATTTTATCATGAGATTTTTGAGAAGTTCTAAAAATATGGTCTATGGCTGATTGTGAGTTATTAAACTTGCTCATTTTGAAGACAAGCTTCTCATTGACCTTCTTAATTGACTCATTTTCATTACAAACCAATTCTAATTTAGCTTTTAAAGATTTCAATTCATTCTCTAATCTTTCAGGCGGACTAGTTGAAGTACTAGCCTCGGCTTGGGGTAAACATTCCCCCTTTAATGTCCTCGGACTCGCAGTAGGTTACAGCTTATTTGCCTTTAATTAGAGTTTGAACCTGGTCTTTCAAAGTTAAATTTTCAGTCTCTAATTGTTTATAAGCACTTCGAGATATTTTTAGATCTTTCAAAAGACCCTTGATTACAGTTTGGTCATATGTCAGAGACAGATTTGTAAGACTCATTATCGAGTTGAGGAATAGTAATCTACCTCTTTGGCCATTAGACACACTTCATCGTCTAATCCAAAATCAGATGATGATGATGATGATGATGATGATTTTCTTGATTCTTTCTCTTCAGCAAGAAGGGCTCTACGATCTGCAAAGCGTCTCTCTCTCTTCTTCCTTTTCTCCTCTCTTTCTTTAGGAGTCGGTGAGCACGATCATAGCTAAAGTGCCACTGGCTTATTCTGAGTGTAACAAGTGTCTCCCGATCTGATTTAGGAGTGATAGGATTCTTCCTTACAGGAGATTTATACCTTCTTGTTTGATTTCTTCTTTTGTAATCATCTGTTGATTCATCATCTTTTCTCTTGGATCTGGATCTGGATCTGTCCTTCTCTACAAATTTTAACTTGTTACGCTTATATTTCATCCTTAAACGATCATACCTCTTTGTTAATAATGCCATCTGTTCCTTCAAGGATAGATCAGCTCATTTAGGCTCAACTACAATCTTGTCTTCTTTGTTGACAAAGGCAACAGTCTTAGACGAGGTGCTTGACTCCATCTCATTCTTCCTCATCTTCTACGAATGTCAAACTCATAACCCTTCAAGTGAAAAAACAAAGTGTAATGTGTCATAGTAGAGAGATCTTTTGTAGCTTTAATCAAGTTTCCTTTTTTCCTCCAACGCTTGGTTAGAGATCTAAGGATTTTATTATTGATTTCTTTTTCGGTGTAAATCTTTCCAAGATCGGTGGCTCTATTGATCAGATTGGTCATTCGCATATCCGGTGATCAATAGTTTCACCTTCTTTCATTTTAAAGACATCAAAAGATGGAGAACGACTTGTAGCTTGTTCTCCTTCACTGATTTGTGCCTTCGCACATGTTGGCTAGGGTTGTTGGTCCCACGAATTGAGTATAATAATGAAGAACTCAAACGACCTTCTAGGAAAATCTAGAAGGGGGTTGAATAGATTTTTAAAACTTTTCGGGTTTTAGAAAATCAATCCAAGATATCAAAGTTCACACAAATGGAAAACAAATTTAAACTCAATTTTAAACGGATCAAAAGCAATCGATTACAAGTCCGATTTTGAGTCCGAAATTGAATTTGATTTAAAGTTGGAATTGAATAAGAGCAGATGAGTAGTGAAAGCAATAAAGAACACAACAATTTATAGTGGTTCGGATCTAATTGATCCTACATCCACTCTCCTCCTTCAACTTGAAGAAGGGTCTTGTCCACTTACTTACTTACCGACTTACGGTATTACAAATTACAACTTCTCGATGATGATCTTCTAATCTTCAAGCCTATCTTCAACCCTTAAACTTTCTGGAATCTCTAACTTTACGAGTGCAAAAGTGTGTTGAATATATACGTAGTAGTGTTCTATAAACACTTAGAACTTGTGAAAATTTCTTTGGAAAACTTGTGTGAACTCTTAGAAAGCTTGTGAATTATGAATGTGAGAATGCGTAATTAATTCATATGTTTTAAAGTTGTGCCTAGACCTATTTATAAACCTGAAAGACAGTTAGTTTGTTGTAACAAACTAAAAGCGCTTAACAAACTTAATCTTGATAAGCGCCCTTTCTTGGTGATCTTGCTCCTAGTAAATGCGGTGACTTGGTGAAGACTTACCTTTCTTATTCTACTCGGCTTGTCTTAACCTCGTCGAGCTCTTCATAGTTGTCTCCTGCCGGATGACGTGTCTCAAGCTCATCTTCGGATGATCTCTGCCTCTTCAACCATCGGTGACTTATCCAGCTCTTCCTAGTCCGATCGGCCTAATACTAGATCTTCACCTCACTGTTCTTCGTAGTTGGTGATCATCCGAGTTGATCCTTGTCCGACTTCTTTTAACTCATCAAAACTTCTTCCGATCTAACAAGGGTGTCCCATATTTCTTTGGTTGTTTTACACTTCTTAATCTTCTCGTACCATTCCTCGCTAAGTGTGACAATAATCTCGTTTCTTGCCACCAGATCCGGGTTATACACTTTTCTCTCATCGTTGGTTAATTTTGACACTTTCTTCACCGTCGAGTTCGTGACTCCGAGCTGCTCACTCCATCACTTACTCCACCATGATAGAATTTTATCGGCCATCAGACAAGACATCTTCCATTCGAGGATGGATCGATTTGAGATGATTCTCCATGCGAAATTTCCAATAGTCATAATCCTCTATGTCAAATTCGGGAAGGTTTTTAACCTTTCTGTCACTACTTAAAGACATGATTAGTACACAACAAGAAAATCAGCAGAGATATTCAAGAACAAATTAATTTCAAGATTATGAAAATTCAAAGATCACTTTGACCAAAAGAAATATTCGAAATGGCTTTAACACTTTGCTCTGATACCACTTGTTGACCCACAGTTGAGTGATTAAGAAGAGCTTAGATCACCTCCTAGTGATAATCTAGAAGGGGGTTGAATAAATTATCAAATCTTTTCCGAAAATCAGATTATCTATTCAAAATATCAAAGCTAAAGCAGCGGAAACAAGTTTTAACTCAATCTTTTAAGGATCAAAAAACAATCTGAATTTAATCCAATGAATTTGATTGAATATTCGATGAATAACAAATAAGTAGAACAAGAAGTAAAGAACACCGAGAAATTATAGTGGTTCGGATCAAACTAGTCCTACATCCACTCTCCTTCTTCAACTTGAAGAAGGGTCTCGACTAACTTACTACCTTACTTACTTACAGAGTTACAATTACGAGAGATATGACGATTCTTCTCTTCAATCCTATCTTCAATTTGCCTAACTATCTAGAAATTGAAGATTACGGTCTGAAGTATTTGAAGATGTACAAGTAAGTGTTCTACAAACACTTAGAAACTTATAAAAATTACTTTGAAAACTTTGTGAGTGCTCTTGAAAATTCGTGAGTATTGAAAATGAGAGTGTTGATTGATTATTCTATTCGTAATCGTACTCAAACCTATTTATAAGCTCAGTGAAGCGATTAGTTTGTTGTAACAAACTAAAAACCGTTCAACAAACTTATTCTTGAAAGCTGCCTTGACTTGGTGATCTCAAGCTAGTCGTCTGCTAACTTGGTGAAGACTTGTCTTTCTTATTCTACTCAGTGGTCTCGACCTCGTCTTGAGCTCTTGATTATTGTCTCCAACGAGATGACTTTGTCAAGATTGTCTTGAATGACCTCTTCTTTCATAACCTCGGTGACTACTCTAGCTCTACCTAGTCTTATCGATCCTAGCGCTAGAATTCATTACATCGGTTGTTCTATACATATTCACTGGTCATCTTACTTACATGAGTGACTCTAATCTATATAATTTTAACTCATCAAAACCGCTTCGATCTAATAGTTGTAATGAAGAAAAGCGTAGTAGATAATTAGCAAACACTAAAATTCAAGAAAAACTGGTTTGCGAGATGAACAAAACTTGCTTATCGGTTTCGATCCTTTATTAACTTGCTAACACTGTAAATGTCGGTGTAGCACAGTAATATTTTACGGCTTGACTTGAACATAGAAGAAGGCTTGTGCATTGATCATACGATATAAAATATTAGGGATCAAAGCTGTCAAACTTGTATTGCTCGTCTTATAGGACTTGAGTCACAATTTTTCTAATTAAAACTACACATTGCTTGTCCCATAGGGTGAAAATAGCATTATCTGTGTCATCTTGAACTCTAACTTGAATCTTGTACACGAAATATTTTGTTTTGCATTATTGTAATCCTTAATCTCCATATCAATTAAAAAAATTAATGAGTATAATTAAAGCTTGCATTAACACGGGGTTTCGGATGAAGCAATCTTCTTGCAGCCATCACACTTGAATTTTCGTTTTCTTTCATTAGTTTCTTCTTATAAACTCTGCATGACAGGTACCACCACTGTCCAAATGTCTCAATCGAGACAATTCTAGCTTAAACCCGAAATTTCCAACTGCGGCACCAAAAAAACAAAATCGATTTATATGAACAAAACTAAAAATTGATATATTTTTTATATAAAACAAAACTCTTCATGGTGCATTTGAAATAATTTATTGTGTTTATTTTCTTGCATACCTCTTTGTTTTGAGTTAGCTCCTCAATAATTTTGATATTAAGAATGTTAGCGATTAGCTCTTCTACTGCCGTAGTAGGAGCAATTGAAATAGAGTGCGTAACACTAATTGGTGTAGCATCACCATCAAACCTTTAAGAATTAAATGAAATTTTTATTTATAAACACCGTAAGAATTTAAACCAATAAGTCTCTTCATTTTCTTGCTTACCTCTGATTGAATTTTTAACCTCAATACAATCAACATTGAAGTCGAGTTTTGTAGCATTATAAGTTGATGAAAGAACCACAATATACTGAAAATAAGTAAGAAAAAAAAAAGGTGTCAATATATGCCTGGCCGTATTAAATTTATATATAATTGAATTTAGCTGTTATTTATTAATTTGTTTACCATTGAAAATCTTTGCCCTACAAAAGCGCACTACAAAAGTAGGTGCTTGAGATCTAGCATTTTGCACATATCATCCGTTTAATCTGCATATTCTTCCCAAAGTGTACGGTACATTTGATTCCTTTTGCATTATAAATTCATGTGTTAGATTAATAATAAAATAGGTAACTTAAAATAGTTGTAGTATATTGATGATTACTGATTGTCCTCTAGCACAATCTCCATTAATTTTGCATCTCCACCATTGTTGGTTATCACCTTAGGTCTGTTGACACTTACAACACGATCAATAACATCTGCAAAGTAGTTACTCATTAAACTAATTAGCTTAATGAAAAATATTTAGAGTTTACGAAATAAAATTTTTACCAAACATTTCAGCCTCATTAAGATTCTCAATGTTGGACAAATAGTTGAACGACTTGAAATTGTACAACATTGAGGGAAATCCCTCATCGAGATATCTCTATGACTTTAGTTTGTTGTATAAAGATGATCAACTTTCTGTTAGCAATAGTGTGATATCTGTTCTTATTATAAGTGACCAAAAAGTTCTTGATTACATACAACCTCCCCTCAATCGGCAATGGTGTGAACCTACCAAGTGGACTTCATTTAGAGTGGCATGAACTCTTTCTCCTGTGAAGTAAATATTATAATTAAATAAATCAGTCATTTGCATATATTAATGTTAGTGATATAGTAGAGAAGAAGATGTAAAATTATAAAAATTTTAATGTGCATGTCACGTAATCACACAATCATGAGTTTGGGCTCTTTGTTTTGCACTCGGTGGTACACGGTAAGACTAAATCAACCGTAATTTCATTGCCCATTCGGTTTTGAATGTGTTAATGTCATTCACCAACTTGAACATGGAACCCATTGGAAAAAAAAATACTAGAGCAACCTTTGGAATTGTAGTCTCTGTGATGAGTTTTGTGTGTCGGGTTATGGTATTTATAATTGTAATATGAGGGAGGTGAATAGTCTTTTCAATATTTTATTTTAATCTAATATTTTTCATGCATGCATGCAATGATTGCATTTTTTTAAGCGCTAAAAAAATAGCTATATTTCAGATCAATATCTGGGCACGTGAATTGATTAGAGTGAATTATTGCATGAACTTTGACATGATTAACTGCATATTTTGATGAAAAGTATGAGTGTTTGTGCTTAAAGGTGTAGAGTATCACTCATTTGCATGAAAAGTATTATTATTTGGCGATTGCTTTGGTTTTACAAGATGTTTTGTCTCATTTTCGGGGTTTTTGAAAGAATTTGACCAAAAGCATATAGGCATGTATATGGGAACGAGACGAATGAGTGGGGTGAAAATAGGGGTGGGAAGCGAAGGTCGGCGGTCCAAAATCCCTGAACTCGACCAAAGGTCGAGCCCGGGCAACTCGACTCGAGGCATACATCACAAGTTGAAGAAGTCGCAAAAAGCTGAAGTCTCATTAGATTAGTGATTGAGATTGTATTTCCATTGAAGAGGATTTCAAGCCTTGAAGATTCAAGCATTTGTTAATTGTTCTACTACAATTTGGTGATATTCTATCCTTTCTATCTCCAAATTCATTGTTAAAATGTTGATCATGTTGATTGCTTGTGTCCCCATGGATTTTGCTTGTTGCACCATGGACTAATTTATTTGTGCTTTAGGTAATTGAAATTAGGGATGATATGATTGCTTTAGCTATAATTGTGGTCAATTGATGTTTGATTGAAATAGTTGAGTGTCCTAATTGATGATCTATTTGTGCTTCATGCAAGTATTTTCATTTGATTCTTCTTTAGCAATCCTAACAACAAATGAGAATTGAGTTAACATTGTTAGAGATTAATTGATGGAAATATGTGTATGATTGTATGTGTTTAATGCATTGCGATTCTTTGCATTTAGAACTTGCACAATTAGGCATTGTATGACTAATAGAGATATTGTTGTATAATGTTCAATGCTCTCTATTTTGATTGAATTTCATTTGGTGCAATTATAGTTGTGATCATCCAAAGCATATTTCTCCCCAGCACTTCTTGGAAGTTAGATTAGCTCGTTTCATTGCTTGATTGTCTTTTGTATTTCATTCTTGAGTTTTAGTAGATTAATTAGATCAAAAGCTGGATTAGCTTCAATAGTCGTGATCAACTTGCATCCTAGGGCCCATTGCATTCACATCTTGTGGGTTCGATAACTTGGTTGAGTCGTAATAATTCTTACACGAAAAAGCTGCAATCATGAATCGAAGAGAGATTGTTGTGTCTTTTTTTTTTTGCGAGATATATTATTTTTTTATCTAAAAAGTGTTATTATGTATAAAAAGAGATAATAAAATCTTATACACTATTTTTAAAAATTATTAAAAAGTTTTGAAATGTTATATATTGATGAGAGTTAATTGATGCATGATTTTTGAGGTAATTAATTGCAAAAAGTGATGAAAAGTGTTAGAATTTGTGCTTTTAAGGTGTAGAGTATCACTCTTTTGCATGAAAGGTATTATTATGTGGAAATTAATGGTTTTACGAAGTGTTTCGCCTCATTTTCAGAGTTTTCGGAGGAATTAGACTGAACCGAGAGTACCGAAATTCATACGGCGAATAGACGAACACGTGGGGTGAAAACAGGGGTCGGAAGCGAAGGTCGGGTCCACAAAAATCCCTGGACTCGACCATTGGTCGAGCCCGGATGCCTCGGAGTCGAGCTTGTAGCTTAGGGAAAAAGTATTGAATTTTTGCACGCTCAAGTCATATAGATATTATAAAAGGCGAGTTATGACCAAAATAGCGTCGGCCTAAGCGGTTAGTCGCTTCCCCTATACGCGTGGCGCCTCGTTTCGAACCTTGCTAGCGGCGGTTTTTTTATTTTTTTATAAAGCAGCCACGCTTCTCAAGCTGAATATGTACAATAAAAAGCGTCTTTATTAACAAGATCGTGGTTAGCCACCCTAAATTCAGTTTTTTCTTTTTTAAACCCCTTTGGACGAAAAATAGAGCATAAGTCAGTTTAGAGAAGTTACCACTCGTTTTCAAGGCGATTTTTGCATTTCCAAGCCAATTTCCACTTCCTAGATCATTAGATTCATATTTTTAGTTAGATTTCCATTTAATTGTTGTTTAGATTAGCATTTTCTCCATTAGATTAGACATTTGAGATTGTAGTTTAATTGAAGAGAAGTTTACATTTGTGGAAGATCAAGAATTCAATACCTATTGCAATTGATTCAATTGGTGATGTCCTTTCTATCTCTTGCTTTCTATTGCTTAATTGTTTTGTTAATTGCTATGATGATCATGCTATTTGATTTTTCACCCATGGATTTTGCACTTTACTCCATGGGCTAATTCTCTTGTGCTTGGGATAGTTGAAATTGAGGATGGTTTGATTGTTCTTGCTATAATTGTTGATGATTGTGGTTTAATTGAGATAAATAGTTTCCTAATTGTTGATGCTTATTGTGTTTCATGCATTTTTATCTCTTTTTGATTAGTGTTTGATCACCCTAGCAACAAAGCGAGAGTTGAGCTAACGTGATTAGAGATTAATCGAGTTATAATTGTGTATGAATGTATTAATTAAATACTTTGTAATTGAGAGATTCATTGCATTAAGAATACTCACATTTAGACATTGTGTGATAAATGGAGACATTATTGCATGATGTTCATATTTTTTTATCTTGATTGAATGGTAATTTGATGCAATTATAGTTGTGATCATTGATTCCTTGGTGGAGATTATTCCTAGCACCCATTCCCCTCTTGTATTTCGTTGATAGTTAATCTAGCTTGTTGTTTGATTTGGCTTGCTTCGTAGTTTAATTCATAGCTTAATTGTTTGTTTTTCATTCTTGTTTGGTAGATTGATTAGACAATCCTTGCTTGCTTCAATAGTCATAGACAACTTGCAATTCCAGGGCCTCATTGCATATCATATCTCGTGGGTTCGATAAACTTGATTTGGTTTTAATAACACTTACCCGATTATACCACAATCATATATCAACATTCATTATACGTGTTGCTATTATGAATTTTTGTTTTTGCATGTTTATTATTTTTATCTTATTATACGGGTTGATATGGAAATAACTTGATTTATATTTTTAATGTTCTTGTTGTTAATGATATTTATGTATAAAAAGTGTTATTATGTATAAAAAGTGATAATAAAATCTTATACACTATTTTTAAAAATTATTAAAAAGTTTTGATATGTTATATACCAACATCCATGATAATACAATTAAAACAAAATGTTACATATTATTTTTTTCCAGCAAATAATACAGATAAAAAAGTTTCATAATTCATGATTATACAACGAGTCATTAATAAATTTAAAGCTGCAAAATGAGATAAAATATTTATTAAAATTTGTACAATGGTCATTAATAAATGCAAAGCTGCAAAATGAGATAAAATGTATATTAAAATTCGTGCGGCAACCATTAATAAAGACAAAACAAATTCTTTTTTCTATATTGTTACTATATATTCACGCCAACACTGTTCACGCGAGTACGGCTTGAGTGAAGTGCACGGTTGCACAATAACGCGAGTCTTGTTCACTCGTCCGTAAAATTAACAAAAATTTGGACAGTGGTTACTGCCTTTATATAATTATAAATTGTGAATTTTGTCATTTTGGTGTAAACGTGAAGAAAACAAGCTAAAATCTCAAATCCATATTTCTAGTGTGAGTAAAATTACTGATTTTGTTTGGAGAACAATTTTTTTTTTTTTAATAGTTGTATAAGGTTCAAAGGTCATATATAGGGCATGGTTAGTAGATTTTAATAAATTTTTATTTTTATTCTCAATGGGGTATATTTAGTAGTTAGGGTGTGTATAGGAATTTTGGTGTGCATTTAGCCGCGCCCTTTTTTTCATTTAAAAAAAAAAATTGTTGAGTTTATTATTAATTTTTTTTTGAAAGCTTGTTGAGTTTATTTTTAAAAATCTTTTTCGTTGTGCATTTTGGTGAATTATTTTCTTTTTCTCAACAATAGTTTTTTGCCTTTTTTAATAATTGTTCTAATATTTAATTTATTCTCCTGATCTAATATTTTTGAAAATATTTAATTATATAATAAAATTTTAAAATTTATAAAAATAAAATTTATATGAGATTCATGCAATTTATAATATATTAAAATATGTATTCTTTAAATTATTTAAGTACTATAAACTATATATGAATATTTCGCGTGATCCCAGAAGACTTATCTAGTACTATTAAATATATGAGTACTAGATGAGCTCCCGTGTATTACGCGGTATATTTTTTAAATAAACTTTACAATATAATATATTATACATATAATATTTTCAAATAATATATATATATATATATTAAAATAATGTATATGTATAAAATTTTGTGTAATTATAATATTAAATTTAAATAATAGTAATATTAATTGTATGACAATTCATGTTAGGTAATAGAATTATTATAATTATGTGAAAATTTACTATATGATTTGATTCAAATTTATTTTACAATTAATAAAAAAAAGAGACGATTAATAGATTTTTTTATATAATTGATGCATAAATATTACTTGAATAATATATATATATCGTATATTTGTAATAAATATCATACTATGATTAGATTAAATTTTTTTAATAATACTTATATTTTTATATATATATTCATTAGGGTGAAATAAAATAAATTAATTGAGTCAATCATTTTTAATCATTTTACTCATTATGTTATAATTTTAGGTGACTAATTATATATTGACACATAATCATTACACATAAACAAACTCTTTAAAAATTGACACCTAAGCAAAATTTACCACAAGTTGACACCTAAGCAAAAACAAACTCCCTATTAGTAATATATGGATTTTTAGCAAAAATTTGGGTGTCTATAGTTGCGCCCTATCGTAAACTCGATTTATGACCAACACTAAAAATGTGCTCCCTCCGTATTTTTTAGATTAGTCAAAATCTAAAAATAGATGTCTTTTTTTCTCATACTAAAGATAACCAAAAACAATTCTACCCCTTTGATACATAAAAATGTACCTTCGTATTTGGCGAATTCCCCACCTGGATCCTAATGTGTGAAGGCCCGATTTGTAATGAGCTGACTTTCGTCCACGTAAACAACTTTGCAAAAACACGCCGGAGGGTTCTCCGCGTAAAACTCCGGCGCTTCAAGTCGAAACTAAGAAAATCCAAGAATATTCGGTGAGGTGGGTCGATTACCTCTTCTTCCGTGTTGAATGATAATATATAGATGATAATTTACATACCATGGATGTTAGTTTTCTCCATGTTCCGGCCATGTTCTTATCGTGGGAGAACATATTTTTGTTTCTTGTGGAAAGCGATTTACTCCACCTCCGGTGCACGAGGGAGATTCAGAATCTCTCCCTTTCTTGAGGTATACTTATCTCATTCGGTTAGAATCTTTCTTGTTTGACCAAGTAAAAGGATATCTTCATAAAGAGGTGGGCGAAGTGGGCCACCTCTCATTTCGGTTATTCATTCTAAGTGGGCTCAAGCCCACTCAATATTATCCATATTCGTGGGTTAATCTCGGTCCAACCCTCGCTCCGGGTTAGTCCGTAATTAAAAGGATTTGGGCCATGGGCCCCACCTCTCTTCTGGATTATCCCTAATCAAGGGACTTGGGCCGAGGGCCCAATAATCAATTTGTCCTACGCCCATTAATCAAATGGGTTGGGCTCGTGTGAAGTGGGCTATGCCACAAAATGTCGTATCATCTGCCCCTCTACTTAGGTGGGTATCTCTTAGCTCACCCGAGTAGAAGATCGGCTTCATTCTTCCCTCCTCATTTGGAGGTTAGTCATCCCGAAGTTTCGTTCACAAATTCAAATTTTCGAAAAACAAGTCGGGAGTCTAATGACTCCTCGTCTCCCGCGCCCGAGCAATTAGCGTCTTTTCTTCCATGATCCCAATCAAATACCGTGCCTCATTCTTCCTCTGCATTTACTTTCGATCTTTTTCTTTTCTCAATACACTTTGCTTCCAAACTCAAGACTTGGCTCGATTTTCTCTTCCATCGATCCTCCTCCGATCATCTTCCATAACCATCTCCGGGTAACATTTACATTTCTTTTTATTTTTTCCTTTTCGTTTAGTCTCGCTTATTGGTGGGAGGATGTCCCATTCAGGTCTTCGAAAACCCTTTCTAAAAACCCTTCTTCCTCTCAAAGCACTTATTCTTCCATTGCCGAAGGCCGGAATCGCACCCCCTATATCTCAATCCTCTCCCCACGAAGATAAACTTCGTTTACGGGATGACCATTACTGGCCCTTCCCATTTTGACAAGAAAAAGCTTGTAGATTATCGCGAGAGAGGGATTATCCCCAACTCGTATCAAATTTCCATTCCCGGTAGGAGTGATAGGCCCAACCCGACTACCAATCCTACCTTGACTTTGGCATGCCCAGATTGAAGGCTGGGCCGCGATTTCCTCCACATAAGTTTTTGTGCCGTCTCTCTGAATCAATTTGTACCAAATGCTCTCCGCATGATGATTTTGTTCTATGTTACATTAAAAGAAAATGGGGTAAACCCTCCGCCGAACTCTTCTTTTCTCGGTTTAATTGTAAGGCCTCGGGGCCCTTCTTTTATGTTTGTGCTCGAATAAAGAGCAAATGTTCCTTTCTTGGCCGTGCCCACAACATCAACAAGGATTGGGGTGATCAGTATTTCCTAGTAACTCCTCCCCACCCTTGGCCATTTTCTTGTCAAGAATGGGTGATGCGATATTTTATAGCAGGCCCAAGAAGGGCGCGGTCCAAAAGTAAGCCCAACCTCCCTTCTTGGGCCGGAGCCATATACATTGACTAGCCTTGCTGGGCTTTCACCGAAGCAAGGCCCAAAATTGGAGAAATTAAAGATCAACCCTTGACGTATGGGCTTGGGAATATATTAACATGGACCCTATGAAGATAAGCCCAAAACTAAGGGGGTTGATATTGACGTGGTCCGAGATATATGGAATATTCCCATATGCCAACCGAAAGAGGAGATAATTAAGGAGCAAGGTATGACCCCTTCTCCACAAGGTAATTACTACGGCAAGAGGAAAAAAGTATCCGCTAATGAAAATACCACGAGTAGCAATGTGACATCATGCAGAATCACCATGAGAAGAGATGTGGCGTCACATAGGAAAAAGAATAATCGTAAGTACTAATTATAAATATCACACTCTATTTTGAGAGAAGGTACACAATCTCTACACACTCAAACTTACATATTAATGATAATACAATTTTCTTGGGTTTTCTCAAGATCGACTTGAGTGTCGGAGTGCCTACGCCGGAGAACCCTCCGGCGTGTTTCTGAGTTCTTTCGTTCAAGAAGGAGGCGAATTAAACCGTGTTGTCCGAATTACCCGCATCAATTTCTAGGCGAAAAAATTGAGGTACATTTTTTTATGCATCATTTGGCGCCGTCTGTGGGAAAAAGGAAAGTTGAGACGTGAGTTTACGCTTCTTTTTCTAATTTATGGAACGTGATCACCATGGGAGGTGAACGAACACCAATGAGACCAATTGCTCTAGTACCAAGGAAGGGAAGGTCTCGCTTCCCCGGCTCCACGGCCAAGGGAGGTAGCTCCTGTCCCTACATCATCATCAATTCCACCAAGTGATGAGACATCTGTCTCCATCATTCCAGTGGGAATGAAAACCCGGCTCTGAAGAGCCCAATGCTTTGAAGTGGGTACTGTACCCGGGGAGGAGGGCACGACTTACCACCACCTCCTCCTCGATTCTTCATGGGGTCCCTCAGTGAAGTAGCTAGAAATAAAAGGCGAGAGAATGTGCCGACAGTAGTCCCACCCACCGGTGTTACTAATATAGCACCAACCCCTGCCACTATTGCTCTAACAAGGGAACAACTGGGACGAGATAGTAGCCGAGCCGTGGAGAGAGTTATGGCGGGAGGAAATATCACACTGCGAGGGAAGCCGAGAGGGTCGGGATCAGACGCACCCAATCCCAGCCAAGCGGGAGCAAGCGGGAGGAGTACCATGATGAGAGAAGACAGGAATACGAGTCCAGAACCAAGAAGATATCCCGGACCGGATGGACGTGAAAGGAGATTAGAGGCGTCGAGGACAAGACCCCCGGATGAAGAGAGACCAAAGCGGGAGAGAAACCGCCCGCCAACAATGAAGAGGGAGCAAAGTTGAGGATGTGGAGAAAGGAACGGAGATGCCCATTCCGAAGACATGAACAAAGCAGATGAAGTCTCCCAGAGACAGATGGACTCGATAAAGCAACGAGATGAACAAGCTGGGCTAGTACATTTCGGCCGGTAATAGGTTGTTAATTTTCTCGAACATATTTTACGAGGATGAGTTACGTACTAACTTTAAGCCATTAAATTATGAATATGATGGCACCACTAACCCATATGATCATTTAGTAAGATTTGAGAATTTTGCCCTCCTCCATCGATATGGGGAGGGTGTGAAGTGCGAGGATTTCTTGACCACCTTGTCAAAGGCCGCCCGGCAGTGGTTCGGCCCGGCTTGAGCCTAATTCAATCGAGATCCTTTGAGGAGTTCAGTGAGCTTTTTCTCCACCCTTGCCGCCTGTGCGACAACCAAGAGCCACACCGACCCTCTTCAACATGAAGCGGGGAGAGAGTGAGAGTCTCCGAGCCTTTATGAAAAGGTTCAACCAAGCAAAGCATTGGAGGTGCCTCTTGCCACGCCCGAAGTCAAAATCAATGCATTCACTAGCAATCTCCGAGACGGAATCTTTTTTCCTCCTGGCTAAAAGCCGGTAAGGACCTTTGACGAACTATTGCACCGAGCGGAAAATTTGTAACGTTGGAGGAGGTCGAAAGGCTAAGAGGGTGGAGGTGAAATCGTCCGGCTCGAGAAAAGAAAAAGGAGCCAACCGGGAAGGATACAAAGACGGAGCAGAAAGGCCCAGCAGCGCGGGACCAAGACCGAGGTTTGAGAAACATACCTCTCTCAAATTAGAGTCGACAGAGTTGTTGGAAGTAGCGGCGGATCATCCCGACATGAAATTTCCATGGTCACGAAGTAGAGGTCCTACGAAGCCAAAATCGAGATATGTTTTGTAGATTTCATAATGAATATGGCCCGATACTAACAAGCTGTTTCCACTTAAGGGACGAAATTGAACAAATGATTCAGCGGGTCATTTGAAAGAATTTATCTACCGTGACCGACCTAGTGGCTCAAGAGGGCAAAAGAGGAAAGATTCAGAGATGAAGGCGGAGGATAAAGAGAAGGCACCGAGAATAGGCAGAAGGCCGACCCCCTCGAAAGGGGTTGATCCGGATGATAATAGGAGGACCAGCCGAGGGAGACTCATTCCGAGCTCGAAAGGCAGAGAAAGGACCTTGAAGAGGGAGATAGAAGAGACACGAGAAGGCTGACCAAGGAGGTAGGCCGGTGGGGATCACTCCCGCATCCACTTCGGACTCGAAGACGGGGTTGATGGGAAACCCTCGTAGTGATGCACTAGTTATTACTACCGATGTAGGGTATACAAGTGGCCCGAATATTTTTGGACACGTAAAATTCAGCGAGATATTATCTTGTTGGATTACTTTAGAAAGATGAACTTGAACACCCAAATGGCTTGATACTGACCTTATACGGATTTACAAGAGGGGCTATTCATCCCCTAAGCTGTAACCCTCCGGGTGGGGCTTGGTGAAGCACCCGGGAGGCGGGTAATGATGGTTGATTTCTTAGTTGTAGATTCACCTTCATCTTACAATATGATTTTCGGGAGACCTATATTAAATATGTACCAGTTGTTATTTCTACTTTTCATATGAAAATGAAATTCTCGGTAGATGATGAGGTGGGCGAGATGATGGCGGACCACTTGCGGTCAAGAAAGTGCTATGTTGAGGCTGTTAGAATGGCGGACAAGGAGTTCCATCGTGGCCTAGCTAGGACTAAGGAGGGAGATTCGGAGGCCAAAAACGCAAGATGTCGCCAGGCGAGGCAGACGGGGAGCTCATGATGGTGGAGTTGTTTCCCGAAAAGACAGATTTTACAACCAGAATCGAGGCCCACTGGGACCCCGCCCGATAGGCTGACCGAGGAGGAACGCGGACGTGTTCGCCTTTTCCCCAAGGACATGATAGGGATCCCGGCTGTAAGTAGCAATACACCACCTCAATGTGGATCCAAAACCAGACTACCAAGCAAAAGCTTAGAGTGTTCGGAGCAGAAAGGACGCGATAATTAAGGAGGAGGTCCAAAAGCTGCTGGAGGCGGGACATATTAGGTGGATACAATTTCCCGCCCGGTGGCGAATGCCGTCCTAGTAGCGAAGCCAGGCGGGAAATGGAGGATGTGTGTGGACTTCAGGACTTAAACAAAGCTTGTACGAAGGATCATTACCCGTTACCTCGGATTGACCGGTTGGTGGATTCCATGTCCGGGTTCGAGTTGTTAAGCATAATGGATGCGTACCAAGGCTACCATCAAATACAAATCCTCCCCGCAGATGTTCCCAAAGAGCCACCTATCAATGCATCGTTGATAAAATATTTGAAACCAGCTAGGAAGGAATATGGAGGTGTACATAGATGACATGCTAGTAAAGAGCATAAAAGCGAAGGGCACGTGGCTGACCTGGAGGAAGCCTTTCAAGTGATCCGCCCGAATGGAATGAAGTAGAACCCGGCTAAGTGCTCCTTTGGGGTCAAGGCGGGAAAGTTCTTAGGGTATATGGTTACCCAAATGAGGAATTGAGGTGAATCCAGCCAAGGTGAAGGCGGTGCTGGACATGCAGCCCCTACAAACATTAAAGAACTGCAAAGATTGAATGGGAGGATCGTGGCTTTAAGCCGGTCGAGAGGTCTCACTCGGTTCCGTCTTTGGTCGGGGAGGAGGGTTGATACAGAAACTTGTCTATTACGTTAGTAAGCTCATCCAAGGAACTGAAAAAGATACTCCGAAATTGAAAAGGAGGCCCTTACCATAATGGTTACGGCCAGAGGTTACGACATTCTATTTTCTCTCAAACAAAATTATTGTTCGGACTAATTATCTCTTGAAGAAGGTAATTGGTAGAGCCGACCTCTCGGAGTAGGATGGTCAAGTGGGCGGTTGAGCTGGGAGTACGATGTGGACTTTGAACCCGGGAAGGCCATTAAGGCACAAGCCTTTTCGATTTCATCTAGGAGGGTACCCGTCGACTCAAGAAAGACGGGACGAAGAGTGGAAGGTATACGGGGATGGTTCGGTGACAATCTAAGGAAGTGGAGCCGGGATAGTGATCATTGATCCGGATGGGCGGGAGATCCAATTTGCGGTAAGATTTGAATTCCTCACCTCTAATAATGGTACAGAATGTGAAGCTTTAATCGGAGGGACGGAGATGGTAGCCGAGCTGGGAGCACAACAAGTAATCATGTTCCCGGACTCCCAACCGGTGATGCAGCAGATCAATGGCGGATATGTAGCCAAGGATGAAAAGATGAATGCCTACCTTCAGCGGGTAGCAGAATTACAAGCCCAATTCACTTCTTTCAAGTAAGGCGTATACCACGAGAAGAAAATTCAAAGGCAAACAATTTGTCTAAATCGGCAAGCTCCGCCACACCGGGAGGCGGAGGGAAGGTTACCGTGGTGACAACAGAGAAAAAATCCACAACGCCATCTATAGGAGCTATTGGGGCAGCGAGATGATTAGAGAACCGAGGTTGCTAAAGCATTACGAGATCCCGACTCATGCTCGACGGAGAAAGGCACAAAGGTGGAAGACCCTCACTATGATTAGGAACAAGTTGTATAAGCGAGCATTTACACAACCCTACCTCGAGGTGCCTGTCTAACATGGAAAGCAGTGTATGTTCTCAAAGAGATTCATGAAGGATGTTGCGCCGACCATGTAGGTTTTAGGGAAATTGTTCGGAAAGCTCGAGAGCCGGCTATTCTGGCCTACGATGAGCGGGGATGCTAAAGAGTGGGTAAAAAGTGTGAGAAGTGCCGGAAGCACGGGCCGTTAATCCACCTCCCTACAGAGGAGATGGGAGCCATATATTCGCCTTGCCCATTACAAAGTGGGGGATTGATCCGTGGGACCTTTCCCGATAGCAACAGGACAAATGAAGTTTTTGGTAGTCGCGGTGGACTATTTCAGCAAGTGGGTCGAAGCTACACCATTAACTAAAATTGATAAAGGTAACGTTATTAGTTTTCTATGGAAAAACATATGTTGCGGAGTTTGGGATACCTCGGATTTTGGTATCGAGATAATGGAATTCAATTCATGGGAGCATCAATCGTGTTTGGTGCAAAAACATGAAGATCACCCAGAGATTTGCTTGAGCTCACCCCGTGCAAATGACTAGGTGGAAGTGACAAATAGAACAATCGTGAATAGCATATGTGCCCGATTGGACCGGGCTGGAGGAAGGTGGGTGGAGGAGGCTGAGTCCGTCTTATGGGCCTATCGGACAACACCCGTGGAGACTACGGAGGAATCCCCATTTCATCGGTATACGGAGCCGACAGCTATTATTCCTGCCGAGATAGGGATGTAGACTCATCGATCGGCTCATTTCCGGGAGGGCCGGAATGAACAACTAAATGCGAGAAAGTTTAGATATGCTTTGGAGGAAGAGCGAGAAATCGCACGTTTGAAAGTGAAAAATACAAGAGCAGAATAAAGACATCCTATGACAAGAAGGTGATCGGCTAAGGTTTGAGCCAGAGATTTGGTGCTTCGCCAAAGCGGGAGCTTTGAAGAATATGGGAAAGTTGGACCCGAAATGGGAAAGACCTTACAAGATAGCTAGAGTTTTGGGAGGAGGAGAATATGAACTCCGTGACATGGAAGGGAATCGGTGGCACGACCATAAAACGTGTGCCGTGTGGAAAAATTATACATTTGAGGAAAAACCTACCACTCTACAAGTAGGCGGGTTTCTCCCTTGTTTTTACTTTTGATTTTGTTTTCTTGTTGTTTACCATGTAATGAAAACATATTTTTCATTATTCTTGATTCACGATGATTCTTCCTTTATTTACAAATTTATTGAATACATGATTAAAGACTTTTCAAAAGTCGCATTACCTCTTGATAATATGAGTATTTCGTAGATAGATTGATATTTAGAAATCAAATCAAGTCTAAGAATTCTCGATGAGAAAAATGAAGTTAATAGATAACTTCGAAAAACTAAGCTAGACTCGATAAGCCTAGTGGATGCCCAGATGGGGCTTTGAGAAAAGTGAAGTTAAGAGATAACTTTAGAAAAACTAAGCTAGACTTGATAAGCCTAGTTTGGATACCCAGACGGGTCTTAAGAAAAAGCGAAGTTATGAGATAACTTCAAAAACTAAGCTAGACTTGATGAGCCTAGTGGATACCCAGATGGGGCTTTGAGAAAAGTGAAGTTAAGAGATAACTTGAGAAAAAAAAAAAAAAACTAAGTTAAACTTGATGAAGTTTAACTGGATGCCAGATGGGGCTTTGTGAAAAACGGTTAAGAGATAACTTCGAGAAAAACTAAGCTAGACTTGATAAGCCTAGTGGATACCCAGATGGGGTCTTAAAAAATGAAGTTAAGAGATAACTTGAGAAAATTAAGCTAGACTTGATAAGCCTAGCTAGATACCCAGATGGGGTCTTAAGAAAAAGCGAAGTTAGAAAAATTAAGCTAGACTTGATAAGCCTAGCTAGATACCCAGATGGGGTCTTAAGAAAACGAAGTTAAGAGATAACTTCAGAAAAACTAAGCTAGACTCGATAAGCTAGTTGGATGCCCGAATGGGGCCTTGAGAAAACGAAGTTAAGAGATAACTTCAGAAAAACTAAGCTAGACTTGATAAGCCTAGTGGATACCCATATGGGGTCTTAAAAAAATGAAGTTAAGAGATAACTTAAAAACTAAGCTAGACTTAATAAGCCTAGTGGATACCCAGAATAGGGTCTTAAGAAAAACGAAGTTAAGAGATAACTTCAGAAAAACTAAGCTAGACTTGATAAGCCTAATTGGATACCCAGAATGGGGCTTTGAGAAAAGTGAAGTTAAGAGATAACTTAAAAAAACTAAGTTAAACTTGATGAAGTTTAACTCGATGCCCAGATGGGGCTTTGAGAAAAATGAAGTTAAGAGATAACTTCGAGAAAAACTAAGCTAGACTCGATAAGCCTACTGGATGCCCGAGATGGGGCCTTGAGAAAAATGAAGTTAATAGATATCTTCTAAAAACTAAGCTAGACTTGATATGCCTAGGTGGATACCCAGATGGGGCCTTTAAAAAACGAAATTAAGAGATAACTTCGAAAAACTAAGCTAGACTTGATAAGCCTAGCTGGATACCCAGATGGGGTCTTGAGAAAAACGAAGTTAAGAGATAACTTGAGAAAAAAACTATGCTAGACTCGATAAGCCTAGTTGGATGCCCAGATGGGGCCTTGAGAAAAAGCGGTTAAGAGATAATTTGAAAAACTAAGCTAGACTTGATAAGCCTAGTTGGATACCCGGATGGGGTCTTAAAAAAGCGATGTTAAGAGATAACTTCAAAAACTAAGCTACTCTTGATAAGCCTAGTGGATACCCGGATGGGGTCTTAAGAAAACGAAGATAAAAGATAACTTCAAAAAATACTAAATTAAACACGATAGATTTAGCTAGATACTCAAGAAGGTAATTAAAGTAAATAAAGAACTTCGAAGCACCGAGTTAGATTTGATAAATCTAGCTAGACACCTAAAGAAAGTCATAGAGGAACTCTAAAGAGCCTAAGTTAAAGCGAAGGAAGTCCGACTAGTATGATGCGGTTATCAAAGCACAAGAGGAAAATTTGCCCCGGACACTGAGTCGGGCGGGTGACCCTCTACTCTAGCCAATCGGGATATCACTCGCTAGAGTAGGGGGAGTGGTTGATGCGATATTTTATAGCAAAGCCTAAGAAGGGCGCGCGGTCCAAAAGTAAGCCCAACCTCCCTTCTGGGCCGGAGCCATATACATTGACTAGCCTTGCTTTGGGCTTTCACCGAAGCAAGGCCCAAAATTGGAGAAATTAAAGATCAACCCTAGACGTATGGGCTTGGGAATATATTAACATGGACCCTATGAAGATAAGCCCAAATCTAAGGGGGTTGATATTAACGTGGTCCGGATATATGGAATATTCCCATATGCCAACCGAAAGAGGAGATAATCAAGGAGCAAGATATGACCCCTTCTCCACAAGGTAATTACTACGGCAAGAGGAAAAAGAAGTATCCGCTAATGAAAATACCACGAGTAGCAACGTGACATCATGCGTAATCACCATGAGAAGAGACGTGGCGTCACATAGGAAAAAGGAATAACCGTAAGTACTAATTATAAATATCACACTCTATTTTGAGAGAAGGTACACAATCTCTAGACACTCAAACTTACATATTAACGATAATACAGTTTTCTTGGGTTTTCTCGGTATCCGACTTGAGCGTCGGAGTGCCTACGCCGAGAACCCTCCGGCGTGTTTTGCGAGTTCTTTCGTTCAAGAAAGAGGCGAATTAAACCGTGTTGTCCGAATTACCCACGTCAATTTCTAGGCAGGAAAATCGAGGTACATTTTTTTATGCATCAATGGGTTTACTGTAATCCTCGTCCGTCCGCTCCCGACTCCAAGATCCACTCTACCACGAACCGTCGAGTGATAAGATCCCTAAATTCCCACGTTCATGCCCATGGTTATTTCTATCTTCCCGATATCTGCTCCAATCCTCGACTCTTGTCTCATTTCAAATTTAGTTCTTTGCACATCACGCCGAGCCAGGTGATGGTAATTGTCTTACTCGTATGCTTTTTACATGTTTTTATTACATGCATAACTGATTTCATATCGAATTTTCTGCTTCCCTTTCGTAAATGATGTGGTCGTCCAAAGTCTTAGAGGACCCCACTGGTTCCAATGATTCCACCCCCTGCACTCAAAGCCCGCCGAGAATGATCTCGTCTCGCCACTTCTCCGCCTCTCCCTCCCGAGAAAGAAGGTGATTTGCCCCCACCTAAGAGGGTCAAATCAGGGAAAAAGCAAAGGTCATACTAGTCAAAGCTCCCAACATCCTCAAGAGACAGTCAGGCGCAAATACCCCACTCGCGAAGCTGTGGTACCCCTTCGCCCCATTGATGTTGAATCTCATTCCGGTGGTCCTACTCGCCACCAAGTTTTCGGAGAATTGGTCTCTCCTCAAGATTGCAAAAAGCTTCTCGGCCTCGGTCAGGATCGGCGGCAACTTCAGGCCGCTAGTCACTATGCCCAGTATTCACCCTTCATTTATTGTAACATCGGCTATACATTGCCATGTATGTGACATCCATTGTTTCTCCTGTTTTTGTAGCTTGGAGTACTACTCTCGAGCTTGTGGAACCCCACAAATCTGCTCCCCTCCTCCAGCTTGCAAGACTTGGAAGAATCTCTCTTATCGAGAAGAAGAAGAACGTTGTCTCCTCTGCTCATTTAAAGAAACTGGAATCTGAGCTAGCCTCCTTGAAGGAGACTTTAAAGCAAGAGCAATCTGTCCGTAAAAAGCCGAGGATGAAATGAATGGCCTCTCGGTGCATTATGCATTCGAGGAAGCCAAGGTTTACCAGGAAGGGCTTCTACAAGGAATCAAAGCATGCAGGGGATTCCTTATTTTCATCTGACAGTCAGAAATTTTTAGATTTCTTACGCACATCAATGAGGAAAGCGTATTTACAACACTCTAGTTTTTGGGGGATATGGCCCCTCATATTCGCTTCTACTATGAGTATGGTTTCGATGCGGCCGTTTAGCGGCATTCGATCCTAGTTTTCTTTGGAGTCTTTGACAAGGGAGGCCCACTCAAGAACCTGCCCACTCCTCCTGGATTTACTGGGACTCCACCGCACTCCATTGATGAAGCATGGTGGCTCCCTATCATGAGCGAAGGCATCTCATAGCTTTGCAAGACTAACTCGAAACCGTGAGGTCCTGAGTCCGATGGCGCAGCCCCTATGCCCCCGTCCCGAACCGTCCCGGCTTAAAGGAGGAAGCCTCGCATCGCACAAGCACTTTGGAGGGTGATGACCCCGATACCGAGCCAAAGTGCCGGTGAACTCCCCACCCCTTGATCTATTTATCTTTGAACAAACTCTTTCTTTTTATCTTTATCTCCCGCATGAACTCTATGGGTATCTACCCACTTTATCTTGTTGGTCGGGTGTGTCTCGAGGAATATTTTGGCACAGGCTATGTCCCAAATGAATCTTTTGGCACAGGTTGAATCCTAGATGACTTTTATCTTATTTCCTACTAATCAGCTTGCTAGCTCTTATTTTCGCATGCTTCTTGATGCTTTAAGTCTCTAGGAATTCCGACATTTGATATGCATGTCTCTGTTTTTGCTCCTTGTGTTTTTAGAAACCTGTTAGATCATGCTATCTCTCGTTTGATATTATCGCATTTTCTCTAAAGGTGAATGTCTTCTCGTGATCTCGATATAGAAAGGAGTAAACTAGGAAGCCGACTTAGCTTTAGCTTTAGCCTTGATAGAGATCTTATTCTTTGGTCTGTTACCTTACTCTAGCCTCGAGGAATTTGTAAGTAGGTTAGAAAAGCGTTCTCGGTGTTCTATACTTGGGAGTAATTAGGCCCATTTTAGAATTTAGCACCCTGTTTTAAGCTTCAAATAATCTAGGTAGTCCATAGCTCGGTTTCTAAGTAACCCTCCTCCCTCTAGCCTAGTTAGGTCTTGAGGATTTTTTGGAGAATTCTAGTCATAAATCGAGTCTTAGTCTTTCGGACTAAATAAAAATTCCGAGGTTCTAAATTTCTAAAGAAACCTCCTCATATTTGGCTAAACCTTTTTCTAAGTTAGCAATCTAAGGCCTTGCTAGGCTATCATTTAAAATTTGTATTCTCGGTTTTCTACGTGACTCTCCTCCCTCTAGCCTAGTCGAGGCCTTCGTGATTTTAGGCTCCTTTTCATGAATCTAAGTCTTAGTCTCCACGACTAAAATAGAGAATTTTTAGGTCCTAACACTTTAGGAACCCCTCTTACACTTGATCAACCTTTTTCATTCACTTTATCGATCTAGGGCCTTACTAGGCTATCACTAAAATGTATATCCTCGTTTTCCTTTTTTCCTCACTTGAGCTTAGTTAGTGCTCAAAAATCTGGTTTGAGCTCCCAAACCTAGTAGAAAATTATTTTTCAAAGTAAGTTTTTGTAACTTTACTCATATTAAGTCATTCTCGGCCTCCAAAACAAGTTTTTGAATCCTCAAGATTTCAAGAAATGTGTATACTTTGTAAGTTGATTCCCCTTGAAATATTATCAAGTTCGGAAATATCCTCATCATGCTTGACTTAGTTTTCAAACCTAAGTCTAGCTGTGTTTTCATACTTTCAAAACCTTAAACAATTCTTGCGTGAAATCTCAAGCCTTGACTAGGCTTTCATGATATAGTCTTGAGACTGATGGGATCTTAGGTCTAAGCTACGGTTAGTATTCGACATTCAAGCCATAGGTGACTTTAACATATTCAAGCCTTAATCGGCCTTGTGAAAGCCAAGCCATAATCGACCTCAAATCTTCAAGCCATAGTCGCCCTTGTGATGTTCAAGCCATAATCAGCCTCAAATCTTCAAGCCTTAGTCGGCCTCACAAAATTTAAGCCAGGATTGGCCTCCAAAATTCAAGCCGGGGTTGGCCTCTAAAAATTCAAGCCGGGATTGGCCTCATAACTCAAGCCACGATTGGCCTCTAAAAATTCAAGCCGAGGATTGGCCTCATGATTCAAGCCATGGTTGGCCTCAAATCTTCGAGAATTCAAGCCTTGATTGACCTCCAAAATTCAAGTCGGGATTGACCTCCAAAATTCAAGCCATGGTTGGCCTCCAAAATTCTAGCCATGGTTGGCCTCATAACTCAAGCCACGATTGGCCTCTAAAATTCACCTAAGCCTTCGTAGGCTTTTCTTTATGTAATTAACTTCTGATCATAGGCCCCCCGTAGTCGTGGTAGGCTACTAAACTCGAGCCAGGTTAGGCTTCTAAACTCGAGCAAGGTTAGGCTCGTATTTCGTAACTTTGTTGTAATTTTGATTTTTGCTTAGATCATGATAGACCTTTTCTTGCGATTTGTGGGTCCTGTTTAGGACTTGCGGTTTACCTCAAAAGCTTTGATCAGCTTTTTCGTAATCAATTTCTCTATTTTATCATCTTAAACTTTATTAAGCTTAAGTTATCCATCTCAATTTTCCGAATCCAGCTTATATCTCATCTCAAAGTTATTTCAAATTCAGATGTATTAATGATGACTTTATCTAAAGTCTTGTCGTGAATATCGAAGCAAAATAGAACTTCATAAAGTAAATTTGCTCACAATCATGCCAATCCAATCAAATTTTCATAATTCAAATCAATTCGAAATAAGCCTCAACTTCTCATAATTGAAATAATTTCATAATCAAATCAACAATGCCCCATTGACCATAATCAATCAACATAGGTTACAAGTAGGTTACAAGCAACCTAGCCGGCCTCTTTAAAAAACCTTCCTATAGTAAAACCCGGTGGGAAAAACCTATAGGCAGGGAAAAAAGAGTACCGGTGGGACTACATCATACTAAAGAAAAATAATCAAAACAACAAACTAACCTATCTCTAGACGGGTAGGGCGATCTAGACATAGAATCTCTTCAAGTGACAAACATTCCATGGTCGAGGGATCGGGTTCCCCTCCAATTCTTCCAAAGATACAAGCTCCTCCTCTCAAGACTGGGCCACCTTGTAGGGGCCCTCCCACTCGGGTCTAGTTTACCCAAGTTTTTGAATGTATCGGCTTGACGGAGCACAAGGTCTCCTCCTCAAATTTCCTGCCTACCACTTTCTTGTCGTAGGCTCGCCTTGATCCTCCCTTTGTACTTGATTGCTTTCAAGTGGGCGATCTCACGTTCCTCTTCCAAAGCATGTCAAGATTTTCTCTGAGCAATTCCTCATTCCTCCCTTCCCGGAAGTGGGTAATACGGCACGTTTGCATCCCTATCTCACCGGGATGATAGCCGCAGACTCCGTATACCAACCGGATATGAGATTCTTCGGTAGCCTCCTTGGGGGTAGTTCGATAGGCCCATAATAATGACTCCACCATCAACCCATCCTCCCCAGCTCAATCAAGTCTAGCACGGATACCATTAACAATGGTCTTGTTTGTTACTTCCATCTCGCCCATTTGCTTGCGGGTGGGCTACGGATGCAAATTTCTTGACAATTTTCAAATTGTCGCACCAAGCTTTGACTAAAACTCCGGTGAACTGGGTTCCATTATCGGACACCGCATTCAGGGATGCCAAACCTAAAACAAATACATTTCCACAAAAACTTGATAATGTAAATTTCATCAATCCGAGCTATGGGTACCACCTCTACCCACTTGCTGAAATAATCTACAACCACCGGAAGGAACTTTCTTTGTCATGTAGCTATCGAAAATGGACCCACAAGATCTATTCCCCACTTGGCAAAAGGACAGGGAATACATCGCTCCCATCTCTTCCGCAGTAGGTGGATCAGGTCCATATTTACGGCACTTCTCACATCGTTTATGAATTCCTTGGCATCCCTGCTCATGGTAGGCGAGAAATAGCCCGCCCTTAAAGCTTTTCGGATGACCGCCCGAAACACTGCATGGTCGGCGCATCATCCTTCATGAATATCTTTGATTACATACCTCCCTTCAACGGGGACAAACACCTCAAGTATGGTTGGGTGGAAGCTCTTTTGTACATCGATCCCCAATCATCACGAATCGGGACCTCCATCTCAGTATCTTTCTCCTATCTGGGCATGGTGGGATCCTGCAATGTATTAAAAATGGCAGTCCTCCGGTCGTCCATTTGCTCCCATAACTCCAACTAAGGGGTTATCAACTCCCTTTCTGCAGATTCACGATGGTAACCTTCATACCTCTCTCCGGTGAGGCGGAATCGCCAACTTGGAAAGGCTATACGCCTTACCATTCTCCTCCCGGGTATCTGTATCACTTCAAAGGAGTCGAATTTATCTCGTAGTCCGGCTACTGCTGTAAGTAGGAAATCATTCTTTCATCTTTTGCCTCGTGTTCTCCTTGATTTCTTTGCCACGATGAGGTGGGATCCGAGTGTATGATTACTCTGTGCCCCCAACTATGCCGCCATTTATGCCTCCTTGATCGGGGCTTCATATTCTCGCTCCATTGTTCGAGGTAAGAAATTTAAACCTCACAAATCTGGATCTCTGTCCCGCTGGGTCTATTATCACGATCCCGGCTCCACTTCCTTGTATGGTCACAGACTCCATCTACAAAGATCTTTCATTCCTCTCCTTCTTGTATAGCTCAAGTTCCTTCTTGGATGAAATCGACAAGGCTTGATCCTTGATAGACTTCGTAGACTCAAACTCCACATCATATTCTCCCGGCTCGGCGGTCCACTTGACCATCCTACAGAAAGATCAGCTCTACCAATTACCTGCTTCAAAAGATAATTAGTTCGGACTATAACCCTATATGAAAGGAAATAAGGTCGTAACCTCCCGGGCCGTGACCATGATAGTCGAGCCGCTTTCTCAATCTCGCAGTATCTCTCCTCGGCTCCTTGGATGAGCTTGCTTACATAATAAATCGGTTTAAGGTGATACCCTCCTCCCTCACTACTACCGAGCTAAGTGAAACCTTACCTACAGAGAGGTATAAGTAAAGAGTTTCCCAGTGCGGCTTGGTCAAGGTGGGTAATTGAGCAAGGTGTTGCTTGATTACTTCAAAAGCTTGCCGGCATCGATCGTCCCATCTAAACTCCGTCCCTTTCCTCGGTATCTTGAAGAAAGGTGTATCTTCTCCGCAGATCTTGCAATGAATCGGCTCAATGCAACAATCTTTCCGTTTAATCTCTGTAACTCTTTAATGTTGGTGGGAGGCTGCATATCCAATACCTGCCTTCACCTTAGTGAGGTTCACCTCGATGCCTCGCTAGGTCACCATGTACCCCAAAAACTTCCCACTCGAACTCCGAACGAGCATTTGGCCGGATTGAGCTTCATTCTATTCTCGTCTTATCACCATGAAGGCTTCTTCTAGGTCAACTACGTGGTCGGCGCTTTTATGCTTTTAACAAGCATATCATCTACATACACTTCCATGTTTCTTCCCACTGGTTTTTTAACATCTTATCAACCATCCGCCGATAAGTAGCTCCCGCATTCTTTAGTCCAAATGGCATTCTAATATAAAAAGAATGTGCCACAAGAAATGATAAAACTAACCTTCGGGATATAATCGGGAAAGAGTTGTATTTGATGGTACCCTTGGTAGGCATCCATCATGCTTAGCAATTCAAAACCCAAGGTAGAATCCACCATCTAATCTATTGAAGGTGGTCTCCCACCATCTCCCCTACATCATCATGTACCGGGAATTTCAATTTCATGTGAAAGGTAGAGATAACTACTTGAAATAGGTTTAGGATAGGTCTCGCAAAAATCATATTATACGATGAAGGTATATCTACAACTAGGAAATTAGCCATCATTACCCTCCTCGCGGAGCTTCGCCAAGCCCCACCTCGGAGGGTTACTCGTCCTAGGGGGTGAATAGCTCCCCCTGTAAATCCATATAAAGCCTGTGTCCACCGCCGCAATCGTACATTCGTGTTCATCTTCCTGAAACAATCAAGGAAGATTATGTCTCGTTGAGCTCCCAGTATCCACAAATATCCTTGCTACGGTATACCTGCTACATCGGTGGTGATGACCGGGGCATCGCTGTGAGCATCTCCCATCTGCTCACCATCTTACGGACCAAAATGAATGCGGGGAATGGTTCCGACATGGCCCACCTCCCTCTCGTTCGGCTTTCTCAAGGGATCGCCGCCTCCCTTCTCAAAGCCCTTTCTCCCGCCTTGCGAGCTCGGAATGAGTCCCCTTGGTGGGCCTCCTACAATCATCCGGATCAACCCTCTCTTCGCGAGGGTCGCTCCTCACGGTTTTCCTCGTGTGCTTTCTCTTTATCTCCTATCTTGGTGTTAGCATCCTTTCTCTTACGCCCTCTAGGGGTAGTCCGATCTCGATAAACAAATTCTTTCAATGACCCGCTTGGATCAATCGCTCAATTTCATCACGCAAATGAAAAGAGTTAGTATCATGCCCATATTCATTATGAAATCTACGTAACTTATCTAATTTTGGTTTGAAGGGGCCTTTGTTTGAGACCACGAAAATTTTATCTCTGGATGATCGGTCGCTACATCTAATACCTCCGCCGGTTCCAGCCTTCAAGGGGGTATATTTTTCAAATTTCACTCTGGAGGTAGATCTCGCTGGCTTGAGCGAGTCGGGACTTGCGGTTGCTCCTCCCTTCCCAGCTGCCTCATTCTTTATCTCGGATCCCGAGGTTTTGACCTCTCCTCGTTTTGCTTTCCGCACCTCCTCCAAAGTGTAACGTACTTTTCAGCTCTATGGAGGAGCTCATTGAACGTTTTGGTAGCTTCTTAGCCGGGGAGGAAAATAGGTCCCCATCTCGGAGATTACTTGGTAAAGGCATTGATTTTGACCTCTCGGGGTGGCGGTCGGAACTTCTAAGGCTGCTTGGTTGAATCTTTTCATGAAGGCTCTCAAGCTTTCATTTTCTCCTTGTCTCATGTTGAAAAGTGTGAGGGTTGCCACAGGTTGTCTCCTAGCACTAGCGAATGGGTGTAGGAACAACTCATTTGAACTCCTCAAAAGATCGATGGAATTAGGCTCCACTGGCTAAATCATTCTTTGAGCCGCCTTCGACAAGGTGGTTAGAAAAACCCTGCACTTTCACACCTTCCCCATATCGATGTAGGAGGTCGAATTCTCAAATCTCACAAGATGATCATAGGGTTCATTGTACCATCATATTCATAATTCAATGGCTTAAAGTTAGTAGGTAGTTCATCTTGTAAAATATTATCGTAAAATCGACACCCGTAATAGGTCGAGTTGTACTAACCCAATTATTCATTTGTTGTTTCATGGTGTCCATTTGCTTTTCAAGGACAAAATTTGATCATTCATACCTCGAGGGTGTGTATCACCCATTTCTTCTTTCACATCTTCCATCTTACTCTCACGCCGGGGGGGTTGTTCCCTTCCTCCCCTCCAGCCTTCTTCTTCATCGGCAACCCTGGTTCCAGTCTTGCCGATCCTCTTTCACGTGCTCCTCCCGCTCTCGATTTCCTTCCGTAGTTTGGGATTCATCCGCTTGTCTTCTTTCATCCCGTTGTTCTTCATGTCTACTCCTCGTAGCCGAGATTGGACACGGGTGCTCCAGCCCCTTCTCTTCCTAACATCGGAGGTGGGGTCATGTTGACCCCAGCCATGGCTCTTTCTACGGCTCTAGCAACAATCTCGTCAAGTTGCTCTCGAGTTATTACAATGGTTGCATTTGGTGAAACTTGAGGTGGGACTGAGTACAGTGTCCCACCTCCTTCGTTTGATGGAGTTCCATCAGAGTCCTGTCAACGGATGGTGATGCGCCAACTATCCTTGCTTGAGTTGGGACCGACGTTCGGCATGGTGATGAGTAGTCTCTACTCCCTTCCCATTGGAGTTACAGAGGTTGTTGCCCTTCCGCCGGGTACGAGGATGACATCCCGGAGGCTGTGGCGATCTCTCTAGGGATAGGGCGGGGATACGAGACCTCCCTCAACCGGGAACCAAAGTAATGGGTGGCATAGGTGTTTGATCACCTCCCATGGTTCTTTCAATTGGTGAAAAGAAAGTAAACTCACGCCTTAACTCTCTTTTCCCATGAGACGGATGATACATAAAAATCTACCTTCGTATTGGGCGGATTCCCCACCGATCCTAACGTGTGAAGTCCCGATTTATAATGAGCCGACTTCCGTCCACGTAAACAACTCGCAAAACACGCCGGAGGGTTCTCCGGCGTAGGCACTCCGATGCTCAAGTCGAAACCAATAAAACCCAATAATATTAGTGAGGTGGGTAATTCGTAAGTGTCGAGAATCGATTACCTCTTCTTCCGTGTTGAATGATAATATATAGATGATAATTTACATACCATGCATGTCGAGTTTCTCCATGTTCGACCATATTCTTATCGTGGGAGAACATGTTTTCTATTTCTTGTGGAAAACAGCTTACCCACCTCCGGCGCCCGAGGGAGATTCTCTGAGTCTCTCCCTTTCTTGAGGCATAATTATCTCATTCGATTAGGATCTTCCTTGTTTGACCAAGTAAAAGGATATCTTCATAAAGAGGTGGGCCGAAGTGGGCCGACTCTTATTTCAATTATTCATTCTAAGTGGGCTCAAGCCCACTCAATATTATCCATATTCGTAACCAAGGGGGCATAGCCCACTTGGCCACCGGCTCCTCACTTAAGTGGGAGACTGGGTTCGATTCCCTTCAGAACGAATTGGAGTGGGAGATATAAGGAGACTTGGAGAATTTGGATTTGTAAGGAGACTTGGCGAACTAACTTCTAATCACTAACAACTAACATTTCTTGATCAAAAAAATATTATCCATATTTGTGGGTTAATCTCGGGGTTGGGCGAGGCCCAACCCTCGCTCCAAAGTTAGTTCGTAATTAAAAGAATTTGGGTCGTGGTCCCCACCTCTCTTTTGGATTATCCCTAATCAAGGGAACTTGGGCCGAGGGCCCAATAATCAATTTGTTCTACGCCCATTAATCAAATGGGTGGGCTCGTGTAAAGTGGGCTATGCCACAAAATGTTGTATCACCCTTCAAACTAACTCCTTATATCACATTAAAATACTCACTTTGACCTCCTTTATATAAAGTAATCAGTTTTTCATAAAGTAAAAAGACTCATACACCCTCAAAAATATAACTTTACACTTTTTAATTCGAATAAACAATCCTCCCATAAAAATTGATGTTAATTTGAAATGAACAATTAAAAAAGTACTCATCCGTTACGATTTAAATTGCTCAAAACTAAATGACACGAGTTATAATAAAATTATTATTTATTAGTATTAAAAGATATAAAGTGAAGGGTAAATGCATTTTTCAACTTTATTAGAGTGATCAATAGAGTGAGAGATATTATTTATCTTGAGAATTGAGTGACATCGGATGTAAATACGAGATGTTTGTAAGAATTTAGTTTGATAGAATAAAGTTAATTTTTTTTTTTTTTTGCTATTTTGGGTATGAAAAATCAAAATTGTAACATTTATTTTTAATTTAGGCAAAGTTTATTATGAAAAAGGGTTCATGGTGAAACTTGATCCATTTTAAAGAGTGTCGATTGTAATAATCAAGAGTATTATCTATATTACTAATGGTATCAATTGTGATAATCAAGAGTATGTCCTATATTACTAAAGATTATCACCGTGATAATTGAAGGATATTACCCGTATTAGTAAATGGTATCATTCATGATAAATGAAGCATATTACCTATATTACTAAAGAGTATTAGTCGGGATAACTAAAAGATAAATTGATATATTCTTTCAATGTGGACATACTCTTTAATTTAGAGCAAAGAGAGTACTATTTAAAAATAATAATTAATTCTAGGATTTTTATCGGTACAAGTCCCGAAAGATATGTTAATTATCAATTCGAGGCCCGAAAGATAAAATTTATCAATCCAGACTTGAAAGATGTTTATATTAAGGGATTTTATCAATTCGGGACTGAAATATATGACAATCATCAATTCGGGCCTTAATTTCGTGTCTGGATTGATGAAATCTCTTAATATAAATATCTTTCGTGTCCCGGATTGATAAATTTTATCTTTCAGCCCCAATTGATAATTAATATATCTTTCAAGAAAAATCAAACAAATTTGAAATGTCTCACAATATACTTTGCCTTCTTTGTACTTATAATTTTTTTAAAGGACTTTGTGTTTATAATTTGTTGTAGGTGAATATAGGTTAATCATGGTTATCATCATCACCGATTATCCTTTCTTGGGACGTCTCATCGAATTAATTAAATTAAATAAAAACTTATAATATACTCCTCCGTCCCGGGAAGTTGTGCACACTTTCCTTATTTGTTTGTCCCACAAAGTTGTGCACACACAAAAAAATGGAAATAAAAGTTTAAGTTATTTACAAAAATGCCACTCTTAAACATACCTAATTAAATTCATTTTTAATTAAAACCCAATTAATTAACATATCACTAATTAAACTGGGCCACTAATTAAACCCAATACATAACAATTAACCTACCCAATATCCAACCCGACCCATCACTCCCACTCGTATACATAATCTCACAAACCCTAACTCTCGATCTCTCTCACTCTCTCACGAACCCTAATCGGCGCCGCTATCTCTCTCTCTCTCACAAACCCTAATCGGGCGCCGCTCTCTCTCTCACGCACCCTTATCGGTGTCGGTACTCTCTCTCTCTCGCTCTCTCCCTTATCGCCGGTACTCTCTCTCTCTCACTTATCGGCGCCGATCTCACGCTCTCTCTCACAAACCCTAATCGCCACTCACCCCTCTCTCTCACAAACCCTAATCGCCGCTCTCCCCTCCCCCTCTCTCTCGATCTTATTCATCTGTTGAATCGATGGATAGTATTTCATTCGATTCGGAAATGAGTTATGCTTCGATAGTGATTTGTCGATTTTGAAAAAGAACCCCTGTGTTTTGAAAATATTTCGAAATTGTTGGAAAAAATGATGGGGTCGATTTTGAAAAAAAAACCCCGTGTTCTCAAAGCTGTTTGAAAAGTGTCGATTCTTTAAAGCCAAGTGTTTTTTCCTCTATATTTGAGAATGCCGATGGTAAACCCGATGTTGAGTACAAGTATTATGGTGCTCCGAATGAGGAGATGTCTTGGGTTCCCGAGGATGTTGGTTTGGATCGACCATATTATGGTCCACGTCCGATTGGCCTTGTGAATCTTGTTTTGCCCTGCTATGAAATGATCTATATCTTGTGTCTAAAATTTAGGTAATCTCTATTTTTACATTTCCAGTATCTACGATGTTGGGTGTATTCGATGTTGGGTGTATTTACGATGTTGGTGAATTATGATCGACTCGTGTATTCGATGTTGGTGAATTACATTACTGTGGGTGTATTCGATGTTGGTGAATTCGATCTGTGGGTGTATTACGATGTGGGTGTATTCGATGTTGGTGAATTCAGATTTGTGGGTGTATTGGCATGTATTTCATGTATAGGTAGTTTCCACTAGTTTAACTTACCTAGTTTTGGAGACTTTATTCATGTGATGCATGTTTTTATGATTAATGATGACAATATTCTGAAATCGATGGAAAATTACATGCCCGACATGTTTTAATAGTCACCACTAGTGTAATTGTTCTAGGTATGGAGACTTTGCCTCTTGTAATGCATGTTTATGTCATTAATGATGAAATTTTTCCGAAATCGATGGGAGATTAAATATTTGTGGGTGTATTGACATGTATTTCATGTTTTGGCCTTGTCACCACTAGGTTTTTGGCCTAGTTATGGAGACTTAGCCTATTGTGATGCATGTTTATGTGATTAATGATGAAATTTTTGAAATCGATGGGAGATTAAATATTTGTGGGTGTATTGGCTTGTATTTCATGTTTTGGTCTTGTCACCACTAGGTTTTTGGCCTAGTTATGGAGACTTAGCCTATTGTGATGCATGTTCTTACAATGATCAATGATGATAATATTCTTAAATCATTGGCTGTTTGTTGTGATCTGTTAGATGAATTTTGATACCACTGGTGAATTGGTCATGTATTACATGTATAGGTAGTTTCCACTAGTTTAATTTACCTAGTTTTGGAGACTTTATTCATGTGATGCATGTTTTTATGATTAATGATGACAATATTCTGAAATCTATTGCTAAATTACATGCATTTCATATTTTAATAGTCACCACTAAGCTAATTGTTCTAGTTTGGAGACTTAGCCTTACGCCATGCATTTTTTTTTTTTGTGATTAAACAACAAATACCGATAAACTTGCATATGAAACACAAAAGTGAATATTTTCACAATACATACCGAGTTTGTTTACAACATAAACAATATCTAAAAGCCAAAAACACACTTTTATGCTTATGTTTAAGTTGTAAACATAAAAATACACAAAAGTTGATCTTGCAAAACCGACTTGTACCCATCTTCAATCTAGAAACCAAGAGTAGACATTAGCCCACCTATGTCATATTGGTACTGAAATCGATCATGATCAAGTAGAGTTTGTATGCATTCAATCACAAGCTCTTCATCCACCTCTAGTACATCTGGTAGTCTTTCTTGTCTTAAAAGCATGGCCTTCTTCATATGTGGCACCTTGAAATCATTATGCCCTTTCACTTTCATAATCTCCACCAAACAACACCGAAGACTTAAAAATACATTGTTAAGTGTGATGGTCGTCAATTGTTCAAAAGACAAAGAACACATTCTTAACAAGTTGATCAACATTATAAGAAGCGAGTGTCTAATTGAAGTGATTGTATTGCTCTAAACCACCCTAAGTCATTGATGTTTGTGTCGGGTGAGTTTGGTGGTTGGCATACAAGTCGATGTTAAAACCATCGTAACTTGCAATACCTAAACTCGGGATCTAAGTTGGTTATGTGTGGTCTTGCATTATCTGGTTGAATGTAGATATTTTTGCTTACATTTGAAGGCCACTTTGCCTTAATAGCTAGAATAATCAGAAAAATTGAGTGGGTATAAGCCGATGATGATATTACAATCTGACAAAGCATGTGAAAAACTAGTTTAAATGAGCAAAATACATTACCTTATTCACAAGACACCCTTTGATGACATTTTTGGTGATTGATTCAATTGGTTTAGTCTCCATTGTACCCCTAGCTCTATTTTTTGAGTTTCTTCTTTGGTTCTTTGGTTATGAATGGAAAAACACCAATTTTACCATAAAAATCAACTGTCCATCATCTCCATATAATGGTCTTACAACAAAGACACATAAACATTACCTTAGGGATAAATCTTTTGCTTTTGCAAGACTTGTATGGTGCGCTTCTCCGTAGTTTATACATTCTCTGCATTGCTCTTGTCATAAAAACAATTTTTCATCTATGTGAACAACATTTTGCATACACGAAAATTTGATCTTTTCGTATCATTATCCATTATCAATCGATTCAATGCAAATTTCAACTTTTGAAGCTTGTTCATTTGAGTTAGCTCGGGATGAATTGCATTTGTATGTGGTAGTATTTGATGTTCTTTCACCCATCCTCCAACTTGACTTTTCTGACTTCTAATTCTCTAGCAAGCCTTCTTATTGTTCCTTTTTTCTCATATGGAATTCGATGCATCCTTTCCATGTCAAGTGGAGCAGATTTCTTGTGAGCTTTTCTGTCATGTTGCATTTTATGTTGATCGGTACTCCTTCACTTAATCGCTTCTTTCTTTGTGGCCCAATGGTTGTGAACACACCTAATGCTTATCCGAAATTTTTGTCTTTGCCTCCTTGATATTGCCCTTCTATGCACGTAACCATTGGTGTCTTGGCAATGAGAAATCGCACCAACAGTTCCTATCGGTTAGTGTGAGATTTATTTGGTCTCTAGCAATTCATGTATTCAATGCTCTTTATTGTGAGAAACTCGACCATTTATGATGAATGCGTAGACTACTTCATTTATAACAAGTGAATTGGAGGGAAACTAGGGTGATAAAAAGGTGATTTGACCCCAATGATGAGACATTTCGAGGGGTTAAATGAGATTTTACCTCCAAAATGTATTTTAGGAGGAAATGTAATCAATTTGTATTTTAATGATGGTTTTGTGTTCTTTGAATCTAGAGATTGTAATTTAAATTATGGTGTTGTATTCTTGGTGAATTTGATTCTTTTTTTTTTTTTAACATTGTAATCGTATTTATGAATAGTATAATCAGTATGTTTGAATAATTAATTAATTTTGTTAGTGTATTTTTTTCAATTTTTATGAGCAGTCAAATTTTTGGTGGGAAAGATTAATTTTGCCACCAACAATTAAGTGGCACATTAACTTTCCCACCAAAGTTAATACCCTTCTTTATTTAATAAAAAATCAACAAAAATTGATTTTCTTAAGTTAAAATCTGGGAAAGTGTGCACAACTTCCGGACGGAGGGAGTAATAATCAAATATTCAGTAACCAATTTCTCGAGATAAGCATTGTTTGCTAAAAATATACAGGCAATTTGTTTCAAATTCAATTTCCTAAATCAAATCCATCTATCACAAGCTTTAATTATTACAGCCACTCAGTCACACCTCAGAGAGAGAGAGAGAAAGAGAGAGAGGAGAGAGAGTGTGTGTGTGTGTTAAAGGCGTGCAAACTTTGCAGGCCGAGGAGTTTCTTTTCCTGTGTATCTTCACCATCAACGGACCTATTCTTTTCTGTCCGCCTCCGTGTCGAGATCGCTGTTGCCTCGCCGGCGGCGGAGGTGGTGAACATTCCGGCTCAAAATGCCGGGATTCTACTAGAAGATCTATGGACTTCTGATCTGGTTCTGGCCTCGTTCGATCTCTCTATTTTCAAGGTTTTCTACTCTAGGGCTTTTGGATTTCTCAACTTTGCTGTGAATGGGATGAACTGTTTAACTTAATTTAGGTTATTGTCACTCGAATCTTACAAGTATTGTGATGTTTGTGATTGTTAGCTTTTCGTTAAATTTGGTGTTTGGGATTTGGTTGTATGATATGAGGTTTCCAATTTGGTATTGTTGGTCAAGAAGTGCACGCTACTAATTACTTGAGAAATTTTTTTTTTTGTTCTTAGGTTGTTTCCCTCATTTTGTTCTATGAGATTCGGCATTTTGTTCTGTGGGCACTAATCTACATCATGGATTGAACACGATTTATTTTTCTCGGTTGGTGTATCTAATTATGCATCTAAATATACTGTTTCTCCACCATTTTCTTTGGAAACAGTTGTGTTTTACACGATTTTGTTGGATCTGTTAACAAAATCAAGAGTAAAGAAAGGGAGGAACTCCACAGGTTTCAATTTCACCAAATCTCAGTTTTTCCAGTCTGGTTTCTTACTTAAACTTGGTCATATTTCAATAGTTTGCTGGAGGGATTCGTTGAATGTCGTTTAAGAGCATTGTACGTGAACTAAAGGAGCTGAAAGATGGAATTGGGAGCATCTCCAGGCGGGGTTCTGAGAGGAAGCACTGGCGGAGTCGAACCAGATCGTTTGTAGCCCCTGATGTAGCTCCCCATACACCAATCGAGCAAGGGCAGTGGGCAAATTTACCCCCGAGCTGCTCTTGGACATCATTCGGAGAGTTGAAGAGAGTGAGACAGCATGGCCTGCGAGGACGGTTGTTGTCTTTTGTGCATCGGTTTGTAGATCATGGAGGGATATCACTAAGGAAATTGTCAAAACTCCAGAGGAATGTGGGAGGCTCACATTCCCCATTTCATTAAAGCAGGTAGTTTTGTTATTACTTTGATTCCAGATAGTTCCTGGTTTCAAAAACGATTATTGTCTCACACAGCCTTTCTTCTAAATTCTAGCCGGGCCCACGTGATGCACCAATACAATGCTTTATCAAGAGGGATAGGGCAACTTCAACATACCGCCTATATTTTGGTCTGACCCCATGTAAGTCAATTTAGGAAATATGAGACTTTGCAAATGCTTCACATTCTTGTTAAAATGAAACAGCAGTAACTTGCTTTTAGTGCACATCAACGTATAGTTTCCTAGAAATATTTCTAGTTTTAAATTTAAGCAAAAAGAGAGTATGTAATTTAACATTCCTGCTGAAATACATCGCTCATCACACTAAGAAAGCTTGCTCCAACCTCATTTATGGACAAGCATGTTCTTTAAACCAAATTAGTTTTGTCCAATATATATCTCGAAATTATGGTTGCCACTAATGTAGTCTCAGAGAATAGCAAGAGAGGTTATAATTGGAGCTTCACATGGATTATGTCTTTCTATTATATCCTGAAAATTTTGTGCTGCAGACACTCTCTATCAATAACTCGATAATATCTATGAAGAAAACCACTCACCTAAAACGCCTACATAAATGACAACAGCATATATTTTACCTAAATAATTTAGAGGATCGGTGTTATTTATGCATCTCTGATGCATCAACTAGGAGGCAGAGGCATACGACTAACTTTTAAATCTAATGGCAGCTGAGGGCGAGCATGATAAATTATTGTTGGCAGCCAAAAAGATAAGAAGGGCCACAAGCACAGACTTCATAATTTCATTCGTTGCTGATGACTTTTCTCGAGCCAGCAACACATATGTTGGAAAACTCAGGCAAGCCCTCCTCTAAGTTCATTTTTCTTAATACCTTAATTTGTATTTTCTAATTAATACAATTTACGTCCTGCAATTTAGAGTGGGTCCAATATAAGTCTTTTTCTTTTTCAGTTTTCTGCCAATTTTAGTCCTTTTCGCAGGAAAATTCAAAATCAACTGAAAATCGCTTATGTTTAGTACTGGAATTGGACACCCTACCGCTGAAATTGGACATGCTAGGACTAAAATTGATAAAGTGGAAAGAAAAAAATTTATATTGGATCCACCCTAAGTTGCACGACATAAATTGATATCAATTTTCGTATTGTAACTTGATAGCTTTATTCAGGTCTAATTTTCTTGGGACTAAGTTCACCATATTCGATAGCCAGCCTCCAAACGACACAGGTGTTCAAAACGTTAGTCGACTGAGTCGAAGATTTAGCGCCAAACAAGTATCTCCAAAGCTACCTGCATATAACTACAGTGTATCCACCGTTTCATATGAACTCAATGTTCTACGCACAAGAGGACCTAGGAGAATGCATTGTGTGATGCACTCGATTCCCATTTCTTCCATTCAGGAGGGGGCACCGCCCCACACCCACATCCTTTCCCCAGTGTACGGATGAAAAGACCTTTAGCTCCCGAACCTCTCCTGTTCTGAAACCCCACTCATTCTAAAAACAAAGCGCCAAGATGGCACGAACAATTGCAATGCTGGTGCCTAAACTTCAAGGGGCGTGTGACAGTAGCGTCTGTTAAGAATTTCCAGCTCGTGGCTTCTGTTGACCCTTCGTTGACCAACTTTCCAGCTGCAGAACAAGAAAAGGTAATTTTTGCAGTTTGGGAAGATTGGAAAAGATATATTTACGATGGATTATCGATACCCAGTGTCTGCGTTTCAAGCTTTCGCGATTTGCTTGAGCAGCTTCGACACTAAACCGGCATGTGAATGAAGAATATCCAGATGGTGTTGATCATATGAGGTATAAATTATGTGTGTTTGTATTCCTTTGGAAGGGTCTGTATCATGCGTTGAGATGTTGTAGTTGAGAATTATATTCATGTGTAGCAGTTGAGGCTGTAGTTTATTTAACCTGTCAAGTGTCTTTATGATGGAAAGATGTATGGGTCCTCATCTACTCTTAAGTGCCATATTTTAGTGTACTGTTGAATAATAGCATTCAATCTGAATATGCACCTACAAGTGTTAATCTTTCTTTCTCTTAAATTGGTACCATCAAGTCTTTTTATAAGTCTTTTTATCTACCCCTGGCATATATCCTCTTAGGCAAAAACTTGTGCTAGACGGTTCACAAGTTAGCATAAATTAACATTCATTCTTACCAAAGTGTTAAAGATTCATGCCCAAATTATGTTATAAATTAACATTCATTCTTATCAAAGTGTTAAAGATTCATGCCCAAATTATGTTCTGTCTTATAGTGAATTGGTCTTACATAATATTTACTCTTCCTCATATATCTACCCTATTACTGCAACATTGAGTAGGCTTCAAGGTTTCACCGCAGGACTAAACGTATCGGTGTAATCAACCCCAGCATGTTGTTGAAAATCATTTAGCAACCAACACTAAACACACTTACACATGACTAGATTTAGCAAATCCCATGTCCTAAGCTTGTGAAGGGCACAAATTTCATCCGTATAGCTTGATGCATGCCATATATAGGGATCTTGAGTAACAAGTCGTAAGTGGTATGGATGTTGTGATGAAGGAAACAGATCTCATCCATGTATCTTCTTCTTCGACGATTCGAGAGATAGAAATAATATTACGCTGCATAGTTGGAACATATAAGACATTAGACAGCAAGAGAGGTTTTAAGAGATTAGAACCGGCGTGAGCGATGGAAGAAGAGATTAGAGAGACCCTGTGTGAGAAGCAGCCATTGAGGATATATATTCGTCGGCTTGATCCTCAACTGTTGTTTTGTTTAAATTGTTACTATATACTCTCTCCGTCTCTCTTTAAGTTCAACATTTTTGTCATTCCGCGCGTCCCTCTTAAAATTTAACATTTTATTTTTTGAAAAATTATGGTCCTACATCTCAATAAAATACTTTTAACTTTTTTAGTTTTCTTATTCTCTCTATTTTTTATTTTACCCATTCACTAACAATATTATAATAAAATATTATATTTATTAGGCCACTGTGTCATTTCTAAAATATTAAATTTTAAGAGGGACAGAGAGAGTATAAAATATTATGTGGATAATTGGAATGAGTAGAACGCCATGAAGCTAAAATACATTTATTCTCAAAATGCAAGGAGGCGTCGTGCGTGTGGTACAAATGTTGGCAATGACTTGGGATTCAGACGGTGATCCATGAAACCCCACTTACTCAGTACGGTTTTTTCTAGCTTTTTTCAAAGGAAAAAAGGTGGGAGGGTGGCGATGAGTGTCTCGGCGTGTGTTATCTCGGTGCATCCGGAAGAGTAGAAATGGGTTGATTTTTGAAGGCAAGAGTGCTAGGTGGGATATGATGTTCGAAGAAGTTAAGGCCCAAGTTTGGAGTTGGATCTCTATTATTTTTTCTAATATTTGTAATTATTCATATAAAGAGATATTGAATAAGCCGTTAGAATTCTTTGAGAAACTGTAATTCTTTGTAAATATTTGGGTACTCCTCATACCCTTATTCAAGAATGAATACTCCTCCGTCCCAAGAAGTTATGCATACTTTCCTTTTTCGTCTGTCCCAACAAGTTATGCACATTCCTAAAATAGAAACATCACACAATATTAATACCCTCACAATATCATTTGAATCACAAAAATGTCACTCTTATTCTACTCTCTACTTTATTTTTTCTCTTACTTTATCTCATTAAATCACCCAAAATATTCTTATACTTTATTCTCATAAAAGTCAACAAAATTAATTTTTTTAGTTTACGTATCCCAAGAAGTATGCACAACTTCTTGGGACGGAGAAAGTAATTTTTTTCTGATAAAAAAATAAAAAATTGGAATGGGTAGAACGGCTGGATGTTGATGGACAGTAGCAGGAATGGCACAAACTAAAGCTTGAGATTTTTTTTTTTTTTTTTTTTTTTGACAAGAAAGGCTTGAGATTTAAAAGTGGGTGACTTCACAATAATTACTTTTTCACGAAGCTCAGCAAATGAAATCGGATTGTCACGTGCATTGACAACATCAACGCTTCTTTGGTAAGAGGAGTCTAAACCTTCAAACAACGCTTAATTGTTTTGAGGACCATAATATAGTGTTTGATAAAATTAGAATTATATTTCTTTTTAGTTGGTAAAATAAATACCATAAATTTTCGAATTGATAATTTAAGTATAATAACTTTAAAAATTGCACATTGATATAAAAGCAACCCAAATTAGGGTCAAATTCCGTCCAAATCAGGCCAATTAGCTAGAGTAATTCTATAATATATATTAGTCAATTGATTTCTTAATTTACTTTGCTAGAAATATATATCATACTACCAACTTAGCAAATTTTTAGTGTAAGACATTTTAAACCATCTCCACCATGTTGTTACACCAATTATGCACCTCGTTAATGATGTTTTAGAGGTAATAATCGGTCTGTTTAGTTAGACAAAGTTGGTAGGTATTGAATGCAAATGATAAGCTATGAATGCGAGAAAGCAATAAATGACACGAGGGAGTTCTTTGGGAGGATGAGTCTCGATCTTAAATGTGGATTTTCCGATCCTTGGTATTGTGCCCAATAGGGTCTATTTATACAAGCCATTTTGCGGCTACTAAATCCCAAGAAATCATGGTGCATTTAATGTAAAAGTACAATATTTAATGTCCGGGTATGGCTCAAGACGGACAGCAGAGTTGCGGCCCAATCTGGGCACTCCACGTGGTCTTTTGTCAAGGATCTCATACGGCGGCGAGATCTTTTTCCTTTTAGGGAATGGCCTCTCCGACCACTCTTTGGCCGATCACGGTCTCTACTCGCCGATCTCCGGTCTTCGCTAAACGGCTTCTCGGGTTTGGCTCGGTAAGTGAGCCAGCCGCTGTTGGGTTCCTAAGATACTCGCTTCTTCTCGCGAGCTTCGAGCTTAAACAATTGCTCATATTCCATGTCACAACAATTGCCCCAGGTTCGGTCTTGGTCGTTCTCGGCCCGGGGCGAGTGAGATCTCCGGGTGACATCTTTGCGAACTCGGTTGACTCGGACACTCCTATGACGTCCTTTCAACCGCCACGATGACGTCGTGTGGCGCTTTTTTGGGGAACCGATGCGTCTCTTCATCTTAAAAGGGCGCAAGTGGGCTCAATTCCCGAGGCGCATGGGCCGTCGCAATCATTGCGTGGGAGACCCACGCGCGTCCTCCCGAGGAAAATGTTGCCCCGAGGGAGACCCAACCTTGGGGAAATTCCTCTCGGGCCCCGTTTTATCGAATATTAAAATTGCATGGGGGCCCTCTCCCATATCTATAAATAGGGGCCTCACTACTTCCATTTATCGCTTTGCATTCTCAAAGAATTCCAGAGCATCCTTACTAAGAGCATCTAATTTATGCACACTAGGTAATCCCTCTTTCTTCATATCCCCTTTTCTTCTTTTTGTGGACATGGTGAGGGGTTACGCAGGGTGGCTCCAACAGACCTAGGCCCCGAAAACGCTCGGTGCCCAGTGGGTGAGGACCTTGAAGGACTCGACTAGATATTTGGGAGGCTCGTTGCTCCGATTTCGGCACTTAGCGGATCCTTCCGCGGGAGACGCTCGATATCTCGTGGGAGCCCCCGACTTCGCTAGCCTTGGCGACCTCGGGGTCGACTTGAGTTTCCCGGAGAGGGTAGCCCTTGCCGCGGCTGCCCCCGATGAGGGAGAGAGAACCGACACTTCTCTTGGGATCGATTCCTCTCTGTGATCGGATTCCTTGCCTAGGTTGGGCGTGGGGGAGCCCTCGAGGAGGCATCCCGCAGACTCGAGGAGAAGGCCGCGGAGGACGAGGAGCAACGATTCGGCGAGAGCTCGAGCTCGCTTATGAGAAGTGGGTGTGCTTCACGACCGCCTTGCCGATCTGCCCCGGACTTTGATTTTGCCACATACCTGGCCGCCCGCCCATACGAGCGGATTCCGAGGACGGGTGACATGTTCTCGGATGGCGAAGCCGTCGGAGTGGCCCTATAATTCACCCGGATGGGAGAGCTCGGTGATCGCCGAGGAGCTTCATCAATCGAGGGCGATGTGGGAGGTCCACTCCTCGGTGCATGTACCGCCCTAAGCCGCACGAAAAGCCCGATCAACCCCGCCCGGTATGATTGCCGCCGAAATGGCGATGATGGAGGCTGGCATCTGGTTCCCCCTCTCTCCCTATATCTCGTACTACTTTAACGCTTGGGAGGTGGCACCGATCCATTGCTACCTAATGGATGGAGGCGGCTAATGACCTTGTTGGTTCTTTTCGGCGAGCATTATTTATACGAGAATGCCGAGTGCCGGCGAGATCAACTATCTCTACAGCCTCGCGGATGGGAAGGACGGGCTGTACACGAAGCCCGTGCAAGGGGCCTTGGTTCTTTGGAATCCCGAACAAGGTGTACGAATGGCGGACCGTGGTTTTGGAGTCCAGGAGCACGGAAGTCGGCGGCTTTGCTCGCGGCACCACCCTCACCATTTCGACCGCTTTCGATCACAAAAGAAGGAGTAAGCAATTTTTGCTTTCTTTTCTCCAAAGATTACTGGTCTAATTTCTTTTTGTCTTCGTAGGGCTTGAATTTGTACGTGTTGGCGTGTCAATTGGGATTTCAACCTCTGCTGGAGAGAATCAAGAGGCTTCCCGAGCATGAGCGCCACTAGAAAGGCATCTTAACCATCGAGCGATTGAAAGGTGCTCGCCGATTTGTCCGCCGCGCCAAGTCCGCATTGATCCTAGTATAGATGAACGGCGTGATGAGCTTCGATTCTTGTTACGGATTTGATCCTATCTTTTGTGCCTTTAAGCCTAATAGAAGTTCTTGCACTTGATCGGGAATCTCTTTTTGAATGTCTTTTGCGAGTTATCAATTCTTCGCATCCATCCTCGTGCCTTTTCGCATTGGCTTTATCTATATGGAATTTCGAGAATTAACAAGGTTTCTTTCTCATGACCCCTTTGATCTCGGTATTCAGTTCTTGTCCTCGCAAGATTATTGGGAAGTTGAAGTTGTCCCAACGAGTGGGAGGAGGCAAAGTTGCATCTGCGGCTAAGAAGGATACGCGGCCACCCAATGGCTGAGACCTCGCGCCCACCGGCCGATCGCGGGAGCACCCAGGCACCACCTTGAGCGTAGGCGGCCCCGTGGCCGCCGCTCGGTCTACTTCTCGGGAGTCTTCACGGGCTCCTAGGTCATCCCCGGATAGGGAGGGCCGGACACGGTTGCGGGAGGCGGACGAAGATGAGGTCCGGTGGTCTCCGCCGCCAAGTCCGCAAGAAGTCACGACATGATGCCGTCTCCGACCATCGGGGCCATGCCGCGGGGTGCGGCTGCTTTGCACAGGCCAACCTGGAAGGATCCCTCGGATCCCACCTTCCTCGGGCGTGACCCGACCGTGGAGGGCCGGTAATATTTCGAACACATTATTCTTAGCGTTTTCTACACTCTTTCTTTTTCTCAAGTTATACTCCTCGCGCGAGGCTTCGTGCCGATGGGGCTGCTCGCCCCACCCTTATCCACAACTACCTCGCATCCCGCCGAGGTCCTGCCTCCAGCCTTCCCGCCATACATCGATTCGGCGATGAGAAACCTCGTGGCGGCCTGGACCGATGAGCTGGATGCCACCACCGCCTTCAATAGCGAGAGCGCGAGCACAGTGAGCCACATCCTCAATCGCCAAGCCGTGCTCGCCGTAGCGGGCTCTTCGTTCCCACGACGAGGAGATACAATAGTTCGTGGCGCTGCAGGGAAGAGGTCTTGGAGACCAAGGCTGCCCCGCTGGAGAGGCAGTGAGAGATCGACCGCCGCTCGGGATGAGGCCATCGTTACCCTCCGCCATGCCTGGGCCTCGCCCACAAGAGCGCACTCGCCGCGAGCGTGAGAAGGCGGGGGTGGCTGAGATCTCGTGGCACGCTGCGGACCGGCCCGAGCCCAACCGGGCAGAGCAGCTCACCGCCGCCTGTAAGGACTATGAGGCCGCGACCCTCCGAGCCGGGCAGAGGCGAGGAGGGCCGAGTCTGCGGAGATCGAGCTCCTGGACTTCCGCACGAATCCTTTGAAGGATGCGGATGTGATGGGGAGCTCGCCTATTACCTAGCCTTCGCGGACGCCATCCGCGACTTGAAGAGGGCCAAGCTGCCCCGCCCCCTTGGAGAAGTCGTTCAAGGAGTACATCCTGGACCCCGAGCTTGCCATCCCGGATAGCATGGACTTCCCTTCAAGGACTTGGAGACAATCTATGGGATGGACTGAGCTGGTTCCCACATCGGGCTAAGCTCTGCGATCCTCCGGAGGACAAGGACGAGGAGGGGCGAGGCGGATGCGGCTGCGGTGGCCGAGGCGGAGGGAGTGATCCGCGAGACCGAGGCGGTGGCGGGGCAGCAAGTGCCACCCGAGTAGCAGCAGCGCAGTAGGGTTACGATAGATGATGCAGATCTGCGGATTCTTGTGGCACATCATGTTGTCTACCCTTTAAGAATTCTTATAGATGATGCGAGATCTGCTGCCTCTTTTGGCACATCATGTTGTCTCTGTGCTCGTTTTTGTTTAGGGTTTAGGGTTTAGGATCTTTTGTACTTCGTCCTTTGGCCGCACCCTTTGAATATTAATGGAAATTTCTCTTTTCGCCATTCTCGTTCGCAATTTATATTTCCGCAACTTTATATTTCGCAACTTAATATACTCGCACCTTGATATGCTCGCACCTTAATATGCTCGTATTCAAATACAAAATGGCTTTAAAATGTGCAAGTATATCTTTTCGCTCACCGCGGGCTTAGGCCTCGTCGGGAGACTTTGTGTTGCTCGCGTGGGCTTTGTCCTCATCGTGAGACTTTTGGTGCTCGCGGGCGAGGAAATATTCTTGCACGAGTCTTTATGCTACTGTGGGAGCAAGCCCTTGTAGACTTTTATGCTAACCGCAGGCAAAGGCCTCACCGAGACTTTTTGTGCTCGTGTGGGCTTAGGCCGCATCGCGAGGCTTTCGGTGCTCACGTCGAGGCTATATTCTCACGCAAGTCTTTATGCTACTATGGGTACAATCCCTTGTAGACTTTTATGCTCACCGCGGGCTTAAGCCTTGTCGAAAGACTTTCTATTGCTCTCGTGGGCTTTGGCCGCATCGTGAGGCTTTTAGTGCTCGCGGGCGAGGGAATGTCCTCGCGCTAATCTTTATGCTACTATGGGTACAATCCTTTGTAGGCTTTTATGCTCACCGCAGCTTAGGCCTCGTCGGGAGACTTTGTGGTGCTCGCGAGAGTGGGAGTCATTGCGAGTCTTTGAGTGCACGGCGAGAGTGTGAGTCGTCGCGAGTCTTTGACAACTTTTATTGGAAACAAATATTTTATTGAATTGAGAAATTCTATTACATTCTAAGAGTTTAGCTTGAAGCTTACATGTGAGTTATACTACTGATAGTATTTCTTGAGGTGGCGAGCATTTCCAGGTATTGGTCCGGGGTGCCGTCGGGGTGTTCCGGCTCATACGCCCCGTTGGGTAAGCCATTCGAGATACCACTGAATCCTCCCAATTTGAGCTAAATACTCCGGTGCTCGGGCCATGGGTCTTCTTTAGGACCAGTTCACCTTTGGCGAATTGTCTTACTTTGACCTTGGAGTTGTAGTACTTCTCTCGAGCTCTGTTTGTAAGTCGTGTTCTTGTGGACAGACACTAAACGATGCTCCTCCGGTGTGTCGAGATCTAGCCTTCTAGCAGCCTCGTTCTCCTCGCCGAGTATCTGCGAGGTTCTCGTAGGTTGGGATTGACACCTCGGATGGGATGATAAACCTTACGTGCCATAAGTGAGGGCGAAAGGGGTCTCCCGAGTGGAGTTCCTCGTTGTTGTTACGTATGCCCGGAGGACGTCGGGAAGCTCCCGTGCCCATTTTCCTTTTCTCGTCCTCAAGTTTGGCCTTCAAGGTGTACTTGAGGATTTTATTAACCGCTTTCGACGACCATTGCTTTGTGGGTGGTAAGGTGTTGCGAAACAGCCTTTTGATCTTCCAGTGCTCGTAAAATTCCAAAATCTCGAGGCCGCCGAATCTGCTTTCCCATTATCTCGAGACTATCGCTTGTGGGAGCCCAAATCTGCATTTGATGTTCTTCCGGATGAACCTAATCTGGTCGATCTTGTTGAGGGGCTCTGCTTTCGCCCACTTGGTGAAATAGTCGACGGCGGCGACTGCGAACTTACGGCCGCCCGGGGCCGTTAGCAGAGGACCAATTAAATCGATCCCCCACTATGCAAACGGCCACAGTGAAGATGGATTTTAGATTTTCGTAAAAGCTTAATGTTCGGTGCCATTACGACATTGATGGCACTTCTGGCGAAGGCTATCACATCCTTCCTTAGAATGGGCCAATAGTATCCCCGGTGCATGGTCTTATATACGATGGATTGACCGCCCGCATGATCGCCGCACACCCGCCGTGTATCTCCGCGAGGACCAACCGTCCATCCTGCGGAGTGATGCACTTTAAGAGGGGCAGGAGAAGCTGCGCTTGTAAAGGTAACCATCTAGGATTAGGAACCTCGCCGCTCGGAGTTGTAGGCGGAGAGATTAAACCCTGTCCTCCAGTAACTCCCTCGAGATAAGATACCGATGATTGGGGTCATCCAATTTTCCCGCTCCTCGTCGATGGTCGCCACGAGTTGCTCGTTAATTGAGGGGTGGGGAGTTAGGTCAGAACTATGTTGGACATATTTGCGGCGCCCTTGGATGTCGCTAGCTTGGATAGGGCATCCGCCTACGAGTTTTGTTCACGAGGGATCTACTCGATGAATACCTGTTGTAATCGCTCGCAGAGGTTGGCGACGAGCTCATGATACTTGATCATCTGCTTGCCCTAGCTTCGTATTTTCCCTTCATTTGATTCACGACCAGAAGGGAGTCCATGAAGACTTGGAGGTGACGGACCCCAATGGCTTTTGCGAGCTCGAGGCTGCAGACGAGGGCTTCATACTCGGCTTCATTGTTTGTTGCTAGGAAGTCGAAGCGCGCCGCATTCGTGAAACATTGGCCCTCCGGTCCAATAAGGACCACCCGCGCCGGCGCAGTCGCCGTGGGACGATCCGTCTACATAGAGCCTTCACGGGGAATCTTGAGTTTCGTTGGACTAACTGGGAAGGTGAGCCCTGCGACAAAGTCAGCCAACGCCCGCCCTTTAATCACCGTGCGAGGAGCATACGAGATATCGTATTGAACGAGCTCCAGTGCCCACTTTAAGAGTCACCCACTAGTGTCTCGGTCGATGAAGCACTGGCGTAAGGGCATGGTTGTGAGCACTTGGATCTCGATGATCGAAGAAGTATGCCCGCAGCTTCCTTGCAGCCATGACCAATGCATACATGAGCTTCTCCGGTGGAGAATATCCGAGCTCGGCGTCGTGTAGCACCCGACTTATGTAGTATATGGGTAGGTGCTGCCGTTCCTCTACTCACACGAGGACCGCGTAGATCGCCATCTCGAGGCCGCGAGATAAAGGAAGAGAGTCTCCTGTACCGGTTTGGCGAGGAGTTGAGGATCGCTCAAGTATTCCTTGAGCTTTACGAAGGCAATCGGCTTTCTTTGTTCCAGGAGAACTTTTGCTTCTTGATCGCCGCGAAGAAAAGCTTACTCTTGTCGCCTAAACGTGAGATAAATTGGCTCAAAGCCGCGAGGCATCCAGTCAACCTCTGGACTCGCTTAATCGATTTTGGTTCCTCCATGTCGAGGATGGCCTTGATCTGTCTTTGGATTGGCTTCGATGCCCCTCTCTAACAATATGGTCGAGGAACTTCCACTGAACCTACTCCGAAGCTGCATTTCTTTGGATTAAGCTTTATGTTGTATTTCTTCAAGATGGAGAAGGTCTCTTTGAGGTCCCTCAAATGATTTTCTTTTTCGGCTTTTAACGACTATGTCGTCAATATACACCTCCATCGTGTTCCCAATCGATCGACGAATATAGTATTTTACCAACCTCGATATGTCGCCCCAGCATTTTGAGGCCGAATGGCATCCTTGTCCAGGAATATATGTTCTTCTCGGTGAGGAAAGAAGTGTGTTTGATGTCATCTACCGCTATGGGGATCTCGGTGGTAGCCCGTGAACGCATCCATGAATGACATCATCTCGTGGCACTGTAGTCTTTGTCGGCGAGATGGTCGATGTGCGGCATTGGAAAGTGATCTTTGGGGCATACCGCGTTGAGGTCGGTGAAGTCAAGGCACAACCTCCACGAGTTGTTTGCTTTTTTACTAACACCGCATTTGCGACCCATTGAGGCTTGTCTTCCGCGAGCTCAATTAACTTGTTGTCAAGGAGCTTTTGACCTCCTCGGCGAGAGCAGATACTTTTCAGGCCAAATTTCCTCCTCTTACGGGAGGCTGGTCGCCGCGATGGGTCAATCTTGAGATGGTGGCAAGCGTGCTTGGGTCGATTCCCACCATATCTTGGTGTGACCATGCAAACACTCCCACATTGCTCTTTAGGAAGTCGATTAGATCGTTCCTCATCTCCACGGGGACCTTTGCTCCTATGGTAACCTTGAGCTCGGGCGGGTTGAGTCCACGGGAATACGTTCGAGCTCTTTGATTGGAGCGGTCCGCTTGAGGCCCCGGGGATCGCGAGCATTGCCCCTTGGATCCAGTGCAGCAGGCTCGAAACCTAGCCTTGGTTCCAAATCCTCGTAGTCCATGGCGAGACCGATCCGAGGAAGGTTCGACGCCCAGCATGCGAGGATCAACCTCAAGCTCATCTTCGGTTGTGCAGGAGTTCTCTCGGGACTTTCGTCAACTATTGTACTACAATGTAAATCTAAAAATGATGCGAAAAGAAATTAAGACTAGAGTAGTTCAAACATTTCTTTGCCATTTTTTATTTCCTTCTAAAGTGCCACCTTCCCCCTCGAAGTGGGGAACTTAATTCAATAAAAGTAAAAGAGACAACCGCCTCAAAAATTTCTAGAAAAGGGCGACCAAAGAAGCCATTATAGATATTTGGCTTGTCGATGATTATAAATTCCAGAGGCCTAGTGATTTTAACATTTTCATTCTCGGGAGTCGACGAGCTCCACTAATAGCTTGATCTTCCCGTGAGGGGTTCACACGGTGTGTCGCCGAATCCCTTTAGGCTGGAGATCGTAGGGCTTGATGAACTTCGCCGGGTTCCCCATTTGATCGAGGGCGGTCTTGAAGATGATGCTTTGCAGCGGCACCCATTGTCGATTAAAATCCTTTCCACCGTCATCCCCAAGATTTTGGCCGAGATGACCAAGGCCTCGTTCTTCGGGAACAAAAGGCCCTCGCGATCGGCGTTTGAGAAGGCTGATCGTGGCCGACTTTGAGATCGTTGGCTGCGGAGAGGGGCAACGACGTGGATGTTGTCAATAGCACGGAGCTCGCTTTCCGCTTTCGGTTGGATAGGGTGCGAGACGGGGTGAGTCCGCCTAAGCCTTCCTCTCCTAGCCGGATCATCTAGACCCACCCCCAGTGTTAGGGTGGGGACCTCGTCGCTCATGCACCCACGTCCAATCTCATTGCGGCCACCGGCTGCTGCACTGGGCATGTGCGCCGTCGTCCTCGTTCTCGCGAGGTGGGCCTCGCTCTTCGCCGTCATGCCGTGGACGGGGCATGGGCTTCTTGACATACTCGCTCAACTTTCCCTCTTCAAACAACTTCCATAGCTAGCGAAGAAGGTCCCCTGCACTCGCTCGTGTTGTGCTCGAGACCGTCATGGAAGGCACGAGAACTTGTTGGAGGATCTGCTGGGGATATGTTTGAGGGCTTTGGGTGGGGTGAAGACCCCTTGCCTCTTCATCGCATTGAAGACGAAAGTGAGGGTGTGTTTAAGCTTCTCGATGATCTCCACGCCTTGAAGCTTTTGAAGGTGCCGGGGCCTTGGGTGTTTGCCTCTTCTGGGTGGTGGGTCTTCTTCGCCGGCGAGGGACAATGGTTGTGGCTTCAAAATAATATATATCTCACAAATAAAGTTCATCGTTCATTTATTACAAAAATAACTTCTTACAAATTGAAGTTTATAATTCATTAGACATAATAACTAAATAATATAGTCTCCTACAAATTAAATTCATCATCTATAAATATAAATTTTACAAAATATCCTTAAAAATGATATTATAATTGTTAGTATTGTATATAAAAATATTTAAAAAATAAATAAAAATTTAAAAAAATCAGTAGGCGAGGCCGTCAAAGCTGCCCCAACCCGCCAAAGCTCGCGGCCCAAACGGGCCAGCCCGTCTAGGCCCGCTTACAAGTGGGTTAAAAAAATTCAACCCAACCCTCATTTTTAGCATGGCGGGGCGGGCTGGCCAACAGCTTAACCCATTTTGACGGCTTTAGAGGCGGTCAAGGTATTCCTTGTCCATCTCCTTCTCCACCGCCCGATGCACATAAGTCTCTATCGGCTTCCGGGGCGAGCAATCTTTGAGGCGAAGTAGGAGACGAAGTGCTCGCCGAGGCTGGAGAAATTGTCGATCGTGCGAGAGGGAGGCGGGTATACCACTTGTGGGCGAGCTTGCCCAGCGTCAAAGGGAACAAACGGCACTTGGTCGCATCCGTTGCCCTCTCCCGATCATATAAGTGAGGTACTTGCTGAGATGTACCTCGGGGTCGATCTTCCCCTCATAGAGTGTCGTTTGGGGAGGCGAATCTTGGTCCGGACCTCCGCCATTTCGATGGTCATGGAGAGGGGCTGGTTCACCACAGCCCTTTTGGGATCCACCTCCTGGCGTCTACTCGGTCCTCGATGAGGTCGAGTTTCGGCTCAGTGCGACCGGGCGGGGTCGGGATGAGAGACGGCTCGGTGGACCGCGTTCGGCCTAATGCGGTCGAGGACGGGCACCACTGGACCTAGCAATCACTACTCTCTGTGTGCATTGAGGATTGCGGCGGGCAATGTCCACCGGGAGGGATGCAAGCGGCGCTCGCCGAAGTCAAGCCTCCGCGCTTTGAGAGCCGAGTCGGTTGAATACCAAACGTTAAGGCGGGAGTGCCCCTGATGCATCGACTCTCGGCCTCTGCTCGCAGCCTTTCTCTTTCCCTTTAGTGGCCTCGATGGGCCCTCGGCGTGGGTGGCCACGGGCTTAGCACGAGATTCGAGCCCTCAAGCTCGGGCACGGAGGCTGGAGGATGGCCTTGCTCATCTACTCGGGAGTTTGGTATTCCTGGAGCGGGAGAGGAACTGGTCCTCGACATGTCGAACCGGGTTGTTAAGCCTCTTGCTCTTCATCACCGTGGCTAGCATGCTTGCTAGTGGCTCTCATTGTTTGTCATGTTGAAGATTCGGAGTGGAGAGGATGAACAAGTGGAAAGTTGCTTTTGTATAGGTTCCCACATGCGGCGCCAATTGTTGTTACACCAATTATGCGCCTCGTTAATGATGTTTTAGAGGTAATAATCGGCCTGTTTAGTTAGATGGGTTGGTAGGTATTGAATGCAAATGATAAGCTTTGAATGCAAGCAATAATGGAGAATTGAATGCAGAAATTAATAAATGGCACAAGGAGTTCTTTGGGAGGATGAGTCCTAGTCTTAAGTGTGGATTTTTCGATCCTTGTTATTGTGCCCAATAGGGTCTATTTATACAAGTCATTTTGCGGATACTAAATCCCAAGAAATCGGGGTGCATTTAATGTAAAAGTACAATATTTAATTCTGGAGTACGGCTCGGTGCGGACAGGCGAGTTGCGGCCCAACTGGGCACTCCACGTGGTCTTTTGTCGGGGATCTCTGCGGTGGCGAGATATTTTCTCTTTTAGGGAATGACCTCTTTGACCGCGACACTGTTGCGAGATATCTTTCCTCTTTTGGCTGATCCGGTCTCTGCTCGCCGATCCCGGTCTTCACCAAACACTTCTTGGGTTTGGCTCGGTAAGTGAGCCGAGGTTGCTCGCCGGGTTCCTAAGATACTTGCTTCTTCTCGCGAGCTCCGAGCTTAAACAGATTGCTCATATTCCATGTCACAACACACCGATTAGCACTACACTATGTCAATTCAATACTACTTTATTATAGTGTCAAGCAATAAATCTCCAAATAGTTTACACTAAATAAGAATATTGCATTTAGATTTCTTATTTATGAATTATTTTTTATTTGTCCATTTGATAATCTATATTTATAGTACATTTGTCAATTTGTTTTAAATATAAATTAAAATTGAAAATTAAAAATTAAATTTCAATGAAAAATTCAAATTACAACGAAAATTAAAATTGCAAAACAATAGACACTAATTATTCTCGGTCAAATATTCTTCCCATAAATGATCAATTAGTGCATTTCAAGTGCGAAATGAGCCTCTATATTTTTTATTTGTCTAAACCTCGCTAAGAAAATATTGAAATCGATCGTGTTCATTTTCAACAAATTCGAGGTCCCGAGTCGACACTTCTTCTACTTGCTTTGATTGGAGAATCAAGGTCACGTTCATCCTCAATTATCATATTATACATTATAATGCATGCAGACATTATATCATGCAAATCACTTTTACTCCAAAACGTGTTGGGTTTGCCACAATTGCAAATCGACTTTATAGAAATCCAAACCACATCCTTTTTACATGCTTCTTGTTTCTTTGCAAAATATTGTATTTTGGGGTCATTTGACTCACATATAGTTTGCGCATAAGTGTTGCCCATTTAGGATATATGTCATCATCTAAGTAATAACCCATGTTATATTTTTTTCCTTGAATGATATAATGTGCGGGAGGAGCAACACCTCTAGCAAGATTAGAGAAAAGATGAGATGTCTCCAACACATTAATATCATTGTTGGATCTGGTATGCCGAAATATGCATGCCATATCCACAAATCATAATCACCACAATTTCAAGAATAATAGTTGGAGATCCACTTGGTGGAATATTGTCCTCGCCCATGTTGTTGGACAATTTTTCCACCTCTATTATATATAATTCAAACTACCTAACATTCCAGAAAGCCACGTTGTTTACCAATATAAAGGAGTCTAACAACGTCATTTGGGTCGACATTCTATTGCTCGCCAAATATCTTCACAACAAAGACGATAAAATCTCTTAACACATTCAATTGTTGTAGACTCTCCCATTTTGAATGTACTCGTTTGTTGCATCTGTTGGAACGTCATATGCTAATATTCGAAATGCGATTGTTATTTTTTGGAGTATAGACAAACCAACTTTTCCAGTGCATTCCTTCATTGAACAAAGTACCGATCATGCTCTTTTACAACTTCGACAATATGGAGGTACAAAGTACGTACATTCGAAATCGTCGACGGAAATGCTCATCATTAAACGTTGGATTTTCAAAAAGTAGTCGTTGAAGAGATTAGCGGTGCGGCTTCTTGACCACGAAAAATTATTTTTCGACCAACTGAGCCTCCATGCGTAAGATCAACATTTGTGTAAAATTGAATTAGCTCATTATTATGTAGCATTCGTTGTGCAATCATTCGTTGCTCGATTCTAAACTTCGTTAAAATTTGGTGTAGCTCATCATCGGATGAGCTTGAGCTTGAAGTTTGAAGAGATAACATGGTTGAAATTCATTTTTTTAATTGAGCTAGAAAATTGAATAATGAAGTTGTTGATTGAAGTGAGGAAATAAGTGTAGTGTATGCTTTTTTTTTATACTTGTTAAAAAAAAAAGCATAATTCATGTGCATTGAATTGTAACCATTGATAAATGAAGGTGTGTGTTTACGAAAATCGAGAGATTATTCTTGTCAATGTTGTAACAATGAGAATAACACTAATAGTTATAACAGCGGAAATCTTAGTCAAATTCTTTGCAAACACAGATAAAAATTTTCATAAATTATTTTAAATAATAATCTATGAGAAAATGATTCACTATGATAATAATTGTAACAACAAATTTCGTGTAATTAATTTATAAAAATACGAAAAGGTTTACAACAATAAATTTTGTGTAATTAGTTTATAAAAACACGAAAAGGTTTTATAATTTAATTTTAATCGGATTAAACTGATAAAATTTTGTGGACTCGGCTCTAAATTTGATCCTCTTATTTTTCTCTTCGAATGTTGGTGTTGACTTGGATGATTTGGTTGATTTGGCGGCAAAATCTTCGGGTTGATCTCGTCCAAGGATGAATTTGATGATTTATAACGTTAATCCAAGGGCTTAAGAGTCTTATCTTGGATTAAACGCTATTTGCGGAGACTTTTCGGATGAACGTCTTTGAATCTTCAAGGGGCCGTGAAGAACGTCTTTGAATCTTCAAGGAGAAATATCTGATCGGAGGGTTGAATACCTTGATCTCGGATCGGACGTCGTTCCCGTTTGACTTGCTTGAAGAACGTTTCAAGCCGCGAAGAACGTCTTTGAATCTTCAAGAATGTCTCGAGGTCTTCTTGAGCTCTGGAATTGAGTTCAAATTGTGTGTCAAATGAGTGAATGAATGCCCCTATTTATAGTTGTAAGGAGTGCATAATTTCCTTCTTCTTCTTGACACGGGACACGATTTGATTCGCTAAGATTGATGTAATGGGCTGGGCTTGGGAGCCCATCGACTTGGCCTGATTTGATTTGATTTGTTTCCATGTAGGATGATTTGATTTAACTTTCGATTTTAATGAGATTTAATACGTTATATGGTAAGTTAATTACTTTGCCACCAAATTACGAATATTTAAATATTCGTAGGATTTAATTTCGGCTCGTATGTGTATATTAAATATCAATGGATTATTTAATTTGAGAATTAATTTAATTAAATTCTCAAAATATAAATAATCAATTTTATTTGATATTAATATTTTTTTCCACGTGTCGCCATTTAATTGGGCGCAAAATTAATTTGCTTACAATAATTAATACAAATCAAGTTGAGAACGATTCACAATTCGAATCTTCTCAATAAACCACGATAAGATCTAAACAACGCAACATAACTTAGATTATGTAACACCCAAAAATTGTTACTTAATGTCCATAAAGTGTTACTTATTCAAAATAGGTAACACTTTTAATGGTGTTGCGATTGCCCGTGTAGCCTAAAGTCTAAGGTAACATTTTTATAATTTATGTATCGCTTTAAAAAAGTGTTACATTATATATGTAACACCTATAAAATGTTACATATAACTTTAGGTAACACTTATAAAATATCACATAAAAAAATATGTAATTCCTAAGGTTACATTATATATGTAACACCTATAAAATGTTACATATAACTTTAGGTAACACTTATAAAATATCACATAAAAAAAAGAAAAATATGTAATTCCTAAGGTTTGACCCTTATACCTACGGGATTGAAATTGCAACATTGACCATCTAGGCTATTCTATACCATTTTAAATATTTTGTATGTATTTTTATTTAAATCGTTCCATTTTATTTTATTACTTTTTTTTAATTTTTTTGTTTCCAAATAGAATATTTGTTCACATCTAGTCATTTATAATTAGCATTGATTCCCAATGTACCAAATAATTTTCTATGTAATTATTTGAAAGAAAAAAATCATAAATTATATTACTTGCATTATATATTATAATTTTAAATAAAAAAATATTTTTTGAGGGTATAATAAACCATATATATTTTTATTATGTAATTAATAAATTTAAATGGTAAATACGTGTTACCATAATATATGTTACGTATGTAAATGTGTTACCTAAAAGATGTTACTTATGTTAAAGTGCTACCTAAAAAGTGTTACCTTTTGTAAAAGTGTTACCTAGAAGTGTTACTTATGTAAAAGTGTTACATATGTAGTGTTATCTATGTAAAAGTGTTACCTAATAAGTGTTACTTATTTAAAAGTGTTACATGTAAGTGTTACGTAATAAAAAAGTGTTACATAAAATGTTACATAATATATAAATTACAAAAGTGTTATCTTAATGTGTTACATAAACTTAAAGTGTTACAACGTGGTGTTACATAAAGTCATTTATGTTGTAGTGAAACCAAATGTTTAAGATCTCGAATCGCTAAGTGTATAAAATACAACTGTCAAAGGTGATCTATCTAGATATGTTAAAGAATACCCCGTCTACTAACAATCTAAACAGAATCTATGTTACACAAAATGTGGCAACATTTAATGTAACGTAAACGAGAAATAATGGCCCTATCAATCTGGATGCACTTATCGCACTCAACATCGATACTCAATTACTTCTCACACAAGGCTCTTATGATTTATGATTGATTAGCTCGTATTGCCTTGTTCTCCATTCTTGAAGCCTCGATCATCTATTTATAGATGAAGGTCTCGGCCTTCAAGAGCATCGTAGATCCTTTTGGATGGATCTAGAATTCTCCATCTTATTCTCCTATTTTTCAGCTCGTGAATTCGGTGGAAAACCGTCAATAAACCGCCTTTAATAACTACTCTAGACTTGTAACCGCTTGATCTAGAAAACTCCCATTTATTCTTGATCCTTTTAGATCCTTCTAGAGTATTGAAGTCGATTCCGGATCGTCAACCTACGATCAACAACATCAAAGAGAACACCGAACAAGAAAAGTTAGTTGTTAGAAGAAAGGGCAAATTCTCGATGTCGCGCCCGATGTTATAACATTGGTGGTAACACCAAAATGTTTAAATCGATGACATCAACAATCTCCCCCAATTTGACCTTTCTCGCTATAACACATATAATATATATAAACCATATTAATCGGTGAAGTGTGTAAGACAGAGCACATCAAATTTTAAGAAATCAAGATCACAAGATTACTCAAAACTAATCTAACTAAATATAGCCTCGATAAATATTCGTAACAAATAAACAAGATAAATAAACAATCAAAGCATGTAACTAGGAAATAAAAAAATAGAAATAAACACGTAGCAACAGAGCACAAAACAAGAGGTGCTCACAAAACATCCTAAACAACTATTGTCTTAGAAACATGCATAAATTAAATTGTTCAAAGCAAAAATAAAAACAAGAACAATTATCAAGAGAGTAATCAACTCCCCTTAATAATTGATAAAAATAAACAAAGCTGTCTCTTGTTAAACAAGCTCCCCTAAAGCAGATCTCCATAAAGGTCTTGTACGGTTTCTTCAAAATCTAACCCGTAACGTCAAGTTATGGCTCGATATCAATCAAGGTGTGTGTTTACAAAAATCGTGAGATTGTTAATGTCAATGTTGTAACAATGAGAGTAACACCTCGAGTTATAACAACGGAAGACTTAGTCAAAATCTTTGCAAACACAGATAAAAATTTCATAGATTATTTTAAATAATAATCTATGAGAAAACGATTCTCTATGATAATAATGAATACAAATCAAGTTGAGAACGATTCACAATTCGAATCTTCTCAATAAACCACGACAAGATCTAAATCAAATATTTAAGACTCGAAATCGGCTAAGTGTATAAAATACACCGTCAAAGGTGACCTATCTAGTTATGTTAAAGAATACCGTGTCTACTAACAATCTAAACAGAATCTATGTTACACGAAATGTGGCAATATTTGATGTAATGTAAACGAGAAATAATGACCCTATCACTGGATGCACTTATCGCACTCAACGATCGATACTCGATTACTTCTCACGCAAGACGCTTATGATTTATGATTGATCACTCGTATTGCCTTGTTCTCCATTCTTAAAGCCTCGGTCATGTATTTATATATGAAGATCTCGGCCTTGAAGTGCAACGTAGATCCTTGTGGATGGATCTAGAATTCTCCGGCTCGTGAATTTAGTGAAAACCCGCCAATAAAGCTGTCTTTAATAAGCTGTTCTAGACTTGTAACCGCTTGATCTAGAAAACTCCCCTTTATTCTTGATCCTTTTAAATCCTTACGGAGTATTGGAGTCGATTCCGGATCATCAACCTACAGTCAACAACATCAAAGACAACATTGAAACATGAAAAGTTAGGCCGTTAGAAGAAAGAACAAATTACGATGTCGCGCCCGATGTTACAACATTGGTGGTAACACCAAAATATTTAAATCGGTGACATCAACAATAAACATTCTCATCTTTTAATCTCGTTTGTCCATTTAAATGTGAAAAGTAGCTTGAGAGTAAAAAAACACAATCCATGTGCACTCAATCATAACCATTGATAAGCATTCTCATTTTATAATCTCATCTGTCAATTCATATCCAAAAATGTAGCTTGAGTATAAAAAGTCAATTTTTTCTGCACTCAATTATAGTCATTGATAAGCATTTCAATCTTTTAATCTCACCCGTCCATTCGTATTCAAAAAGTAGTTTGAATATAAAAACACAATCCATATGCACTCAATTATAGTCATTGATAAGTATTTTCATCTTTTAATCTCATTCGCTCATTCATAATTAATTTTTTTATATTGAATAAGAAAATTGAATTGACAATACTAAACTACAAAGTAATAATAAAATTATAATTATCATCACAATATTAAAAAAACAAATAAAATAATAATAATAATAATAATAATAATAATAATAATAATAATAATAATAATAATAATCATCATCGGAGGGAGTATTTCGGCAAAAACTGCACCTTAACGCATCTCTTGGAGATGCTCTACAATATGATTATAAAATATAATTTCTAAGTTTATATTGCATATTAGTGTTTGGACATTACGAAAAAAAAAAATATACGTACATGTATTATATATATCTATATAATGCATATATATATATATATATATATATATATATATATATATTTATGTATTGGACTAATAAAAATATTTTTCATCACCCACACCTTCTCAAATGTTACACATAGGTCAAACTACGTACCATTACCAACGAAATGATTGCATCAATCCACTCAAACCAAATCAATCTACATAATATAATAATCTCAGAATTTTCATGTTAAATTTTCAATATTTTAATAAGATTTCAGTCATTTTTTAAAATTTTTGATATTACTACGCAATATTGATATATCTCTTGATATTTCTGTAAAATTAAAATTGTGACAGCAATATTTTTATGCATATTTATAACGGTTATATTATAGGTACGTAAAAAGCTAAATTGGCAATACCATTATTTGAAAAAGCGAAGTCTTCTTGTACAATATTGCACTTGTGCAATATTAATTAAAAATATAAAGATTTAAAATTCGGTCATCATCGGATCGGGTCAAAGATAAGAAGATATGCAGATTTGCGTAATTAGAGGCGTAAATCGCGATGATGACAACCACGCAGAGAAGGCGGCGATCAAGAGGCGATTCAACAGAGAATTCCGACGAAAACAACCGCGGAGATCAATGAAAATATCAAATTGAAAAGAATCACGCAGAGATAAAAAGAAAAAGGAGAAGATATAAATGTTTTTTTGAAAATTTTCTAATAATTGTTGCAGATCTTATCAAACACAATAACAAAGTTCGATCATCTTTGTTATCGATTGCATGTTCTTCTAAAAAGCTGAATTAATATCGCAATCGTTACTCTGTTTCGATTTCTTCATATAGTAACACATATTTCTCTATAGGGTAACACGTTTGTGTTCATATAGTAACACTTTTTTTTTTTTCCATATAGTAACACATCTTTCACTATACAAAGAACACGTTTGTATTCATATAGTAACATATTTTTTTCAACGGTATGTGTTCTTGTAAGAACAATTATGTGTTCTTGTAAAGGTAAATACGTGTTCTTGGTCTTTAAAAGAATGAAATAATGGTTTTGTTCATTAATAACACATTTTTCTTCATACAAGAACACGTGTTTGACCTAATAATAACACAACCCGAGAGTAAAAATTTGTTTTTACCTTTGCACGAGTTTAATACACATATTTGCCCTTACAATGACACATATTTACATAAAAATCTTATACTTGGGGATCAAATAAACCCATGATTTTTTCTTAACACATTAAAATCATTTCTCTTTAATATTGAGATCAAATAAGTCATCATCTTAATAAAATCACACTCTTTTAATAAGAATAAAGTTGTCGAAGATTAAAGACTTATTTGATTCACACATATAATTAGATTAGATATTTATTTGACCATTTTTTCATTTTTATTTTTGCATTTTGACGATTATTTTTAGACAAATACATATTATTTGTTTTATAGTAACATATATTTATCGTTTAAGTAACATATGCGTAACCTAATAGTAACACCCCACAGGAGCACTCAGGCGAAAATTGTATTTTTGTCCTTGTGCGAGTTTTTTTAGCCAAACACGACCTAACCCACCCGACCCGCCCAGAATCCGCGAATTTATTATATGGGTAATTTCACGGATCTTAAATCCATGAAATATTGCATATAAGAATTTGTCTATTTGAAATTCAAAGGTTGCAACTAGAGTAAGCAGCTATCATATAGACCACAAAATAGCCAACTAAACTTTGTTTTTTTTTTTTTTTTTTTAATTTCTTCTTTTTCATCTGTAAAAGAAAATTTTATAAAAAAACAAGTAAGAAGTGGGAATATCTCCATTACAAAATACAACAATTAACATTCCAACATCATTCTATAATTACTATAAATTCGAATTTTTAGATGAGATGAAATTATTTCATTGTAATAGAGCAAAAACCTTAAGGCTCCATTTGGATAGGAGTCATTTTAAATCAAGGGATTTGAGAATAATTCACCATACATTTACAAATCAAAATGAAGAAAAACTAAATGAATGGATTCGGTACACACAAATATTATTTACAAGTGGGAGGATTTCAAATGACTAGGTTTTGTTGGGTATTTGAAATCCTTCCACTTGTAAGTAATATTTGTGCGAACAAATCCCTTCCACCACAAAAATAAATGGATTTAGCGAGGGATTTAACGAGGGGGAGGGGTTTGGCGAGGGCCTTAGCGAGGAGACGGCCCTCGGCAAAATCGTCGTCGGTAACCCCTAGCGAGGGCTGCCCTCGCTAATTACCGAGGGAATTGGCGAGGGTTTATTGGCGAGGGATTTAGCGAGGGCTTCGTTAGCGAGGAGTTGGCGAGGGCAAGGTTGGCGAGGATTTGGCGAGGGTTCGATTGGCGAGGAATTGCCGAGGGGCCGGTGGCGACGGAATTGGCGAGGGCATTGGCGAGGGCCAGCCGGTGGCGAGGCGGGCCCTCGTCTAGCCCCTCGCTAATATCAAAACATTAAAAAAAGAATCGCGGCCGAGGGATCGAACCCGCGCCCGGCCGCGGCCTCCGAGGGCCGGCCGGGCGATTTTTTTCGCGAAAGCCGGGTATCGAACCCGCGACCTCCGAGAGAGTGGAGGAGAGAGCTTGGGCGCTTTACCGTTTGGGCAAAGCTAATCATTTGATATGATTTTGCTTTTAATTATATTAATATCATATTATGTTCAATATTTTATATGTATTTAATTTATAATTAAATTGTATACTATATATTTAATTAAATTGTATACTATATATTTAATTAAATTATCTACTATATATATTTAATTAAATTATATCATTTTTAAATTTTTATTATTATAACATATATATTCAATTATATATATATTTACTATATATATTATTATTTTATAATATGTATTATTATCACATATAACTATATTATCATGTTTATATACTATATTCAATTAAATTATATATATATTTACTATATATATTATTATTTTATAATATTTATTATTATCACATATAACTATATTATCATGTTTATATATTATATTCAATTAAATTATATATATATTTACTATATATATTATTATTTTATAATATTGTATATATTCAATTAAATTGTATCCTATAATTCACTATATACATATTATCATTTATTATTATTATTATTATTATCACACATATATATTATCATGTTTATAATTATTATTATTATCACACATATACTCAATTAAATTGTATTATATATTCACTATGTATTATCATTTATAATTGTTATTATTATTATCACACATATATATTATCATTTCTATAATTGTTATTATATATATATATATATATATATATATATATTCAATTAAGTTGTGAACTATATTATCATGTGTTTATATATGCACTTTTCTTGAATTAAAATTAATACTTTAAACAATTAAAATTCATCATCTTAATCAACCAATATTCAGAAAATTCATGGTTTTAAATGTATATAATGAACTCGGGCGCCTCCGAGACCCATGAGATGAGTGATCGTAACCACTCGGACCATTTGGTGGATTACCACCACCACGGTGAGAACCCGGGTACCCCTGCATCCACTCTTGGAATTGACGCTGCATTTCCGCTCTCAAAGCTGCGTCTCTTCGCTCCATCTCCGCCTCGCACCTCTGCACGCACATCTTGTATTTATTTCTGCGATCTCTCACGCTCCTCTTAGAGCATGCGGTCGACATCGGCTTAGGCTGTAGGTGCCGCCAATAGGAGCATCCGATGAGCAGAGGCCGGAGGGGATGTGTGCAGACTTACCCAGTGACCAAGACCCCGAACCCTCCCGTGTTGTTTTCCAACCGTCTGGACATAGATCTGGGATAAGTCGGCATGGGGTTCGGAGCTCGACCCCTCGGAGGGCATCCGGGAGGCCACCTCTTGTACTTCATCTTTGTACGAATATTTCGACAATTAAAATTTTAGATTACAAAATAGACATATATATATAATATTTTAGTATAAATTATTACATAATATAAAATGAAAATACTTACAAGTGTGTCACTAATAGCCCGTAGGTGTACTCCCGTCATTATCTTTGGTGGTAATGTTGCACTATGTCCCGGTCCGTGGGGGCCGTCCATGCCTCCTCTCCCGTATTTATTTAATTAGAACCACGTGTTTAATTAAAATATTGAACTAGCATTAAAAATATTTACATAGTCATATGCATACTCGGTGATCCACGGATCCGCCTTTATGACGGAGATGCCGGTACCGTGCCTCCGAGGCTCCAACATGCGATTAAATGCGACACTGCCGGCTTTTTGCTCTCACGTCTTCTCTATCCCGATGCGAGCAGTCCATTCCAGACGGCGTCATCCCATCCAGCCTCTGTGCTTGGTGACCCACAACGTTCTCACGTTGTTCAAGATATCGGTGTATCTATTTGTCGCCTACGAAAGAACAGTGATACACCTCCGTTGAGTTCGTAACGGATGGGTCCCACCTAGTCTCTCTCTGCCAAACAAAATATTATTGTACTTAACACTGAGTTAAAGTTTATAAATTAATCAAAATTAAATAGCGAATAACAAAATATAATGTACCGAAATGTCTCCCAAGACAAGCTGCGACCTCTCAAGAGATATCATCCGAAAGTGAATGCACCGGGCTCCATGTGTTTAGACATAATCTCCCGAATAGTCATGGATACCGCATTCGATGGCATCAACCTCGCAAAAAGGGAATAAACACGCAAAATTAATAGACATATAAATATGACATAGTTTATTATTCACAAGTATTTAACTTACGTGCCCTGGTAGATCCATATATCCAGACCCTCCCCACCGGAGCCGAGCCGGATGATGGTCCTCATAGGCCTCGGGGCCGATAGCCTCGTCGTCCCCCTCCTCCTGAATAAAGGGTACCGGTCTTGGTACCCTGCCATCTCGACCTGGACCTAGACGGTCCGCTCGACCCATCTCCTCTAGATCCAGATCGTCCCCTCGATCCAGACGGTCCGCTCATCTCAGTAACAATAATTACACTATATATTCAATATTCGCCCGAGTCTTCATCCTCCTCCTCGTCATCCCCCTCCTCATCATCATCATTTTCTTCTTCTTCTTCTTCTTCTTCTTCTTCTTCTTCTTCTCCTCCATTATTTTCAATATCAATTAATGCACCGTTGACATCTCACAATATAATTGGATCATCATCCGTTTGCACACCATTAATTTGGGACTCAAGGTCGTCTTGAAAGGGGAAGCTCTTGTTCATTCGTTGACACGGTTTCGACCAAGGATCTCGGTTTGATTTTGCAAACGGCCAACCATTCATTTCTACGCTTTCCTGGTACTTGCAATAGTAAACTTGAGTGGCTTGACTTGCTAACACAAAAGGATCGTAGCGGCCGTATCTTCCCCTTTGATTAACGTCCACAAGTTTGTAATGAGGATGTACTCTTGTTCCATTTGGCACACATGGATCAAACCACTCACACTTGAACAGTAACAACATTTTTCTCAATACGTCCCGTACTCCAATTGCACTACTTCCTCAAGGACCACGTAGAAATCATTCTCATCCGCATCATAATTTTTACCCTTGATACAAACTCCACAATTTGAAGTAGATTTTGATGAGCCATAAGTTCGTGTGTGAAATTTGTAACCATTCACGTAATATTCAGTGGTATGTGGTGACACAACTCGAAGGTCCGCTAGAAAGATCACGTATCCACCGATTTTGAATATTATTTATCCTTATAAGTTGATCAAACCACGATGCAAACTCCTCTTGTAGTCTTTCATCCTGTTCAGCCCTCGAGAGTCCCGGTTGGAATTGTTGCAGTTGCTCAAAAACATACTACAAAAGGGGATTTGATTATTTAATATACGGATTGACGTTGTAATTAACAAAAGTTGAACGTTATAAACTTACTCGATATACGGTTGCAACTCGGGACAATTGATAACACGTACGTATGAGCCGTGTTTTTCTCCTCATCTACAATCCATCTTTTGTTTATCTTTCCAAGATGTCGACCGGGAGGTATAAATATGGACAAAGTACCTTTCGCTACTTGGGGTACCTCGCCACGACCATCGTAATTACGAGGTACATTGTGCCGCCTCGTCGAACGTGATCGCCGAAATAGAGGGAACAAAATATTGAGGCCTCTTTTCGTTAAATACGCATTTGCAATCGATGCTTCAACATGCGCCTTGTTCCCAACACTTAGCTTTAAATTGTAAAGATACCTAATTAAATGAATCAAGTGTTATATATATGTATAGTATAACCATTTTAGGTAATCAAATAATTTAGAGTTATAAATTACCTCTCAAATGGATACATCCATCTATACCGCACAGACCACTATCCTTGCTTCGTATGCAAGGTGCACAGCAGATGCTCCATCGAATTGAAGAAGTCGGGCGGAAAGATACGTTCCAACTTACACAATATAACTGGAATATCTGCTTCCAATCGAGCCATGTTCTCAATCGTAATGGATGCGAAGTTAACTCCCTAAAGAACAAACTAAGTTTAGTGATTGCTTTCCACACATTCGCGGCAGAGTTTCACGAAAAGCAATCGGGAGTAGTCTCTGCATAAACACATGACAATCATGACTCTTCATCCCAAACATCTTCAATTTGCTCCAGTCTACACATCGAGACAGTTAGACACATAGTCATCGGGAAACTTCAACTCGATTACCCATCCGCACGTATCATCCTTTTGACTCTTGTCAAGTGAATAACAAGCTTTGGGATACTTTCTGTGCGTTGACATTTCTCTAGAGAGGGACGACAACAATATTCATTAAGTTCATCCCTAGACTTATTTGTGTCTTTTGTTTTCCCTTCCACATTCGTCACCGTGTAGAACAAATTATCAAACACATTTTTTTCAATGTGCATCACATCCAAATTATGTCGGATTAAGAGGGTACTCCAATATGGCAAATCCCAAAAATATTTTTCTTCCTCCACCCACCATCTAATCTTTTGTTGTGGGCCTCGGCACCCTTTTCAGTCACTTTCCGGTACCCCAACTAATCAATTTCTTGTAGAAGCATTTCACCTGTTCGGATAGGTGGTGGGTCATCTGTAACTACATTGTATTCTTGATGAATGCAGTCTTGTTCCTGCGATACGGATGTCCCCCGGGTAAGAACTTACGATGATTATCAAACCACATTTGTTTAATCGGAGTTTTAAAGTGAAGGCATCGGAGTACTCAAAGACAATATGAACAAGCGGTCCTTCCAGCGGTGCTCCATCCAGACGGCATTGAGTAAGGTGGAAAGTCGCTAATGGTCCAGATTAATGCGGCTCGCATCATAAAATTCTGCTTTCTAGCAACATCATACGTTTCCACCCCATTTCCCCACAAAGATGTTCAAATCATGAATTAGTGGCTCGTAAAAATACATCTAAATTATCCTTTGGGTTTTTAGGACCGAGCACCAAAACCGTCAAAAACATGAATTGTTCTTTCATACACAACCAAGGGGGCAGATTATGCGGTGTCACTATCACTGGCCATGACGAATACTGTTTTCCCATCGCCCAAACGGCTGAAAACCATCGGTGCTCAAACCCGGCCTCACATTCCGTATTTCACCGCAAAATCGGGATATGAATAGTCCAGTGTTTCCAAGCCAATGAATTTGCAGGGTGACACATAACACCCGGCCTCATCATTATAGCAACTAGCATGCCATATCATATCCTTAGCAGTAGTCTTGGGTGATACGATCTTTGCAATCGAGGAATGATAGGAAAATAGAACATCTCTTTGAAAGGACTGTTCTTTTTCCATCGACCATCCACACCACGTCTAGCAGGTTTGAATCGTGACCGACCACAAACCTTACACGATTCAAGTTCCTTGTCTCGCACCCCAATATATCATACAATTATTTGCACAACAATCAATCCTCTCTACGGAAGACCCATCCCACCCATCAACTATTTCGTATCGACGTAAAATTTCTTGGGCACCATTTTACGGAGGGCAAATCTCACTAATCAACTCAACCATTTGATTGTAACCCCTTTCGCATAATCTATTCTCGGTTTTAATGTTTAAAAGACGGGCATTGAATGACAATCGAGAATGAGACTCGCAACCAGATACAGTATCCCGATCCGCCGCACGAAGCATGTCAAAAAATGTGCAGATGCCGATTAGGAGGTTCCTCCCTAAGGGGCTCTTCTTCCACATTTTGGAAACTAATGTTAGGACCAGTTAAGTCCATCATCATATTGTGGTACGAGCTAGATGTCTTTGCGGTGTCGTCAACTCTATATGAAGTCGACGTCGGTGATCATAGTTTCGGTGTGGCATAGAATTCCAATTTTGCTCACCGTGCAAAATCCAATTGTGATAATTAGACATAAACCCATGTCTAAACAAATGTGATTTCACGTCAATGGGTTCTCTAAAACTCTGGTTCCTACATTTGAATTTCGAGCAAGGACACCTAATCTTTCCTCCACTCATCCATTCCGGGTTACTAGTAGCGAATTCTATAAACGATTCGATCTCCACTAAGAAATTCGGGAGATATCATGCCATTAATCGTTCTTGGACCATACATCCAACTACGGCTTGAATAATTCATAGCAATAGATACTGTTTGATTAATGAAGATTGAAAATTTAATTAAATCATAATTAATTCTTCCAATTAATACCTAATATTAATATATATATTTTCTAAAAATTTCGGCAGAGTTTTGTCTTATTTTATCGTATTCCCGCTTAATATATCAATTAATTCCTAGTGCATCCATTTCCGACTCAATTAAAATTTATCAAGTCGGAACGCACATTCTACAAGAAATAATACCAAACAATTCATCAACCCTCAACTCCAACATCAACTTGTTGAATCGAACATCGATTCAATTTTCAAAATTAATATTATAATTGAACTAGCATGCAAAATTTGATCGAACATCGATCATTATATATATAAATTATTATTATATCATGCATGCAAATTATTTTTAAATCAAATAATTAGTATAATTAAATTAAAACCATTTTTAAATAATAATTAATTACAAAAAGAATACTTACGGTGATAGTGGTGGCTATGAAATTATACTCTCGGATCGAATCTTTTCAATAAACGTACACACCTACAAATATATAAATTATAACAATTAAATTAAAATTATAATAATATTAATAATCAAAATTATATAATTGCATAATTACTAATTAATTAACACTAAATAATTATATAATAATCTTATACTACTAATTTTCCTAAATAATTACTAATAATCAAAATACACATAACAATTACAAAAATTAACACTAAATAATTAATAAATCACCAACTATAACAACAAAATTATATAATTGCATAATTACTAATTAATTAACTCTAAATAATTATATATAATTCATATACTAATAATTTTCCTAAAGAATTAAAATATACATAACAATTATACAAATTAACACTAAATAATTAATAAATCACCAACTATAACAACAAAATTATATAATTGCATAATTACTAATTAATTAATATTTTCCTAAATAATTAAAATACACATAACAATTATACAAATTGACACTAAATAATTAATAAATCACCAACTATAACAACAAAATTACACAAAATACATGCATATTATGTATAATAACAACAAAATTACACAAATACATGCATATGAAAAAAATACAAAACTTGTAAAATAACAACAAAATTAACCGATTAAATCTTAAAAATTTACCGTATAAACGCTCCCGAGAAAGAGTACAATAAGGCCCGACTAAAAGTAGGGTCAATTTCGCGGGAGCGGCTTAAAAGCGGCGGCGGAGGCGTTCTTTTCTCCACTCGAGGGCGACGTGAATGTGGGGGAAAGGGGATCTGCTGAATTTATTTCGAATTTGGCGAGGGTTTAGGCGAGGGCCCACGCCCTCGGTAAATGGCGAGGGGCCCGCCCTCGGTAAAAATTGGCGAGGGGTTTGTCGTGGGTAAATGGTGATGGTCTATTTTCCGTCGCTAATTCCGTCGCTAAACCGGCGAGGGCCTATTTTCCGTCGCTAATTCCCTCGCTAAAGCGGCCCTCGCCTCGCCGCTCGTTAATTAGCGAGGGATTTGTCCCCTCGTTAATTTCCCTCGGTAAATTCGGTATTTTTGTAGTGTTCATTTAGTTTTTCTCCATTTTAATTTGTGAATATATGATGTATTTTTCACAAATTCCTTAATTTCAAATGATTCTATCCAAATGGAGCCTAAATTCAAATCAAAGCAACTCCTCCCATTTAATTAAAATATTTGTTGGGCCTTTTTAGTCCTTCCCATAATAGAGTTGATGTTATTCTACCAAAGGCACTCGACTAATCTGCTACACATTGATCAACACGGGCTTTCTCCGATTGAGAAAGGGATTTCTCGACTTCACCGTTGTTAGCCTAGTCAAGTGCATTTCGAGAAGGCTTGACAATGGGATGTGTTGATTTCGATATCTTATAATACTAGCCTTAATGTAGCGGATATATATTAAATCAAATTGATTTTTACGCATCTTGTGATCCTTTCGATCTAGATTCAACCATGCGTATTCACGAATTGATATTTTTATTCATAATGTATAAATGCCTTTTTTATGAAATGATCTTGCAGAGAATTATTTTTCACTATTTTCTCATAGAATGTAGAGTAATCTTGCTCTATCGAACAAAATAAATAAGTAATTACCTTTATCATTAGTTATGTCCAACTAGCCAATATCGTCTCTTCTTCTCTTATGTAATCAATTTTTTTACTAAGAATAACAAAATAAGTTGGGATTGGGAATCCCAGTGAGGAAGGGATGTAGACAATTTTCTCACCATTTACTTTGTGGGAAAGTGAGTGAAGATTGATCCCCCGTCCCTGTCTATTGACATCATACTTCCAATGACACACACATATATAATTCAAGTATATTTTTACATAATATTAGTTATTTATACTAAAATATATTAGTTTGTTAGTATTAGTTATTTTAACTAAATATATTTTTATTGAACAATATTAATTGTGTATCAGTTGCACGCATTACAACCGGTGCACTCAAGTGTTATTCATACATATATACACACACGTAGGGCATGTTTACTTTTTGCATTAGGATAAATAGATATTTCTATCCAATTTATTTTGCATTTGGTTCATATATTTTCAGCTCAGTAAAAAAATTCTACTTGTCCAATAAATAAGAGTTAATTGATTATATGGAAAGGAATCAGACTAATTGTCATTTTTTTACTTGTCCAATAAATAAGAGTTAATTGATTATATGGAAAGGAATCAGACTAATTGTCCCATATTAATGAAGGAGTAATTACTTATTTATCCTGTTTATTAAAACAAACGAATACGTATAAAACAAACAAAAAAATAACCACTGAAATTTGAAAGTACCACTACATATCTTCAAAGTACTTTTCTTGCTTTAAAATATCACAGAAAACTTGCTGAAAACCAACATATCTTCTTCACAAAATTCTCTCCCTCACCTCACACCTGATAATTGGTATCTATCTCACACACTTATCACCAAAAGGTAAGCACCAAAAAAACTAATAATATAGAATTTAATAATATTAATAAAAGAGAACAATTTATGAAAAAGTATTTTGGGATTAGATTTAGTGCTTAGAGAACCACCTTTTTGAATTGCCAACTATTCTTTTTGCTGCTTTTTTGACATACAAATTTCCAACTTCTCAAATATGATATGAAGATTAGCCAACCAAGGAACCATTGAATTTCCATCACTTTTGTTTCTTGTATCTAACCAAATATTCTTAGCCGCATTCCAACTCTTTTTTCTTTTTACCTTTGATAATAATAGGGAGGACTGAGGAGGAAGATAATTTTTAGATAATTTATATTTATTGATTGGCCAGAAAAGACCAAATATTATGTGAATTAGTTTCATTATAAAATTTATTAATATTTAATAGGTACTCTTTCCGTCTCATACAACATTTTATAGGAGGGAGAACACACAAATTAAGAAAGTAAAAGTATGAGTAGGAATTTTAGAGGTAATTTTGTAAACTTTTATGTATAGGAAGTGAGTTGGATTGTGTGTATGTGTGGGCCCAAAAGTAATGACATTTTGTGTAAAATTGAGAATATTTTGAGGGTGGAGTTTATGAAGGGTTTTATATATTAAGGGTGTGAAATGTATTGTGGGACGGATGAAAAATAAGAGTGTTAAAAGTTTTATCGGACGGGGAATAGTATTAGACATTTCATTAAACGTATTTTAGAGCTAATAATGTATAATACAAACAACTAATATTGTTTTGAGTTGCACGATGAAATTGATTTACAAAATAGTTACTTCACGAGAAAATATACTTATACTTTGTGTGGATAAAACTAATTTAACTTCAACAAAAATCTCATGCGATATCGTTTTACAAAATATATTCTTGCTATAAAGAAAAAGAAAATAACACTTTCAGTAAAAGGTAAAAAATAGTATTATATTTCTTAAAGACAAAGTGGTATAGCTCAAGTGGTTAGAGCTCCACTACTTATAACCAGTTGTTTTGAAAACCGGACCGGACCGGCCGGTTCGACGGTTTAACCGGGAACCGATCACGGTGCCGGTCCGATTCTTTCGCATACCGGTTCTTAGAAAAATCAGTAAGAACCGCCAAAAATCCGGTTCAACCGGTGACCCGGTGAACCGGTTGACCCGGTTTTTGGATTTTTTTAAAAAAATTTAATTTTTAGCATTTTTGGATTTATTTTGGTTGAAAAATTGCTTGAGTTATTTTTAATTGTAAAAATTTAAATTTTAGATTTTATTTTTATGGACATGTAGTCTAAAGTTTTAATTTTTGCATACTACTTTAATCTTATGCAATATTTTATTATAATATTGAATTTATGTTATGTCTTGATGAATATCTATAATATTTATAATATATTGATATATATTATACATAAATATATAAATAAATAAATATTTGAGTTATCCGGTTTTTTACAACGGTTCAACCGGTTGGACCAGAGTGAACCGCTGACCAGCTTCATTGACCGGTTCGACCGGTCCGGTTTTAAAAACATTGTTTATAACCCAAAGGTTATGGGTTTGAAACACCATTTACCCGATAAAAAAATATATATTATATTTCTTAAAATAGTAAGAAAGATAATTTTACGAGGAAAAAACATATTTATCGATTTTTACATTCTTCAAGTTAAAAAAATACTAATATTATTATCTTTGTCGCATGGAACGTATTTTATGAGATGATCTTATTAATGTTTTTATAATTTAATTTAAATTTATTCCATAACTCATTTCACATTACACCATCTTTAATATATATGTGTAATATATATATTTTTAAATCAAGTAGAAGATAACATGGTTGTATGCTAATTGCTTAAAAGGCCTTTTGGGCTTGTTTTGAGATTCACCCGAAAAGATTTAAGATGATTCACGTCAAATTTGTTTTGAGTTAAAAAAATCAGAATTTTAAATTCTCACGATAAATTCACATTTAAAAAATTTATAACTCTATTGAAAGAAACTCTTATAAAATATTTTACGATAAAATTATAGTTATAAATGAAAATTTCTAAATTCACGAAGTATGTTTAAGAAAAGTGCAAAAACTCGTGGATGTTAAGCGAGTCGACCGAGGTTAAGTGGATCTTAAAAAAAAATCACGCAAAAATAAAAATAAAAACTCGTTTCCCCACTATGTTACTATGAAGGTAAGTATGTGTTACTAGTATTTAAACAAATAAAATATTTAACCATGTGTTGCTACAAAGACAAATATATTTTTGTAAGGACAAGTATGTGTGTGTGTGTGTTTTTTTATTATTATTATTTTTTTATTTTGTTCTTCAATTCTTTAAATCAAGTTTTTTTTTTTTGGCGCTTGTCTTGTTCATGTATTAACACATATTTATCCTTCCAAGAACACATGTTTGACTTTATAGTAACACAATGCGGGAGTGAGTTTTTTTTTTTTTTGCCTTTGCGCGATTTTTTTGACAAATATGTATTACTTGTTCTTATAGTAACACATATTTGTCCTTACAAGAACATGTTTGACCTTATAGTAACACAACATGAGAGTGAATTTTTATTTTTGTCTTTAAACGAGTTTATTAGACACACATGTATTACTTGTTCGTATTGTAACACATATTTATCTTTATAATTGTTGTGACATGGAATATAAGCGACTAGTTAAGCTCGCGGCTCGTAGAGAGGCGAGCATCCTAAAGACACGGCGAGCAGTCCAGCTAACCCAACGAGGCCTGTGGACTTCGCGGCTAGGGATCGAGTCCGGCGGCCTAAACCGGACGCGAGAATCCGCTCGGCAGGAGCGAGGTATAGCGAGCGGGGAGAATTGGCTAAAAAGAGAAAGAGATCCCACAAGGCCGAGGACAGAAAGACTATTCCTTAAAAGGGAAAAGATCTCGCCGCCGTAAGAGATATCTCGCCAAGTTGCCACGTGGAGCACTCCGAGAGGGCCGTCTCATTTGCTCGTCCGTGCGTTGTCGTACCTAGGCATTAAATGTTGTACTTCTACATTAAATGCACTCCGATTTCTTGGAATTTAGTAGCTGCAAAATAACTTGTATAAATATGCCCTATTGGGCAAAATAACAAGGATCGAAAAATCCACACTTAAGGACTGGACTCACACTCTTAGCAATCCTTTGTGTCTTTATTGCTTTATGCTTTCATTCCTCCATAGAATCTTGCATTTAAAGCTCATCATTGTCATTTAATATCTACCAACTCTTGTACAAACCTACTAACTAAACAGTCGATAATCACGTCTAATACGTTATCATTAGAGTGGTTATTCGGTGTAACAATAATAATAACACATGTTTGACCTTATAGTAACACAACTGAGAGCGAGATTTTATTTATACCTTTGCGCGATTTTTTTTTTTTTTTTTGAAAAATCTACTTGACTGATCGACTCACTTAGGATTCACAAATTTTTTATATGGGTAATTTTATGGATCCTAAATTCGTAAAATATTTCATACTCCATCTGTTCCAGGTGAAAGTTTCTCTTTTTTTTTTTTTTTTTTTTTTTTTTTATTTTGGTCCGTCTCAATCAAAATTTCTCATTCTTTTTTTTGTACCACGATAATATATTTAATACACTTTTATACTTTTCATGACACATTTTATCTCTCCATCAAATAATTATATTATACCATTATTTTATTACAATTCCTTAAATATTGTTTATTGTGCCAAAAACAATGTAAAACTTTCACCTGAATTGTTGTCCATTATTACTCTTCAAGAAATGCAATTTTTACATTCTAATAATACACAACATCAACTATTCTTAATGACATAAAATTAAAATTAAACCCTATCAAAATTCTAAAATAAATATATATTTTTACTATTTTGAAATTATAAAAGATAAAGTATATTGTTATAATACCCCTAACTTTTCTAGTATTATTTATTATCTTTGTTAATTTCAAAATATCAAATTTTATTAAAATTAAATATTTTTCATATCTTGCAAATTTTAATAAATAATATCTTTCAATTTCATTATTTTTTAAAAAGAATTTTTACTTAAGATCAAATTTTGAGTTTCCCATGAGATACAAATGCCTAATTTTTCTCACTTGGAAATATATTTTCTTCCCTATTTTTTTAATTCCTAAATCTTTTAAATAAAGATTTTAAAATCTTTTAATATTTAAATATTAGTCCTTATTTCACTCAAGCAAAAGCCCAAACTCAAGCACATGCCTAATATTTATTTATATAAGAGTTTCTACCTAGAAAATTACACACAAAAATAAAATCATATTTTTTCAACAACGGCCGCAGCTTTTCACTTTCTCAAGAATAACGGTGTTTTCATTCTACCAAAATCTTTTCAATTCCTAGTCTTTAATTAATTAATATGATCAATATTATATTATCTCTTTATCTTTATTGCATCTCCATGTTTAATTTGGTGTCCATGAGATATTAAATATTTTTATCCCTCATATGATATTATATATATATATATATATATATATATATATATATATATATATATATATATTTATTTATTTATTTATTTGTGCAGTGTGTGTACAATGTGTCCGTGTGTGTAGTGTATATGTGCGCATGTGTGTGAGCAGTGTATATGATGTGTGTGTGTTAGTATATTGTTGTGTATGTGTTTGTATTTTGTGGTGGGTGCGTGAGTTGGGTGCAGTGCGCGAGTTGGGTGTGTGCACAGTGTTAATTATGTGTGTTTTCAATAAAATAATTTATGCAGAGTGTGTTAATTATGTATGTGTTTTTAATAAAATAATTTATGCAGTGTGTGGGTATTTATTTGCTATTATGTATTTTTATTTTATTTCATTAATATTATTTTATTTATTTATTTATTCTATTCCATTAATTATTTTTAGGATTAATTATACACCTTGCTACTATTAGTATAATTTTAGTTTAATTCGTACAAAATTAGTTTGCATACAATTTGAGAATTAGGGTTTTAATTTATGAATTTATTTTAATTGTTTAGTTTAGGTTACGATATATTAACAGAAGATAAAAAAATATATTTATCCTTATAGATTTAAGTTGAGGAATCATTCTTGTTAATTTATAAGTAAATTTAATTGTTTATGTTAGGCGACGGTAACCGCGAGGAGTAGGGATTGAGACATTTGCATCAATTTCATCCACGTTATTAATTTCGGTGGAAATTCCTATCTTACTATGTTTGTCTCTATTAAATGCGATATGTGATTTTATTGTCATTCATGTGAAATATTTATGAGGAAATGTCCGACTTTTATAAATGAGATGGTAATAGGTCTTTGACCTTTATAAACGAGGTGACGATAGGTCTTCCGACCTTTATAAACGAGGTGATGATAGGTCTTGACCTTTATAAACGAAGTGACGATAGGTCTTCCGACCTTTATAAACGAGGTGATGATAGGTCTTCGACCTTTATAAACGAGGTGATATTAATGGACTAAATGTTAATGTGATTGATTAATTTAATAACTTATTGTATTTAGTTTAGACAAGCATGTCCCCACCGAGCCGTGGTTTACTCACCCTTTCTTTTTCCCCTTTTCATATTGAGAGCCAACGTGGTACAACGGAGGATGCATAGTCCGAGATCTAAACAACTCACTTTTAATTTTATCTAGTTATTCATTTAAATTTTTAGTGACAAGTTTTAATTTTTATTGTCGTTGATACTCACTCGAATTTAATTAAATTGGATTTTATTTTAAAGTATTCTCGCTGATTGTCAAATAGAGTTGTAGTTTTTTTTTCAAGTTAAAATCTTGTTCACGCCTATTATTTTAAAATTATTATTTATTTTCAAAAATTTTCATTTATTAAAATTGGGGCGTGACAATTGTGAATCAATTTCACTATAAAATTTATTTATATTATTTAATAATATTAATTATTTTATTAAAATATATCAATTTAATAATAATATTGCATAATAAAATAATTAAATTTTAAAGTAAAACTACTCTTATACAAAAGGGTGTTCTTGGAACGGTCAAAGCATATCCCTTTTGTTAAGGGAAAGGGCTGCCTTCTCGAGATTCCTCATCCCAAATTTCCAATTCAGGCCCTCTTAAATACTTTTATTTCTATCTTCTCCCTTTTGTTTTCTTTTTTATCCTTTTCTTTTCTTTTAAATTGTTAAACCACGAGAAATATGCGGTGGAAATTGTAAGCAAAACTTGTCCAAACTCCAAATGAAGAAAAAGAAAAATGTCGAGTATGACCCCGTTGATGGATTTTTGTAAAAATTAAGGAGGTGATGTTTTTTCACTTTTAAGTCATTTTGGATGGTATTTTCTTTAATAAGAAATCTTGTGTTATCATTCCATAAAATGTAGTTTGAGCGAAGGAAATGAACTTCCTCCGTTACATAAATTTAAATAAAAAAATATTAGTAAGAATTTGAAGGGTAATTTTGTAATTTTTATGTGCTCCCTCCGTTTTATAGAAACTTCATAGGAGTGAGTGCACACATTTTAAGAAAGAAGAGTAATGATTGAGGTTTTGAAGAGTAATTTGTAAACTTTTATGTATAAAGTAAAAAAATTGAGTTGTGTGTATGTGTGAGTTAAAAAGTAATGACATTTTGTGTAAATTAGTGGAAATTGTGATGGTGGAGTTTATAAAGGATTTTTATTTTAAAGGCATGAAACTTATTGTGGGACAGAGACGAAAAAAGAAAGTGTGAAAGATTTTATGGGATGGAGGAGTATAAAATAAAGAAATTAGTTGCATTATGTGTATGTGTGGACCCATAAAATAATAATATTTTATGTAAATATGAAGATATTGTGAGGATGAAGCTTATAAAGTATTTTTTTCATTTTAACAGTGTAAAAGAAATAGACGAATAAAAAAAAAGTATAAATGATATCTTAAAATGGGGAGAATAATATTTTTTAAATAAAAAAATAAATACCTTTTAGAATAAATTTCTGCTTCACTACATGAACCACTATCTCATATAAAATCTTTATACTTTTGAAATACCTCTAAAATGTGAAGAAAAGTTGCTGCCATAGCTAGCATGCCCCTGCACTAATTAAACTTCTAATGTAATTTTTTTCTTTTTCTTTTCTTTTCTTTTTTTTTTTTTTGACAAAGAAAGAAATAGTTTATACAATACAATAAGTATAAACGCAAACAAGCTATTTTCTAGGCTCGAACAATCCCTCCAAACCAATCGCGAGAAATGGAGGGACCAGCTGCAATCTCCGCCTTCCAAAAGAACCCAGTCTCCGTTCTCGTAAAGAGAAACATCCAGATACCTCCTGCAACCTCCTTCCAAAAATCAAAGAGGACAGGCAAAGATCCACTAAGAGTCGAATCCCCAAAAGATGGGGCCCACATGCAACCTCCGAAGGGAGGGAAGAACACACATGGTGTAAAAAAAGCTGCGACAAAGTTTCACCTTCAAAAGGAAGAGAAGAACACACAAGGTTTAGAAAAACCGCATAAACAATGTCCAGACTTCATTACAGAAAGACAAAGCAGATACGCCAAGCAGACACAACCAAGAAAACAAAGAAAGAAACAAAAATAAAAACGAACCCAAAAACAACAAAACCACAAAACAAAAAAACCAAAACCAAAAATAAAAGGGGTCAAACCCCCACCTGTATAATACCCAAATGTAATCATTTTTTTAAAACCCAAACGAATATTGACTGCAACAAAAATATATAGGTAAAAAATTTTGTGAGTCCGGCTCACAATGACTCAGTGAGATAATTCATAAATTAGTAGTATAAATTAACATTCATTTCTTATAAAATGTCATTAAAAAAATTATATTTCGTCTCACTATGAGATAGTTTCACATATGGCCTTCTAAAAATATAACTTTAGTGAAAAAATTCATCATATTTAAAATTTTGAATTTATAAAAACTTAAAATTAATTATTAATTTATATTAATTTTTTAATATTTTCTCATATAGTTGAAGCATAATTTCAATTTTTTTCGAACAATGTGTCAGTGTCAGTGTTTCCAATAATGGAGCACCTTGTGCCGTCTGTTCCACTAACACCAAATTATTTTACTATTAATTCTTTTAATTTAATTTAATTTATTTATATTAGGAATCAGAATTTTTGGTTGTACGTCACTGGATTGGCTATTTATTCAATTGAGATGCATGATCAATTTTTATTTGATTATGCTTTAGTCTTGTATGCATCCTACGTAACGTGTAATTCAAATATATTTTTAAACCTGCCATTTTTATTTTTATCGATCACAGTTATTTTTCACTAAATAGTTACGGTCAGTTATGATATAACAACTATAATTATTCAGTAAAAATAAAAATATTTATACAAAAATATATTTAAATTATATAATGTAATTGGTGCACAAAATATGTTATTATATAAATTGAAGTGGTCTGCTCTATTGGATGTCAGTGATGTTTTCAACTCCATTTTATTTGTATACATATAATTTAATTTGGGGTGAATTTTTATGTTTCGTATACATTATAAATTTATGGTGTTATTACTTTTAAAAAAATTAAAATATCAAATATTTGATCAAAAGTATTAAAAATTTTATGAGGAATATCAATGATTAGAATCAATGATCTTATATTTGATCAAAAGTATCATACATTTAATGAAATTGAAAAATAACATTTTAAAGTATTAAATATTTAATCATAAATATCAAATATTTAACAGAAAATATAAAAATTTATTATATTTGAAAATGAAACACAATAAGCTTCCGACCCTATCTCATTTCTGTCGACAGGAAAAATATTTTCTATGAGGAAGTGATATGTCTCAAGTGGTTGAAACTAAAAGGTTATGGGTTCGAGTCGTCATTTAACCGATTAAAAATATATATATATATTTTCAATCCTGGATCGAATAAGTTGCAAAATGACAAATTTTTTTGAAGGAATAAGTTGCAAAATGAGATTAATTAAATGAATTTAGAGTAATTTAAATAAAAATCTTGCTTAACAATTTAGTTCATATCCCATCACAACTTGTTTGATTTTTTGTTTGGCTAAGAATAAATGTCGATCAAAGTCAACCATCAAATCAAAATATTCAACCATTTCATTTTCAACAATCAATCAAACTAATCCAATTTTCTTTGCTATAATATTTTCTTCCCAACAAAATTTTTACATTTACATCATCAACCCACGAAAAAGAAAAATAAAAATTAATAATTTTAATTATATCCAATCAAAACGGCATAATGTGAGTCGTTTTCGTATCGTACCAAGAAACACACGTATTCTTCGAACTACACCGGAAAACTCTCAGCAGATCGCCGCACATTTGCCTCACCGCCGGCGAGAAATTGCTCTGCAGCACCACCAAGATTTTTCCCATCCCATTGCTCTCCACCACCGCCGCCGCCGCCCTCTTCTCCCCGAACAAACAACACAGGCTCCACAGCACCGCCACCGCCGTCTCCGTCGCCGCCGTCGATACCTTCAACAACTTCTTCACTATCGCCTCCACGCACATTCCGCTTCCACAGATCTCGTTCCTCCCTTCTTTGCAACCCGACATCAACTCGAGCAGCTTCAGCGCTTTTTCCGTCGATGCGGCGTTCATTTCCGCCGCCGAGAGCGCCGCCGCCAGTACCTTGACTCCTCCGCCGCGAACAAGCGTTGCTCTGTTCCTCTTTAGAAGCGATGAACTCGTCAGAAAACTCAAGCAAGCGTCGACGCCTTCGGAGTTCCAATCGCAGGTGGTTATTAATCTCAAAAGCTCCGAGTAAATCTCTTCATCTTCTGCGATTGAAGATGAATGTATCCCCAATCGCAATTTCGTGGATATGAGATTCAGAAATTTTGCTACTGCTATTCTTAATTCCAATCTCCCTTGCTTCAGACCCATCACAATCGACGATTTAAGATCAATTTTCCCAATTTCATGATCCACAATCACAATTTTCTCAGAATCCTTCAGCAATACATTGATAAACACAATAACCTTCTCCAATAAACCTAAATCCCTCACTTTCCGGACAAGCGGCAAAATCAATTGCAGAATGCGGCCACCTCCGGCGGCCAAAAACCTCCCGTTTTCCTCCGATTCAGCGGCGAACGAAGTGAGCCTGGAAATATTTTCCGTAACCGCGGAAAAATAGAGAAAACTGAGTTTATGCATGGATCTGAGTTGAGTACAGAGTAGGAGAATGAGTTCACTCGCGTGGTCGGAAGTGAGCGAGTGAATGGGCGGGGAGGCGAGCTGGGTGGACGAGGCGGGACCGACTCGACCCAGATTTTGATGAGTCGTTGGAGGGTATAATTAGGGATGAGGTCTTTGTTATGCAGCACCTGCATGGTGGCGGGGCAGGTGTTGTTGCCGCCGTCTAGCCACCGCTGGATACTACTCCGGTCGTAGGTGACGCCGGTGCAGAGACTGACCGGAGATTTCATAACATCAAGAGAGATCGGGCACCGGAAATAACTCGGTACAGTTACATACAAATCGTCCCTCACCATATTCAACTCACCGAGTTTGAGAGAGAGAGAGAAGGAGAGAGAAAGGAAGAACAGAGGAAAGTGGTGAGAGAGGGAGGGGTATAAAGAAAGAGAGCAAGAGTCAAAGGAAAGGTGATGTCATAGATTTTGCTTTTCTATCATTTTAGGTATATTTAAATTGAAAATAATATTCTTTGGGTATATTTTGATTTTATTTTTGTGAATATTAATATTAATATTAATAATAATATATGGTCAATGAAAGGTTCTTTAAATCAGTGGTGCGTGTGTTGGATTTTATAGAGAAATCGTTTTCTCATAAGTGAGTGTGCTGCTGTTTGGTTCTCCACCTCTGTTTGTCCTTTTGCTCATTACCATTCAAATTAATATTACTTCATTTGCATCCAACTTTTTACTATTTACTTTTTTAGAACATATTTTTGAGTTTTTAAATATAGCCTAATATTATAATGTAGGCATAAAATATTCACGGCGAATTTTTATGTATTTTGTATATATTTACGGTGTTTTACTTTCTAATTTCATTCATTTTTTTATTCTTTTGGTCAAATATTTGATACTATTAGTTATATATTTAATATTTTAAGTATTTTTTTAAACTTGATATTTTAAATTTAAATATTATAATATTATATTTTTATATTAAAATTGAATAATTTAAATAGTAAAATTATTAATTTATTGTAGATACTGCTTGGAAAATAATATGATATCAATAACCCTAATTTTTAATACTTTTGATGAGATTCTTAATACTTTATATTAAATATTTGATACTTTAAATTTCTCAAATATTGTAAGTAATAACACTGTAAACTTATGAAATATACGAAATATAAAAAACCTACCCAAGATAAGGTTTTAAAACTTTTTTTTAGCCTCCGTTGAATATTAAAATTTTGTCAAAGGTTTATATGATATTTATTAATGATAAGCTTATCATTAAATTGTTTTGAAAATTCTAAAATATCAAATAATTGATCAAGATTATTAAGAATATCACTACGAGTATCAAGAATTAGATTTAATGTTATTATATTATTGTGGAAGAGTATTAAATATAAAAATACAGTATTATAATATTTAAGTTTAAAATATCAATTTTTTTAAAAAACATGTGAAGTGTTTAGTATTTGATCAATAGTACCAAGAATTGAATAAGAATTCATGATATTATAGTGATCCATATCATGAATCATGTTCATATAAAATCCACTCTAAAATTTTCTTTCAAAGTGTCATCGAGAAAAAAAAATTATTTTACAAACTCTCTCACAAAAAGAAATTAATGAATTATTTTAAACCTATTTTACACAGGCACCCATAAAAATTTAAATAAAAAATAAATGTGCATATTAATATAATTATATATATACATATATAGACTCAAAAAATTGGGCCAGCAACCCCAGTTACCTCTTATACCCATCACTGATTATTCAATCAATAAAAATATGTAAAATAATATAAAAAAAAATAATTATTAAAGAGAGAAACAATAAACAATATGTTAAATCATTTTTTTACAAATGGATTAAAAGAGTGCTAAATTACCCATTGATAGGTAAAGTTTTTTTCCTAATAAATGTATCTTGAAGTAATATATTATCATTTTGCATCACAGATATGATTATAATGAATTATGTTTACTTTCAATTTTCACAAAATCCATCGAACATGTATATCTGTGTTGTTTCTTATTGGTAAGATATTGTTCGAATTATTTGTTTATTATAGGTAAGATATTGTTCGAATTATTGTTTTGTTTTCTTGGGTTTGAAGATTAGGTTCTAATTGTGTTGGATATTATTAGAATATAGTTTGAATAGTAAAATGTCGACTTAAATTGATAGAATTTTCTAATGATATCATGCTTTAAAAAAAAAATACTCCGACCATTACAATTTAGATGGTTTAAAATTAAAAAAATGAATGTTATAATTTTATTTTTATACCCAAAATTAAAAAAAAAAAATTTACCCTACCAAACTAAATTCTTACAAACATCTCTTATTTACACATCATACCACTTATTTCCTCACTATAATTAAATTTTCTCCACTTAATTAATCACTCCAATAAAATTGAAAAGATTCATTTATCATTCACTTCACACCTTTTAATACTAATAAACAACACTTTTATTAAAATTAGGTGTCATTTGATTTTGAACAATTTAAATTATAACGAAAGAAATACTATTTTAAAGATAAGAAGTGGTACTTTTTTTAATTTTTAAACAACTAATATTATTAAATTAATATATTTATTGAATTAATTAATATTCTTTTAAAGTGTTATATATAATACAAATTGAAATTATACATGAGATAATTAATTTGAGTCACCGTTACTTAGTAAAAAGAATTTGTGATATATTACAATAAGGCGGTGCCTAACGTCTCCAATGTGTGATTGGGTTGGTAAAAATGTAAAAATTTAAATACAAGAAAAGGAAAAGGAAAAGAAAAAGGAAAAGGGGGTAGAATAGCATAGACATAAGTGAATGGGGCCGGGTGAGGGTGATAGAGTCAAAGACAGAGTGGGGCCCGCAATTAGGCAGCCCCTATAATTTAAGGTGAATGTACCAAACGACTGATTCATAGTGGGAAGGGAAGAAGCATATGGTGAGGATAACAACCGGGCTGGTGGGCCCATACAAAATCACTCTTAGGTATCTAATGGTTTATCTGGGTCGATAAGTCACGATAAGTCCAATACAGATTGTTAACAAAATGTTTGGTTTACATATTGTGTCGGTAAGATTGAACATACGAATACCAACGCGGATTAAACTTCAAGCAACCTTCAAAGATTATCCTTCCCTTTTTTTTTTTTAACACAAATCATTCACAAAATTAAGGTTCCAAAAGAACCCAATCAAACACCTTTAGGCTCCATCTCGGATGGAGTGGATTTGAAATCAAGGGATTTGAGTATAATATACAATGCATTCTCACAAACTAAAATGGAGAAAAGCTAAATGAATGGATTTGATACACTCAAATATTAAGCACAAGTGGGAGAAGTGAGGGGATTTCAAATGACTAGGTTTTCTTTGGGTATTTGAAATCCTCCTACTTATAAGTAATATTTGTGTGAAGCAAATCCATTCATTTAGTTTTTCTCCATTTTGATTTGTAAATGTATGGTATATTATCCTCAAATCTCTTGATTTCAAATAACTCCATCCAAATGGAGTCTTATGTAATTCACCTAGTTGCTTATTGTTTAAAGATGCACACATTTCTTGAAAAATGGTCACATGCACGAGTCTCTCGCATTCTATTAAATGAAAAGCGAGCAAATACCGAAAATCAACAGCAATGTCTCTGTATAATCTTCCACATACGATTCCGTAATTTTTACTCGAAACTTAAATTCATCGAACGAAGATGGCAAATCAACATTCAACAATTAGGGAAAAGGAAATAAAAAACAAACTTACAGCCAAGAAAAACACACCCAAAGCCAAGAAACAGTTCATCTCCTTCAAAAGGTAAGGCACGGCCCAGATCGAATACATAGAAAAAAACAAGATTTTTACGAGAAGGTGAACTTTAACCGGTAATTTTTTTGCGCTTAGTAAGATCCAATCTTAATGATGAGTGTGATTTCTAGTCCCAAACCGCGAGAAATCTATTAAATTAAACAAGAACCCAAAAATAGAGAAGATATAAAAAGTAATCATAAAGGAAAAACGATAACTTGTGAATTTGGTCGACATATTCAAATTGTAATAGAATCGAAACACATAAAGCACGTAACATACCCACAAAGCGTCGAGGAATGACGATGCGCGTTGTGTGAATTGAATCCCCAAATAGCGAAATTAATTCGGACTCCGAGTTGGTTCAAAATTTCATCTTCCCCCAAACAAATTCGAGACACTAGGGTTTCTTAAGGGTATTTTAGTCTGAAAATTATGCGAATCGGGAGAGGAAAACGGAGTCTGGCAGATATCGTGTGGAAAAATCATAGATGAAATAACTTGTCTAAACAAGAAATAGTGGCGGGCCGCATCGGTTGTCTTGGGCCGAGCGAGTTATACCAAACAGTGCGCAACGTCGATTAGTAGCTTATCGTGGGCTAATCGGCCCTATCAAACATGGCCTTAGAGCATCTCCAATGCACAAACTCAAATTCGCCATCAAAAATATTAATTTGCCACCAAATTTGCCACAAACAAGATAAAATCATCTCCAACCATTAATTTCAACTCAAATAAGAATATTCTCTTGGAATATTCTTATTTTAACATTCTTTCTACTTTATCTTTGATTTATAAAAATAAAAATATATTTATTTCAATGATATAAAATACTCTTGCAAAAAAATATGACATAAAATATCAAAATTCAATTACAAAATTCATCACAAATACATATTAATATTAAAAAAGTTACATATTAATACAATACAATGCAAAATTAGGAAAATATAAATTACATACTAATTGTCTTTTGTTGATGTTGCATGTGATGTTATCACATATTCTCGCTACATCGTAATTTGACCCTTTCTTTCTTCATATAACTAACTTTTATTCTCTAACAGCTTCAATATTGTAGTAGATGTTGTGACATTGCGGGTTGAAAATCTAGAACATTCTACAAGGATCTGGAATGAAGACTTAGTCAAATGTTGCCGAGAATGCCGTAACATTGAGGACGGATTCCGAATCTTCTACAAGGATCCAGATTCAAGACTAATTCCGAGAGAGATTTAGAAGGACCTAGATCATGCGGTTGCGGGAGTAAAAACCACGAAATCAACTATCTACATGGACGGTTATGTGAGAGAATTAAGGGGAAGTTATTTTGGAGTCTTTCTAGATCCATCTACAAGGATCTATGGTTGAAGCAAAGGACGTCTATAAATAGAGGACCGAGGACTTCAAAGAATGGCAAGGAATATCCAAATATCAATTGTTGAGTGTGTTAGTGCATCCAAGAGATAGGGATGTTATTCCCCCTTTACGTTGGTACTTGTGCATGTTACCTCGTTTACCAACATAGGTTTTTTTGAAGTGTCATTAAGCGTAGATGTCTTTGATACTTTGATTTACTTTGACGGTGTAATATTTTGTAATACTACACTTAGCCGTTTAAGAGTCAATAGGTGATATTGAGTCTTTATTTTCCGTTGTAAAGGTTACATCTTGAAAACTCTTTACACAAACTTTTGTATTCACTCTCGAATTAGTGAAGCGTTTCGCCGAGCATCATAGACTTTAATTAACAAGTCTATGAAAAATTTACTCCTTTGCATTGTAGTGTTAAGTCTTCCATTTGTTTACTTTACTGATATTTTAGATGTTGTAGTGCATGCCATAACATTCAGTACAACATCACTGCTTTTACACTACAAGCACACTTTCATTGGCACCAGAGCACTAAAACTTGACGGTACTAAGTTTAGATCCTGTGTTTTAGTGTGTCTTTTTATTTTGCAATGGAGTATCCACTCTCTCGATCTATTAGACCTCCTGTTCTTGATGAAACAACTATGCCTATTGGAAGCCTAGGATGCGGATGTATATCAAATCCATAGATGAACGATGCTTGGAGGAGCGTTCTTCTGGATGGACAGCCCCGAGAACTCAGCCTGATAATGAAGGAGAAACTCAAGTCAAATGTGAACTGGATCGACAAATGATGAAAGCACAATTGCTAGTTACAATTCTAAAGCCTTAAATGCAATTTTTGTCTCGAGTTGATATGACTATGTTCAAAATCATATCTAAGCGTGTCGGTCTGCAAAAGAGGCTTGAGATCATTTACAAGAGCATTGTAAGGGGTCCGATAGTGTTCGTAGAACCAAACTACGAATGCTAGGCACGGAGTTCGAGAACACGAGAATGAAGGAAGATGAAACCATTTCATCTTAAAATGAACGTGTCACGAGATTGCCAATGAAGCTCAATTGCTTGGAGATCCAATTTCAAATACCAGGTTAGTGCATAAGATTTTACGTTTTGTTCCTAAAAGATTTGACGCAAAAATTTGTGCTATAGAGGAAGCGAAGGACACAAATACGTTAAGTCATAATGAGCTAATAAGCATTCTTAAGACCTATGAGATCAACTTCATCCAACCAGAGGAGAATGATGGCAAGAAGATTGTTGTTTACAAAGGAGAAACATCTTCAAGTGATGTACATCAATCTTATGTTACCGAGATTGATTACGATGAGGATGTGACGGTCTTATGTTGTAACAATCCCGACAACATCGCCCTGTGACAAAGAAGTTTAACTCATACCCGAGGAAAACGATGAGCGAGATCCAAGGGGAATATCCAACCAAAGATCCAAATCAACACAACACCTACCCCGAAAGAAGGAGAGATCGGAATCAATCAAGGCAAACCGAAAAGGTAGTAAATCAAGGTATGATCCTGAATTCAGAAAATCTGTTAAGTGTGATGCATGCACTTTGGATTTGGACACTATGCAAATGAGTGTACAAATACCGGACTTAGGAGAAAACTGAATTTTAATGCTACCTTAAGTGATGACTCGGATAATGAAAATGATGATTTAAAAGATGAGGAACTTGCTTTTATGCTAAAATTGATTATGATGACTCTGGATGATGATCTGGATGACTCGACTCGAGATGTTGCATCGAGATGTTACAACATTGAAGCAACATCGGATCAAATTTCTCCGTGATTTGAGCAGTTTTGTTGGGTGTGTTGAAGAAAGCAGATAACACTTCAAGAAACAAGAATTGATGAATCGACTATAAAAATTTGTTAGACAAATGTCTTTGAACAAGATCAATCTCTAAAGTCTTTAACTAAAGAGAATGATGATTTGAAAGAAACAGTGACTAAACTAGAAATCATACTTACGAGAAGAGATTTGGAAATTTCTAAGCTAAAAGAGGAACCGAAAGGAACTTCTTTAAGTTTTAAGAAATATACCAAAAGTTCATCGATATGAATGATGCTCTAGTAATTAGTCGATCTAATAAATTTGGTTTAGGATATAAAAATGAAACATCTTCTATGTTTGAGAATCTGTGAAATTTGTGAAAGCTAGAATCGATACCAAGGTAAAAGTTGAGGCTCAAACAAAGACTAACAAGAAGAAACAAGCGTAAAAGAAGTATGTGTGTCATTATTGTGATGAAATTGGTCATATTCGTCCTTCTTGTTTGAAAGACCGAAAGATCTAAAAGATGCTAAAATATTGTCTAAAATGTTGTCACATTCTAAGCAACATGTGTCAAAGATAATCTCTAAAAGGAAGGATAAAGTTATGCAGTAACATGGTTTACTCTTCTCGAAAGCATGTGTACCAGGTTTGTGGTATTTTGATAGTGGTTGTTCTAGACATATGACTGGTCAAATCAACTTCTTATACTGAATATGAATCTTTTAATGGTGGAACCGTAACATATGGTGGTGGTACTAAAGGAAAAATCATTGGAAAAAGAACTTTAAATGTTGAAGGTTTTCCTAAACTAAAAATATTTTGCATGTTGATGGCCTACTTGCTAATTTGATTAGTATAAGTCAATTATGTGATGATGATTTGTATGTAAAATTTGACAAAAACTCATGTTATGTTCTTGACAAAAATAATGAATGTTTGATGGTGGTAATAGGTCAAGCAGATAATTGCTATTTAATTGGAAAAAAAAAAATGTGTGTAATTTGACAAAACATGATGAAAATGTCTTATGGCATCAAAGATTAGGACATACAAATTATAGGAACATAAGGAAACCGGTTAAAACAGAAGCCGTGCTAGGATTGCCTAAACCGAAGTTTGATAATACTTTGCTGTATGTGGTCCATGCCAAAAAGGTAAACAGTAAGAATGTCGCATAAAATGTTGTCATATTGCTCGACACATCGCTGTTTTGAATTCGCATATGGATCTGATGGGTCCAATGGAAATCAAAGCATTGGTGGTAAGAAATACTCACTTGTTGTGGTTAATGATTACTCTCGGTATACTTGGATTGAATTTTTGAGAGAAAAATCGAAGCCTTTAATGCTTTTAAAATTCTTTACAAAAGATTTAAAAGCTGTTTTCAACTTGAAAGTTAGCGAGAATTAGATACGATCATAGTAGGGAATTTGAAAATAGTATGTTTTCGATTTTTGTGAAAGAAAAGGTATATTGCATGAGTTTTCTTCACCTAAAACTCCACAACAAAATGAGATTCTTTGAAAGGAAAAATAGAACTTTACAAGAAATGGCTAGAGTCATGCTTACATCTAAAAATCTTGCTAAGAGATTTTGGGTGAAGCATTGAATACAACATGTCATATTTCTAATAGAGTTTTTCCGAGATCTGGTTACGATCAAACTTCATATGAGATTCTCGAACAATAGAAAACCAAATGTGAAATATTTTCATGTGTTTGGTTTTATGTGTTATATTCTAATGATAGGGATCGGCTTCACAAGTTTGATTCAAAAGTGATAAAGGTTTTTTCTTAGGTTATTCTAGAAATAGTAAAGCCTATAGAATCTTTAACCTTAGAACTAACACTGTTCAAGAATCATTAATGTTGTGTTTGATGATGATAAAAAGCTTACAGGATGACAATGATGATGAAGATGTGTCGATGTTCTTGAAGTTCAAGATAATCACTGAAATCGAGAGAATGTGTCACCGAATGTTACAACATCTGGTGCAACATCCCTGAAATTTCAATGATTCATCTCGAAACAATCAGATACACCAAAGCTGAATCCATCTAGTCGTATAACCAAAAATCATCCACAGAGACAGATCATTGGTGATGCTTCGGTTGGTGTACAAACCGAGAAGGAAAGTAAGTTCAAAAGAGCATGCAGATTTGGTAAGATCAATATGTATGTCTTCTCTTTGTAATGTTGTTAATGCAGAGTGCTACTATTACGAAATTGAACCTAAAAATGTTCTTGAAGCATTAAAAGATGAAAATTGGATTAATGCTATGCATGAGGAACTTAATCGGTTTGAAAAGAACGATGTTTGGACACTAGTTCCAAGGCACGATGATGTCAATGTTATTGGAACTAAGTGGATTTTTAGAAATAAAAGCTGATGAGTCTGGTAACATTATTAGAAACAAAGCTAGGTTAGTTGCACAAGGGTATACACAAGTTGAATGTATTGATTTTGATGAAACATTTGCACCTATTGCTAGGATAGAATCTATTAGATTATTACTAGCAATTGCATGTTTTATTGATATTAAACTTCACCAAATGGATGTTAAAGCTGCATTTTTAAATGACATTTTATTAGAAGAAACATATGTTGAACAACCTAAGGGATTTGAAAACCCACAATATCCTAATCATGTTTATAAGCTAAAGAAAGCATTGTATGGTCTAAAACAAGCTCCTAGAGCATGGTAAGGTAGACTTACTGACTTTCTTTTGCAATTTGGTTTTATTAGAGGAATTGCTTGATAATACCTTATTCATCAAACAAAATGGAGAAGATTTACTAATTGCCCAAATATATGTTGATGATATAGTCTTTGGTTCAACTTGTGATAAAATGCTAAACAATTTTGTTGAAGCAATGACTGCAACATTTGAGATGAGTATGGTTGGGGATCTAAATTACTTTTTAGGTCTTCAAATTAAACAAGAAAAAGATGGTATTTTCTTCTCACAAAGCAAATATGCTAAAAACTTGGTGAAAAGGTTTGGTTTGGAAAATTCTAAGGTAATGAAAACACCTATGGGATCTACAGAAATTGTGTAAAGACAATGCTTTGGACAAGAAATTGATCCAACACCTTTGTATAGATCCATGATATGTAGTCTTCTTTACTTAACCTCTAGTAGACCGGATATCATGTATAGTGTTTGTGTTTGTGACAGTACCAAGCATGTCCAAAGGAATCACACTGAATGCGGTTAAGAGAATTATAAGATATGTTGCGGTACAAGTGATCTAGGTGTTTGGTATACCAAGGACACAAACAACACACTTGTGGGATATAGTGATGTTGATTGGGCTGGAGACATAAATGACGTAAAAGAAATGAGTGGTGGCTGTTTCTACATGGGAAACAACCTGATTTCATGGCACAGTAGAAAGCGTAAGCGTGTATCACAATCCACCGCAGAGTCCGAATACATCGCGGCAGAAGTTGTTGTACACAACTTCTATGGTTGAGTAAGATGTTTCATGATTATGGTATTAAAAGTGATATTTTAAGCGTGTATTGTGATAACACTAGTGCTATTAATGTTTCAAAAATCCTGTACAACATTCACTCACTAAGCACATTAGTATAAGACATCATTTTATAAGGGATTTATTAGAGAAAGATATTGTTAAGTTAGAGTATGTACCCACCGAAAATCAATTTGCTTTGATATTTTCACTAAAGCTCTTGACCATGAGAGATTCTCATTTTGAGGAAATCTCTTGGTATGTGCACTATCTAAATAAAGTTAGATAGATGTTGTTACAAATGTTGTAACATATGTGACAACATCACGGGTACAGTGTATAATTTGATTAATTTTTGAACTTTTCTTGATTAATTAATTCCTCTGAAAAATGAATTTGAATCAAAATTGATGTTGTATCGATATAAAGAGGTCTCACACTTCTCAAATGCAATTGAAAAGAAAATTAGAAAGAAAAAGCACTCAAGATGTACTAATTCACCGAGTAACTATGGAGCACGGAGTTCGCTACTACGATGTCTTCTTTTCAAAAGGTGATTAGTGTTACATCAATATGCTCACAAATCCATTGAGTAACTATGGGGCACGGAGTTCGCGACTACGATGCACTCTTTTGAAAAAGATGGATCAATGTGTGATTAAAAGTGCTAGAAAAAGCTGAAATTGTTTTGTTTGCAACATTGGAAAATTTTTCTAAGGAAAAACTAGTGTTGAAGTGTGTGTTCCAATTTTGAGTACAACATCGGGTAAGTTTTGAATTTATTTTAATTTGTGTAATTAATTAATTATGTTTAAGTTCTTAATTTGACTAAGTCATATACTAAATCCACTACTACCTTATTTAGATAATGCCGTGTAGTTTTAACTAATTGGACTAATTAATTTGAATTTTTACGGAAGTTTTTTTACCCATGATTTCATTCCCTAAATTTTAGGAGATCATGGATTTAATGTTTTAAACCACCCAGGTTCTAATATATTCCAGATTTTTCTTTGTGGGTCTATACTAATAACCGTAACTTTATTTTCTCTATATAAGTCTCGAAATTATGTTGCTCCATATACTAAAGCATAGAAGTGATCATTGTTCATTATTTTTGAAATTTCTGCATAAGTGTTCAGAGTTTTATCTTCTTTTGTCAACTTAAATTGAATATTTTAACACTCTATTTAAGTGGAAATGGCAGAAACCTAAAAGACTCACACATTCAAACTTCACCCTCAATCGAAACCTCTCCAAACTCTCAAACAAACCTCAATCTGCTCATTTGAAATGGCCACAAACCCTAATCTTGCCAATCGTTATTGAATCATCCACTACCACATCACCTCCTATGCCGTTGATCGATGCTTACCCTCTGAACATTCACATACCCACTGAAGCATCGAGCGCACAGCTGAAACCATCGCTCAAAACCTTGCTCAAAACACGAAAGGCGGCCAACGTTCTGAGCTCACAATCGGCTCTATTACGGTTGATGTGTCTCAATACCTCGCCACTCAAACTAACCCTACTCCTACACCTACTCCTGTTCCCTGAATACCCTCAATCGTCCACTTTGTAGAAGTCGACGTTCGCGATTGCTTTGCAGAATATCTTTGGCGAGAGGACACAACAATGGAGGAAGCACCCACTGTTGAAACTAGCAAAGGGAAGAGTCCAATTCTTTGAGGAGGAAATCATTTACGATCACACCGACTCTTCAATGTCGGAGGACTCGTAAGCCGATGGAGCTTGCTGCTCTTTGTTAAAGCCGCAAAAGGAAAAAGGAAGAGAAGCCCTCCATCGGTTGCTCCAAAACCGAGAAGGCGATCGGGACGTGTCTTTACTAGGGTTGATTACTCGTAATCATCAAGGAAAAAGAAGCCTATTGTGGGTTCGGTTGCAAATGAACCAATTAAGGTATTCTCGATTCGGATTCTGAAAATTCGACAAGCAAAGTGGTGAGCAGTGATTGATGCGATGATGGTGATTACGACAAGAATGTACCACTAATTGAGCTGAAAATGAAGCAAGAAAGGCGATCTAAGAAGAAACAGGCAGTGTTGTACCCGATATTGGAACAAGTGCGGCCCTAATCCAGATGACAGCGGTGATGATTACGAGGAGAAATCAAGCAAAGAATCGATCATTCCGAGAAAGGTACCGATTACGAACTTCCCGTTGGTGATGAGAATGATAGTGAACTTGAGGATTCTAGTGATGATTCGGATAGTGAAACTTTTGATAAAAAAGTTACTAAGTTGAGTAATAGGAAGCTGTTGATAGAAAGAAAGATTGATGTTCTTGAGTTTGAGTCTAAGGGATTGGTTAGATACTTAGAAGAAAGAAGTTTGATGCATCTTTGTTACATTTCTTGATTCTTTTGTGACTAATTGAGTTTATGAGTTCTATGCAAGTTTGAAAAAGGGACATGGAAGAAGAAACTCTCATTGATACGGGTCAGTAAACTTTAGGGGAGAGATGTTCCATTCACACTGAGTGATCAATTCCTTCCTCCATATTGATCACATGGATGAATAGAATGTACCTCCTATGGATGAGGTAATTCAAACTTTGACTGGTGGTAGAATAATTAGGTGGCGAGACATATGCTTGCTACTCACTTGACATCTCTATATTCAGTTATTCATAAGTTGATTGTGTATAATTGGATTCCTTCTACGAATTCGACCAAAGTGACTAAGGACCAGTACATTACGATGTTTAGGATTGGTGTTATGAGGAGATTTAACTTAGGGTGGTAATTTTCCATCATTTGATGAAGTTTGCTAGGAATATTTACGAAAAGGAACCTTCCTTATCCGAATTTGATTTATGGCTACTTGAAGAGTCATGGTTTTCAACCTAGTGAAATGAGTTGTTGAGGGGAGGGTTACTTTGATGAATATCTCACCTGTTTTCTTGAGTGGAAACAGTGGTAATTGATTTGCCTATACCAGATGCCGATGCCGCTCATAATGTTGTTCCCGATCCTGTTCATAATCCTGTTCACGATCTTTGTTCGAGATCTTTGCTCCACATCTTGCTCCACAAAATCCTAATTATCCTCTTGGTTTTATGAACTTTAATGAAAATTTTATTCGCAGCAATTGGGCGTTTTGCAGGAATCAATCAATGAGCTTCGATTCTTGAAGGATTATTGGTTAAGATTACTTTACTGCTACCACGGGAGTACCAGTGCTGGTCGTGCTCGTGGTGTTGTAATCGAGGAGATTCCTGTTCTTGATGCAAATCTAGGTGGAGATGGTGCAAATTCTGATGGAGATGGTAATGCGGTGGACACGATCTTGATCTTTGCAGATGTTATTGCAAACTTTGCAACAAGTGGAACTTCTTTGATGAAGATGAAGAAGTTCTTTGAACTTTATGGTGATTTACGGATCGGATGACCTAATGATGATGAGTGTTTCACGGGGAGATTCGTGATAGTTCCCTTGTAAATCAGTTTGATACATTTGCTTAAGTAGACTCTTATTTTGTGTCTAAAGCTCGATCTTGTTTTATCTACTAAGGCTAGGCTCTGATACTAGGTTATTTTTTAAGCATTACTACGATCTTGTTTTCATGTTCTAGTTAATGCTACGAAATGTGATATTTTAATTAGATGTTGATACTAATCTGTTTTGTTGTTTTTCTTTGAACCTTAATGGTTTATTATGTTTGAGTAAGTTTACTTTGAGTTACTTATTCTGGTTTTACTTGTTTGACTAGTTTGCTACGATAGGTTTTGGCTTCTTGAGTGTATGCTACGAGATGAGATTCTCTGTCATACATACATTGCGACTTATATATACTTTGACATATATACATCTGGTGTGTTGTAGCGAGAAAGGTCAAATTAGAGGAGATTGTTGATGTTGCATGTGATGTTATCACATATTACGCTACATCGAATTTGACCCTTTCTTTCTTCATATAACTAACTTTTATTCTCTAACTATTCAATGTTGTAGTAGATGTTGTGACATTGCGGGTTGAAGATCTAGAACATTCTACAAGGATCTGGAATGAAGACTTAGTCAAATGTTGCCGAGGATCTTTGTAACATTGAGTGCAACATTGAGGACGGATTCAGAATCTTCTACAAGGATCCGTATTCAAGACTAATTCGAGAGAGATTTAGAAGGACCTAGATCATGCGGTTGCGGGAGTAAAAACCACGAAATCAACTATCTACATGGACGGTTATGTGAGAGAATTAAGGGAAAGTTATTTTGGAGTCTTTCTAGATCCATCTACAAGGATCTATGGTTGAAGCTAAGGACGTCTATAACTAGAGGACCGAGGACTTGAGCAATGGCAAGGAATATCCAAATATCAATTGTTGAGTGTGTTAGTGCATCCAAGAGATAGAAATTTGTTATTCCCCCTTTACGTTGGTACTTGTGCATGTTACCTCGTTTACCAACATAGGTTTTTGAAGTGTCATTAAGCGTAGATGTCTTTGATACTTTGATTTACTTTGACGGTGTAATATTTTGTAATACTACACTTAGCCGTTTAAGAGTCAATAAGTGATATTGAGTCTTTATCTTCCGTTGTAAAGGTTACATCTTGGAAACTCTTTACACAAACTTTTGTATTCACTCTCGAATTAGTGAAGCGTTTCGCCTGACAGGCATCATAGACTTTAATTAATAAGTCTATGAAAAACTTACTCCTTTGCATTGTAGTGTTAAGTCTTATTGTTTACTTTACGATATTTTAGATGTTGTAGTGCATGCCATAACATTGATTACAACATCGATGCATTTACACTACAAGCACACTTTCATCTTTAATCTTCGAATTAGTATATTTTTCCCAAAGATGTCCAATCAATGCATCTTGAAGTTCTAAATGAGCATTCGGATCTCGATATTTTTATATCGGCGAAGAAAATCTTGAAATCTAGAAGTTTCATTATTTGTCATTTCTACCTCTAGAGTCTTCACTTCTCTCTCTACTACAATTGGAGCACTAAGATTCCGTTCATCCTCGATTATCATATTATGCATTATAATGCATGCGAGATATTATGTCGTGCAAATCACTCGTCATCCAAAAACAAGCGAGGATTCGCTACAATTGTAAATCGACTTTGGAGAACTCCAAATGCACGTTCCACATCTTTTACTGCAAGCTTCTTGCATCTTTACAAAATATTTTTTTGGACCACGTGGATCATGAATGGTTTGCACAAGAGTTGACCATTTTGGGTATATACCATCTGCCGAATAATATCCCGTGTTGTACTCTTTTTCTTGGATAACATAATATGCGGTATGAGTAATACCTCCGGTAAGATCGAAAAAGATGAGATCTCTCCACCACATTGATATCATTATTAGATCCTGGCATACCAATATACGTATGTCATATCTAAAGATCATAATCAACAACAACTTCAAGAATAATGGTTGGAAAACCATGCGACCTGCATATTGTCCAGCCCACGCTCTTGGACAATTTTTCCACATCCAATGCATACAATCAAGACTACCTAACATTCCACGGGAACCCACGCTCACCTATAAGAAGTAGCCTAGCAACATCATCAACGATCGGTGATCTTAAATATTTCTCTGAAAAAATCTCCACAATAGCACGACAAAATCGTTTCACACATTCAATTACAGTAGACTCTCCAATTTTAATGTATTCATCGGTAGCATCTGCTGAAAGCTGCATATGCTAGAATATGAAATCTTTGTTGTTACCTTTTGAAGTGTAGACAAGCCAAGTCTACCAACCGCATCTTGTTTTTGCACAAAATAACTATCATGATTTTTAACAACATCAACAATTCGAAAAAATAAACTTGAGACATGCGAAACCGCCGATGAAACATTATTTCATCGTATGTTGAATTTTCAGCAAAATAATTATTGAAGAGATTATGATATGCAACTTCTCTACCACGACGAACCATTCTATGCCCAACAATTGATCCTCCATGAGTGCACTCGTCATTTGAATTCGTTTTCCACCCATAAATGAAATTATTATTGGACACTACCGTCGATAAAGATTTTGGTCTTGTTGATGAAAATCGAGTATCATACGTTCATACTCTTCATCGGAAGAAGAACAAGATATATTAGAAGAGCTTGCGTAATTGTAATTCATCGAAAGAAGAAGATATATTAGAAGAGCTTGCGGAATTATATTAGAAGATATATAAGAAAATAGAAAGATAAGATTGGTGGAATGAAGTGAGAAATGATTGGAATGCATGCTCATTATATAATTGTCGAGAAAAGCACAATCCATGTACATTGATCCGTGGCCGTTGTTAACCAATTTGTCCTTTTTAATCTCAATCGTCCATATAATTTGAAAAGTATTGAGAGTGTAGATAAGCACAATCCATGTGCATTGATCCATAAGTTGATAACTAATTTGTCCTTTTTAATCTCACCCGTTTATGTAGTCTGGAAAGTATTGAGAGTGGAGATAAGCACAATCCATATGCATTGATCTCGTAGCCGTTGATAACAAATTTCTTCTTTTTAATTAAAACCGTTTATGTAGTCTGAAAAGTATTGAGAGTGGAGATAAGCACAATCCATGTGCATTGATCCGTAGCCGTTGATAACGAATTTCTCCTTTTTAATCTCAACCGTTTATGTAGTCTGAAAAGTATTGAGAGTGGAGATAAGCACAATCCATGTGCATTGATCCATAGCCGTTGATAACTAATTTCTCCTTTTCAATCTCAACCGTTTATGTAGTCTGGAAAAGTATTGAGAGTGGAGATAAGCACAATCCATGTGCATTGATCCGTAGCCGTTGATAATGAATTTCTCCTTTTTAATCTCAACCGCTCATGTAATCGAAAATTATTGAGAGTGTAGATAAGCACAATTTGATCTATAAATACCCCTTCATTTCAATACAATTTCCACACTTGGAGTAACTCACTCATTTTAATTTATTAGTTTCTCATTTCTCTACAATGTCTTTTCGAAAAGCCTCTTATTCTATGGAGGAAGATATGCAACTTTGTAATTTGTTTGTTGAAGTCTCTCAAGATTCAATTATAGGAACAAATCAACTGGGAACACATTCAGGCACGTATTGAAGAGAAATACAATTCTACTCTACCAAATAACACCGCTGAAACTCGAAATGCAAAGTCATTGCGTGATCATGTGGTACATTATCAAAAGCGCAATATCAAAACTATGTGGATGCATTGCGTAAATTGAACTTTCAAACCCAAGTGGTGCTTCGAATGAAGATATTGTAAGTTCATATTTTTACTTTATTTATATTTAATATCTATAAGAAGAGCTTTCAATATTAATTTACGTACTATAAATTATGCGAGATGTATAGAACAAAGATCTTGATAATCTTTGTTGTATGAAGATTTATTCGCCCGAAGGCCCAATAGCCACCGAGCCGGCCCAATCCATTCGGCCGAGCTCGAAGGAGCTTCGGCGCGCCATCAAGAACAACACCGGGCACGGCGAGCAAGCTCGGCCGAAGCGAGCGAGACCCTCCGGCTGGCCCACCGAGGACCTGCCCGCCTCACTAAGGCGAGCACGGCCAACCGGCGAGCGAGATTAAGCAAGGCGAAGCCCCAAGCTTGGCACAAGATGGCGAGCTCGGAGAAGACTCATGCCAACCCGGCTCGGCGGGTCGAGACTTGCCGACCAAGCCACCCCAAGAATAGTAACAAGTGCGGTGTAGCGGTGTTAATTTAATGTCAACCTTACCTAGTATAGAAAGAAATCCCCTCGCTAAGTGAAGATCCCTTGCCGGACGGGCAGTGGCAGACACTGTGCGGCCACCGCCCGCCTAGGTGCGGGCGGTACACCCAAATTAAATGGGGATATATAGAATTAATTGTAATTGTACTTTTATGCGCCCAAAGGCAATTAAAACCATGTATAAATAAGACCTATAAGGCACAATAAACGGATCTGAAGCATCCACACTTAAGCGTGGGATTAACACTTCCAACAATCCTCTTGTTCTTTACAAGCTTTCGGCATTCATACCGCATTTATTTCCTATCATTGCTAGTGATTGTTCTAGGGTATTTATTATCATAAATATCTCAATCATTATTATTTTAACCTAATAAAGAGCCACATTAATCACTCATAAATATTTCGACAACAATTGGCGCTAGAAGAAGGGTGTGTGGCGTATCTTCTCTCCTACTTCCTCTCGTTTCATAGAAATTTCTGAAAAACTCAAAGAACACTCACTTGTTCTTCGAGCCAAAATCCTTGAAGAACGCCTCTTGTCCTTCATTCTGCAACCCTTCCCTACCAAAAGAAGATCCCGATTCTTTTGGAGATGACGAAAGCCTGGAAACACCGCTCTTATGGGGAGAATCCCACTTGCTGCTTGCATGGAACCCGTGCATGTTCATGAAATGAAACAGCTCCAAGGAGGTCACCCCCACCGGGGCCGCGGGGAATATACCCACATTCCCCTTCGGGAGTATTAGACTCCTGAGCAGATCAGACGGCCATCAAGCTTCTTCAAGCTCGAGGCCATGAGCTTGCCACGGCCAACCACGGCCTTTCCACCGCTCCCCGAGAAGAATAAGGGGAAGAAGAAGAAGAAGGTCCAACGAGCTCGGGATGGCCCTGGATCCCCAGGCGAGCGAGCGACCCAGGGTCTAGAAGCTGTCTTTGAGCGGCTTGGGTCGCCTCACCAACTCGGATTTCGGATCGAGTCCAAAATAGAGCCCGGGACTAGAAGCACCACGGCTAGGCGGGTGGTGGCCGAGGATCGTCGGCCCATCAATAGGGCCCCGCGCCCAGCCGCACCTCTCAAGCGCGAGGCCGAAGGGTCTCGGCCAAGGATAAAGCTAGGCCCGGCTCCGCCCGAGCGCTCGATCGCCCAAGCCTCACCGTAAACTTGAACCCGACTCTCGTGATGCTCTTCTCGTCGCCATGCGAGAAGAAGATCGGCGAGATAGAATCCCACTTCGGGGCCCGCGATGGGCAGCCGAAGCGAAGCATGGCAAGCGAGCCACTCTCTATGGAGGTTAAATATGCGCCGATTCAACCCAAGATCCTCCCCGTCGGATGCCACGTATGCGAGGGGAAGGCCGACCAGGAGACCCATCTCGGTAAATACAATATTTACATGGTTGGGAGGGGGCCTCTAACGCTACTAAGTGCCATCGGTTCCCACGACCTTGGGCGAGCTTGCCCATAAGTGGTATGTCTCTCTTCTTGCCCGATCGATCCATACATTTGGCGAGTGGGTGAAAAATTCACTACCTACTTCGCCTCCAAAATTTCTAGAGCCGAGAATCGCAAAGACCGATGGGAAATAAGCGGGAAGAATGAGAGCGATGAGGCCTACCTCGATCGCACAGACGAGGTTCTCCTCACTGGGAACCGATTGGAGATGAGCTCCAACTTCATGTCGCCCTCGGCCTAAGACCGAGTCCCACATGTTCCGGCACATGACCAAGAACTACCCCACCTCCTACGCCGAGTTCTGGCTGGCGGGTAGGCGAGCTCATCACTCGCTAGAAAATGCCGGCCCAAAGGTCGGGCGAGGGCCAAAGCACCCTCGTCCTTTGAGCGTGGCTCCAACCGCAAGAGAGGCCAACAAGAAGGCGCCGGGGACCTTCAAGAGCTTTGAGGACCCCTCTCCCCGCACAAATCCGTTCGGGTTGTGGAGAAGCTCGAGATACTCCCGGCCTATGTCTTCAATGCGATCTAACACACCGGGCTGATCCCCAAGCCCAAACCCATCGGGGTAGACCCCTCCAAGCCAAACACCAAAGCAAATTCTCGTTCCTACCATGACTCTCCGGGCACAACACCAGCCAATGCTTTGGGACCTTCTCAAGCGGCTCTGGAGGCTGTTCGAAGACGAACTTCTCGACAAGTTCTTCAAAAGGCCTACTGCGCTGGACACCGAGGAGCGAGCTCCTAGGCGGCGAAGGGTGGTCTCCCCGAAAGGGTCGTAGGCTGTCGAGGTTGCGGTGACATAGAGTCATCCGGCGACGAGCTCCTGCCGCCCGCCAGCGAACGGATCAACACGATCCAAGCCGGGAGTAGCCTCGGTGGGTGGTTGAGGTGTTCGGCCGATCGAACAGAAGAGGAAGGCCGAGGCGAGGGCCATTGACCACATCCACTTGGTGGCGCACCGCGAGCCCACCATCTTCAAGACCGCAATCATTTCTTTCTCCAATGCCGACCGCGAGGGGGTCCTCTGCCCCAAGAACGATGCTCTAGTCATCTCGGCCAACATTCTAGGAATGACTATGGATCGGGTTACGGTCGACAATGGTAGCTTCGCAACATCCACTTCAAGTCCGCCTTGGACCGAGATGGGCAACCTCGCCAAATACATCAAGCCATACGACCTCCGGCTCCGCGGCCGGTGATAACGTGGTCTCTGCATGGGAAGATCAAGCTCTCTGTCGAGCTAGTCGACTTTGCAAATGATAGGATTAGGATTACTAGGCCTGTTGAATTTGTAATTATTGACTTGTCAAACAAGTATAACGGCTTTCTTGGTCGCCCTTTTTGGAAACCTTTGAGGCGGTTGCCTCCTCTTACTTTATTGTGTTAAGTTCCCCATTGTTGAAGGGGAAGTTAGCACGATAAAAGATGATCGAAAAATGTCAAAGAAGTGTTTGAACTACTCGTGTCCAGCATTTAATTTCCACACTTAGTTTAGACTTTTCATTTATTTTAACTCTTGCCGAACAACAAAGCGTGAGCTCCCTCAAGAACACATCCTTCCAAGTGAGCTCGGCATCAATCGAATGAAACAACTATAATGGATTGCACACCATCAAATCTCCCTCTAGCCGAAAGGCGAGGCCGGGACGAAGCCTCGCACACCCGGCCAAACTCCTATGGAGCTTAGTCAAGCGGGCGGGTAAGATCTCGATCCTCGCCTTGGCTTCGAGCCAATGCCTCGGACATCGATCCAAGGGGAAACACCCGAGATCCTAATGGCCACGGCCCGAAGCGAACCACGCCCGGTTGAAGAGCTGGAATGCATTCCGGTGGTTACCTTTCGCGCAGTAGTGGAAGTCTCCATCGGCTCCAAAATTTCCGCCGAAATGCGGGGAATGTCATAGACTTCCTAAAAACAACGTGGACATCTTCGTTTGGTCGCATCGGGACATGGTCGACATAGACCCAAAACATGCCTGCCACCACCTCAAGATCGACTCCAACTCGCAAGCCTATCTCCTAGAAAAGGCAAAAGTTCGGCCCGAGAGAAGTACGTTGCTGCGGCCGAGGAGGTGAAGAAATTGCTCAACAACAAATTGATTGAGCAAGCGGTGGGCGAGCCCCAATGGGTAGCATATTGTTGTGCTCGTAAAAAGACCAATAGATCCTAGAGGCTATGTATAGACTTCATGGATCTAAACGCGGCATGCCCGAAAGATCATTTCCCGATGCCTCACATCGATCATCTAGTGGACGGCACCGCCACGAGATGATGTCCTTCATGGACGCATTTGCGGAGCTATCACCAAATCCCGATAGGCTGTGGAGGATGTCAAACATACCTCCTTCCTCACGGAAAAGAACATTTACTCCTGGCTTAGGATGCCTTTCGGGTTGAAAAATGCGAGCAACCTATCAAAGGTTAGTAAACAAGATGTTCGGCCGAGCAAATTGGGAAAATAATGGAAGTCTACATAGGCGACATTGTTGTCAAGAGTGTGAAAAAAGAGGATCACTTGAGAGACACAGGAGAGACCTTCGTGATCCTCAGAGAATACAATATGAAGCTAAACCCTAAAAATGCACTTTGGGGTCGGCTCGGCAAATTCCTCGGCCACATTGTGAGCCAAAGGGGAATCGAGGCTAACCCCGCCCAAATCAAGACCATCCTCGACATGGAGGAGCCCCGCAATGTCAAGCAAGTCCGAGGCTCACCGGGTGTCGGCGGCCTTAAACATTTATTTCCCACCTAGGCGATAAAAGTAAGTCTTTCTTTGCTACCATTAAGAAACAAAATTTCTCTTGGAACAAGGAAAGCCGAGATATCTTTCTTAAGGCTGAAGGAGTATCGCCAATCCTAATATTCTCGCCAAGCCGATCCCGGGCGAAAAGTTATTCCTATATTTAGTAGCCTCGGAATCCGCTTTGAGCTCCATGTTCGTCGGGCGGATGGGCAAGACCACTTGCCAATCTACTTCGTCGATCGGAGTTCTCTACGACGTCGAGCTCGGGTATACTTCTTTGGAGAAGCTGGCATATGCTCTTATTATGAGTGTTAGGAAACGGAGGGTCTACTTCTTCGATCATCAAGTCGAGGTCCTCACGACCCTTCCACTCCGGCAAGTCTTGCACGAGATCGGACACCGGCGGCCGCCTTCTAAAATGGTCGCTCGAGATCGCCCAATGCGGCATAACATATGCGCCAAGGACGGCGATCAAGGCAGTGCTCGCCGACTTCGTCGCCGAGCTCACCTTACCAAACAATCCCTCACCCCTAACCTTCCCGCCATGGAAATCAGTATGTTGATGGCTCCTCAACACGATCATGCGCCGGAGCTGAAATTGTCCTAGTCGGACCGGAGAGGCGGTGCTTCACGAACGCCGTCAAATTCGAAGTTCTCGGCCACCAACAATAAGGCTGAGTATGAGGCTCAGTCGGCGGTCTCGAGCTCGGCTAGCTGCGGTCGTCATTCGACGACTCCACATATTCATGGATTCCCTCTTGGTAGTCAACCAGGTCAAGGGGGAGTATGAAGCCAGCGGGGAGCAAATGATCAAGTATCGAGAGCTTGTCGCTTCTATGTGCAAAAAGCTTCAACAAGTTTACATCGAGCAAATACCAAGGGAACACAATTCCCGGGCGGATGCCCTTTCCATGCTCGCCACCTCGGATGGGGCAGCGGACATGTCCAACATCGTCCTCACGAAGCTCGCCAACTCGGCCATCAGCGGCCGAGCGGTGGCCACCGTCCAAGCCGAGGAGGTGAGCTGGATGACGCCCATCATCCTTTACCTTAAAATGGGCGCACTCCCGATGACCGTGTCCAAGCCGAGACGGCTCGAATTAAGAGCGGCAAGGTACACTCTTATCGAGGATACGCTTTATAAACGAAGTTTCTTTCTACCCCTACTCAAGTGCATCACTCCTTAGGACGGGAGAAAGTTCTAGCCGATATCCACGATAGAGTGCAGTGAAAATCACGCTGGGGCAAGCGCTCGTTTATAAAATAATAAGGCGGGACTATTATTGGCCCACCTTCCGGCGAGATGCCATTGCCTATGCCAAGTCATGCCACAAATGCCAAGTCATAGCATCCAACATCAAGCTCTCCCGGAGCATTTGAAGTCAATCTTGACCTGCGGCCGTTCACCCGGTAGGGGATCGACTTGATCGGTCCCCTACCGGTGGCGTCCGGGGTTGCAAGTTTGTAGTGGTTGCCATCGACTATTTCACTAAGTGGGCGAGGCCGAGCCGTTGAACAAGATCGACCAGCAGGCAATCATCGATTCATCCGAAAGAACGTCATCTGCAGATTTGGTCTACCCCAAGCAATCATCTCGGATAACGGGAAAGCAATTCGACGGGCTCAAAATCCTGGAGTTACGTGAAAGATGGAAGATTAAGAGGTCGTTCTCCACCCCATACCATCCTCAAACTAATGGTCAAGTGGAGGCAATAACAAGATAATCAAACACACTCTCAAAATCAAGCTTGAGGAGAGGAAAGGAAGGTGGGCGGCCAGCCTACCCGATGTCCCTATGGGCGTATATGACAACTACCGAGAAATTCTACGGCGAGACCCCCTTCGCCTCGCCTTGGCGAGGCCGTCATCCCGGCCGAGGTTACTGCTTAGCTTCCACACCTCACGGGAGCTCGGTGAAGATAATGATCGAGCAAGGAGGCTCGACCTTGACATGCTCGAAGAGCACGGACTCGACTCAATTCACAAGAATGCGGCCTACAAGCAACGGTCAGAGAAATATTACAACTCTAAGGTCAAGCTCGAGGTAATTCTCGGTCGGCGACCTCGTCCCGAAAAAGATCCACGGCCCCAGCCTAAGGAGTATTTGGCCCGAACTGGGAGAGACCGTTCGGGTGTCCAAATGGCTACCCAATGGAGCATACGAGCTCGAACACCCGAGATGACACTCCGGACCAATACCCTTGGAACGCATGCCACCTCAAGAAATATTATCGGTGAGCAAAATCAACTAAATCTGTTCTTGTAACTTAGAATTTTTAATTACGCCTAGAAATTTTGTAAATCCTGTAAACCCTTGTGGAAATTTTTATAAATAAATGAAATTTTGGAAAAACCAACTCTTTGTACTCCAAAACCTCACAAGAGGTATCCTTGCGGACTCACTCGAGGCCGAGCGGCCAAGGGCGAGTCCCTCTCACACTCGTGCGGGTCACGGCACCCGTCGAGGAAGGGTCTTATCCCTAAAAACTCCTCGCAACGAGCTCGGCCTCCGGTGAGGTCCGCCCGATCCTTGTATTGGAAGGCTCCTACTAAATCCCTTGTGACGTGTCCTGTTACCGTCCGAGGTCACTTGGCTTTCCTGGTCGGTGTGCCCCACAAATTCCTCGCAATGAGCCGAGTCTCGGCCGAGGTCTCCTAGCTTTCTGGCTCGTGAGGTCCGCTAGCTCTTCGGAGTTAGGACAAAAGTCGTGTGTGGTATGATCTTAGTGATCAACCCGGAGCGCGAGCATGCCATTGGATGCATCTCCATAAGTCGTCAAGTGCACCGAATTTCCGGAGATCAAGCCTCCCGCGACCTAAGCTCACGGCGAGTAATGACTTTGAACTATTCCAGCGGATGGATCGCTGGTCTAGACTCCATTTGGCGAGCACCTTCATCGGCTTGCCCAACCGAAATTGCAATGCGAGGACTGGTTTGGGCGACAGAGGGACCGCCGGGCTGTCACCCCGCCGAAATACACTTGGGTGAGCCAAGCTCCCGAGTAGAACCTTACTCGGCCGAGGGCCAAGCTCGCACGCGCCGAGACCAATTCGGAAGTAAGGCCGAGGCACGACAAGCCAACCATTTACAGAGTTTGAAATACTTGCAAAATTTTTAAATGCTAAGTGTTGGAAACCGATTATTCGTTCAAGGCGAGCCGAGCTCCCCAACTTAGCCTTATTTGATCGAAGTTCGAGCTCGCCCGCACCAAAACTAGAGCAAAAAGGTACGGGATAAGCTCGTCCCTTTGACCAAGCAAGGCCGAGGCCGGACAGGTCACTTCAATTTGACATACTTGGGAAATTTAGCAATAATTTTCTAAGTATGAAAAGCTAAGAATCAAAGCGAAGAAATGAAAATTGAGACAAATCGAGAGTAAAAAAGTAAATTTTATTAAGTTCGGAAGGTGGCCAATGGCCGATTACAAGGCACTTGACCGATTACAAAAGGCCCAAAGGGCATACAAACGAAAGAAGGAAAAAGCCTAAGTCCCTAGGCACCTCGCCTCCGGCTCGGCCCCTCCGGCCTCCGCACCTTCGCCCCGACCGCCTCGGCCCCCGCCTCCTCTGCATCCTCGCCGGGAAGGCCAACTAGTCTGATGCAGGTACCGTGAGAGGTCCACCCCATGATCCCTCTCCGGATCCTTTATCTCCAATGTAAGGTCGGCATGGAGAGGGTGGGCGAATCGTATTCCTTGAAGTACCTCTCCAAGGTACCCGTCGGCTCCCGGATTTTCTTCGCCTCTCGGATAAGGTCGGCGGAGACCATATAGTATGCAAACTCCCCCATTACGGTCGGGGAGGACGACCGATCTCGGGAGTCGCGTAGGCGCGGCCGAGGAGGTGCTCGGCGCCTTGGCAATCTCTCCTCTAACCCGGCCTTCTCACCGGTCGGCCAGAGCGGCCTCCTCGCGGCCACTGGTCCCGCTCCCTCACAATTTGGGCGGCCAAGGCCATGCCTCGATCTTGACTTCTCCTCGGCCGACCTCTCCACGGCGGCCTTCTCGGCTTCGAGCCGCTCCACGAATAGCGGCCATCGCGTTTTCGGCTCGGCCTGTGGCGGGCGACCTCGTCCCAGGCGGGTAACCCGGCCTCTCGCTCCTTGGAGGCCGCCGCGCCTCCTCAACCTCGGCCTTCGCCTTCTCGGCCTCAGCCCTAGCCTGGTCCCGCTCTCGGTGGACCTCTCGGTTCCATGCGACCTCCCGGTCTCGACCTTCCATGCGGCGCTCCAACACTACCGAGCTTTGGAATCCCAAAGCACAGGCGAGCAGGAAGGAGCTCTCCAGGTTCCACCCGGATTCGGCATCCAACCCAATCATCTATGCCGGCGGGATCTTCTCCATCGCTCGGTAGACATAATCGGGAGCTCCCGGGAGCCGGGTCCCTTCGGGAGGTGACAAAATCCACCACCGAGGGGCGGCGACGACCACTAGTGAGGAAACTGGAAAAAGCCGATTAGCAATCGAAAAGAAATTAAAAGCAAAGGAAAAACGAAGGAAAAATACAACACTTACTTTTCATAAAGGGCCGGATCGCTAACTAGGTAGGACTGGTCCTCCCGGGTCTCGGGCCGAGCTCGGCCTCGGCACCGAGAACTGCGCCGTGGAGATGGGGGACTCTCCTCCACTCGGGGTTTTTGCCGGGACGACGGGAGAACCCAACCTCAATTATCTCCACCGAGGTTTCCCTCTTCCTTCGGGCCCCGGGAGACTCGAGGCGGCGCCGGCTCCTTAGCCCATCTCGGGGCCTCTGCATCCCGAGCGCGCATTTGCCGCGGGCTCGGCGGCGAGCGGAGCTACGGGGACCCCCCATCGGCACCTATTCTGCGGCCACCTCATCGGCCGACCTATCCTTCCCTCGAGGCTTGCTTGCCTTCTTGACCCTCGGCTTTTCCCGGCCGAACAAGTTGGGCTCGGCAGACATTATCACGGTGTGGGCCGTTCGAGAGGGGGTAGTTGAAACCTATAAGGTTAAAATTTGTTAGCCTCTATTCGACGTATATACAACGGAAACTAATGCTAACTCTAGTAAGACCTTACCGTCATCTCGGCGGAGATGGCGGGGGTAGCGTAAGAAGCGAGCTTCTAGCTTGGCCTCGTCGGAGTTCACCTTCGAGCACTTCCATTCGGCAAAGGGTACGAGCGGCGGCTTGGCGAGAGCAAGGCGGAAATCAATATTCAGCTCCCTCTTTTGGAGCGAGCAGATTCGCAAAAAGGAAAGAAAATTAGATCAGTCAACTAGAGCGAACAAGCGTTTAAGGCCTTACTTGCGGGTTTATGCCCGAAGGTGACGGGAATCTCCAAGTCGAGAATCGAAGGTCGCCTCGTGCAACTTCCAAGCCCCAAAGAACGAAGAACCACCTCATTGCCCGATCTTGAAGCTTGGAGGGGATCCCATTGAAGAATGTCCTGCCTGCCGAGTCCGAATATACAACTCTTTCTTGGACTCGAGCAGGCGAAGATGAAGTTAACCTCCACGGCGGTCGGCATCTGAATAGCAGGAGCTTCCCGGCCCAGGCGAACAGGTCGGAAGGTTCGCCCACCCGTTGGGGTGAATCTGGATGAGGGCTACCTTCCATGCGGCGAGGAGGTGTGTGATGTTCGAATGGAGCGGGAATCTGCCTGGCCTCCATCATGTGGTAGTTGATGGCCACCATTCCCCTCGGTGGCTGGTCGGGCCTCTCGTCTTGGCGAGCACGTATAGGTGTACGTCGTTGGGAATCTACCATCGTGCCCGCCACGCGACCAGGTCGGCCTCGGTCACCGAACTCCTCCTCGCCTCCGCGTTCGCGAGCGGTCGAATCTCGGCACCTTGCGAAACATCGGCGGGACCTCTACGAGCGGCGTAGGGATGCTCCCGCAGATAGCTTTGATAGTTTTAAGTTGGCACCGATCCGCCGGCCCGATCAACATAGTGCTCCCGAGTCCCATAGGCAATGGTGACCAGGCGGCCCGCCCCGCTTGGCTTTGGTCCTCGACCGCCCTCTCTTCCGCGGCCTCCCTATCCTCTTCGAGGCTCGCCCCCTCGTCCAAAAGCTCGGCGGCGATAGGACCAGGAGGCTCTCGGCGGGGTCTCGGCCTCACCGTCGCTCTCGGTCTCCTCGTCCTCACTACCGCTTGCCGAGGAGGCGGAGATCGGCCACCACCTCCTCCATGGCCCTTTCCACTCCCACATCGGCGGGGTATCCCCGAGTCCCCGCCTCGATCCGCATATCGATCCCTAAGTCACCCAAATCGGCGAATGGGGGCATCACCGGCCATTCCCAGGCCTCCTCCCGTGGTAGAGGTGGCGCTCAAACTCCCGACACGGCCGAAAATCGGATCCAAACCATCATGATCGGATAGGCCGTACTTATGGGGTGGCATTTGCCATCTCCCATGAGGCGCCTCCCTAGCGGCGGCGCCACGCACCGGAATACGAACCAGCCCCACAAGAACTTCCTGTGATCTCACCATGATCTCGATTGGTAAAAAGAAGAAAAAAGGAAATGAAAGGGTTTAGAATCGAAATAAGGGGTATTTATCGTTTGTTTTCTTGATTCAAGGCTCGAAGATCGAAGAAAACTTGGAAATGCTCTGAAAATCACTCGAAGAAGCTCAAAATCGCTCAATGCTATACGAGATTCGAAAGTTTGGAAAGATTAAAATGAAGAAGATGATCCCTATTTATAGGGAGCGAGAAGGACCTCATCGCAAATAACCCCAAAACCTTTCGAATTCGGGGCAAAAGTGTGATTATTTTGATGGAAGGACATGTGACCGGTTGGCGCCTTAGGGGCACGCCACGTGTCCGCGAGTGGTGGTTGTGAGTGGTCACCTCCAACCGCCACGCGCCCTTGTCCAATCCAACCGCCATTTTTCCCAAGTCCTTATCCAACTCCCATCGGTTGAATCCCAAAGGGTGCTCGGCAAGAAGAGGCTTGACATCAAAGGCGAACAACTCCTCAAGAGACCAACTCGGCCTCCGAACTCCCTCGGAGACCGAGCGTGTGGGGCAATTGTTGTATGACGATTTATTCGCCCCAAGGCCCAATAGCCCGGGCGGCCCAATCGGTTGGCCGAGCTCGAAGGAGCTCGACGCGGTGAAGGACGGCTCGCCGGGGCACGGTGAGTAAGCCCGACCGAGCGAGTAGGACCCTCGAGCTCGTCCCGCCGAGGGACCTACCCGCCTCGTCGAGAGCGAGCACGGCCAACCGGCGGCGGCGGACGGAATCAAGCAAGGCGAAGCCCCAAGCTTGGCACAAGATGGCGGGCTTAGAGAAGACTCATGCCAACCCGGCTCGGCGGGTCGAGACTTGCCGACCAAGCCACCCCAAGAATAGTAACAAGTGCAATGTAGCAGTGTTAATTTAATGTCAACCTTACCTAGTATAGAAAGAAATCCCCTCTGCCCAGTGAAGATCCCCTGCCGGCGGGCAAGAAGGCGAGTGGCCGTCTGCCAGTGTAGGGCGGGTACACCCAAATTAAATGGGGATGTATAGAATTAATTGTAATTGTATTTTTGTACGCCCAAAGGCAACAAAACCATGTATAAATAAGACCTATAAGACACAATAAATGGATCCGAAGCATCCACACTTAAGCACAGGACTAACACTCCCGGCCAATCCTCTTGTTCTTTACAAGCTTTCGGCATTCATACCTGCATTTATTTCCTATCATTGCTAGTGATTGTTCTAAGGTATTTATTATCATAAATATCCCAATCATTATTGTTTTAACCGATTAAATAGCCACATTAATCACTCATAAATATTTCGGTTAACAACAAATGCGAGATTCAAAGTATAAAAAGGGATTTAAGTTTGATCATGTGTTCAATCGGATGAAAAAATTGTGGATTCAGAAATTGCGATCGGAGATGCAATAATAATTTTGCTTCATCACAATCGGATGCATCAATGCGAGATTCTCCCGTTTACTCTCCTGGTTCATTCAATATTAACTTGAGTGATGACACCGATGGTGGCTTACCATCCCAAACGCGACCGAGATAGGTGAAAAGGCAAAATTGAAAAGGAAAAAAGGAGAAGATTCATCTCGTGCTTTAAAAATTTAGGAAAAAACAAATCAAATGATTGAATCAAACACACAACAACGAAGAGCCCTAGAAGAATTTTCGAGAAAGAAGGAAGGAGAGTGCACAGAGAAGTGCACAAAAAGGAAAGATAGTGCACAAAGAAGAGATGATAAAATCATGTTCATGAATTTGGAGGACATTCTTGATCCGGTTAGACGTGAATGGTTTTGAAATGAGCAATTCAAAATTATTCAGAAAAGTTCTCATGAATCTCAACTTAGAAATTCGTCCAACACTTTTGGATAATAATTTGATGATATTGAAGGGTGCGGAAGTGGTCTACCGGACTACTAAAAATTAATATTATGCATGTTTAATTTGCATTTCATTACGTAGTTTATGCATGTTTAATTTGCATTTCATTACGTAGTTTATGCATGTTTAATTTGTATTTCATTACGTAGTTTATGCATGTTTAATTTGTATTTCATTTATGTTTGTGTGTGGTAGTAAATTTTCTTTAATTTAAATTAGCATGTTATGTTAATGTTTTGTAGTAAATTTCTATTTATTTTGTAATTTAAATTTATGTTTGTGTGTGATAGTAAATTTAATATGTACTGTAGTGTTTCTTTAATTTAAATTAGCATGTTATGTTAATGTTTTGTAGTAAATTTCTATTTATTTTGTAATTTAAATTATTAATGTTGTCTTATTAAATATTTATTAGTTACAAATTACACAATTTAACACAATCTAAATCATTTAATATATAAAAACTAAATACAAAATTAAAACAAAAAATAAAAAACAAAAAATAAATTAAAATTTTAATACTGTCTTATTAAATATTTATTAGTTTTAAATTACAAAAACTAAATATTATACAATATTACACACTAATTACAAAATAAAAAACAAAAAAAAATTGATTTGCGTTTGGAGCAGTTGGTGACATATTTTCCATTTACTATTCACAAATGGCAAATCTTTCTCGGATTAGCCACCGCATTGGAGATGGGTTTGGAGGCAAATTCGCGTTTGAGTTGTGTTTTGTGTCTCTATTGGAGACGCTCTTAGTGTTTCACTTTACATTTTAACGACACATGAAATGTGAAAAAATAATTAATGAGGGACTATATCAATATGTGTTATTAATTAATAGAATAAAATAATGTAAAAAAAAAAAGCAGTGTTCTAAAAATGGTGAGCGGCCACCTAGGCACTAAGCGACCCCAGTTGTCGCGTTTTGCGGTCTTGTTAATTTTACTATTTTTCGGTATTTTTCTTATGTATTTATTTATTGATTAAATATTTTTGAAATTATTATTATAAAATTTAGATGGTTCGAGACTAGACCGACCAAACGTTAGACTCCAAGATTCTGCCCAACTTTCAAAGTAATGATAAAAAGTACTCTCTTCATTCCACAATTATTTTCACACTTTCTTTTTTCATCCGTCTCAATATTAATTCCACACCTCTAATATAAAATTTCCTCAACAAACTACACTCTAATAATATTCTCAATTTTACACAAAATGTCATTACTTTTGAGTCCACACTTACACGCACTTCAACTCATCTTCTTACTTTATACATAAAATTTACAAAATTATCCACTGAAATCCCTACTTATTATTTTTTTCTTAAAATTTGTGTCTCCCTATGAAAATAATTAGGCAAAATCTAATGTGAATCGGTTTTATAGTATGAAATTAATAACATTACATTTATTCAATGATACCATAACATTCATTTAATGATACCATTACACTTATAAATCACAATATAAAATGATTATGGCGTGGTGAATGGTTATAATGGTATCAATAAATAATTCTAATGATACTATTTTTATATTATAAAATAACTTTATAATAGAATGACTCACATAATTATGGGACGGGAGGAATATAACAAATGAATCTAACTGGGAGGACCCACTTCACGAGTGGGCCCTATTCTCCAAATAACATCATGGATTTTTGGGGCACCAAAATTGCGTGTGCTTCAATACTCGTATTTTAGATTCACACACACACGCACTATTTTTACTATTTGTATTTCTTCTCATTGTTAATTGTTTGTTCTCGATTGTTAATTATCACTATAGCTTTATATAATTACCAACAATGAAGTATCATTAATGCACACAATTATTATGGCTAAGATATAAAATGTCACTATCATAAGAAGATGTCTTCGTGTGGTTAGGTCGTAGTAAAACTTCATTTTAAAATTTAGAGAAAATTAAAAATATGTTAAAAAAATTTAAAATTATAAATAGGTTCAATAATGTGCAAATATTTTGTGTTTTTGTAAAATTTTTTTGTGCTTCTATTTAAATTTTGTAATTATACTACCTTTTTGAACATATATATAAATAAAATTTTAATTTAACTCCAATATATTAGATATGTCCTTCATAAAAGAATCGATAATGATCATAAGTTTTCATCTAAGATATCTCCCCTGAGCACCACTTTCGTGAAATTGTTTACGTAAATTATAGTATATTTAAATGAAAATTAAAAAAAAAAATATCTTCTATGTTGGCAGTTATTATAAAATTATCCCGTATTTAAACCACTTTTCAATTTTATCCATTACATTTTAAAATTTGTAGAAAATGCTCGATACCGGCTACAACCAGTTTCTAATCGGTAGAAGGTGACGTAGATGTATTTTTGATGAAAATATCCTTTAAATTTCTATTAATCGATGAAAATGTCATTTTTATTTTACGATTAAAAATTAGTGATTAAAATATATTTTTAATATTTAGTTAAATAAAAATGTTTAAAATAAAATAATCCATTTTTTATTTTATTATAAAAAATATCAATTTGATTTACACAAATTAGAAAAATTAAAAATTAATTAAATTTACTTAAAATAAAAATAAAATACACTAAATTATTTAAATTATAAATAAATTTTGAAATTTACGAGATAGTTATTAAAAATTAAAACTAATATTAAAATTTTAAAGATACAAAGAAAATTAAAAAATAAATAAATAAAATATCCTAAAAATCTCAAATATATTTAAAACATGTAACACTATTTTAAAATTTTATATTTAAAATTTATTTCAATAATTGAAAATAAGTTCATTTTTATATAATTATATTTTTATTTATAATTAATATTCATTTTCATTGAAATACATTTTTACCATTTTTATTAAAATAAATAAATATTAATTATAGGCGAAGTGATATAGCTCAAGAGGTTAGAGTTCCACTACCTATACCCAAAAGTAATGGGTTCGAGTCACTATTTAACCGATAAAAAAATGAATATTAATTACAAATAGAAAAATACGACTGCATAATAAGAAGAAAAATTTAGGGTTAATGAGGAACAAATGCGAGCTTAGAGATTTATAGAATAATATGGAATGTGATCAATGGTTGAGATTAGAAATTATAAAATAAATGGTGTACTTAAAACTTAAATGAATAAGAGAAGAGAGATTTTGAAATATAATAAGCTTCCCTAGGTCTCTAAGGTAGTATTTACTTCATGTGTAATGGTTAACCTTGGATAACCATAGTGGGGCGATAAGGGAGTGTTGAAAATTAACTCAAGGGGAAGATGATTTAGAAATCATGGATTAAGTGGAGTCAAATGGGTTATAAACCCGGATCGGATTGATAACTTTAGTAAATTAACTCAAAATATAAATATGGGCTACACCTATCTTATGACGGGTTATCCAAGGTTAACATTAATAGTAAACACACCTTAAGTGTATAGATTTTAAATAATTTATTAGTGTATTTTATTCTTCTTTTAAGTAATTTTAATTTTTCTATTTTTGTGTATTTCAATTAGATATTTTTATAATAAAATATTAAATTTGATTGTTTTATTGTAAGCATTTTTATTTAATTCAATTATTAAATAATTTTTTTATATTTTAATCATAAAATAAAATGGACAATTTCATTGATTAATAAAAACATAGAGGATCTTTTCATCAAAAATACATCCACGTATCTTCTACCGGGTAGAAATTGGTCATAGCCGGTATCGAGCATTTTTTGCAAATTTTTAAAACATAATGGACAAAATTAAAAAGTGATTTAAATATAAGGTAATTTTATAATTATTATCAACATACAAAGCATTTTTGCCAATTTTTTCTATATTTAATAAAGGGGTGAAAATTCACGAATTCTAAGTTGATAAAATCGGGTTAAACAAATAGTTGTTGGATGATTATACTTCATGGATGGATTTGCTTAAGGCTTATTCGCCTCAGACGAGCTCCCTTATCATGGTCATTCATGGGACAGATGACGATCTCCTCGTATTTTTAGGCCCAGTTTGTATGTGAGATGGTCTAGTCAGTCGAGGTTGCGAACCGATCACCATCTATAATATTTGTTTTTAGAACAAATTTTGCGTGAAAGTTTTGAATAAAACATATACGTTCACGTTGTAAATAGAGATGCTTAAAAAAAAGAGAGAGAGAGAGAATTCATGAAAATCAAATTTGTAGAATATTTAGTGAAATTTATATTGTGTTTTCCTTTTTAAATGGGTTTCTTAAATATCTCATATAACACTGTTAGTTTGGTTCGGAAAGGCTTTTTATGGAATAATAAAACAAAACATTGAAATCATAATATAATTGTAAATTGATATTTGAACGTGTATTAAAAAAATTAAGATATTGTTGTATTGTATTTTCACTTAAATACTATTTTTTTCTAAATGAATAAAATGATATTTTAAAAATATAAAGTTAAGATTCATGTGAAATCGTTTCACAATGTGCCGTAATTTTAAAAATATAGAATTAAAATATTATTACAAAAACGTTTACTTTTCACGCGGTATTGCTTTTCAAACAAAAGTAATATAATCTACACTAAAATAATTTGCTTTATTTAATGTATAATTAGATAAGGGAACTATTCAAATAAAAAAAAATAAGGGCACTATTGTGTGAGACCGTTTCATGCATGGGACAATCATAAAACGGAGTCATTTTATAATAAATTGTTATCATTTTTTCATAAATTGTTATCACTTTTCAATTTGTTATCACTTTTATTTTAATTTATATCATTTTTTTAAAAAGTGATAATAATTTATTAAAAAATAACTCGATCTCATGCAAAACACGGTGTCATACAAATTTTTGCTATTAGATAAACTATAGGGCTAATGCATCTTTATACGTTTACCCACTCATTATTACTCAATACTCATTTTAATTAATTAATAAATTTGAGTATGTCTTGAGAACATGTTACAAATCTCACTTCCTAAGATGTATCCAATTTTTAATAAAATTTTATTACTTTTATAGTAAATTGTATCACTTTTTTAAAAATATATGTAAAATGTACATTTACGTCAAAAATAAAAAGTGATATACTTTGTATTAAATAAATTGTACAATTTTACAAAAAAAGAATAAATGTATGTAAATCATTTTAAGATAAAAAATTAAAAAAATACATTTCACATTATAAATTATAATAATTTATTAAAAAATAATAATAATTTTACAGCCGACCCACAAAATAACATTCATAAAACGACGTCAGCCAATAAATTTTGACCAAATAAAAAGTTCCACCGAAACGGTGAAAAGAGCACCTCAATAATAAATAAAGAATAGAAAGATGATGATTTTGGTGATACGTGAGTTAAGCAATAATGGTTAATGATAGTGGATAATGATGGATGTTTATTTAGTGCTAAAACATCACTCACGTGTATTCCTTTTCAATCAGTCATTGTGTTATCCTCATCATTTCTCTCAAACTATTCTCAGTTATAAATATATATATAATGCTAATGCTAATAGTTGGTTTAAACCAACGAATATAACTAGATTTAAATAGTGATGTGGGGAAATTACGTTTTAAATTTCAAACAAATTGATTACTTATATGTGAAGAAATTAATTAAATATAATTCCTAAATAGATAATAATTTATAATTTAATAGAAATATTAAATTAATTAGAAATAAAACAAATCTAGCCGAGGGACGGATCCAGGATTTCGTCTCAAGGGGGCGAAGAGTAAAGGGGAGGAAAATTTAATAATTCAAGGGGCGAAATGATAAAATATTACGAATTTAAAGTATAAATAAAAAAATTTCATACATATAGTAGAAAAATTTTAAAGCCAAGAGGGCGACCGCACCCGCACCCCCTAAATCCGTTCTGAATCTAGCTCAATTTAAGTAATCAAATCATGTTTAACAAATCAAGTCAGGTTCAATTAATTAGAAATATTAAATTAATTAGATTCAAACCAAATTTTGAGGTTAAATAAAACAAATGCTGCTCAATTTAAGCAATTAAATCATGTTTAACAAAGTCAAGTTCAATTTATAGCTTTAGCTATGCAAATAAAATCAAATCCAAGTCGCTGTAAAAAAAAAAATCAAATCCAAGTCAAATATTGAACCTCATCAAGTAGTTCGATCCGATAAATTAGAGCATAGAATCCGACCCAACAAACCGAGGTCTTGGAAGCCCCTCAAGGCATAGTTTTAAAAGGCGCGAGGCGCAAAAAGGTGCAAGGGGTGCTCTGGCGCCCGAGGCGCAAGGCGCGCGCCTTAGGCGCGCCTCTCGTCCTTTTCCCAAAACAACTATTTATGATGCCTATACATATATTTCATGCAGATTTTCCTACATAAAACCATATAATACTACCTAAAAGTCAATAAATGAACACTAGAAGCTTGTAACATAATGTAAACATGTGAAATAACTCAAATAAGTACTAAAACAGTGAATTAAACTTCAATCACACACAATAATCATCACCAAATGTTTAAAAACCAGCAAGTTCGATTGCGATTAGTTATTCTAAGGCTCAAGTTAACTAGTCATCGTCACTCTCATCAAACTCAAAGGCCTCCTCCTCCTCATCTTCAAATTGTTCATCATCTATGTACTCTTCTTCCTCTTCATCCTCCTCAAATTCAAATTCATCTTCATCCTCATCTTCATCTCTAAGGTTTATAACAAAAGCGAAAATAGGCATAAACAACTAAATAAGGTTTATAATATGCAAAATAACAGGTTTAAAACCATGAAAAAGCGAGAAAAAGAAAAAAAAGCTCAAAACAGAACCAGCGTTGAAAGCAGTGAAAAAAGAAAAAAACAACTTACCGGTCTTCTTTGGCGCGGCGTGATCAGCGGCGGCTGGCTGCGCGGTGGTGGTGGTCTGGCCGTCAGGTGTGGATGCGGCAGTGGGTTTTGGGTTCAAACTTGGAAACCCTAGTTTCTATTTTGTGTGTGTTTCTTCATAATTTGACTTAGTTAAAAACCCCACCTTTTAAAAACATTTTTACTTTGTAAAAGTGTCATTGTATCATAAAAAAAAATCTAGAAGTGCTAGTAATATTTAAAAAAAAAAAAAAGAGTCTGAGACGCGATTTACCCCGAGGCGTGCCTTAGGCGCGCTTTGGCCGCCTCAAAAGGCGCACAAAGACGCGCGCCTCATGTTCTCGTGCCCGACCCTTAGTTAAAAAGGCGCATTACGTATAGCCTCACGCCTTGGGTGCGCCTTTTAAAACTATGCCTCAAGGACAAATCAGTTTTCACACCTATAAATAGAGTTTCATTTTTCATTAATTTGATAACATTAGAAAATATTGAATACACATGCAAAGTCGTGAGACCCGAGAGTTTGGTGGTTCAAAAGTAGTCTTTCAAGTTCTTCATGGAGATTCTCCCTTAGTGCAAATTATCCGACAACCGCGTTCGATTGGAGATCAATGTGTTAAAACTCCCCTAATTTATGTTTTCGTGCCAAATTCAACGGAGTTCTTCACACAATTGACAACTTTCTTCAAACTCAACAATGATTATCTCGAAAGTCTCCGAAATTGACATTTAATTAAAATGAGATGTTACATCCTTGAATCTTAAAATCATCAATAAAGCTTTGATATGATTCTCAGCGGTTTCAAATCAAATTTTTAAGAAAGAACCATATGAATAAAGTACATACATAAATTCTCATATGCAATATTGCACAAATACATATAAGGTTCGTACAATATTTTTGTGTGACTCGGGTGATATGCGACTTTAATAAAGTCAGTTTCACGTAAGTTGGGTTAAGTGCGAGTGTTTAGCTTCGGGTGTTAACAATTCTACTAACTGCTAGACTTAACTAGTTAATTAGTTGGACAACACTTAGACTATACTCTGTTAATTAGTTTATGAAACCTTTTCACTTAATAATTACAACTCTTGGAATGAATCTAGGAAGACTTATCTTATACAAAGTCAATTTACATGATGTTGAAACTTGACAAGATGAATGTATGTCTAATTTATGAAATCGAGATGATATGACAATCAAATATATAAAGCGGAAAAACATCCAAGGTTTATAGTGTGGTTCTAAGACTAGACTTCTACATCCACTTTTTCTCGTAAACCAAGATAATTTCAATATTGTAAGAACTTTGGTTTGTTGGGCGTAAGTCTAGCAATCTCCGACTTTGCGGGCGAGTAGCATCAAGTCCTGCTGCATGTGCATCGATACCCGTGGCAGCTGATGAGATGTGGTTAGGGAAAATAAAGTAGCATCTCACTGCAAGTCCGGACTTTTTGTCTAATGGCAAGTGCTTGATCCTTTAATTGGCATGCCACGAGTTCAAACCCCATGCGTGACAACAGATTGGTCTAGTCTCTCGTAAAATTTAACTATTTGGAATTTAGACAAGTTTCAATACTCTTACAAACGTTATTGTCGGTAGAGTCCAACTCTCATGCAACTTACAAAACAACTTAACGTCTAAAACTCTTGAAAGAAAGGTTTTTTGTTTTGGATTTCCAACTAGTGAAAATTCATTTATAATGTTTTAGCCCGAAGCTAAGGCTATTAATTTTCTTCTTAACTTTGGATATGAAAGTATATGCTTAGATACAAACTTAGAACACTCTTTGAAGAACCATAAAAAATTCTAGTGTCGTAGAGGATACTTTCAACTATTAGCTCAGTGTTCTTCATTGGAAATGTTTGAAGATTTTGATTGCTTATTCACTTGTTAAATTTTCCATAGCCTTACCAAGAAAGTTGTAGTCTCAGATATGATGCAATTGGTACACACAAGTGTGACTCATAAATAACCTAGAGATAAAACACATCGGTACATGCAATTCAGTCCGACCAGATGCATACAAGATGCAATATTTTTATATGTTGTGACGTTTCTACGTGTCTATGTTTACCACCATTGAAATGATGAGGGTTTGAGGGCACGCCAAAATTCAAGATTTGTAATTTTGTTGTGATACATAAAAGAGAAATGAAAAATTAGAGGGTATAAGAAGAGAAAGTAATACATATAACATAAAATTTGTATGAGTCGATCTCATATAAAATTTGCTATACAAAATAAAACTCGAAAAAAGTAGACAAAATCCAAAAGCCCCAATTGGGCTGGATCAAAAATACAAAGGTAAACCACTAGCCTAAATTGAAAAACAAAAGGCCCAAATAATAAAATAACTAACTTTCCAGCTTTAGCATGCGGCCCAATGACATGGCCCAAACATTATGGATGGTCAGCACCGTTTTTCCCGGCGAGTCCGACAAAACGGTCGCCGGAAATTTTAAAATCATCTTAATTTCCGGCGATTGACATTATCAGGAAATTAAATTGATGAATTTCACACCTCTGGATAAGTTAGAATTAGATGAGATAAAACTATTGCGTTCATCAACGAATGGTATAGTTGAAGTGGTTAGAGTTATACTATTTATATCATAAGATCATGAGTTTAAATCATCATTTGTCTATTTACAAAATAAAAATTATTGATAACAAATGAATTAATGTCAAACTAAATCTAACATAATAAATTAATAAATAGAAAATAACAAAAATATCATTTTAATTTAAAATAAAAAAATATTATAATTATAAAATTACATGTATCCTTATTAATATTTTATTTTTAAATATAATTAAAATTACATTTAAAATATTTGACATAATTAACATAGTTAAAAATTACTACTCCTCTGTCCCATATCGGTTTTCATGATTGACTTTTCAACGGTTTTTGTGTGAGAATTATTTCATAGTAATATGTGTACAAAAGTTGTTTTATTTGAATGGTATGCTAGCTAATAAGGTTAACTAGCATACTATTCATATAAAACAACTTTTGTACATATATTACTATGAAATAATTGTCACACAAAACCGTTGAAAATTCAACTGTGAAAACTCGATTTGGGACGGAGGTAGTATTAATTATTTTAGTTCATTGATTATTGATTATTATAAATTAGTAAAGAAGATCAAATTTGTAAATTTGTATTTTTTTAATACACAATACATAAGAATATTTAAATAATTTTATATTTTTTAAAGAAAAATAATCATTTTGTCTTATTGTGAAACTAGATCGGTAATGGCAATGTTAGATAACACATCAATTTTTAATTGGATTCCCGATATCAGACAGTGCGAACAACCCGCTTAACCATAGAAAATTCATTCTTAGTATTTAAGTTGCTATCTAAAAATATACTCCTATATTTTATGTCTCATTATTTTGTAATATAAAATATAGTGAAAGTGAATTAATTATTTTTCTTCTCATTAGGTACTACTTATCTCGTGTTTATTTTTATATTACTCTCATTAAATGATTAAAATATATATTTTTGTACTATTCTCATTAAAAAAATTTATAAAAATACCCTCTTACTTCCCTAAATTAAAAAAATAAAAATTGTGAGGAAGAAATGTTATTTGCATTCAGATTTGCATTTCAAATCCTAATGCATATTCTAACCAGTGGCTTAGCTCATCCTGGTCACCTGGGTTCCTCACTTTACTTGGGAGTTTCGGTTCAATTCTCTTTAGGAATGAATTAATGGAGTTATAAGGTGGATTGGAGAAAAATATATTTTTTTCGCATCAACACAACAAAAAAATTCCATCTCTCTGCATTTAAAAAAAAATCATCAAATTGCTTTAAAAAACCATCAATTTCTAATTTTAATAATCCTCACAATAGAGCAGTTGAGAGGAGACCTAGAGATAGCCTCGATTTCATGATGTATTTATAAATACATGAGATCTCTTCTCGCCGACGTTGATGAATCCACCGCCATGCCGGTGACGTGCGCCGTCAAAATGATCTCGCACCATGTCTTTGAAAAAATGACGATCTGCGCAAAGAAAAGTCCACTAACCACAAGATCTATAACAAAGACGTCGTTGTCATAGCCACAAATGTGCTTTTGGCTTTCAACTTCGCAGATCGTGTTTTTCTTTTTCGATTAGTTCTTGAAGAACTAGGGTTTGCGAGAGGGTTAAATGTATTTTGTATGGGCTGAATTGTAGGGTTTCCAGAGAGATCATCAATCGGAGAAAGAAAAGGTGGGTGGTGATCGAGAGAAGTTTCGAGAGCGAGAGAGATGGAGGCGGTGAAAAAGAAAGAGAGAAAAAATGATTAGTGAAGTAGGATTTGGTTTGGTTTGAGGCTGAGTGTATTTGATAGGGTTAAGTATATTAGTATGGGTTGAGTGTATTTAATTTGGACTTAATTTATTTTATATAAATTGAGTGTATTTTATATGGGCGAGTGTATACGGGTTGAGTTTATTTAATTAGGAATAATTTAATTAATTTTGGTTGATATATTAGATAATTAATTAGTATGATGTGAGTTAATTGTGTAAGAAAAAATAATGACATTGAGGTAAATAAGTGAAACTTTTTGAGAGTAGGGTTATGAAAAAATTGTTGGCGTGAGACGAAGAATGAAAAATATCTTCATTCAATTCAAAGAATTTACAGAATGCGATTAAAAGGAATGAATCCAAAAGTGATTCATTCATGCCAGAAAACCCTCTTTTAAAGTGGAAAAACTAACAAACCTAATCCCAAACTAATCGAATCAAAAGTAGTTCAAACTATAACAAAATAACAAACATGGTGTGTTTACTAATGTGCCAAGGTACTACTTATTTATCTAAAAGTATTTGGGTGTGAAAACTGATATAGGATGTATGAAAAGGAAAGTGTGAAAACCGATTTGAGACGGAGAGAGTATTCCATCTAAAATATGTGAGGTATGAAAATTTCTTGGGTTTATAGAATTAAAATTATAGTAGTGTAAGTTCAAACATGCAATATGACTTTGATACCCCCTTAATTCTATTGCACGTCTCAACCGTGAACAACAATCTACTCTCCGTGTGACAAAATGGAATTACTCAAGTGGTTTGATCTATTACTTTTCACAAAATTCTGTACAATCGCATCATCACATTCTATCATCCACACATTTTTTTATCTACTTTTCTTTTACTCGGTATAAGATAATAATGCAATATCAATAATGAAGTGGTATAGCTCAAGTGGTTAGAGCTCCACTACCTATGACCTAGAGTCATGGCCAGGTTTGAGTCACCATTTGTCCAATAAAAAAATGCAATATCAATCATTATTAAACATTGATATGATATACTCTCTTCGAAAGTTTTCCATTTTGTCATTTTGGTCGGTCCACTCAAAATTTTTTTTTCTTTAAATGGCAAAAAAGTATCTTCACATCCCCTCTTTCTACCTTTATTTATCTCTATCTTTTACCTTTTTCATCAGATCTCAACATCCACTATACTTAAAATACAATTTGTTCTTAAATTGAGTGTAATTCTCAAATGAGAAGCTTTCGAAGGTAGTGTAAAACAAAATCTCATCCTACCAAAATTTCAAAACAAACACATATTTATACTATCCATTAAGGTTTTTAAATAATAACTTTTCCATGCAATTCAACCTCACCATCACCCTACCAAGTCTAGCCTAGCTTCTATTCACTTTTCCAATTTCATTTTCACTCCGTTGGATGAAATGAAAGAAGATTACGAAAACAGTGAGATGGAAATGAAGTATGAGAATGCAAGACAAGTCTCCATGTTATAGGGGGCCTAAAACAACATGGTGCATATGCCACACGACACCACCTAATCCAACCACAACATAACATAACGCACCTAACCCTACCCCCTCTTCGTTTGACAAAAGAGAAAAGAACAATCAAACCCATTCTTTAATTATTCTCCCTCTCACCTTTTTAAATTATTTTAATCATTGCATTCATGCTATAGACTACATTTCTCTCTCTCTCCCTTCCCTCTCTCTCTCTCAATCTTGTTTCCACCAATTAGACCCATTCAAAAAGTCCTTTCTTGCTTTTCTCCAACTCTCTGCAGCTTATCTTACTCACCGCAACAATAAACAAGGTCCCCCTCCTCCATTTCCTCTCTCTCTCACTCATCCATTAGATCAAACTCGTGTGTGTTTCCTACAGAATGAATATTTGCAAGCGGCTACTACTCCTTACAGCAGCGGCGGCGGTGGTGCTCCTAGCTCTTTTCCACGGCGGCGCCGCCTCAAGAACAATAAACACATACAAAATCCGACCATCAAACCCTAATTCCGGCAACCATTTCTTGAATTTCATGCCCAAGAGATGGATTCCTGCCTCTGCCCCTTCAAGAAAGCACAACGATCTTGGCCTTCAAACATGGAGATACCCTTGATCACCACCCACCACCCTCCAATGTACATGCTTCTTTTTCTTTCATCATCACAAGGTTTGCCTTACCTAGCTAGGGTTTTATATACTTCTTTTGTTTTTGCAATTAAACACGTATACAGTTCGATTCCTCAGTCCCACTTTTCGTATGGCCAGACAATATTGTTCGATATGTGTATGTATATGGAGTTGATGAAGGGTGCATCAAATTCAAACCTAGCTAGAGTTTTAGCTAATTAATTAGTTAATTAATTACATGACTAGCAGAATTTTCGGAGTGATCATCTAGATCACAAAACTTTTGTATGTATATACGTATGTGTATACTGTATAATGTATGTGGACAAGGATTATACATGCATACATGATATTCTTGATTGTCTCCTTTTCTTTATACTATTGATTAATTATAATATGTTCGTTTTTCTTTTTAATTCGTATAATTTTTGTATGCACATATCAAAATGGAATATAAAACACTCATAGAATTGAACTTTTTCGTTTAAAGGTTCCAAAAAAATTAAAATTTTTAATTTTGTCTCATAATTTTATAATTGATCTCGATTTCAGTCCAAAAATCGTCAAATTTCACAAAAGATATTGTATTGACACATATTTTCTATGGGATCTTTTGTGAAAAACTCAAAATTATGGGACAAAAAGAACAAAATTGGAAAAAAATGACCAAACTTGGAACTACTAAATTGAAAAGTTTAATTTTTTTGGGACGTTTGACAAAATCTAAATTTACGGTACCAAATCAAATTTTAACTCAAATGAATCCCATGATATCTGCTGGGATGAATGATCATGTTGTAATGTTGAAATCCATCATTGACAGCTTATTCAATCAATTTATTTATTTATTCATTGTAAGGAGGCAATCTAGTTTTGCAGTTTGTACACGTAATGTCTTTTTCTTTTGCGATATTTGAATTTGTTTTTTTGGATTTTATTGGTTGCACGTATTGTCCTGAAATTCTGTACAATAATTAATGATGTTAATATTTGGAAAGAATACAGCTGTTTTATGTATACTCCTACTTTGTCGACACTGCCTCCTATTATTATTAATATCTCACTTTTCAAATGAGTATATATATAATTACTGAAATTCTGTACAATAATTAATGATGTTAAAATTTAGAAACAATACAGCTAGCTGTTTTATGTATACTCTAGCTAGTTTGTCCTCTTATCTCACTTTTCATATTTGAATATTTATAAAAAGTTGGTATTTGTGTGAATTAATTTTACAGTAAAATAAACTTACAATTAATATTTTATAATGAAACAGTTAATACATTTTAATGAACTTTTTCAATAAAACAACTATTATTATTCAAAATTAATACTCCCTCCGTCCCGTAACTATTTTCACAGTTGACTTTTTAAAAGTTGTTGCGTGAGAATTATTTCATAGTAATATGTGTACAAAGTTATTTTATATGAATGATATGCCAGTTGAAAAAGGTGGGGTACCAAATCTAGAAAAAGGTAAATTTTGGGTACTAAAAATGAATTTTTCCGTTAAAATGTATTCTCACAATATTTTGTCTTTATAGTAACAGGGGAAAAGTAGATGTTTTGAGACTTAGTATTTTTGTTATATTTAACTTTTTGTTATATTATTTTTATTTCTTAATGTAATACTCCTTTTTGTCTTTATAGTAACAGGGGAAAAGTAGATGTTTTGAGACTTAGTATTTTTGTTATATTTAACTTTTTGTTATATTATTTTTATTTCTTAATGTAATACTCCTTCAATTTAGGTAAAATTTTATATAAAAATAGTTCATGATAAGTTTATTATGAATTATTTTGAAAATTTTAAGGATTAAATATTTGATCGAAAATATTAAGAATCTCATTAACAGATAAAAAATTAGGATCAATGGTATCATATTATTTTTCGAAGTATCAACAACAATTAATTTTTTATTATTTAAATTATGTATATTTAATATAGAAAAATAAAATATATTATAAAATTTAAATTTAAAATATCAAGTTTCAAAAATATATTTAAAGTATCAAATGTTTAATTTAACTAAAAATATCAATAATTGAATGGAATTAAATAATAAACATGATACACTTATAATAAATCATGTTTATATAAAATTTACAAAGGTATATTATAAGATATCTACTATTTATTCTCCAACTTAGTGTTTGGGAAAATACCCCAATATAATTGCTACCATACATGTATATTATTGATTCATAATGTGAGACATTTTTTTATCGATAAAGAAAATATATTATAAAAATTGAGGGTACAAGGGTACTCCAACCCTTACAAATATTTAAGTACAGTTTAAACTCAACAAAAATCTCTCGGATTCGAACTCCATTCCATAAACGATACTAGATTAATATCCCGCGTTTACGCGAGGTTGTTTGTCAAATTAAATTGATAACATAATATATTATATAATATATATAAATTAATTAATTTATTGTGTAAAATAATATATTTATATTATAAAATAAACATATTCAAGCGATATATGTATAAAAGTATGCAATAATTTTTCTCGTATATTTTAAAATTTTATTTTTCAATACATCAAATTTATAAAGTATATAAATAGAATTTTATTTTTCAATACATCAAATTGTAATATAATATTTATACTCCTATATATTATTTAAAATTGTGATATAAATAGAATTAATCATTATATTCAATATTATGATTTAAGAATTAATCACTATACTCAATATTAAGATTTAAGAGAAATCACATATTTAAAATTATATTTTATAAAGTAAAATATCACATTAATTTAAAATTATATAATATCAAATTTTTATAAAGAGAAATATTTTGAGATAATATACTTACTTTAAGAGATTTATTAAATTAGCCAAATCTTCCAATATTAATCATTCCATAAGTTTTTCTTAATTTAAAAATTTATTACTTATTGACACATCATCACATTACTTAATATTATGATGCCACATAATACAATCTATTTTAATGCATAGATATAAACTTAATGAAAAGAAGACACATCATCAAAATGAATGAGAAGATGGCAACTAAGCAAATTAAAACTCCCTATTAGTATATAGGGATTTGGCTAAAACTTTTCTCTCTCAAACTACACCATGACCAAACTCTTGCTTTGAAATCCCTAAACATTCTTTACAAATCCAGCTCCTTCCCATTAAAAACAAACTCATTCCTAGCATTCCAAATTATCCAAACCAAAGCTGTCCAAAATGTAGAAGCATACCTCTTACTCTTTTTCTTGCCAACAATACCACTATGTCGAAGGAAATGATCCACTGCTTTGTTGTGACATGCCATCTCTACTCCAATCCACTTATAAAACATGCACCAAATTTCTCAACTAAATTTGCAAGCAAATAAAATATGCGACACACTTTCCTCTTCTTCATTACACAAAGGGCAGTTTGTATTAGAATTAGCTTGCGAAATTTAATAATCACTTTGAAATCTACAAAACATCATGTATTTTGCCAAAAGAAATGAACACCTAAAACGTTAACTATTATGAACTAAAAAGACATGAGAAAACCTAGTTTTATCGTGCAACTTTAAAGAAATTATTTATTTTTATTATATAATATTATTATTAAATTAATATTTTTAATAAAATAATTAATGTATTAATATATATATATATATATATATATATATATATAATATAAATAAATTTTACGATAAAATTGATTCACAATATATTTTGTCGAAGGAGAAATAAATGTACATCTTCTTTTACACAATAATCTCACATAATTTTTGTCAAATAATAAATGAACATTATTAATTATATTATTACTTCCGGGATGTACAATGTTCAACACAAGATTATTTATACCCAATGAGAGGGCCAAATTATTTACTTTTAAATAATTAAAAGACTAATAAAATTCAAAGAATATATTTTGAGATAAATCGAAGTAGTAAAGATAATTCATATTTACAATTTTACGACTCTAAATTTTTAGCTAAAAAATGTGTGTGTTTATAATATGTATAGCTTGTTGAAAACAAAATTTGAATTATTAGATAAATTACGAAAAGGCAAAAATCAAGTATTAATGACGAGATTTAATTAATTATTGCGAAATTCATCTCTATGTTCGAATTATTAACCTTAATTTTGGTTATTAATTAATCATCATTCATCATCAACTCACTCCATAATTAATTATCGGGGCACTCTTGTGTGAGACCGTCTCATGCATGAGACGGACATGAGACGAAGTCACTTTTTAGTAAATTATTATCACTTTTTTATAATTTGTTATCACTTTTTCATAAATTGTTATCACTTTTCATAAATTGTTATCACTTTTTAATTTGTTATCACTTTTATACTAATTTGTATCAATTTTTTAAAAAGTGATAACAATTTATTAAAAAGTGATTCGATCTCATGCATGAGACGGTCTCATACAAGTTTTTGCCTTAATTATCATGTAAATATTTATATTATGATAACGCTAGCTTTCACGTGACTACTGGTAATAAAAAGCCCAATATACAGCCTTAGAATTTGCTTTGGAAATTATATACAATGATTTCATATAAAATGGGAATCTTATTTATGGTTCACTATTTATCCTACATAATCATATTATCACAATCATAAATTGAGAAAAGCAAAGAGAGCCACTTAATTATATATCACTTTCCCAGTGGACGCACAAATCAACTTTCCCAGATGTGATAATTTCTCAATTAATTTTCTTTGTCTCATTTTTTTATTTTTATTTATCCAAATAAATTCGATAAATAAATCAATCATTTATAATTTCTCTTAAAGGCAAAAACTGCAAGTACCTTTTTACTTTTGCCAAGTATATTTCGTGAGATTAAAGTCAAATTTAATTTGATTGTGTTGACTTAAATAAAATTATCGTTTTAGAGTGGATTTTATGTGAATATGATTCATTATATGAATAATTATTATATCTAAATTTTGATATTTTTATTCAAATACCTAATACTTTTAAAAAAATTATTTTGATATTTTAAATTTAAATATTATTTTTATATTAAATATAAATAATTTAAATAGTAAAAAAATTAATTGTTGTTGATACTTCTAAACAATAGTATGATACTATCGACTTTATTTCTTGAAACTTCTCGATGAAATTCTTAATACTCATGGTCAAACCACTTTTTTGATGCAATCACTTTGACGAATGGAATGAAAACGTACGATGTTGCAAGAAAATTGAACTGCAAGAAAATTGAACTTTTTGATGTGAACTGCCCTAATGTGGACCATTAACAGTTTTCATATATATTCGATGTGGTCTGTAATTTTTAATTTTATTTTTGCATATGATTTTAATTTATTTGCATGGTAAAACTTTAATCCAAAAAAATTAATAGTTATCATTATTTAAAAAAACATTAAAACTAAAGTAATACAAGATGATAATTTTTATTTTTTGAAATATACATAATATAATAAAGGCAAAATGCATTAAAAGGTCCCTAAACTATCATTTTTGTATTGTTAGGCTCCAGAATTATTTTTTATTTTAGAAAATTCTTGAACTATATAGTTTTTGTTTCATGAGGCCATAGTAATGGAAACTCACGGATTTTGCTGATTCAATTTAATATTTCCATTAAAATATGACTAAACTAACCAATTAAGATCAAATTTCATCAAAATTTTGTATCCAATGAGCTATTAAAAAAGGCATTAAACAATAATTATATACTTTAAGACTTTTTAAAAACAAAAAAATAGTTTAAAGATTTTATGAAATAAAGAATGATGTAGTTTAAGGACTTTTTAATATAAAAATTAGTTAAGAGGTCTTTCGAAATGAAATTTAATAGTTTAGGGGTCTTTTGATACATTATGCCTATAATAAAACATTAATGATTTTTTTCTTCAAATTGATGAAGTATTTTTTTATAACTTATGTCTGTAATTTTTAATTTTATCATTTAATTCGACTTTAATTTAAAAAGAGTTTAAACTAAGCCTTAAACTGAGAATAAAAATAAAAATTGAGTCTTTAATTGAGACACTTGAAAAATAAGTATTTAATACTAATATTGAAATTTAACCTAAAAATTGAGTTTTAATATGAATCTCTTCCAATCTTTTTTTTTTTTTTTTAATTAATGAAGATATTTTTATATTTATCATGTTGTATGATTTTAATTTAGAAATTTGATTTTTATAAGGTCTTGAATTGAGACAATAAAATTTAAATCAAAGCTTAAATTAAGAAAAAAAAGTAAAAATTAAATTTTAAATTGAAATATTTATAAATCAATATTTATATGGAGACTCAACCTAAAAATTAGGTGTTAGGGTATGAAATTTTTCTTAAAAGAAATTGAAGAAGAGGAAAGTAGCAGTGTTTTAGTGTCATACAACTTTTATGTAGGTCCCTTTCAAATACAAGTGAAAATGAAATATCAGAGGAAATAAAGGGAAAAAGAAAGTGTGTAGTTTTGCCTTTGTGGCTGTTAGCCTATTAAGAAAAAGATTAAGCTGTCCCACTTAACTATATGCATGTATCAACTTTTCATTCATCAATAAAATTAAATAAAGAATCTCAATTATATATAGAGAAAGTTCTGCAGATGTTCAATGTTAAGATTTTTTTAATATGCATCTAAGAATGCTCTTATAATAATCTTTGTGAGAAGAATATTTGAAAAATATTGTTATATTATATAAATAGTATTCTCTCATCACCTGCAATTTTCTATTTTGATCTATCCCTTTGCACTCTAAAAACATAGGTTTTTTTATTAAATTTTATTCTTGCAATATATATTCGTCTATTTACATAAAATATATGTTGATGGGAGCATGAAGATGACTGAAAAATGATAAAAGCTGAAACCGAGACTTATGTGTAATACAATTTCCTTAAAACAAATTATGTTCTTCATTTTTTGTGATAGTGAATCGTAGGATACCTGTTTCCTAAGATACAACGGGAATAAGCAAAGATATTAGCACTATATCTTGCTTCTTGACGAACCGAGAATATTGCCCTGAAATAATCACCGAAGGGTCAACACAAATAAATAGATCATTTCGCTCAATGCAATGGTAAACGTGGAATAGTGTATCTTGCAACAACACCTAAGATGCTACTTATAACATCCTAAATATGACTGTTGTAACATGGTCTTGATTAGCCATAATATCATTTGACCATAAACGAAATCACCTGAATAATGCACCATTATATCAATATTTAAATTTCAAAACCGTTGTTATAGCCGTAGCTATAGACTTTTGGTTTCAACAACCCATGCCCGGATGTTGACTCTTGGACTCAAAGCAACCTACGAAACGATCGTTGACTCTGCTCAACAGCCCTAGTCTTAGCAATCGGGTATAGACAATGGGTTGTTGACTCAGAACTTAGCAGCCCAAGTCTTAGCGGTGCCCACTCAAGACCCCTTGAAAAATAAAAACGAGGCAAAAGTTAGCCGGTCTAGTCCGTACACAAGTTCGTGTTTCGTATGTCAATTTTGACCATGATTGCACCTGCGTGCATGCATAGAGGGAGGAGCATTATGCATTTCCCATAAATTTTCAATGTGGGACAAAAACCTTATGTTTTTCTCAACAAAGCCTTTAACTTTCTTCTTTATTACAAGAATCTTTAAAATTCAATTTCTCATTCACCCAAACTCGAAATTGAGCGAATAATATATTAAATCGAAGCTCTCTGATGAGCAAAGTTTCCAACAATATCATTATTTTTTACGCTCAATCCAACTAATTTTTTATTTTAACAATAAATATATACAAAAATTATTTCTCAACATTTTACTCATTACTCTTTTTTTTTTTTTTAAAAATTATATTTTAAAAATGATGTAAAGTATTAGGAGATGGAGGTGGTAACTTTTTTTTTTTAAAAATAAGATGAATTAAATTTCTTGGAAAAATAAACTCAAATCAGATTAATGATTGATTGTGTAAGATATGATTAATTTGAATCCATCGCACAATCATCTAATTTTACACGCGATCTCATATCAGACTTTTTTCTAAATAAAGTTAGAATACAGTTAGTATGGAAATTATGTACTCCCCTATTATATTTTTACTGCTCTAAATTTAAAATAAACATTATATTTTTTTTTCATATTTAAAAATAGTAAAAAAATTAATTTTATCATTTCAAATTAAACTCTTACCGATAGAGATAATATTATATTTAACTATTTATTATTATTATTATTATTATTATTATTATTATTATTTTATATAGTTTTAGAGTTTTATTCATGTTTTAATTAATTATTTAATAGGTCGGTCTTTTTTAACTTATACGTCTAAAACCCTAGTTTATCTCTTATAAATAGGAGTTTTAGTAACTTTATTATTTAGTTGATGTTGAATAGAAATTATTTGGGTTAATCCTTTTTTATCATGTTTTTAATTGTTTGTTCTTCGGTGTTCATATCAAATCAACGGAACGATCATATTAATCACGTTTATGTATATTTTCGAGTATTTTCAGAGTCAACGGATTTATATTTATAATATCATGCTTCCGCCTACATCACTTACAAATATATTTCTCTCATTCAATTATTCACTCCAATAAAGTTGAAAAGACTCATTTACCCTTTCTTTTATATTTTTTTAATACTAATAAATAAATCTTTATTAAAACTCGTGTCATTAAATTTTTATCAATCTAAAACCTAACAGGAGAATATTACTTTCTACGACCAATTTTAGTATGTTCATTTTTTTTTGTCCAATTTTAGTAATATTCATACTTTAAAACATCTCTCTAGTTATTCAAATGTGACTTTATTCATAAATAATTACGTTATTCATAAATGAACTCATAATACTCACCAATATATTCTATTTTGAGTAACACTTGTGTGAATCAAGTGCATACAATGAACTCTATTTTTACTATCACTATCATACATATTTACTATCAATGTCATCTATTTTATATATAAATTATTAATATTTTTAAAATTCTTTTTGATAGTCAATATGTGTATTGGTATATTGGTTCACAATGAATGCCTCAATACAATCTGACGTGCTTTTTAGTGCTGAAAATGTGAGGGGGAGGGGCAGGGGACCCTGCCTCACGTTTGACTATCATTTCCATCTAATTTTGACTATCATTTCTATATATGTATATATATAGATAGAGAGAAATGTTATTAATGAGATTTGAATATTTGATGTCCCTCAATCAGTTCCATGTTTCAAGGCCAAAAGCTAAAGCGCGCGGTACATATATTATCATTTAAAGGTGCTACTAGTTTATAGTTAGACACATTTTCAAAATAAAACTGGTCGGACTCTTCACATTCTTAATTTCAACAACGATACAAGCATATACTTAGTTAGATTTGATCTTATCACTATGCATGCAATCGAATTTTATTATGATTTTTTAATTAATTACTTTTAATTTGTATGTTATTACTTTTTTATTTTAATTGTCATTTTTTATTTATAATAAATGGCACTTTCAACTAGTATTTTTATGACGAATTCAAGTACATATATAGAGTAATTTCATATGAGATCACACCTATTAAATAATCTCCGTCCAATACTTTACACAAATTACAAAAATCAATAAATATATGGGTAATGTGACAATTTTACCCCCTAAAATACATAGAAATATTTAAAATGAGATATATTTTTTCGTGCAAATTTCAATTAAAAGGGTAAAATTGGAATGCAGTTTGAAATTATTTTTTTAGTATATAATGACAAATATTTGAAACAAAAATATTTTTTTAAAAAAATATCCTCAAATATCACATCTTTTGGGGATTTTAATGTGCAAATTGTTAGCTGAAGTTTTAGTAAGGTTTCGTGTCCTTTGTCAAGCGAAATGCACAACAGGATGATTTACGCTTTTGCTAGAACTACTCGTTTTTTTAGAGTTCGTCATATTAGGTGTGTTATGAATGTGGGTGCAAACCGATTAGAAGGTGTACTAATCACTACGAACAACAAAACATAAAATGCGCAATCAGAATAATGAACACAAGAGATTTACGTGGTTCGGTTATCAAAACCTACATCCACGAGATCAAGACAACAAATCACTGTATTGAAAAGCAACAATTACAGACAATCTCAATCGAACCAAAATCTATCGATTCTCAAATTTCTGATGAACCCTAGATTCTTCAATGACAACTAAATTAGTAATTGAACTAAAGAGAAAACTTGATCAAACGGTTTGCAATCCACTTGCTAACAATGCCCACCGCTAATTTTAAGTTGGTTGCAACTTCTCTCGAATCAACGATGCAAAAACGATATGAGAAGCTTCATAACTAATTAGAGACTAACTATCTGTTTAATCATAAAGATCCAATTTCTCTGAATAAGCCGGTTTACCTTGAAATAAAACTGGTTCCTTGACCAATCCGACATAACAAATTAAGTAGTCAAAACAAGAATACCACAAGCTTGGAACACCGATACATTTGACCTTACAATTTTCTCCACCCCAAATGATATAGTGTCCATCACATCCATTATTCTCGTAATTAATAGATCGGTGAACATCCCATGTTCCGAGTTGAACAAGCTCGAAACGTAACCTCAATTTATCGTTTGGTAATGGCTTGATGAGCATGTCTACCGCATTATCATCAAACCTTCTTCACAAATACAATTCCCCTTTCAACCACATCTCTTACAAAATGTAGTTTGACACTGATATGATTTGATCTTTCATGGAAAACTTGATGCTTTACTAAATGTATAGTGCTTTGATTATCACAAAGAACTATCACCTTCTTTTGTCTCGATGCCAAACTCCTTTAGAATCCCTTTTAACCACATTCCTTCCTTAGTAGCTTCTGTGACAACAACATATTCAACTTGTAGTGGATAAGGTAACTACAGATTGAAGTGTTGATCTCCAACTTATGGTTGTTCCATACAGTGAAAATGTAACTGTTAAGAATTTTACATTGTCTACATTTCCAAAGAAAATCAGCATCAACATAACCTTTCAATGGATCTTCTTGCACTTTTGTTTTCTCAAATAATAGACTAAGATATGAAGCACCATGTAAGTATTTTAGAATCCATTTCAGTGCATCCCAATGAAATGATCCAGATTTGCCATGTACCTACTAACCATACTTACAACATAGGCCAAGTCGTGCCACCGCAAACCATTGCATACATAAGACTCCCTACTCCACTTGCATATAGAACATTCTCCATCTGGTTTTTCTCAAATTCTGTCTTTGGAGAGTGATTTGCTTTGAGAGTTGAAACTGCTGACCATATAGAGTGCAAACCGACTTTGCTAACACCTTTTCAATATACCCCTTTTGAGATAGGAACAACTTTCCCTTCTCTTTGTTTATGTGAATATCCATCACCAAAATCCTCTTTGCTTCTCCCAAGTCCTTAAATTTCAAACACCGAACCGAGTTTGTTTTTAAGAGCTTTGATCCTCAAGTTGCTTTTGCTTGCTATCAACATGTCATCCATATATAATAAGAGATATGTGATGACTTCTCTCCCTTGTTTCTCAAAATATACACAAACTATCATAGTTGCATTTAGTGAAACCAATGGAGCTCATAAATCTGTCAAACTTGAGGTACCACTGTCTAGAACTTTACTTTAACCATATAAGGATTTCTTAAGGAGACACACTTTGCCTTCATCACCTGGTAAAATAAAGCCTTTTGGTTATTGCATATAAATTATCTCTCGATAGATCTTCATATAAGAAAGCAAACTTAACATCAAGTTGCTCAAGTTCTAGATCTTCTTGTGTGACTTTTGTGAGAAGAATTACGATGGAGCAATGCTTAACAACAGTGAAGATACTTCATTAAAGTCAATTCCCTCATTTTGTGTAAAGCCTCTTGCAACAAGCCTTGCTTTGTATCTTATTTTCTCCGAGATACCCGAAACCGCAACCTCCACCTTTCTTTTAAAAATCCACTTTGAGCTTATCACCTTCTGCTTTCTCAGTTTATTAACCATCTCCTAGGTTAATGTAGGGGAGCGTAACAATATAAATACGAAACTCCGTTGATTCTAAGAATACCCAAGGAACGTAAAAGATACAGAGACGAACTCGTTTCAAAAAGAGGAAAACCTCAATATTTTAATTTATCAATCAACTGAATTTTATTTACAATCCTAAGCCATTAAACACTAATATGAATGACTCTTCGTATATTAAAATACATAAGATTTAGCAAAATGAATAAATAAGGCTTAATTGCAGACTTTTCATTTTCATCTCCATCATTCTTTCCTCTTCGAACGCTTTTGCCCTCGAATCGGCATGGGCTTCATCTCCAGTAAAAATAAAATTAATTAATGCATTATTCAACTTGACCCCAAAAATATCTCGTGGTACGAACTTTTGCCAATATCTTGAGACGATAAATAAATGAGGGTCTCAAAGAAGGGTAAAAATATTTATCACTAATGGTGATAAAATAATATTTATTAAGTATAGGCCCAAAAAACTTGGTCCATGTTATTCAAATGACTATTTAAAATCATGGAGCGTAACTCCAATCAAATGGCTCTTCATGGAGCTTTAGCCCAATATGCCCAACATGATTATTGGGCCTCAAATTACTTTCTATGTTACGGTTCTTTAATATGGCAAATTAGGGCAAGAGACCCATGCTTCATTTCTTCACAAAGCAAACAACAGGAAGAGATGCGTAGGCAAGCGGGAAGTCTCCCTCAATGAAAATGGCCACATCCAATGGCTGCCGCCGCGATAGTGCGAACGGCATTAGGTGGCGTCTGCGGGTGGACAGCAGCCGGGTTGTGCCACCGGGTGGATAGCGGGACTATGTCGACGATGATGCGCCAACGGAGACAACAACGTGATGTCGGTTGACGGCGTTGGGCGGATTGTCTTGGATGGCGTCTCTAGTGAGACGACGACTGATTGGAGTGAATTGATACATGTTTTTAGGGTGTATTTTAGTGCAAAAAGTGATCAAAAGTGTTAGATTTTGTGCATAAATGTGTAGAGTATCACTTCTTTGCCTAAAAAGTATTACTTGATGAGTATTTGATGTTTTTCATCCATTTTATAGGTAAATCGGTGGGATTTTGCCAAACCGAGAGTACCGGCATGCTTAGAATGAAGAGACAAACAAGACGGACGAAAATGGGAGTTGGAGGCGAGTCCCTACTGGAAAAATGCCCTGGTCTCGACCTCTGGTCGAGGGCCGAGCCTCGACTTGAGGGAGAAGACTAAAGGATGAAAATTAGAAAATTGTAGCAGCCTCGACTAGAGGGCTGACCCTCGAGTCGAGGGATTTGAAAAATGCATCAGCCTCGACTAGAGGGCTGACCCTCTGACTCGAGGGAGTTGATTTTTCAGAAAATTCATCTTTTTAAGGGCTCAAGCAGAGCATAACCGAGGGAATTCATTAGAGCAGTTAGGAGCGATTTTGGGGCGATTTCTTAGGCCCCAAGCCAATTTCCCATTATAGGTAGTGTAGAGTGTATAATTAGATTTAGATTTCAATTGTTGTTGATTAGATTAGCTCTAGTTTAGCATTTGATTCTAGTTAATTCATCAATTCAAGCTTGTATTTGCATTTGGAGATTTGTGTTGAAGATTCAAGCATTCCTCTTGTTGTGGATTTAATTCAATTGGTGATGTTCTTCCTCTCTTCTCTTTTCAATTTCTTAATTGTTGTGATTTATTTTGTGTTTGTTCAATTCTATCTTCTTCCCATGGATATTACTTGTGGCACCATGGGCTAACTCTCTTGTGCTTGAGTTAATTGAAATTGAGGATGATTTGATTGACTATGCTATGATTGTTGATGATTGAAGATCAATTGAGTTAGATTACTTCCTAATTGTGATTCTCAATTGTGCTTCATGCAAAATTATCTCTTTAGATTAATGTTTGATCACCCTAGCAATAGACGAGAGTTTAGCTAACGTGATCCGAGATTAATCTGGTCTTAATTTTGTATGAATGTGTGGATTGGGTACTTCTACATTGAGAGATGGGAAGGACTAAGGATACTCACATTAGGCATTGTGTTATTAATGGAGTGATTAATTTCATGATAGTTTATGCTTTCTATCTTAGTTGATTTGCAATTTGATTCAATTGTAGCTTGTGGATCAATGATTCCTTGATGGATGTTAGCCCTAGCACCCCAATTCCCCATTTATTGTTGTGTTGGTACTTGCCTCTTAAGTGTTCGATCTATTGCCTCTTTGTGTTGTTTTAGCTTATATCTTGCCAATTGTTGTGTTTTTATTTCCAAAACCCATTTTGCAATAATAGTCACCGAGAACTCGTATTTCTAGGGCCTCACGTGCATACTTTTTCCCTTGGGTTCGATATTTGCGATTGGTCTTAATACCACTTACCGATTACTACTCCAATCAAATGGCGCCGTTGCCGGGAATTAGTTTTTGCGCCTATAGTGAGACTTAGGAATTGTTTGAAGTGGCTACTTGTTGCCTTGTTATTTTTGTTTGTGTTGTTGTTTTTGTTTGAATTTGATACTTTGTTATCTTGTCTAGATGGAAGTATACAACTCATACTTGTGGAATCAAGAGTATTATCACGATAGTAGGGTGTATTCTCCACATTATGAAGATTGGAGATATGATGAAATTCCTCCCCCACCTCAAGAGATGTTCCCATACTATGAGCATTATGATCAATTCGATCCATGTTGTGGATATGAGTATCAAGGAGAATCGGAAGGGGAATACTATGATGCTAGGAGAAGCTATGAGTATGATTATCCAATGTCACAAGCTTCTCCTCAATTTGAAGAATGGAGACTCCATGATATGAGAGTTATATTGAAGGATATGCTTGGAGTGTTGTTGGAAAAATTTGAGGAAAATGACCCAAGATGTGAAAAAATGTTCCCTTTGTATGAAAACATCTATGAGACTAAAGCATTGGTTGATTCATTGATAGAAGGGAACATGGAGATCACCGAAGCTCAATTCATGGTCATAAAAAGTCAACTCAAATATTTTCTACTCCAAGTGAAGAACTTAACTATCATGCGTAATCAAGAAGAAGAAGGGGAGGAAGAAAATGCAAGTGAAGAAGATGTAGTAGAGGGTCCAAGCAAGGTGGTTAAAGTGGAAAATTTCCTTGTCAAATGTGAGGAAGAGGAGTGTCCATTAATGGACATGAGCTTTAATGAGGAAGAAAATCTAGAAGCACCTAAGGAAGCATTGAAGATTGAAATGAGCATTCCTATACCTTCAAACTCTCCAATTCATACTTTTATTGATATTGATGCTTCTAATGATTTAATTTTACCTCTTGTGAATTTTGACTATAGGAAAGAATTGATGAAGCGCTTGGGCATCCTTGAAAGGAAAGAATGGAAAAGAAGGATGGCAAGAGAGAAAAGGGGACAACCATGGACACTATGCATATCTATATGTGGTTGCCCTATCTATGTCGTGAACCTCCTAGACTTTGAAGCTCAAAGATTGAGATATAATGGGAAGGAGGATCGCTATCCTTGGCCATTCCGATGAAGGACGTGAAAGTGAAGAAATAAGTCCGGTAAAGGACAATAAAAATAGCGCTTGATGGGAGGCAACCCATTCTTTTTTATTTCTTTGTGTGCTTTTTGGTAGCTTTATGTTTTTGTTTCATTTTTGGGAGATTTGGCTCGATACTTAATTGCTCATGCTTTGGAAGTTATGTTATCATGCTTTTGGATATGTTTGATGTGTTGAGCTTATTGTTGATATCATTTGGAGTTGCATATTTGTATCACTCTCATTCCAAACTTTAAATTCATGTTATCATTCAAGTTTGGGGGTATTGATCGTTATTTGTTACGTGCATCTCTTAGTGGTAATTATTTGATGACTTTTTATGCCCGATTGTAGGTACACTCACTACATTTGTTTGGGAGAGAAATTGGAATTGCAAGGAAATGCAAGATCAAGTGGAAAGTGCATAAAAGCATGATGAGCCCTACATGTTTGAAGAAAGATGGAGTTTAATGGCTTTTTGGTACAACACTTCCTTTCAAACTTAGACTTGTCTAAGTTTGTGGGAGGTGTTTTTCTTTCTTTGCCTATCTCTTGTGCTCTTATATGATTTTGGGACTTGTTGAGCTTATTGCTTATTGATGATTATGCTATTTTGATATCTTGTATTCCTTGTATATTTTTGGGGCTTGATTTATCTTGAGCTTAATTGTGGATTTATTGCATATCTTTGAGTTATTATTCTTGAGAGAGTGAGTGTGCTTGGGATTATTGGTGTCTTTGTCGCCGGCACTCCAAAAATAAATTAATTACTCCGAACCAACCTACTAATATAGTAGGGCAAGTAAGGGTCGATCCCACAAGGAACTAATGTAATTGAATTGAATTATTTGTGCGAAAAAAACGGTAACACAATGGGGGAATATCGGATATCTCACTAATACGTAACTTAAACAAAAAGTAAAACTAATGTAACGCAATGAATTTGACAACAATGATAGAAACAATCTAACCCAAGGATAACCTCCTGAAATACTTCTTCGTAATAGCAACTAATACTTGTCTTATCTCGAATCTCGCCCCTAAGCTAGTGGTACGACCAAACTAGCCCGAATTAGTTCTTAGGTTTAGTTAATTAACGACTACGACCCCTAACTAACCTATCCCACGAATAACCCCAAAATATGTATCTAGGATTCAATTCATGCAACGCATTAACGAGCCAAACCAATAGGGTGAACTAGACTATGAAAACGAAACGTTCGAATCATACAATCTAGAACTCGCTGTCCTTAGAGCTACAAACTCTATTCGCTACCCCAATTACACGCAAATAACAATTACGGATTATAGCATGTAGTTTAGCTACGAACGAATATTAGGCATGCAAGATGATCACTCACATAGATAATAATTCGAACTACGCTTAGCATATAAACAAACAACGAGAAAAATGAATTAGGACATAAATACGTTACTATTAAAAATGATGAAGCATCTCAGGTTCGGGTGTCCTCGGATTAGAAAATAGTTTAGCCACTACGCGAGGCCATAGTATGCACGATCACAAATAATTGTTCGAATAAAATTCACCAAAGTAAAAGATTAAAAAAATGTTCTCTTCTTTTTCTCTCCCGTAAATCCCCGTCACCTTCTCCTCTCTGCTGCGTTTTTTTTCCCTAAGTTGACTTTTCTCCACAAGGAAGCAATCAATCGTCTCTCTCAATCATCCTCTTTCCATTCTCGAGCGCGCGGCTTCGATTCTCTACTTCTCGATTTTCTATCCCGTGCTCCCAAAATTGCCTATTTACCTGTATTTAATAAAGAAACGAAATATCACATTAAAAAGGTGACATAAATAAAATAAGTGGAAATAATAAAATAGTGGCACTTAATTAATAATAAAATAATTATATTAACCACACAAAATACACACAATATTCCACTTATCAAATCCCCCACACTTAGACCTTCGCTTGTCCTCAAGCAAACACTACACACACGGGTTCAAGCAAGACAACTAAGACACTCTTCTATTTCTCTAGCTACCGAATTCCCGAGCCAAACTCATGTATCATGCGCCTATCAAAATAATTACAACTTATACTCACGATCAATCACAGTAACCTCATCCACTCTTAGCTACTCAAGTCTTCCCCAAAACTCCCTAACAACTTGTTCTCAAATAAATTATTTTCGGTCTTTCTTCAAAGTAAAAATCTGAGTGGTGCCTAACTCCCTAATTTCTTTTTTTTTTTTCTATTTTTCTAATTTTTTTGATTTTCAAACGAGGGCTCGCGGCTCCGCTCTACTCTCAGGTTTTAGCTCTTTTCGTGTTCTTTTTCTTTTTTTTTTATTTCTTTTTAAACACTTGAGCCCCCAAGAGCGGCCGTATCGGCCCCTCATTATTTTTTTCACAATTCTTCAACTAGAACTCCTTTTATTTATTTTTCCTCCAACCACACATTTATTATTTTCAACTTTAGGCACCAACCCAAACTTCACTTTTCCAAAAGACCAAAACAACTATCAAGAAACAAATTATCAAGTTGTAATGTCAAAGCTAAGCAACTAACAATCGACTCAATTCTATGACTAACACGTGAATACAAATGCAATCACCAATCAAGACATGCAATTCACGTTTTCAGCATATTTAACAGAAAAATCAGCAGCTACATCAACAGTTAAGTGCTCAACTATCATGCTCGAACTCCACAAAAAATACACCAACATACCACGACAGAGCCACAAGACACAAGGAACACAAAAATAAACAAGTAGCCATGAATCAAAGCTATCAAAGCCCCCCACACTTAAACAGTGTTAGTCCCTAGCACAAATGTACAATCAAAACAACTTGCACCATAAAGAAATACATAAAAAGTGGAGCGGGGTTACCGGGTGCTAATCGGTGGGAGGATGTTGCCGGCAAGAATAAGGTGGGTCCAAAGTCATAGTGGGAACCTGAGAACAACAAGAAGAACACAAGCAAGAAAAACTAATTAAACTCACAAATAAAATTAAAACAACTATAAATTAAAAAAACGAAATTAAAACAAAATATTGGGTTGCCTCCCAACAAGCGCTTTTTTATTGTCGTTGGCTCGACATAAGAAGTTTAATTCAACCGATTTTGCCCACATATGTGTACTTCAAGTGTTTAGGAGGTGGCTTCAACTCAAGCTCCGGTTCCTCAATGGCCGTGGCTCCTTTATCTTCCCCTTGAAGATTAAGCATGGATTTTTCCTCTAACTTATTCCCGCAATCAACCTCGAAAACTTCTTGTACAATGGGCTCAATGACACTCACAACAAAAAGAGAGTCGACTCATTAGAAATTTTCTTAGCATCAAGGATATTAAATTGAGTAATCACTCACAAATTCCATTGTGAGAGTCCTCACAAACATCTATTTTTGTTTGGGAAGTATTCAAGAATGGTCTTCCCAACAAAATAGATGTGGAATCCATCGAGTTCTCATTCATATTTAATACATAGAAATCAGCCGGAAATATCAATTGATTTACCTCCACGAGGACGCCCTCCACTACTCCGGCAGGTAGGCAAGACTTTTATCGGCTAGCTGAATAACCACTCCAGTTCCTCTCAATGGCCCGATACCCACCTGCTCATACACCGCCAAGGGCATGACATTAATAGCGGCCCCAAGATCAAGCATAGTTTGCTCGATCTTATGGTTCCCTATCGTGCAAGGGATGACGAATATGCCGGATCCTTTCTCTTTGGAGGCAACTTCATGAAGTACAGCTGAGACATTCTCTCCCATAAAAATATTCTCATCATTGGCTAGCTTCCTCTTGTTGGTACACAATTCCTTAAAAATTTGGCATATCTCGGAATTTGTTTCACCTCCATCAAGGGTATGCGAAGTGAACCTTTCAAACACTTCAAGTGTTTGTTGATCCTTGATGTCTTTTTCAGTTTTTTCATCCTGGAAGGAAAAGGTAAAATATTAGTATCACCAGAATTGAATTATGAGATTTTACCCGAATTTTCGTTTCTAGTCCACCGACACCGATGGGGTCGATGTTAGTGCGATTTGCGTCCCGTATTTTTGGGGACAGCTTCCTCTCCCTCCACTTTCTCACTCGGTACCATGGTTTGCTCCTCCTCATCCTCTCCATTCTGTTCCTCACATTTTTCCCGACGTGTTGGTGGCGAAATTTCCTCCAATTGCTTACCACTACACAAGGTGATGGCAAAAATATTCCTAGGATTAGTTTCGGGTTGAGAGGGTAGCTTGCCACTATTTTGTGCTTGTAATCGCTAACGGCAGTGGCTATTTGGCTTATTTGGGCTTCTAAATTCCTTTGATCCGATTCTAAAGTTCGTTGACCAGACTCTAGAGACTTTATCACCACTTGAGTGTCTTCTTTGAAACTTCATGGTGTTGGATGTCAACGCCTTCATCATATCCTCCAAAGAAGGTCCTGAATCCTTCTCACTCATATGTTGTCCGAGCTCTCACCACCTCTATCATTCCCTCTAAATAATTGAAATTGTCGTTCTGAAATGGAGGTCTCAAATTGTCTCCTGGTTGATTATTTTGTTGGTTTCCATAACGAAGGTTGGGATGATCTCTCCACCGAGATTGTAGGTGTTAGAATATGGATCATACCTTTGACCTTGAGAATACCCATAACCAACTGCATTAGCTTGCTCTAACCTATCACTCAGACTCGACAATCTTCGGTAGAATGCTCTGTAGTATGGCAAACTTTGCATGGGCGGACTTTGGAGTTTTGACCTTCATCATCATCTCCATCATGCTTGCAATTTTTCTAAGGCATCATTCTTAGGCTGCTCCATAGGTCCGCTCATGGCATCACGTACTCCAAATTGCTGGGTATTCGCCGCCATGCTAGAAATCAATTCCCGTGCATTGTTGGTGTTTTACTCATCAAAGCTCCTCCACCGGCTGCATCGAGCATGTTTCTATCGGTGAGAGTGAGACCTTCGTAGAAATATTGGATGAGCAATTGATCACCGATTTGATGCCGTGGGCACGAAGCTATGAGACGTTTGAAACGCTCCCAATACCCATACAGTGTCTCCCCGGTCCCCTGTCTAGCTCCCGAAATTTCTTTCCTCAAGATCGCCACTCGGGTGGCTGGAAAATAGTGTTGGAGAAATAGCCTCTCCATCTCATTCCATGAAGTAACTGATCTGGGTGGCAAGAAATATAACTAGTCTCGTGCGGTGCTTTTTAGTGCAAACGGAATGCACTCAACTTGACATGCTCCGCTGAAACTCCTGTTGGCTTCATGCTTGAACATACAACGTGGAATTCTTTCGAGAAAAGCATGTGGGTTTTCACCGCAAGACCATTAAAAGAAGGCAATAAGTGAATTAACCCAAATTTAAGTTCAAAATTAACATTAGTAGCAAGAGTAGGAATAGTAATGCAAAAGGTTGATGGTTGGTGGCGGATTTGCCAACTCATTCATCGCCCTCTCATCGTTCCTCGCAGCCCATGTTAGTGAACGTAAATGTAGATTCTACTTCTTCACTAGATTCACCCCTTCGTCACTATTTGTATCCCTTGTTGATGCAAAATCAATTCGTCTCCGCAACCGAAGTCTCTCTCCCGAGCCGTCCCGGCTCTTCTTTCTACTTCCGGATCAAACTCGAGTGATGTACTTCGATCCAACGAGTGATCATTCACCGCAATAAAATTCTGAATAAACACCGAGGGGGTCGGTGTTAGCAAGCAGATAGGAAAACAACGTTCGAACATACAGATCACCGATTACCGGTTTGCAGAATTTTCAAAAATTTACTGTAACCAAAAACAACACCGAGGGAGTCGGTGTTAAACTCAAGGGAAATGAAATGCACGCAACAAATCCCAAAATGCAATTTCCAGAAGAATTTTTTTAAAACTTTTCCCAAATTTTCAACATAAATTAAAACACAAAAACAATTCAACAAAATTACCAACAGTTCCCCTAAGAATGGCGCCTAAAATTTGTCAGTCTGTCCGGCACCCAAAAATAAATTAATTACTCCGAACCAACCTACTAATGTAGTAGGGCAAGTAAGGGGTCGATCCCACAAGGAACTAATGTAATTGAATTGAATTATTTGTGCGAAACAAAACGGTAACACAATAGGGGAGAAAATAACGGATATCTCACTAATACGTAACTTAAACAAAAAGTAAAACTAATGTAACGCAATGAATTTGACAACAATGATAGAAACAATCTAACCCAAGGATAACCTCCCTGAAATACTTCTTCGTAATAGCAACTAATACTTGTCTTATCTCGAATCTCGCCCTAAGCTAGTGGTACGACCAAACTAGCCCGAATTGGTTCTTAGGTTTAGTTAATTAACGACTACGACCCCTAACTAACCTATCCCACGAATAACCCCAAAATATGTATCTAGGATTCAATTCATGCAACGCATTAACGAGCCAAACCAATAGGGTGAACTAGACTATGAAAACGAAACGTTCGAATCATACAATCTAGAACTCGCTGTCCTTAGAGCTACAAACTCTATTCGCTACCCCAATTACACGCAAATAACAATTACGGATTATAGCATGTAGTTTAGCTACGAACGAATATTAGGCATGCAAGATGATCGACTCACATAGATAATAATTCGAACTACGCTTAGCATATAAACAAACAACGAGAAAACGAATTAGGACAGAAATACGTTACTATTAAAAACGATGAAGCATCTCAGTTCGGGTGTCCTCGGATTAGAAAATAGTTTAGCCTCTACGCGAGGCCATAGTATGCACGATCACAAATAATTGTTCGAATAAAATTCACCAAAGTAAAAGATTAAAAAAATGTTCTCTTCTTTTTGTCTCCCGAAATCCCCGTCACCTTCTCCTCTCCCGCCGTGTTCTTTTTTTTTTTCCCTAAGTTGACTTTTCTCCACAAGGAAGCAATCAATCTTCTCTCCCAATCATTCTCTTTCCATTCTCGAGCGCGCGGCTTCGATTCTCTACTTCTCGATTTTCTATCCTGTGCTCCCAAAATTGCCTATTTACCCGTATTTAATAAAGAAACGAAATATCACAAGAAAAGGCGACATAAATAAAATAAGTGGAAATAATAAAATAGTGGCACTTAATTAATAATAAAATAATTATATTAACCACACAAAATACACACAATATTCCACTTATCAATTATGTACATGTGCACTTGTATTTGATTTGCAAGATCTATTGAATTTTGATTTGATCATGTGTAGATTTGTAGCTTGATGCTAGCATTCTTGATTAATTGTGTAAATATGAATGTAGTTGATGATGCTTGATTCATTGCTCAATTTTAGCCCGTGAGCTTTTGTGCCTTTATAATCGTAAATCTTATACGATTGATTGATTTCTTTGAGTACATCATTCATGGATTTGTATGCTAGAACTTGCCTTTGGACTTGTTGAGATTAATCTTTGTGTGATTTCATGAAAATGATAAGAGGCCATGTTTGATATGATGAGTCACTTTGCCAAACTTTTCCCCCATAAACACATTTGATTTCCTTAGTGAGCCATTTTGAGCCTTATATCCTTATTCTTTGGCAAGCCAAGTGAAATTGAAACCATTTGCCTATTTTTATAAGTCTTTTTGTCCTATGTTTAGTAGAGCTTGATTGTTGACTAGAAATGGTGATTGGATTGCTAAGTGTAGTGGAAAATGATGTGCTAAGTGATGATGCTTGAAAGAAGATAGAAAGGTTGTGAAGAAAAAAATTGAATTGTGAAAAATGATGAGAATGAAATGAGGAAAAATTCAATTGTGAGCTTAAAAGAAAGAAAGCTCAAGTGAATGGTAGTGAGTGATCTTTGAAGTTCAAAAGAAAGAGTGTTACTTGATGAAGATTGAAGAGATGTAAATTGTTTTGCTTAGCCTTCATTCAAGTCTCTACTACTTAGTCACTCTTATCCAAAAATATCCCACCTTTCCAAAGAGCCTACATTACAACCTAAAAGAAATACCTCTTTGATTCTTGATTGAACACAAATGATTTTGATTGAGATTAAGTCTATTGGCAAGCATATGGTGTGCAAGTTTGTGAATTTGATGATTGAATGCCTTATACCTTTATACACTTGAGTGAAGAGTGAAACACTCCATGGAAGGAGTAATGTGTTAAGTATTTGATTGAGCATTTGTTTTAGCATGATTCATCTTGATTGCTAGTGGATAGTTGCATTGATACTTATGTTCATTGATGAGTTCGATTGTCTTATATTTCATCTATGGTGTCATGTGACATAATTGTAATCAATTCACTCCTTTGTGCTTAGTTGCTACGTTGCTCGAGGACGAGCAACACTTCAAGTTTGGGGGTATTATGATTGGAGTGAATTGATGCATGTTTTTAGGGTGATCAAAAGTGTTAGATTTTGTGCATAAATGTGTAGAGTATCACTTTTTGCCTAAAAGTATTACTTGATGAGTATTTGATGTTTTTCGTCCGTTTATAGGTAAATCGGTGGAATTTTACCAAACCGAGAGTACTTGGCATGCTTAGAATGAAGAGACGAACAAGACGGACGAAAATGGGGGTCGGAGGCGGAGTCCCGGCCGGAAAATGCCCTGGTCTCGACCTCCGGTCGAGGGCCGAGGCCTCGACTCGAGGGAGAAGACTAAAGGATGAAAATCGAAAATTATAGCAGCCTCGACTAGAGGGCTGACCTCGAGTCGAGGATTTGAAAAATGCATCAGCCTCGACTAGAGGTCTGACCCTCGACTCGAGGAGTTGATTTTTCAGAAAATTCATCTTTTTAAGGGCTCAAGCAGAGCATAACCGAGGAATTCATTAGAGCGATTAGGAGTGGTTTTAGGGCGATTTCTTATGCCCCATGCCAATTTCCCATTGTAGGTAGTGTAGATCGTAGAATTAGATTTAGATTTCAATTGTTGTTGATTAGATTAGCTCTAGTTTAGCATTTGATTCTAGTTAATTCATCAATTCAAGCTTGTATTTGCATTTAGAGATTTGTGTTGAAGATTTAAGCATTCCTCTTGTTGTGGATTTAATTCAATTGGTGATGTTCTTCCTCTCTTCTCTTTTCAATTTCTTAATTGTTGTGATTTGTTTTGTGTTTGTTCAATTCTATCTTCTTCCCATGGATATTGCTTGTGGCACCATGAGCTAACTCTCTTGTGCTTGGGTTAATTGAAATTGAGGATGATTTGATTGACTATGCTATGATTGTTGATGATTGGAGATCAATTGAGTTAGATTACTTCCTAATTGTGATTCTCAATTGTGCTTCATGCAAAATTATCTCTTTAGATTAATGTTTGATCACCCTAGCAATAGGCGAGAGTTGAGCTAACGTGATCCGGGATTAATCGAGTTTTAATTTTGTATGAATGTGTGGATTGGGTACTTCTACATTGAGAGATGGGAAGGACTAAGGATACTCACATTAGGCATTGTGTTATTAATGGAGTGATTAATTTCATGATGTTTTATGCTTTCTATCTTAGTTGATTTGCAATTTGATTCAATTGTAGCTTGTGGATCAATGATTCCTTGATGGATGTTAGCCTTAGCACCCCAATTCCCCATTTATTGTTGTGTTGGTACTTGTCTCTTAAGTGTTCGATCTATTGCCTCTTTGTGTTGTTTTAGCTTATATCTTGCCAATAGTTGTGTTTTTATTTCCAAAATCCATTTTGCAATAATAGTCACCGAGAACTCGTATTTCTAGGGTCTCACGTGCATACTTTTTCCCTTGGGTTCAATATTTGCGATTGGTCTTAATACCACTTACCGGATTACTACTCCAATCAATGACCTTGGGTGACGGCGAAGTCATTGCGGTGGCACCGCTATCGGGCGATGATCGGTGGCCGTGACGCCCACCGAGTATCTGCTTTCTATGACATGTTGGCGACAGGTGTGGTTTTGGTGTAATCGTTTTGTTGAGGCAGAAATAATGGCCTCCAAAAATGGAGATGGTGGCGTTAAGATTGACAACGAAAAAGGTCGCCTCGTTGGTGGTAGCCGAAAATTCCGCCGATGGCTGTCTCCATTTGAGACCATTCATCCGCCATCATTGATAAATCGCAACCATTTTGGCTCACGATACCAACGGATGCAGGGGACGTGTAACAATATGTGTAAATTCTCGTTGATTCAAATGAATACCTAAATAAACACCTTCTCTTTTTTTTTTTTAACAGAGAAATAAACACCTTCTCAATCTCCGTTGATTCTTACGAATACCAAAGAATGAGGAGATAAGAGAAAAAATATCTCAATCAATTTTAATTCATAAGGTATTGTTCTTCTCAAGTGATTGAAGCTCTTCAATCATAGCAGCCCATCCACTTTTCACTTTCCAGCCGTTTATTCGCTTTCAAAGTTGTAGTTTCGGCTCCCGATGCTCTATAGTTTCGCTGTGGAAAAGAGCATAAGATACCAGTGTCCGCATGACCAAATCTTATAGGTGGATAAGCACTCCTTCTCTCGTATATCTCTTGCAAGACTATAATTTCTTAAGCCTTCGCCTCACCTTCAACAATTTCTTGTTGATTTCCTTCGTTTGATCCTCTTCTTTAGCTTCCAGTTATTATTCTCTCGATATGTCATGATCAACATCCGATTCCCGAGCCTCCACCTCACCGGCATGATATTCTCGAGTAATAAGTCCATCAATTTCATGTGGATCTCCAGTATGAATATACCCCATTTGATTTTTATTGAAGATGACATCTCTACTCAAAATGCACCTCTCGATTACCAAAGTGTCAAGGCACCAAAGTCTATATCCCTTCACTCCCTTGGGATAACCAATAAAGATACATCTAATGGCCCCGGTTCCAGCTTGTCTTGTTTAACATGAGCATATGCTAAACATCTAAATACTCTTAGTCTTGAATAGTCCGATATTCTACCATACCATAACTCATCCGGGTTTTCAAACCTATTGCGGTAGAAGGGGATTTATTTATTAGATAACATGTTGTATCAATAGCTTCTCCCAAAACGATTTAGGGACTTTAGCATCGGAGAGCATACACCTTACTCTCTCAAGTATTGTTTTATTCATCCTCTTTGCTAGGCCATTTTGTTGAGGATTTGCAGGTACAATTTTGTGTCTTGAGATGCCTTTTGATGCACAAAAGCTTTGAAACTCTTCGATAGATATTCTAACCCATTGTCAGTCCTTAAATGCTTCAAGTGCTTTTGCTTCTTGTTTTCCCGCTTTGCAAGCCACTCCTTGAACTTAGTAAATGCCTCATTTTTGTGTTTAAGAATAAACACCCAAACCTTCCTGTTGTAATCATCAATTCGTCATAAAATATCTTCCTCCCCCATAAGTTTGAAGTCTTGCAGCTCCCCATATGTCGAATGCACATAATCAAGAGGTTCCTTTGTATTGTGAGTACTTCTTCCATAAGATTGTTTCTTTGTCTTTCCAAATATGCACCGCTCACAAAGTTTCATCTTTGAAACACATTTCCCATAGAATACACCTTGCTTTGATAATTCTTTCAAACCATTTTCTCCAATGTGTGCCAACCTCTTATGCCATAAGATAGTATCGATTTGGACATTACAATATCAACATTATCGGTGGCGATGATCTCATATCAATGTATGCGGGCCATTTACCTTCTTCCCTTTCATCACCGTGTTTCCTGCTCTAGTTACCGGTATGAACCCATGATCGATGTTGAATTCATACCCTAATGCATTAAGTGATCCCAAAGAGATTAGATTCTTTTTCAATTCAGGAACATATCTCACATTTAAGAATTTTGTGCCTTCCATCAAACATTCTTATTTTGATAGATCCTGTCCCTTTAACCTTGCAGCCTTCATCATTTCCCAAAAATACAATACCTCCATCTAACTCTACCAAATCAAGAAACCGGTGTTTAACAGACACATGTGAAATGAGCATCCCTGAATCCAACACCCAATCTTAACATATTTTGTTATCAACAATGGACAAGATTTCGCACTTTCATACCCATTTTCAAAGAATGGTAGCATCACCTTCATTTGAATCTTGAGGTTTCTTCCCCTTCTCTCGGACAATTCTTCTTCAATCGCCATATTTTATGACATGAGAAACACTTTCTCCTTTCCACAAAACCAGAGTGTTTCTTCTCCTTTTGATCATTCCTTTCTAGCTCCCTTCTTCTTATTGAAGGGTTTTCTTTCCCTTCTTGAATTTGATATTCAGACTTTCACCGGAATTGGGCTACTTCTTCTCCATTGAAGTGCTATTTAGGCATTTTGTTTTGAGAGCAGTTTGTACCTCATCAAATGAAATTGACTCTCTTCTTCCAAACAATAAAGTGTCTTTGAAGAATTCATATGATTTTGGCAAAGCATTCAACAACATTAATGCCTTATCTTCATCTCCAAGTTTCTCCTCAAGATTTTCCAGATTGTCAATGCCTTGATTGAACTCATCAAGTTGTTCATCCAAATATTTATCTTTTGTCATCTTGAATGTAAGCAAGTTCTGTTTCATAAAGAGTCGGTTAGAAAGCGATTTTGCTAAATAGAGATTCTCCAACTTCTTCCACACTTCAAGAAGCTGTTTTCTCTTTGGAAACTTCTCTTCAAACTTTGTCTGCAAGGCACAATATCATCATACTATGGGCCTTCTTTTGAATTTTCTTCTTCTTTTCTTGATTGATTGCGAAGCTTGAGAATCGGTGGCTTTCAATGCATCATCAAGACCATGTTGAATCAACAAGGCTTCCATCTTAATCCTCCACAAATCAAAATTATTTCTTCCATTGAATTTCTCAATATCCAACTTGAAAGATGCCATGATTAAATTTCTAGATCTAGATTCCCACAAACGGCGCCAATGGTTATGAATGTGGGTGCAAACCGATTAGAAGGTGTACTAATCACTAAGAACAACAAAACACAAAATACGCAATCAAGAACAATGAACAAAGATATTTACGTGGTTTGGTTATCAAAACCTACACCCAAGGGATCAAGATAACAAATCACTATATTGGAAAGCAACAATTACGATGTACAATCTCAATTGAACCAAAATCTATCGATTCTCAAATTTCCTAATGAATCCTAGATTTTTCAATTGCAATCGAATTAGTAATCGAACTAAAGAGAAAACTTGATCAAACGGCTTGCAATCCACTTGCTAACAATGCCCATCTGCCAATTTTAAGTCGGTTGAAACTTCTCTAAGTCATCGATGCAAAAAGCGATACGAGAAGCTTCATAACTAATTAGTTAGTTAAGACTAACTATCGGTTCAATCATAAAGATCTCGATTTCTCTGAATGAGCCGGTTCACCATGAAATAAAACCGGTTCCTTGACCAATCCGACACTACAAATTAAGTAGTTGAAACAAGAATACCACAAGCTTGGAACACCGATACATTTGACCTTACAGGTGAATCCATCAAATTTTGTGGTTGAACTTCTCGGTTGAAGCCTGCATTTACGACTAGTTAATAAGAAATAGTTTGTTTGTTTTTTTTTTTAAAGAAGCAAATTGTAATAGAGTAAAGTATGTTGATGTTAGTGACGAGTGTTACTCGTAATGTGCTAACATTCTCGGTCACAACATCGTAATTCGTCCTTCCACTTCCACTAACCCTTAACCCACGAATTGTCTTATACAATGTCTTGTTTTTACAGTTTGAAGACTTATGGCGTTTCCAGAAGCCATGCGGTTGAAAAGGCAAGAGTGAGGAGTTGAAAAGAACATGGGAAAGTTTCAAGGAAGTTACCTATTTTCAAGGGAGATGTGGAAGTTATCTTCAAGCACTAAGAGTGTCCAGATTTCTATAAATACACGGCCGCTATGAAGATTAAAACTTGAAGTTGAGGGAAACACAATCTAACATAGTCTATTGGCATATATTATAGAATTTATTGTATGTTTCATACTCGATACTTCCATTGGTGAATGTTCCTACATTTCACTCAACATTGGGTCTTTATATGTATTAGTGATAGGTTAGATTGATCATTGTCTAGTCACTATATACGTAGATCCATTCACGGTGTGGCTTATGTTTTCACCGATTGTATCACTTAACAATTACTAGTGATATTTCATTGATTGGCAAGGTATAGACTTATTCATAGTCTATACAAAATTTTGATATCCCTCTTGCAAAGTGTTTAAGACTTCTCATTGTATTTCGATCATTTAGTTTCATCTGTGTTGTTCTCGATTGTGCCAACATTCGTGACAACATTCTATAAAAACACTCACGCACACCTTCAATTGGCACCGAGACATTGAACTCATTATCCCGAAGTTTTGATCCCGTGTTTAGTGTGATTTATTGCGATGGAATATCCTATGACAGACTCAATTAGGCCACCGATTCTTGATGGAACGAATTATGCAATTTGGAAGCCTAAGATGCGCATGTACATCAAGTCCATTGATGAACGTGCATGGAGGAGTATTTTAACCGGATGGACTCCACCAACAGCTTTCAGCCACCGACAATACTAAAGCTCAAATCAAGAGGGAGTTAGAATGGACAAATGATGAGGTTACCACAGCCAACTTCAATTCAAAGGCACTCAATGCCTTATTCACCTCCACGGATGTTTCCATGTTCAAAATAATTTCTAATTGTGTATCCGCAAAAGATGCATGGGAGAGACTACAAGAACATTGTGAAGGATCCGAGAGTGTGAGAAGGACAAAGTTGCGGATGCTTGAAACCAAGTTCGAAAATCTAAGGATGAAGGAAGATGAGACCATATCCTTCTACAATGAAAGGATCACCGAGATTTCCAATGAATCTCAAGCACTTGGTGAAGCTATATCCAATACAAGGTTAGTACATAAAATCTTAAGAACTGTTCCTAAGCGTTTTGATGCTAAGATATGTGCTATTGAGGAAGCTAAAGATACGGATGCTATTACTCAAAATGAGTTAGTGAGTATTTTGAAAACGTATGAAATGAATTTTTCCCAAAGAGATAATGAGAAATCAAAAGAAAATTGTTTTCAAAGGAGAAACATCTTCAAGTACTTGATAAACAACCGCTTGTTACTCAAATAGATTCTCGATGAAGATGTTATTGATGATTGTGCCGACAATGCCGATAACATTGCTTTCTTGACTAAGCGATTTAATGCATTTTTGAAAAAGAAAGCAAATAGACTTAGAAATAATTTGCAAATTAAGAATCAAGAAAGAAATCAGATTGGTAGTTCACGCTAATTGTCTCGATAAAAACAGGAATGTTAATCAACCTAGGCTATTTGATAGAGGTAACAAGATCAAATATGATCCGTAATATAGGAAGAATGTTAAATGTGATGCATGTTCTAATTTTGGTCATTATGCTAATGAATGTGCCAACACTCTTTTAAGAAAAAGAGTACATTTCAATGCTACCTTAAGTGATGAGTCCGATTGTGAAGATGATTTTGATAAAAATGAAGAATATACTTTTTCTCGAAGAATTTTATATGGTGATACTCTTGATGATTTCTTGGATGATTCTCGATGTCGAGTCGGATGTGCCAACATCTCGAGGAAACATTGGAGGTTCCAGAATTTAATTGTTTCTCAAGTTCTTGTGTAGATAAAGCAGATACTTCTAATAATGTTTGTAAAGATTGTAAGTCCAGCTTATCTAAAGCTTGAAAAGGAGTTGGAATCCACTCGTAAAGCTTTGAGGGACATGACTATTGAAGAGTCATATCAAAAGGATTTGGTGATAAAACTTGTGGTCATACCGACAATGAAAGATCTCGAGATATGCAACCTCAAAGAGCAATTAAAAGGCACAACACCGAATTTCAAAAGATATTCGTAAAGTTCAATAAACTTGATGAGGCATTAACAATTGGAAGTACAAGTAGACATGATCTTGGTTATAATGGTAATATTACTCAGTTTTTAAACAATAATAAACCCGTTGTGTTTACCAAACCTTCGTTGAACTTGAAAAATTGAAAATAATTCTCAAAAGAAGGATGTTTGTCATTATTGTTTTCTTGAGGGTCACAAAGACCATATTGTTTAAGGATGAGACAGACAAGAAATTTGCTAAAATGTCTTTGAAAATGTTGCCATATTCTGCTCAACATTCAAAAGCAGATTGTTCAAAAATCATTCAAAAATCTACTTGGGTGAAAAGTCAAATCTGTATGTAATGTTGTTTACACCTCTTTAAAAGCATGTGTTCGGAACTATGGTACTTTGATAGTGGGTGTTCTAGGCACATGACCGGTGAGGAAAGTTATCTCACCGATTATAAGGCTTATGATGGGGGAAATGTTACATATGGAGGAGGTTCAAAAGGTAAAATCATTGAAATAGGTACATTGAATGTTCCCTGGTTTTCCAAACTTGACAAAAGTCTTACATGTTAAAGGTTACTTGCAAATTTGATTAGTATTAGTCAATTATGTGATGATGACTTGCATGTAAAGTTTGATAAAAGTTCATGCTATGTGTTAAACAATGATGATAATTGTCTTATGGTTGGTAATAGATCTGTTGATAATTGTTATCTAATTGATTCGAATCAAACATGCTTTAATGTTCAAACTAATGAGAGTATACCTTGCATCAAAAACTTGGACATGCTCATTATAGGAATATTGTCAAATTGTTGAAATTTGATGTTGTTAAAGGTCTACCTAAGTTACAAATTCGTGAGGTCATATGTGTGTGGATCCTCGCCAAAGTGGTAAACAAGTCAAAATGTCACATGAAATGTTGACACATTGTACTACAAAACATTGCTTTAAACTTTTACATATGGATTTAATGGGACCAATGGAGACCAAAGCATTGGTGGTAAGAGATATTCTTTTGTCATAGTAGATGATTATTCAAGGTTTACATGGATTGAATTTCTTAAGGAAAAATCGGATGCTTTTGGAGTATTCAAAATTCTCTATAAACGGTTTAAAAATGTTTATGACACTAAGGTAAAAAGAATAAGGTCTCGATCATGGTAGGGAGTTTGAGAACAGCTTATTCACTAATTTTTGTGAAGACAAATGTATAATTCAAGAATTTTCTTCCCATAAAACACCTCAACAAAATGGTGTAGCCGAAAGGAAAAAATAGAACTCTACAAGAGATGGCTAGAGTAATGCTTTATCCAAGAAACTTTCAAAATGATTTTGGGTGAAGCTTTGAATCTGCTTGTCATATATCAAATAGAGTTTATTTAAGACCTAATTCTACTAAAACACCTTATGAGTTTTTGAATAACAAAAAGTCTAATCTGAAATACTTTCATGTCTTTGGTTGTGTTTGCTACATTATGAATGATAGAGACCACTTACATAAATTTGATTCAAAAGTGATAAGGGTTTCTTTCTTGGTTATGCTAGAAGCAAGAGAGCCTTTAGGATTTATAATCTTAGGATTGATCTTGTTCAAGACTCTATGAATGTTGTTTTTGATGATAATGCAAGTCTTGCGAGATAATACCATAGAAAAAGATGTAATCGATCTTATTGAGCAGATGCAAAGTTCTCGATATTTCGAATCGATTGAGAATGTTGCTACAAATGTGCCCACATCGGAAGCAACATCGCCTCAACATCCAGAGATTAACGTAACTATGCCTTATCCTCGCTACAATACCATCTTCCGTAATTCTCAAAATCATCCACAACAACGGATCATAAGTAAACCACAATCGGGTGTACAAACAAGGAAAAAATTGAGTTTTGATGCAAGACATGTGGTAAGATCTATCTGTATGACTTCTATGTGCAACAAGGTGAACTTTGAATATTTTCATTCTCTCAATGAACCAAAAATATTGATGAAGCAATGAAAGATGAAAATTAGATTAATGCAATGCATGAGGAGTTAAAAAAATCAATTTGAAAGGAATGATGTTTGGATACTTGTACCTAGGCACGATAATGTGAATGTAATTGGTACCAAATGGATCTTCAAAAATAAAATTGATGAATCTGGTAATGTTGTGAGAAACAAAGCTAGATTAGTTGCTCAAGGCTATACACAAGTAGAAGGAATTGATTTTGATTAGACTTTTGCTCCTGTTGCTAGAATTGAATCCATAAGACTATTACTTGTTATTGAATGTTACATTGATATAAAAGCTGAATCAAATGGATGTCAAGGCCGCATTTCTAAATGGAATTCTTATGGAAGAAGCATATGTAGAACAACCTAAGGGGTTTGAAAATCATGAATTTCCTGATCATGTTTATAAACTTAAGAAAGCTTTATATGGTTTGAAGCAAGCACCTAGGGCATGGTATGGTAGATTAACTGATTTTCTTGTTGAATTCGGTTTCTATAGAGGTGAAGCTGATAGGACTTTGTTTATAAAACATTCTGGAAATGATATTATGATTGCTCAAATATATGTTGATGACATTGTGTTTGGTTCTACATGTGAGAAAATGCTTGAATTATTTGTGCATGAAATGACCACTACCTTTGAAATGTCAATGGTTGGAGACTTGAATTACTTTTTAGGTCTTCATATTAAACAATGCAAGGATGGTATTTTCTTTTGTCAAAGTAAATATGTCAAAAATCTTGTGAAAAGGTTTGGTTTAGACAATACTAAACACATGAAGACACCTATGGGATCAACACAAAAATTGTGTAAAGACAAGTGTTGGCACAAATGTTGACCCAACATTGTATAGATCGATGATTGGTAGTCTTTTATATCTGACTTCTAGTAGGCCAAACATCATGTTTAGTGTTTGTTTATGTGCTCGTTATCAAACTAATCCTAAAGAATCTCACATGAATTCGGTTAAAAGGATTATTAGATATATGGCATACACATGCGATTATGGAATATGGTATAGCAAAGACACTAATTGTTCTTTGATTGGCTATAGTGATGTAGATTGGGCGGTGGCGTTGATGATAGAAAGAGTACAAGTGGATGATGTTTCTACATGGGTAACAATCTTGTTTATTGGCATAGCTGAAAACAAAATTGTGTCTCCCTATCTACTACCGAATCCGAATACATAGCCACGGGAAATTGTTGTACACAACTTCTATGTCTTAAGAAGATGTTCGATGATTACGGTTTGGAGAGCAATACTCTTACTGTTTATTGTGACAATACAAGTGCAATTAATATATCTAAGAACCCTGTGCAATATTAATTAACTAAGCATATAAGTATAAAGCACCACTTCATTAGGGACATTGTAGAAAAGGAAGTTGTAAAGTTGGAATACATTTCTACCGGGAAGCAAATTGCCGACATTTTTATTAAAGCCCTTGATAATGAGAGGTTTTCTTCTCTTAGAAAATCTCTAGGTTTATGCACTAATTAGACATATTATTGTTGTGTGTTGTGACAAATGTTCCAATATTTGGAACAACACTAGAACAATTTATTTAAATTTTTCTAAGTATTGTAATATTTAGTGTTTTCGAACTCTCTTGTGTAAATAGTATTAGAAACTGTGATTTATATAAATTGTCACGAACACACTTCTCTCAAATGCAATTAAATAAACTCACAATTAGATGTTATGTCACCGAGTAACTATGGGGCACCTGAGTTGACTACTATGATGTTCTCTTTTCAAAAGGTGACTTGAATGTAGGGTGCATCGGTCGGTTCGGTCCACCGAACCGACCAAAACCTCCAAAACCAAATTGTAGACCGAATTTTTTTCTCAACCCAAACACCGAACTGAAATTTTCAAGACCGAACGGTCGGAAACCGAAATATTTCGGTTTGGTTTCGATCTCGGACCGAACAAACCGAATTTTTTTACATTTTTAAAAATTTAAAATTATGTGCAAAAATTAATATTAAAATTCTAAAAACACATCAAAAGACAACAATTATATAGTGTTCATAAGTCCACACTTTAAATATAAAAAATAAAATAATCGCTTATCGTTTGACGATGATACGCTCCAAACAAAAATAAATATAAACATAGCAAACTTTGAAAAAATAACGATGACTACGATGGTGATGAGTAAGTATTATAGATTAATAGGATAATAGGTTTAATATAGAATAAGTATTATAGATTACTTTCTACCGATTATTGAACTAGGAATTAGGATAATAATAGGATTAATATATTAAATAAAAAATTATTAATATAAAATAATAGGATTAAGTATTATAGATTAATATATTAAGTATTATACTTAATATTATTATATAATATATATATATATATTTCGGTCGTTCGATTTGTTCGGTTTTTACTAATGTAAAATCGAACACCGAACCGAAACCGAAATATTAAATTTCTTCAGACCGAAAACCGAACCAAATTTTTTATTTCGGTCTGGTTTGGTCGGTTTTTTCGGTCCAACCCGAATTTTGCACACCCCTACTTGAATGCATCAATATAATCACAATCCATTGAGTAATTATGGGACACGGAGTCGACAACTACGATGATCTCTTCTCGGAAAAATGGATCAATGTGAATAAGTGAGAAAAATAAAATATAGTGCAACATAAATGAATTAATTTCATGTAAAAACCGTGTTGAGAAGTGTGTGTGCCGACATTCGTGAATGACATTCTCGGTTCTCATATGTATATTTACCTCTACGAGTTTGAAAATTTCCGAATATTATTATATGGAGATTTATTTATTTTAAATTGTTCCCATGAATATTATATAGTCTAATTTATTTTACTGTGCGCTTATTTTTATCGAGTTCAAGCGGTTTTTAGCATGTTTAAACTTTAACTTCCACACATTCGGTAATGCCCTATTTCTTAGGGATGTGATTAAATCTTATTCGATTAACCCTAATGTGATCACAACTTCTACGATCTTTTCTTCCCTATTTAAGGTCCTTAATACTCGGTGTGTTCTATACATTATATCATAGTTTCAAATTAAGCACAAGTGTTTGAAGGTATCATTAATTATACCTCTTGGTATTATTTTTCCTTCAGCCTATTAATATTCAAATTGATTATTTAATTAATATAAAATTTGAATAGTGTTTGTAGGGTATTAATTATCATGGCTGATCGAAAGGGCTCTTCACCTTCACAATCCAAACACTCAACCTCTCCTGCTACTTCGTCTTCTTCACGAAACCTTCGACTCCTAGCTACAATGGCCGCAGAGAATGTGTCAGCGGGGTTGGCGCACCGGTCCCAACATCACCCGCATCAATTAGGGTTGGGTCGATGGATGTGCCGTTATCGCCAACCCACGCCGAGAATCCCATCGAGCAACCAATCGAGACTCCAATTTTGGGCGGAACGCCACAAAATCAAGATGGCGGCGAAGCTAGCGAAGCCCCCGTTCTCGAAACCTACCCTATGACGGCCGAGCTAGATGAAGGAGACACCGCTGATCAAATTGTCTATGCTTTCAAAACCCTCACTAAGCGAGACGATTTACCCCATAGTCAAGGTCGGAGACGTGGAGGTGGACTTTCAACAATACAAACACCTCGTGTTTACACCGCCTCGATCACCACGAGATGCTCCAATGGAAGACCCATCTACCGATTCGACGACACTAGTGAGCTTACTACTCGCTTTCAAACTGCTCGTCAAAAAGCATCAAGCTCCAGGGAACGTGGTCGTAAACGTCGTTCTTACCGAACTATGGGTAGAAGGGTCGATTACTCGGAGAAAGGAAAGAAACAAACACGATGATGGTGTTGCTTCAAAACCGATTCAAGTGTTCGACTCACTCTTCCAAGAGGAAATGAGAGAAGCAAGCCCGAGAAAAGGAAACCAGCGGTCAAGCCTCTGTTCGGTGCTCACCCTGTGGGAGTACCGAGGATTCTAAATGAATCAAACATTGATGGAAATGGCTGCTCGTTTAGAAAAGAGGAGCAAGAAGCACAATGAACCGCAGATGTGCCGAAAGATGCGGCACACTAATGGAAACATTATCCTCTCGAGTCCGAGTCCTCGCCATCGAAGCTAGTAAGGCAAAATCGATGAGGTACATACTCGATTTCTCTCTGCATATGTCCTCTTCTAATTTTGATGATAGTTATCATGGTGTTGATAGTGATAAATTTAGGACTTTGAGAACTAGGCTGATTGTGGGGGAAAGGATAATAAAGATGGATGATTTCATTTCGTGAATATGGTTGGTTATCGGAAGAAAGGTCTTTATTGTTTGCACTTCAATTTGCCACTCCTTATCCGATTGATTGGGTATATGAATTTTATGCCAACTTGAAGGATAGTACTTCTAGGGTTAATTCTAAGAACTATTGAAAGGTCAAATTTAGGGAAAGGTGATTGAAGTTACTCCGCTACGATTAACGCTTTTCTTAGGACTAGGGATGATGAAGATCCTCGAGTGATAACCTTGATGAAGTGATAAGTGTAATCACCGGAGGGAGACAAACAGTGTGGAGGTATAGGATGAACTTCTCGGTCCTCACTAGTTTGTATAGTGTCTTGCACAAGTTGATTGTGTACAATTGGCTGCCCTCATCCAACACCACTACCCTTACATCGGAACAAGCCGTACTTATGTACAAAATTGGTCACTTGCAAAGATTCAACCTAGGGAAGACAATCTTTGAAAATATGATGACCTATTCAGAAAGTTGAAGGGCAAAGGATTCTGCCATATCCCACCTGATATTTATGATGATCTCGGCTCTCGGATTTCGGAGGAAAAGTCGAAATAATCGGTTCATTTGCTCGAGTTTAGGGATCTCACATGTGCGAGAAGTGGACCTCGTGTGATTGATCTCGTCTTACGAGAGATCCAAATGCCCCTGAAGTTGAAGTTCCCGCTAATCAACCACTGATGTCACGAGAGATGTTGGCACACACGCCGCCAACATGCCGCCATTACAGCCGCAATTTATCCGTGATCAAATTGCTATGACAAATAATTCAATTACTAATGCCAAGTGTCTGCATTTGAGCAATCTTGAGATGCACAAGAGGATCTCGGGAAACGCTCCTTTCTACCGTCACAGGGGAGAGTGGGACTGTTGTTGCACCGAATGCCGCCGATGATGGTGCTGGATCTGCGATCTTTGTGGATGGAGTACAGCTGCTGCCGATGGTGCTGATTGTGGACCGGATGCATATATAGCGAGAGCGGGAACAAGTGATGATCCTAATGTAGAAATGCAGATGTGCCGGAGATTGTGCTCTGACAATCCAGACAATCGATGGCGGTCCCAGCGGTTTAAATATGGATGCTTTGAAAGAAGTGAGGCTGTGGACTAGGGCAGCGAAGACACAGCATTCTCTATGATGATCTGGATGATTGGGGACACTAAGTAAGGGGAGAGCTTGCAAAGATAGAGGAGCTTGAAGATCGGGAAGTTAGTGCAGATTTTGAAGATGCACTGCTTATGATCAACAACCCATATATTCACTCTATAAGCTCTGTCTATTTTTGTAAAGGCTCAATTTAATTTCGTTTTTATGTCGTGTCTATTATAAACTTATAGTAGTATAGGTATTTGTTTTGTTATTTTTTGTTACGGTGTTTTGAACCTTTTAGATATTAGTTTTCTTTATGTTCTATTCATGTTGTTCCTATTTTATTATTTTATTATTTGTTTTCTTTGTTTGCTCGATATTTGTTAATTTTCGAGTCTAGTATTTGTTAATGTTCGTATATTGTGTCGTATGTTTTTATTTCATGTTGCTCTGATTTATTTTTATTTTATTGTTTTTAGTTATGTGTTAAGTCTATGATTATGATTCGTAACATATGTCTTAGTGATGTTATATGTTTAGTGTTGTTCGTTTTTGGCTAAGTAGTGAGATGTCATTTACTTGATATTGATTTACTTATCTCTATTGTGTACACATGCTTTGTTCAATGGTACAACATCGGATATGTTCCAGTAGAAAGGCCGGGTGGGGGAGATTGTTGATGTTAGTGACGAGTGTTACTCGAGAATGTGCCAACATTCTCGGTCACAACATCGAATTCGTCCTTCCACTTCCACTAACCCTTAACCTACGAATTGTCTTGTTCAATTTCTTGTTTTTACAGTTTGAAGACTTATGGCGCTTTCAGAAGTCATGCGCTTGAAAAAGCAAAAGTGAGGTGTTGAAAAGAACATGGGTAAGTTACAAGGAAGTTACCTATTTTCAAGGGAGATGTGGAAGTTATCTTCAAGCACTAAGAGTGTCCAGATTTTTATAAATACACTACTGCTATGAAGATTAAATTTTGAAGTAGAGGGAAACACAATCTAGCATAGTCTATTGGCATAGATTATAGAATTTATTGTATGTTTCATACTCGATACTTCCGTTGGTGAATGTTCCAACATTTCACTCAACATCGGGTCTTTATATGTATTAGTGATAGGTTAGATTGATCATTGTCTAGTCACTATATACGTAGATCCATTCACGGTGTGACTTATGTTTTCACCGATTGTATCACTTAAGAATTACTAGTGATATTTCGCCGATTGGCGGTATAGACTTATTCATAGTCTATACAAAATTTTGATATCCATCTTGCAAAGTGTTTAAGACTTCCTTGTGTATTTCGATAATTTAGTTTAAATGCGTGTTGTTCTCGATTGTGTCAATATTCGTGACAACATTCTACAAAAACACTCACGCACACCTTTAAAGTATATTTTCATACTATTTATTTAGTTATAAGAGATGCAACAATGTTTGAAAACAAATTGAAAAAGATGTCTTACTATTATAATGTAGAGGTGAAATAGTTTAAATAGTTAAAGGCTAACTATTTATGTTGCGGGAGTTATGAGCTCGAGTTATTATTTGATCGATAAAAATATATATAATCAACTCTTTAAATATTTTGAATTAGATATAAAATAAGTTTTTATATTAAAATTATTTTTTATATAGGTAAACTCACAACACAATAGGTGATCATTTATAATTTTAGAGTATGTCTCCAATGAACTTGATCATCGTATAAAACTAATATTATTACATCGAATAATACTATTACTTTTATAAATTAATATCATCAATAATGTATTATATTGTGATATTAGTTTATAAATGTAATATATAGTATTACTAAATGAATATAATAATATCAATTTTATACGGTGTACAAATTTCACATGAAAATTTGTGATAATTTTAATATGACGACACGATCTATTATGTAAACAAGTTGCATGGGTCCGAGTGGATCTATTTGGGATTTTTTTTTCAAATCATAAGTAATTATATTGAAAGGGTAATAATAATAAAGAGGATACGTGTAAATTAGGTAAACTCTTGAAGCCTTTTATATGAAACAATGTCATACATAAAACGATGATCTATTTGAATATTTGGAATAATACAAAAATTTGTATGAGATGATCTCATACAATACTTTCTCTTTAGATAATACTTAACTTCAAAGAATAATAAAGTAGGAACCCATAAGAAAAAAAAAAAAGAAAAAAAGTAGGAACCCATAAGCTCATGGGTCGCATGATTCTCTTATGACTCATTATATCACCGATAACCAACTAATCCAGGGACTAATACCAACATCCTCCGACGAGAACCCAATTGAAATCATTGCAAAATTCTATATGAATTGGTCTAATACAAAAATTGACAACACTATCAACTTAAATTCCTCAGGTAATTCATCCAACATTACCAAATCTCACATTATAATTTTTCATTCGTCCAACAATGTTCCAAATTTGTCCCTAATTTCCTACATACTACTTTTTTACATTTGACAAAGTGATGATAATACTTAATAGTTAGAACAAATAAAAGGTAGTATAAGTAGAGCCTAATGTGCAAGGTTCATCTGTCTTAAAACTTTCTGCAACAGGGCTTAATCCCACAGCACTTTCTCCCTGCACTGAAAAATGGACAATCTTTTCATCAACATGTCTCTGTCCTAAACTAGCTCTATCTTGACAAGACCATGCAGAAAATAACATCTCTGTGATTTCTCCAGAGAAGCCATTACCACTAATATCCAACACTTCCAAATTTCTTGCCATCTTAATAGAAGTAGCAAATTGTTGCATTGATTGCCTTATTGTGTCCTCTTCGTTTTCTTCTTCTTCACTGTCAGCAATCACAAGATGTTCCTCGTTTGCGTCACACATTCGTTCTTCTGACAATCTTATGTTTCCTGTTAGACCTTTGATTTCAGTTGGACAAACATTTTCAGCTATGTTAAGTTCTTCGATAGTTCGATTCTCTGATAGCGCTCCAAGGACGCGAGTGACACCTATCAGACCGAGTTCACATTTGCACAACACCACAACCCTTAAACTACACCCTGGCTTGCTGAGTAGAGATGCCAGTTCACTGCTTCCCTGAGTTCAGGAATCAATTTAAGAGTAACAGTACACCAGTTGTACAGCACAACTAATATGTAAGTGAAAACAATTAATACTGACAAATTAAATATTTTTGTCTAAAAAATTCACTTAGTTGTTCGGTGAATCTAGTGTACACAAGTTTTTGTCTAAATTCAGAATTTTAACAGCAATAAATGGTTGGACAAGATACATGTTCTAATATATATCCAAGTATAACCAACCATTTTTCGTTAGGTTCTTTCCAAATTTTAGGTCTTTCTCCTCCCCTAACCATCTTAAATGTGTTTCTTGGTTATTATTTTCTCATTTATTTGGATTACCCCTACTTTTTGATGCATTCATTTCTTATTTTATCTAATTAAGTGTGTGCAAACGGAGTTGGATCCCCGTGTGCGGACATACATCTTATCATATTTCTAGTAGGCACTAATACCAGCAATTCATCAGAATATTTACATGGTAAACCAAAATCAGAGCTAATCTTGAATGTCGTTGTACATAAAAGGAAAATAGCAGAAGCATATACACGTAATGATAGCTTTTGGACAATTCATTAGAAATATATATTAGGAACTTGGGCTTGATATTAGAATGATATCATATTATATGTAGGCTTTATCAGAAAAAGTGGCTACTTGGTAGTTTAGAAGTTTGTTGTAGGCTAAAGTCTTGTATACCAGTAAAAAAAAAAAAAAAAAAACAAACCTCTTTCATGATTGGATTTCCACCAAGATTCAATTCAAGAATGCTACTGATCAAAGATGCTTCATCTTTCAGCCTAACAATGTAGTCACGAGTAAGTCCACAGACAGATAAATCGAGCTTGACCAGTTCACCTGTGTCCTTTGATAATGGTTTGATCAACTGTATTGCGCCTTCCTGAAAGCATCCTCAAGTTATTAGATTGAGCATAGAGGACATACTAACACGGTGAGAGGTGCGTGCTAAATTTTCTGCATCATTAAGTTCCAATCTAATACTACCTTTGTTCCTAATTATCTATCTGATTTTATCCATTCACACAAACTAATTTTTCATTGATTAGGATATCAAAAGACTATTATACCTTTATTTATTACTACTTGATGAAGTAATAAGCTTATAATTACAAGAAGATATTAGTATTTATCAGGGTATTTACGGAAAATGATGACAAGTTTTTTGTTGATATTAGCAAAGTGACAAATAATTAGGAACACCATTTTGGAAAGAATCAGACAGATAATTAGGAAAGGATGTAGTTTGCATTTTACAATTTCTCAACTAGCCAAAGTTGATGAACAACATGGAGAAAGAAATTGGCTGGGCAAAGAGATAGAACGTAATTTGTTTGCTCATCTCTTATGATCTACAACAAGCACATGAATAAAGAAAAAGACCTCTAGGTTATAAAAGTGCATAGAGCGAGAATTGTTTTAGGTGATATTACAGTACCTAATACTTATAAATTAATTATAACTCACAGTTCCAATGTTGGTGTTACCCAGCAACAAACCAGACAAGCAGCAGTCCTTGGCGAGTTGGCAAAGGCTATCAACCACAGGCCTGCTGAGCTTTATTCCATTTAGATTAAGCTCTTGAAACCTGAAAATAGCATAATAGTTTGATATCCACAATATGTGTTTTTACAGAAGCTCACTGAAATGTGAAAGAAAAGTAGGCATAAATTTATAAAATATAGACCCTTTTATAGTGGCAAGCTTGAGGAAAAGATTAATAACAGCATTGCCAGATACAGGGTGATTTTGCCCTGTTGAACAAAGAAAAGTTCCAAAATTGTTATCCTGAAAGAGAAGATCATAGAGTTGCAAACAAATCGACTGATTTTTTAAGTAAAAGCTACCTATAGAAAGATGTGTAAGTACTGATCCAGAATCCAGTGACTCAGCAACCTTAAGAATTGTTCTTGATGTGACTGAGCAATTCTCTATGTTCAAACTATAAAGAGCTGCACACGGAGAATTTCTTATGATTAAACAGAGGGCGTTTAAATATAAAATAAAAACACAAAGGCAATCAATGATCTTTATTTGCAGTCTAAGTTGAATAGACACTAAAGACTTCATTGGTTTTTCTTTTAAAATAAGAAACTTAACTGAGCAAAAGCATTGTTCTAAGGATTCAGCAACAAGTTAGTAGGTTTACCTTTGCAGTTCCTAAGGATAGTTGACAAGTATGAGGCACAAGCATCAGTCAAAGAGTTTCCTGATATGTCGAGAACTTCTAGACGTGCATAGAGCACTGGGCACTCACATATCTGTTAGTGAAAAAGAAGAAAGCACATTATTAAAATAATAACATTCATTATACTAATGATAAAATGCTTTACTGTCTCTCCACAAGTAGCACAGTAAGCCGGTGTTCCACTAAAACTATTTCCTTGATGTGGCACTTCATTAAAGAAATAAACTGTGAGAAAAATTTGGGTGGTCCTAGGACGTAGCTGTTTAGGCATCAATGTGAGAACAATGGAATTGGTTTTACAAACCAACAAATGAACACTTGGTTGACAATAAGAAATTAATGACCTGAAATAAAGCAGCTGGACCGAGTCGATTACTATGCATATTCAGAACAAGCCCACCATAACTTTGTCCTGATGACATGAATACTTGTTTGAGTTTCTCGACGGTGCCATTTCCTGCAAAGTAAAAATATTCAAATTTGAATCCAAGAAAAATAACTTTTGACAAATAGATGGAGTCAAGAACAAATCTCAGTTACCTAATAGATTATGAGAAAGGTCCAAGACAGCAAGTGTTTTGTGCATTTGAAGAGCATTCAACAATGGGGCTATTGATATATCTCGTAATTGACAATCAGACACTAGAATTTCATCCTCTGATACCTATTAGAGTTCACCAAGAAAATTAATTTGACTTTTATGTGGATATGCTGACTAAAAATCATTTCATTCAGCAGTACATTAACCACTATGAACTTCAAAGGTTACCTCTAAATTATACAGTCTTCGCACAACTTCCAAGTTAGGTGGTTCAGATAGTTCCTCACAGCAGTTGATGTACAGCTTCATTACATGTTTCGGCACCATAACTTATCAAAAGAATTAAGAGTATTCCTCAGTGCACTATCACTAAACTAGCCGATATGGAAGATTTAAAATAAACAAGACACAAACCAAACAAAAAGAAAAGGGAAAAAAAAAGGAAATTAAAAAAGTCAACACAGCATCAGCAAACTCATTTTCATCACTCATTACCTAAAGAACATTATATGCCAGTGACAAATCTATCTTCAATGGTATGCCATTCTTTGGGATGAGCTCACTGGTGTTTAATTGATCTAGATATAATACATTAAAAACTAAACATTTTTTTCTAGAAAACAATATGGCTATACTATGCTGTCATTTGCTCTGATTTGTGCATTCAGCTTGCCAAAAAGGATGCTAGATTTATATATGACAAATGGATATGCATTCAATTGAAGAGATCTATGGACCGACAGAAATGAAGCAGTACTGTTGCTTTGAATAGAGGACCCAAATTTGTTGATTAAAGATTTTTAAGCTGACAAAAGCAGTAAGCATGTGCATAAATTTGATAACGTAGCAGTATGACCAAGAAGGCTAGAGCAAGTCTATCCCATCATAGTCAGCAGTTTTAGGTGAAAAGTATATTGTAAATTCTTAATTTAAGGCAGAATTACAGATGTGTTAGAAGTAATGATCATTTTCTAAGTTGCCATAATTTATTTTTCCTCATTTCCTTGCAATCTGGGCTGTATTTCATCAGAAAAATGAAATTGAGAAATGGTGTTGTAAGACAACAGAATACAGAGATGTAGACAATGGCTTAACAAACTTACCACCAACAGAAACCTCGATCCAGCCTGGTGCAGGATCTTTTAAGGTGGATAGTGTTTCCACAGATTCAAGAACTCTTCCATCATACTTCATATGGTGAATGACTGGCATCAAACCTGCTGATATGCTACTATAGACATTAGCTACTATTGATTCATATTTTCAGCCTAAAATCCACATTTCTGTGCTTGCTTGCACTAGGAGAAAGTTGGCAAAAATTAGAATTGGTTTTTCACAGAGACTTATCATGTTCACAATAAGAGGCACAAGCAAATTAAGAACAATCAAGGAGAATAAGGACTTAATTACAGATGAAATGTGAATGACTCAATGACCATTAATAATAGCCAACTGCAACAAAATATTTTAAGGCTGATTATGAGATGCAAATATGTAGATAATTATTTAAATCAAACTTCCAGTCAGAGATAAGTTTCACAGAATCTCAATATATACTAATAATTAGTTATTATAGGATTTTATACAAAGAAGGAAGTTCATGCACCATGTCTGAATTACACTTTTTTTTTTAGAAGTAAACACTTTACACACTCTTTATTTCGACCTATTGATCTAAAGAGAGTACAATTATCATTCCTAGTGTTTTGCAGCAGATGAAATTTCAATTCTATGTACCCGCTGAGAAAATTGACTTATTAGTTATTTCCTAAATATAGTACTCCCTCTGTCCCACATTAGTTTTCACACTTCCCTTTTTGTTTGTCCCACATTAGTTTTCACATTCCAAAAAAGGAAACCCCTCCTTAAACTGCACCCTCACAATATTCATATATTTACACAAAATGCCATTACTTTTACACTCAATCAAACCACCTCCCTTACTTTAATAATTAAAGTTTACAAAATTACCCTTCAATACTCCACTCATTACACTTTTCTTAGAATGCGTGCCCAAATTAGTATGAAAACTAATCTGGGACGGAGGGAGTAGGATTTTTAGTATTATTATGTACAACCTAAACAGCACAACTTTCCCGTGCCATAGATCATGCGCATCACAAGATACTATCAGCCAACATCATTGAGAAACATATATAAGCTGTTCATCTAGAATATAATCAACAAAGAAACAAAACTAAATTCAAGAAACAATATTTGCTGCATACCTCTTGATCTCTTTTCTTTGGAGAGTTGTAAATAATACGAGCAAGCCAATTCAACCTTCATCTGCTCTATGTCAAGTTTACAGCACAAATTTAGGTCTATGTGTACCAATTCTTGATCAATTTTAAAGATGATATGTTGCTGCAGAACACATAAAGTAACAAGATTCAGTAAATAACAAACCGCATTAGGGACCAAGAGTTGTGGCTATTAACAATCTTCTGACCATCATGGATAATGAGCATAGACTACTCGTGCTTTTCACAGTGTGTATGAGTGTATCAAATGTGCCAGTAATTGATACAAACACTATTTCAGTATACGGCCATCTGGATCTTTGGAAGTCAACCTCTATGGATGTAAATCATGCAAGCACAAAATTTGTCTTATCATAGTTTCCTTTTATCGGTTAAAGGTAAATTTTATTATGACCAAAAAACTCTCTATCAAATAATATATAAAATGAGGTTAATCTAAACCCTCACGGTCCCAAAATAACAGCCTAGAAGTCCGGCCTCGTTAATCCCCAAGTACGTAAACCCAAAAGGGAAAATTTGTCTTATCATAATTGTTAAAGCCCCTGGTCAACACTTTTCCCTTAACCGCTAAAGGCAGTTGATGTTACAAAGGCACACCAAGAGCCTCAAGCGCACCTTTATAACATTTTTGGCATGGCGAGTCAAAGTCGACCGAAGCGATGCTGCGACGAGGTATAGGTCGCCCAGGTGAAACATGTTCCCTTCCACCCATTTGTTTTCTCGACTGTGGTAAATTTGACAATTTGTAATCTTCTCAAATTTGTAAAATTTGCCAGGCTTCCATATTAGGATTCGACCATGCAATATCACAAATTTATGGAAACAAATAAAATTATAAAAAAATGTGAACAAATTTAGATGTTCCTTTCTTTTCATACTTACACAAGATTCATCAGAACAAGCACGCAGATCTGCAGTGGAAATTTCATTCTGAAATAGGTTGCAGGAGCCTTCACCGATGCTGCTGTTGTTTCCAAGAGTGTTCGAATTACCCATAGCTTCACATGTTCCTGTAACTCTAGAATCATTGGCATGCTCTGATTTAAAACTTTTGATTTGTGGGAGGAGCTGCTATTCTCAAGATTAGCACGAGGACGACCATCTTCTGTACATCTTGAGGCAACAGGTGAGACTTCCTATAGAACATAAGAACTAAAATTTAATCCTTGATTGACAATGAAACCATATTGACTCAGATGTACGATTCTGTAACCTGAACTTGATGAACTGCATTACTGGGATATTTTCTGCTTACTGTAACATCAAAGACAAGGTTAAAATTCTTCCTTCAATAGGTCTTTTAGTCCTGTAAGTTATCCTTTTTTGTTTTAATTTTAGTCAAATTCACTTTCACAAATTGAAAATAGTGCTGTAACTTTCAATTTTTAGCATTTTGGCCTGGTGACATGTTGTAAGAGGTTAAACATCCGGTTGACCAATCAAACTTTACCACGTGGACAAATTAGACTTTGTCATGTCAGCATCAACCGGATGCTTCACCTGCTACAGCTGGTTACCGGACCAAAATGTAAAAAATTGGAAGTTATGGGACTATTTTCAATTCGTGGAAAGTCGTTAGGACAAGAACCAAAATAGGTATAAATTGCAGGACTAAATAAACTATTTTCCCTAAGTGTAAACATGGACTACAACTTACATTCATCAGAAGTTCCAATGCCTTCCACTGGAGACCTATCCTCATCACTTTCACCTTCATCATCAGAGAGGATAATCCGTGACACGCTTACGATTGACCGTTAAACTATCAGAGGATCTGGATATGCTCTGTGCAGGGGACCCATGTGGTCTGGAAGAAGCATTAGGTGCAGCTCCACAAGCAGGTCTTCGCTTTGCTTTTCTTTTATTAGATTTGCGTAAGGATATCAAAGGTATGTTTTCATTCAACTCATCATCAATATCATTAGAGTTCGCTTTCCAGGAATTCCGTTTATGTTTGTTTGGTGAAAAGCTACCATCAGACATATCATCTGTTGATGGGCTATCCAACTCTGTTTTAGTCTCAGAACAGCGACTACCAAAAGAATCTTCAAGCTCCTGCTCCCCCTTTTTAATTGCTTGAACTTGTCAATTAACAATTTTGTATTCCTGGAAAGTAGCCACATTGGCAGTGGCACAATCAAGGTCATGTTTCTTTGCCGTAAGTACTTATCCTTTAAACTAATGAGCAAAGGTGGCAAATGAACGAAACTGCAATTTACCTGGCCTCTTCAGCGTCATCAAAGCGAATCATGTGGCTATAATGCATATTTTCTAGAGCAGAAAGCTGCAAGACAGACAGTTTTCCTTTAACAGCAATCCTGTCACAAAGAATAACATCTTCAGCAAAGGTCAAATAGACCCCACTTCAGACACAAACTTTACTTGCAGATTTGGTGGAAGAATTGCAACCAAAAATAATAAATATTCCGTCAGAGATAATAACAAGTAGAAAAATACAAAACGCAGTATGTTCCCATCTGGAGTAGGAAACAGAAACCAGAAGCATGCAAACTAGCAAATGCAAAAGGAAGCAGCTTTGGTAACACACACACACACACACACAGCAAGAAAAAGTATTTAGAGGGCTCAAAAATTAAAGCAAACCAGGACTACAATTTTCACAAGCAAAGCACAGATCTAGTGAATTAGAAGGAAGTTGAATATTTAATACTTTTCACTAATCTCAATTTGGAACAAGCAACCAGGAATGTTCATTAAACTTGCCTGTAGCCTTCTCTGAAAGCATCTAATGCACCAGTAAAATCACCAGTGGAGTCCAAAACATCTCCAATGTTAATCTTTGCCAGTGCTTGCCCCTGAAATCACCATCTTTAGAAAACAAAAACTAGCAACTAGGCTATTCAATATAATGTTTCTGAACCAAGAGACCATTGGAACAAAACACCTAGTCTATATATAACAATTGTACAGTTATTGCAATGTACTGAAACTTTATAAATCACTTTAAAGACTCTTTGACTGAAAATGAAGGCCAATTGGCGCATAATAAATTAATCACCTCTAAGTTACCAAGCGGACGAAAGGTTTCCCAGCCCTTTTGGTACCATTTAAGGGATTTGCTGAATTTCCGGAGGTTCTGGTATGCTTCTCCAACAACTATAAAGGAGTCCCCCAGTTTCTCTGTGTCACAAAGCTCTTTTGCTATCCTTTTCTTCTTTTTCGCATATTCACGTAACTCAGGTTCAATTCAAAATGAAAATAATGTCAATATCTTGACAAAGAGAGAAAACTCCATAACAGGATCATTCCAGGGATGAAATCTTTAAAATCAATGGCAGTATCCTTCCTACTTCCTAGTAATACTATTCGATCTATATTTAATTCTTCTCAGACCTAAAACAGAAGTACATGTGAAACTATAAAGCTTATGTCAAGTAGATTATAAGATTCTTACCCCCAAAAAAGCGATACAATAAAATAAACGAGAAATGAACGTACTTTCATCCATGCAAGGATCACCCTTGATTTATCAACTAGGCGATCAAGGGTTACATTCTGTTTCAGCAGACATTTCCTTTCAACGTCTGTTCCTCTTGCTATTTTTATGCTCCTTTCAAACTTCTTAAGGTTCAACTCTTCTTTTCTCAGTTCACCCATCACTTCAGTTGCTTTTTTTGCAGTTTCAATATTTTGATTAATTTGTTCTGTTAATGCAACCTCATCTTCCAATGACTTTGCCAGATCAAGCGCCTTTCGATAAGCTGCAAGGGCTTCATCGTACTTTGATTTCTGTAATGCAGTTCACCAAGATTAATATAACCTTTCGCTTCCCCTTGACAGTGCTCAATTTTCCTGCAGATAAGAATATCCTTTTATGTGCTCATGGGCTTTTTCCCACTTCCTGAGCTCCAAGTAAACATTTCCAAGGTTGTGATGGAGCCTACTACGAGTATCATCAGCCTCAGTGACTTCTTCTTCTTCACATATTCTCAATGCTTTCTTAAGGATCTCCTCAGCTTCATTTAAGTTCTCAAGATCTAATTCAAGCATCCCAAGGTTATTATGAGCATCAATAAACTCCTTCAAAATAGAAACTCTCCCAGAAGGCAGTTTTTCCTTTATAGTTTGTGCAATATCCATGGCACATTTAAAATATTTCTTGGCATTACGAACTGCAGAATGGTCATCCTCCGACTGTAAAAATATTTCATGGTATGTTCGCCCGAGCTGTGTGCATGCTCTTTGTTGCTCAATGAGATCATTTTCATCCTTGGCGAGGTCCAAATGCTTTTTCTGCCACATGTGAACGCGGGACAAATTATGAAAAACAGTAGAAAAGATTAAATTAGAAAAGTTAGAATGTTATATGCACCAACGAACAGCGTAGGTTTTCAAATTTCAAATACTTTGAAATCCACAATAAAAAGGCATTTACTCCCTAAGAAAGCCGTAATTGAAAATCGAAATACCAAGCAAACAATAGCATTCTCACTGGCAATAAATTGTGTATATTTCGAACCAAATCAAACAAGGAAAACCTAAATACTACTGGCACAGATGAGTACAACAGATAAAATCCTCATCATTTTTTCTCGAGTACCTGATATTGTAGGGCATCTTCATATTGGTGGAGTCGGAGGTAGAGCTCACCGAGGGACTGACACGTGGCGAGCAGCTGCCTATGGGGCAAGAACCTGACAGAAATATCGTAGTCCTTGCGCAGCCATTTGAGAGCCTGAACGTACTCACCGCGGTGCTTGAGTATGTCTCCGATCATGTTCGCCCACCGCGCCTCCTCCTGCCGGTTCCCCACGGCCTCCGCCTCCTTAAAACCCCTCTTCGCTGCCACCAGCTTCTGCTGCTGGCTCGATTCCTCTTTCCTACGCATTTTTCGTGGTGTTCGGCCAAAGATTTACTGTGTCAGCAGGGTTTGGTTTTCTAATCTTTTCTCGATAGAATTTTTCAGAAAGGGGTTTTTTTCAATCGTTAAATATCAAGCAAATAAGGCTATATTTGTTTTGGGATTTAAGTGTGCAGGAAAGTCATATCTTTGATGAATAGTAAAATTATGTGTTTGTTTTGGGATTTTGGTAGGATAGGATTTTGTTTTACGTCAAATCAAGTGTAAGAATAAAGTAGGAAAGAGAATGGATAGAGAAAGTAAATCAGATAAAAGAAATCAGACGTATTGGAAAGAATAATAATAGGTTTTATAGGTGTGGATTGAGTATAGGATTTTGAAATCTGGATTTCAAATCCCCAACTCGTATGGGACGGTAGGAAAGTCCAAAATCCATCTCGCATGTAGCCTCAAAACAAACATACCAGATTTGGGCATGATGATAGTGGGACCTTGTTTGGTGCAAATAAGAAATTGGGATTTAAGATTTGATTTACTCCATCTCATTTATTTTTTTATTTTTCAATTCAATTATATCACATCACATAATTTTTTATATATTATTCATTCATTATCCTACTTTTCTTATTCATTATTTCTCTTATTTTTCTAACATTTATTTATTTATTTTTGTTCAACTTTTCTTACATTTATTCATTCTCTCTCCTACTTTTTTTTTTTTTTCATCAAATCATTATTTCATTAACAAACAATAACAAAATAATACTTCATTATCACTTAAAAGCATTGATTTGTCATCCACCCATACTCCTCAATTCCAAACTATAACACGATTTACTATTCATCGATTTGTTAAATCCACTTTATTTCTTCATCCGAATTTGTCAAATCTCACTCAAATAAAAAAGAACATGACCTAAAAGTTAAAGACTTAGCCTTTACCACAAATTTATGTGTACCGACACTCGGATAGTGTGCTCTTTAAAGAATGATCGAGATACCAAGTGTGATCAACTAACATCCACAACTTAGTTTTCCCTCGAACCAAGATATTGGGATCTTCAATCAACAAGGTTGGGTTGACACTTTGCTTATGTCTTTACTTTGTGGATTTTAGATTCATTCCTCTAGCAACTTATTCATTTGATCTCGATTTAGCCCTTTCGTGAGTGAATCCGCTAAGTTGTCTTTTGACCTCACATAGTCAATAGACATTACACCACTCGAGATCAACTGTCTAACAAAATTGTGTCAATGACAAATGTGTCGGTACATATTACTCAAAGCTCTACCAATAGTAGCTTGGCAATTACAATGTATCATTACTTTAGGTACTTGTTTGTGTTAGGATGTATACTATAAGCCTAACTTTTTGTATGAACATCTTTTGATATGAGATTTATTATGATCAAAATACTTGCTTTTTATGATTGTTACATATATCATTATTTTTGTCCGTATTAGTCTATACTGTAGGTAATATGGTGTGTGGTGTCACATGTAAGATCATGTTATCGGTTCCTTATAGATTATAAATAATAGCTCACAACCAAGATGGATTGGGACAAGCCATTGGAACGGTTGTGGTGTAATTTGGTATTAGTCTATCTTGACTATGAAGTTACACTAGTACATTTTGTATGTATTGGGCGGGACCATATGAGCTTGTTCAATTTGTATTGACTATATAAAAAGAACAAGACCTCTATTATTATGGATGTACGTCTTCGTAATCTTTATATAATAACGGGCACGTGTATTCGGTGTTTGTTTCTTTAATTTGCCAATGGGTGAGATTTATTAAATCAATAGGCTTGGTGAATTGGGAGATAGCATGGTTTATATGGTGTGTTGTTGATTATAGAAGGAATTTGTGTCCTAATTATTTAGGATGATGATGTCCCCTTGAAGAGCTCATAAAGGTTATCATGTAAACCCCGCAGTGGATTTAATCCGACATGATAATAAAGATGAGTGGTACTACTCTTGGAATTAGATGTAAATTAATTAAGTTGTCAATAACTTATTTAATTTATGGACATTCGATATCTTAAACACGGGAAAATAAACATACACATAATAAACGAGCCCATATTGTAATATGGGATTAGGACGATAATTCAATTATAACTCTTTAGTGGACCGAGTTATAATTGATGGGCTTAAGTGGAGTGTTCGGAGTGAACACATGACATCTAGGCCCATCGTGAGGCCCAACCCTAATTCCTCCTTAGGGTCCCCTGTTGTAGCCTATAAATAAACCCTACTTGAGCCTCCCATATGGGTGGAAAAAACATAAGAAAATAAGAGGCAGATTCCGACTCCTTTGGAAAATCGTCGCCACACGACGCCCAAGGGAAAGGGATAGGAATACGGCAGAAGATCGTGAGGTTCGTGGTTCATCCTTGATCGGCGCTTCGACCTTAGAATCGGGTTCGTCTTCACCTATTAAGGTGAATAGGTATGATTCTCTTTCGCTGCGTTAGTCGGTGATCCGGTGGTTCCAACAGCTTGTTCCAACAAGGAATGTCCTCAAGAAAATTACGAAGTCATTCAAACTCTTCACCACTTTATCCAAAGTTATGAATTCCGATTCTATTGTGGAACGGGCAATACACATCTGTCATGGATTTATGCCTCCAACGGTGAACATATATCCACTAGTGAAAAACGAAGTTTTTCGTGTCGGTATATACGATTATAGTCACTATACCTTCCAAGTACCGCTTGAAACTTCGTGTAATGAAGCCCAAAGTGAAGGTTATTTTAAGTACCTAAGCGCCTCAATGCTCTTCATTTGTATTACTCGTGAACCTTCTCAACTTGTTCTCCGGGCATGCAAGATCAAGATGTGTACAATTCGTAATATGCATCATGCTCTCTATGATCCTTGCATATTCCAATTGAGCCATTAGATCGCCTCAATTCTTGCTCAAGTGTACATTGAGCTCCATGGGTGTCTTGACAGTGGATCATCAAAGGCATTGAACTTCTTTAACACTTTCTCAACATAGTGAGAATGTGTCAAAGTACATTTGATGTTCTTTCGATCTTGATTCCTAGAATCTCATCGGCTAATCTCATGCCCTTCATGTCGAAGTTTTGACTCAATATGTGTTTCGTATCAACGATGACATAATGGTTATTACTCATAATCAACATGTCGCTTGCATATATACACACAATGACAAATTCTTTAGGTGCATCATTCACATACACACATTTATCACACTCATTAATACGAAAACCCATTTAACAACATTGTATCGTCATTTTTACATGTCATTGCTTAGGTGTTTGTTTAAGACCGTACAACGCCCAAACAATTTTGCACACTTTTTATCTCGTTCATCGGGTGCTACAAACCCACCTAGTTGATCCATGTAACTTTTCTTCCTCTAGTTCACAATTCAAGAACACAGCCTTAACATTCATTTGACGAATCTCGAGATTGTACAAAGCAGCAATCGCAATAAACACACGAATGGAGGCTATCCTCGTCATAAATGAGTAGGTATCGAAGAAATCATACCATTCATTTTGTTTAAAACTCTTTGCAACCAAACAAACTTTATATTTATCAATTGACTCCATTTGTTTTGTACTTTCGTTTAGGAATCCATTTGCATCCTCAACATAGTTTTAAAAGGTGAGAGGTGTCAAAAGGTGCCAAAGGACTGCCTAACACCCGAGGCGCAAGACGCCGCCTTAGGCGCGCCTCATGTCCTTTTTCACATAAACTTAATTTTATCAACCTATATTCATATTTCACACATATTCTCCTACAAAAATACATAAACCACATAATACTACCAAAAAGCTTGACAAATAAATATTATAACATAATTTAAAAATGAAATTAATACTAAATTTGTTAAAATTGACTCCATTCTCACACAAAGTCACAAACACATCAAATAAAAAAAAAAACAGCAATCAAGACTTAAGACTCCTCAATGACTCAATCATCCTCATCCTCATCCTCATCAAACTCAAAGCCTTCCTCCTCCTCCTCCTCATCACCAAAGTTCTCATCATCAATGTATTCTTCTTCTTCCTCATCATCTTCCTCAAATTGATATTCATCTTCATCCTCCTCCCTCATCACCAAAGTTCTCATCATCAATGTATTCTTCTTCTTCCTCATCATATTCCTCAAATTGATATTCATCTTCATCTTCATCTTCATCTCTAAGCCTAGAAGATGATTTTTACACTTTTCCCCTTATCCACATGTTTGCCCTTGCTTTTGGTGGCCTAGTACTTGAAGTCCCCACACTCAATGGTTTCTTTCCTCTAGTTGGATATGCGGGCTCGTCAACTCGAAGGGCATCACCAACCACACTAGCGAAGGGCATCACCAACCACACTAGGGGTGTGCATTCGGTATTCGGTAATCGAACCGAAACCGAATAGTGAAAATCGAACAAATACCAAATTAGCACTATAAGAAACCGAAACCGAATTGAAATGTGTAAAATCGATCAATACCGAAACTGAAATTTTCAGTTCGGTTTCGATATAATACCGAATACCGATTTTTTTTTTTTTTTAAAATAAATTTTGAGACTTTTCTTTTGGACTTTTTTTTAAAAATAATTTCTCAACCAAAACAAGTAAAATACAAGCAAACATAAAACATTTATACTCTAGGTTCTAAGTTCTCAAGTTCCAACTTTCAACATAAAATCCAAATCCAAATCCAAAATATCAAAACATCAACATAACATATCAAATACAAAATTTAATACAAATTCATAAAATTATATATATATATATATATATATATATATATATATATATATATATTATACTCCATTATATATTATATTATTTGTAATTTTTCCTATATTATATATTATATTATTTGTAATTTTTCTATATTATATTATTTTATATTTTAATATATTATATATATATATATATTAAATTTCGATTCGGTTTTCGTTTATACCGAAATTTTGCTCATAAAACCAATACCGAAACCGAATACCAAAATTTTCAAATTTTAAAACCGAATACCAAAATAATCGAATCGAATTAAAATTTCCGTTCGGTTTGGTTCGGTTTTCGGTTAAAAACTGAATAATGCTCACCCCTAAACCACACTCCAAGGGAACACGAATCTCGTGATAAGAAGGCGGTTTCAAACCCGCTCCATGTAGAGAAACATCATTCAACATCTCTCGAAAACTCGGATGCCTAACGACATTTAATGGAATTGCCGCATCATACATCCATCTTGCTATGCTCATCGCTTTCTCTCTCATTTCTTTTATAGGCCTCATTGATCGTCGTTTGCCTCTCTTTCCCTTTACTTTCAGTCAACTTATGCACAAATTATCCATTAAACCTTGACATTTCCTCTTATTTTCCGAAGGATTTAGGACACGGATGCAACCCCACCTGTGTTAGTTCCTCTTGTATCACCTTCTTCATCCTCCTTAAGAAAATACACATTTTCTTCTAACAAATTTTTCATTTGTTCCAACTTACTCTTCTTCTTACTCTCCATGTACGCTTTAACACTATTAGAAATGTCGGTGCGGTCCTCTCGGTGGCGGTGGAGGCCGATGGTCACTAGAGTGGAAGGAGAGTCTATTGCTTCTTTTTTCTTTTTATGTTTGAAACCCTAGTTTGAGTTTTGTGTCTTTTAACCTAATTTTACGCTTCAATTTCAGATAAATTAAAAAGTAAAAACGTTTTTACACATAAAAGTGTCTACACTTACTAAAAATGACCTAAAAGTGCTATTTATTTTTCAAAAATTGCTCAAGAAAAAATATGTACAAGAAGCGCGCCTTAGCGCGCCTCGTATGCCTCAAGAAAAGCGCAAAAGGCGCTAGCATCATGATATGCGCTTCAATATAGGTGGAAAAGGCGTTGAGCCTATAGCCTTGGGCGCGCCTTTTAAAACTATGATCCTAAGGTCTTGCAACTTTTAGAAAGATCAACCAACTCTCATGTATGATTTTGCGGAATTAAGTCAATTTTGCTATTTATAGCTTCTTGCCGTAGAGGGGTGCATTTGGTCTTAACATAACATCTTTAATAGACTTGGGTTCATCCTCCACCACGTAAGTGATGAAATAAGGACCAAAAGTCTTTGCAAATTTAGCTCTCTTTGTTCTTCACTCTCTTAAGTGAAGGCTAGCAATCTCGTCTTTTCGTGAGGTCTCTTACTAGAGCTCACTTCTCCCCTCTACAATGGAAGATATTTTCAAAGAATATTGCATTCATTGATTCAATCATAGTGTCTTCTATCATATCCGATGTGTTTTTATTTGTGGATCGAAAACCAATAAATACTACTACCGTGAGCATATCCAATAAAGATACAATCAACCTGTTTTAGGGCCGATTATAACTTGTTTAGATTTTGGCACCGCAACCTTTCTTGAACACCCTAACACTTTGAGGTATTTGTACGAAAGTTTCCACCTTTTCCACATCTCATAAGGACCCCGATCCTTAGTCCTATGTGGTATTTTATTTTAAAATGATGTTGGCCGACAAAATGGTTTCACCCATAAATTATGTGGTAAACCCGAGCCGATTAATATTGCATTCATCATCTCTTATAGTGTTTGGTTCTTTCATTCTCGCAACACCATTTGACCGAGGTGAATATAATGTTGTAGTTTGTTATATGATGTCGATTCAACACATTACTGCTCAAACATAGTTACATATTCTCCATGTCCATCACTTAAAATTGCTTTGATTCAAATGCTCGATCGATTTTCTACTTCATTTTTGTAAAGCTTAAAAGCTTACAAAACCTCATCCTTGCTTCACAAAAGTTAAACGTAACAAAATCATGTGCAATCATCAATGAGAGTAATAAAATACTTTTTATCACCTCTAGTTTGCACAAACTTCAAGTCAAACATGCCTCGTGTGAACTAATTCTAGAGGTGTAGTGTTCCTTTCAAATGATTTAAATGACAACTTAGTCATTTTAGCTTCAACACATATCTCACACCTTTTGAGTGTATCGATATTCACAATGTTAAGTAAACCAAGATTTACTAAACGCTTATAGCTTTTAGATTAACATTCCCTAATATTAAATGTCATAAAGAGGAACACTCAACAACATAAGCGAAGTTGATGTGTTTTCATTAGTAAAGTTTTTGCCTTTATGGCTTACAACCATTACATTTATTTTGAACAATTCGTTATTGAGATAATCTCGACCGATAAATTATCCACACTTACTCAATATAACTATATTGGATTCAAATACTAGTCTAAATTGATGAATAATAAGTAAAGAGTCTCGAGATCAAGATCTCGCGGATGTCCGAGACATGTTGCATATCCTTCACCTTAAGCTCTCTTTCGGACGTAAACTTGAGCACGACGCTTACAACACTAGCCACTTCAAACGTAGTTTGGTTTCCCATGTGAAACTTCCTCCCATCAATAGGGACATAGGCCGAGAAAGCACTCTTCTCGGAGCATACGTGGCAAGTGGCTCCCAGATCCACAAACCACTCCATGGGGTTGTCCACCAAGTTAGCTTTAAACACGACAACAAACATATATACATGTTAGTGAGCTCGTTTCACCACATTTGCACTCGGCTCTCTTTTGCCCTTGCCTTTGTCTTTCTTTTTTTTAATCTTTTTCGTGGCTATGCAATCTCAAACCATATGGTTGGACTTGCCACAATTGTAACAATCACCACTAAACTTCGGTTTTGAAACCAGTTTCTTGTCTTTATCATCAAAATGCCTTTATCTTTGGTTCTCCACATTCCATCAAGTTTGCTTTAGCCTCCATAGTGACTTGGCTAGACTTACTGTAATACCCCGAACCCAAAATTCCTAAATTAATTATTTGTTTAAATAATTAATTGTTGTATGAAATATATGTATTTTTTTGAAGATATAATTTTTCAGTAAACGGGCGAGCATTCTGAGCCGAAGCACTCCTAGCACTTTAAAGTTTAATGAAAAATTAAGCTTTAATTTATAGTGAGTATAATATAAAACTTAATTGCTATTCAAAGAAGAATTATTGAAAATCTTTATCGTACTCGTGTTTATCGAACAAAAATAATGCTAAATAAAATATAAAAAAATTCAACGACGACAATCCTATTGCGTCTAAATAATATGAATTAGCAAAATAATAAATTTAACAATGCATGAAAAATCATGTGATATAGTTTAAGAAATTAAATAATGTAGTTATCTTGTTTTTACATTTTAGTAATTCATGAAATAAATATATGATGAATTAATACGCTCTCGAAATAATTATTCAACAACTTGTTTAAAGATTAAATGATTTTGTGTAATGATTTTATTTATTTATACATAGTTAAAACAAATACCTTAAAATAAACATTGATTAAATAAATAATAAAAAGGAAAAAAAAAAGGGAAATTGGGAGAATTGGTGGCCAAGCTTAAACTTTTTGCCAGGAGAGGCCATGTTCCTTTCTTTTTCCATTTATACAAACCTAGCTTCTCATTCTTCTTCACACTTCGCTTCGTCACTCCTCGACATCCTTCTTCTTTTTTTTCTTTTCCCTCTTCACGGGTCTTAAGTGGAATCTCCATCAAAGTGAAGCTTCTTCCTTCCTACACCCAAAGACATCAAGGTATGATTGATACAAGCTATTTTCATAAAAAAAAAAAAAGTGGAAGAAACACCCTCTTTTCATCTCACCAAGCTCACGGTTCCTCCCTCTTTCTAACTACATCTTATTTTGTTTTGATGGACCATTCAAAATTTCTAGCTTCTAATACAGCTTGAGCACCTCCCAAGCTTCCAAGGATCTAAACTCGTCCAAAGAATCAAAAGAAAATAGAGAAGAAAACTGCAAAGGTTGCTAAACTAATTATGCTTAAAAAAGCGTGTTTCGATTAATTTACGTCGAGATCGTTGAATGCTTTAACTCGTTGATTTCGTTATTTTCAATCTAATATATGTTATTTGGTGTGTATATTACATATGTGAAGCTTTGCTTTAGATTTTTGATCAAGTTATGATGGGTAAAATCATTGTGAACATGCTATGTTAACTTAGTGACGAAATTATAAGTTTTGGAGCCCCTACTTTGGTGTTATTTATCCTCTGTTCCATAAATATTTTTAAACAAAAAATATGTTGATGTTCTCCTATTAGCATACTATAAGTGTGTAAAAATTGGTATTGAAAGAACTTACCATTTAAGAGGAAAAATTATGGAAGATCGTGAAAAATTACTTCTTGAAATCGGGCTTTTGAACCATGAACTTGATGAGCTTGGTTACCTTGTTTGCAAGCGTTTAAAAATCTTGAAAAAAATCATGAATGATCCTCTTACAATATAGTATAATGTAGGAAAAATTTCATAATCATCGTAGTTGTCGTTTAGGAGAAATAAATCTTTGAAATAGGTGTGATATAAATCGGAAAAATATAATTGTAATTTATAATTAAAAGCTGCATCGTTTGGCTAATTCAAAAATTATGAAATTTTATAGGCATGTTCTAGGTCAATTCCAACACATTTAAATTTCGTGCGTTTTGGCCTAGCCAAAATAGAGATATGATTTTTTTACTAAGACTCGCCCACAACAAGGACCGGTGAGGTGCATCGATGATAAGTGGTTATAAGTGCATTGTTAGATCGGGTTTAAGTTTTGATGAGTTAAAATGTATAGGTTAGACAAGCGCATGTAAAATTAGGATGACCAAATTTGAAATTGTATAGACCATTTGAAGTAGTAAGCTTTGTACTAGGGATCGGACTAGACAAGGTAAATGAAGTCACCGACACTACAAGAAAAATGAGCTTATGCAACACTTGATAGACAACAATTTTTTAAAAACCGTTGTCTAAAGTAAAAAATACGTTGTCTAAAAGTAGAACCGTTGTCTTTCGGCTTAGATTTTGCCGATAGACAACGGTTTTAGTCAACCGTTGTAGTTATGCGTTGTTTAATAAGAGATAAAGGCACCGAAAGACAACAGATTAGAGCGACCGTTGTAGATTCATATTTTTGCGTTGATAGACAACGCGTTCTCCAACCGTTGTAGTTTCTTGTTGCTAGAAAAAAGCGTGAAATACAACGGTTAGACCAATCGTTGTAAATTCATATTTTTATATTGATAGACAACGGTCTATAACCGTTGTAGTTTCTTGTTGCTAGAAAAAGTGTTGAAATACAACGGTTCGACCAACCGTTGTAAATTCATATTTTTTGCGATAGACAAACGGTCTATAACCGTTGTAGTTTCTTGTTGCCCAAATTAGGTTAAGACAACGTTTGTTGACCGTTGTCTAAACATTCTTACTTTCAAGTCTTTTACATTAGCACTTTTATGTATTTGTGTTGTTAACCGAAATATTTATGGATGATTGATGTGGCTTTTTGATCGGTTACAACAATATTGATTGGAGTATTTATGGTGATAAATACCCAAGAACAATCAATAGAAATGATGAGCAATAAATATGAGTTAATGCTTGTAATGAATGCTAGAAAGCTAGTAAGAACACAAGAATTCTTTGGGAGTGTTAGTCCCGTGCTAAGTGTGGATGCTTGAGATCCGTTTATTATGCCTTATCTTATTTATACATGGTATTGGTTGCCTTTTGGGCGTATAAAAAGTACAAAAGGGTACAAATTATTATAAATGCTGTATTATCCCCAATTAATTGGGGTGTACCCACCGCATCTGGGCGCGGCTAGCCATTCGCGTCTGCCCACCGCCCTCTGGCAGGGATCTTCGATGGTTGGGGGATTTCCTTCCTTTTTGGGATAGGTTGACATTAAATGGAGGTTGCCACTTTGTACTTAGTACCACTTTGGGAGTGGCTTGGTCGGCCAAGCCTCCGACCTCGCCGAGCTCGGTTGATGGTGGCTTCGCCGAGTTTGCCATCTTGTGTCGAGCTTGGTGGGGGTGACCTCGCCGAGCTCGCCGTTTGGGACTTCGCCTTGTTCGGACTCGTTCACTCTTCAGATGGTTGCGCTCGCCTCGGCGGGACGAGCGAGCTCCTTGGCGGGCCGAGCCCGGAGGGTCCGAACCGCACGGCGGAGCTTGCTCGCCGTGCCTGTGCGAGCCGGTATCTATCGCCGAGCCCCGGTCTCGGCCGGACTTGCTCGCCATGTCCCAGCGGGCTGGTATCTATCGCCGCCGAGCCCCTCGGACTCGGCCGAACTTGCTCGCCATGTCCCAGGCCAGGTCTGGCCCTTGGAGGGGCCGAGCTCCTTTGGGCTCGGCCGAGCAAGTATGGGCCGGCCCGATTGCGGACGGCCTTATGGCGAATAATTCGTCATACAACAATTTGAATTAGCACTTTTATGTATTTAAATTATCACTTTTAAATTAGCACTTTTATGTATTTAAATTAACACTTTTAAATTTACATTTTAAATTAATACTTTTAACTCTTTTAAATAACACTTTTAATTAATAATTTAAGTTAGCACTTTTAATGCACTTAAATTTTTTATAATATTTAAACAACACTTTTATTAAATTAAATTAGTACTTTTAATAAATTTAAAAAAATAAAATTGACCTATTTGAATATCACTTTTATTAAATTAAATAAGCCTTTTTAATATAATTTTTTTAAAAAAATCAGTATATAACAATTTGAATAATACTTTTATTCAACACTTTTAATATACTTAAAAATATATAATACTTTAAATACTTGAATAATACCTTTATTAAATTAAATGAACACTTTTAATACATAAAAAAATCAAATGACACTTTTTACTATTTCAATAACACCTTAATTAAATTTTATCAATACTTTTAATATACTTGAGAAAAATCTAATAGCACTTTTAACTATTCAAATAACACTTCTATTAAAATTATAACAACATTTAAAAATTATTGTACACTATATTTTGAATAGCACTTTTAAGTATTCAAATAACACTTCTATTAAAATTATAATAACACTTAAAAAATTATACACTATATTATAAATAGCATTTTTAAATATTCAAATAACATTCTATTAAAATTATAACAACACTTAAAAAATTATACACTATATTTTGAATAGCACTTTTAAGGATTGTAAAAAAAAAAAAAAAAAGCACTTTTAAGTATTTAAATAACTCTCTATTAGAATCTATTATAATAACAACGCTTAAATAATTGAAACAATTTCAGAGAATTAAATTTGGGAAAAAACGCATGTCTTGTGCCCTAGCTCTCTTCGTCGCCGACGATTTCTCCGTCAATCGCCTGCCGTAGCATCGCCGACTATCGTCTCGTGCCCTAGCTCTCATTCCTCGGCCGACGAATTTCTCCATCGGTTCTTTGTTGTAGCACCGCCGTGGTCATCTCGTTCGTACCCTAGCACCATCAATGTCTTGTTTGAACGCCCTAGCACCGCCATCATCTCGGCGCTCTCCTTTGTTGTCGGTGCTCTCCTCCTGTCGCCGTCGCCGTCTCGATGCCCTCCTCTGTTCGGTGCTCTCCTCTATCACCGACGGTCTCCAAAGGTGCCTAGGTAAGTTTTAACGCTTTTGTTTCCTCAAATTTTGTTGTGTTTTCGATATTGTTTTTTCTCCAAATCCGCCGACATCTTGTTTCTTCTCATATTTAATTTTTTTCGCTTATGATAATATTTTTGGCTTTCTCAAACCATTACCCTAGTTAATTAAACCTCATAAAGTCGCATTCCAACTTTTGTAAAAGCCGGTTGTACAATGAGTATAATGCCTAATATTGGCGCTTTTGAATTACATGTATATATTACTAATATAGTGATTATGAATATTGATTTGGTTAGTTATATGCTTGCTATTGATTTGGTTAGTTTTTTTGCTTGCTATTGAGTTGATCATAAAAAATGCAATCACAAGAAGAGACAATCCATTTTCTTCCTTTTAATTCCTGTATCACCCTTGGTTTCCACGGGATTGGAGTGACATTTTTAAATTTCTCTAATAGTGTTTGTATGGTATGATTGCCTGGCTTAATTTATTTGGGCATCTTTTGTAATAAAAACTTGAAGCCTAATTTCGAATAGCTGATGGCAAGGGCATAGGATCTAGATAAAATCTCATGTTGTGTTAAAATGTCGCTTAGTATCCCGTATAACCTTAAAACAATCATGATTGTAATATTTTGTTGGTCATCAATCTCAAGACTTATAAGGCAACATCAATTTTGTTGTTCTTTATGTTCCACAAATCCAATATTGCATATTATAAGCATATTGCATAAATATTTCAGAAATAAGCTAATTATTTTGACGTCAAGGCCAACTTCCTTTTACTTTGTTGGTTTTATTTTGTTTGTTTGCTTGCTACTTTTATATGTAAAAATATATTCATAAAAAAGTGGAGTTTGGTTAACATATATAATTAATCGTAAGTTGAAAACTTACTTTTCCCGCAAAAGCTAGTCTACTAAGCATGCACAACTGAGTTGTTAATTAACATTATTGTTGATGGACAAAAAGTTGTCATGAAGGTGTCAAATACAAGTTTCACTCTCTTTATTGTTGATGATCAATTAGTTGATGCATTTTTTCTTCATTTTATTATTAATTGTTTGCACTTCGTGTTCAAAGATACTCACATGACAGATTAATCGCAAAGAATCGATTATGCAAATGTGTAGATGATTGTAAACACCTTGCATTGGATTTTTCCTTCTTTGGATTTCGTGTTCAATTAGATTCTTTGTATTTGAAGTGATGATAGTTCGACTTGTCTTTACGGTATAAATGATAATGGTGATATTCAATGAATATAGTAGTCATTAGACAATGTTAAGTCTTTGCTTAAATGTTATTTATTTCAATTTTACCTTGTAAAGTTGGAAGAAATTCAAATTATGTGCGTGGTTGGTTGACGAAATGCGGGAAAGTTTACCCAAGTATGTTCTTTGAGTCTTTATATTCTTCTATTTTGTTCCGTCTGTCAAATGAAATTTGCTATCTTACTTGTGTTAGTGTAATGAAATTTTCCATCAAAGAATGGACTTACATGTTTGTGGTGGGGTGGGAGGAGGGAGGGGTTTAGAAGCGCCTAGTTCTTATTCCCTTTGAATTTTTAGATTTATCATTGATTATCTTCTTGAGGTTTCTTTTGCATGCTACATTGCTACTATAGTTGTCTTGAAACTAAAAATTACGAAAATATTCATAATGAGTGCATTTGTTCGTAAGAGTTTATGATTTCTTCTTTCAAAGAAACTTGATGTTCTTATTTAATAGAAACTTCATTTCCTTTTCTTCGTTTCCAGATGTGTGCATAAATGTTGGTGGAAGAATCACTAGCTTGTTTATTTTTGCATGGATGTTGGTAAAATAGTAGACAAACCTTTTGTCAATGATTGTTGATGGTATTCGAAAATTATTGTAAATGATTTGTTTGTGGTATTCGAGAACTTTATGAAATTATTATTGGTTGTAGTTGAATGGGAAGAATATTTTTGTAAACTTCATTTTGTTGACGAATTGGTAGTTGAATGTTTATGGATTTATTTTGAATTTTATTTTGCTATTGGTATAATTAATAATGAGTTTTATTAGGAAATTAATAAAAATTTAAAAAGACAACGCTCCAAAACTATTGTCTATAATGAAGTTAACACAACGCTTATTTAACAAAAAGACAACGGGTAAAAAATATTGTAATAAAATAGAAACAACAATGGTTCTAAACCGTTGTATATACGTGTGACAAACAATGATTTCGAATAGAAAGACAACGGTTCCAAAACGTTGTAATACGATTATAACAACAACGGTTCTCAACCATTGTTTATCGTGGTTTTGTTAGGGATAAACAACGGTTTTTTGGGTAAAGACAACGATTATAAATCATTGTATATTTTGTGTAAAGACAACGGTTGAAAAAACAACGGTTTTTGGGTAAAGATAACCGTTGTATATTCTTTATAAAGACAACGGTTCTCAACCGTTGTCTATCGATGTTTTGTTGGAATACACAATGATTTTTTAGGTAAAGACAACAGCTTATACAACGTTGTATATTATATGAAAAGACAACGGTTAAAAACCATTGTCTATCAAATTAGATAATTTTGTTGCTTACTACAACGGTTTTTTGAAGTAAAGACAACGTCAGAATCAAGTAAGAGAAGTGGAAAGATAACGGTTTTATTGTCTTTCAATACCACTTTTTACAACGCTGGCTACTACAACGTCTTTTTCTCGGAAAGACAACGGTTAAAAACCGATGTCTTTCAGCGTTTTTCTTGTAGTGTGAGGTCGGGAAGTAAAAGGTCATCTCAAGACAGTCTTGAAGAAGACATCTCATTGGAGAGAATAATGAAGAGCTCAAGACAAGGTCAAGACCACTCTGTAGAATAAGAAAGACAGGTTTTCACCAAGTCAAAGATCGACAACTAACTCAAGATCACCGAGGTTAGGGCAGCTTTAAAGAAAAGTTTGTTAAGCGATTTTTAGTTTGTTACAACAAACTAACCGTCTTACAGCTTATAAATAAGATTAAGCACGATTCTTAGAAGAACTCTTAGCACTCATTATTCGAAACTCACATTCTCAAGAAGCACTCACAAATCTTCAAAGGTTACACGATATTTTCTTAGTGTTTAGAGAACACTTTCTATATATCTTCAAATCACAATCTGCACGTAATTTCTAGATTAGTCGGTTAGATTGCTAGAGTGAAGGTGAATTGAAGACGAAGATCGTCTAAATCTGTAATTGTAATCATCGAGTAAGTTAGAGAGTAAGTAAGTGAGTAGAGCCCTTTCTTCGAGTTGAAGAAGGAGAGTGGATGTAGGATCTTTTGATCCGAACCACTATAAATCGTGAGTCATTTACTTTCGCATTTATTTCGTTGATTATCTCGTAATTTGAATAAACTTGTTTGATTGCTTTTAGATCCTTATTCATAGATTAAGTTTAAAATTATTTCCATTTGTTAAACTTTGATTTGGGATTTGCCATAATCACTTGAATTGATAATCAATTTTTGTAAAAGATTTAGATAATCTATTCAACCCCCTTTCTAGATTATCTCTAGAAGGTCGCTTTGATTTCATTAACTACTCAATCTCGACCAACAAGTGGTATCGGAAGCGGTGTTAAAGCTGTTTTGAATATTTGTTTTGGTCAAATCGATCTTTGTTTTTCAAATCTTGAAACAGATTTATTACCGAATATTTCCTACCGATTTTTCTTGTTATCTACTAATCATGTCTTTGAGTGATAGAAAAGTCAAGAATCTTCCAGATTTTGAGATTGAAGATTATGACTATTGGAAGTTTCGTATGGAAAATCATCTCAAATCTATTCATCCTCGTATGGAAGATGTTCTATCTCAAGGTCCAATCGAATTTTCGATGGAGGTGTAAGTGATGGAGCAAGCAGCTCGAGTCTCGAACTCGCACAATGAAAAAGGTGTCTCGAATTGACAAATGATGAAAGGAAAGTATACAATCTTGATCGGTGGCCGGGAATGAGATCATTGTGACTCTCAACAGAGAATGGTATGAAAAGATCAAAAAGTGTAAATCTACAAAAAGATGTGGGATACGTTAGCCAATATGTGCGAAGGCACGGATCAAGTAAATGAGAACAAGCTTCAAGTGTTCTCCATCTATTTGATGTTTTTAAAATGAAAGAAGGTGAGTCTATTGATCACCTAGACATGAGAATGACTAATTTGATCAATAGAGCCACCGACTTGGGTAAAGTACTAAAAAGAGATTAATAATAAAATCCTTAGATCTCTAACCAAGCGTTGGAGGGAAAAAGGAAATTTAATAAAGGCCACTAAGGATCTTTCCACCATGAGCCATTATACTTTATTTTCTCACTTGAAAGGTTATGAGTTTGATATTCAGTAGAGGATGAAGAAGATGAGATGGAATCCAAGACCTCATCTAAGACAAGTAGCCTTTGTCAATAAGGAAGATAAACCAAGAGCTGAAACAAAAGGAGCTGATCTTTCTTTAAAAGAACAGATGGCTTTATTGACCAAGAGGTATGATCGATCGAGAATGAAATATAAACGTAACAAATTGAAATTTGCAGGAAAAGACAGATCAAGATAAAGATCCGGAAGGAAAGACGATGTAGAACCTACATATGATGATAGAAGGAAAAATTAGACAAAAAGGTATAAGTCACATGCAAAGAAGAATCCCAGCAGTCCTAGATCGGATCGGGAGATACTTGTTACACTGTAACAAGCTAGGACATTATAGCTATAATTGTCCCCACTAACTCCTAAAGAAAGAGAGGAGAAAAGAAAGAAAAGAGATAGACGCATTGCAGATCAAAGAGCCCTTCTTGCTGAAGAAAGAGAGTCAAGAAAATCATCTTCTTCATCATCATCATCATCATCATCTGATTTTGGATCGATGATGAAATCTGCCTAATGGTAAAAGAGGTAAATTACTACTCTTCGTCGATAATGAGTCTTATAAGTCAGCTTTAGATAATGATCAAACTGTTATCAAGGGACTTTTAAAAGATCTAAAAATGTCTCTAAGTGCTTATAAACAACTTAACTTTAAAAGATCAAATTCAGACTCTAATCAAAGGAAAGCAAGTTGTGAACTACTCGAGTCCGTGGAAACATTCAAGGGGGAATGCTTACCCCAGCCGAGGCTAGCACATCGTGTAGTCTTTCCGAAAGATTAGAAGAAGAATTAAAATCTTTAAAAGATAAATTTGAAATGGTTTGTAATGAGAATGAGTCAATTAAGAAGACTAATGAGAAGCTTGTCTTCAAAATGAGTCAACTTAATAACTCACAATCGATTATAGACCACATTTTTAGAACTTCACAAAAGTCTCATGATAAGACAGTCTTGGTTATAATAGAAATAATAAGTCAAATTTTGAAACCAAAGAAGTTTGTAAAAAATTTCTTTGAAACATCAAAAGGAATTAAAATTGGACCTTAGAAACCACAAAGTCGGATGAGGATTACTTCTCCTAATCAATAGTAAAAATCGATGAGAAATTCTAATCGATAAAAAGGGTTCCAAGAACCAAGATTAAAAAGAATCTTTCTTATAGTTCTTTTGATGGTAGAAGCAGATGCTATCCTTTGTTTCAAAAGATCAAGAAGGTCACCAAATCTGATTTCAACAAGCTTGCATACGATCTGATATATTTGTTGACAGATTTGGCAGACAACTTGAATCGACCTATTATTGAACAATGATATGTTTGTCTGGATACCCAAAGTGATTATTGACCTTAAAGGACCCAACATCACTAGGTACCTCTTACCTAATCTGCTTTATAGGAATCTCAAGGGCTATCTTTAAAGGAGGAAATTCTAGAATCCATTTGGTACATTGACAATGGTTGTTCTCAGCACATGACTTGTGAAAGGAAGTTACTCTCAAATTACCGTAATATAGATGGTCCAAGAGTTTTGTTTGGTGACAACAATCATGCGGACAAACCAAGGGAGTTGACACCTTAATTATAGGTGATGTCCAAGTGTCTCAAGTCTATTATGTAGAAGGTTTGAAACATAATTTGTTATTTGTTTCTCAACTCTGTGATAGAGGTTTTAATGTTAGATTTTCAAAGGATAAGTGTGATATTTTAGACAGCTTCCTCGCACAAGGTACTCTTAATCGGTTTCGTACATGGTAATGTCTATGTGGCTAACTTTAATAGTTGTCCCAAAGATACATGTCTAGTTGCTAAAGGTGGAGATGACCTCGAGTTGGCTATGGCATAAAAGGCTTAGTCATCTGAATTTCAAAACCCTTAACAAAATAGCTAAGAGGAATCTTGTCAAAGGACTCGCCTGAAAGACTTTGCTCAACTAATCTTAGGTGTGATGCATGCCAAAAAGGTAAATGCCCAGAACTCCTTCAAAAGTATTAACACAATTTCATCGAAAGAGTTTTACAACTCCTTCATTTGGATTTGTTTGGACTAGTTTCACCTCTCGCTTTAGTGGAAGGAAATACACCCTAGTAGTTGTCAATGATTATTCAAGATATACTTGGGTGATATTTCTTTTCAAGAAAAATGAGACGGTGAACAAGATCCTAGATCAGTTCAAACAAATACAAAATGAAAAAGTGTTAATATTATTAAAATAAGGAGTGGCGAGGGTACTTGAGTTCTTAAATTCTTGTCTATCTAACTATCTTACCGAGAATGGAATAGTACATGAGACATCATCGCCCAACACCTCAACAAAATGGAGTCGTGGAAAGAAGGAATAGAACACTTAAGAAGGCAATGGAGTCTTCTGCCGCTCCTCCAAGTCTACTACCGTAAGAAGCTCAAACTCGAAGTGGCTGCAACAAGCAGCTTGCCGAAGCCGAGGTGTTGGAGGAGCCCATCTCAGAGAGAACTCCCTCACCGAGAAGGTGATCTCCATAGGTACTTCTTCCAATCTTTCATCATCTTCTCGAATCCACCCTCCCCCTCACATGTCCAAACCGGCGATGAAGAGGTAGTCTTGGCTGCTACCTCGTGAGCCTCTAAATTAGCCAACCTCCCAAGATGTCCAAACTACCCCTTCCGAAACCCCCACTACCTCTATCCCCCAACAACCTCATCCGAACCAACCCCACTACCCATCATTCCCATTTTCGAACCTACACCCTTAACCACCATCACCCCCATCATAACCCTACCAACCACATCTTCACCACCCCAACCACACCGAACCCGCAGCCTCATCATCTCAACTCCCCCTTCTCCACCAACATATGCCCCCAAACCCAACCCATTCCCATAGTCCAAATCCCGGATATTTCTCATTCCCTCTTTGAGGATATTCAAATGAACTCCCCTTCTCCTCGAACTCCCTCATCCTCTTCCTCGCCTAAATCCTCTTCAAAGGATGAAGACACCTGACAGCCCCTTCACTCACCTTCTCTACGGCCTTTACGAACTTACAAAAGAAGATAAACTCGGAGGTGGAGAGGTTGGTGGCCAAGCGGACAAAGAAGATCATTCGGTCATTATAGACACGATGATCGCCAACATGAGGATAGCCGAGGAAACATCACCAAAAATGTTTCAAATAAATCTAACACCGTGTTGGTTGATCATGTAAGCAAGCCGGAAAAGTCTCAGAGACGAAGGTGGTCAAGACAATGCGATAGTAGTTGATGCTATATCAATGGATAAAATGGACTTCAGAGTGCATTGTTCTTCTCTTGAAACTTCACCGCGAGATCTCAAAGATGAAGTTAAAAAGGGGGAAGCAGTGGCAAGAAAGAATTGAGGCCCTTTCACCGGTATCGAGGCCAACCAAAATCGATAACTCAAGGCAAACGAGCCGAACCGGAAGCGGCAAAGGCGCACATAAAGATAAAATCAGATGAGCTTACCGCTCTCCACCGAGGGTGACTCAAATTGAAGAAGCCATCCGAGAAGATGAGGAGAGGAGGAAGAAGGAGGAGGAGGAGAAGTCTGTTAAGCCGATGGCCCGAATTAAAGAATATGAGAAATCTTCTGAGGCCGAGAGGCAAGGGCAAAGGGAAGAGTATGGAAGAGCCACCCACTGAGATCATTACCGCAAAATCTACTAAGCCCGAAAAGAGGAAAAGGGAACTCGACTACTCAAATCTATCTCGAGGAGCATATTAGGAGGATCAAGCAAGAGAAGGAGTGGTATGGAGAGAGGGAAAGGAAAAGGTGAAGAAGAAAAACAAAGGCTTGGAGATAAGGTGGAGCAGGATATCGGGAAATGGGTGATGAAGTCACCGATGAAGAGTCCTTTCGTCCTTACCATCGATCATCCGCCTCTCCCAAGATGGTCACAGGCAGCTCATAAAGGAATACAGGAGAAGAACTTGGATGTCAAATGGATGTACTACCGTACATTCTCAAGACATTTGAATCTTCGATCAAGATGCAGACTTGAGGTGGCACGAATGGATGGAAAAGGAGGATGTCGATCTCTATCGTAGGCTAATCAACGAGGCGTATAAGATCTTCAATGTTGATCCGACAGCCTCGCTTATGAGTTTGCGAAGCCAAAGAGGAACGCTGATGGAACCATCAACTATAGCCGGGTGAAAAGCATAGTTACAAAAGTCAAGTCGAGTTAGGACTTAAGGATGAAAGCGAGCCAAGCTTCTAAGGAAAAGAGTCTTCAACCGGCCGATGGTTCCGTAAGCGAGATCAATGGGGTGTCTAGATAAGATTGTTTTTCTCTTCTCATCTTTTATCTTATCTCGCACAACTTGTAATCAGAAAGGTGTTTATATGAATGAGATTTTGTGAACTTATCCGAATGACATTGTTTTATCTTTTCAAGTTTAAGTTCCTTATTGCTTTCTAAGAAAATATCAAGAAATTTTTCTAAGTGTTAATCATCCGAAAAAAAAAAACCTTATTCCTTAAAACAAAATTTCTTAAAAAAATTTCTAAGTATAAAATTTTTTCCAAGTATGGAAATTTTCTAAGTGTGAATAAGTGCTCTTATGTGAACTTATCTCGATTGAAAAGTGCTTACGTGCTTAGCATGCTTATCTCGATTATGTTGAATAACCTTGACTAACACCACCGTGAATTTGTTTCTTTCTTGAAGTTTTAACTTCATCAAAAAGGGGGAAATAGTTAGATCAGGTTTAAGTTTTAATGAGTTAAAATGTATAGGTTAGACAAGCTTATGTAAAATTAGGATGACCAGCTGAAATTGTGTAGACCAACAAGCAAGTAAGCTTTGTACTAGGTTGATCGAGACTAGGCAAGGTAAATGAAGTCAACCGAGGTCGAAGTAAAGGTCATCTCAAGACAGTCTTGAAGAAGTCATCTCATTGGAGAGAATAATGAAGAGCTCAAGACAAGGTCAAGACCAGCTGAGTAGAATAAGAAAGGCAAAGGTTTTCACCAAGTCAAGATCGCACAACCGACCTAAGATCACCGAGTTCAGGGCGCTTTAAAGAAAAGTGTGTTAAGCGCTTTTAGTTTGTTACAACAAACTAACCGTCTTACTGAGCTTATAAATAAGATTAAGCATAGTTCTTAGAAGAACTCTTAGCACTCATTATTCTGAAATTCACATTCTCAAAAAGCACTCACAAATCTTCAAAGGTTACACGATATTTTCTAAGTGTTTAGAGAACACTTTCTCGTACATCTTCAAATCACAATCTGCACCGTAATTTCTAGAGTAGTCAGTTAGATTGCTAGATTGAAGGTAAATTGAAGACGAAGATCGTCTAAATACATAATTGTAATCATCGGCAAGTCGAGAGTAAGTAAGTGAGTAGAGCCCCTTCATCGAGTTGAAGAAGGAGAGTGGATGTAGGATCTTTTGATCCGAACCACTATAAATCGTGTGTCATTTACTTTCTGCATTTATTTCATTGATTATCCGTAATTTGAATAAACTTGTTTCGTATTGCTTTTAGATCCGTATTCATAGATTGAGTTTAAAATTGTTTCTGCTGTTAAACTTTGATTTTGGAAATTTGCCATAATCACTTGAATTGATAATCAATTTTTTTAAAAAGATTTAGATAATCTATTCAACCTCCCTTCTAGATTATCTCTCTGAAGGTCACTTGATTTCATTAACTACTCAATCTCGGACCAACATGCATGCATAATGTGGTGTTTATTTGCAAAAAGTGATGAAAAGTATTAGTTTTGAGCTTAAAGGTGTAAGATCTTCTTTGTATGAAAAGTATCACAAGTGTGGAATTAATGAATTTTTGATGCGTTTTGTCTCGTTTCTAGGTATTTCGGTGGAATTTGACCAAATCGAGCACATGGATATTCACACGGAACGAGATGAATGAGTTGGGAGAAAATAGAGGTCGGAGGTGGACGTCGGGCCGGGAAAACCCCTGGACTCGACCTTTGGTCGAGGTCCAGTCCTCGACTCGAGGTGTGTGCGGTTTCGCAAATGTGCCAAAGTGTTGAATGCCTCGACTCGAGGGCACCAAGCTCGAGTCGAGGGTGGCAAAAAGGTGGTAAGCTCGAGTCAAGGCTGGAGAAATTTTAAAGAAACTTGGGCACGACTTCACCAAGCTCGACTCGAGGTCCTCGTGCTCGAGTCGAGGCTTCCGATTTTCAGAAAAATCCCAATTTAATCCCCTTGACGAAAAACAGAGCATAACACATTCTATAGCAGTTACTTTTCAGTTTTGAGGGCAATTTTCCAGTCTCCAAGCCAATTTCTCCATCTTGGTAGATTAGATTCACATTTCTAGTTAGATTTCCATTGATTGTTGCTTAGATTAGCATTTAATCCACTAGATTAGACCCTTGAAGTTGCAAATCCATTGAAGAAGAAGTTTACATTTGAAGATTCAAGCATTCAATTCATTGTTGATTTGGCAAAATTGGTGATATTCTTCCTCTTTACTATTTTCTCGTTGCTTAATTGTTGTGATTATCATGTTGATCATGCAATTAGATTTTTCACCCATGGATTTTGCACTTTGCTCCATGGGCTAGTTCTCTTGTGCTTGGGATAATTGAAATTGAGGATGATTTGATTGCTCTGGCTATAATTGTTGATGATTGTCGCTCAATTGAGATAGTTAGTTCCCTAATTGATGATGCTAATTGTGCTTCATACATTTTTATCTCTTTTGATTAGTGTTTGATCACCCTAACAACAAACGAAAGTTTAGCTAACGTGATTAGGGATTAATCGAGTTATAATTGTGTATGATTGTATGAATTAGGTGCTTCATAATTGAGATATTAGTTGCACTAAGAATACTCACATTTAGGTATTGTGTGATGAATGGAGACATTATTGCATGATGTTCATACTTTCTATCTTGGTTGAATAGCAATTTGATGCAATTATAGTTGTGATCATTGATTCCTTGGTGGAGATTATCCCTAGCACCCATTCCCCCATTCATACTTAATTGAATGTTTGCTTAGCAAAGTTGCTTAGCTTGTTAATTGTTCTAGTTTAATTCCTAGTTTAATTGTTTATCTAATTGCCTTTGGTATTTCCTTATTGGTAGATTGTTTAGTTGAAATCCGAGCTTGCATCAATAGTCATCGAAAACTCATGTCCTAGGGCCTCATTGCATATCTTATCCCTTGGGTTCGATAAACTTGATTTGGTCTTAATACTTCTTACCCGATTATACCACAAAAAAATGGCGCCGTTGCCGGGGATATGTTTATGCGCTTAAGTGAGACTTAGGATTAGTTGGAAGTGGCTACTTGTTGCTTTTGTGTTTTTTGTTTTGTTCTTTATTTTTGTTTGATTTTGATACTTTGATTGGTGGTGTGTAGGTGCATGATCACGAGATCTTGTGGTATACCACCCGAGCCACTCAATTTGGAAATAGAAGCTACCATTCGAAGAAATCGTGGGAGAAGAAGAAGAGAAAAGATGGAAGGTGAAGATTTGGTGAATGAAGAAAGAGTTGGTGAACCTCATGTGGAGGAAGTAAATGGAAATGGAAATGGCAATGGTCATAAGGGAGTGCAAGACAATAGAGGAGATAATGGGAACAATCCTTACAATGCTCAAGTTGGCCCTTTCCCTCAAGGGATGCCCCCAAATCAAATCCCATACCAAAATCCATACCCATACCATCCACAAGCTCACCAATATCCATACTATCCACCTCATCCACAACAATTTCCACCATATTATCCACAAATATCATATCCCCAAGAGCCTAGATATCAAGAGCCACCACATGTACCACAAGCTCAACCCCTCCTATGCAAGATCCTCCACCTCAAGGTAGGCCACTAAGGGAATTCTTTGAGCCTCAATTTCGTGAGTATTATGATGACATTACAAGGCTAAGGATCGAGGCTAATAATTTTGAGATAAGTCCGGCACTTTTGAGGATGTTGAGGGAGAAGCAATTTGAAGGAAAAGATGAAGAAGAGTGCCCTCATCAACACATGTCGCAATTTTTGGAGATTTTCAACACCACCAAGTACAATGGAGTGTCCGAGGATGCGAAAAAGCTAAGGCTATTTGCCTTCACTCTTAAGGGAAGAGCCAAAGCTTGGCTTAATTCTATCCCTCTCGGAACCGTTCGTACTTGGGAGGACCTTAGCAAGAGGTTTTGATGAAGTTTTACCCACCATCTAAAACAGTTCAAGCCAAAGAAGCTATCTCTCATTTTCATCAAAAGAGTGGAGAGACGATACTGTAAGCGTGGAAAAGATATGGAATGTTGCTTATTGCGTGCCCCCAACATGGCTTTCCCGAGGAGCAAACCATTATGTACTTTTGTAATGGCTTAATGGATGGTGATAGATCCTTTCTTAATGTGTGTGCTAATGGTTCGATTTAGTCAAAGACGATGGGTCAAATGAACGAGATCATGGAGAATATTGCCCAAGACTCTTTCCAAATGATGGTAAATCAAGGAGCTCATCATAGAGTGTCCCATGCGGAAGAGATTAAATCGATGAAAACAATGATGTTGACGATGATGGATTGATTAGGGGCTCTTACAACCTCTCAAGCTCAAGAAAGTGTAAATCCACCCATTCCTCAAGTTGACGTGTGTCAAGGCCAAGTGCCTATTGACGAAGTGAATTATATGGGGAGACCTCCTTACCAAGGAGGATATTAAAGCAATTATCAAGACAATTACCAAAATGCAAGGCCCTATCAAGTGCCTTATCAAAATAGGCCTCAAGGTAATTTTCCACCTCAACCTCAAGCTCCATATAATACCAACAATTGGAGAAGACATGAAAATTTTTTCATATGCTAATCCGAGAGCCGCCGTTCAATTTCCTCCCGGTTTTGATCCTGGGTGCAAAAGCTCCAAATAATGAAGGGAAAGCAATCACGGAGGAGCTACTTGGTATGATTGTGAAGAGGCTAGAGTCCAATGGTTCAAGATTGGATGATATTGGGAAGCAAATGGACTCAAGATTCAAGACGATTGAGCACCAAGAGGGGCAATTGGCCACAACGGTTGGAAAATTGTTGGATCAAGAAGTTTTGATGAGTTAAAAGAAGCGATTCGAGATGATCGGACGATCGTAGAGCAGCTAAGATTGAGACCATAAGCTAAGGTGATCAAATGAGGTTGAGAACTAATCTAGTCACCGAGGTCTGAAAGAGTATAAGTCGTCTGGAGATGAGCTTGAGTCTAGTCATCTGCAGGAGATGAACATGAAGAGCTCGAGACAAGGTCAAGGACGAGCCGAGTAGAATAAGAAAGGCGAGTCTTCACCAAGTCACCAGACGGGTAGAGGAAATCAGTGAGGTCAAGAGCGATTTTCAAGATTAAGTTTGTTGAAGCGGTTTTCAATTTGTTAGAACCGACTAACAAACTAACTGTCTTTTCGAGACTTATAAATAGGTCTAGGCACTTCTTTGAAATATATACCGCATACTGAGAATACACAAATTCACAAGTTATTTTTCCGTAAAATTATTCTCTCAAGTCACAAGTTTTCAAAAGCTAAAGATTTCTTCATAAGAATTTTCTAAGTGTTTGTAGAACACTTCATTATTCATCATCCTCATTATTACTAATCGTGCAACTAATAAGTTTTTGTGGAGTATTTTGTTTCTTTATCTCATCATGTCTTCAGGAAAAAGCAAGAAGTCCAGGAATTTACCTGAATTTTCTATTGAAGATTATGATTAATGGAAATTCGGGATGGAGAATCACCTCAAGGCCATTCATGATAGGATGGAGGAGGTTCTTGAAGAAGGACCTATAAAATTTTATCATGGAGGCACTAGCACTAGCGTATTTGAATCCAGTAACCGAGAGAAGAGAAAAAGAGTTACGAATTGACAAATGATGAAAGAAAGATCCACAATCTAGATCAAGTAGCTCGAATCAAATCATTGAGACTTTAAGTAAAGATTGGATTGAGAAGGTTAAGAGATGCAAAACAGCCAAAGAAATGTGGCATCTCGCAAATGTTTGTGAAGGATCGTATCAAGTAAAAGAGAATAAGTGCAATCGGTCTTACACGCATTTGATACATTCAAAATGAAGGAAAATGAATACGTGGATCGCTTAGATGTAAGGTTGACGAATCTCCTCAACAAAGCGGTGACCTTGGAAAGAACTATACAGAGAAGGAGATTAATAACAAGATACTGAGATCATTAACCAAGAGATGGAGAGAGAAATCCAATATCCTTAAAGCAACTCGAATTTATCTTCTATTACTCACCATACTTTGTTCTCTCATCTTAAAGCTCTAGAGTATGACATTCAAATAGAAGATGAGGAGGATGAGATGGAGTAAAGCACCTCATCCAAGTCTGTTGCCTTTGTCGACAAAGAAGACAAGATGTCAACCGAGTCTGTAGGAGCCGACCTATCTCTGAAGGAGTAGATGACTTTGCTCACCAAAAGGTATGACAGATTAAGAATGAAGTATAAACGAAATAAATTGAGATTTGCGAGTAAGGATAGATCAAGATCCAAATCAAGAAGAAAGGAAGATGAGTCTACAGATGATGACAAAAGCAGGAGCGAGGCGAGAAGATTCAGATCACTGTCAAAAGAAATCCTTCCAGCCCTAAATCGACAGAGTGACACTTACTACACATGCAATAAGCCAGACACTTCAGCTATGATTGTCCTCAACTGACTCCTAAAGAAAGGGAAGAGAAAAGGAAAAAGAGAGACAGAGATTTGCAGAACAAAGGGCTCTCTTAGGCGAGGAAAAGGAGTCAAGAAAATCATCATCATCATCATCATCATCATCCTCATCGATTTTGGATCGAGATGATGAAATCCGTCTCATGGCTAAAGAGGTAGTCTATTATTCATCTTACGTAATGATTCTGTCGATCTGCATCGATTATGATCAAACCGTTATTCATGAATTATTGAGAGACTTAAAGACATCTCTGGCTACTTATAAACAGCTAGAGACAGAAAATTTGGCTTTAAAGGATCAAATTCAGATTCTAATTAAAGGAAAGCAGGTGATGAACTATTCGAACCGAGGAAACATTCAAGGGGAATGTTTTCCCAGTGCCGAGGCTAGTACATCACCACCTTACCCGAAAGATTAGAAAGTGAATTGAAAACTTTAAAAAATAAATTTGAATCAATCGTGCTGAAAATGAATTAATTAAGAAAGACAATGAGAAGCTAGTCTTCAAAATTAGTCAACTTAATAATTCACGATCAGCAATAGATCATATCTTTAATACATCTAAAAATCCCATGACAAAACAGGTCTTGGTTATGATAGAAATAGTAAATCGGATGTACAAAAACCTAGGAAATTTGTAAAAGCATCCGATCAATCAAAAGAGGTTAAAATTGGTCCTTGGAAACCAATTAGTCAAGTAAGGACTGCATCTCCCAAACTTGAAAACAAAAATTCAGTGAAGACTCCTTATCGACTAAGAGAAATCCAAGAACCAAAATAAGAAGAAATTTTTATTATAATCCTTTTGATGGAAGAAGCGAGATGTTATCCCACATTTCCTAAGTTTAGGAAAATTACTAAATCTGAATACAACAAGTTGTCATTTAAAAATGATACAATTGTAGACGATTTGGTAGAAAGACCAAGTCGATTTATTATTTGGAGATGAAACTTTTATCTGGTTACCTAAAGTGATACTTGACCTTCAAGGACCCAAGATCACTAGGGTACCTTATAACTAATCTGTTTTTCAGATTCACAGGATTATCACTCAAGGAAGAGATTTTAGCTTCTATATGGTACATTGATAGTGGTTGTTCACAACACATGACTCATAACAAAAGGTCATTATCAAATTTTCAAAACATTGATGGTCCAAGAGTATTATTTGGAGATAAAAATTGTGGTCGGACTAAAGGAGTAGGTACTTTGATTATCAAGGATATTCAGGTATCTGAGGTATATTTTGTTGAAGGATTGAAACATAATCGCTATCTGTTTCCCAGCTTTGTGATAAAGGTTTTCTTGTCAAATTTTCAAAGGATAAATGTGATATCTTAGATAATTCCTCGAGATAAGGTACTTTTAATCGGCTTGAGACATGGTAATGTCTATGTGGCCAACTTTAATAGTTGCCCCAAAGATACTTGTCGATAGCTAAGGGTTGAGAGGATATCGGTGGCTATGGCACAAGAGGCTTAGTCATCTGAATTTCAAGACCCTTAGTAAGTGGCTAAAAAGAACCTTGTTAAGGGATTACTTGAGAAACTTTTATCCACCGATCTTAAATGTGATGCTTGTCGAGAGGTAAACAGCCTAGGCACTCATTTAAGAGTATTAACTCCTCTTCATTTGAAAGAGTGTTGCAACTACTTCATCTGGATCTGTTTGGACCTGTTTCTCCTCTCGATTTCGGTGGAAGGAAATATACTCTTGTTGTAGTAGATGACTTTTCTAGATACACTTGGGTTATATTTCTTTTCAAGAAAAATGAGACTATAAACAAGATCTACGATATGTTCGAGACAGTATTGAGAATGAAAAGGGTGTTAATATTATTAAAATAAGAAGTGATAAGGGCACAAAATTTTTGAATTCTGTTTATCTAACTTTTTCAATGAGTGTGGAATTATTCATGAGACATCTTCAAAGCAAGAACCCCTTAACAAAATGGAGTGGTTGAAAGAAGGAATAGAACCTTGAAGGAAGCGGCCGAGAGCATGTTAGGCGAGTATGAAACCCTCATGAGTTACGGGGTGAAGCAATCAACACTGGCTTGTTATACCCGAGCAGTGCTTGGTTGTTAAAGACAAGGGTAAGACTCCATATGAGATTTGGAAGGGTAAGATTCCAAGAATCTCATATTTGAGCTTTTGGTTGTAAGTGTTTTATCCATAACAATGGGAAATCTAAGTTAAGAACTTTTGATGCTAAGGCGGTGATGGAATATTCTTGGGATATTCCAACACTTCCAAGGCATTTAGAGTTTTTAACAAGACAACCCTTTGTGTGGAGGAAACCCCTCATGTTGTTTTTGATGAGTTGTATTCCTTCTCGAGATAAAGTAAATCAAATTTCGAAAGTCTAGATAAAATTGAGGTGACCAAGACTAAACATAGAACCTGTCTATCTACCTAGTCTTGATTCAATCAGATGAAGAAGAATCCCCATCGATAATCAAGACAACTTCGATCGAGACTCCATCGTAAGCAGACACCCTTGGCGTCGGTGATCGGCGAGGCCAGTGATGAAGGGGGAACGTCACCGAGGTAGAGTCGGAGGAGTTGCCTACCGAGACTCAAGATGAGGATCCTTCTCCTCATATAGGCAAAAGGATGAGAAGCTACCATCCATCCGATCAGATTATAGGAGACCCATCTAGTAGTGTGCGAGACACGAATGATGCTTTGGACTCGAAAGTGCATTCAGCTGCTATGTGTCGCTTCTTGAACCCAAGTCTATTGAGGAAGCTCTATCGAATCCAAATCTGGATAAGCGCCATGCGGGAGGAAGCTGCATCGATTTGAAAGACAAAATGTTTGGGAATTAGTGGAAAGACCCTTACACGAGAAAGATTATAGGCACCAAATGGGTGTTTAAAAACAAAGCAGATGAGAACAACATTATTGTTCGAAATAAGGCAAGATTGGTTGCTCAAGGTTACTCACAGTCTGAGGGAATAGACTATGATGAAACCTATGCTCTAGTTGCGATTAGAAGCAATAAGGTTGTTCTTGGCATTTGCTTTGCATATAAATCTTTCAAAGTCTTTCAAATGGATGTTAAGTCTGCCTTCCTTAATGGTGTGTTGCTTGAGGAAGTCTATGTGGAGCAGCCTCCGGGTTTAAGATCAATAACAAGGTCTATAAACTCAACAAAGCTCTATATGGATCAAACAAGCTCCCGAGCTTGGTATGATACCTTATCGATTTCTTGACATCAAATGGATTTTCAAAAGGTAAGATTGATAGAACTTTGTTTAGAAAGGAAGTAGATGGCAACATCTTATTAGTTCAAATTTATGTAGATGACATAATCTTTGGTTCACCTAATCAAATTATGTGAAGAGTTTAGCATTCTCATGAAAAACAGTTTGAAATGTCAATGATGGGTGAATTAACATACTTTCTAGGCTTACAAATTAAACAGATGAGTAAGGGTATATTTATACATCGATCTAAATATGCTAAGGATCTGATTGAGAAATTTGGAATGACTACTAGTAGAGAAGTTAAAATACCTATGGCAACTAACTTCTCTATGGATTGAGATGAGCAGGGATACCCACGGATGCAACGGAGTATCGTGGGTGATTGGATCTCTTCTCTATCTCACCGCAAGTAGGCCGGATATAGCCTTTGCGGTCGGGGTATGTGCAAGATTCAGTCTAATCCCAAGAAATCTCATCTGGAGACGGCTAAGAAGATTCTTAAATATCTCAAAGGAACCTTGCAAGTAGGGTTATGGTACCCGGTGATGACAACTTTGGTGACAGGTTATTCAGATTCAGACTTTGGAGGATGTAAGATTGATAGGAAATCTACTTCAGAACTTGTCAATTCTTAGGCAACAAATTAATTTCTTGGTTATCTAAGAAATGACATCTGTTGCCACCTCCACAACCGAAGCTGAATACATGGCACGGAAGTTGTTGCTCTCAACTCCTTTGGATTACTCAACAACTTAGAGATTATAATATTCGGACATCACTGTTCCTATTTACTGTGATAGTAATAGTGCAATAGCTATGACTTACAATCCTATTCTGCATTCTAGATGTAAGCATATAGACATTAGGCATCATTTCATTAGAGATCATGTTGAGAAGAATGACATTAGAATTGAGAAGATAGCCACCGAGTCACAAAGAGCGGACATTCTTACAAAACCATTAGCCGAGTCTAGGTTTAAAGAATTGTGCTTAGAATTAGGATTACTTGATGCATCTTTATCGATTTCTAAATTGCTTGCATCGATTATTGTATTCCTTTTCTCTAGTTATTTCTTTAAATCAATGTCTAGAAAGAATTATCGGACTAGATATGAGTCAAAGGACAATCAGTAGCTGATTTCATTGATTTCCTTCTTAGGAATCAAGAATCAAGGATTAGTCATATTGACCTTATCCGACATGATAATTACTTATCGACATTTGGTAAATCGACGAGGCACAATAGTCGGTGATTTCCTGAGAATCGGATGACTATTTGCACCCTATCCGATCTACCTCAAGCTACTAATGGTTTTCCTTAAGTCTTTGTCTCTGCAGGAATAGGTCACAAGATCGAGACTATTTCACCTCATTTTTCCTCAATCTTTTATTCGGACACCTTTATTTCTAAAATAAACTTCATATTTTTCATAAAATTTTTTTAAGCTGATTGGTTGGAAAACCCATCTTTAGAAAATTTAGTCCGAGCCTGTTTATTTAATTGTTTTTAAGATTGCTAAAAGTTAAAACTAAGTCGTTTTTAAAATCAGACAGTTACTTTATCGAGATGACTTTACAAACCCATCTGTTTTAAAACCCATCCTGTTTTGCAAACCCTTATTCGAAGTAAGGTAACCCTAGGGTGACGTCAGGTATACTTACTTCCCTGCATAAAGTAACCTACATCTGTCAAATCAACGGTTTATAAAGTAACTATTTACGCATTCCAAAGGCGAGTAACATCCACGCGCTGAATCCCAATCGTTTATCCCGATTTTTAACCGTTGATTCATGCGCGGTAAAAACTTTTTAAATAAATGGCTTAGATTAATTCAAATTTTCTAAAAGGCGGTTTCTCTTTCCAATCTTCCCTCCTATAAATACGTCTTCTTCCTCAATCAAACCTTTTCACTTTAATTTCATACATACACTGCAAATTTTCAAAAACTCTCGCTTTTATTTTTATGAGTTCTTCTCAAAAACCAATTGGAGTTACATCAACGATGGTGGATGTTCACAATGATACGTATAACAAGAAAATTAAATCGGAGATGTACGTTGATTTTGAGATGACTGCGACGGTGAATCGAGGGAGATTCTGGATTTATTGGAGAGGCGGGGATTGAGGACTTTATGCTCCATGAAATCCCCCTCCAATAAAACTTTGGACATGAGAGGGATCGAGTTCTACGTTAGCAACGTTTGGGAATGGAGTATTCAAGACTAGAGTCTACGGCGAGGTTCTCACTTTGTTACTCTCGGCGGAGGTAGCCCGCATTTTTACATAAGCGGTGAGGGAGTTAACCCCCTCACATATAAGTCCGATGACCGGGTGGAATCATTTGAGATGATTGCCGAATTCGATGAGGGACCGCGATCGGAGCGAAGAAGAAGATGCTCGGCAGAGATATCGTCTTGATGACGATTGTGATGAAGGTTATTCTTGGGAACAGAGTTCCCATGATGGCTGACCAGACCCGTGTGCGTAATGAGGGCAATAATAGACGGAGTTCAAGCCAATCGGGCTGGGATGCTACCGGAGAAGCTTGAGACGGAAAGGAAAAGGCCGGAGGTGGTAGGCGGAAAGTGGCAAAGTAGGTCGATCACCAGCCTATTCAATAAGGTGATGGTGATTACGGAGGACCTGTTGTCAATTTGAAATAAATCAGGCTGATGGAGTCGGGCCCTACACAAAAGCGAAAGGGATCCTGACTAAGGATGAGCCGCTTGGAGCTCCAGTGACTCGAGATGAAGGAGGAGCCGAGGTCGGAGCCTGTGCACCAAAGCGAGAGGAAGGCCGAGGAGGAGGAAGAAGAGGAAAGAGAGGAAGAGGCTGCCGACGGTGAGCTCGGTGAGGCCTCACAACCAATGAAGTTGAAGGAGAAGGCCACGAGGAGGAGGAGGTTGGTGAAAACCTCGGAGCTTGGGGGAATATCTGCGATCGGCCGAGCCTTACACTGAAGAGGCAGACACTGGAGATAGCAGCCCTGTGGTCCAATCGAGAGGAGGTTCAAGACATAAGCTCGAGAGGACCCCCTCCCCACTCACGGTCAGTACAATTCTCCCCCTCCCCTCTCCCGGCCCACTCTGGCGATGAAGAGGTGACCCAGTGGCACCTCGAGCCTCTAAAACAGCCTACTCCCAAAAGCAGTCAAGCCACAACCTCATCTACCCTCCCCAAACCCAAACTTCATCCCCTCCACCATCCCCATCCGAGATCTGTCCTTTCTCACAGACCAAGATACGCCCCTACCCCCATATCTACCATCTCCCCACCAGCCTTACCCACATCTTCCCAAACTCTCACCCTTAGCCCAATCCAACCCACCTTACCGCAGCCAACCCCATCTCCACCACCCACTACCTCGTAAATTCCACCCCTCCATCTTCACCCCCACCCAAATCCCCCTCCCCATCGAGACGCCCCTACTTCATCCCACCTCTCGAACCCCGGCCGGTGGATACCTCCAATATTTTGGGGATATCCACATGAGCTCCCAGTCCAACTTCTCCCACCACCTCTTCCTCATCCGATTCGAGAGGAGGAGGCGATCAATCCTTGCCATCTCATCGGCTTTTGAGGATATGCACAAGAAGATAATATCCCAAGTCCAAAGGCTGATGGAAAGGAAGACGAGGAAGGTGATTCGAGCGATCACCGATACAATGCTCGCCAACATGCAGTGCTGAGGTCAACATTTCACGCAACCTATCGGCCCAATCTCAGCCTTCTTTGTTGGTTCTCGGTACCGAGTGACACGGAGGAGGAGGTCAAGGCACTTAAGCGAAGGTGGCGGTGACAACGAAATCTGGTCAATGCACTCACATCCGATCGGCCCAGCCGAGCGCAAAGGAAAGAGCCGACTTCTCAAACTTATCAGTGAACAGATCGAAGAATCCATGTTGAGAAAGAGAAGTATGAGAAGCGGGGAGAAGAAGAGGCTGAAGAAGGCTGGGAAAGCAGAGTCAAGTGGGGACAGGATACTCGGAAGTGGGTATCCAAAGCAGAGATGAAGCGGACTTCCGCCCCGTCCACCGCACGCGCCTCCTCCCAAGATGGTATCAGGGAAATATACAAGCGAATACAAGAAGAAAACCTGGATGCCGATGGATGTACTATTGGTACATCTTGAAGGCATCTCCATCTGGAGCGGTGATGAGGATATGAGTGGCATGAATGGATGGAAAAGGAGGATGCCGAGCTATATGGGAAGTCGCTTGATGAGGCACATAATGTGTTCAATCGCGATCTAGTCGCACCAACCTATGAGCAAGTTACCCTTAAGCTTAAAGAAGACGGCTCTCCGGATCTGGAATGGGTCGTAACCATTATAGCCAAAGTAGAAAGGGAATCTGAGCTCACGAGACGAGGATGAGCTTAAACACTAAGAGCGAGGATTTTCAACCGGCCGAACATTCCGAAGCCCAGATGGGGAATACGATAGAACATGATTTTTCTTTTCCTTATCTTTTATTTTCTATCAGTTCATCTATCCGTAAATTTGTAAATTTGTGAATGAATATATTTGGACTTATGTGAATTACTTGTCTTATTTTCTTAAAAAAAAATTTCTACCTTTAAGAAAAAAAAAAAAAACTTAAAATTTTTCTAAGTATAAATCATCGAGAATTTTATCTCTTAGACTTAAAAACTTTTTCCTAAAAATTTATCTAAGTCTTAAGACTCAATTTTTTTAAGTATTTCTAAAAGAGTCTAAAAGGACTTAATTTTTAAATGTTAATGTGAGTGAATCTGTTGTAATGAGATTAAGTGCTCGATATACCTATCCGATTATCCTAACTAACTCTAGTACTAACTTCAATTTGTGAGTGTGTTTCTTCCTTATAGGTTTTAACTTCATCAAAAAAGGGGAAATTATTGGATCAAGAAGTTTTGATGAGTTAAAAGAAGCGGCTCGAGATGATCGGCGATCAGAGACGGCTAAGATTGAGACCATAAGCTAAGCCGATCGAGACGAGGTTGAGAACTAATCTAGTCGGTGAGGTCTGAAAGAGTACAAGTCGTGCGGAGACGAGCTTGAGTCTAGTCATCTGTAGGAGACGAACATGAAGAGCTCGAGACAAGGTCAAGGCGAGTGAGTAGAATAAGAAAGGCGAGTCTTCACCAAGTCATTGCAGACGGGTAGAGGAAATCGGTGAGGTCAAGAGCGATTTCAAGATTAAGTTTGTTGAAGCGATTTTCGATTTGTTAGAACCGACTAACAAACTAACTGTCTTTTCGAGACTTATAAATAGGTCTAGGCACTTCTTTGAAATATATCTTTACTGCATACGAATACACAGAATTCACAAGTTATTTTTCCGAGAAAATTATTCTCTCAAGTCACAAGTTTTCAAAAGCTAAAGATTTCTTCATAAGAATTTTCTAAGTGTTTGTAGAACACTTCATTATACATCTTCAAATACACTTTTTTTTCTTAAGAGTTAGATTTCATAAGTTTGGTTAGCATTTTGAAGAGTTGAAGATCAAGTTGTAAGTTGTAAGATTGTAAAGTAAGTAGGCAAGCGAGATAGTGGAGACCACTTCTTCAAGTTGGAGAAGGAGAGTGGATGTAGGATTGTTATAATCCGAACCACTATAAAATCAGTGTTCTTTACTTCTTTCTTTACTTATCTGTTTAATTTCCATATTATCATTCAAAGGTTAATTTTAGAATCAAAGTTAAAATCGAATATCGGTTTGCTTTTGATCTTATTAAAGTTGAGTCTCATCTTGAATATCCACTGTGTACATCTGGTACTTTGAATCGATTTTGAAAGATTTGAAAAATCTACAAAATCTATTCAACCCCCTTCTAGATTTTGTCCTAGAAGGTTAACTCAAAGTTTCATAATCAACTCAACTAATCGGGACCAACAAAAACTCTCCTCTACGGTGGATCATTTGCAAAATAAAGGAAAATATCCATCTACCACCGAGCCTAATCCAAGAGAGTTGTGTAGTGCTATACAATTAAGGAGTGATGCTAGATATAAAGGCCCTAAAATGCCCAAGAAAGTTGGAGTTGAGAAAGGGGTTGAGAAGGAAGAGGTTATTGAAGAGAGTGTGGAGGTTGAGAAAGAGAGTGATGACAAGATCGAAGCAAAGGAAGAGAAAAAGAAAGAAGCGAATCCAAAAGATGTGTGGGGAGTGCCAATGACTCCCATTCCGGTTCCTTATCCTCAAAGACTAGTGAAGAAGAAGCTAGATGAGGAGTTTGGTAAGTTCTTGCAGGTGTTTAAAAGCTTGCATGTTGATATTACACTTCTAGATGCCCTTGAGCAAATTCCCCATTACAAGAAATTTTTGAAGGAGACAATGTCAAAGAATAGAAAATGGGATGAGAAAGGAGCAATCAAGTTGGTGGAAGAATGCAAGGAGATTCTTGATAGACATCTTCCTCAAAAGCTAAAGGATCCGGGAGCTTTGTTATTCCTTGTGAAATTGGGGAGAATGGGAAAGTGCAAGGCTTATGCAATTTGGGGAGCTAGTATCAACGTTATGCCTTTATCCATATTTAAAAAGTTGGAGTTAGGAGAGGTGATTCCCACCACTACTAATCTTCAATTAGCGGATCAATCTTTTGCTCATCCTTATGGGATTATTGAAGATGTATTAGTGGGAGTTGACAAGTTTATCTTCCAGTGTGGATTTTGTAGTGCTTGATATGAAGGAAGAACTTGAGGCACCTATCATTCTTGGTAGACCTTTTCTTGCTACTGGAAGAGCCATGATAAATGTGGAAAAAGAGAACTCAAATTGAGCTTTAATGGAGAAGAGGTGACATTTTCTAGAGCTCCATTAGAAGAAGATGCTCCAAGTACTTTGGAAAAGAAGGAATGTGGCTATATAGAGATCATCGATTTGTGCCCTTCAAAGGATAGGGATGATTCTAACTCTTCTAATTCTTTAATCAATGATTATCTTATTCCTTCTGGTAATATGATTTCTAATAAGTCTCGTGTTTCTCTTGATGATCTTAGGAAGGAAAAGACTCTTATTGCACCTTTGCTTGATCCGGGAGATGGAAAGAATGAAGAAGGAGTGAAGAATGTGTCCATACTTGAGCAAGCCTCAAGTTTGGGGTGTTGGAAGAAAGAAAGATTCCACTTGAGAAGAAAGAAGTTAGCTTTGTGGTTGGTGATCAAGTGGTGTGGAGCGAATCCAATTGGAGTAGGTTGCTTAGAGTAGAAAGACTCAAAGAAGTCTTGATTGTGAAAGAAATCAAAGAAGGAGGGAAGCTTCTTTCGGAAGACAAGTGGGGATGTTGCCTATTCGCAAAGAAACTCTAGTGAGGCACAAGGAGGTGCCTAACGTCCTCATTGAAAGAAAAGTATGAACTCCTCGAGTTCCGTCCGGCATAGGACGTTAAACCTAGCGCTTGATGGGAGGTAACCCATTCTTTATTGCTTTTATGAGTTTTTGTGTGCTTCTTGTGTTTTTATTTTGGTTTGTGTTGTTTTGGAGAAATTGCTTGGAGCTTAATTGATAATGCTTAGGTAATTGTGATGTATATTGCTATTGGATGATTGGAATGATTAAGCCTATTGGATACCTTTGGGATTTGAATGTCATTGAATCACTCATTTGCCAAACTTAGAAATTTTATGCAAAAATTTAAGTTTGGGGGTGATGATTGTTCTTAAATGTTTAACTTGCATTTCGTCTTGGTATATTGTCTTGGCAAGAAATTGATGTTGTCTTGTGCTCAATTGTAGGTGCACTTGCTAGAATTGGATTGTGGAGTGTTGGAATTGCAAGAAAATGCAAAAGCAAGAAGGAAAAGTGTATAAAAGGTGGAGAATTTAGGCAAATAGGAAGAAACCTCGATTTTCTCGATCGAATGAGCGACCGGGCTTAAATCAAGGGACCAAAAAGGTTAGTATGTGCATATTGGGGTTCGTTGGAGTCGTTAGGATAGATTTTGGGTGTTTCGAAGGTCAAGCCGAGTCCAGAATTTTGTAAAATAGCCCTGGACTCAACCATAGGTCGAGGTGCATGGACCTCGACCCAAGGGATTTGACTTAGTGAAAATTCGAAGAAAAGACTTCAAGCTCGACTCGAGCTCTGGAACCTCGAGTCGAGGCGAGATTTAAATTAGCGAGCACGACTCGAGGGATGGACCTCGAGTCGAGGGGCGCACTTTCGAGACAACCTCGAGTCGAGGGCGTGAAGCACGACTCGAGGCCGGGGCTTTCTTTTAAATTCGCGTCGGTTCCCATTTTCATAGTTCGAATTTCCCAAGCCCTAACTCTCTTTCTCTCTTCTTGCGATTTCTCTGCAATTCGACCAAACATTGCACAAATTCCACCATCACTCTCATAATTAAATCCATATATCATCCATTCCATTAATAAAGATTCAATCTTTGAGGGGTTTTGAGAAAAATTTTGGGGATTTTTGAGTAGAAGTGAGTGGGTGACCTCAACTACTTCCAAGTCCAAATCTTTTGAAGAAAGGTACGAATTTCCCATCCCTTGGCCTTTAAATTTTCGTCCTTGTGTTGATTGATGCATGGGTTTTGATATTTTTGTCCAATTTTGTGATTTGAATTTGGAATTTCATTGTGGCATTTTATCAAACACCTTATGTGCATAATATTTTGGACGAATTTGAGTGATGTAGTTGATACTTTGGGTTAATTGTGGAACAATAGAACATATTGGTGATGAGTTGAGCTTATTGTATTAGACCTAGTTGATTCCTAGCTTGGTGAATGAGTTTGAATGATTGAATTAGAATTCCTTGTGAATCATGAATTGATATTGGTCATGTTGCATTATTGCTAGGATAGAGTTGCTTTATGTGTGATTGAATTGATGAATTTACTTGATTGAGTGGCTAATTTTGGGATAGAATTTTTGTTGAGGATATTGCCTAATATTTTGAGATTAATTGTTGATGCTAAAGGATTGAGGTCATTTAATTAAGTATGCATTGTTGTAATAAATTGAGCATTCCTATTGCCTAATTGATTGAGTTGTGTACTTACCAAGTTGTTTGAGTTAGTTGATTGATTTACATAGGAATACTTGGGTGTTGAAGCTTTGCTAATGCATAATTCATTCATTTTCATTTACTAAGATGTGCTTTGCCTCTTGAGATGATTATGGTGCTAAATCTTGCCTTGATGATGTGTAGGAAAATATTTCGAGGGGCTGATGGACACGAGTATTCCGACGTTGATTTCCCGAGGATGGTTAACACGGTTAGATTCCCAAGAAAGATGTCGGCCCAAGTGGGAATTACATGGAATGACTATGAATGGAGGAAGTACTCGATCCTATATGGGGAATTGCATGATAAGGTGGTCAAAACTCGTCTAGTAGACCACAACCGTATGGTGGCGATGGGGATCGAGGACGACATCCCACGGCTATTTGAATAAGTGGGAATGTTGGGAGTTCTTGGCGAAGAGGCCACACACATATTTAGGCCTAACTTTGGAGTTCTTGTGCACGGTCACTTTTGATAAGGCAAAGAAAGCAAAGTTTCCAAGGGCAATCACTTTTGAACTAATGGGGATTGAGTATACTTTGACGGTGAATGAAGTGAATGAGATATTGGGGCACCGACGCGATCCGGACGGCACATTGTTGAAGCCAAGAAGGGAATATGATGCAAAGAAATTTTGGAGACGGATATCGGATTGGGGAGCACCAGAACAACCACAATTCACACTTGGGAAGTCCAAGAGTACTCATATTCGGAACTCTGTCATGAGGTACTTGGAGAAGATCCTCTCGGGAACGATCTTTGCTCAATCGAAGGAGGAGCCGTGGTTTTGAGATGAGCTTTATGTTATGTGGTGCTTCCTCCATGGGGTGAGGTTCAATGCCGTGAGCATATTTGTGCTACTTATTCGAGAGGGTGAAGAGCACCCGATTCGCCAAAGTTCAATTTGGGGGTCTCATCACCTTGATAGCCGAGCACTTTGGGATTCCGACCTATAATTTGAGAGCTTTGGAGGGTCCCGACCTTACCACCGATACGATGAGGAGGATGAGGTCCTTGGACCTAATTGAGAGGACTTGGTGTTTTCAACAACACCTAGGAGGCCGATCCCTCTACCGAATAAGAGACTCACCACCGTCTTTGGTGCGGCGGGTCAAGTCACGATCAATCTCGGGATGTGGTCGTAGAGGCATACTAAGGCTATTGAGGCTTATACGAGAGAGCATGGATTTAATCTCCAAGATGAAGACGAAGAGGAGGAAAGGGGATCGAATGATGATGAAGAAGAGGATGAGGAAGAAGGTGAAGAGGCGGATGAAGAGCCGGTAGAGGAGCCGGTAAGAATAGAGGAAGACGAAGAACCAACACCCAATATTAATTATTATTGGCAAGACAAAATGAGGAGCCGTGAATTTGAGGCTGGAAGCTCGTCGAGAAGGCCTTGGACGTTAACGAGAAGAGATATGGGCGGATAGTCAAAGAATGCAACTAGAGTGCCTTACCCGCCAAGACGAGTGCTTCCGTATGCTTGAAGAGTCGAGAAGGTTCAATGAAGAGACACGAAGAATGCAAGAGGAGTTTCTTAAAAACCAACAAGACATGTATGCTCTCCTCCAAAGTATGAGTTCATGGCACCTCGCACCGGGTTACTACCCGCCTCCTCCACCTCCGCCAACAAATGATTAGGAAGTTTCTTACCTCCTCTCTTAGCTCTTATCTAGGTATATCTCTTTAATTCTCTTGGTCAATAGTACTTGATTGATTTTAATGATGGGTTGTAATTAATTCCTTAACTCTTGGATTTAGGTACTTGATGATGTTTATGGATGATTTTTATTTGACTTGGATTTCTTGATTTTCATTGCTTGTCCATTGATGTGATGATTATTTTGAGATTGAATTGAATGATTTTTCAATGAATGTGTGATTGTTTCTTAATAAGTTGCTAATTAATGAGATGATGTATTGTAACTGTTAGGATGTATACTATAAGCCTAGCTTTTGTATGAACATCTTTTTGAGTATGAACATCCTTTTAATATGAGATTCATTATGATCAAAATACTTATTGTTTATGATTGTTATATATATCATTATTTTGTCCAGATTAATCTATACCGTAGATAACATGGTGTGTGGTGTCACACGTAAGATCATGCTATCGGTTCCTTATAGATTATAAATAATAGCTCACAACCAAGATGGATTTGGACAAACCATTGGAACGGTTGTAGTGAAATTTGGTATTAGTCTATCTTAACTATAAAGTTACACTAGTACATTTTGTATGTATTGAGCGAGGACCATATGAGGTTGTTCAATTTGTACCGACTATATAAAAGAACAAGACCTCTGTTGTTATGGATGTACGTCTTCTTAATCCCTATATAATAACGGGCACGTGTACTCGAGTGTATGTTTCTTTGATTTGCCAATGGGTGAGATTTATTAAATCAATAGGCTCGGTGAATTGAGAGATAGCATTGTTTATATGGTGTGATGTTGATTATAGAAGGAATCCGTGTCCTAATTATTTAGGATGATGATGTCCCCTTGAGGAGCTCATAAAGATTATTATATAAACCCTGCAGTGGATTTAATCCGACATAATAATAAAGATGAGTGGTACTACTCTTGGAATTAGATATAAATGAATTAAGTTGTCAAGAATTAAATTAATTTATGGACATTCGATATCTTAAACACGGGAAATAAACGTACACATAATAAAGGAGCCCATATTATAATATGGGATTAGGATGGTAATTCAATTATAACTCTTTAGTGGACTCGAGTTATAATTGATGGGCTTAAGTAAAGTGTTCGGATCGAACACAGATATTTAGGCCCATCGGGAGGCCCAACCCTAATTCCTCCTTAGGGTCCCCTGTTGTAGCCTATAAATAAACCCTAACATCGAGCCTCCAGACGTGTAAAAACGTGAGATCGAGAGAGGCGGATTCTGATTCTTTGGAGGATCGTCGACCACTCGACGTCTAAGGAAAAGGGATAGGAATACGGCAAAAGACCGTGAGGTTCGAGGCTCATCCTTCGATCGCAGATTCGACCTTAGAACTGGTTCGTCTTCACCTATTACGGTGAATAAAGGTACAATTCTATTCGCTGCGTTTATATGGACCGTGATCCCGAACTGATAATTTCATAGAGTCGGCGAGCGGTGGTTCAACAGAACTTAACTTGTGAAGAAGAGTAGGAAGATAGAGATAGTTTGTGAGCTATGATCGGAGAGATTTGAGCCTAACCGTGACATTATACCGGTTGATTTTCATTGTTGTGTGTGGTTGATACTTACATTGATTCCTAGAACTTGCCGGGTTTTTGCTTGAATGATTATTCTTGTGAATTGCTAGAAATGAGATTAGGTCATGTTTGTCAAATGAGCTAGAGCCAAAGAACCTTACCCTTGTGATATTAATCCCTAGTTAACCAAGTTGAGCCTTAAGCCATGAATTTTTGCTAGCCTAATTACAAGCTTATTGACCACTTTTGAGCCTAAAAAGTCCCACATAGTGGAGGATAGGATTAGTGCTAGGAACTTGGGTAACAAGTGGAGGGAAAGAATAATTGAGCATAAAAAGTCAAAAGATGAAGAAAAAGAATGCAAGGGTGAAGTGCTAGAATAAGAAGAACAAAAGAAAGGAAAAAGGGAATGTGAATGACTACAAAAGAGTCAACAAAGAGGAATGTTAAGTGAAGCAAGTGAATTGATGGCATTGAAGTGAAGTTTATATGAAAGATGAGAACACTAGTTGTTAGCACCTTTCCAAAGAGCTTAACGTTACATCCAAAAGAAAGACCTTTTTGATCTAGCAAAACACTTGAGTGAGAAGTGAGAGATGTAAATAACGGGCAAGCTTATGGTGATTCATGTACGTATTCGACCTTTAAGAGATTTAATGACCTAAACACACTTGAGAGTGAGTGATACACGACCGTGAGGATTGTGGTGAACGAACTATCTCGATTCTTGATTGCTCTTGCAGGAAGTTGAGTCATGATGCATTGTTTTGTGAAGTTGACACTTGTTGAGATTATGATTGCATGTTTGTTTATTACTTATTTGATTCATCTTGATTTGATCGTTACTTGATGTGGATATTCTCGTTGCTCGAGGACGAGCAACATTGTAAGTTTGGGGATGTTTGATGAATGGCTATAAGTGCATGAATAATGTGGTGTTTATTTGCAAAAAGTGATGAAAAGTATTAGTTTTTGAGCTTAAAGGTGTAAGGTATCACTTCTTTGTATGAAAAGTATCACAAGTGTGGAATTAATGAATTTTTTATGCGTTTTGTCTCGTTTCCAGGTATTTCGGTGGAATTTGACCAAATCGAGCACATGGATATTCACACGGGAATGAGACGAACGAGTCGGGAGAAAACGGGGTCGGGGTCCAGGTCCAGACCCTGGACTCAACCTTTGGTCGAGGTCCGTGTCCCTCGACTCGAGGTGTGTGCGGTTTAAAAATGTGCCAAAGTGTTGAAGGCCTCGACTCGAGGGCACCAAGCTCGAGTCGAGGGTGGCAAAAACGTGGCAAGCTCGACTCGAGGCTGGAGAAATTTTAAAGAAACATGGGCACGACTTCACCAAGCTCGACTCGAGGTCCTCGGCTCAAGTCGAGGCTTCCGATTTTCAGAAAAATCCCAATTTAATCCCCTTGGACGAAAAACAGAGCATAACTCATTCCATAGCAGTTACTTTTCAGTTTTGAGGGCGATTTTCCGATCTCCAAGCCAATTTCTCCATCTTGGTAGATTAGATTCACATTTCTAATTAGATTTCCATTGATTGTTGCTTAGATTAGCATTTAATCCACTAGATTAGACCCTTGAAGTTGTAAATCCATTGAAGAAGAAGTTTATATTTGAAGATTCAAGCATTCAATTTATTGTTGATTTGGCAATGTTCTTCCTCTTTACTATTTTCTATTCCTTAATTATTGTGATTATCATGTTGATCATGCAATTAGATTTTTCACCCATGGATTTTGCACTTTGCTCCATGGGCTAATTCTCTTGTGCTTAGGATAATTGAAATTGAGGATGATTTGATTGCTCTTGCTATAATTGTTGATGATTGTCGCTCAATTGAGATAGTTAGTTCCCTAATTGATGATGCTAATTGTGCTTCATACATTTTTATCTCTTTTGATTAGTGTTTGATCACCCTAGCAACAAACAAAAGTTGAGCTAACGTGATTAGGGATTAATCGAGTTATAATTGTGTATGATTGTATAAATTAGGTGCTTCATAATTGAGAGATTAGTTGCACTAAGAATACTCACATTTAGGTATTGTGTGATGAATGGAGACATTATTGCATGATGTTCATACTTTCTATCTTGGTTGAATAGCAATTTGATGCAATTATAGTTGTGATAATTGATTCCTTTGTGGAGATTATCCCTAGCACCCATTGCCCCATCCATACTTAGTTGGAAGTTTGCTTAGCTTGTTAATTGTTCTAGTTTAATTCCTAGTTTAATTGTTTGTTTAATTGCCTTTGGTATTTCCTTGTTGGTAGATTGTTTAGTTAATATCCAAGCTTGCATCAATAGTATTCGAAAACTCATATCCTAGGGCCTCATTGCATATCTTATCCCTTGGGTTCGATAAACTTGATTTGGTCTTAATACTTCTTACCCGATTATACCACAATCAATGGACATCTCTTGCTAAATTAGTATTAATCGGTAATGAAATAGGCTCAGGTCCCTTAATAAAAATTTCTCTATGTTAAGTCTTGTATAACATATTTAAATTTGGTGAATTTTAGATGACCACAATGAAAGTTATGAATTTTTATTGAAACCTGCCCGTAAAGACGATCTGTGAAGTGTATCGACTTCTCATGGAAAAACTGATATGATCCGTAACGAATTAAGCTTAGGACGCTCAATAAACATTGTTCTATGATTAGTCATGTATAACATAGTTTAATTTCATAAATTTTGGACTTGTCTAAATGTTCTTTCTGGAATTTTAAATATTATGTGACAGTCTTTCATGTTTATTCGAAAATAATGAAGTTATAATTTTATGGTTGAATTATTTTAATGATAATTGTTATGATATTACTCTATACATATTAAAGTATCATATTGTTAAAATTGAGAATTTATGGATGTGTATAAATATTTTATTTAGAATTTCGAGAAGTAGGACTATTATTGACATACTTTGAGAAACAACATTTATAATTATTTGTTTTCATCAAAATTAATATACTTATGAGTTGTATGTATTATTATATGCTTAGATGCAAATTTTGATGATTTAATTTAAAGACGTATTTAAATTTATATTTTTTTAATAAAGTTGAGAAGCTGTTTATTTTCATCTTTTAGCAAAATAATTGTTTTGATATGTGTTTTCTTTAAATGAGCACGTAGACTTGTTATTTGTATGATGGAACATGCTTGTGCCAAATTTTATAAATAATAGAATAGTGTAGTATCTTAATTGATTTTTCTGAACTTATTGGACTATTTTCGGAAGACTAAAGACAAAGTTTAAACGTCTCATTAAACTTAGAAATGATTTTATAGTATTTCAAATAATCATTCAATATTATAATGTGTTTAAAATAATTTAGAAATTTATAAGAAATATTTATAAAAGTATATTTCAAACATGAAAAAACGAACCAAAACCGAAAATTCCTAATCGAGTTAACGTAACAAAATAACATTCTTGCAAAGTTTCTTAATAATTATACGAATCAATGATCACTAAGTTTTTGAGAAAACTCGTGCTAGGTGAAGTGCGGCTTAAGTTAGAGCTCGAACGTCCTGCCCGATCCTAATTTTTGGAATTCATCTTTCTGATTCTAACTTATCTATAAAGTTAAAAGGTGGGTGACACTATCTATATTAGCCGATAATGTTATATGGATTGTTGGTGTATTCTCAAGCAAAGTAATTAAATACCTTAAAAGCTTTAAACGACTTAGTTAATTATTAATTATGTTTAAAGAAAGCAAGAATGCATTCGGTGGCGTACTCCCAAGTGTACGTCGATGTGAGTTCTATTAATCTCGTATATAGAAAGTAAGAGTGCATTCAGTTAGCGTACCCCAAGTGTACGTCCGATGTGAGTTCTATTAATCTCGTATATGGAAAGCAAGAGTGCTTTCGGTGAGCGTACTCCAAGTGTACGTCTGATGTGAGTTCAACGAGCAGGATTTAATATGTATACAAGATCGAACCCTAAATTAAATAAATGGCAAGTAAAAGATTTAATCATGGGAAAGGGAAAATATCTATTCTTTCGCGTCTTTGTTAATCAGATAACAAAGATACAAAGTTATCCATTGAGATTTTTATCTCACACCCCAAACTCAATATTTTTTGAGTTATGCTCAAGAGGGGCCGGAGTGCGGTGACACGGAGTTTCCCTAGATATGATGTTAATATACTTATATTCTAAAATAAAATGCAATCGCTTAGAAAGACGATTTTAAATTCTTATGCCGAGTAAACGAACCTTTACGGATCGCTCGATGTTTCACTTTGTACGCAACTACTTCTCTTCCAAATATTAAATAAAAATGCAACTCAAGTATTATGTTAAAGATAATATTTAAGTCTTCCGTTGTTAATATCTTAAGTTTATCTTCGACTTATTTATGTTTATGTTTATATATCTTTTTAAAAAGAAAAAGAAAAAAAAAGCTAAATTCTTCAATTATTAAGTGACAATCCGAGTTTAGAGTGTTAAAAGCGATAAAGGGTCTCGATTCTCAATTCGGGGCGTTACACTTACCGCCCATTCTCCGATTATATTCTTCAATTTGGAGTTTGACGATCAAGTCTTTAAGTGTCATTTCCTTTCGTTTGTGCTTGAGATAACTTTTGAATTCCCTCCAACTAGGGGGTAGTTTTTCAATCATAACAGATTACTTGGAAAGCATCCGGTAGGACCATACCCTTCGCGAGAATATCGTGTAGGATCAACTAAAATTTTTGAACTTATTCGACAATAGATTTTCCATCGACCATCTTGAAGTCCAAAAATTTTGCCACCACAAACTTCTTAGTTCCGTCATCTTCGATTTTGTACTTTCGTTCCAAAGAGTCCTATAGCTCTTTGGCGATTTAACCGAATAAAGACATGTTATATAATGCGTTAACTAGTCCTCCAAGGATGTATTTCCGGCACAAGAAATATCATTGGCCTCATTGGTTATAGGTAATGTGCCTAGCCATATCTGTGTCATTTCATTGACCACGGGTTGATCCTCCTGGAGGAACCGCGCTAAATATAGCGTCCCGAGGTAAAAACAACATATTTTGTTGTCACCTCTTAAAATTACTTCACAAGAACTAATGGGTTTCTCACCATGGACCAAGAAAGGTCAAGGCTCGATAGTCATAAAATGGGGTACAACCAGTAGGTGTCACCGGGTTCGACAATTGACCCGCTTGATTGCAACCAGGAGTTTTTGTTGTTGTTGTTGTTGTTAAATAATTTGATTTATTTGTTTTGTATTTGTTGGTTTATAGTGCACGAACAATGGCTTTTACAAGAGGAGGGACATAAATAAACAATGTAAAAATAAAAGCCGAAAAGTAAAGAATTGCCAAATTAAACTATTAGTACTCGTTTGGTAGGTCGGATATAGCACGATAGGGGCCTAATCTTCCCATGTCGATTGTTTGGTGAATATCTCATGCGCCCAAAATATCAACCTGTGCCCAAGACAATTGGAGGATTTGCCGATATGTTAACACCCCAAATCGGTAAGATACAAATTCACCCAACACAAGATTCACATATTTTGTTGTCTATTTTACCCGTCTTTTTATTTTCTAGGGTTTGGACCCCACTTTGCTCCTCCTCTTTTCGAGCTTGAAAATTCAGATTCGCTACTTTTTGGATGTTGACTTTGCTTTGGTAGTGATGACTAGAAGTCGCGCGAGAGGTGTTGGATAAAATCCGGCGAAGACGATCGATTGAGTGGTAGGTTGCAACCGCCTGTGAATCCCTTCAAAATGCATTACTTTTGTAAACTCTCTACAATAAATCATTTTCTACATCAGCTCTAACTCATACGACATTGTTTTCGGCAATTAATTGTTGTTTTGTTTTTTTATTTTGTTTTTTTATTATTTTTTTAGTTTCTTGAAGTATACCTCTAGAAGTCCTGGAATCGCTACATTCTCGAACAACCCAAGAGAAAGAAGGTAACCATCTTGTCCTCAACATGTGTTATAAATAGTGCTCAAGCGGTGTTTAGTCGTCGTCCAATTTGTTGCCATTTACTATGTTTATAACTTTTTGTTTTTGTTTGTTTTTAATTATTAAAAGCAATCAATGCAGATGTGATATTGGATAGAAGATTTCTCTATTTTGTGGTTTTAAATTGAATTTGCTCAAAGTATGTTAATGGGATATTTGATGCTCTGTATGTGCAATTATTGGAAATTTTCATGTGTATGGTTTGAATTCCTAATAATTTACTGATTCAAATATCATTTCATGAAATTGGAATCCTGATTTGTCCTCTCATGTTGCTCTCATGTGCGCTTTTGACCAGCAGTTTGTTAGTGGTTACCGATTTTTTAAAATATAATGTCAATATATGCAGAGTCACATCTTGTTAATAGTGAGCACGTATGATGAATTCTCTAACAACCTTAATGAGATTTTGTTCTTGTTGTCCGAAGAAATGACACAACTTACTATTATTGTAATTTCTTTCATTATCGAACACATGAACCAGAGAAGAGGTACGGTCACAGTGGTCCTAGGTATAGTATGATCGACCGGTTTCCATACCAAGTACAGAAATGGAAAGATTGGTAGGGACATATGATTCAAATTGTTTTAATAACCTTAGGATGGACTCTAATACATTTAGTAGGCTTTATTTATTATTAAAGAATCAAGGTGGTGACTAGAGGTAAATTCGTCTCCATAGAAGAGCAGTTGCGATGTTTCGTCCATACTAGCTCACCATAAAAATAGGGTTGTCAAGTATAGGTTTCATAGGTCCAGATCCCATTATGTGCATTTAGTTCTACAGCGGTACTACAACTTCATTCGATCCTTCTCGTTAAGCCGTTGCTCGTACCCAATGATTGCACTAACCACCGTTGGAAGTGGTTCAAGGCAAATGACGTGTTCCTTATTTGTGTACTATTAATAACTCGTTTAATTTTTTGAACTCGATTAGTGTATTAAATTTTATTTGCAGGTTGTTTAGGGGCTTTAGATGGCATATTCATTAACGTGCACGTAGAGGCCGGGGGTTGTTATAGGACCCAAAAAGGACAAATATCAACAAATGCATTGGCCGCTTGTAATCAAGATATGCGATTCTCGTATGTGTTCTTGAGTTGGAAAAGATCTGCTTCAGATGCTCATATATTAAAAGATGTGGTTGGAAGAGTGCATGACCTGAAGGTGCCAATTGGTAAATGCCTTATTTTTATCCATTGCCCTTTTTTGACAATATTGTGCATCAACCGAACTTATGAATCTATATTCGTGTAGGAATTACTATCTAATTAGAGTGAATTATTGCATGATTTTTGAGATGATTAATTGCAAAAATTGATGAAAAGTGTTAGTGTCTGTGCTTGAAAGTATTAAGTATTACTCATTTGCATTAAAGGTATTATTATTTGGAGATTGATGGTTTTGTAAGGTGTTTAGTCTCTTTTTAGAATTTTGACCAAATCGTGCATATAGGCATGTACACGGGAACAAGACGAACGAGTGAGGTAAAAATGGGGGTCGGAAGCGAAGATCGGGAGTCCAAAATTCCTGGACTCGACCATTGATCAAGCCAGGTGATTGTGGTAAAATCGGCAAGTGATATTAAGACAACCAAGTTATCGAACTCAAGGGAAAAGTGATGCAATGAGTCCCTAGAAATGCAAGTCTTAAATGACTATTGTTGCAAACACGGTTTTGAGCCAAATACACTAATCAATGCTAGAATTCAAAACAAACAATAACAATGCTATGATCTAAACAAGAGTTAAGCTAGAACAATTACCAAGCTAGGAATTCTTCAAAAATCAAATGGGATAGGGGTGCTAGGGATAATCTTCATCAAGGAATCAATGATCACAAGCTATGATTGCATAAATTGCTATTCAATTAAGATAGAAAGCATGAACATCATGTAATTATGTCTCCATTAATCACACAATGCCTAAGGTGAGTATTCTTAGTGCAACTAATCTCTCAATTATGAAGCACCTAATTCATACAATCATACACAATTATAACTCGATTAATTTCTAATCACGTTAGCTCAACTTTCATTTGTTGCTAGGGGGATCAAAAACTAAACAAAGGAGATAAAAATGTATGAAGCACAATTAACATCATAATTAGGACACTAACTATCTCAATTGAACATCAATCATCAACAATCATAGAACAAGCAATCAAATCATCCTCAATTTCAATTATCCCAAGCACAGTGAATTAGCCCATGGAGCAATATGCAAAATCCATGGGTGAAAAATCTAATTGCATGATCAAAATGCTAATCACAACAATTAAGCAATAGAACTGAGTAGAGAAGAAGAACATCACCAATTTAACCAAATGATCAATGTATTGAATGCTTGAATCTTCAAAAGTAACTTCTCTTCTTCAATGGAATTACAACTTGAATTGACTAATCTAGAGAATTAAAGTCTAATCAACAGAGAATGAAAATCTAACTAGAAATGTAAATCTAATCAACCTAGAAGGAGAATTTGGCTTGGGAACTGAAAAATCGTCCAAAATCTGCTAAGTAAATCGCTATGGAAGAAATGTATGCTCTTAATTTTTCGTCCAAGGGGATTAAATGGGAAAATTTCTGAAAATCGGAAGCCTCGACTCGAGCTTGGTGAAGTCGTTCCCCGCTTCTCTTAGATTCCTCCCGCCTCGACTCGAGCCTAAGCCCTCGAGTTGAGCTTGCCACTTTTTCCGCATCCCTCGACTCGAGCTTCGCGCCCTCGAGTTGAGGTCTTTCATACTTAGCCAATTCTTCGAGACAGTTGCACCCTCGAGTCGAGGGGCCTGGACCTCAACCCAAGGTCGAGTCCATGGAATTTTTCCGGCCCGACGTTCACCTCCGACCCCTAATTTCTCCCGTCTCGTTCCCATGTGAATATCCATGCGCTCGGTTTGGTCAAATTCCACCGAAATACCTGAAAACGAGACGAAACACATCAAAAATCCATCATTTCCACACGGTGATACTTTATTTGCAAAGAAATGATACCTTACACCATAAAGCTAAAAACTAACACTTTTTATCACTTTTTGCAAATAAATACCACATAAATCATGCATCAATTCACTCACATCAAATACCCCCAAACTTAAGATGTTGCTTGTCCTCGAGCAACGAAACAATTAAGCACAAAAGAGTGAATTGATTGCAATTATGTCTCATGGTACCATAGATAAAAAATAAGACAATCAAACTCATCAATAACCTTAAATCTCTATGCAAACTCTCACCTAGCAATCAAGATGAATCATGATCAAACAAATGCAAAATCAAATACACAAATCATTGCTCCTTCCATGGAGTGTTTCTCTCCTCTCTCAAGTGTATAAGGTAAAAATGACACTCAATCATCAAATTCACAAACATGCATCCCATAAGCTTGCCAAAGGACTCAATCTCAATTATTTTCTTTTGTGTTTCAATCAAGAATCAAAGAGGTCTTTTATCAAGGTTGTAATGTTGGCTCTTTGGAATGGGTAGGTGAATATAGGTAAGAGTGACTCAAGTTAGTGGAGAACTTGAAAGTTAACTAAACTCTTCACTACACTTCTCTTCCAATTCTTCATCAATCAACACTCTTTCTTTTTATGCATCTCAAAATTCAATCACCACCATTCTTTTCAGCTTTCTTTCATTTAAGCTCACAAATTGAATTTTTCTTCTTTTCACTTTCACACTTTTCTCCACAATTCAATTTTTTTCACATCTCAACCTTTCTTTCATCTTTTTCTCCACAATCAACTTAGCACATCATCTTTTCACCACTTTACATGCAATGCAACATCTTCTAGCCAACAATCAAGCTCTACTAAGCATAGGACAATAAGGCTCATAAAAATAGGCAAATGGCTTCAATTTCGCTTAGCTTGCCAAAGAATAAGGACACTAGGCTCAACATGGCTTACTAAGGAAATCAAATATTTTTGTGGGGAAAAATTTGGCTAAGTGACTTATCAATTCAAACATGGCCTCTTATCATATTCATGAAATCACACAAAGATTAATTTCAACAAGTCCAAAGGCAAGTTCTAGCATACAAATCCATGAACGATGCACTCACAAAGGAATTAATTCAACCGTATTAAATGTACGATTCAAGGCACAAAAGCTCACGGGCTTAAATTGAACAATAAATCAAGCATTTTCAATCACATTCATCATCACACAACCATCAATCATGATAGCTTCAAGCCACATATCAACTCATGATCACTTCAAAATTCAATTCATCCTTCAATCAAGCACAAGTTCACATGTACATAATCTCAAGCATATTCACTTCATCAATGAATCTCACTAAAAATATACAAGAAATCCAAGACAAAAATATATATAACATCATCCACATCATACCCAAGAAATGAAAATGAATAAGTCCAAGCCAAATTAAAAATCATCCATGAACCACATCAAGTACCCAAATCCACAAAAGTTAAGAAATTAATTACAACCCAATCATAACAATCAATTCATAATATCAAACCACCAAAAGAATGAAGAGAGATAGGTAAATAGGACTAAGAGAGAAGGGATGAAACTTCCTAATCATTAGACGGAGGGGGCGGAGGAGGTGGATAATAGCCCGGTCCAAGATGCCACGAACTCATGTTCTGGAGGAGAGCATACATATCTTGTTGGTTCTTGAGATACTCCTCCCGCATTCTTCGGGTTTCTTCGTTGAACCTCCTCTATTCCTCTAGGACACGGAAGCACTCATCTTGGCGTGTGAGGCACTCCAATTGCATTCTTTGGCTATTCACCCACATCTCCTCTGTTAGTGTCCACGGCCTCCTCGACGAGCTTCCGGCCTCGAACTCCCGGCTCCTCATCTCATCCCGCCAATAATAGTTGATCTCGGGAGCAAAGTCTTCATCTTCATCCATCCTTACCGGCTCCTCACACGGCTCATCGTCAACTTCTTCCTCTTCTTCCTCATCCTCGTCTTCATCTCGATCCCGATCCTCTTTCCTCCTCTTCTTTCTCATCTCGGAGGTTGACTCCGTGCTCTCTCGTATAGGCCTCAATAGCCTCGGTGTGCCACCGTGACCACATTCGGAGGTTGATCGTCACTTGCCCCGCCGCACCAAATACAGTGGTGAGCCTCTTGTTTAGTAGAGAAAACTGCCTCCCGGTGTTGTTGAAAACACCAAGTCCTACCAATGAGGTCCAAAGACCTCATCCTCCTCATTGTGTCTCGTGGTAAGATCGGGACCCTCCAAGGCTCTCGATTGTGCGTTGGAATCCCAAAATGCTCAGCGATCAATTTGATTAAACCCCCAAACTGTACTTTTGCAAATCGTGTGCTCTTCACCCTCTCGGACAAGTAGCACAAATATGCACCGGCATTAAATCTAACCCCGTGGAGGAAACACCACATAACATACAACTCTTCGTATACAACGGCCCCTCCCTCGCATCGAGCAAAAATGGTGAACGAGAGAGTCTTTTCCAAATACCTCATGACCGGGTTACGGATATGGGTACTCTTAGACTTCCCGGGTGTGAACCGTGGTTGCTCCAAAGTGCCCCGAATCCGAGATCCGTCTCCAAAATCTCTTGGCATTATACTATCTTCTCATCTTCAACAATGAGCCGTCCGGATCGGTCGGTGCTCCCAAAATCTCGTTCACTTCGTTCACCGTCAATGTGTACTCATTTCCCATTAGCTCGAACATGATTGTCCTCGAGAACTTGGCCTTTCTTGCCTTGTCAAAGGTCACCGTACACAAAAACTCCAATGTTAGGCCCAAGTACGTACGTGGCCTCTTCGCCAAAACTCCGACATACCAACTTGATCAAATAAACGGGAATGTCGTCCTTTATCCCCATGGCGACCATACAATCGTGGTCAACTAGACGGGTTTTGACCACCTTGTCGTGAAGCTCTCCATATAGAATCAAATACTTCCTCCATTCGTAATCATTCCACGTGATCCCCAATTGGCCCGGCATCTTATTAGCAAACCTCACCTTGTCTACCACCTTTTGGAAATCCGCATCGGAATACTCGTGACCATCGGCCCCTCGGAACATTTTTCCTACACAATACCAAGGCAAGTACTAGCACATAATCATAGCAAAAGGGCAATACACATGATAGTAGATGAGCATGAATGAGTTATGCATTACAAAGCTTCAACGCCCAATTATTCCTAAGTGTATCAATAAACTAACTCAAACAATTTGGTTAAATTCACAACTCAATCAATTATGCAATATGAGTGCTCAATGAATCACCCAATATGTATACTCAATCAAATGGTCTCAATTATCAATATACCCAATTAAGCTCACAATAATATATGCAATATGTTAAACATAAATTATCAAAACATGGGCTACTCAATCAAGTAACTCATCACCGATGATCAACTAGCATGAACTCCATCATAAAATCTGCAAACTTGACCAAATACCTATTCTAAATTCACAAGGAATTATCAAATATTCATGCAAACTCATTCACAAGGCTTGGATTCAACAAGGCCTACTCTAAATAACTCAATCAATCTCAAATATGTCTTATAGTTCAACAATTAATCCAATATAACCAACAAAATCCCTCAAATTCGTCCAAAAATGTGCATCCTAGGTGTTTGACAAAATGCCTCAATGAAATTCCAAATTCAAAACTCAAAATTTGGCAAAACTATCAATACCCATGCATCAATCAACACAAAAACAGAACTTTAAAGGCAAAGGGATGAGAAATTCGTACCTTATTGTAGAATAATTCGGACTTGGGAGGAATTTGGACACCTACACACTCCTTTCTCAAAAATCCCCAAAATATTCTCACAAAACCCTCAAAGATTCAATTTTTATGAAAGGAATGGATGAACAATGATTAAATATGTGGTAATGGATGAAGTTACGAGCAAGAATGGTGAAACAGTGAAAATCGCATGGAGGAAGAAACCCTAAGGCTCGACTCGTGTTTATGAGAATGGAGAGAAACTGCTGCGTTTTTAAAAATAGACCCAGCCTCGAGTCGAGCTTCACGCCCTCGACTTGAGGTCGCTGAAAATTCGCTCCTCGACTCGAGGCTCAGCCCTCGAGTCGTGCCCATAGTTTTAAAACTCGCCTCGACTCGAGGCTTAGAGCTCGGGTCGAGCTCGCCGACATTTTGCAAAAATTTTCTAAGTTCATGAAGCTCGAGTCGAGCTCGGTGCACCTTGACCAGAGGTCGAATCCAGGAATTTTTATAAAATTTTGGACACGGCCCGACCCCCAAAACACCGAAATCGACCCTATTGACCCCAACGAACCCAAATATGCACATACTAACCTTTTTGGTCCCTCGATTTAAGCCCGGTCGCTCATTCGATCGAGAAAACCGGGTCTCTTCCTTTTGCTTAATTTCACCAACTTTTATGCACTTTTCCTTCTTGATCTTACATTTCCTTGCAATTCCAATCACTTCCCAATCCATTCTAGCAAGTGTACCGACAATTGAGCACAAAACCATTAAATTCTTACCAAGATGAGATGCAAGTGAACATTAAGAACAATCATCACCCCCAAACTTAAATTTTAGCACGAAATTCAAAGTTTAGCAAAAGAGTGATATAATATGACTTGCAACTCCCAATAGTATCAAATAGGCTCACTCATTCCAAATATACAATAGCAATATACATCACAATCACCTAAGCATCATCAATTAAACTCCAAGTAATTTCTCAAAAATAACACAACAAAACAAAACACAAAAAGCAAACATAAACACACAAAAGCAACAAAAAAAGGATGGGTTGCCTCCCATCAAGCGCTATTTTTAACGTCCTATGCCGGACGGAACTCGAGGAGTTCATACTTCCCTTTCAATGAGGACGCTAGGCTCATCCTTGTGCCTCACTAGAGTTTCCTTTGCAAAAAGGCAACATCCCCATTTGTCTTCCAATAGAAGCTTCCCTCCTTCTTTGATTTCTTTCACAATCAAGACTTCTTTAAGTCTTTCTACTCTAAGCAACCGACTCCAATTGGACTCACTCCACACCACTTGATCACCAACCACGAAACTTCCTTCTTTCGTCTCAAGTGGCACCTTTCTTTCTTCTAACACCCCCAAACATGAGCCTTGGTCAACTTCTTCACTCCTTTATTCTTTCCATCACCGGATCAAGCAAAGGTGCAACAAGCACCTTTTCCTCCCTAAGGTCATCAAGAGAAACACAAGACTTATTAGAAATCATATTACAAGAAGAAATAAAATGATTATTAATTAAAGAATTAGAAGAGTTAGAATCATCCCTATCCTTTGAAGGGCACAAATCAATGATCTCTATATAGCCACATTTCTTCTTCTCCAAACACCACAAAAAACGAATTTGGCGAGGGGATTAGCGAGGGAATTAACGAGGGGAGGGGATTAGCGAGGGCTTTACCGAGGGAAGGCAGCCCTCGGCAAAACCTTGTCGGGAAACACTTCCTCGCCAAATCCCTCGCTAATTAACGAGGGTAGGAGCCCTCGCTAATTGCCGAGGGATTTAGCGAGGCGAGTTTAGCGAGGGCTTATTTGGCGAGGGATTTAGCGAGGGCGTTTGGCGAGGGTTTTGGCGAGGGGGTTTCGCGAGGGAATTAGCGAGGGGGTTTGGCGAGGGAATTAGCGAGGGGGTTTGGCGAGGATTTAGCGAGGCTCGGCGAGGGCAATTGGCGAGGGTATTGGCGAGGCCAGCCTGGCGAGGGCGGGCCTCGTCTTACCCTCGCTAAATTCAATTTCAAAAAAAGAATTGCGGCCGTGGGGATCGAACCCGCGCCCGGCCGCGGCCTAGCCTCGCCCGAGCGAGTTTTTCGCTCGACAAAGGATTCGAACCCGCGACCTCCGCGCGAATGGAGAGGAGAGAGGGCCTTAGCGCTTTACCGTTTGGGCAAAGCTAATCATTCGATATAGTTTTGCTTTTAAATATATTAATATCATATTATGTTCAATATTTTATATATATTTAATTTATAAATGTTATTCAATTAAATATGTTTAATATATATAACTATTATTCAATTATATATGTTATCATATATATTCAATTAAATTGTATACAATATTTAATATATTTATTATTATTTTATAATAATTGTATATATTCAATTAAATTGTATTCTATCAATTACTATATACAATAATTAAATAAAACCACATTATTACACTATTCAATTAGTATATATATTATTGTTTTATAATTATTAATATTGTATATATTCAATTAAAATGTATCCTATAATTCACTATATACACATTATCATATATTATTGTTATTATTATTATTGCATATATATATTATCATGTTTATAATTATTATTATTACCACATATATATTCAATTAAATTATCAACTATATTATCATGTGTATTTATGTACTCTTAAACAATTAAAATTAATAATTTAAATAACTAAAATTCATCATCTTATAAATTAATTAAAATTCATACACATTTAAAATTCATAAATTCTTAATTAACGTACATTCGGAAAAATTCATTGTTTTAAACACAAATAATTAATTTAGCGGCGCCTAGAACCCCGGGACCCACGGGATGATCGATCGTAACCACCCGGACCGAGATGGGGAATATCACCACCCGGACCGGATGGGGAATATCACCACCAGGAAGGAAGCCCGAAACCCCCGCAACATCTCCCGGAGTTGACGTTGCATGTCCGCCTCGCAACTCCAATCGCATCTCCGCTCTCATCTCCGCTCGCATCTGCTCTCGCATCTGCTCCATCTCCAACCGCACCCTCTCACGCTCCTCTTGGAGCATCCGGTCCATATCAGCTTGGGTGATCCCACTAGTAGGAGTGCTCGATGATGAGCAAGAGCCGAGGGGATGCGTCTGGACTTACCCACCGACCGAGACCCCGAACCCTCCCGTGTTGTTTTCCAACTCTTTGGACATAGATCTGGGATAAGTCGGGTTGGAGTTCGGAGCTCGACCCTCGGAGGGCCGAGGCATCTCGGGAGGCCGCCTCTTGTACTTCATACTGCATTTAATATTTCCACAATTAAAAATTTAGATTACAAAAATAGACATATATATAATTTTTTTATAAATTATTACATAATATAAAATGAAAATACTTACAATTGTGTCACTAAGGGCCCCGTAGGTGTACTCCCCTTCAGGAGTTGCGTGGTAATGCCGCACTATGTCCCGCCAAATGGGGGCCATCCATGCTTCCTCTCCCGTATTTATTTAATTAGAACCACATGTTTAATTAAAATATTGAACTAGCATTAAAAAAATTACTTACAAAGTCATATGCATACTCGGCCGATCCACGGGATCCGCCCCTATGACGGGACATGCCAGCACCCGTGCCTCCAGGCTCCGACATTCGATTCCTCCTACACCGCGCGCTCTTTGACCTCACCTCTTCTCTATCCCAATACTCGAGCGGTGGATTGAAGACGGCGTCATCCCATCCAGGCACTGTTCTTGGTGAAGAACAACTTTTCACGTTGTTCGGCATATCGATGTATCTTTCCGCCGCCTCTACGAAGGAACAAATGATACACCTCCGTTGAGTTCGTAACGGAAGGGTCCCACCTAGTCACTCTCTGCCAAACAAAATATTATTGTACTCAATAAGCGTTAAAGTTTATAAATTAATCAAAATTAAATAGCGAATAACAAAATATAATGTACCCGAAATGACTCCCAAGACGTCTGCAGCCTCCGAGGAGATATCATCCGAAAGTGAATGCACCGGCTCCATATGTTTATACATAATATCCCGAATAATCCTGGATACCCGATTCGATGGCATCAACTCGCAAAAGCGGAATAAACACGCGAAATTATAATAGACATATAAATATGACACGCTTTATTATTCACAAGTATTTAACTTACGTGCCTCGTAGATCCACATATCCAGGATCGAACCCGCAGGAGCTTAGCTGGATCTGGATGGTCCTCATAAGACTCGAGCCGACGGCCTCGTCCCGCTTCATCCTGCTGAATAATGGGTACCGATCGTACCCTCGACCCCGAATCCAGACGCTCCGTCGGACCCGAGATCGTCCTCGGACCCCAGACGGTCCCCTCCATCCAGACGGTCCGCTCATCTCGTAACAATAATTAAATAAAACCACATTATTACACTATTCAATAACAAATAATTCATCATATACTCGAGCAATGCATTAAAATGAAACACACATAATTATTACACTATATATTCAATATTCATCCGAAGTTTTCATCCTCCTCCTCCTCTTCACTCTCCTCCTCATCATCATCATTTTCTTCTTCTTCTTCTTCGTCTTCTCCTTCCTCTTCTTCATTATTTTCAATATCAATTAGTGCACCGTTGACATATGTCAATATGATTGGATCATCATCCGTTTGCACAACATTAATTTGGGACTCAAGGTCGCCTTGAAAGGGGGAAGCTCTTGTTCATTCGTTGGCACGGTTTCGACCAAGGATCTCGGTTTGATTTTGCAAACGGCCAACCACTCATGTCTACGCTTTCCGGGTATTTGCAATAGTAAACTTGAGTGGCTTGACTTGCTAACACAAAAGGATCGTAGCGGCCGTATCTTCCCCTTTGATTAACGTCCACAAGTTTGTAATGAGGATGTACTCTAGTTCCATTTGGCACAGATGGATCAAACCACTCACACTTGAACAGACAACATTTTTCTCAATACGTGCAGGGTACTCCAATTGCACTACTTCCTCGAGGATCCCGTAGAAATCATTCTCATCTCGCATCATAATTTTTACCCTTGATACAAACGCCACAATTTGAAGTAGATTTGGATGAGCCATAAGTTCGTGTGTGAAATTTGTAACCATTCACGTAATATCCGTGGTATGTGGTGACACAACTCGAAGGACCGCTAGAAAGATCACGTATCCACCGATTTTGAATATTATTTATCCTTACAAGTTGTTCAAACCACGATGCAAACTCATCTTGTAGTCTATTATCTTGTTCAGCCCTCGAGAGTCCCGGATGGTATTTTTGCAATTGCTCGGAAAACATACTACAAAAGGGGATTTGATTATTTAATATACGGATTGACGGTATAATTAACAAAAGTTGAACGTTATAAACTTACTCGATATACGGTTGCAACTCGGGATAATTCAAGAACACGTACGTATGAGCCGTGTTTTTCTCCTCATCTACAATCCATCTTTTGTTCACCTTTCCAAGATGTCGACCAGAGGTATAAATATGGACAAAGTACCTTTCGCTACTTGGTACCTCGCCCGAGCCATCGTAATTACGAGGTACACCGTGCCGCCTCGTCTGAACGTGATCGCCAAAATAGAGGGAACAAAATATTGAGGCCTCTTTTGTTAAATACGCATTTGCAATCGATGCTTCAACATGCGCCTTGTTACCAACACTCGAGCTTTAAATTGTAAAGATACCTAATTAAATGAATCAAGTGTTATATATATATATATAACCGTTTTAGGTAATCAAATAATTTAGAGTTATAAATTACCTCTCAAATGGATACATCCATCTATACCGCACAGACCAGCTATCCTTGCTTCGTATGCAAGGTGCACGAGCAGATGCTCCATCGAATTGAAGAAGCCGGGAGGAAAAATACGTTCCAACTTACACAATATAAGCTGGAACATCTGCTTCCAATCGAGCCATGTTCTCTACTGTAATGGATGTAGAAGTTAACTCCCTAAAGAACAAACTAAGTTCAGTGATTGCTTTCCACACATTCGGCGGCAGAGTTTCACGAAAAGCAATCGGGAGTAGTCTCTGCATAAACACATGACAATCATGACTCTTCATCCCAAACATCTTCAATTTGCTCCAGTCTACACATCGAGATAGGTTAGACACATAGTCATCGGGAAACTTCAACTCGGTTACCCATCCGCACGCATCATCCTTTTGACTCTTATCAAGTGAATAACAAGCTTTGGGATACTTTCCTGTGCGTTGACATTTCTCTAGAGAGGGACGACGACAATATTCATTAAGTTCATCCCTAGACTTATTTGTGTCTTTTGTTTTCCCTTCCACATTCATCACGTGTAGAACAAATTATCAAACACATTTTTTCAATGTGCATCACATCCAAATTATGGCGGATCAAGAGGGTACTCCAATATGGCAAATCCCAAAAATACTTTTCTTCCTCCACCACCATCTAATCTTCTTGTGGGCCTCGGCACCCTCTTCTCGTCACTTTCCGGTACTCCCAACCAATCAATTTCTTGTAGAAGCATTTCACCTGTTCGGATGGGTGGTGGGTCATCTCAGAACTACTACATTCTTCGTGAATGCGGTCTTGTTCCTGCGATACGGATGTCCCCTGGGTAAGAACTTACGATGGTTATCAAACCACGATTGCTTATGGGCCGAGTTTTAAAGTGAAGGCATCGGAGTACTCAAGACAATATGGACAAGCCCTTCCAAATGCTCCATCCAGACAAAGATTGAGTAAGCCGGAAAGTCACTAATGGTCCAGTTAATGCGGCTCGCATCATAAAATTCTGCTTTCTAGCAACATCATAGGTTTCCACCCATTTCCCCACGGCATGTTCAAATCATGAATTAGTGGTGTAAAAATACATCTATATTATCCTTCGGATTTTTAGGACCAGGCACCAAAACCGTCGAAACATGAATTGTTCTTTCATGCACAACCATGGGGGCAAATTGTACGGTGTCACTATCACCGGCCATGACGAATCAAGTTTTCCCGATCGCCCAAACGGCTGAAAACCATCGGTGCTCAAACCCACCTCACATTCCGTATTTCACCGCAAAATCAGGATATGAATAGTCCAGTGTTTCCAAGCCAATGAATTTGCGGGGTGACGCATAACACCAGCCTCATCATTATAGCAACTAGCATGCCATATCATATCCTTAGCAGTAGTAGTGGATCGATACTGATCTCTGCAATCGAGGAATGATAGGAAAATAGAACATCTCTTTGAAAGGACTGTTCTTTTTCCATCGACCATCCACACCACGTCTAGCAGGTTTGAATCGGGATCGAGCACAAACCTTACAAGATTCAAGCTCCCCGTCCGCACCCCAATATATCATACAATTATTTGCACAAAGAATCAATCCTCTCTACGGGAAGACCCATCCCACCCATCAATCGCTTAGTATCGTAAAATTTCTTGGGCACCAGCATTTTCTGAGGGCAAATCTCACTAATCAAATCAACTATTTGATTGTAACCCCTTTCGCAGTCTATTCTTAGTTTTAATGTTTAAAAGACGGGCATTGAATGACAATCGAGAATGAGACTCGCAACCAGGATACAGATCTCCGATCCGCCGCACGAAGCATGTCAAAAAAATGTGCAAAGATGCTTTGATTAGGAGGTTCCTCACTAAGGGGCTCTTCTTCTACATTTTGGAAACTGATGTTAGGACCAGGAAGTTAAGTCCATCATCATATTTTGGTACGAGCTAGGTGCTGCAGTTGTCGCCAACTCTATATGAAGTCGACACCGGCTGATCATAGTTTCGGTGTGGCATAGAATTCTAATTTTGCTCACCGTGCAAAATCCAATTGTGATAATTAGACATAAACCCATGCCTAAACAACCGTGATTTCACGTCAATAGGTTCTCTAAAACTATGGTTCCTACATTTGAATTTCGAGCAAGGACACCTAATCTTTCCTCCACTCATCCATTCCGGGTTACTAGTGGCGAATTCTATAAACGATTCGATTCCACTAAGAAATTCGGGAGATATCATGCCATTAATCGTTCTTGGACCATACATCCAACTACGGCTTGAATAATTCATCTGCTTCAAATTAATGAAGATTCAAAATTTAATTAAATCATATATAATTAATTCTTCCACTTAATATTTTTTTCCTAATATTAATATATATATTTTCTAAAAATTTAAGAGTTTTGTTTTATTTTATCGCATTCCCGCTTAATATATCAAGTAATTAATTCCTAGTGCATCCATTTCCGACTTAATTAAAATTAATCAAGTCGGAACACATATTCTACAACAAACAATACCAAACAATTCATCAACCCTCAACTCCAACATCAACTTGAATCGAACATCGATTCAATTTTCAAAACTAATATTATAATTGAACTATCATACAAAAATTTGATCGAACATCGATCATCATATATATATATATAAATTATTATATCATATGAGCATGCAAAATAATTTTAAATCAAATAATTTTTAGAATTAAATTAAAAACATATTTAAATAATTAATTAAAAAAATAATACTTACGGTGATAGTGGTGGCTATGAAATTATACTCCCGGATCGAATCTTTTTCCAATAAACGTACACACCTACAAATATATAAATTATAGCAATTAAATTAAAATTATAATAATATTAATAATCAAAATTATATAATTGCATAATTACTAATTAATTAACATTAAATAATTATATAATAATCTTATACTACTAATTTTCCTAAATAATTACTAATAATCAAAATACACATAACAATTACAAAAATTAACACTAAATAATTAATAAATCACCAACTATAACAACAAATTATATAATTGCATAATTAATATTTTCCTAAATAATTAAAATACACATAACAATTATACAAATTAACTCAAAATAATTAATAAATCACCAACTATAACAACAAAATTAATAATAAAATTACACAAATACATATAAAAAATACAAAATTTACTCACTAAAATAACAACAAAATTAACCGATTAAATCTAAAAATTTACCGTAGAAATATCCCCGAACGAGTACTACAAAGCCCAACTAGTATTAGACCCAATTTCCGGCGAGAAAGGCGGCGGCGGTGGCTTTTTAACGGCGGCGGCGATTTTGAGAGAAAGGGGGCGGCTGTCTTTGTGGGGAGAAGGCCTGCCCGATTTAATAACTTTGGGCTTAGCGAGGGGCCCAGCCCTCGGTAATTAGCGAGGGGCCCCAGCCCTCGATAATATTGGGCTTAGCGACGGCTTTGGCAGACCGGGCTTGCCGAGGCCCGTTACCCTCGTTAAAATGGCGAGGGCTTAGCCCTCGTTTGGGCCTCGTTAATTACCGAGGGGCCCATTTCCTCGCAAATACCCTCGTTAATTTTGGCCTCGGTTGTCCCCTCGTTAATTACCGAGGGTTTTTTTCCTCGGTAATTGCCCTCGTTAATACTTGTTTTTTTGTAGTGAAAGCACTTGAAGCATCTTCTTCTAATGGAGCTCTAGAAAATGTCACCTCTTCTCCATTAAAGCCCAATTTAAGCACTTGAAGCATCTTCTTCTAATGGAGCTCTAGAAAATGTCACCTCTTCTCCATTAAAGCCCAATTTAAGCTCTCATTTTCCACATTAATCATGGCTCTTCCGGTAGCAAGGAAAGGTCTACCAAGAATGATAGGTGCCTCAAGCTCTTCCTTCATATCTAGCACTACAAAATCCACCGGGAAGATAAACTTGCCAACTCCCACTAACACATCTTCAATAATCCCAAAAGGATGAGCAAAAGATTGATCCGCCAATTGAAGATTAATAGTGGTGGGAGTCACCTCTCCTAACTCTAACTTCTTGAATATGGATAAAGGCATAACATTGATACTAGCTCCCAAATCACATAAGCCTTGCACTTTCTCATTCTCACCAATTTCACAAGAGATAATACAACCAGCTCCCGGATCCTTAAGCTTTTGAGGAAGGTGTCTCTCAAGAATCTCCTTGCATTCTTCCACCAACTTGATTGCTCCTTTATCATCCCATCTTCTCTTCTTTGACATAATTTCCTTCAAAAATTTCTTGTAATGGGGAATTTGCTCAAGGGCATCTAGAAGTGGAATGTCAACATGCTAGCTTTTGAACACCTCCAAGAACTTACCAAACTCCTCATCTAGCTTTTTCTTCACAAGTCTTTGAGGATAGGGAACCGGAATTGGTTTCATTGGCACTCCCCACACATCTTTGGAATTCTCTTATTTCTTTTTCTCTTCCTTTGCTTTGATATCTTCCTCACTCTCTTTCTCAACCTCCCCACTCTCTTCAATCACCTCTTCTTTCTCAACCTTCTTCTCAACTCCTTTCTCACCTTCAACTTCTTTGGGCATTTTAGGACCTTCATATCTAGCACCACTCCTTAATTGTATAATACTACAAAACTCTCTTGGATTAGGCTCGGTGGTAGACGGATATTTTCCCTTATTTTGCAAATGATCCACCGTAGATGAGAGTTTTCCAACCGTTGTGGTCAATTGCCCCACTTGGTGCTCAATCGTCTTGAATCTAGTGTCCATTTGCTTTCCAATATCATCCAATCTAGAATCATTGGACTCTAACCTCTTCACAATCATCCCAAGTAGCTCATCCATGGTTGCTTTTCCTTCGTTGTTTGGAGCTTTTGCACCGGATCAAAACCGGGAGAAAATTGAACGGCGGCTCTCGGATTAGCATAGGAGAAATTTTCATGTCTCCTCCAATTATTAGAATTGTATTGAGCTTGAGGTTGAGGAGGCAAATTACCTTGAGGCCTATTTTGATAAGGCACTTGATAGGGCCTTGCATTTTGGTAATTGCCTTGATAGTTGCTTTGATAACCTCCTTGGTATGGAGGCCTCCCCATATAATTCACTTCTTCAATAGGCACTTGGCCTTGACACAAATCAACTTGAGGAATGGGTGGATTTACACTTTGTTAAGCTTGAGAGGTTGTAAGGGCCCCTAATCAATCCATCATCGTCAACATAATTGTCTTCATCGATTCAATCTCCTCTACATGGGACACTCTATGATGAGCTCCTCGATTTACCGTCACTTGGAAAGAGTCTTGGGCAATATTCTCCATTATCTCGTTCATTTGACCCACCGTCTTTGACCAAATCAAACCGTTAGCACAAGCATTGAGGAAAGATATATCACCATCCGTTAAGCCATTACAAAAGTACATAATAGTTTGCTCCTCCGGGAAGCCATGTTGTGGGCAAGCAATTAGCAACATCCCATATCTCTCCCATGCCTCCGGTATCGTCTCTCCACTCTTTTGACGAAAATGAGAAATAGCTTCTTTGGCTTGAACCGTCTTAGATGGCGGATAGAACTTATAAAAATCTCTTGCTAAGGTCCTCCCAAGTACGAACGGTTTCGGGAGGGATAGAATTGAGCTAAGTCTTAGCTCCCCCTTAAGAGTGAAGGCAAATAGCCTTAGCTTTTTCGCATCCTCGGACACTCCATTGTACTTGGTAGTGTCGAAAATCTCCAAGAATTGTGTCATGTGTTGATGAGGGCACTCTTCTTCATCTTTTCCTTCAAATTGCTTCTCCCTTAACATTCTTACAAGTGCCCGACTTATCTCAAAATTATTAGCTTCGATCCTTGGCCTTGCAATGTCATCATAATACTCACGAAGTTGAGGCTCAAAGAACTCCCTTAGTGGCCTACCTTGAGGTGAAGGGTCTTGTATAGGAGGGGTTGGGCTTGTGGTATATGTGGTGGCTCTTGATATCTAGGCTCTTGGGGATATGACATTTGTGGATAATATGGTGGAAATTGTTGTGGATGAGGTGGATAATATGGATATTGGTGAGCTTGTGGATGGTATGTGTATGAATTTTGGTAGGGGAATTGATGTGGTCGCATCCCTTGAGGTAAAGGACCTCAAGGACCAACTTGAGCATTGTAAGGATTGTGCCCATTACCTCCATGGTTCTCTTGCACTCCCCCATGACCATTACCATTACCATTTACCTCTTCCACATGAGGTTCACCAATTCTTTCTTCATTTAACAACTCTTCACCTTCCATCATTTCTCTTCTTCTTCTCCCACGGTTTCTACGAATGGTAGCCTCAATTTAGGATTGATTGGTTCGGGTTGTATACCACGAGACCTTATAATCATGCACCTACACATCACCAATCCAAGTATCAAAATTACACAAAAATAAAGAACAAAACAAAAATACACAAGCAACAAGTAGCCACTTCCAACAAATTCCTAAGTCTCACTTAAGCGCAAAACAAATCCCACGGCAACGGCGCCATTTTGATTGTGGAAAAATCGGCAAGTGATATTAAGACAACCAAGTTATCGAATCCAAGGGAAAAATGATGCAATGAGTCCCTAGAAATGTAAGTCTTAAATGACTATTGTTGCAAACATGGTTTTGATCCAGCCAAATACACTAATCAATGAATTCAAATCAAACAACAACAATGTTATGATCTAAACAAGAATTAAGCTAGAACAATTACCAAGCTAGGAATTCTTCAAAAATCAAATGGGACAGGGGTGCTAGGGACAATCTCTATCAAGAAATCAATGATCACAAGCTGAAGGCGTGTGTTGTCCGAGATCGTAGATTATTATCACAATGTTGTAACAATGAGAGTAATACTCGATTCTACAACCGCGGAAGACTTAGTAAAAAATCTTTGCAAACCAGGATAAAATTTTTCATAGATTATTTTAAATAATAATCTATGAGGAAACGATTCACTATGTTAATAATGAATACAAATCAAGTAGAGAACGATTCACAATTCGAATCTTCTCGATAAACCACTACAAGACCTAAACACACCGTTTATGATCTCAAATCGGCTAAGTGTATAAAATACACCGTCAAAGGTGATCTATCTAGATATGTTAAAGAACATCCTGTCTACTAACAATCTAAACAAAATCTATTGTTATATGTAATGTGGCAACATCGGATGTAACGTAAACCGGGAAATAATGGCCCTATCAATGCTGGATGCACTTATCGCACTCAACGACCGATACTCGATTACTTCTCACGCAAGGCTCTTATAATTTGTGATTGATCAGCTCATATTGCCTTGTTATTCATTCTTGAAGCTTGACCACCTATTTATAGATGTCGATCACAACCTTCAAGAGCATCATAGATCCTTGTGGATGGATCTAGAAATCTCCAGCTCATTCCCTATCATTCACTCGTGAATCTCGGCGCGAAAACCGCCAAGAAACCGCCTCTAATAAGCTGCTATAACTTGTAACCGCTTGATCTAGATAACTCCCCTTTATTCTTGATCCTTGTAGATCCTTCTGGAGTATTGGAGTTGATTCCAGATCGTCAACCTACGATAACAACATCAAAGACAACACTTTGAAACACAAAAAGTTAGTTGTTAGAAGAAAGGGCGAATTCGATGTCGCACCCGAAGTTACAACATTGGTGGTAACAAAATGTTTAACTTCGGTGACATCAACAATCTCCCCCAATTTGACCTTTCTGCTACAACACACCGATATACCTCGTATAAATCGGTGAAGTTGTATGTGTAAGACAGAGCACATCAAATTTTAAGAAAACAAAAGTACAACTCTACTCAAAACAAATCAAACTAGGCATAGTCGATAAATAACAACTAAACAAGGGAATAAGCAATCGAGCAAACTATAAAGGAAATAAATAATTAAAGCATATAGAAAATCGAGCAAGTTTAAAAAAGAACCAAACACCAACAGAGCACAAAACATGAAGTGCTCACAAAACATCCTAATAAACTATTAGTCTAAGAAACATGCATAAATTAAATTTGTTCGGAAGCAAATACCAGCAAAACAAGAACAATTATCAAGAGAGTAATCAACTCCCCCTTAACAATTGATCAACATAAAAGCTGTCTTTTCAAACAAGCTCCCTAAGGCGGATCTCCATAGAGGTCTTGTAAGGTTTCAGCAAAACCACCATCTCCTTCTTCATTTCGGCCAACGAGTTCGGCGGCTTCGGTTGTTGCGGCGGTTGGTGCAACATCATCGGCGGCATCTGCAACTCTAGCTTCTGCAGCGGTAGTGGTCTCGGGTCTATCGGAGTTCGGGTGCACGAAAATACCTCGTAATACGCGGGAGCTCAACTAGTATATAAATAAAAGAGAGATGGAGTTTGGCAACTTGCGTTGTCTATTTGTTGTGGGTGGCAATTTGAATGGCCTATTTTATTAATATTTTGTTAATATTATATTTATTTTCATAATGATTTTTTTATGTTCGTAAACAGTAGGATATGTGTTCTCATTTCTAGAGAGTAATTTTTCTAATTACTTTATTTTATTGATTTATTTTAGTATTATGATGTTAAATGGGTTAATAATAACACTAACGAGATCTAAAAATAAAGTTAGGACTAAGGCTTACTCGTTTAATAATTGTAATACTAAGACAAAATTTATTAATTATTATTTTAGGTGTCAAGAAAGTCACACTCTAGAACATTTACCAAGGATAATCAAGGTTTAAGGTGGGGTTTTCTTATCATGATTGGTTAATTTGTCACTTTTAAATATTTTATGTAAATGGTATTGTTGCTTACCACATCGTATGATATGAATTTCGTTAACGCATGTTATGACTTTTAAAGTCATTCGCTAATGCATGTTTATTTACGAAAAATCATGCATCGTTGGTTTAGCCAAGGAACAAATATTAATTTATTTGCGGAAAATCGTGCATCGTTGGTTTAGCCGAGCATTCTTGGTTTAGCCAAGGAACATGTGTTGAATTTACATGTTTGTAAGTTGATAACTCCTGTTTATGTGGGACATTTAAGCGTGACAAGGGGAGCCCCTCTTGAGCTAGTTGTTTGTTCACCCCAGTCAAATTAATATTTTTGCAGATTAAGAATATCGGAGTTGCGGCGGAGGCAAGGTGGATTGATTGGTATTTTCTTTAAAAAAAAAAAAGCTTTTTTTTTAATTCATAACATGACTTTAATTTCTTTTCGTAAGATTATCTTTTGAGTGAATTAAGTTTTTAAGTAGATTGAGACAAATTATGCAATTTTATTTTAGTTGACATTTTTTTGTTAAGGATTACGATGGTCATATTTCCGTTGTTGGTATTTATTAAATTATTTTTTAAAAAAGTCTTTGAGCTTTTTTTATAAACTCTTGAGAGAAATTTTTATTCAAGTCAGCGTTAAAATTCTTTGTAAAATTAGGATGTGACAACCTCGGGTTGAGCTTGTAGCTAAGGGAAGAAGTGTTGAATTTTTAGGCGTGCTCAAGTTGAATATATACTACAAAAACGTGTTTATTACCAAAAGCTTGGCTAGCCGAGATGGCAAAGTGCTCTCTTTGTGCACTTGCGGCCCCCGGGTTTGAACTCTGCCAAGGTATTTTTTCCAAATTTTTATTAAACCACTCCAAGCTCGAGTTGAGGCCCCCAAGCTCGACTCGAGGCACTTAAAAATCAGATTTCTCTCTTTTTAAACACCATGGACGCCAGCAGAGCATAAGTTAGTTAGGAGCAGTTTTAATACGATTTAGGGGCGATTTTACGAGTTTCTTAGCTAATTCTCACTTCCAACATACTTTGATTCAAGTTTTAGGTAGATTTAGGGATGAAATAAATACCTAAAATATCGATATACCGACGTTACCGTGCCAAAAAAATGCGAATTTGCGGTATACCAAAAATTTTGGTACGGTATGGTTATCATACCGAGATTTTCGATGCGGTATCGGTATACAATTTTTAAATTTTCGGTATACGATATATACCGAAATACCGAAAATATTTCGGTATTGCGGTATTTCGGTATACATATCGTTTAACATATTATATAATTATTTAATTAATTAAATTATAATTTAAATAATATATTAAATAATTTTTTAATTAGTTGTTCGGTATGGACGGTATAATCGGTATGATTCGGTATATCAATATATACGTATGATTCGGTATAATCGGTATATCCGCATGATTCGATATACACTGAATTTTTGGTATGGTATGTTATATCGAAATATCGGTAAAGTATGCAGTATAAAATCTTTGAATACCGAAATTTTGGTATACCGAAAATTTTATGCGGTATCGGTATATTTTATAAATACCAAAATTTTTGTATGATTTTTGATATTTTTGGTATACCGTACCGATCCATCCCTAGGTAGATTTAATTTCATTGTTCCATAGATTAGTGATTACTTTATTAGATTAGTGATTTAGATTGTAAATTTCCATTGAAGAAGAAGTTCAAGTTGTGAAGATTCAAGCATTCAATTCTTATTTCATTCATAATTGGTGATATTCTACCCTTTCTCTATTTCAATTTCTTATTTGCTATGTTAATCTTGTTAATTGTTTGTGTACCCATGGGATTTGCTTATTGCTCCATGGGCTAATTCCTTGTACTTGAGATAATTGAAATTAGGGATGAATTGATTGCTCTAGCTATAATTGTTGATGATTGTTGTTTAATTGAGATAGTTAAGTACCCTATTTGATGATGCTTATTGTGCTTCATATATGTGTATCCCTTGATTTGTGTTTGATCATCCTAGCAACAAGCGAGAGTTGAGCTAACATGGCTTGGGATTAATCAAAGGATATACGTGTATGATTGTGCGTGTTAGATGCTTCGTAATTGAGAGATTCGTTGCACCGAGAACGTTCACAATTAGGCATGATGTGATTAATAGAGATATTGTTGCATGATGTTCAATGCTTTCTATTTCAATTGAATTTCAATTTGGCGCAATTATAGTGGTGATCAATGACTCCTTAATTGAGATTATCCTAAGCATTCATTCTCCATTTGCACTTCTTGAAGTTAGTTAACTAGTTTCTCATTCATAGATTTAATCATTGTTTGATTGCATATTGAATTTAATTTGGTGAGCTTTTGTAGAGTGATTTGATTCAAAACCGGATTTAGCTTCAATAGTTGTGATCGGCTTGCATCCTAGGGCTTCATAGCATTAACATCCTTTAGGTTCGATAACTTGATTGGGTCTTAATAATACTTGCATGAAAAATACTTGCAATCACTATCTTTATGGTAATGGGTATGCCAATAGCCCTGGGATTCTTTCACCATACGGGGTGTCCGATATCACTTAAATGAGTAGGGTCCAAACGCTCATAGACCAGCCACATACAAGGAGCATTATAACATGAGGCACACAAGGGCCGGCAATATTATAGAAAGAGCATTTGGTGTCGTGAAAATGCATTGGGACATCCTTAGAAGTGCTTCGTACTACCCGATTGGAGTGTATAGGGTAAGAGTTATTAAGACCAATCAACAAAATATCGAACCCAATGGAGAAAGTATGCAAACGAAATTCAAGGATAAGAGTTCTAAATGGCTAAAGTTGCAACAAGTTTTAGGACTAAAATCTCTACAAAATACAAGAAATTAAATGGCAAGATTATGCAAACAATCTATCAAACACCTAATATGCAAGATCAAATATACTAAAATCAATGGGGGATATGGGTGCAAGGGATAATCTCCATCAAGGAATCCATGATTAACAAGCTATGATTGTATCCAAATGCGAATCAATCAAATTAGAAAGCATAAACTATCATGAAATTAATCACTCCATTAATATCACAATGCCTAATGTGAGTATCCTTAGTTATTCCCATCTCTCAATGTAGAAGTCCACAATTCATACAATCATGCAAAATTGAATCCCGATTAACACCTAATCACGTTAGCTCAACTCTCGCCTATTGCTAGGGTGATCAACCATTAATCAAAAGAGACATTTTTTCATGAAGAACAATTAAGAATCACAATTAGGAAGCAAGCTAATTCAATTGATCACAATTATCAACAATCATAACATGAGACAATCACTTCATCCCTAATTTCAATTATCTCAAGCACAAAGCTATTAGCCCATGGTGCTACAAGCAAAAGCCATGGGTAGAAAATCTAAGAAAGCAATTAACAACCTAATCACTACAAGCAATGAATTAAAGAGAACAAAGGGTAAGAACATCACCAATTGAACTTCAATAGACAAAAATAGGAATGATTATTCTTCTACAATGCTTCAATCCAACTTCAATTCTCTCAAATCACAGCTGCAATCTTCAATTACAATCAATCAAACTACTAATCTAATGGACTAAATGTAGAATCCAATCTAATTCTAACAATCTATGGCAATTACAATTGAATTCAAGCTACAAAATGCAAAATTCGCCCAAGGAACCTCCTGGAAACTGCTAGAATCAAGATATGCTCTGTTTTGGCTTCAAATGGCTTTAAAACTGAATTTTTTCGGTTTTGGGCACTCCTCGAGTCGAGCTTCGGGCCCTCGAGTCGAGGCACGAGAGTCGCTAACACGCTTCTTCAAAATATCGTCTGCCTCGAGTCCAGGCTCGGCCTTCGAGTCGAGGATCTTGTCAATTTCCCATCCCTCGACTCGAGGCTCCTCCCTCGAGTCGAGCTTCCTGCTTTTTTGAAAATATTTCCCTCGGCTGAACCTCGAGTCGAGGTCTGTGCACCCTCGACACATGCTCGAGACCGGAGAATTTTTATCGAGAAGGGCTTCGGGCCCGACCCCGTTTCGTCCCGTATGTTTGTCTTTTCATTCTAAGAATACCGGTACTCTCGGTTTGGCAAAATTCCACCGATTTACTGCAAAACGGACGAAAAACCTCAAAATCTCACAAAGTAATACTTTTTAGGCAAAAGAGTGCTACTTTTCACATTTAGGCACAAAAATCACACTTTAGCTCACTTTTTGCACTAAAATAGGCCCTAAAAACATGTATCAATTCACTCCAATCATACCCCCAAACTTGAATTGTTGCTCGTCGTCGAGCAACGTAGAAACTAAGAACAAAGGAGTGAATTGATTGCAATTATGTCACATGGCACCATAGATGAAATAAAAGACAATCAAACTCATCAATGAACACTTGTATCAATGCAACTATCCACTAGCCATCAAGATGAATCATGCTCAAACAAATGCTCAATCAAATACTCAACACATTGCTCCTTCCATGGAGTGTTTCACTCTTCACTCATGTGTATAAAGGTTTAAAGCACTCAATCATCAAATTCATGAATAAGTACACCATATGCTTGCCACAAAACTTAATCTCAATAAAAATCACTTGTGATCAATCAAGAATCAAAGAGGTCTTTCTCTTAGGTTGTAATGTAGGCTCTTTGGAAAGGTGGGATAAATTTGGATAAGAGTGACTAAGTAGTAGAGACTTGAATGTAAGCTAATCAATACAATACACATCTCTTCTCTTTTCATCAAACACACTCTTCCTTTTTAACTTCAATGATCAATCCACCATTCACTTGGGTTTTCTCTTTTTACGCTCACAAATTGAATTTTTTTCTTTTCACTCACTTCATTTTTTCTTCACAATTCAATTTTTCCTTCTTTTCACAACCTTTCTTTTTCTTTTATTTTATTCATCACTTAGCTCATCATCTCCCCACACTTAGCAATCAAATCACCATCATTAGCCAACATTCAAGCTCAACTAAATATAGGACAAGAAAGGCTCATAAAAATAGGCTAAAATGGTTTCAATCTCACTTGGCTTGCCAAAGAATAAGGATTATAAGGCTCAACATGGCTTACTAAGGAAATCAAATGTATTTGATGTGGAAAATTTTGGCAAAGTGACTAAACATATCAAACATGGCATCTTATCACTTTCAAGACATCACAAAAAGATCAATATCAACAAGTCTAGTGGCAAGTTCTAGCATACAACTCATGAATGATGCACTCACAAGAAATCAATCAACCGTATAAGATGTACGATTATTAAGGCACAAAAGCTCACGGGTTTCATATTGAGCAATGAATTAAGCATTATCAATCACATTCATCCTTACACAATCAATCAAGAAAGTTAGCTTCAAGCTACAAATCTACTCATGATCATATCAAAATCCAATAAATCTTGCAAATCAAGCACAAATGCTCATGTACATAAATCCAAGCATACTCACTACCTCATGAATGATACTCAAAAATATATCAATGAATCCACAATTAAGCTCAATATAAATGAATATGGAATCATAGGGATAGGAATCCAAAGGATCATCAAATCACAATCATCAATAGACAATAAGCTCAAAAATAGTCAAGAAAATCATAGCATCCATAAAATCATACATCAATCCAAAACATCAAAATCATCACATCACATCAACAAGTCAATCAAAAGTACAATCACCAAGATAAAGAGTACAATCCACCAAGAGATAAGCATCTAAAAACTAAGGAGAGGGAATGAGGAATAGGGGGTAGCCCTAGTAGTCGGACGGCGGCGGTGGAGGAGGATAGCTCGGCCCGAAGTTCCACGAGCTCATCTGTTGAAGGAGTGCATACATGTCATTTTGAGTCTTCATTGATTCCTCCTGCATCCTCCTAGTCTCTTCATTGAATCTATGAGACTCCTCCATCATCCGGTACATCTCATCCTGACGGTCGAGACTCTCAATGTGCATCCTCGACTATCCGCCCACATCTGCTCCGTCAAAACCCACGGTCTCGAGATGAACTCCCGCCTCATACTCTCTACTCCTCATCTCATCCTGCCCGGTACATATTGATCTCTCGGCTGATAATCCTCCTCCATCTGGACAGGCGGCTCCTCATACTCGGGCTCCTCGTCATCCTCGTCCTCGAGACTCAACCTCCTCCTCAACCTCTGCTCTTCTGCATCTCCCTCATCATCGGAAGAATCGAGAATCGGAACACATTTGGCCTACATGATCATCATCATCCCCTCATCTCTAAGCACATCCCCATGATCCCTCGTGTAGGCATCTATGGCATCGGTGTGTGGCTGCGACCACATGCGCGGTTTGATGGTCACAAAAGGCTGTGGATCCAAAACCGTCGTCAACCTCTTATTAGGAAGAGGGAATCGGCCACCGTGGTGCTGCCGAAAACACCATGTCCTACCGATGCGATCTAGTGTCCTCATGCGTCTCATCATGTCGGTAGTAAGATCTCGACCATCTAATGCTTTGCAAGGTTATGAGTCGGGATCCCGAGATGCTCGGCTATCGGGGTAATCATTCCACCAAAGTTGATCTTCTTAAATTTTGTGCTCGTCGCTCTCTCAAATAAATAGCAGAGGTATGCGGCCGCATTAAATCTCACTCCATGTAAGAAGCACCACAAGACATACAACTCTTGAAACCACGGCTCCTCCTTCCGATCTCGCGAATATGGTACTCGCGAGGATCTTCTCTAAGTATCGGACCACCGTGTTCCGAATGTGCGTGCTCTTAGACTTCCCGAGGCACAAACTCGGAGTTGACTCGAAGCCCCGAATCGAAATACGCCTCAGAACTTTTTGGCGTTGTACTCCTCCCTAATGTTGAGCAATGATCTATCGGGGTCAATAGGCGCTCCACGGATCTCGTTTATCTCGTCAAAGTCAATTCATATTCATTCCCCATCAGCTCAAAAGTGATTTTTCTTGCAAATTTGTTCCTCCTCGCCTTGTGGACTTTAAGCGTGCATAGGAACTCGAGAGTGAGTCCAAGATGGAGTCCGAGGCCTCTTAGCTAGAAAGCCTCCCATGCCTACCTGCTCGAACAATCGAGGGATATCATCCTCAATCCCCATGAGAGCATGCAATTATGATCAACTAGACGGGTTTTGACCACTTTCTTGTACAACTCGGCATACAAGATGATATGCTTCCTCGATTTTTAATTATCCCACCGAATTCCCAATTCGGCGGGCATCCGGTGTGCAAAAGCGTATCGCCTCTTCTCTCTCTCGGATCTCGGCATCCGAAAAAATTGTGGCCATCCACTCCCCTAAACATGATTCCTGCACAAATAATTCCAATAGCACAATTTAGTCCCACAATTAAAATGCACGCTCAAAATATCACTCTACCATGGACGAGTCAACAATACTATATCCAAACTCAACAAAATTCCTAGTGACTAGGCAATAAATCCTCAACAAATGGTCAATGAGTCAATCAAAGCACATATAATCAATAGAAGTGCTCAACTAATCCTCAAAGTATACATACTAAACTAGATGGCTTCACAATAAGCACCAAAAATTAAGCTCATCAAAATTCATGCAATTAAGCTCCAAACATTATATCTACAAAACATGAACCAACTAGCAAGCATTTAGACAACTAAGCATTAACCACAATCAACTTCTATCATCATCAACACCTCAAATTGACCAACTTTCCATCAATTGCACTAGGAAATCCTATCATGCTCAAAAATCACAATTCAAGCCAAATTCACAAATAAACGAGCAACACAACATATACAATCCTAAACATGCTCCTACAATCCTCAATTAACTCAAAAATTCTCCATAAAGGCTTCAATTTATTAACATCAATCATGCATACCAAGTGTTTGACAAAATGTCCAAATGAAATTCCAATTCAAATGAATTCATGCAATTTTATCAACACCCAAGCATCAATCATTCACCAATCATGAAATTGAAAGCCAAAAGAGAAGAAATTACATACCTTATTGAGGAAATTCGGCTTGGAATGAGAAAATCTTGAACACCCACGCACTCTCACAAAAACCCCAAATTTGATGAACAATCCCTCAAAATCCAATCTTTAATGCAATAATATGATAATGTGATGAAAGTGTGATGATTAACCGGTGAAAATGGTTGGAATTTGACGGAAATAGGAGTAGACGGCGAAGGGAATCGGCGGTTGGGGTAAACCCTCGAGTCGTGCCTTCTTAAAAGCGAACTCGCATTTTTATATCGGATACCGGCCTCGAGTCGAGGGTCAGGCCTCGACTCGAGGAATCCCAATTTTTCAAAAGCCTCGACTCGAGGTTCCTCCCTCGAGTCGAGGGATGTGCCGTTTTCAAAATTTTTCTAAGTGTCAATGCCTCGACTCGAGGACTATGCAAGCTCGACCTAGGGTCGAGACCGAGAATACAGCGATTTTCGGGCCCGACCCGACCCCAAAACTCCTAAAAATGACCTCTACGCCCCTAACGAAGCCAAATATGCAAGAAATTACCGTGTTGGTCCCTCGATTTAAGCCTCGGTCGCTCATTCGATCGAGGAGACCGGGTTCTCTTCCTTTATGCTCATTTTCACCAACTTTTAAGCTCTCCTTTCCTTCTAGATTCCTTGACTCCTTTTTCAATTCCCTTGTTTTTCAATCTTCGTAGTGAATATACCTTCCATAGCTTCCCTTCTTCTTCTCACACGATTTCTTCTCAACGTAGCCTCAATTTCCGGATTTAGTGGCAAGTGGTGGAACACCACTCGATCTTGTTAGCATAAACCTACAATGCCACAAATCCAAGTATCAACTTCTAACCAACAAAATCAACAAAAAAAAACAACAAATAGCCACTTCAAACAATCCTTAAATCTCACTTATAGGCGCAAAAACTAACTCCCCGGCAGCGGCGCCATTTGATTGGAGTGTATAGGGTAAGAGTTATTAAGACCAATCAACAAAATATCGAACCCAAGGGAGAAAGTATGCAAACGAAATTCAAGGATAATAGTTCTAAATGGCTAAAGTTGCAACAAGTTTTAGGACTAAAATCTCTACAAAATGCAAGAAATTAAATGACAAGATTATGCAAACAATCTATCAAACACCTAATATGCAAGATCAAATATACTAAAATCAATGGGGGATTTGGGTGCAAGGGATAATCTCCATCAAGGAATCCATGATTAACAAGCTATGATTGTATCCAAATGCGAATCAATCAAATTAGAAAGCATAAACCATCATGAAATTAATCACTCCATTAATATCACAATGCCTAATGTGAGTATCCTTAGTTCTTCTCATCTCTCAATGTAGAAGTTCCCAATTCATACAATCATGCAAAATTGAATCCCGATTAACACCTAATCACGTTAGCTCAACTCTCGCCTATTGCTAGGGTGATCAACCATTAATCAAAAGAGACAATTTTTCATGAAGCACAATTAAGAATCACAATTAGGAAGCAAGCTAATTCAATTGATCACAATTATCAACAATCATAACATGAGGCAATCACTTCATCCCTAATTTCAATTATCCCAAGCACAAAGCTATTAGTCCATGGTGCTACAAGCAAAAGCCATGGGTAGAAAATCTAAGAAAGCAATTAACAATCTAATCACTACAAGCAATGAATTAAAGAGAACAAAGGGTAAGAACATCACCAATTGAACTTCAATAGACAAAAATATGAATGATTATTCTTCTACAATGCTTCAATCCAACTTCAATTCTCTCAAATCACAGCTGCAATCTTCAATTACAATCAATCAAACTACTAATCTAATGGACTAAATGTAGAATCTAATCTAATTCTAACAATCTATGGCAATTACAATTGAATTCAAGCTACAAAATGCAAAATTCGCCCAAGGAACCTCCTAGAAACTGCTAGAATCAAGATATGCTCTGTTTTGGCTTCAAATGGCTTTAAAACTGAATTTTTCGGTTTTGGGCACTCCTCGAGTCGAGCTTCGAGGCCCTCGAGTCGAGGCTCAGCCCTCGAGTCGAGGATCTTGTCAATTTCCTATCCCTCGACTCAAGGCTCCTCCCTCGAGTCGAGCTTCCTGCTTTTTGAAAATATTTCCCTCCGGCTGAACCTCGAGTCGAGTGCATGCACCCTCGACTGTGCTCGAGACCAAGAAATTTTTATCGAGAAGGACTTGGGCCCGACCCCGTTTTTGTCCCTATGTTTGTCTTTTCATTCTAAGAATACTGGTACTCTCGATTTGGCAAAATTCCACCGATTTACCTGCAAAGCGGACGAAAAACCTCAAAATCTCACAAAGTAATACTTTTTAGGCAAAGAGTGCTACTTTTCACATTTAGGCACAAAAATCACACTTTAGCTCACTTTTTGCACTAAAATAGGCCCTAAAAACATGTATCAATTCACTCCAATCACTACCCAATTCGAACCTAAGTACGACTCATTATGGCGTGCTTTACCTTCATAATTTTGTTCGAAAAGAGATGGTTGTTGATCCTGTAGATACACGACTAGGTGACGATCTAGAAACCGAAGTAGATGTTGCCCTACTAGATGATTTTGTTACAAGTGTCGAGGCAACCCCAAATGGAGCGCCCACAGAGAACTGCTCGCTCGGTATGTGGACGGATTATGTGAATGGGGTTTAGATGTGATGTGTGTTGGGGTTTTATGTTATGTATGAATACCTTAGTATGTTACTTGTGGTAGTGTTGTATCTGGATAATGTTCTATTTTAAAATGTTATAGCCCTTGTGTACGAGGTTATTATTATTTTATTTTAAGTCTTTGACGTGAATTACATCACCATATTTTCTATTATGTATTATTCGGATTCTTGTCATAATACTCCTGAATTTGCTTGTAATCTATATTTTTGTAATATTCATGGACAAATTTTAATATGGAGAAATCGGTTAACCGTGGACGAGGAGCAACCAAAAAGCAACTGGTTGTACTAGCCGAATTTGGACTAATAGGGAAGAAGCGGTGTTGTTAGTGACCTTGAAAGATTTAGTGAGCAAAGGTTGGAAGTCGGACAACGGGTTTCGTGCGGGATACCTTACTAAGCTAGAGGATTCAATGAAGATGGCTTTTCCAAACACCGATCTCCGAGAAAGATCCCAACATAATATCGAAATGACTACATGGAGGAAATACTATGGTTCGCTAGTGTAATCCCAACGTGATACAACGGAAGTTGGCTACAACACAACACCAATACATTCGAAGTATTTGTTGATCAATGGGAATCGATAGTGCGGGTTCGTAGCTAATTTCTTAAACATTAGATTCATTCGAGTATTACCACTAAATTTGTTTTTATATAGTGCAAAAAGATCCCTCGATGAAAGAGATGAGATACAAGGAATGACCGCTCTTCTCGGACTAGCTCGAGGTATCCGGAAAGGACCGGGTAACGGTGAGATTGCGGAGGACGTGCTTGGCCGCGGCAAACACTATGCGAGCCCAATTTAGCCAACGTCCGGAGGTGGAGGGGGTTGCTGATAATGGAGACGAGGAATACAATTATGTCAACTTGGATGCGGATACCACCACGAACTTTACACAACCCGCGGGTGGAGACAACATGGAGAACAACACCGCATGCGTAAAAAACTCCACATCCATTTTACGGTACATCAAAGAAGAGGAAAAACAAGGTTGATTCGATGAGGCGTCAATGGCCGTTGTCTTGGATAACCACGCGTATGACAAGCCCGAATGGCGTGAGACAATGGCAACTAGGATTGAATACGAAAAAGATCTTGGTTAACTCAACTCGGATCTATGGCCTGCTAAGCAACGTTCGAGGTTTATCCTTCTCCGATAAGCTAGATGCCACCGAACTGATTGGTGCACGCAATGAACGTCTCGAGATATTCATGGGTTTGTCGAAAATAGCGAGAGCATTATAGCGATCCGCTTGTTGGAGCGGAAACGGCCTTAGAATGCCTATTATTAACTTATGGTTTGTCTTCCTTTTGAATTTTAAGTGCTTCATGCTACTGATCTAAGTATGATATTTTACCATGATCCCGCTGATCCAATTGGTAATCCATATGTGAAGCAAACGGTCTATTAGTGTTAGTTCCTTTTAAATGCCTGTAAGGAATCTATTATGTAATGAAACATATTTTATTTTTTGGTGTTAGTACTTATTATCATGCTTCTATTTCTTTTATTTCATCATTTTGCATCACTCGTGCGGTATTGATATTAATAAAGCTGGAATATATGAAAAAAAAAAAAAAAGTGAAGACCCGGGGATTTATTATGTCTAAAAATCTGCAAAAATCTCTTTTCAACTCTAAGAAAGAACTGAGTGTTTGATAAAAAATCGAAAACAATAATGAATAAAACCCCTCTCAAGTTAACATAACTCGAAGTCCAAGTAATTAAAATAAAAGCACTCACATATTTTTGGCACACCTATATTGTTTAGTGAATACACCCACTAAATAAACATGGATCCAAAATATATATATATATATATATATATATATATAACATTTCAATCCAAACATACATAATCGATCAAGGTACCAACAATGATCTAACAAAATGCGGGACGAGTCAACATAGACAACTACTAGATAATAATATCACCATCGATTCACATTATATCATTGGTGGCTCCAAATACTAAGTATTACACACAATGTAATCTACACAAAAATATTTTGAAAACTAACATAATACCATTGTATTGAATACATAATACGCAATGTGACCTATTGGTTTAGTCATTCGCCGCGGCCAGTGAGCCGTCTTCGGTGGGCTTGACGATGCACAATGGACGTCTCACGCTTCTTATTTTTTAGCTTGCCTAATCATCTCCGTGTTAGCTCGTGATCGTGCGATTCTTCTGAGACATTCGCGGTTGGATTCTTCACTAGCGATTCTTTGGAGCGTCACCACATGGAGATTCACTAAACAGCTTCTTACGTGGTGGCTTTCGTCCAAGGACAATAGGAGAGGTAACCACGGGTTGGGCGAATCGGGTATTATGATTGACCTTGTTGCCTTTGTTAGGCTCGTCCACTAGGGGTCCGTTAGAGCTGATCACGATTGTACCAGGGGTACAACATCCTCGATGCCGAACAACGACTTGTGTACTCGTACATGGCATCACCCTGTGGTAGAATGTCTTGGTGAACTCATCCCACCGCATTAAAAAATATGTGTCGGAAAATAGATGAAATTGAGGAAGTCCGAAAGTTGAAGCAAACTTACAATAAACACACACATCAAGTATTTTTTTTTGAACAAGAAAAACAACTTCATTGCTTTGAGTATAAGGGTACTCAACCCTTCTGATCTACACCAAAATAAAAACTACATCACTCAAGCAACACCACGGATCCCTAACCACTCTTCTACACTAAACTTTAATAGCTTGCTCTCCTTTACAACAATCCAATTCCACACTTTCACTTTTATATTATTAATCACCCTATAAAAAAATGTAGGACGCATTTTGAAAAACCATCTCATTCCTTATCGTCCAAACTTGCCACACCACGCAGATTCGAATACGCCTACATCTCATTCCCAAGCATTCCGAAAATTGAAGGAAATTAATTTTTGGAGTCGGATGCATAATTAACGGAACCCCCAACCATGATAACACTCCTTGCAAAATTAAGGTCGTGGACTTACGGTGGAAAAATAGATGGCTAGATGATTCCTCCACCTCTGTACACAATCTGCACATCTTTTCCTCATTGCTTAAGGTAACTCCTCTCTTTTCCAAGTTTTCCATAGTTGCCATCCTTTCTTTGATCAATTTCCATGCTTTGTCGGTATAGCCTTTGCAATTGCCCAACTTTTTCATAAACGTTAGAAAATCTGTTTCTTCGAAGTTTTCATCCTCAATCGGATCCCGCCTTGCCTTTAAGATCTAATACGCCTTGTTTACTTGGTAGACTCCATTGGCCGAGTGCTTCCACCTCCATCTGTCTAACTCCCTGGTTTTGGTGAGTACCTGTTCAAAATTTCCATCAAACTATTAAGACTTGTTAGATTCCTATTAGATATATGTCTGCACCAACTTAACTCCTAGGACCACTCCCCATTTTCCCAACTCCCCATCTCACTGATTTTTGCAAGCTAAGGCAGTACAATCTTGGGAACTTCTCCTTTAGACTCATACCTTCTACCCACAGTCGTAAAAAATGTTATCCCCACTTCCCAACTCCCTCACAAAATCCCCCTTAGCCCATCGCCATTAGATCCCCAAAAATTCGAGACAAATCCCTCCACCAAATTGACGCCCTTGCTCTCTCCCAACCTCTACACTCCCTCCCGAGACTCCCGTATCTAGATTCAATCATCCTAACCCATAAGTTTTCCTTATTCTCTAACACTCTCCACACCCATTTCCTAATCAATGTCACATTAAACAATTTAATGTCTCCCACCCCCAAGCCCCCTTCATTTTTCCCCTTACAAACTTCATCCCAACTCACCTAGGGATTTTAGAATTATGATCATCCCCACCCCAAAGAGAAGAGCGTTGAACCCTTATTAAATCAAGCAAAACAGTTTTGGAAGAAGATAAAAGGAAAAAAGCATAAATCGGTATTGCGGAGATAACGAATTGAACTAGTGTGGCCCTTCCACCGAGTGAAATATTCTTTCCGACCCAGCAAGCAATCCTATTCTTTATCCTTTGGACCAACCAGCTCCAATTTTCGAAATGTGAGGATTTATCCCAATTTTCATGCCCAAATATTGAAACTGATTTCCCTCTCTCGCAATCCAACGGTGACGCCCTGTCTCCAAAACATTTTCTTCCATGTTCCAGCCATATAGCATGCTTTTTAAAAAGTTAACCTTAAGCCTAGAGATGAATTCATATAGCCTCAATATCCTCTTTATCACCACCGGAATTTCAAGCTCTCCTGTACACAAGAAAATTGTATCATCTGCATATTGCAAATGAGATACAATGACTTTCTCTCTTCCAATCATATCTGGTTTCGGTATCCCTTCTTCCATCGCCCTATGAACAAGCAAGCCCAAACCTTCTGCTACAATTAGATATAGGAAAGGAAAAATTGGATCACCTTGGCGAAGACCCTTTTTAAGCTTAAATTCGCCACAGGGGCTACCGTTAACCCAGCCGCCGAGGCCGATTCAACACACGCCTTGATCCACATCCTCCATTTATCGCAAAAATTAAAACCTCTTAGCATTTCTTCTAAAAAGCTCCAGTTTACCGAATCATAAACCTTCAAAAATCTACTTTGAAGAAAAACCGCGGAGCTTTCCTTCTTTTCGTCTCATCTAAAGCTTCATTGAGAACAATCACCCCATCCATAATATTTCTCCCTGCTATAAAAGCTGGTGATTAACCCCAATAATTGAGTCGATTACCTTAGCAGACGGTTTGCCAACACTTTAGAGATGATCTTGTAAGCTCCACTAATCAAAGAAATTAGCCTTTGTAATCGTCTATTATACGTGGGGAAGGCTTCTTCGAATTAGTGAGATAAAATATGGGTTAAGGCCTCTCACGATCTTCCCATTTTTGTAAAAATCTTTCATCATGGTCAATATCGTCTCTTAGAATCGGTCAGTTTCTTTGAAGAAGCCAAACGTAAATCCATCACGCTTACTGGGCTGCCATTTGAATCACAACTCCATATTGCCGCTTTAATTTCTTCTTCGGTGAATTCCCTACCAAATATTGGTTCTCGACGCATCAATTTTCCTTTTGAACACCGATTACTCAAATTTAGTCGATGGGGAGGGACTTGAGTCGAAATCTTTGTTGGAAATAATTGAAGACTTCCTGTTTTACTTCGCTTCGAGTCAACCCACGAACTCCCCACCCGCATTCCGTTCAGCTCGTTTCTTTTGTGCTTGGCATTAATCTAGTTATGGAAAAAGCGCGTATTCAAATCACCTTCCTTAACCTATTTGACCCTTGATTTTACGAAAAAGTTGTGCATCCCTCCAACTTGTCTCCTCGAAGTTCCCCCAAAAGAATTGCTCTCTTCTCAACCTCTTCTTGATCCAACCCAAATACATCATCACATATATCCAACCTCTCAATTTCAAGTTTTTTTTCCTCAATTCTCTTATCCAAACTGCCAAAGACTTCTTCTCCCCACCTTCTCAATTGCGCTTTAGCGACTTTAGCTTTTCCTTCATGACATATCCCCCGACCCACGGATGTTAAAAGATTTCCACTTCTCATTGTGAAGTCTTTGAACTCATTATGTTGTAACCACTAGTTGAAGAATTTAAACGGCTTAGGGCCCGATCCTTTTCACCTTCTTCAATGAAAATAGGGATATGATCGATAATGAACGTTTGCCTCCTCTCAAGTTAATAGCTTACCTTGAACAACTTGTCCCTAACATCGGGAGTAGCATGTGTGTGGTTGTACCGTCAATCTCATTGAACGCCTTTAATGTTGAGTACACGCCGAAGGTGGTATATCTCTTCTTCAATAGGTTTACCAATGCAACGACGTCCTCCCAAGAGAAATCTTTGGCGAGCATCACGTTAACGAACTCTTGAGCGGCGAGCAACTCATGATAGTTGTTGACCCCCACAACCCTCACTCCCAACTTGACATCATCCATCAAGATCCAAACGAACCGGATGGACCACCGTGAAGACCACGGGTATCGGCCATCGTACATACCTACAAATAGAATCAGAGATTAGGTCGGAAAAGATCGTATTCGTAGAAATATCTATGCAATACCTCTTTTTTCTCGATTCTATGCGAACAAATCGGCTAGAAAAAGCGAAAAACTAACATCGATTCGGATGGGGGACACAGATCGAAAGAATTAACAAAAATATTTGATGGGAACAAAAGAATGGCGTTGATTTAATGAGAGAATGGAGTTTTCTTTTTTATCGCCTATTCGTGTAGCAGCCTTCTAGAAAAATAACTTTCTATTAGTGAGGGCTAAAATGGTAATTACATCATAAAAGGAATTTAAATTTTGTAAAATGCACACGCACTAATCTGGTGAAAATATGGTCAAACCAAACCCTTTTCCCCATTTAAATAATCGACAAGACAAATTAATCTTGGTAGATTTTGTATCTACCGAGACAGTTTGACTTTGCTACCAAACATGTGCTTACTCTTTAACTTTCAACAATAGCGATTTGCTAGCTTCAAAGGTATCGATTGCTCTTTTAGGCAGCTTTCTTGAAACAACATCTTCTATTTTGAGCACGAACGTTGAATTACAACAACAATCAACCACGATCAATAGAACAAGTATAGGCAAGGATTGAATTCTTTGCTCGCAAAATAAATATGTCCTACTAATACTCATAGATTGTGTAATCTATATATATATAGAGAGAGAGAGAGAATAATAACTCTCGTCGTGACATGTGTGTCATCCTACTTACGTCATGTGTATAATAATAAGAAATGAAATATAATGTTATGTCTCATATGTTACGGAATATGAAGAGACATTACAATTTTATCAATGCACCCAAACCTTCGTGTCCGAATGTAAATGTGTATTGACGATCCAAGTAAAATTGTAGAGTTTTATATAGTTATTGGTGAGTTTTTGATCGATGATATAACTTTATCCACTATTATGATAAGCCAAATTCACTATACAATTATTTTGATGTAGAAAGTTACATGACTTATTTAAACACAATATTATTATACATAGGGTGACCTTATGATCTCTCTTTGTGAGAACGTTTTAATATATTTATATATATGTGTGTGCATGCAAAAGCTAAAAAAAAAAAAGATTTAAGTAGGCTTATGCATTGCACGGGCAAAAACTAGTATTTTCAAAGGTAAAATGATTACGCCTCGACATGAGTTGCACCACAACGTATTGAGCTCCGATGAACCGAAACTACGTGAGAACCGGACTACACACTATATGGATGCGAGATGAACAAAATGTATGATTGCTATGAGCTTTCAAAAATTCTACAGAGTGCTTGTGTAATTTTAGTTGAAAAATAATATGACAATACACCCTATTTATAAGCACAACACTTGATGCGGGAGTTTGAGGACTCTTTCCAAATTTAACTTAGCGGTAATGGCATTCATTGCCATTTTCGGGTGAGGGTTGATTTCATGGTCGACTTGTAATATTGTTACACACTTTTAAAACGTCCATAAACACGGACAATCGGATGTCCAAGTTCCTTGGAATTTGAAATTCAAATTCAGATTCATTTCAAATGAAATTCAAATTCATTCCAAATTCAAATTCGGTGGGCTTCAATTTTACGGGCCGGGATATTCAAAGCATAGGCCAAGGCCAAATTTTCGAGTTCCAAAAGATAAGAGAGCTCCCGTGCCTAAGACCCAAGTTCACCCAATGTCCAATTACCAAGAACCAAGTACAAGTCCTAGGGACCACGAGTGCGGGCTCGGCACGATCGGCCAGTACACGTGCACGTGGCCCATTGCGCTTCTCATACACCACTTATAATTTGAATTATTCTTTTTTTTTTTTTTTTTTAATATAATTTGAATTATTCTTTTTTTTTTCCACGAGAATATAATTTGAATTATTCTAACCACCTCCTACATTTGGAGTAATTTTATTTTCACATTAACCAATGTGAGATAATTAACTCCTATGTTAATTATTACTACTTTCAACACTTTAATTCAAATCATAACCCCACTTTAATGTTTCAACTTTGTATATTAATTTCTCACTCTTCGATATTCGATTTTAAGATCATAAATATCTTTGCAATTATCTACTCGAGACTAAATCGTCCTCGTCCAATTTAATTTCCTAAAAATTAAACTTCAAACCCTCATTTAATTAAATAACCAATTAAATACACATTTAATTGATTTTAAATGGATTTATTACTTCTAGATACAATTTCTTACTACTAGGTACAACCTTTCAAAAAAAAAAACTCTATTAGATACAAAAGGGTGTAGGAAAAAACCAAATATACCCCCACACCCCTAAAAATATCTGCTGCTTCTTTTCCCTTTTCATTTGAATAGTGAAACTCTCTCTCTAAGTCACACCCCTTCTCTCTAACAATCCTAGACCACCAAACCTGCCGCCTCCTACACCACCAAACTTGTCATTGTTGCCCTCTCCGCCGTCGCTCACCCCTTCTCTCTAAAAACCCTAGACCACCAAACCTGCACTGCCGCCCACCGCCATCGCCCACCCCTATCGATATCATGCTCTCCGCGTCGTCGCCACTATCATGTTCCTGCGCGCCGCCGCCACTGCCGTGCTCCGCTCGCTATCGCCGTGATTCAGGCGCCGCCCACCGATGTCGTGCTCCACGTGCCATCACCGCTATCATTGATCGTTCATAGATCAATGGCGTGACGGAGGACCAGAACAAATGACGTATTGCTCGACGCACGACGGCCGCTTGACACATGATGGTCGCACTACTCAACTCACTTTTTTCGCGCCTCTTTGTTGTCGCGGGCGTGGAGTGCAGTTGTGAATTTTAGATACTGAGTTTGGTGAGTGGAAATTTTAATCTTTGTGAGTTGAGTTTGATTTTGAAGATCCCGAGTTTGGAGGACCCTTTTGATCTTGTTCAAACAAATGTTGTTTTATTTTTTTATTCAATTTTTTTCTTAAAATTTTTCCTTAATGTTGTTTAATTAAACTTAGTTGTTTTACTTACATACATCTGAATAATCTTTGCTCAAATAAAAAAGGGGTGGACTGCTAAGAGTTTTTCTTTTGCACATGTGTAGTATTATTGCACAATATGTGCACAAAGGGATGGACTGCTAAGAGTTTTTCTTTTGCACATGTGCATCATTTATTGCACATGTGCGGTATTATTGCACATATAAAACATCATTGTACGCATAATTAAAAGTGATTAAGTAAAAACACACAAAAAAAAAAAACAAATATCTAAAAAATATATGAAAGGCTTACAACCGCATCCATAAAAAAATAATTAAAAGTGATTTGCATAAGTAAAAAGACACAAAAATTAAATACTCGAAAATAGATATGAAAGGAGGAGCCGCATTCCTTGGGAAGCAAAAAAAAAGTACATCAATGACCGGTAAAAGTACATCTCCTATTTTACACGCCGAAGGAACAAATGTGGAAGGATGGGCATTAGTGTCTTTTCATCTTTAAAATTGTATCTCCTAGTCTAATGAATTGTTTTATTAAAAAAGAACCTAAAAATCCATAAGATCACAGACCAATTTAGAGGCCGGAGCCCCCACTAAAAACCTTGTTAAGGTAAAACCCTCCTTAGGGAAACCCTTAAACAAGGAAAAGGAAAACTCCTCTAGAAAACAAGAATTAACGAATTCTATAATACTCCATATACCTATCTTTAGCCGCTAATTGCAAAATAAAATTCGAACTTCATCCCACCAACAATAATTTCCCTCCATCTTGTTAGTGGATATAGCATCCGCAACCGTATTACCCTCTCTGTAAATATGTGTGGCCCAAAACTCAACATCACATAACATCTCATTCATCCAATCCCAAACCGCTTTGAATTTCCAAGGTATTTCCATTTGCATCCCGGTTTTGAAAAAGGGACACTACATGCATAGAATCCGCCTCTAGAATCAACTTCCTCCAACCTTTCATGATGGCCATCGTAATTCCCTCTATTGCCGACGTTAACTCTGCTTCATAAGCCTGCCCTTTACCCATTCTCCGTGAAAACGCAGCTATGACAAACCCCATTAAGTCGCGATAAACCGCACCCCACTGAATGAAACCTTTTATTTCACTACCATCCGTCATTAACTTTCACAAACCCCGTTGGAGGTGGCAACCATCTAACAGATAGAGTAATTGGTGGGGCTTTAGCTATCATGTCCAGTCCCCAAGCCCGCATGCAATTAAACTTGCCATATTAACCTCACCCGCACGTAAACAACCAGCCGCAACCAAAACCTTGACAAAATTGATGTTTCCTCCCGTGCACCGCCCGTTCTGGCCCCCAAATCATCCAAAACAAAGTTGCCCATGCAATTCTCCATACCCGTCCAGTTCGTGGACTGAACTCATGTCCCAAAAAGCTGAACGAATACATCATGAAACCCAAAAGACGTATCAATTATGGTGCCGAAAATGACAATTTCGCAAATCATAGCATTGCGAAATTACAAGAATCAAGATGTGATTCGTCTTTTACGAGGCCGTGCGACAAAAAACACATATTGACGGCCCAGCTATACCCCAGAGGCTAAAACTTCCGTCGTTGGCAACTTTCCCCATATGAGCCACCACAAAAGTGTCGAGCGGGTTGGTGGAATGAAGGAATCCCATATCCACGTACCCTATTTGACCTTCGGAAAACTACTCCGGCACAAATCATAAGCCGCCTTCAACGTCACCTATCTAGATTTATGAAGCGTCCAAACCAGCGTGTCGCGAGCTGTGGAAGCAATTTTAGTAGCAATAATATCGGTATAGATGGTCGGGTAAACATCGGCAAGTGACCTCCCAAAACCCATCCGTAATCCAATCTAAACTCCGAGATTTCTTTGTTCGAAGGCGGCTGACGCTCACAGAATTCCGATCTTATCCACTATTGTTGGTCCCAGAATGTTGAGTTGATTAAAACCTTGAGATAGCCTTCTAGAAAAAATCTAGAAAGGGGGTTTGAATAGATTTTGTAGATTTTTCAAATCTTTTCAAAATCAATTCAAAGTATCGATTAAACATAGCGGAAAACAATTTTAAACTCAACTTTTAACAAGATCAAAAGCAATGATGATATTCAGATTTTAGATAAGATTCTAAAATTTAATTTTGAATAACAAATTGTAACTTGAACGTAAATTAAAGAAAGCGATAAAGAACACCGGATTTTATAGTGGTTCGGATTATAACAATCCTACATCCACTCTCCTTCTCCAAACTTTGAAGAAGGGTCTCCACTAGTTGCTTACTTACTTACAATCTTTTACAAATTACAACTCGATCTTCAAACCTTCAAAGATGCTAATCAACCTTCGAAATCTAACTCTAAGACTAAGAAGTGTATTTGAAGATGTGAAGTGAAGTGTTCTACAAACACTTAGAAAATTCTATAAAGAAATCGTGAAAAACTATTTTGTGCTTATTAGAGTTTGGTAAAAATCACTTGATGAAAAACTTGGATGTTCTCAGGTATTATCTATATTCGTAATGAAGTGCCTAGTCCTATTTATAAGTCTCGAAAGACAGTTAGTTTGTTAGTTAGTTCTAACAAACCAAAAAGCTTAACAAACTTAATCTTGAGAACCGCTTGCTCTTGGTGATTTTAATCTCCTCATCTGCGGTGACTTGGTGAAGACTTGCCTTTCTTATTCTACTCGGCTTGTCTTGACCTTGTCCGAGCTCTTCATACTTGTCTCCTGCAGATGACTAGACTTGAGCTTGTCTCCGGATGACTCGTGATTCCTAGTCTTGGTGACTTGAACTATCCTTGTCCTAGTCCGATCGGCTTAGTATCGAACTCGGTCTTCACTGTTCTTTATTATCGTCTCGCTCATCCGAAATAATCTTTTAACTCATCTAAACAATCTTGTTCTAACAACTATAATATAGCCCACTAATTGTCCGTATAAAACTTAACCGACGAGGAATGCCCCGGAATCCATCTAGCTTTCTCGCGAATAGCCGGACATATCCTATCCATCCCATGCCATATAGAAGAAGCAATAAAATACCTTACTTCCTGCCCCTAGCCGTGTTGTGCCTCCGCAGAATAAAACTAAGTCCAATATCTTTTCGGTAAGGATATCCCAAGCAAGCTTAAATAGACAAGCCACATTGGCTACCACGATGTCACGGACCCCAAGACCCCCTTCCGAATAAGGTGCACATGCCCTCGACCAAGAGACCGTCCCAAACCCTTTTTTAAGATATCTCCTGTCCAAATAAAATTATGCATGGCCCTGTCTACCCGTTTCAAAAAGTTCTTGGCCAACGGTAAACCATCATGCTGTGTGTTAGAGAGGACGTTATCACACTTGTTCACCAAACATGTTCGTCAGCTAGAGATAAAAGGTTACCGCTCCATTTGTCAAATTTCAACAAAATTTTATCCGCCAATCCATTAAGATGTTCTTGCCTTGGCTTACCAAAAATATGGGGACCCCTAAGTAGTTGAAAGGTATTGAACCTTCGCAAAATGCAGCATGTTGTAACACTAATGTTTGTAGGCAATAGGTATGCGACTACCAAAGAATATCCTCGATTTTGTAGGACTCACAAACCGCCTTGAGACCTCTCCATATTGCTCGAATAAATCCCTAAGAAACAAAATATTCTCCTTTGTTGCCATGCAAAAATCATAATATCATCCGCATACAACAATATTTTTGGCACCGAAACTCCAAGCTTTACAACAGCTTGGTTCCAACCGCCGAACTCCCCTTCCAGCATTCATCAATTGAGCAAGGACATCCTCCCCGATGGAGAATAAAAGTGGCGACAACAGATCACCTTGCCGTACTCCCGAGAGCACGAGAAGAAATCCTCAAGTTTCCTATTAATGGAAATAGAAAGTCTAGTAGAATGAAGAATTGACGTGATTAAATCTCTGAAATGCCGATCAAATCCCATGCGCCTAAGACCTCGAGCAAAAGTCCCAACCCATCGTATTGAAGGCCTTTCTAATGTCATTTTTTAGAGCCAAACTTCCAGAGCCCTTGTTGATGCATTGCAGGCCTTCCGAGCATGTCGCAATGCGGTGTTGAATTTTCTTCCCGTATAAACCCATATTGAGATGGAGATAAAATTTGTGAAGAAGGGGCCCTAATCGGGTTGCAATAATCTTCGCAAACACTTTAAATAGAAAATTACCCAACACTATTGGTCGAAAGTCCTCTATCTTAGAGGCTCTAACACATTTAGGAATAAGAGTGACAATATTTGCATTTAATCCCGCGGTATGAACAGCTTCTAAAGAAGAAACCAACAACATTCTCAATATCATGTTCAATTACCTCCCGGGCCGACCGAAAGAATGCTCCGCCAAAGCCGTCCAGGACACAGTGCGCTCGTTGAAAAAGGTCGAAAGCAGCCCTTCTTATCTCTTCTACCAAAGATATAGAAACCAGCTTTTGATTTTGGTCTTGTGACACTAAGCCTTTAATAAGCTCACGAACAAAAGCTTTTAATTATCGGCTAGCACGCGAGTCTCGAGAGAACAAGGTCTAGTAGTAATTTTGAATGTGATCTCGAAATCGAGTGCCTCATCACACAAAACCCCATCAATCATCATGCAGACAAATTCGATCTCGCCCTATAAACACGAAACGCTCAATGAAAGAAAGCCGAATTTACGTCCCCGTCCACCAACCAAGTAGCTCGAGACTTTTGCATTAATAACAACTATTCTTTGTTTAATTTCATTTATCTCCGTCATGAGCTCCCTCTCCTTCATCTTGCAATCATCATCTTTAAGCCGAGAGTTGTCCCGACCACTCGAACATGCGCCAACTCCGCAAAGCCCCCAATCTGAGGAAAATATTACCAAATACCTGTGCACTCCATTCTTTTAGCCTAACTTTGAGCCGTTTTAATTTACGAATGCACACGGTGATAGGATCTTTAGCAGCATAAAGATATTCCAGACTCGAGACAAAAGAGATAAAATCCTTGTGAGAGGTCCAAAAATTTTGGAAAGCGAAAGGGTTTTGCGGAATCGTATTACCGTCTGACACTTCATAAGTAAAGGATGGTGATCCGAATGCACCCTTGGGAGGACCATCACCGATATCGCATCCCAAAAATTCACAAAATCCTCCGGCTAGTGCTCGATCCAGCCTTGACATCAACAATCTGCAAGAGTGGCTGCAACGCCATGTGAAAACGGTCTTGTAGTTTCCAGATTCGATCATCCCAAATCCAAATGCATTGCCTAAACTCGTCACATGAAATACGTGAGAAATAATGCTGTACACACTGCTCATCGGGGCCAAAAATAGCATTAAAATCCCCCATAAAATAAATATTCATAATGCCCAACCCTAATATAGCCATCCACAAACGACGATGAGCTACATAGAAATTAGATGCATGAACAAAGCCATAATGAAGCTCCCCCTTGAAGTAAAAACTCTAATAACCACCAACCTGTCATCCTTGTAAAGCACGGTAGGCGTTACCGAGAAGGTATTGTTGTACGCCACCCATAGATTAAGTCGAAGACCTCCACTTCTAGCGTTTTCATCCAAAAAGTTAAGTTGAGCTTCTTCCGTAAACTAACCCTTAAATCCGAGCGCAGAATTTTGGTTCTCGCTTATCGCAACGATATCGAGTTTATATGCTCTTTGAATTTTAGCAAGCATATTCTTGGCGGGTCATTGCCCAAACCCTTTATGTTCCGTAACAACACAATCATTGATCCACTGGCTAGTTCCGTGCTTCGGCGGAAAATCCTCATCCTCACATTGATCTGCCTAACTTCGTGACGAAGCAAGCTTCATAGATGCAAGAGCCTCATTATCGACCCTTGAAGTAATAACATACGAGGTATCATGTGGCGGGAGGCCAACCTAGAACCTCCATTACCGTCTGCGGAGTGCATTGCGTAGGTTATATTCTTTAGTGATTGGCGCCTTTTCCTTTCCCCCTTTTCTCCCGAGAAGCAGATGGCCTAAGACTCGAGCTACTCGTGACCGAAGATATGATCGCAACATCCTCCACCACAGAGCCGGTGCCACGACCACACCGCCCTTCTTCCTCCATCAATAAAGAATGATTGACCTCCATCGGAGACTTGCCTATCATGTCCTCCTCTACCACTCCAGAATAGAAAGATTAGCACCTGATTAGCTTGACGACCTTCTGATCAATTTCCTCGGCCTTCAAATCCGCTAAAGCTTGAAACTCATTTTTAGACAACACAACATCATCTCGTAGGTGTATCATTCTCCCGAGGCTGGTCCCGTGCTTTCGAACCCGTCTTCATCCTTCTCGCTTGTTCCTTGATTTGTCGACCCAAGGGTTTGGCATTTAAGCTCTCATCCTCCCCTTCCGACTTTTAACGGATATACAACCATCCGGTGAATGTCCGACAATACCGCAATGACTGCAAAAAGGCAGCAATCGCTCATATTTAAGTGATGCAAACATCACCTGCTCCTCGACTCGAACATGATATAATCCTCACAACCCTTCGTCATGTCTATCTCAATCAAGACCCTAGCGTAATGACACATTGTTCGATTACGTGTGCGTTCGTCCATCTTAATAAGCTGTCCCTAGAGCGAAGCAAGAGCATGCACTATTTTAGGTTGAAAGTACTCCATGGGGATTTCGTAAATTCGAACCCATACCGCGCCAATGTGGAATTCACTTTGTATGGGTTAAAACCGCATACCAGCGTTGTAATCTTATCATTCCAGCTTCAAACTCCAAGACCTCCTATCGAGAACTCTATCTCTCGTCCGCTAGGTTAGAAAACCGAATGTTATAATAACCTCTCGCCTAACGACACTAATTGCCATTCCCCATTATACCCCAAATCTAGAAAGCTTTGAGTGTAATGCATCCAAGGAATATGGCGAATCCCCTGAGATAAAGAGAGCTTACCAATTAAGGAATGTGTCGACTCCGAAATCCCGTATTTAACGAGAGCATCGTCAACTTTGACCGAAAGAAACTCCCCTTTCCTTTGTGTCGTCATCTCAACCGAATCCATCGGAGTAGCAACTAGAGCAGCACGGGGCCGTAATGTGCGGTAAGAGGGCTAATCCTACCCCGCACAAATACCATCCCCGGTGTTAACCGAATATCAAATTCATAATTCGGGATATCAGCGAGAGGGCTCGCAGAGTATCGCTCTCCACATGATGCGTATCCTTTGACAATTTCATTAAATCAGCGGCTAGGGTTTACGCATGGGATTTCAAAAATTCAGCGAAGAGTCTTGATAGGTTACGCTTGTGACAAAGATCTTGCTCCAAAGAAGTGAAAACAATTGGCCGCCATGCCCACCGGTGGACGCCGGTTGGCAAAACCCGACGGCAAGAAAGGGATTCCAAGAAACTCGGAAAACTCCAAACCCCTAATTTTTCTTACCTCTTGTAGTGTTAGTGCACACCACAATATTTACCTCTTGTATCTCCTAGTAATTATGATTTAAATTGTATCTAGTAGTAATTTCCCATTTTAAATTAATTAAAATCAAATTTCTCCAACAAAATCTGTCGTCAGTGTATTGGAATTGATGAAAGAAGAAAATCTATCTTTTTACTTTAATTTGTTGACAATGGGATGGTCTAATCTTTTATATGAAAAGAAGATTAATGGTTGTTTAGTTTTTATTAAAGAATAACCTCACACATCTTATATATGAAAATAAATTAATAGAGACAAGAAATTTAGGATATTTTGTTTTATTTAATTTTTTTTTTTTTTTAATGTAACTCATGTATGTGAATGTTGGAAGCTTAAAGAGTGCATGATAAGTTACGGAAAATTTGGGGAGGCTTAAGGCTTGTTTTCAAGCCCATTTGAAATAATTATAATTACATTTCTTTTTCATAAAAAAATAAAAATCTACTGCTTAAGTAGTGTTTCAAAACACCACCTTAGTTTTTTCCCATATTTGTTCATACTTCAAAATATAAAAATTACACATGTGAATTATCCCACATTGAATTATTGAAAGAAGTAGGACTAATTCATAATTTTGGCGAGTTACTCCAGCTATAACCAATTGGTTTTGGGAGAATGACTTGTCTCTTTTATATATTGAGTACGCTCAATTTGTGAGACCGCACCAAGTGCACCTCAATTAATTTCTTCATGAGTGGCAAAATAAAAATCGTAATTTTTTGGACGGACAAATTAAGGAGAGTAACTTTAAAAAGTTACATTCCTCATTCCTTGAAACAATTTTTACCGAAACACAAGTTAACACATTTAATATTATGTTGGTCTTTTCTACTGTGAGGAACATTATCCGCCCTGCATAATATTAAGTTGACACATCAATGACATCATCTAATTTTTGTTTGGGGCGATATAGTTTCGCCATGAACAAATTATTAATTTTTTTAATATATATATATATATATATATAATTACTAAAATATACTTATAATATTTTAAAAAAATATTCCTCCGTCCCATTAAACTTTTCACATTTTCATTTTTCGTCCATCTTACTATAAGTTTCACAATCTTAAAATGGAAAATCCTTATAAACTCCACCATCACATGATTTTCATTAATTTACACAAAATGCTATTACTTTTTACTCACACGTACATACAACCCAATATTTTTTTTTACTTTATACATAAAATTTTACAAAATTATCCCTCAAAACCCCAATTATTATTCTTCTTTGTTAAAGTGTGTGCACTCCCTCCTATTTGTTTTTATGGGACGGAGGGAGTACATATTTATTATATTTAGAATTTTAATTTTAATTTTGTCTATAAGTGCTTTATTTACAGGAATTTAAACCATTTATGTCTCATAATTTTTATTTTATTGAAATGATCCTATAATTATTTATTGGAATTATTTAAATAGGTTCAAAAAAGTATTCCAAAATTGCAAATAGATTCATTGTGTAAATATTTGTGTGCTTCTATACAAATTTATCTTGTGTTGCACTCTTTGTTGTACAAATATTTTTGAATCTATTTGCAATTTTGAATTTTTTTAAACCTATTTGTAACTAACCCTTATTTATTTTATTGATTTAGACTCATATGTATTCAAATTTCGCAAAATTCATCGTAATTGACTGGAAAACACTTTAAGTCTTTGTTCTTTTCGGCGTGCGAAGTCGGGATTTAGGATTTGGATTTTCTCATCCTATCCACTTTTTTATTTGCAAATTCAATTCTCATCTAAATATACATCTACCCCTATTATACACCTACTTATCTAAAACTATTACATCACCTTTCTTTTCTTACATTTACTCATTATCTCTCATATATTTCATACATTTACTCATTCAATCTTCTACTCTTTATATATTTACTTATTCTATCTCCTACTTTTCTTACATTTACTCATTCTCCCTCTTACTTTTTTTTTACACTTAATCATTATTTTAATATCCATCAACAATAAAATAATACTTCATCATTACTAAAAATATTGATTTGACATAAAGTTACATCCACTCGCTTCTTCCATCCCAAACTAAAAATCTGTATTTACTATTCATTGGATTTGCCTCATCTACTTTATCTCCCTATCCGAATTTGTCAAATCTCACTCAAGCCGAAAAAAAAAAAAAACACAGCCTAAACGACATCGTTTCGCTTTACGTGTGCACATAATCCGCGAAAATGGATGACATGACATTTTATATCCACTTGACACACTTATTGGACGGCCTCACCAATTAAAATACAACATGAAAATTAAATAAATTCCACCACATATATTGAGTTAATTTAAAACAAAAATCTGACTTTAAATAAACAAATCAATATGGAATATAGAGAAAAAATAAAAGAAAAAAGAACAAGTCTAAATTTCCTCCATTGACGATGGATGCGAACAATTGACGATAAAAATAACATAAAATAGGGCTTGTTCCTAAATTAAAATTTCTTCCAAAATTTTGCTGCTGGGTTTTTGTTATCGAATACGACTGCGTTTAGTTCCCATTGATTGAGTGTTGCTCTCATGCCTATTTTGAAATTCTGGTTCAAATTTAATGTTTTTTTTTTTTTTTGGCAGGTATTTTATTTACGAGTTGATATTAATAAAATTTAAAATTGTTTTTAATATTTTAATATAATTTAAATATTTTTAATATTTTTATAAAAATTTCGATTTAATTATGATATATTTATTTAAGTATTTTTTTTTTTTTACTTTGAAAAACCTCAAATCTCTGTGTAACCCTCATTCTTATTGACCGCCCTAAATATAAGGGCGTTACTTACCTTGATATGCAATGCACTGATTACTTCAAGATTATGAAGCACCGAGTATGATTATGCAGATCTTCTAGGAAAGTTCGAGAGTCACTGACAGACCGCTTACATGGAGCAGTTTTTCTAGAAAAATTTTAGAAGACGCTCTAGAGAGACACTCTGGAGAAAGAATTTATTTTGTAATGATGTGATTTTGGTGTAATAATCTAATCAGCTTCCAAATATGATTAAAAAAACACATCTGTGTGCCAAATAGGTTAAAAAAGTTGTGTCAGCATTTTTCGCTGGAAAAAATAGGCACATGATCAACCCATGCTTGAAACAACATTGTTTTATGCCTTTTCTGGCCATTTGGAAAACTGAATTGAAGAAATTTGAATATATATGGGACTAAAATGGAATTATTTTAATAAAGGTGAAACACTACAAAAAATAGTTATTTACCGACGGATTTACCGATGAATTTTTGTTGGTAAAACTGGTCATCCGTTGGTATTTTTCTCGCCGCAAAATACCGATGGATATTCGTCGGTATTCCGTCGATAATTACCGACGAACCTATTCCGCCGTAATTAACGATGAATATTCTTCGAAAACTCGTTTATAAAAATTTAAAATTTTATAAGTAAATCTGAAATTTAAAATTTCACGGTATTTTGTCGGTATTTTATCGGTATTTGTGACGGAATTTGGTCCGTCGGTATTTCACGCTTTTTTATAGTGAAAAGTTATGGGACAAAAATAATTTAAATCGTAACAATAAAATAAATAATTATGGTATCATTTCAATAAAGGTAAAAAAGTTATGAGAGGAAAATTGTTTAAATCTCTTTCTTTAAATATAAAATGTTAATAGGGATATATGTGTAATTTTATAATTAAAACATTTTAAATTATTTTAAATAAGAAGGGTATTTTTGTCATTTATCGGTTAAATAGTAACTCGAACCCATGACCTTCAATATAGATAGTGGAGCTCCAACCACTTGAGCTATACCACTTCGTCTCATTGTATATTTAATTTAATTTATTAGTAGGAAGATGCAATATGATTGGACAAATTCTTATATGAAATATTTAACGGACTTAAGATCCGTGAAATAACCCATTAAGTGAAATTCGCGGATCCCGAGCGGGGTGGGGCGGGTCCAGGTGGATATTTTCAAAAAAAAAATCGCTCCCACATGCTCCCAGATGTTACTATTAAGTTAAACATGTGTTCAGAACGATAAATATGTGATCTTGTAAAATAAATAATAACTATTAAGTTAAACATGTGTTATCAGAACGATAAATATGTGATCTTGTAAAATAAATAATACATATATTTGTCTAAAATAATCGCCAAAATGCAAAAATAAAAATAAAAATGATTAAAAAAATCTCTAATTTTATATATGTGTTTCAAATAGGTCTCTAATCTTCGACAATTTTATTTTTATTAATAGAGTGTAATTTTATTAAGATGAGGCTAATTTGATCTCAATATTAAAGAAAAATTTTAATGTGTTAAAAAATGTTCATGGGTTTATTTGATCACCACGTATAAGATTTGGGGTAAATATGTGTTACCGTAAGAACAAATATGTGTACTAAACTCGCGCAGTTAAAAATAAATTTTTACTCTCGTATCGTGTTACTATAAGGTTAAATACGTGTTATTGTATGGAAAAAATGTATTACTATAGAACAAACTCAAGATACAATACATGGACAAATATTTTATTTTTTAAGGTCCATAGCACGTATTTGCCTTTACAAGAATATATATTTGACCTTATATTAACACGTTTGAGATTAATATTTTATTATTTTCTTTGCGCGAGTTTTGTTTTTTGAAAAAATATTTTACTATATGAACATAAACATGTTATCAGATTGAGAAAGATGTGTTATTATGTGAACAAATAAAAACAGCAGTACTTGATTGAAATATTAATTCTAGTTTAAATAGAAACAAAATTTATTATCGTAAGTTCGCATAAACTTTGTATTCATCACCGCTTAATTTTCTTCACTACTGCTTTTCATCAATCGATCATCTAACAATGGTTATTTGACAATTTTTGAAAAATTTCATTTGCTTTATCGCCTTCTTGATCGCCAGTCTCAACGCTCGTTGATTATCTATTGCGATTTCGACCTAACACGTTTCATTGTCTGTGACCCGCGAGATTTGCTCTATTTCTATTTTTAATGTAAATTTCATAATGAAATATTTCACAGGAGACTAATATATATAATTATAATATGTACAGTGCAAATGGTATAATGTAAAGTGCAATTTTTAAAAAATAAATTATACGTCATGAGATCCAATAATATTGAAAAGATTCCCTGACATGAGAAAAGACGAAACCATCATAATCTAGAAAAGTATTTATTATGTTTGGCACGTAATAACCGTAATATAGGTGTATATAAACATGTCGGCCTATTAAATGTGTGGTATTCATAAAACCATTTGAAATTATAATCTTTTTATCCATTTAAAACTCTACAATATCTTAACTTCATGATATTTTCGTTCAAAATAAAAAATCTACTACTCCTATATATATGAAAATTTTGAAATGAAGTGATACAATTATCGAAATAAATACGAATTCTGGTAAATAACTAAGATCTATCGAAATATGACAAAATCTTGTGTGAATAAATTTTATCATTAAATTGATTTTGATAATATTAATTATTTTATTAAAGAATATTAGTTATTATTATTATTATAATAATAATAATTATTATTATTATTATTATTATTATTATTATTATTATTATTATTATTATTATTATTATTATTATTATTATTATAAAGTGTTAATGTTGAATATTATTCATTGTTTCATATTAGTTGAGAGACATTAATTATTTTATTAAAGAATATTAATTGTTTACTACTCCTTTCGTCCCACCTATGGTTTTGCGCATTTATCTTATTTGTCCGTTTCACGGTTGTTTGTACATTTATAAATTGAAACACGTTTCAATTTTAACACCCGCATAATATGCATTTATTTTCATCAATGTCATTACTTTTTCAACTCAATTAACTAACTTCTTATTTTACATACACATGGTTTCTCAATTATATATTTCACTTACATATGATCAATTCCCTAAAAATACATTTTCTTAACCTCTATTCTCAATCAATTGTGCAAAAACAGATACGAAATGGAAGAACTATAAAAATTAGTTGTAAACTAATTTTAAAGTGTAACCCTCGAAACATAATACATGGAGATAAATAGAAATTATGGACCACATCAACTTCACACACATTCTAACAATAGTGAGCTCGTGCACACCAGATTGGAGCTAATTAAAACCATGCAAACCTTAAAAATATCGTGGTGGTTATTTTGTCTTATAATAATTGAGATAAACGTGTCTATCTAGGTTTTCCACATGGACCACATCCCACTATATGTACCAAATAAATTAAAAATGAAAATCAACATACCAAATACATTCTTCAACTAATTTCAGAAATGAAAAAAATGAAACAGCAACTTTTCGAATTAACAAATTAAAAATTATTCTCTTCGCCTTATACTTGTTGTGACATTTGCCTAAAAGGTTCGTCTCTCGTACTCATTGCATCATTTTCTTAAATGATAATAAAATATTTTTTTCACTTTTATCATCGCCTCAAACACTACAATATTACACCATATGTCAAGATTTTCCCCACACTAACACAATTTAATACTATTAAACAACTCTCTTATTAAAGTTGAAAAAGACTACCCTATCCCCATAAAAATAACTTATATTATTATACAACTCTTACATTAAACAAGAAATGTCACAATGAGTATGGGACGGAGGGAGTATAATTTTATATGTGACAAATTAAAGTTAAATCAATTCGAATCAACTCAAATCGGGTTGATTAACGCAATTTAACCTTGATTCGAATTGAATTTGGTTAAATTTTACAACTTTTAAAAATTACGGTCTTTAAATTGTTAGTTCGACACTACAAGAAAATAAACAATTAGCTACAAAATATTTTGTAGGCAATAATCCCACTTTTGTAGGCATTTACATTTGTCTACAAAATACAACCAAGAAAGATTGTAGAGAATTTGCTCGTAGGTAATTTGTTTGCCTATGAAAATGTAATGCGTAAGTAGTTCCATAAGCAATCGTCAATATGTACTAAAGTTATTTTCGGTTTTGCCTTTGTAGGTATTTAATTATTTCCAGCTTGTTCCGTTAGTAATTCAGAGGTGAAGTGTTGTAAAATAAATCATAAAAATTTGTACGCAAGACATAAACAATCCTAACTATTTAAGCATGAAATTAATTTTATCGAAAAATTCCATAAGTTATTTTCTAGTTGTGAGAAAATTTATGTCGTTCCTTATTTTCATAGCCCCAAAAATTATGATACTAATTTTGTCATAAGTTACTATTCTTAATTTAAAAATATTTTGGAAGAAATTTTAATTTAGGAACAAGCCCTATTCTATTTTATTTTTATTTTAAATTGAGGACAAGCCAAAAATTTAATTTTTGGTTCGCATTCATCGTCAGTTGTTCGCATCCATTGTCAATGGAGGAAATTTAGGACTTATTCTTTCTTTCTTCTTCTTCTTCTTTTTTTTTTAATTTTTTTTTCTAAAATCCATTTTGATTTGTTTATTTAAAGTCAGATTTTTGTTTGAACTAACTCAATATATGTGGTGGAATTTATTTAATTTTCATGTTTTATTTTAATTGGTGAGTCCATCCATTAAGTGTGTCAAGTGGATAAAAACGCTCTGTCATCCAAGAAATGTGTCAAGTGGATAAAAAACGCTCTGTCATCCAAAAATATGTCAAGTGGATAAAAAACGCTCTGTCATCCATATAATTGATCTATAAGATTAGAAACCCACTCATTCAAACTATATATATACGCCAAACGTGCCATAACCTCACACAATACAAGTTAAAACACTCATCCACATTCATAGTTTCTATATATATCCTATCTCCAATTTCAGGTATATATGCTAGCTTTCTATTATATTAATTAGGGTTAATTGCAAATAAAAAAATCACTACTTTAGTGTTTTTATCAATTACATGCAATATATTCTTTTTGCATTTGCAATTCAATACATTGAAGCATATGACTTTTTTCTCCAACAATTAAACGATGTGGCTCGGAGATGCTATATAGATGTTCACATAGATGCAAGTAAATAAAATGTGACTGCTTTTTTTTTTTGCAATTTAGGGATAAGTTTTGTTTTTAGGGCTTTAAGTTATGTTACTAAAGATAAAAATGTTTTTAGATGACGTTCTTTCATTTTGAAAAATGATTTTATTCGTAGCATTTACACGGACATGATCTATGCGGGCATCTCGGACAACATATTGCTTAATTGAGAATTTTATTTCGTTACCTTGATGCATAACAAGTGTTATTAATTTTTTTTTATCGGTAAATAATTCGCTCCCAAAAGGAATCGAACCTCACTAAAGTGAGAGCCCTGGCCAGGTGGGCTAAGTCACTTGATTATAACAAGTGTTATTAATGATGATTTGTAATATCATTTATTACCCTTATGCAGACAAGAAAAATGGAATACTCGAGAGAAGAACATGAATCGGGAACCAAACACTACTCGTTTTCCACAATGAAAATCGACATGGTTCGACCTCTTCCGACTAGGAAAAATCCCAAGGGATTGTACATGCTCTCAAACCTGGATCAAATAGTTCCTTACATCATTGAGGTTATTATGACATACAAGAATGTTGATATTGATGTTGATGTGTGTAAGATTTTAAAAGAGTCGCTTGAAAAAGTATTGGAGGAGTATTATCCCTTGGTAGGTAGAGTGAAAGTGGGTAGTGATGGAAAGATGGTGGTGGATTGCGATGGAGGAGGGGGCGGCGTGCCGTTTGCTGAGGCTTTTTCCGACGAGGAAATGGCGGTGGCCGTAGGCGACATTTGCATGATTGATCGGAAGGTTGCAAGAAAGCTTGTCTATCACAACCACGTGCCATATGAGACAATATTAGATGTACCACCCTTGTCAATTCAGGTATTCCCTATACATAAGCACAGTTCGAGGTAGGTTTGAATCCGATCATATCTTTATTAAAAATCCGTCACACACACACACACATATATATATATATATATATATATATATATTCATATAAAAATATTTCATATTAATATATGTGTGTTTGTACGCATACATATACATATGCTATTTTTAAGTATTAAATGTTAGTTTAAACAGTGAATTATTTAATGTCAAAATGAAGATACTTTATTTTTTAAAAATTAATTAAAAAATAATACAAAAATAGAGGAGTGGGGCAGGTTAGATCCATGGGGTTCATGGGACGGGTCTTTGAGTCCATAGATTTCTTGGTTGGGCAATCCTGGAATTGACAAAACCAAACCCCTTCCCGTTCCTTTATCATCCCTATATTTTAGTGCTTTTAATGCATGTTACGTGACAAATAACAAATCAGATGCTCCCTCCATCTTGGTATAAATTATTCATTTTTTTAACAAAAATTAAAAAAAAAAAAAGTAATATAATATAGATATAATGTTGTGAGGAAGAGAGAAGAAAAAGTAAGAGATTTAGATAAAAGTAAGGGTAAATAAGTGACATATATGTAAAATAATAAAAAAGTGTAGGAATATAAATTTAGTGTATATATAGTTGTCAAAATAGAATGAGTAACTTATAAGTAAAACATACTAAAATAAAAAAATGAAAACCTATATCGGACGGAGGGAGTATTATATTCTCTTCATTCTAGTTGTTATGAATAACAATTTCATTTTTGTTAATTGAATCTTATTTTTGCATGCATGTTGAAAACAGGTGACAAGATATAGATGTGGAGGCATGATCCTAGGAGTGAGATTCAATCATGTGATATTTGACGGTATAGGATTTGCATATTTCATGAATTCTTGGTCTGAAATTGCAAGAGGATTTTCTTTATCATTTAAGCCACATTTGGATAGATCCATATTATCTCCAAGAAAACCTCCAAAAATCAATTTCCTCCATCCTGAGTTTTTGGAAGGGCCTCTCACTCCTATACTAATACCTAATCCACTGGTGGTAACCAAGTCATTTTGCTTCACCTCGACAATGATATCCCGGCTTAGAGAATTAACTGTGGAGAACAACAACGGCGACGTTTCACGAGTTCCCACGACCTTTGAACTGATATCAGCACTTGCTTGGATATGTTGCACCAAGGCCAAGAACTTGGGCCCTGGAGAAATAAGTCAAATCTGCACAGCAGTCGATGGTCGCCACAAGTTACAACCACCCATGCCCCTAGGGTACTTTGGTAATTGCATCACATGGTCTTGTGCCCAGTCCAGAGCAGAGGATCTTACTAGCCAGCCCTTGTCTTACGCAGTGGGAATTGTACATGACAGCATCAAAGCAGTGACGGAAAACCACATCAAATCAACGATAGATTTCCATGAAATGACGAGAAAGCCACTTGGGATGGTCAACACAATGTATATCACCAAGTGGAGTAGGCTTCCTTGTTATGAGCTTGATTTTGGATGGGGAGTTGCATCGCAGGTTGCCCTGGGGGCAATTTTGGAAAATCTCATCATTTTCATTTCCCATGGAAAGGATAGCAAGAACATAGTGATTTCACTGAGCTTGCCTATTGAAGCAATGAATATTTTTCAGGAGCTCATTTTTGAAACACAATTGAAAGATAATTTAGCTAATTAAAATGAAAAATAGTACTCCCTCCGTCCGTGATTACTTTCACAGTTGATTTTTCAACCGTTTTGTGTGAGAGTTTTATCATAAGTATTATGTGTACAAAGTTGTTTTATATGAATAATATGTTAGTTCATCTTATAACCTAACATATTATTCATATAAAATAACTTTTGTACACATAATACTATGATAAAACTCTCACACAAAAACTTGAAAAGTCAACTCGAAAGTAATCACGGACGGAGGAAGTAGTTAATTTGGTAATTAATTATTATGAGCAACATGAACTTTTGGTCCCATATGTTTTTGGTTCTAATATGTGCTACTCGAAATTTATATGAAGCTTTAATTTTATGCTTGAGTTTGTTTAGTTATTGTTAGTTTGTTAACACTCCAAGAATTTCTCCAAATCGAACCCGATCTTCCATTAAAGTGAGAAATCAGGTGGCCAATTGGACTAAGCCACGTGATTGTGTTTTGACTTTACTTAATTCATCTTTTATCGAATTATTTTTTTATCATACTGTCTTAAGTTGTGTATATGAAATGATATTAATTTTTTTACTTAAGTAAATTTCTTGTATATTAAATTTTACTGTATAATTTTAAAACAATATTAATATTTTTTAATAAAATAATTATGACTATTAATATATATATATATATATATATATATATATATATATTTTCAGTAAAATTAATTCTCAAGTTACAAACGGATTTTGAGGGGACCAATATTATCCTAATAAAGTAACCAATAACCTCTACACATCAACACAGATCTCACGTGGCTTATACGGTAGATCACGTGGCCTATATGATTTTATGCAGAGATTGCTACTACTCAATAGTCAATACTCAATACTCATGGGCGTGACAGTTGTTCACTTGTTCTCCATATATAAAACACCTTTTTCACAGTTTTTATCATTTCAAAATTCGGAAATCAAAATTAATTTTGTTAAAATTGCAATAATTCTATTGTAATGTGACATAGAATGAAATATGCAACTAATGTAAATATAAAAAAATGTACTCCTCTGCCTCACACGTTAGTTTTTATACTTTTCTTTTAATTTGTTCTTTAAAAAAGGAAACCCTCCTTAAACTCCAAATTTCACAATATTCATATATTTACACAAAATGTCATTACTTTTTATATTCAATTCAACCATTTCTCTTACTTTAATAATAAAAGTTTACAAAATTATCCTTCAATACTCCACTCATTACACTTTTAATTTCTTAAAATGCGTGCCCAAATTAGTATGAAAACTAACTGGAATGGAGGGAGTACAAGGGATCGATGGTGGTTTGCGCCGGCTCATGCATGGTGGAGATAGACTCGAAAATCCTCGCAAACTCTCGACGATCTGTATGGTAAAGATGATTCGACCGCTTCTTTGATTGTGGATGACATTTTGGCAATGACAGAGGAATTAGGCTATGTTAAAGTCTCCCACGTGAAACACGAGGCAAACTTCTTAGCTTAATGTGATATTTACTATTCGACACGTTTTAATGTAAAAATTATTTAATAATATAAATTATTCAATTGTTCCCTTTAACGCGTGATCAAATCAATCTTAAAGTAATCCAATTTTTCCCTTATTTTTAATTTACTCATTTTGAGATGAATCGTATGTTGAATATTTACACATTAAAGGTTACTCTTAAATTTGTTGTGTTTAAATAAATAAAATTGTAGCTTGATTTTGCTGATTTTCCATTAAATTCAAAATTCTACGTTTGGTCTCATAAAATATCAAATTACTGTAAGAGCATGTATCATTAGCTTTCATATTTCATGATTGTAATATAAATATTTTTAAAATAAAATATAAAAATATTTTAATAAACTTAATTTAGGAATTACGAATTAAGTAAGTCTAAAAATTATCTAATTAATAAAGAATTCATTTTACTATTAATAACTTATAGATTATGACGTGTGATTTAATGAACCTATAAACTATTTTTATGTTTGATACGTAAAAATGTACCTCAATTTTCCCGCCTTTGAAAAATGACGCGGGTAATTCAAACAACACAATCGAATCCGCCTTCTTCTTGAGTGAAGAAACTTGCAAAACACGCCGGAGGGTTCTCCGGCGTAGGCACTCCGACGCTCAAGTCGAGCATCGAGAAAACTCAAGAAATTATATTCGATAAGTACGTAAGTTGAGTGCGTAGTGATTGTGTACAGCTTGATTGGATGTGATGTACTATATATATCAATACTTACGGTGGTTTTTCCTTTCTTCACAAGTCAGCACGTCGACCTCGTTCCTTGATCATCGTGCATTCTCTCGCTCAATCAACGCTTATTTCTCTCCCTCACAAGTAGTAGTTGTGTTCTTTGGAAAGGGTCTATGCCTTGATCCATAATTATCTCCTTTCTTGTTAGCGAATAAGGATATTCCCCGCCTGCGCGTATACTCTTCTATCTCACCTCTTTTGGGCCTATTTTACCAAGAGCCCATTTGACTCTATTTATCCCTTTCTCGGGCTTCAATGGGCGAAAATAATATGCTCCCTTATTGGGCTCTGCCTGACCGAAAGACTAATAAGGTCATTCTCACTATTTATTCGAATTCACTCGTGGAGGTGGGCTGGATCTGCTTCAGCCGACTCTCCGCACTCCATTATGAAACCGGTGTCCAAATGTCTCCGAGCTCATAAAGGCCTATCTCTTACCCGAGAAGGGGCCTACCTAACGGGATTATCTCAATTAACATGACTCGCCCAAGAAAAGAGGTTAAGCTGGCTATTGGGTCATTCCTTCCTTGGGCCTCGCTTATAAAATACCGTATCAACCACTCCCCCTACTCTAGCGAGTCACGTCCCGACCGACTAGAGTAGAGAGGAAGGGAATGCCCACCCACCTCCGGGGTGGGGCGAGCCTTCCTTTTCGAATCCCTCCGTAATCTCGGCGATCCTCGTTTCCTTTGCTGTCAAATTCCCAATAACTTCTCTGAGACTTTTTCGATTCCCATTACTTGCTATTGTACACATTCGTCTTCTCTTCACCGCCTTCCATAGAAGAAGCTTGCAGTTCCTCTCGCGTTATTCCCTCTTCCTCCAAAAAGCTCCTCGAATTTCGCCTCCGCGAACCCTATCCTCCTCATCACTTCTAATTTATCTTTCCCTTTCTCGATTTACGGTTTTGTTTTTCTTTGATTTATCTCTGCTCGTCATGCCCTCCACGGACCTTTCCTTAACCTCTTCCGATCCAAAAACTCGCCTCGCAGCTCTTTCCACTCCATTACCGATCACTCTTCGACTCCCTCCCTTCCTTCTCCGGAAAAAATCTTCCATTGGGACAACCTCTATGGCCCCACCAAGCTTCATCAAGAAGACTTGAAAATTTATCACGAGGATGGGTTAATTCCCTCGTCTTATCATATCTCCCTTCCTAAACCTTCCGATCGCCCCAACTTGGCCCCGACTCTTGCCTCACCTTTTGGCATGCGCAATTCAAGCCGGCCCGAGGCTGCCCATTCCCAAGTTTCTTTATCAAATCTCTAACCTCTATAAAATCCCTCTGAACCAATTCACTCCAAATGCCATACGCATGATGATCTCGCTTTTATGTTTTGATCAAGGGGAACGGGGTAAGCCTAGACCGACTTGTTTTTCTCCCAGCTTTTCTCAGTAAATCATCGGGTCCTTTCTTCTACGTCTGCAGCTCGCGTTAAAGGTCGGTGCACCTTCCTGGGTAGTATTGGCAATATTAACAAAGAATGGCCTAATTTTTACTTCTTCGTTTCCCCTTCCCATCCATGGCCTTTGGTTAATCGGAAATGAGTTTATAAAAACCCATTGCCTCCCGCTCCTTCACCCCGCATTCACTCCACTGCCAATCAACAAGTGATTCAAAACTGAATTCTTATGTCAAGACTTCCGGTATTTCGACCTTCCCGATCTTTGCTCCAACCCTCGTTTGCTATCCTTTTTCAAATTCAACCCCAAGAAGATTCCATTGGAATCGCGATGGTAATGACCTCATTCTCTCTTGTATGCATCTATATTTATTAACTTTACTATCTAACCCTTTTGGGTGCTACGCCTGCGAATGCGTAAATGTCTTGGTTAGCGAAGGTAAAGACTAACCCCGCCGAGTCTCGCCAACTATGTTCCTCCCTCTCGTTGTTGGTGAACCGATGATGCTATCCCTCTCGTCTTCTCGCTTCTCATGATGGTACCGAGAAAGATATTACCCCACCGCCTCTAAAAAGACCCGAATCGGGAAGGGCAAAACTCAAACTAGCCAGAATCGGCCCGCTCGAGGAGGCTACCCGCTGAAAGTATCCAACCCGCCGAGCCAAGGTGTCACTCCTGGCCATTGGACGTAGATACTCATCCTCCCGGATCCTCTACCTCCAAATTTTTCAGCGAATATGTTTCTTCTCAAGAGTGTGATCAAATGCCGCAACTCCCCCATCGGCAAAAACACCAAGCTGCCAATCACTTTGCCAAGGTATTCGCCTTTCTTATTATGAGTCTTCCTCGCACGTATGTTTCATATTTTAAATAATGTGCTTACCCGTCTTTCCTCCTAGTTAGGCGTCTTTGCTTTCGTGTATGTGGAATTCTTCCCACCTTCTACCTCGCTTCCGAGGTTCAAGAGCTAGAGGCCTCCCCGGCTTCGGAAAGGAAGAAGAGCGCTGCGTCCCGGTCCCGCATCAAGAGGTTGGAGTCCGAGATGGACTCCATGAGGAAGGAGCTTTTCTCGGAGAAGTCAGCCCGTGTTCTAGCCGAGAAGGAGGCAAGCGACTTATCGGTTCACTATGCCCTCCAGAATCCAAGATTCACCAGAGGCCCTTTTAAAGGGTGCCAGTTATGCCTTGACAATCTCTTCCTGACGGAAATGGGCCAGACCTTCTTGCACTCGCTTCGTACCTCCCTTCGTGACATCTATCTCCATCATTCGAAGTTTTACGGGTGACATGGGCCCTCACATCCGCCACTTTTATGAATATGGTTTTGACGTGGTCGTAAGACAAAGCATTCGACCCCTCTTTCTCTGGAGTTTATGACAAGGAAAGCCCCATTGCCGACTCCGCCTCCGCCTCTAGCTTTTCGAGGAGATCCCACTCGTCCTATTGAGGAAGCATGGTGGCTTCCCGTTTTCAAGCAAACCATTTCGTCCCTACCGAAGTCGGACCTTACTCTTGCGGCCTTAAGCCCGATGAAAGATCCTATGTATCCCGCTATCATCGATCACCCCACCTCCCCGAGGAGGCTTGCTTGGCTCGAGCCCTTGATGGTGAGGTTGCTTTGGGAGCGGAAAGGATGAACTTCCCCCTCTTTCCCGGCTTAATCACATTTCTTGAACATTCTTTTAACCTTCGCAAAAACATTTCTATGCTTTTTGGTACTTACCGCAATCAAGTTGGGCACTGGATTTCTTCCCCACTTCGATGGGTATTTCTTTTTACACTTACATCCCCGTGTGTTGTATATGCTTGCTACTGCTATTTAAGCCTCTATATTATCTCTTTTATCTTTCCCTTGCCGGGATTTAGTTGCAGATGTTTTAGGATTTCTTCCTTCTAATTTCGCGAATCCCTTCACGTTCCTACAATCGGGATTCGTCCTTAACTTAGTAGGGCATTTAGGATCTCGGCGTATATACCTTTACATGTTCATATGCTAGGTGTATCGCCAATAATTTAGCTTCAGAAAACCCCTCCTCCCGGATAGCGAGGAGATGTTTATATGTTTATATACCTTTTACATGTCCATATGCTAGGTGTATCATATATAGATGTTTCTTGATTTCGCTCGCTTTCAAACTCTTTCTAGTAGTCACTAAACTTATCAAGTCTAACTTAGTAAATATTGGGAAGTTATTTCTTAACTTCTCTTCTCGGATTAGCCCTCTCTGGCGCTAGTTAAACTGATCGCGTTTAACTTAGTTTTTTTCTGAAGTTATTTCTTAACTTCTCTTCTCGATTAGCCCTCTCTAGGCAATCGGTTAAACTATTCGAGTTTAACTTAGTTTTTTTCCCGGTTATCTCTAAACTTCTCTTCTCGATTAGCCCTCTCTGGGCAATCGGTTAAACTATTTGAGTTTAACTTAGTAAATCTTTCAAGTTATTTCTTAACTTCATTTCTCGAATCACCCTCTGCAGGCGATCATTAAACTAATCAAGTTTAACTTGGTAAATTTTTCAAGTTATTTCTTAACTTCATTTCTCGAATCAGCCCTCTCTCAGGCGGTTAAACTATTCGAGTTTAACTTAGTAAATTTTTCAAAGTTATTTCTTAACTTCATTTCTCGAATCACCCTCTTTGGGCGATCGGTTAAACTAATCAAGTTTAACTTGGTAAATTCTTCAAAGTTATTTCTTAACTTCATTTCTCGAATCAGCCCTCTCTTAGGAATCAGGTTAAACTATTCGAGTTTAACTTAGTAAATTTTTCAAGTTATTTCTTAACTTCATTTCTCGAATCACTCTCTCTGGCGATCGGTTAAACTAATCAAGTTTAACTTGGTAAATTTTTCAAGTTATTTCTTAACTTCATTTCTCGAATCAGCCCTCTCAAGGCGGTACGGTTAAACTATTCGAGTTTAACTTAGTAAATTTTTGAAGTTATTTCTTAACTTCATTTCTCGAATCACCCTCTTCGGGCAGCCGGTTAAACTATTCGAGTTTAACTTAGTAAATTTTTCAAGTTATTTCTTAACTTCATTTCTCGAATCAGCCCTCTCAAGGCGGTCGGTTAAACTAATCGAGTTTAACTTGGTGAATTTTTCAAAGTTATTTCTTAACTTCATTTCTCGAATCAGCCCTCTCTTCGGCGCTTAGTTAAACTATTCGAGTTTAACTTAGTAAATTTTTCAAGTTATTTCTTAACTTCATTTCTCGAATCAGCCCTCTCGGGCAATCATTTAAACTATTTGAGTTTAACTTAGTAAATTTTTCAAGTTATTTCTTAACTTCATTTCTCAAATTTCCAAACTTAGTTTAATCTTCTTCGATCAATTTATCACAAAATACTCATATTCTCAAGAAATGAAGGGTCTTTTCGAAAAGTTCCTTTATTCGCTTACTCAATAAACTTGTAAATGACAACAAACTCCTCGTAATTAATGAAAAAACTATTTCCATTAGATGATAAACAACGGGTGTCTCGATCATAATCAATCAATGTAAGTCACAACTAACTTACGCGGCCCTTTAAAAAACCTCCCTATGGTAAAACTGGTGGGAAACCCATAGGCGGGAGAAAAAGAGTACCAGAGGGACCAAATTACATCAAGGTACTAAAAATAAAAGACATAATCGAAATAAAAACAAAGGAGAAAACCCGCCTACTTGCAGAGAGGTGGGATATTCCCTCAAATATAGAATTTCTTCAAGCGGCACACATTCCAAGGCCGTGCCAGCCGATTTCCTTCCATGTCCTGGAGCTCATATGCCCCTCCTCCCGTAACTCTAGTTATCTTGTACGGTCCTTCCCATTTCGGGTCCAGCTTTCCCACATTCTTCAAAGCACCCGCTGGCGAAGTACTGCATCTCTGGCTCGGACCTTCGCTAATCACCTTCTTGTCATAGGACGCCTTTATCCCGCTCTTGTATTTTTCAGCTCTCGGATGTGCAATTTCTCGCTCCTCTTCTAGCATGTCTAAATTCTCTCGCATCAAGTCCTCATTCCGGCCCTCTTGGAAATGAGCCGGCCGGTGGGTTTCCATCCCTATCTCACTGGGATGACTGCTGCCGCCCGTACACTAGGTGAAATGGGGACTCCTCCGTAGCCTCTCTGGGTGTCATCCGGTAGGCCCATAAGACGGACTCCAACTCCTCCACCCACCTTTCTCGGCCCGATCCAGTAGGGCCCGTATTCCGCTCAAAATTGTTCTATTCGCCACTTCCACTGGCCATTCGTCCTGGGTGAGCCACCAAAGCAAATCTTTGGGTAATCTTCATGTTATTGCACCATGCATGCATTGAGGCTCCCATGAATTGAGTCCCATTATCTCGATACCAAAATTTGAGGTATCTCGAACTCCGCAACATATATTTTTCCATAGAAAACTAATAATGTTACCTTCATCAATTCTAGCTAGTGGTGTAGCCTCGACTCCACTTCTTTGAAATAGTCCACACGACTACCAAGAATTTCCTCTCGCCCTATTGCTATCGGGAAGGGTCCCATTAGGTCAATGCCCTACTTCACAAATGGGCAAGGTGAATACATAGCTCACATCTCCTCGGCAGGAGGTGGATTAACGGCCCGTGCTTCTGGAATTTCTCACACTTTTACCCACTCTTTAGCGTCCCGCTCATCGTAGGCCGAGAAATAGCCGGCTCTCGAGCTTTCCGAACAATTGCCCTAAAACCCGCATGGCCGCAACATCCTTCATGAATATCTTTAAGAACATACCGCCTTCCCCTGTTAGATAAGCATCTCGTAGGGTTGCGTGAAGGCTCGTTTGTACAACCTCGTCTCCGATTATCGTGAATCGGGCTCTCCATCTTTGTGCCTTCCTCCCGTCTGGGCATGAGTCGGGATCTCGTAATACTTTAACAATCTCCGTCCTCCAATCATCTCGTGGATCCTATAGCTCCCACCGAGGGTATTATGGATTCTTTCTCTCGCGGTTACCACAAGAACCTTCCCTCCCCGCCTCCAGGTGTGGCGGAGCTTGCCGCTTTAGATAAACCGTCCGCCTTTGCATTTTTCTCTCGTGGTATCTACCTTACTTCAAAAGAAGTAAACCGAGCTCGTAATTCTGCTACTCGTTGGAGGTATGCAATCATTTTTTCGTCCTTAGATTCATATCCGCCATCGACTTATCACGCCACCACCGGAAGTCCGAAAATAAGATTACTTGTCGGGCTCCCGCTTAGCTACCATCTCCGCCTCCGATTAAGGCTTCATATTCTCGCGCCATTATTAGAGGTGAGGAATTCAAAACTTACTACAAATTGAATTCCATGTCCATCTGGATCAATGATCACTATCCCTGCTCCACTTCCTTGGGTTGTCACCGAACCATCCACGTACACCTTCCATTCTTCCTCTCGCCTCTCGAGTCAGTGGGTACCCTCCTGGATGAAATCGATAAGGCTTGTGCTTTAATGGCCTTTCCGGGTTCGAAGTCCACATCGTACTCCCCACTCGACCGCCCATTTAACCATCCTACTCGAGAGGTCACCGCCAATTATCTCGCTTCAAGAGATAATTAGTCCGAACAATGATTTTGTGAGAGAGGAAATAGGGTCGTAACCTCCGGTCAGTAACCATTATGGTAAGAGCCGCCTTTTCAATTTCGTAATATCTTTCTTCCACTCCTTGGATGAGCTTACCGACATAATAGACGTGTTTCGGATCGACCCCTCCTCCTTGACCAAAGACGGAACTTAGTGAGACTTCCCTACAGAGAGGTATAGGTAGAGAGTCTCTCCTGGGATCGGCTTAATCAAAGCATAGGTAGTTGAGCTAAGTGTTGTTTGAGCGCTTCAAAGGCTTGTTGGCACCTACTCCCCCATTCGAAGTGGGTTTCCTTCCTCAAAATTCTCAAAAAAGGATAACTTTTTCTCGCCGACTGGCTATAAACCGACTCAAAGCCACGATCCTCCCATTCAATCTCTCGGAGTTCTTTAATGTTCGTAGGGGGTTGCATGTCCAACACCGCTTTCACATTGGCTGGATTCACCTCGATTCCTCGCTGCAACCATATACCCCAAGAATTTTCCCGCCTTGACCCCAAAGGAGCACTTAACCGGTTCAACTTCATTCCATTCATGCGGATTACCCGGAAGGCTTCCTCCAAGTCAGCCACGTGCCCTTCTCGCTTTCATGCTCTTCACTAGCATGTCGTCTACATATACCTCCATATTCCTTCCTAGCTGGTTTCAAATATTTTATCAACCATGCGTTGATAGGTGGCTCCCGCATTCTTCACTCCAAAAGACATTCTAATATAGCAAAATGTTCCACAAGCAACAATAAAACTTACTTTGGGAATATCTGCGCAGGAGGATTTGTATTTGATGGTAGCCTTGATATGCGTCCATCATGCTTAACAACTCCAACCGGACGTGGAATCCACCAACCGGGTCAATTCGGGGTAGCGGGTAGTGATCCTTCGGACAAGCTTTGTTTAAGTCCCCGAAGTCCACACACATCCTCCATTTCCCGCTCGGCATAGCTACCAGACGGCATTCGCCACCAAAGGGAAATCGTATCCACGGATATGTCCTGTCTCTAGCAGCTTTTGGACCTCCTCCTTAATTATCATGTCTTTTTCCGGTCCAAACACTCTAAGCTTCGTTTGACTCGGCCTGGCATTGAGGTGATGTATTGCTACTTCGCCGGGATCCCCGTCATATCCTTGGGGAAAAAGCGAACACGCCCGCGTTCCTCCTTAGTGCAAATATCAAATCTTCGTCAAAGTGGGTCCCACTGGGCCCCGATTCTGGTTGTAAAACCTGTCTTTTTGGGAAACAACTCCACCATCATGAGCTCCCCCGTCTCGCCTCTATCCTTGTACCTTCACTCTTTGATATCTTGCATTTTTGGCCTCCTGATCTCCCTCCTTAGTCCTAGCTGTGCCACGATGAAACTCCTTGTCCGCCATTCTAATGTACCTCGACATAGCATTTTCTTGACTGCAAGTGGTCCGCCACCATCTCTCCCACCTCATCCTCTACTCGGGAATTTCATTTTCATATGAAATGTAGAAATAATAACTGAAACATATTTAATATAGGTCTCCCAAAAATCATATTGTAAGATGATGGTGTATCTACAACTAGGAAATCAACCATCATTACCCGCCTCCCGGGTGCTTCACCAAGCCCCACCCGGAGGGTTACTCGGCCTAGGGGATGAATAGTCCCTCATGTAAATCCGTATAAGGTCAGTATCTACTGGCCACTGGGCATTCAAGTTCATCTTCTTGAAGAAATCCAATAGTATGATATCTCGCCGAACTTCCCGTGTCCATGAATATTCGCCATCAGATACCCGGCTACATCCGTAGTGATAACCAAAGGCATCACTACGAGGGTTTCCGTCTGCCCCCATCTTCGTGTCTCAAGTGGATGCGGGAGTGATCCCCACTTGGCCTACCTCCTTCTCGGTCGGCATTCTGCTGCGTTTCTTCTATTTCCTCTCGCAAGATCCTTTCTCCCGCCTTGTGAGCTCGAAATGAGTCTCCCTCGGTCGGTCCTCCTACTATCATCTAGACCAGTCCTCTCTTCGAGGGGGTCGGTCCTCCCGCCTCGTTCTTGGGTGCCTTCCCTTTATCATCTCGCCTTCATCTCCGAATCTTTCCTCTTTTGCCCTCTTGAGCCACTAGGTCGGTCACGGTAGACAAATTCCTTCGTATGACCCGCCTGGATCATTCATTCAATTTCGTCTCTCAAGTGGGAAATAATTGTTAGTATCATGGCCATATTCATTATGAAATCTACAAAACTTATCTCGATTTTGGCTTCATAGGACATCTACTTCGTGACCATGGAAATTTCATGTCGATGGTCCGCCGCTACCTCCAACAACTCGGTTCTAATTTGAGAGGGGTATATTTCGAACCTTGGTCTCGGGTCCCGCCTGGCCGGGTTCTTTTCGCCTCCGATGTTGCATCCTTCTTGGCTGGCTCCTTTTTCTTTTCTAACCCGAACGGTTTTACCTCCGCCCTCTTAGCCTTTCCCGACCTCTTCCAGCGTTACATATTTCTTCGCTCGGCAAAGTAGTTCGTCAAAGGTCCTCACCGGCTTTTTAGCCGAGGAGGAAAAATGATCTCCGTCTCGGAGATTGCCGGTGAATGCGTTAATCTTGACCTCGGGGTGGCAGTAGGTACCTCCAAGGCCGCTTGGTTGAATCTTTTCATGAAGGCTCGCAGACTCTCACTTTCTCCTGCTTCATGTTGAAGAGCGTCAATGTGGCCCTTGGCTGTCGTCTAGCACCGCGAATCGGGTGGAGAAAGAGTTCACCGAACTCCTCAAAGGATCTCGATTGAGTTGGGCTCGAGCCGGCCGAACCACTGCTGGGCCGCTTTTGATAAGGTGGTTAAGAAAACCTCGCACTTTACACCCTCCCCATATCGATGGAGGAGGGCAGAATTCTCAAATCTAACTAAATGATCATATGGGTCGTGTGCCATCATATTCGTAGTTCAATGGCTTAAAGTTAGTAGGTAACTCATCCTGTAAAATATTTTCGTAAAATTGACAACCTATTACCGGTCGAAATGTACTAGCCCAATTTTTCATCTCGTTGCTTCATTGAGTCCATCTGTCTCCTAAGAGACTTCATCTGCTTGTTCATATCTTCGAAATGGGTATCTCTTATTCCTTCCTCCACATCCTCAACTTTGCTCCCTCCTCGCCGTAGGCGGCCGTTTCTCCTTTCCCACCTGGTCTCTCCTCACCGCCGGTCTCACTCTCGATGCCACCTGTCTCTTTTCACGTCCATCTCGGTCCGGGACATCTTCCTGGTTCCTAGATTCATACTCCCACCTTCTCTCGCCATGAGGCTCCTCCGCTTGCTCCCCTAGCCGGGATCGGGTGCGTCTGATCCGGCTCTCTCAGCCTTCCCTTGTAGGTGGGATATTTCCTCCGCCATGGCTCTAGCAATTATCTCGCCCAATTGTTCCCGATCATAGCAATAGTGGCAGCGGGTGCTGGTGCTACGTGGGTGAAACCAAGCAGGTGGGACCGCCACGGATACATTCTCACGTTCAAGCATTCCTAGCTACTTCGGCCAAAGGGATTCCATCGGGAATCTGATGGGGAGGCGGTGGTAGGTCGACCCCCTCCCCGGGCTGCGATCTGCCTAATAGTGGGCTCCTCAGAGCCGGGTTTTCATTCCCATCCGAAGTGATGGGAATAGGTGTCTCCTCACTTAGTGAGATTGATGGTGGCGCAGGGATAGGAGCTACTTCCATATGACATGGAGTCGGGAAGCACCTTCCTTGCCTTGGTACTAGAGCAATTGGTCTCATCGATGTTCGCTCACCTCCCATGGTGATCACGCCTGCAAATCGAAAAAGAGGCGTAAACTCACGCCTCAACTCTCCTCTTTCCCACGAGGGTGCCAAATGATACGTAAAATGTACCTCAATTTCTCCGCCTCAAAATGACGCAGTAATTCAAACAACACAACCGAATCCGCCTTCTTCTTGAGTGAAGAAACCCGCAAAACACGCCGGAGGGTTCTCCGGCGTAGGCACTCCGATGCTCAAGTCGGATACCGAGAAACCCAAGAAATTATATTCGATAAGTACGTAAGTTGAGTGCGTAGTGATTGTGTACCTTTGATTGGATGTGATGTACTATATATATCAATACTTACGGTGGTTTTCCCATTCTTCACAAGTCAGCACATCCGACCTCGCCCGATCATCGTGCATTCTCTCGCTCAATCAACGGTTATTTCTCTCCCTCACAGCCGTAGTGGCCGTGTTCCGGAAAGGGTCTATGCCTTGGTCCATAATTATCTCCTTTCTTGTTAGCGAATAAGGATATTCCCGCCCGGCCGGATACTCTTCTATTCTTTTGGGCCTGCTTTTACCAAGAGCCCATTTGACTCTATTTATCCCTTTCTCGGGCTTCAGCGGGCGAAAATGATATGCTCCCTTATTGGGCTCTGCCTGACCGAAAGACTAATAAGGTCATTCTCACTATTTATTTGAATTCACTCGTGGAGGTGGGTCGGACTCGCTTCAGGCCGACTCCTCCAAGCCCATTATGAAATCGGTGTCCAAATGCCTCCGAAGCTCATAAAGGCCCATCTCTTACCCGAGAAGGGGCCCAATCTAACGGAATTATCTCAATTAACATGACTCTTGCCCAAGAAAAGAGGTTAAGCCGGCTATTGGGCCATTCCTTCCTTGGGTCTCGCTATAAAATACCGTATCAATGTTGTATTTTGGTAATTTGTTAATTTATAATTTGTATTCTTTGTAATTTCTAAATTAAATAATGAGTCGGGTTTTATCTTCAAATTGTTTATTTATTTAAATGCTTAATAAATTTTATTATTATATATTATTTGTTAATCTTCTTTCTAAAATAAAATCGATTCTCTTTTGATAATTTTTTAATTAAGTCATATACTTTTTAAGGTAAGAGGTAATGTTTTAGTAATTAATTATTGTAGTATTAATTTATTTTTCAAGAGTCAAAATTTTTACATATAATTTGTTTTCCAATATTGGTCAAACTTTCATGTATAATTGACACATGTAATTCATTAACCAATAATAACATTACATAATTTTTTAAAATAATCTAATTATTTGATATTTCGATGCATAATATTACACTAGCAAATAAATTACACCTATTTTTAAATTCACCGAATATGACACATGAATACTAAAACTCTCTATTAGTATAAAAGATCGAGAGATTAAGAATTACATTAAAAAAGGTGTTTATCTAAAGAAAGATTATAATTGTTCTCGACGAGTTGTCATACTTCAAAATAGTTCAAAATGTCATCATTGTTTATATTTAAAAACACGTCTCTCTCTATATATAACTAACTAAGCTATAAAAAAATGATCTTCAATGCTATGTCATAGCTTGTTCTTCACATAAGTCAACTCTGAAAATGTTCTTCTCATTCTTATTGTTGTCATAGAAAAGATCAACTTCATCTTTCTAATTAGACAACACTACATATTTCATGCTTATTTATCTCAACAAGTTTCATGAAAAATCCTCCAAATATCTTTCAAGCCCTGAAATCTATCATCTTTTCTCATATCGTAAATGAAATTATCAAGTTTATCCTCAAAACACACAACAACAAAAGGATAATATTTTATTTATAACTATCAAATTCCACATGGCCTTATAGTGATAGAATGAGAGCTAGAGAGAGAAAGAGAGTGTGGGAGCGGAGCGGGGTAGATTTTAGGAAACCCTTTGTCGAGCGTAATCCGGTGAGGTAAAAATCTTTCCCTAACCAAGTTATCCTTTACCAAAACCCTAGAAGGACAGATAAGTTGCAGGTAGAGAATGATAATGACCGAGCTCAAGATTAGGAGGACGCCCTCTTTTGGGAAAAGGTTCGAAGGGGAGGTGTGATTGAAACAACGTCATTTTTCTTCAAGAACTTCCTGCACCAATGCAACATGGAAACACTAAGAGATAAATTCATGATCATGGCAAGGTGGTAGACATCTTTTGTCCCAAAAAGAAGGATAAGGAGGGAAGCGCTTTGGCTTTGTTAGATTTGCTCCGTGCTTTGCAAAGGAACGTGTTCTAGAGGACTTGAACAACATCCTGGATTAGTAGTTATAAACTTCGTGTTTTTTCCAAAATTTGAGAGGAATCATTCGGTTGCAAGGGTGGCAATCAAAATCGTAATCATTTTGCCGCTAATAGTGGAGTAAGGGTTACGCCTAAATCACATGCGAGATAAATTTACTGGTGGTCGAGGACCGATAAAACGAGAAGATGGGGTACCGATTCGGATAAAAGAAAGTGTTGTCCGATTTTCTACGACGGAAGAAGAGAGGTCTTGGTTAAAGGACTGTTGACGGGTCGTTAAAGGAGGATTTCTCGTGGCACGGTCACATAGAAGAATTACTTAGTGAATGTGGTGGATACGTTAGGATCGGATATATTGGAGACAACGTTGTAATCATGCACAATAATTCTGCAAAACCACTTAAGGAGATGATTGAAGGACTTGATGAATGGTTTTCGTATTGGTTTGAATGGTGTAGACCATGAAAACCGGTGGATGTCACCATAAGAGACTTGTTTGGACGCGGTGGTATGACATCCCAGTTCATGCCTAGGGTCCTAGATTCTTTAAATCCTTGGCTGCAAACATCGGATCATTCATCAAATTAGATGAGGACACCGACCATAAGTCTCGAATGGATGCTAGAGTTATTTTCTCACAAATTACTTAAGGATGTAAACTAGATTTTCAAAGTCAAGGTGGATGCTGATCTATATTCTATTAGGATAGTTGAGGAAATGGATACGTGCCTTGCTCATGGAGAAAGAATTGATCAAGCTAATAAAAATGATCTCGAATCCCGGTGGTCGGATAACCCGATTTCACCATGATTGAACCGCGGATGCATCGGAGTATGAAATAAGTGAGTCTCTATTGGTATCGCCGGCAAAATCGGAGTCGGTCTCGGTAATTGGAGAAACAATTCTTGAGAATGGAGATTTGGAAGGCGGAAAATGATGATATCCAAAGGTCGAAATCATCACATTTCAAATTCGCGGAAGTTAAAAGGTCGGCCTTGGTGCATGGGAAGAATTGTTTGAAAAGAGAGGAAACGTGAAGCTTAAGCAAAGAAAAAAATGGCTTAGTGGGTGTTAACGGGCTGGAAGTGGGGAAGACTCTAGCATCTCGCTCAGTGTGTAGAGCCCAGCTTGATTAAGGATCATACCGAATTAAATCCTTTGAACCCAAATAAATGGCCCAATGTTGTAGAAGCTTTTGGGCCCAAAGTTGTTGTTGAATCTAGGCCCAAGAATAATGTTCCCGATGAGAATCGCGTTCGAAGCCCAAGATTTTAGTTGCCTCGGTCAATCCTGTTTCACCGACTGGGTCAACACAATCAATTAACCCGATTTTGAATAATGATGCTTTAGCCCTAGATTCGAATTTGTGTTGCTTCAACCGATTGAAAATGAGAAATGTTGTGACTCTATTTCGAACTTAGATGCGATCCCTAATTCGTCTCATACCAAATTTTTACTCGAGAGTTCTCGCCATGGTCGTGGATGCTCCGCCGCCGCGAAAAGTGTGTCAAAAAATTGAAGGAAAGGCAGGAGAAATCTCACTCTTTTAAGGAATTTATTTCGATATTGTTTCGGAGGAAGATATGGAGGCGTAAAAGAGATCTCGAAATAAAGGCAACATAGGAATTCAAATTTTGACCGCAATTCAGAGAAAGGAGGAAGCGATTGAGACAATAAAATTGGGGAAGGAATTAGGTATCGCATCAAGCAGGTTCGAATTAGAACTCATTAATAATTTGATTGAATTGGAAGAAAGTGCACAAGAGTTGCGTGGGAAGGATAAGGAGTCGAAGGATGGGGTTAATTAATGAAGATCCTCTCATTTAACGTGAGAGGCCCGGTGAGCAAATTTTTAAAGAAGAAGGAAGTTAGGAGTTGATTCATAGTTATAAAATTGACTTTTGTTGTTTGCAAAAGTCAAAGCTCGATAACGTTAACGATGGAATTTGCAACATTATTTGGGGAGATGGAAGACATTGTTCGGCATTTAAGGAAGCCATAAGAAGATCTGGAGGAATTATTTCCATTTGGGATGTAGAGGTATTTTCTGCTCTCGGTTCTCGGCATATGGAAGGTGCTTTAATCGTTAATGGGTTGTGGGGAATTGAAAGATTACGGTGTTGCCTAATTAATGAGTATGCACCATGTGATGTTTCGAAAATTAAATCTTTGGGATAGAATCGCTTGTGTAATCCAACAAAATGCTTTGTTGTGTGTTTGTGTCACCGGGATTTTAATTCAATTCACATGGATTCTCGAAAGAGATGGGAGTCTTGACTTATAATTCCAGAGATATTAGTGGCTTTGATGATTTTATTAGGAGACTCAGCTTGCATGATCTACCACTCCATGGCGTAAATTACACCTGTACATGCACCTAATGGGAAATATAAAAGTAGAATTGACAGAGTGATGGTGAATTCTCAATGGATGTTGAAGTTGCCAAATTCTTTTCGTAAAGGACTAAACGTTCGGTGTCGGACCACCGTCCTATTCTTCTTGAAGTCAAGGTGAGAGACTGGGGCCCCAAGCCTTTTAGAAGTATTAATGCATGGCATACTCATCCATCTTTTAAGGAGTTTGTGTGCAATAAGTGGCAGAGTTACTGGTGTTGGGTTGGGGAAGCTATGTTTTAAAAGAAAATTTTAAATTGCGAAAAATGACTTGAAGTTGTGGAACAAACAGACGTTTGGGGTTTTGGAGGACAATATTGAGAAGCACTGAAATCTGATTTTTAATCTTGATACCATTGATGATGTGTTTGGCCTAAATGAGGAGGAAATTATTAAGAGAAATGAGACTACCGCTCTGCTTTGTTTAGTTATATTAAATGGAGGAACAATCAGAGCAAAAGCACGAAACAAATGGCTTAAGGAGGGACTCAAACTCAAGATACTTTCATGATCTTATTAACAAGAAGGAAGAGGAATGAGATTATTGGGATAGATATCAATGGGGAATGGTGTGAAGAAGTCGGTGATGTAAAGTCGTGATTTTTGAATTTTTCAAAATCATTTCAAGAAGGATGACTTTGTGAGACCACCGCTTGCCGCCGATTTCACAGATACAAAATGATCTCTGATTTGGACAATGAGTTCTTGATCTCTCATTTCACCGAAGTGGAGATAAAAGAGACTATTTGGTTTTGTGAGGGCTCCAAAAGTCCTGGCCCGACGGTTTTAACTTTTGCTTCTTTAAGGAATCCCCTGGAATACTCTCAAGGATGATATATTGAGAGTGATGGCTGAATTTCATCGATTGGGAAGTTGGTGAAGGGATTTAATCCTTCTTTTATTGTGGTTATCCCAAAGAAGGAAGCGGCTCTCGGACTTGGCGATTATAGGCCTATTTCTCTCATCGATGGGCTCTACAAAATTATTTCAAAAGTGCTGGCAGAAGGTTGAGTAAAGTCCTCGATTCCATTATTTTGGATAATCAGTAGTGCATTTATAAGGGGGACGTCAAATTGGATAGTGTCTTGATTCCGAATGAGGCTATTGAGGAGGCAAAGAGGTGTAAGATTCAACAAATGTTTTTCAAGGTCGATTTTGCTAACGCTTATGATACAGTGGACTGGGGCTTCATTAATGCAATGATGGAGAGATTTGGATTTGATCAGAAATGGAGAAGATGGATCATGGAGTGCATCTCAACAAAGATCCGCCTCGGTTCTAGTGAATGGAGGACGTGGCCGAGACAGGTGACCCGCTCTCTTTTTCTTGTTTTTAATTGATGTAGAGTGGCTGAGTATTATGATGTCCAAAGCTTCAAACTTGGGTTTTTTCGAGGCAGCTTTAATTGGTAGCAAAAGGGTGATGATCTCACACTTGTAATTTGCGGACGACACCATTTTTATGGGGGCTGCTTCGCGAGATATGCTTGGACAATGAGACGGATCTTGAAAATAATGGAGCTTGTTTCGTGGCTTAAAGTTAATTTTGACAAAAGCAGCCTTATGGGGATTAATGTTGGAGAGGAAAGAATTAGAGAGATGGCTGAGATTCTCCAGTTGTACAGCCGCCTTTTTCATATTTAGGCATCGAGTGGGAATTAATCAAGAAAGCGTCAAAGTGGGAAACAGTGATCTTGAAAATTAAAAATAAAATTCGGAGATGGGAAGATAAGAAGATCTCTTTAAGGGGAAGATTCACTTTATTGAATTCGGTCTTGTCTTCATTACCTACATACTATCTGTCCTTCTACCTTTGTCAAGAAAGTCTCGAGTGAAATTGTGAAACTCCAAAGAATTTTTTTGTGGGGGTGGGGAGAGTAACAAAAGATCGCGTGGGTTGAGTGGAAGAAAGTTTGTAATTCTAAAGAACAAGGGGAGCTTGGGGTTAAAGAGTTGACTCTTTTAATAAGGCTTTATTAGGGAAGTGGATGTGGCGCTTCTAATCAAGAGGGGTAGTTTGTGGGTTCGGGTGTTGGAGTCAAAATATGGAGAGTTTAGAGGAAGGGGCGTATTGTCTCTCTCTCTGGGTCGGTTAAATAGGACTTCGGGGTAGTGGAGGGACATTGTTAGGGTCTCGATGGGGGTTGATGGGGGCTGATTTTTGATGGGTTGGAGAGGATCCTTGAGGATGGGAATAATACTTTGTTTTGGGTGGATTCTTGGGTGGGAGTTGAATCACTTAAGTCTAAGTTTCCTAGGTTATTCAATTTGAGTCATGACAAAGAAGGGAATGTAGGTAAGAAGGGAATGTAGGTTCAATGGGGACTTGGGAGGGTGAGTCGTGGGGCTGGTCGTGGAAATGGAGACAGGGTTTACTTGATCGTGATCTTGACAGCTTTAACTATCTTCTTGCTATCATTAATGTGTATCCCCTAAGGAGAGATGTGCCAGACACGGAAATGGAGTGCTTCACTTGTGGCAACTACACAACTAGTGAGGCCTATGCATTGTTACTTAGGAGGCAGTAGGTCACACCTATTTCTCACGACAAAGAATGCTCGTTCAAGCTCATTTGGAATAAATTTGTTCCGTCTAAGGTGGCGGCTCATTCGTGGAGGGTGTTGTGGGATCGCTTGCCAACCAAGAGTAATTTGCAAAGAAGAGGAATTTTCGGTCCAAATGATAACATCACCGCGTCTTTTACAATAAATGCCATGATGAAACCGGTATCATTTATTTTTGAATGTCCTTTTGCTTATCGTATTTGGATGGAGTGTTTTCGATGGCTTAAGATCTCTACGGTTTTGTCGGCTCATCCAATTCATAATCTTCTTGCTCATGCATATGCTGTAAGAGGGGGAAATGGAAACATAAAGTGATGTGCATTTGGCTAGGTGTGGTCTCGGTTAGTATGGAACAAGAGAAATAGTGTAGTATTTAATAATAGTGATTTTTCCATTGATAGTGTTGTTGAGGAGCTCAAAGCTAGGGTGTGGAGTTGGCTTGTTGTCAAAGAAGCCAAGTGTTTGAGGTTTTCTTATAGTGATTGGATTGCAAATCCTAGAATGGTGTTGGATTGTTGATGTTGTAAATTGTTGATTGGTTGTGGTATCTCTCGTACCAAACCGTTCTTTTGTTTGTTCTTATTAATAAAATTTCTTTTCCCGATAAAAAAAAAAGTTTATCCTCAAAACTCAACAAATTAACACTTGAAAACTCATCACGATAAAATTCAACTAGTCCGAACAATTTTAATTTGAAAAAAAAAAAAACCAATTAAAAATATTCACAATTTGTTAATAGTTCTAATCCATTGTTTAAATTAAAAACTAGGAGTATATATACATATATAATATATGTAGTCAATTTATTTTTGGAAATAAGCATACCCTTATTACACTTGATCGTCCATGGTGTGAGATCGTCTCACGATGAGACGAAAATAATAAAAAAATGCTTTAGCATTTTGTAAAGAGTGACATTGATTTGTGTTATTTTGTGAACTGTCTCACCATGAGACGGTAATACACAAGGTTTTGTTGTTTTATTAAAATAAAACAGAAATGGATGAGTCATCATATATATTTTTTATTAATTAAATGATGACTCGAATTCATGATCTCTAGACATAGACTTCGACGAGTCATTATAGTATTACGAGTAAAACAAACAAAAAGTTGTAAACATTGTGGCGTAAGGGTACACTACTAATTAATAAGTCTCTTTCCTTGGTCCCGGTCAAAAAGAGAAAATCTCTTTCCTTTGTACATACATTAAAATATGCCAGCTTTTTTGAAATACAGAGGAGGATCCTATGCCAGCTTTTAAAATATGATTGGTGCAAGCAATAATACAAACTAACAGATGCATTGCATATTTCATTGATTGAGTTGATCTCTGTCGCCTCAATTTTCATAAATATAGATTTTTAAAATAAAGATAATTTTAAAATAAAAGGCGTGAACAAGAATTTAACTTGAGAAAAGGACTACAACTTTATTTGATGATACCGAAAGACTTTAAAATCCAATTTAATTAAATTCGAGTGAATATCAACGACAATAAAAATTAAAACTTGTCACTAAAAATTTAAATGAATAACTAGATAAAATTGAAAGTGAGCTATTTTAATCGTTGGACTATGCATCCACCGTTGTACCACGTTAGCTTTCAATCAAAAGAGGGAAAAAGAAAGGGTGAGCAAATCACGGCTCAAGATTTTTCATATATCTCAAATGAGCTTATACAACTAGTTATATAGATATCAATTCTACCTAACCAACTAACTAACACCTAACAACTTCAACTAACAACTAATAAAAAATACAACTCTTGCAAAATAGCCCTTAATAGGCAATACAAAAAGTTAAAAGACTAAATGCGAATTCGTGGCAACTCAATTTTTGGCTTGTTTTCCGAGTTCGCATCGGTGGCTTAGTACACCGCATGTATATTTGATGAGGACATCCATAACGGTTAGCACTATTCTATGTCAATTTGCACTACTCTATTTTAATGTCACTACTTTATTTTAGGGTCAATAATAAATTTCCAACAGTTTGCACTACTTTTTATACTAAAATAGAATATTCAATTTAGATTCCTTATTTATGATTTTTTTTTATTTATGCATTTGATAATCTATACGTATAATATATTTGTCAACTTATTTTAAATATAAATTTAATACAAAATGTAAATTAAAATTAAAAATTCATCATAATATTACAATAAAAATTTAAATTACAACGAAAATTAAAATTGCAAAATAATAGACACTAATTATTTCGATTGGAATATTGTTCCCATTAATGATCAATTAGTGGATTCTCAAGTGCAAAATGAGGCTTTGTATATTTAATTTGTCTAAACCTATCAAGGTAATGTTGAAACCGATCGATTCATTTTCAACAGATTCGAGGTTTGGAATTAATACTTCTTCTAATGCTTTGATTGGAATATTGAGGTCACGTTCATCCTCGATTGTCATATTATGTATTATAATGCATGCAATTATTATATCTGATTAGTGTGATAATTGCTTGAAATTAATAGTTTTAATTTGCTCGATTTTATATGATTTCATGCATTTATTTATACTATATTGACAAATTGTGCTTAATTGTCGAGAAATATATTATTTTATTTATTTGTAGGAATATGAGAATATTTAGAGCAAAATACATGCATAATATTTATTGAGTTAATTGAAGAAGAACTCAATAGCGACTATTTGGAGGGGAGTTCACAGCTTCACAATTTTCTAGGGCTATCTATTGGGGAGCCTCTCTCCCCCATTTTCATACACTACACACATTAGATATTTTGATAGCTTTAATGCTTTTTTAGTTATAAATTAGTGGGTAGTTTAATTTCTTGCAATGATTGAAGAATTTGAAGACTTTAAGGTGATATCTTTCTTTAATTTTAAGCTTTAATGTTAACTTCTTATTTCAGTTTTTTTAGTAATGAGTTTCTTTTCTAAAACCATGAATTGATTTTCTTTTGCTTTGGGAGTTGGATGTATATATAAAATTAATTTGTTGATGAATTTATAGTTTTGATTATGCTTATTTATTGATGTGAATGCTTCTATTGATGGGTTTTGATTGCTTGATTAATTGATTATTGTTAGTAACTCTCTTATTGACTATTAACCAGTGGCTTAGCCTACCTGCCACCGGGTTCCTCACTTTAGTGGGAGACTCGGGTTTGATTCCCCTTGGGAATGAATATTTACCGATAAATAAAAAAACTCTCTTATTGACTATTGTTTATTGCAACGAGAGTTGGGTAGACGCTAGGAGGTATTTGAGTGAGGGCTTTGATTAATTAATTTGAGTTTGATAGTAATTAGTTACACCGAGAGGGGGTTAGTTGCTTAGATTCCCCCATTAATAGACATTAAATGCTTGAATGCAAATTTGAGTGTTTAGTGAAGAGACAAAACGTAGGCATTAGTAACCGTGTTGAAAGTGTTTACGTATTCATGATTTTAGGAGTTTATGGGATTTGACTAAGTGCTCGTAATTTCACGTGTTCAACTCGAGTCTCAAAAGGGATAGGTCTATACACATAAGTTATCGCTCTTAGCAAATATCTAGAAAAAGGCATTGATAGGTTGTAATTTTATCGCACACACTAGTAGATTATATAATAAAAACACCGAAACACTCCTTCTCTAGCACATTCTTCAAAGTTAGACTTAGCTATTTAATTGTTTTCTAGTTTTAGTTTTTACTTAGTTTAGAAACTGTCTCGCTCGTCACTATACAATCATAATAATACATAGCCTTGGGGCTCCATTGCACTCCTAAATCATTTGGGTTCGATAAATACTTGGTCTAAATACTTGCATGCTACATTGATACCATACTCTTGTGGTTTGTATTGATTGCTAAATATTGTGCAAAAATATGTCTAAACCAATATCATGCAAATCACTTTTACTCAAAAACATGTTGGATTTGCCACAATTGCAAATCCACTTGAAGAACTCCAAATGTTCATTCCACATCCTTTCGCATGCTTCTTGTTTCTTTGCAAAATATTATTTTTGGGACCACTTGGTTCACGTATGGTTTGCACAAGTGTTGCCCAAATTCTCATGGAAACACGAATCGCATTATTGAAGTACAACACCAAAAAGTTGAAGCACCGAAAGAAAAAACCAAATAAAAAAGAAGCTCTTCTATTACATCAACAGATGCGAGACGATATAATTTTAAATACTAACCCAAACTCATTGATACCCGGACGTCGTACGACATTGAGGAAGGAACAACAACAGATTATTTAAAAGAAAAGAGAGAAATATATGACAACCTCAAGTAATACCATGTTTGGTGTGTTTGAACAATTTTTAGATATTGGGGATGTGAAAGTGGTCTTTCGGATTACTAAAAATATATTAGTTTTTATTGTATGTTTTTCTGCTTTAGTTTGCTATCGTATGCTCTTTTTATGTAATTTTATCTATTTGCGGTAATTTCATGTAATCGTGCTCACATTGTAAAGTTTGTATTCGTTTTATTATGTATTTATTGTTTGATGTTATCTTTCCAATTAATATGTTGTATTTTAAATTATTCATAGCATATTATTTTTAATTATATTGATTAAAAAAATATTACTCTCCCCGTCCCATAAAAATTTTCACATTTTCCTTTTTCGTCTGCTCCATTATAAGTTTTACACCCATAAAATGAAAAACCCTTAATAAACTTCACTCTCACAATTTTCACTAATTTACACAAATGTCATTACATTTTACTCTCACATACACATAACCCAATAAAGTGTTTTTACTTTATACATAAAAGTTTACAAAATTACCCTCAAAACCTCAATCATTACTCTTTTTCTTAAAGTGTGTGTCCTTCTACATATAAAAGTTTTTCCGGACGGAGGGAGTATAAAATACTGATTTATTTTAATTGAGATAAAAATATTTTTTATATTGAATTGACAATATAAAATTACAAAGTAATGATAAAATTACAATTAACATTTGATGCAGTTGTTGAGAAAAGCAGTGCACATGGGTCAACTTCACGAAATTAACTGTTTGATTGGTGAATAATTAGGATTCTTGTTATACATCGTTGGAAAGCCACGAGAGTCTACTTTCTGAGGAATTTTGAATGAAGCAATTTGGAATTGAAAGTCAAGAGTTATGATCAAATTACTAAAGTGTGACAGGCTACCGGAATCCGTCAAGAGTTCGACTTTCAAACTTCTCTTGTGCTTATATTCATTCTTTTGGTCAAAGTTCATCATTAAGTCATTATTATCAGATTTAAGTAGTCAATATTAATTTTATTGAGTCAAAAATTAGTCATTTTCAATGTTAAGTTAATGAAGAGTTTGGTTTGGATGCATGTTCCTATGTTTGGAGAGGGATGTTCCAACACTTGTATTTAAACCCATTCAAGTGAAATGTTATGCATGCCTTTATGAACGAAAATTATAACTTCTGCAAGTTTTGTAAGTTTGGAGTTGAGTGATTCCTCCTTAGACAAGCAATAGGCTTGGTTGCGTTGAGTGATTCTGCAATTAGTAGCGTTGAGCGAGTTCGCTGCCGTCGGTTGAGTGATTCCCGATCTTTCACTTCCTTTCCTTTTATGTGTAGGCACTTGGCCTGCATCAACATTACAATATAAAAATACAAAAATAAAATTAAACATAAAGAAAAATAAATATAAAGTAGCGCAAGAATTGTGGAATACCAAATTCAAAAGTAGTGCAAAGCTCCAACATGGAGCAACTTTGGAGTAGCTGCTGGAGACAATAATGTGACACAATACACCATTTTCCAGCATTGTTGGAGATTGTCTGAATTAGGTGTTTTATGTGTGGCAAAAATTGAATGAGACGATTTCACGGTGAAATCACTCATAAACTACCACAAATCAACACTCCTCCCTTCTAAATGTTAAAATATTATTACTAAATTATGACTGTCTCACCTTTAGACGATCATACGCAAGACCTATTTCTTATGTGTTCTCTCATCAACACGCAACGCCATAGGTCTCATTCATTGGCGGATCCATGTGGGGCAAGTCAAAATTAAAAGTAATAATATAACACCTATATGATGGTCAGGGTCATAAGACTCATGTTGATTGTGCTACCAAAGTACCAATTAGACAAAACACTCATTTGTGGAAGGAAAGGTCTAGAACTATTCTTGTCAAATGTGTTTAAATAGTATTTCTTACTTTCTTTTTCGTTCATCCCATTATAAGTTTCACATTCTTAAAATGAAAAACCCTTTATAAACATCACCCTCACAATTTTCATTAATTTACACAAAATGTCATTACTTTTTTACTCACATACACACAATCCAATATTTTTTTTTTTAACTTTATACATAAAATTTTACAAAACTATCCCTCAAAATCTTAGGGAGAGGTCAAGATTAATGTTGATGCTAGCTTTTGCGCAATGTCGGCACGAACATGAATAGGAATGATAATTAGAGATGATAAAGGGAACTATGATTGCGCAGGAAGAACTCCGTGGAAACCGAGGTAATATGATGGTAGAAGAAGGTGAGGCTTGGGGGATGTGGGAGGTCACGCTTGGGCTCGGAACTTGGGTTTTAGTAGAGTTGTGATCGAAGGCGACACTAAGCGAGTTAATGATGCTTTAAAGAGTGAAAGCACAATGCACACCCCTTTCGGAAATTATATCGAGAAACTACAGTTGCTCCTTCGTGATAATCCTTCTTTTTCTATTAATTTTGGTAATCATAATGCCAATTGTGTGGCACATGTTTTTGCTAAGATCTCTCGTGATTTTGAGAGTCCTCATACTTGGGTCAAGCCTCCAACTTTTGTGGATAGCCTTCTCGAGATGGTTTGTTCTACTTGTTAGTATAAGAATTTGTTTTTCTTTCAAAAAAAAAAAAAAAAAGGACTAGACTGAGTTTAATATTTGATGTCTTTTGGCCCGGCCCATCAGACTTTTTTTTTTATGGCCCAACACTTTTTTGTTGTAATGTATGTTAAACTGTTAATGTTTAGAGCTGCGATTATGTGTTTTTTTTTTTTTTTTTTTTTTTTTTTATAGGGACCTGCGATTATGTGTTAGTAAGTAAGGTAGATGGACTTAATTATGTGTAGCTCTAGACTTCAGTATTTTATTAATATCTAGTCTTCTGCGTTGTAGGTGTTTTTGTTATTTGATTTGTTAAGGATAATGTAATTTTAAGTAAAAATATTTAGTATTTATCTTTCTGAAAATTTATTCTCACAATTTTACATTTTAAAGCATTCATGCTAGAAATTATTTGACATTAAAATGTCTTATGGATTTTTCTTTTCTCTTAATATGATGTTTAGCATAGGTTTCATGTGCCATCAAACTTATTTTGAATAGTTGAATTGTTTGAAATTTGTTATGGAGTGTTGAATTTATTTTAAGTTATGTAATTGTTGTTTGTATTTTGTTATGATTTGTTGGACTTATTGTGGATGGTTAAATTATTGTTTTAACTTATTATGAATTGTTAAACTTATTATGGATTATTATTGAATTGTTGTTTGTATTTATTATTAATTGTTTTAGTGCTGAATTTATAATAAAAAATAAAAAAATCGGTGGCCTGATCGTCCGCCAAGGATCAAAGTTGGACATGAGAAATATAAACTCATTCACAAATGGAACGACCCCGACTCATCCCACCAAATATATGTGGCCCTATAGGTTCACACCGGCATGGCACGCTTTCTCAGCTCTAGTTATATTTGAAATTTGGGATCTCAATTAATATTTTACATGCATATATTTTTTATTATTATTTATATTTTATATATTTAATGATGTTGTCTTGTTTATCAATTAATTTTTATAATTATTCCATGATTGAAATGACATTGTTCAACTTAACATATGCCATATCGCGGCAATGGGGGCTGCCCGAAAGCCTCAATTGTAATTTTTTTTTAAATTGATGATAAATTTGTAATTACCCAAATGCGTAGATTAAATTGTAATTTAAACAAAGTTTGTAATTTTATTCACAATTAACCTTTCATTATAATGCCGGTTTGTGGAAAAGAACCAGAAACTATTTGGCATCTCTTCATGCGATGTAATTTTTCTATACAGTGTTGGTCCATCTCTAATCTTTCTCAAACTGTTACTGCGGTGAATGATTCGGTTGGTGAGTTGTTTTTGGGACTTCTGCGTAAATGTTCCCATGCCGAAAAAGAGAGATTAATTATGATTGCATGGCAGATATGGAATCATAAAAATGGAGTGGTTTGGAGGAATGAGACGATTTTTCCTGCAGTTGAAGTTTATAAAGCTATGAATTATTTGGAGGAATGGAAAGAGGTTCATGAAGGAAATGAGATAGCTATTCCTAAGGTTGCATGTTCGCATTGGCATATTACTCCTTTCATTCCGATTTATATTGCTAAAATTCAAATAACATGTGTTTTTATAAAAATATTATTTATTAGTATTAAAAGATGTAAAATGAAGGATAAATGAATCTTTTCAACTTTATTAGAGTGGACAATTGAATAGAATATATTTAATTATAGTAGGAAATTGAGTAATATAAACTATAAATAAAATATGTTTGTAAGAATTTAGTTTGAGATGATAGAGTTGTTTTTTTTTTTTTCTTTTTTGCTATTTTAAGTATGAAAAAATAAAATTGTAACATCTATTTTTAGATTTTCAGGAGATGTAATTTAAATGGTAAGGAGGAAGTAATTGACAACAATAATGATCCAGAAGGGTAGTCAAACAGAGGAGTTGCATTCCATTAAAAAAAAAAAGATCAAGTATTGACATAAAAACTGAACTCTCAGTTGAGACATTCATAAAATGAGAACCTGCATCGAGACTTAATCTAAAAATTGGACCGATGAGTAAAATTTATGGATCCCCCACTGTCACTCATTGACATGGGAGCAATGGCAGCTTAAACTGAGAAATATTGTTCAATAATCCCGCATCGAGCACAAAACGGTGAGGGTTTTCGTATCCAACACTCTGCTATGCTAGCATTCGGTTTGTACGGATTGAAATCCTCGACCCATCTCCACAACCTTGTGATTCCCGGATTTATCACCCAAGAACTCTAACTGAAAACCCGAACTATCATCTTCGATTCTACCCCTTTCCCAAGGGAATGCACTCCCAAGAACCAGTAACTGCCCATACAGATTGCAAACTATCCTACAAGGCATCCTGATCAATAGCATGTTTTTTTTTTTTTTTTGATCGGGCAAAGGATGACTCGAATCCATGACCTTTGGGTCGTAGGTATTGGAGTTCTAACCACTTGAGCTATACCACTTCGTCAATAGCATGTAACATTTTGAGGAATGCAAACCTTCTAAGTAGCAGCTACCCTATTTTTCAGTACCCTCTTTATAAAATTAGCAACATAGACGTTCTTTCTGTGTTAACAATAATGATACAACAAGTTAAAGAAGTTATGTGCAGTAAAATGCTACTTACATGAAATATGAATGTTAAACTGCCAGATGCCTCGGTTTCAATTAGTCATCTCTCTTGGTAATATTGATGGTCTTTTCATCTCGACAATATTAATAGCATCAATCCTACCAATTTATGCATTGCCTCCTTGTTTAACATCATCTTCTACACCAAAATTTTGCGCGTCTGTAATCAGCTACTCGCCTTTTTCCCCACCCTGGATTGTTCTTTTAATCCAGCAATTGATATTTGACATTCAGACATTTAAACTCAAAAGGCATCTTCAGAAGGGAGAGAGGGAGAGGGATCCAGAACAGAGTCTTAGCATCTTAACAAATCGAGCCCAACTAATCTATTCCATCCTACTCTATCTATCCCAACTAATCAATCTCATCCTATGAAGCAAAGTAGCTTGTCCTTAATTTGGACACCATTGGTATTATTTAACCATGTGCTAAGCATTTATTGTTATCTAAAACCTGCAGCTTTATGTAGACATAAACTACGTTAAGTGTTAAAGGAAGAATTCCTTGTAGATAAAGGAAGAATTCCTTGTAGATATATACTGTATTTACATAAGAGATTCAATATATTAATATATATACACACATATTTATTTTCAAATTCAAAGCCCCAGCAGTAGCTACTGTATGCAAGCCTGTAGTTCTAAAAACTGTATTCACCATTCAATATAAAGATTTTCAACATCTTGATTATGTCACTTTGAATATAATCAATGATGCAATAGCGTTTTATATACATTACTGACTGTTTAGAGCTCTATTGAGTGCATCAAATACAGTTAGCAATGTTACCTCCTCTACTATCACAACCTTGTCCCTAGACTTTGAGCCACATCCTATCGAAATTTGCCTTCTTTTCACCCCAATAACCTGTTCAAAAGAAAGATGAGTCAATTCAATTATCTCACTCCTACAAAGAAAGACTTATTGAATTTGCTATAAGAAGAAACATTCTCTTCATTATCATATACTGGAACTGAAAATCAGAACTTTCAGCAAAATTACACCGAGTGCACCAACAGCAATGATTGCTCTTAACATCAATATTCCCATAACATAAGTAACTTAAATTCCACCCTCCACGTGTCATTCTCCCACAATATGGAACACAAAGTGGAACATAAAATATGGAATAGATGGTTTCGTGTGCTTGAATTCATGCATAAAGGAAAAAGATGGACCAAGTGAACCAATCCTTGTAGAAGAGTTTACATTCATAACTTTTGCTCACAATAAAAGAATTTCATCTTATCTAAAAGTTTGAACTTGTGGAGGTGTGAAATTAATTCATTTATATTAATTTTCTAACATTCTCCTCACACACTCCCCTCGCCTCATGCGTGGGCTGAATTCTCAATTTTTGAACGAATGAACAATTTAATATGATTGGAATTACTTTTTGGGACGTGAGCTAAACTCTAATACCATAGAAGAATTTCATCTCTTCTGCTGTGAAATTAATTCGTTCATATTCATTCCCAAACACTCAAATCCAATTTCACTGATAATGTCTAACAACACTTCTCCAACTAGATAATGAAACAAATAAAACCCCACAGAAAACCACCTTAATCACATCTCCTTGGAACAAGTAATTAACCAATAAAATATGGTGAATTCAGAATAGGCAAAGAGGATTACAGAGCTAATGTACTCAAGAAGTGCGGCATTAGCTTCACCGTCTTTAGCCGGAGCATCAATCTGCACACCTAATGCCTCATCATTCATATCTAAAGTTTCCAGAAAGAATTACAATTGATCAGAAATATGGACCAATTAAATACTTCAATATTAATCGATGGAAATGATGATTACCGGTGATGGTGGCGAGTTTGGAACCGGGTTTGGCATGGACGGAGATGGCAACGGAGGTAGGAGATATGGAGCGGATGCACGCCGGGTATTTGCCGGTAGATTGAGTCGACTCATCGGACTCGCCCTTCGATTTCGCCTTTTTCTTACTTGGAGCCATTAAATGCCCAACTTACAATTGCTTCTTTGTTAGGATCAAAAATGGGGATTTGAGTACAGACCTGTGTAATTGAATAATCGATGTCTCAGGGTATCTTCGATTCGATTTGGGATTAAAAATCAAAATCTGACTTTATTTTGAGATTTTATAACTTTTATACATTCACATAAATTAAAATTGATAAAAATTAAATGAATGGATTTGATTCACTCTAGTATTTGAAATCCTCCCACTTATAAATAAAATAATATTTGTATGAACCAAATTCATTCATTTAGTTTTTCTCTATTTTGATTTGTAAATGTATGATGTATTATCCTCAAATCCATTGATTTCAAATGACTTCATCCAAATGGAGCCTTAGTTACTTTTTTTTTTTTTTTTTTTTAATCTGTCAAAGAATTTAGTTCGCTTTCAAAAAAGAAATATGACATTTTATTTTTATCCTTCAAATATTTTTTTAATTACTCAAATTGTTATTAACTTTATTCATAAACAATTACTTTATTTATAAATCAACCCCACAATATCTCATAATACCCTTTAATATATCTACTTTATACATAAACTACAAAAATTGATAAAAACTTGTGTGAATTGGGTGTAAAAATGAACTCTAATTTTATCAAGTACCGTCATTATCATGCACATGCACCATCACTGTCACTATCTACTTATAATAGTAAATGTACATGACAGTGAGAGAGAGAGATAAATACTAATTTGTGTAATTTCTATAAACTCAGTGTATTTTAGATTTTTATGTGTCATTTGTACATGAAGAGTAATGTAGATTTTATTTGTAATAGGTTATTATAGTCACTCTCATACTAAGTAGTTTCATATTATATATTTGAGATAATTAGAATCATTCACGATACCATAACTATTTTATACTTGTCATAATAGTTTATAAGTGTAATGGTATCACTAAATGAATTTTATGGTATCGTTGAATGAATATAATGATATTAATTTCATATTATGAAACTATTTCACACTAGATTTTGTGTAGATTGTAAAATGTCTTTGCAATATCATATCACGTAGTAATTAATTCAATCACTCCTATATATTAATAGAGAGTTTAGATTCCTTACATGTCATCTCCACATTTATTTTTGAAGAATCATTTTAATTCTATGTGTCATATTTCAAATAGGGCAAAATCTTGTGTGAATAAGTTTCATAGCATGAAACTTCTTTTATGGAGCGGGTCAAACTAAATGGGTCGGTTACCTTTAGAAAAAGGCAAAATCTTGTATGAATAAGTTTCATAGCATGAAACTTCTTTTATGGAGCGGGTCAAACTAAATGGATCGATTACCTTTAAAAAATGGGTCAGTTAAATAATTTGTTCACACGTTAAAGACGCAATATTCCTAAAGACAGAGTGCAATTTCAAAAAAAAAAAAAATGCAGGAAAATGGACATTGGCACAAATTAAAGTCGTGTGTGCATAAAAGATTGATCAATGCTAGCAAATATACCCGATTAGCGGCGATTTCTCGATTTCAAACAGAGAAGAGAGAGAGTAATTTTAGGTGGGTTTCAATTGTGTGCAGGACATATGCAGAGGGAATTTATAGGGAAAGATGAAGATTGGAGGTTTGTCATGAAGGGGGCTTCGAGGTTGGGGAAATTACATTGGGACCCCTACCCTACTCCTCCTCTTGATTCGGCTTGATTTCTTGTGAAAATTTCGTACCTTTTCTTATTCTCGATTTTCTTCCTAAAATTTTCAATTTATTCTTGAATTTTGGTTGATTTTTGGTGTTATTGTTAATGCTCATCAACTATACGGTGAAATCGTAGTGTTCATAGTAGTTCGGAGTTTTGTCAAATGGATCCCCGTTTATTGGCTTAAGAGGTAAGAATTTTTTTTTCAATTTCTACTTCGATTTCAGTTGATTTTTGTTGTTATTGTCATTGTTCATCTATCTATAATGTGAATCGAAGCAAGAAAAGTGTTGATAGGGTTCATAGTAATTCGATTTTTAGTTATGAAATTTTCACTCTCTGTCCAAAAAATTAGAATAATGAGAAATAAGAAATGGACGGTTTCAAGGGTTATTGCCCATGGTGCTTTTCTTGTGACTAAAATTTAAGAAAAATTATTGGCGTGTGTGAAAAAGAATTGAGAGAGAGAAAGAGAGAGAGAGAGAGAGGGGGAGGGAGGGAGGGAGGGAGGGAGAGAGAGAGAGAGAGAGAAGGTTTGGGGTGGGTGAAGGAAAATGGGGAAGAGATGATGAAGAAAATGTGGCAGAATTGAGTTATTTTGTTGTTGTGGTAATTAAATTTCTAATCTCTTTTGGTGTTTCAAATTTGTAATTGATTGTTTATTCTCAAGTTTTTGTTCTCTCAATCAAAAATTGGAATCGATTCGCGTAATTTGTGTATGATATTATGTACGGTATAGTAAACATACTTTTTTAGTTGAATTTGTATTTTGATAGTTTAAATTACTTTTTCTTGTACCTTTGTTGTTTGTTGATCCGACATGGTTTATTGGTTTTGTATGTAGTGAATTTGATCCTTTTTGTTAGTTATGCCTCTTTTTTATGTTCTTCCTAATAATTTGTTTTCTACACTTTAGATTCATGTTTCTATTATTTGGTTTCAATTTGTTTAATTGATCTTCTTTTCAATTTCTCATTTTGATTGCGCGTAATAACGTTACTTTATGACTAATCTTCGAATATTGGGAATCAATTAACTTCAAAAACATGTTTTCTCTGTTTCGATTGCACAACTTTAAATTTTGATGCATATTTCATTTCCTTGATTTGTGCTACTTTCTTTCGCTAGCCGTATTTGTTAATGATTCGTTGACTAATTTTGTAGGATGACTATGAGGAGCCTCTTTTATGGTTCTTGTAGTAAATAGACACTTGTTTATACCTACTTCATTTACTATGAAGTAAGACATGAGGTGATTCGAAAAGTCTATGAATTCTATAAGAAGAAGCCTGAATTGATAAGGATCACTATTGAGAGAAAGTGACAGATCGCTTTGAAAGTTGTAGAAGAAAAGAAGAAAGTTACAATCGAAAAATTAAAGAAACTTGGTGATGATTGGGAAGAGAGAAAAGAAAAATTGGTTGATATGTATTTCAAACAATGTTGCATATTTTTTTACAATAGAAACTTTTTTGATCGATCGTAAGTATTATCACTTAGTTTTTGAAATTGTATCATTGTATATACCTTATGTTATCAGTTTGTTTGTGTAATGGTATCGATTCTTGATTGTTATGGTATTAGTTTTTATGTATAATAGTATCGAGATTATTGTTATGGTATTAGTTTGCTTTTGTAATGGTATCGGCGGATTGTTATGGTATCGCCTTGTTTGTGTAATGGTATCAAAGGATTTTTCTTATGGTATCGGTTTGCTTATGTAATGGTATCACAGATGATTGTTATAGTATCAATTTGATTGTGTAATGGTATCAATGGATTCTTGTTATGGTATCGTATTTGAACATTTGTTAAGTGACATTTAAAGCATGCATTTTAGATCTACTATGCACAAGTCATTACATCCATGTCATAATTTATCGAATTCTCATATAAAGTCTCCATGAAAACACAATTTTTTAGAGTATTAATGGAACCTTAATTACACAAAAATTAATTACAAAATACAAGAAATAACTTAGCAGATTTTCACACGTAAAATATATTTAAAACATTTGAAGTATCAATGCTCTTAACATAATTGGTATCACTTTGTGTATATGTTGTGGTATTAGTTTGCTTGTGTAATGGTATAAGCGGATGAAGGATATGATATTTAGTGAATAATTATTTGATACTAACAAAAAAATTAATTAAGAATACAATAAATAATTTGACAATATTTTCACACAAAAATATATTTAAAACACTTGAAGTATCAATGCACTTAATGTAAATGGTATCACCGTGTATATGTTATGGTATTAGTTGGCTTGTGTAATGGTATCGGTGATGGAGGATATGGTATTAGGTGATAGATTATTTGATACCAACAACAAAAATTAATTACAAAATTCAAGAAGCAACTTGACAGTATTTTCACATAGAAAATATATTTAAAACACTTGAAGTATCAATGCACTTAATGATTACACTTGAATTATCAACATGGTAGTAAACAAAAGTTGCAATCACCAACTAAATTAAATGAAATATAATGGTATGACTCAATTGCTTTCATTCCCGACAAGACAATCTATTCAAGAGCTTTTGCTTTCTCATTTGTGATATGTCTCTCCGAACGATGATAATGACTCCATTCTGTTCTTGTCGGTGGATGATTATTTGGCACTTCATGCTTTACAACTTCATAAACATCCTCTTTCTTCATTTTAACACTCATTAAAACTTGTCAATCCGTCCTTGTAATTCCAACCTTTCTTTCCCTTGGAGAAATTGATATTTTTCTTATTCCAACACAGAGCAAATAAATAATTTTGCAAATGCAACTCTAGTGCTTTCCGAGTATCTCGTAGTTGCTTTTGTACACTAAATCCTCTTCCTCGAGGATGTTGACAAGACAACTCATACATCACTTGAAGTGTGAGTCTTGTCATCCCAAGTAAACTACCATTCACATCTTGTGATTGGGCATTATGTTCTGCATGCTTGAGTTTATACTCCCTCAATCTAAAAAAAGATAGTCCACTATTCCTTTTTGGGTTGTCTCAAATTATAGTCCACTTTCTATTTATTTTAATTTTTTTGTCTAAAATACCCTTATTTAATGATTGTTGGAATTAGTCATTCTCAACTTTTAGTTTAGTCAACATAGTATTTTGCAAATAATTCTTGACTTATTTCAGTTCCAATACACAAATATTTATTACTCCATATATTTTTTCAATTCCAATACACAATTTTTTTTTTTAAACAATAATTAATGGAGTACGAAGTGATATAACTCAAGTGGTTAGAGCTCCACTAACTATGACCCAAAGGTCATGGGTTCGAGTCACCCTTTGCCCGATCAAAAATAAATAAAAACTTATTATTAATGGTGTTATTAATAAAATAAGGGTAAAATAGGAATGTTGAGTAAATTTATATGCTAAAAATAGATTAATTGGTCTGTGTGCAAATAGAAAGTGAACTATCTTTTTAGACAGAGGGAGTATTAATTTTTACCAAGATAATTAATAATATATATAATTTGAGTTCATACCTTCATTTTCAATTACAATATCTTGCTTGATATTTCAATTTCATTCTCCCTTCTCGCTATTTCTACCATATTCAACTATTACATTGGAATCATATATTACAAAGATCTAGAATACATAAATTCATCAATAAATTTTTACTAATTTTACAATAATCGGATAACATATGAAATATTTATACAACTTAAAAAATCAGATTTCACTTTCACATTACTATAATCAATTATAGCATAATCAAAGTCAAATTCAAATGGATTACATATAGTATACAATCTGATCAATGATCCCACATTCAATGAAATATTCCACTTTCTTCCCAAGAAATTACAATAAAAGAATAACAAACCAAAAGAGCTCATTTTTCCATCTTACCAAGCACACAAGCTTCAATTTCAAACAAACAACTCACTACCGCTTTGTGAAACTAGAAAAGGAAAAGCACATCTAGAGGGAGCAATCACCTTCCCAAGTACATCTAGAGAAAAAGTACACATCTAGAGGGATCAATCACCTTTCCAAGTACATCTAGAGGAAAAGCACATCTCTAGAGGGAGCAATCACCTTCCCAAGTACATCTAGAGGAAAAACACATATATGAATAAGAACACCATCTTTCGGACAGATTGGACATCTAGAGGAAAAACACATTAATTCAAGTTTCTAGTTATGCTACAAAACATGCATGATGTTTACCTGTTATTTCTTTGATCGATATTGAAGCAATTTATTTCTTGTTTCTTAGTTTTCTTTTAGAAGAGTTGCTCGAATAAGGAATCAAAGCATGAACTCCTTATTTACTATGCTAATTAATTTCAAGCTTTAGAATTAAAGCAACACATAGTAATTAAATGTTAGATCGAAGAAGTTTTGATGAGTTAAAAAGCGCTAGATTAGAGTCAACTCATGTAAAGTAAGATGACCAAATTGATTGCATAGAACAAATGAGAGAAGAAGACTAGCACTAGGTGACCGGACTAGGTAAAGCCGTAAAAGTCACCGAGGTCGAAGAAGAGAAAGTCATCCGAAGACAAGCTTGAGATAGTCATTGTTGGAGACAATAATGAAAAGCTTAAGACGAGGTCAAGACAAGCCGAGTAGAATAAGAAATGCAAGTCTTCACCAAGTCGACTTGCAGACGACTAAGACCAAGATCACCGAGGACAAGGCAGCTTTTCAAGAATAAGTTTATTAAGCGCTTTTAGTTTGTTACAACAAACTAACCATTTCTCAGGTTTATAAATAAGTTTAGGCACAGCTTACAAACACAATAATTCAGCACTCTCATTCCACGATACTCACAAGTTTTCTAAAAGATCACACAAAAGTTTTCAAAGCAATATTCAAAAGTTCAAAGTGTTTGTAGAACACTTATTTGTATATCTTCAAATACTTCTACACCGTAATCTATGAATTTCCAGAAAGTTAGGCAGATTGGAGATAAAGTTGAAGATAGGAATCTTGAGGAAGTTGTAATTGTAACTTTTTAAGTGAGTGAGATAGTAAGTAGTCGAGGCCCTTCTTCAAATTGAAGAAGGAGAGTGGATATAGGATTTGTTGATCCGAACCACTATAATTCTTGGTGTTCTTTCTTGTTTTGTTTACTTATCTTGTCATTGATCAAACACTCAAAACAAATTCAATTTGATTCATAATTCAGATTGGTTTTGATCCTTGAAGATTGAGTTAAAAGCGTTTTCCGCCGCATAGCTTTGATACTTTGAATAGATCATCTTGTCTTGAAAAGGATTTGAAAATCTATTCAACCCCCCTTCTAGATTTTCACTAGAAGGTTATCTAAGCTCTTTAATAATTCACTCAATCCGTGGGACAAACAAGTGGTATCGGAGCAGTTGTTAAGCTTTTCGATATATATTTGTGGTCTTTAAAGTTTCTCAAATTATTTTTGTTCATCTTCTTTATTTTCGATTCACTAACCTTGCTAACAAGTTCTTGATTGAGTTTCTTGATTCATAATGTCATCTGTTAAGAGTAAGAAAACCGTAAGTCTACCCGAATTCTCTATTGAAGAGTATGATTATTGGAAATTTAGAATGGAAAATCATCTAAAAGCAATCCATGATCGTATGGATGAAATTCTAGAGGAAGGTCCTATAAAATTCTATCATGGAGGTACAAGTGATGGAACAGAGCTTCGAGAGACGAGGGTTAGGCAAGAAAGAAAAGTTCTAAGTGACAAATGACGAAAAAAGGTTCACAATCTAGACCAAGTGGCAAGAATCAAATTATCGAGACTCTCGGTAAAGATTGGATTGAAGAAGTTAAGAAATGTAAAACAGCCAAAGAGATGTGGGACACCCTATCCAACATGTGCGAAGGCACAAATCAGTGAAGGAGAACAAGCTCCAAGTCAGTTCTCCATCTTTATGTCTTTAAAATGAAAGAGGGTGAAACTATTGATCACTGGATATGCGAATGACCAATCGATCAATAGAGCCACCGATCTTGGAAAGATTTACACTGAAAAAGAAATCAATAATAAAATCCTTAGATCTTTAACCAAGCGTTGGATGGAAAAAGAAAATTTGATTAAAGTCGCTAAAGATCTCTCTACTATGACTCATTACAATTTGTTCTCACACTTGAAGGGTTATGAGTTTGACATACGAGTAGAAGATGAGGAAGATGAAATGGAGTCAAGCACCTCATCAAAGATCGTTGTCTTTGTCAACAAAGAAGACAAGATCAGTAGCTGAACCTAAAGGAGTTGATCTATCTTTAAAGGAATAGATGGCTTTGCTAACAAAACGGTATGATCGATTAAGGATGAAATATAAGCGTAACAAGTTGAAATTTGCAGAGAAGGACAGATCCAGATGCAGATCCAAGAGAAAAGATGATGAATCAACAGATGATGACAAAAGATGAAATCGAGATAAGAAGATATAAATCTCCTGCAAGAAAGAATCCTATCACCCTAAATCGACGGGAGATACTTGTTACACCTGTAACAAGCCGAGTCACTTTCAGCTATGATTGTCCCCAACCCGACTCCTAAAGAAAGAGAGGAGAAAAGGAAGAAGAGAGATAGGCGTTTTGCGAGATCGTAGAGCTCTTCTTGCTTTGAGGAGAAAGAATCAAGAAAATCATCATCATCATCATCATCATCTTCATCGATTTTGGATCGACGCATGAAGTTTGTCGATGACCAAAGAGGTAGACTACTATTCCTCAACCGATAATGATTCTTACAAATCTGTCTCAGACAATGACCAAACCGTGATCAAGGGACTTTTCAAAGATTTAAAGATGTCTCTAAGTGCTTATAAACAATTAGAGACTGAAAATTTAACTTTAAAATATCAGATTCGACTTTAATTAAAGGCAAACAAGTTGTAAACTACTCAGTCCGAGGAAACATTCAAGGGGAATGTTTACCCCAGTCAAGCTAGTACTTGACTAGTACTCGAAAGATTAGAGAATGAATTAAAATCTTTAAAAGCTAAATTTGAAATGGTCTCGTAATGAGAATGAGTCAATTAAGAAGGCCAATGAGAAGCTTGTCTTCAAAATGAGCCAACTTAATAACTCACAATCAGCCATAGACCATATCTTTAGAACTTCTCAAAAATCTCATGATAAAACGAGGACTTGGTTATGATAGGAATAATAAATCGAAGTTTCTAAACCAAGGAAATTTGTGAAAGTCAAACATCAAAAGAAATCAAAATTGGACCTTGGAAACCACAGAGTCGAGATAAGGACCGCATCTCCTAATCGAAAAATAAAAATCGATGAGGAATCTAAATCGACAAAGAAGGTTCCAAGAGCCAAGACTAAGAGGAATTCTTATTATAACTCTTTTGATGGGAGAAGCGAGATGATATCCCTCATTTCCAAAGTTTAAGAAAGTCACCAAATCGACTTCAATAAATTCTCATTCAAATGTGATGTACTTGTGGATAGATTTAGTAGACAACTTCAAACTGATTTGTTGTTAAAGAATGAGATGTTTGTCTGGATACCTAAAGTGATCATTGACCTCAAAGGACCCAAGATCACTAGGGTATGTTAGATCAAGAATGTTTTGATGAGTTAAAAGTCGGTTCCGATGATTAGACAACCCTGAAGAACAAAGTGAGATCAAGTTCTTATACTAAGTTGATCGAGACGAGGTCGAGGACCGAACTAGTCACCAAGACTAGGAGTTACAAGTCATCGAAGACCAGCTCAAGTCTAGTCATCTGCAGGGAGACGATTATGTAGAGCTCGAGACAAGGTCAAGACAAGTGAGTAGAATAAGAAAGGCGAGTCTTCACTAAGTCAAATTGCAGCATTTAATAGGATATATCGGCTAAGGAGCAAAGCGGTTTTCAAGATTAAGTTTGTTAAGCGGTTTTCAGTTTGTTAGAACTAACTAACAAACTAACTGTCTTTTCAAACTTATAAATAGGTCTAGTTTTTTATTTTCTAAGACACTTATGCAAATTTGATTTACACATTATTCACTACTCGATTTCGATCACAATCAATTGACAAGTTTTTCAAAAGAGTTTTCAAAAGTTCTAAGTGTTTATAGAACACTTCACTTGTAATCTTCAAAATCCAATATTCACTTTAATAGTTAGGATTTAGAGAACGATTTAGGAGATTGAAGATTTGAAGATCTTTACGAATTGTAAGTCGTAAGATTGAAAGTAAGTAAGTAAGTGGTAAGTAGAGTCCCTTCTTCAAATTGGAGAAGGAGAGTGGATGTAGGATTATTCATAATTCGAACCACTATAAAATCAGTGTTCTTTATTGCTTTACTTTACTTTTCTCACAATTTTAATTTCCAGTTTATTAATCAAAGACTAAATTCAGAATCAAAGTTAAAACTAAAATATCAGGTTGCTTTTGATCTTATTAAAGTTGAGATTAAAATTGTTTTCCGCTATGTTACTTTGAAGTTTTGAATAAGTTTTAAAAGATTTGTTAAAAATCTAAAATCTATTCAACCCCCCTTCTAGATTTTTCCTAGAAGGTTTATTCAAGTTTTCCTAAGATACTCAACTAAGTGGGACCAATAAGTGGTATCGGAGCGGTGTTAAGTTGTTCGATATTGATTTTAGGTCTTAACCAAGATTCTGAAATTTGTTCTTGATTATCTTCATTTTCTTTGTTTCACTAATGATTCTACTAACAAGATCTTGTAAATGTTTTGGTTTTTCTATCTCACCATGTCTTCTCGTTAAGAGTAAGAAATCAAGGAGTCTACCTGAATTTTCAATTGAAGAACATGACTTTTGGAAATTCAGAATGAAAAATCATCTCAAGGCTATCCATGATAGGATGGAGGAGGTTCTTGAAGAAGGACCTATTAAATTTTATCATGGAGGCACCAGAATGACACCGAATCACCAAACAAGAGTGAGGCAAGAAAAGAAAAGCTCATAACTCACAAGTGATGAAAGAAAGATTCATAATCTGGATCAAGTTGCTAGAACAAAGATCATTGAAACATTGAGTAAGGATTGAATTGAAAAGGTAAAAAGATGCAAGACTCGCAAGGAAATGTGGGAAACTCGCTGGAATCTGTGAAGGTTCAGATCGTCAAAGAAAACAAATTGCAATATGTTCTACATGTTTTTGACACTTTCAAGATGAAAGAAGGAGAGTCTCGTTGATCAACTAGATGCTAGGGTGACTAATCTACTTGAACAAGGCAAATTGATTTGGGTAAAAACCTATACAGAGAAAGAAATCAACAATAAAGTGTTGAGGTCATTAAGCAAAAGATGGACAGAGAAAGCTAATATTCCTAAAGCTACTCAGAATCTATCTTCAATTTCACATCACACTTTATTTTCTCATCTGAAGGCATTAGAATATGACATCCAAATCGAAGATGAAGAAGATGAAGCAAAATCTTCAACATCTGGAAAGATCAGAGCATTTGTTCATCAAGATGAATCTGAAAAGATCTCCAAGGCATCTTATTTGTCTATTAAGGAGGAAATGACTCTTCTCGTTAAAAATATATGAAAGGTTGAGAATGAAGTACAAAAGAAACAAGAGAGACAGATTAGGTCGTAGGAACTATAGATCGTATAAAGAAGAAAAGAGTTCGAGACAATGATAGGAAAAATGATCGACAAGGAAGCATAAATCACCAATCGACGAGGAGATAGTAGTCCTAAGGCAGACGAGAGGAGATATTTGTTATACATGCAACAAGCCTGGTCACTATAGCTATGATTGTCCTCAACTCACTCCCGAGAGAGAGAGAAGAAAAGAGGAAAAGAGAGATAGAAGGTATGCTTTGATCGAGATAGCTCTTCCGGGCCGAGAAAGAAGAAGTTCATGAAACATCATCATCCTCATCCTCATCTGATTTTGGATCGATGACGATATCTGTTTAATGGCAAAAGAGGTACATTATTATTCTTGAGATAATGATTGTGATACCTTATCTGGCGATCCTAGTCTTATTGATAAACTTTTGAAAGATTTGGAAGCTGCTCTATCTCGCTTATAAACAGATAGAGACTGAAAATTTTAATTTAAAGAATCAAATTACTGATCTAACTAAGGTCAATCAAACAAAGGAAAGTGAGAAACCAGACTGTACATTCAAGGGGGAATGTCGGTCGAGATGATCACTAGTATCTTGTCTGATAAGACAGATAAGCTAGAACAGAATTGAATTCTTTGAAAATAAATTTTCAAATATCTATTACGAGAATGAGAGCTACAAGAAGACTAACAGAGAATTAAATCTCAAGTTAGGACTTCCGAATAACTCCCAAACCACAATAGATAAAATCTTCAATACTTCACAAAAGTCTAGTGATAAAAGCTGGATTAGGTTTTGATAGGAGTAAGAAAATGATCCAATAAAACCTAGAGTTTTTGTTAAAGCAACTAAACCAAAGATAGAAACTAGATTTAGTCCCTGGAAACCAAAGGAATTAATTACCTCATCCGATACTTCAAAAGAAAAAGCAGACGAGGAAAGTAACTCCTAAGGCTAAACCTAAGACTAAGTCAAAGTCCTATCCTAGGTATAATGGCTTTGATGGAAAAAGCAAAACATATCCATTTTTACCAAGATTTAAGACAATCTCAAAAGATCGCTTAAATAAGATTGATCTTGAAAGTCTTATCCTAGTAGATAGATATGGGTGTAAACTTCAATCTATGGTTTTAAGGAACATTGATATCTTTTCTGGATTCCTAAGAGTCAACTTAACATGAAAGGACCCAAAGTACAAAGGGTACCTAAGCATTAAATTTGTGATTGCAGGAAGATAAGAAGATAGTTGAAAGAGGAGACATTCTTGAGGTAATCATACATTGACATGGTTGTTCCAAGCACATGACCTATGAAAGATGACTTCTTTCTAACTATCGCACCATAGATTGACCAAGAGTGATGTTTGGAGACAACAATTATGGACTTACCAAAGGTGTAGGAACATTGATGATAGGAGATATTCAAGTACATGAAGTTTACTATGTGGAAGGATTGAAGCACAATCTACTATCTGTTTCACAATTTTGTGATAAGGGGTTTTGTGTCAAATTTACTCTTAATGCATGCTATGTATTAGATGGTATCAATGAAAATATTCTATTGGCTGGAGTCGACAAGGTAACATTTATGTTGCAAATTTCAAAAGTTGTCCTAAAGATACTTGTCTTGTTGCTAAGAATTCAGATGACTTAAGTCAGTGGCAATGCATTTACTTGGTCACTTAAACTTCAAAACTCTTAACAAAATAGCAAGAAAATCTTTAGTTAAAGGACTCGATAAAGTATTTTCAAAGAACCATGTGTGTGATTCTTGTAAAAAGAAAACAGGACTAGAGCTTCTTTTAAAACAATAAGTAGTCCTTCTTCAAAAAGAATTCTGGAACTTCTTCACATAGATCTTTTTGGTCCAAGATCACCTCTCGGCTTTAGGGGAAGAAAATACACTTTGGTAATTGTTGATGATTTTTCAAGATTTACCTGAGTTATTTTCTTATACAAAAAGAATGAGACTGTGGTTAAAATTCCAAAATTTCTTAAAAATGTTCAAAATGAAAAAGGATTAAATATTGTTAAAATTAGAAGTGATAAAGGTACTGAATTCCTAAATAAGCTGATTACTAACTACCGCATTGAGAATGACATAGCTCAGAAACATCTGCAAGAAGGACTCCACAACAAAATGGAGTAGTTGAAAGGAGAAACAGAACCTTGAAAGAGGCAGCTAGAACAATGTTATCTCGAGTACAATACTCCTCACAGTTTTGGGCGTAAGCTGTTAATAAAGCCTCGCTATGTTCAAAATAGAAGTTTTATTGTTAAAGACAAATGTAAAACTCCCTATGAAATTTGGAAGGAAGATTCCCCAAAATTTCATACTTTCATATATTTGGTTGTAAATATTTCATACACAACAATGGGAAATCTCAATTAAAAACTTTTGATGCCAAGTAGCAGATGGGATATTCTTGGGATACTCATCTCGTATCAAAGGCATATAGAGTTTTTAATAAGACAACCTTGTGTGTGGAAGAAACACCCCATGTGGTATTTGATGAATCTTCTTTTGAGTATAATAAGACAGGGGACATCACAAAGATATCGGATGATCTGAATCAGATGACTATCAAGAGATCAACCATAAAATTCTATAATCAAGAATCGTATTCGATGAGGAGGAAAAATCAGACGGAGAGAAAGAACCCGAAAGATCCTCCTCACCACCGATCTACCAAATGATCAGACTACAAATCCATCGATGATCGGGTAGAGTCATCGAAGGTAACATAGAATCATCTGAAATAAATAATTCAGACAAAAATTCATCCACCGTAAAAGATAAAGGTAAGAAAGTAATTGGAGATTTAAACTCTGGTATTCGCAGACGAGGACCCAACTAAATCAAGATTGTATGTTCGGTTGCTATGTGTCTTTACTTGAACCTAAATCTATTACGTAAGCTCTAATCGATTCCAATCGGATTAATGCCATGCAAGAAGAACTAAATCAGTTTCAAAGATAAGATGTGTGGGAGCTTGTTGAAAGGCCTCATCATCAAAAAGTCATTGGAACTAAATGGGTCTTTAAAAACAAAAGGGATGAAAACAATATTGTGATTAGAAATAAGGCCGTACTAGTTGCTCAAGGTTATTCACAATCGAAAGGATTGATTATGATGAAACCTTTGCACCGGTAGCTCGTTTAGAAGCCATAAGATTGATTTTAGCCTATGCTTTTAAAAGATTCATATTTTTCAAATGGATGTTAAGTCAGATTTCTTAATGGAATTCTAGCCGAGGAAGTTTATGTAGAGCAACCTCCTGGTTTTGTCAAAGGAGACAAGGTTTATAAACTAAGGAAAGCTCTATATGGACTTAAACAAGCACCAAGAGCATGGTATGACACCTTGTCTGATTATTTAATTCAAAATGGTTTTGTTAAAGGTAGAATTGATAGAACTCTTTTTAGGAAAGAATATGGTTGTGATCTTTTGTTAGTTCAGATTTATGTTGATGATATAATCTTTGGATCTACTAACATATCTTTATGTGAAGAATTTAGTCATCTTATGAAAAGCAGTTTGAAATGTTCATGATGGGAGAGATGACTTATTTTCTTGGACTCCAAGTCAAACAGACAAAGGAGGGAATTTTCATCAACCAAGTCAAATATACAAAAGATCTTATTGATAAATTTGGAATAGGTACCAGCCGAGAAGTTAAAATACCTATGATGACAACCTTTTCAATGGATCCGCATTTAGAAGGGAGAAGATACCGATCAAACCGAGTATCGAGGTCTAATTGGTTCTTTATTATACTTAATCGCTAGTAGACCTGATATTTCATTTGCAGTTGGAGTCTCAGGTTTCGATTTCAAGCTAATCCTAAGAAAAGCCATCTTGAAGCAACAAGAAAATTCTTAAGTATCTAAAAGGAATCAGTAAATGTTGGGTTATGGTATCCACCATGACAATTTTGAGTCAGTCTGGATACTCGTGACTCAGACTTTGGTGGGTGTAAGATAGATAGAAGATCTACATCTGGTACTTGCCAATTTCTTGGAAGTAAGTTTCGATTTCATGGTTGTCTAAAAGCAAACCTCTCGTAGCTACTTCCACAATCAAGCCGAGTATATGGCACTGGAAGTTGTTGTTCACACTTATCTGGATAAGTCAACAGCTAAGGGACTATAACATTATCACCAAAGATGTACCTATCTTTTGTGATAGTAATAGTGCCATAGCTATTACCCAACCCAGTTCTACATACTAGATGCAAGCATGTAGATATCGACACCACTTCATCCGAGACCATGCAGAGAAAGGTGACATCGACTAGAGAAGATCTTGACCGATTTCCAAAGAGCAGACATCTTGACAAAGCTCTTGGCGTAAAACAAGGTTTAAAGAACTATCTCGTAGAATTAGGATTATTAGATGCTTCTTTAGTTAATCTATAATTCTATGTTCTTATTCTTTGTTTCTCTCAATTTAGTTTACTATATCTAGATAGAATTATCGACTAGATATGAGTCAAAGGACAATCAAGTAGCTGATATCATTGATTTCCTATTTTTAATCAAGAATCAAGGATTAGTCATATTGACCTTATCTCGACTTGATAATTACTTATCTGATATTCGGTAAATCGATTAGGGCACAATAGTCACCGATTTCTTGAAAAACAGATGACTATTTGCACCCTATCTCGATCTACCTCACCTACTAATGGTTTTCTTCAAGTTAATGATTTTGCAGAATAGGTCACGAGATCGATTGTTTCACCTCATCTTTTATAAACCCTCTCATCTTGACACCTTTGCTTCGAATACTCTCCATATTTTGTGTTTCTCAATAAAACTCTTCCCAAATTGTTGGATGGAAAAATAAACTTTAGAAAATTTAATCGAGCTGCTCATTTGAAACAAAATGTTTTCTTAACTAAGTCTTTAAATCTGCCAAAAGATAAAACTAGATTGTTTTTAAAATCCAGATAAGGTCATTTTCTCGATTATCTTCGTAACCTTGTCTCTGCTTTAGAAAACCTTTATGCAAAGAAAGGTAACCCTAGGCCGACGTCGGGATTACTTATTTCTCCGCGTAAAGTAACCCTACTTTAGTCAAATCAACAGTCTACAAAGTAACTTTTTACGCAATTCAAAGATTAGTGAACTACACGCCGAATCCCAATCGCTTATCCAAGTTTTTAACCGTTGATTCAAAGACAAGAAATCATTTTAAATAAACGGCTTAGATTAAGATTAAATTTTCAAAGCGGTTTATCTTTCCAACTTTCCCTCCTATAAATACACCTTCTTCCTCTTGTAAACATTTTCCACTCTCGTAAAACCCGCAAATTCTCTAAAAACTTCTCAATCTCATAAAATTCACCATGGCATCTTCTTCTAAAACCACCAAAATCCACAAACCCAAATATATTTCCACCAACATTTCTTATTTCAAAATGAATGAGGAATTTTTCAAAAACCGTTTAAAAGCAGAGATGTATGTAGATTTTGAAATCACTCGAAATTCGAATCTGCAGAAATCCTCCGTCTTTTGGAAGCATCGAGATTAAGGGGATTTCTATCAATGAAATCTCCCCAGAATAGAACGGTGACTTGTTAGGGCAGAGTTCTTGGCTAGAATGAGGATACCCGTGATGGGTTTGATACATCGCGATGGGACGATGTTGAGCTACACCAGAGACAACATTGCTGAATCTTTGACACGTCAATGGAGGAGTCAATCCATTGGCGTACAAAGAGGACGATTGGGAGGAGTCCTTCAATTTAATGGCAAGTGGTTACATTCAAAGGAACCCGAAGGGATTTGAAGAAGAATCTTCTTAGAAGGAAGTTTAGGTTGTTAATGACAAGCAGGTGACGAAAAGTCGTATTAGGTGAGCAGAGCTCACATGATGGGTTGACCAAACTCGATCGTGTGTGATGCGAGCCATTTTAGATGGGGTGCAATTAAACCTGGGTGGATATGCTAATCCATAAGTTGAAGGAAGAGAAGAAACGACTTACCTTCAAGTCGTCACGAGGGTTGGATACCTACCTCAATAGTCACCATTCAACAAAATAACCTGCTTTGATTGAAGGGTTGAATAGAGAGGCCGACTGGAGGGTGGGTACAAAGAAGTACTCCAAGCGAAGGGAATCCTCACTAAGGATGATAGGCTTGGAGGAAACCTGCACTCAGACGATGAGTCCGATGTGGCTAAAATTCAGAGCAGAAGCAGCTAGCGGAGGCTAGGAGACCAGAGCTGACCGAGGCGGCTCCTCCACCCGAGGTAGAAGCCGTGGAACCCGAGGAAGAAGCAGCTGGGGTAGAAACTCAAGAGGAAGCAGTTGGGCTTCCAACTCATGAAACAGCTTGATTGTTGCAGTTCCTAGGGTCTCTCGGAGGAGAAAGAAGAGACGGCTGGTGAAAGCCACGAGAGAAGAGGAAAGGGGAGAGCTCGTCTGCTGCATCTGCCAAAATAGCCTCAAGAAGAGGAGGAAGAGGAAGCCGACATCCCGTTGGTAAGGAGACCCAAGACGAGCAACTCAAAGCTCAAGGCTCCACCAACCGGAGGGTCTAAGCAGCAGATGGAGCCGACAACCTTGCTACCAGAGGAGGTTCCAGATTTGCAATAGCAATGAGGTTGGTCACCGGAGGTTCCTCCCTCCCCAACCAAGGAAGCTATTCTTCCCAATCCCCGAGTCAGTACAAGTCTATCTTCATCTCCTTCTTTGTCACCTACACTGCAATGAAGAAGTGCCCCAGCTGGCACTTCGAGCCACAAATTCAGCCTCGTAATCCCATCCTGGTCCAAATAGGCAATGAAGAGGTATCCCAGCCGGTACCTCGCAGCCTCTCCAATGACTACTCCCTTAAAAGTCCAAACTCAAATCCCACCCACAGAAATTGAACACATCTCATCTCAACCACCAACACCCCTCTTACAAACCTCATCTCCCATTCCCACCCCCACTATACAAACTCAACCATCACCTCCCCCTTCAATCGAACCAATTCCTCTCCCAACAGTCCAAGCCTCAACTGTTCCCATTATATCTTACTCCTCTCTCCTAGCCATCCAAACACAGCCTACCCCTCTCCCACTTACTCAAAAAGAACCTACCCCTTCTTCGTCCGATTCCTCATCCGAGGAAGACGACAATGACCTAAGCCCGCCTCCGCCATCTCCCTCAATCCTCAGCCTTGTAGAGAAAAAGATCAATGCAACTTTCAGAAGAAAAATGAAGAGGAGGACAAGGAGGATGGTAGAAGCAGAATCGACACAATGCTGGCCAACATGAGAGAAGTGGAGGTAACTCTGTCTAACAAAATCATATCTGTCACTAACTCTGTCTGGCCGACAAAGTGAAAGCGATGGAGGAGGAGCTAAGGGGACCGAAGGAAGAAGTGAAAGGGTACAATCAGATGGTGGTGAACAAACCGGTTGTAGATCGGTCAGACTTCGAGTCAAGTACAATGATCTTGATGCAAAATTGACAAACTTGGCTGCCGAAGTTAAAAAGGGGGAAAAAGATGAGTCTCGAAAAGAGACAAGTCCTCACAAATTGTGGTCGAGGAGACCAAAAGAAGTAGGCACTAAGGCCAACACAGCCTGATCCGGAGGTAGCTAAAGAACACTTGAGACTCAAGTCTCGATGAGCTAGCCGCTCTCCACCGAGGGTAAGTCGCCAGAGGAGGCGCCGAAGGAGGATGAGGAGAAGAGAAAGAAAGAGGAGGAGGAGAGGACTGAAAGTTTGTTGGCTAAGCTTAAAGAATCAATCAAGAAGCCAAGGGCAAGGGCAAGGAAGTAGCAACTATGGAGCCCAGAGCCGCCGCTAAAGGAAAAGAAAAGAGGGAGGCGGATTATTCAAATCTTTCTCGTAGAACAGATTAAGAGGATAAAGAGATAGAGAGAAGGAGTTCTACGGGAAGAATGAGAAGAGGAGAGTAAGGAAAGAAAATGGAGTTGATGTCTTCTGGAGTAGCACTGAGCGAAAATGGCTGGTCAAAGACTCGTGTGGTGCTAACTTCAGACCATTTCACCCAACAAATGCTCCGCTAAAGCCGGCTTGTGGCAAGTATGAAGAGGAGTACAAAAAAGAATCTGGAGGGAATGTGGATGTACTATTGGTACATTCTCAAAGCTCCAGGATCAACTCAGCGAGATCCAGACTTAGCCTGGCATGAGTGGATAGAGAAGATTGACAAAGACTTCTATCATCGGGTCTGGGAAGAAGCAGATGTAGAATTCAATGTTAATCTGATCGCTCCAGCCTTTGAGTATGCCATCCCCGCCAAGAAACCAGATGGATCCCTGGACCTTGACTGGGTAAAGGGAATTGTTCGCAGAGCAGAGGCGTAACTGGACTTGTTCAGAGGACGAGCTCAAGCACTGAGGAGGCGGGTATTCAATTGGTCGATGATTCCGTATGAAGACCAAGGTGAGTCTAATAGAAACGAGGACTTTACTTTTCCTTACCTTTCTTTTCTATTAGTCTTCCTTTGTAAATCTTTGTAAATCCAATATGAATATACTTTGATCGATGTGATTTACTTATTTCTTAAAGTTTTTTCGCTTTAAGAAAACTTAAAATTTTAAGTATTAATCATCCGAGAGAATTATCATCTCACTTAAGATTTTCTAAAAATTTTCTCGAGTCTAAAATTTTCTAAGTCCTAAGACTTAATTTTTTAAGATTAATATTTTGAAAGAGTCTAAAAGACTTAAAAAAAAATTTCTTTGTGAATTAAGTGCTTTAATTTGGATGAATGTGTTTTAAGGAGAAAATGTGTTCGATATACCTATCTCGATAAATCTTGATTAACTCTAAAACTAACTTCACTGTGAGTGTGTCTCTTTCTTGTAGGTTTTAACTTCATCAAAAAGGGGGAAATTGTTAGATCAAGAATGTTTTGATGAGTTAAAAGTCGGTTCAGATGATCAGACGACCTCAAGAACCGAGATCAAGTCCTTATACTAAGTTGATCGGGACGAGGTCGAGGACCGAACAAGTCACCAAGACTAGGAGTTACAAGTCATCTCAAGACCAGCTCAAGTCTAGTCATCCGCAGGAGACGATTATGTAGAGCTCGAGACAAGGTCAAGACAAGCCGAGTAGAATAAGAAATGTGAGTCTTCACTAAGTCACCGCAGACGAATAGGATAAATCACCTAAGGAGCAAAGCAGCTTTCAAGATTAAGTTTGTTGAGCGGTTTCGGTTTGTTAGAACTAACTAACAAACTAACTGTCTTTTCACTTATAAATAGGTCTAGTTTTTATTTTTCAAGACACTTATGCAAATTTGATTTACACATTATTCACTACTTAGATTTTGATCACAATCAATTCACAAGTTTTTCAAAAGAGTTTTCAAAAGTTCTAAGTGTTTATAGAACACTTCACTTGTAATCTTCAAAATTCAATATTCACCGTAATAGTTAGATTTTAGAGAACGATTTAGGAGATTGAAGATTTGAAGATCTTTACGAATTGTAATCTGTAAGATTGAAAGTAAGTAAGTAAGTGGTAAGTAGAGTCCCTTCTTCAAATTGGAGAAGGAGAGTGGATGTAGGATTATTCATAATCCGAACCACTATAAAACCGGTGTTCTTTATTGCTTTACTTAACTTTTCTCACAATTTCAATTTCGGTTTATTAATCAAGGACTAAATTGAGAATCAAAGTTAAAACTAAAATATCGGTGTTGCTTTTGATCTTATTAAAGTTGAGATTAAAATTGTTTTTCATTGTTACTTTGAAGTTTTGAATAAGTTTTAAAAGATTTGTTAAAAATCTAAAAATCTATTCAAACCCCTTCTAGAAGGTTTATTCAAGTTTTCCTAAGATACTCAACTAAGTGGGACCAACAGTACCTCATACTTAATTTATTTTGCAGGAATACCAGGACTATCATTAAAAGAGGAGATTCTAGCTTCCATCGGTACATAGACAGTGGTCATTCTCACAAGACATGACTTGTGAAAAGAAGCTATTATCAAATTTTCATGATTGATGGTCCTAGAGTCTTGTTTGGAGATAATAATCGTGGGATGTACTAAGGGAGTAGGTACATTAATTATAAGGGATGTCCGTATCTCAAGTTTATTTTGTAGAAGGTTTAAAGCATAATTTGTTATCTGCTTCCCAACTTTGTGATAAAGGTTTTCTTGTTAAGTTTTCTAAAGATAAGTGTGATATCTTAGATAATTCCTCGCACAAGGTACTCTTAATCGGCTTTAGACATGGTAATGTCTATGTGGCTAATTTTAATAGCGCCCCAAAGACACATGTCTTGTAGCTAAAGGTGGAGATGATCTCAGTTGGCTATGGCATAAAAAGTTTAGTCATCTGAATTTCAAAACCCTTAGCAAGTTAGCTAAGAAGAATCTTGTCAAAGGACCGCCCGAGAAGCTTTGTTTAACCGATCTCGAAATGTGATGCTTGCCAAAAGGTAAACAACCCAGACACTCTTGTAAAAGTATTAACACATCCTCATCTAAAAGAGTTTTACAACTCCTTCATCTTGATTTGTTTGGACTCGTTTCACCACTCGGCTTTAGTGGAAGGAAGTATACCCTTGTTGTTGTTGATGATTTTTCTAGATACACTTGGGTAATATTTCTTTTAAAAAAGAATGAAACAGTTGAACAAGATCCCCGATCTGCATCGCATACAAATTTAAAATGAGAAGGGTGTTAATATTATTATAATTAGGAGTGATAAGGGAACCGAATTCTTGAATTCTTGTTTATCTAACTATCCGAATGAGAATGGTATAGTTCATGAGACTTCTTCACCTAGAACACCACAAAGCAGTAATGGAGTTGTGGAGAGAAGAAATAAAACTCTCAAAGAAGCAGAAGCATGCTAGTGAGTATGGAACCCCTCATAGGTTCCGGGGCCGAGGCTATCAACACCGCTTGCTACACTCAAAATAGATTCTTACCACCAAGAGCAAAGGTAAGACACCTTATGAGCTTTGGAAAGTGTTCTCATGAAAACAGGTTTGAGATGTCTATGATGGGAGAATTAACATACTTTCTAGGATTGCAAATTAAACGAGATAAGTAGAGGCATATTTATACATCGACTAAGGGATACCCACGAATGCAACAGAGTATCGTGGATTGATTAAATCCCTTCTATATCTCACCGCAAGTAGGCTGCACATAGCCTTTGCGGTGGTATGTGCAGGATTTCAATCAAATCCCAAGAAAACTCATCTAGAGACAAACTAAGAAAATCCTTAAATATCTTAAAGGAACTTTGCAGGTTGGGTTGTGGTACCCATCCGATGACAACTTCGAGCTTTCAGGATATTCGGACTCAGATTTTGGAGGTCAGAAATTGATAGGAAATCCACCTCCGGAACTTGTCAATTTTTAGGCAACAAATTAATTTATTGGTTATCTAAGAAACAGACATCCGTTGCAACCTCCACAATCAAGTCAATACATGGCGGTGGTAGTTGTTGCTCTCACTTCTCTGGATTAGTCAAAGAACTTAGGGATTATAACATTCTTACATCATCTGCTCCTATTTACCGTGATAGTAATAGTGCAATAGCTATGACATACAACCCCGTCTTGCATTCTAGGTGTAAGCATATAGATATCAGCATCATTTCATTAGAGATCATGTTGAGAAGAATGACATTAGAATAGAAAAGATAGCAATCGAGTTTCAGAGAGCAGATTTACTTACAAAACCCTTAGTGAATCTAGATTTAAGGAATTGTGTTTAGAGTTAGGATTACTTGATGCATCCTTAGGTGATTTATAATTTCTATTGTTTGTATCTTGTATTTCCTTTCTTTCTTTTCCTTTCTTTAAATTTTGTCTAGAAAGAATTGTCGGACTTGATATGTGTCAAAGGACAATCACGAGAGTGATATCATTGATCTCCTTCTTAGGAATCAAGAATCAAGGATTAGTTATATTGACCTTAAATGACTTGACAATTGCTTATTCGACATCAAGTAAATCGCATAAGGACTCAATAGTCAATCGATCTCTTCAAAACAGATGACTAATTGCATCCTATCTCGACTTACTTTGGCTACTAATGGTTTTGAGCTTATGTATCCGTAGGAACAGGTAATAGATCAACATTGTTAGATCACTTTGAATTTCCTAAACCGATAAATCTTTTTCATCCTGTTCACCCTTCTTTGTTTTCTAAAAATTTTTCAAAATTATTCTTTCACTCATCTATTTCAAAACTTTTAAGATGAGTTGGTCTTTGAAAACCCAAATGAGTCGGATATTCTTATATACTAGCTATATCTGAATATAAAACTTAGTTTATTTAAAATAAAAGGCAGATTAACTCGTCTTAAATTTTGTTTTAAAAAGGATCGTGCTAGCCGTGTTCTTGAAAAACCCGCATAAGGTCATTTTTCGTACTAAATCAATAAAACCCTTTGTCCTGCTTTAGAAAACCTTTGTGCAAAGAAAGGTAAACATAGGCTTACGTCAGTATACTTACTTCTCGCATAAAGTAACCCTACTAGTCACAATCTGCAGCCTATACAATTACTATTTACGCATTTCAAAGTCGAGTTATTCTCACGCTACCGATCCCAATCGCTTATCTAATTTTTAACCGTTGATCCAAAGACAAGAAATTATTTTGAATAAACGATTCGCATTAAAAACCACTTTCCACGTGGATTCTCTCTCCAAATTTTCCCTCCTATAAAATCACCTTCTTCTTCATTTACCCCTTTTCACTTTCGTAAAAGCGATTTATCCTCTGTAAAAATTCTAAACTCTCAAAACCCCTGCTAAACCTTTTATGAGCCGAGTCGTAAATATATCGAAATCACTTCAACAATGGTGGACTTCAACAAAGATGCGTACAACAAGAAAATCAAATCGGAGATGTATGTTGATTTTGATACAACCTCCGATCTAGAGTCGCTAGAAATTCTAAGACTCTTGGAAAGATCAAAACCGAGGACTTTTTGCCTCAAAGAAATCAGAGAAAAACAAGACCCTCGACATGAGAGGGATAGAGTTTTATATAAATGGAGTTTTTAAATCGAAGGTTGACGGTGACGATGTTGTGGTGACGAAGGAGGAAGTGACCAGCAGTTTTTGATACAAATTCTCGAGGGAGTGAACCCTGGTTTATAAAGATGAAGATTGGGTGGAATCATTCGAGATGATTGCCCGATCTTCGTTCAAGGATAGAAGGAAGGAGTTGAAGAAGAATATGCTTAGGAGAAAGTATCGTCTGGCGATGACGATATCGACTAAGTGTATTTTGGGGAGCAAAGCTCCCACAACGGATTGACGAGGCCCGCATTAAACCGCATTAGGACGATTTTGGATGGGGTGCGAGTTAAGCTGGCCGAGCTGCTCATAGGAAGGTTGAAGACGGAGAAGGAGAGGCCGATCTACAACAATGGTGAATGGACAGCCAAATCTATTACGAGCCTCGTTTCAATAAGATAATCGTCCTCCCGGAGGATCTGCTGGTGACGACCTCAATCGGGATAGATGGGGTGAGGAGCTATACCAAGCAAAAATGGCTCCTCACCAAGAACAAGCTAATAGGAGGGCCAAAGCAGATTCCGATGAGGAAGCGGTGAGGAGAGGGTTGTAATAACTCAAAACCCAATTATAGGATTTTATATTTAATTTTCTAAGTTTAGGGATCATTTTATTTTATTCCAATTTCATATGTGGTTTTCTTAATTTTTCTCCAATCGATTTAACGGTTTTTCAACCCGAAAATCTACCGATACTTTTCGAACTCACATCCGTAATCCGGATTTGTTTAATAATGATTAATTACCAATAGTCCTTAAAGGTGAGAAACACTCAAGAAAACTCTAAGAAAAATGTTTGTTCTCCCGTCAGCGCGTTTTAATAAATTTTCTGAGTGAAACTCGAACCGAAAAATACCGAAAATTCAACGTCGAGATCACAATATCTGTTTTAAAGAGTGGGCTGCCAAAAGGACAGCCCAAAACCCCCAAAACAGCCGGTCATGTGAGGCAAGTAGGAGTAGTGAGCCTAGCATGTGCCTATTAACCCAAATATCTTCCAAAATCCTAGAATAGGTGTACCCCCTAAGCCTATTTTTCCTTATTTTCCTCCCCACCACCCAAATTGGCCGTCCCTCTCCCCTTCTCCTCTATAAATAGAATTTGCTGCCCTTTTCATCTTCCACACAACAAAAGCTTTGGGGCTCTCAAGAAAAGGAGGAAAATTCTCCAAGGGTAAGTCCCTAAACCCCCTCTTAAGTCTTATGTTTCCTCTTAGCTTAGGGAATTCAGGAAAAATATGATATGAGGCCCTAAGAACTCCTTTTTACATGATATGATCTTATATGGAGTGCTTGAGTTGGAATTTTGGTGTTTGGAGTCAAAATGGTGAAGTTATACTTGAAACATGAAGCTGCCAAAACCATGCCCTACCCACTGATCCGTTTTTGTAAAATTCATTCGGACCCTTTCCACCCGTTTAAAAATCATGAAAAAATTCCTAGATGTATTATTTGAATTGTAGAATAACATAATAAAATTTCGTGGCCACTGGATTTTGTAGACAGAGAATAAAATCATGAAAGATTATGTGTCGGAAGTGATCCAAACTGGGAGCAGTGACTCATTTCTTTTATTTCTTCCCTTTCTGATAGTTATAAAATTCTAGGAAAAATCTGGGATTTTCCCCTTGATGTGTTGTAAATCATAGTAAAAATCATAACTTTTCGTTTATCACTTCATGAGATAAAATCGTTTTCTGAGTACCTAGTCGACGTTCGACGCATAGGGTTATTCTGTGTTGCACGAATTTATTTTTCCAGTTAGACTATTGTATAAATCATGGAAAAATTCATAAATAACCTAAAACAAGTTTATAACAAGATACTTAAATTTGGTGATTTTTAAACGAGTATCCAATAAGTTATGAATTTTCTCGTAAGACATGTCCAGTAACCGAGCCAAACGATAGATTGAATGTTCACGATTTTTCTGGACAGAATCCGTAAGTCAAATGGCTTGGGTCCCTGAATTAAAGTTGTTCATACTTGAGTGCTGCATCACATGTTTTAATTTCATAATTTTTGGATGTTTCTTCAGAGAGTTATGGATTTTATAATTTAAGGTCACTGTTTTTGCCGAAACAGAAATTTAGAGTCCTTATTACAAAATCTGCTATAGTTTCGTAACTCAAATGAACTCGGACCCTTAATAAACTTTGTTCTACACTGAAAGATGTACAACATATTAAAATTTCATAATTTTCCAACGAGTCTAAGTATTTTATTTCATTTATGCATGTATAGGTATTATTTCTTCATTTGACTAGTACTTGACAAATTAAATGGCCAAAACTTTTAATGAAGTGCATGTTTAAATATTGAATGTTATACGTGATACTTTATGAATGCATATACTTGAGTGTCTTATGTGTTTTCTTGAAAATGAACGGAACCGAAAGTCCCAAATTCGGGACCCACAAACCGTAGTACACTAACAAAGCCGTTAGACATAGGATTTAACCCATAGAAGTTTTTGATAAAATAAAAGTACCCCTTCTTCATTCAAAGCCTTGCACAATAAGATCAAGAACCTAAGTTTCTAATGGACAAAAGAGTTGTCGAACTAAACATACGAATTGTGATAGGTAGAGTACGGTTGGAACTAGAGACCGAGACTTTCGTACGAGAGGCCTAAGCAATCAAGAAGTTAGACTTTTCTCTTAAAAGTTCTCCGGTGGGTGACACTATCTCGTATAGCTAGTTAATGTTATATGGATGGTTTTCCTGAATCAAACATAAACAGCTTCTTCCGAAAGACGCAAACAACTCAAAAGCATGCAAATGCACAACTCCTAACTATAAGAATATACGAGAACAAGTTTCTTTTACTTTGATTATTTGTTTTTATATGTTACATACGAGAGTTAGTATCTCTATTAATCTATTGATCTGCAGAGGGCGAATCCTATATAAACGGGAGGAATAAGGTTGGAAGAGGGTTTGGATTGTGTGCAAATGCCACTAGTGCCACCTCACGGGAGCAATAAGGATGGTAGAGGGTTTAGATTGTGTGCGTAAATGCCACTAGTGCCACCTCATTTGGGACGGAGAATTACGGGTCTCGGACGTATTAACGTGCCATTCCACAATGTGATTACGGATCGGACGCACTAGCGTGCTATCTCAAATGTGTTGTATATATATATATATATATATATATATATATATATATATATATATATATATATATATATATATATACTAACTGTAAAGAAAGATGAATCTCTTAATCGAATAAAGTTGAAGGATGAAAATCTTATAATCAAGATTACCTTGTACAAATGGGCTAAATGCCGCAATGCATAACTAAAGATAAGAGAAGAATAAAAGATTCAATTATATTCGGGTTTTCCCGTCAACTGTAACAAAGATACAAAGTTACCCATCGAGATTCCTATCTCACTCTCCCAAACTTAATATTTTCAGTTGCGAGAATGAGGCCCGGAGTCTGCAAAGTAGACGACCGCTTCCCACTCTCTCTTAATTAATAAATAAATCGTCTTAGTAACTTTCAACCTTTTGTAACGGATACTTTACTAATTTTATGTTATTATCTCCCCGGGAGTTGTACTACTTGAGATGGTTTAATCAAAGTAGATCTTGATCTTTTATTTTAAAAGAGTTTCTCTTCACCAAGTAAAGTGTTTCGTAAATTTTTCCGCCGCAACTTAATCGTTTGTTATTCAAAGAAATTTTTGGCTCGATTTTATGTTTCACTAAGTGACGACTCGGGTTTAGGACGCCGGACCCCGAAGGTCGACTTTCGAATTCCGGGCGTTACAAGGGTAATGAACCCTCACCGAGGAGGAACGACCAACGTAGCCGACCGTGAGCTCACCGAGGCTTCACACCAATGAAGCTGAAGGAGAAGGCACCCAAGCGGAGGAGGTTGGTTAAAACCTCGTAAAAGGAGGGCAACGTCTCGCCGCACGGCCTACCTTGATCGAAGAAGCCCAAACCACGGAAGTGGCTGCGGCCGTTGAGCAAGCCCAGATATCCAGGGAGATAAGCTTGAGAGAACCCCCTCTCCAAAGAAGAAGGAAAAAGCAGAAAATGTACTTTCCTTTGGCACATCTTCCTTTTATTTTCTTCAAAATCCTCCTCCTCCCCTTATCTCTGTCCACCCCAGCGATGAAGAGGTGTTCCAGTGGCACCTCGAAGCCTCACGAAAACGATCTACTTCCCCAACCAAATTGAAACCCCATCTACCCCCTTACCCCAAATTCAACCCACACTACCCCTACTCATCGGCCCCGTCTATACACCTACCCCCATAACCACCATCTTACCTTCCACCTTATCTCCTCCCCCACAAACAAGTGAAACCGCACCTTCCTCATCCCAGCCTAACATCTTCTCCACCACCACCTTCCAAATACCACCACCACCATCTTCATCCGATATCCCACCTCCACCCCAACCCGCTCCCCAAGTCCAAATCCCGGATATCTCCCACAACATCTTTGGAGATATCCGGGCGAGCTCCCATCTCCGAAAACCCCCTCATCTCCCTCCTCATCCGACTCCTCCAAGGAGGAAGACTCGAGCGACCCGTCTCGCCATCTTTCTCGCTTCCAAAACCTTCAGCAGAAAATTACTCGAAGGTAGAGAGAATGGTGGCCAAGAAGACAAGACACATCATCGGGCGGTGACAAACACGATGCCGATTTAACATGCGGATAGCCGATGTCAACATATCAAGGAATTTATCTGCCAAGATCGGCTCTACATTAGTCAATCGTCGAGCATCCCGGAGGAGGAGGTAAAGCTGTTGAAAGCTTAGGTGGTGAGGACAACGCAGTCATGGTGGATGCACTAATGCGATAAATTAGATTTTCGAGTGCGTTGTGCCTCTCTCGGAAGACCAGCTACGAGCCTAACAGATGAAGTTAAAAAGGGAGAAGTAGGCTGGGCAGGCCAGATCGAGGCCCTCACACCGATGTCAAAGCCAACACTAACAAGCTTCAAATTAAGTGACATAGCCGAGTGGAGGCGGCAAAGGCTGAAATGAAGGTGAAAGCAGATGAGCTTGCCGAACTTCACCGAGGGTGACTCGGCAGAAGAAGCCATCGGGAAGACGAGGATAGAAGGAGGAAAGAAGTCGGAGAAGGCTGTGGCTAGACTCAAAGAATTAGAAAAAGCATCCGAGGCCAAAGGCAAGGGAAAGGAGAAAGCTAAGAAGGAGCCACCGAGGTCTTAATTTCCAAATCTTCCAAGGCCGAGAAAAAGAAGAGAGAGCTGATTACTCCAATCATGAGGAGCAGATCAAGAATCAAAACAGAGAAGGAGTGGTTCGGTGAAAGGGAGAAAAAGAGGCGTAAGGAGGCCGCTAAAGGGGCAGAGATGAAGTGGGACAGGGGAATCGGAAGTGGGTATCCAAAGCCATAGATGAAGTAGACTTCCGCCCCTACCACCGCACATCCTGCCCCTCTAAAGATGGTTGCGGGTAAATATACAAAGGAATATCGTGACAAGAACATGGTTGCTAGATGGATGTACTATTGGTACATCTTGAAGGCTCCTCGACTAGAGTGAAGACGAGGATATCCAATGGCACGAATGGATGGAAAAGGAAGACTGAGCCTCTATGGAAGGCTGCTCGATGAGGCCGGCGGCGTTTTCAATCAAGCGATCTAATTGCGCCACTACGAGCACGCCAAGCCTAAGCTAAATGCTGATGGGACCGATCGAATCGGGTGAAGACAGTCGTCACCAAAGCCGAGGTCGAGTCAGTCTGGACTCACGAGATGAAGAAGAGCCGAAGAAGCTAAGAACAAGAGTCTTTACTTGGCCGGAGGTCCCGGAAAGCGGAGCGGATGGGGTGTCTAATAAGAACATGATTTTCTTTTCCTTATTTCTCTTTCTTATCTCGCACCACCTTGTAAATATGTAAATCTTATGTGAATACACTGATCTTATCTCGATGTTACTTGTCTTATATCTTTAAGCTTTCTTTATTGCTTTCTAAGAAAACTTAAAAATCTTTCTAAGTGTTAATCTTCCGAGAAAACTTCCATCTCGTATTAAAATTTTCTAAAATCTTCTAAGTCCTAAGACTTAAAATTTTCTAAGTACTAATCATCCGATAAAATCTTAAAGACTTAAATCTTTTTCTTAAAACTTTTCTAAAAATATTTCAAATTGTAAATTAAGTGCTCTTATGTGAATGAAATCTGGACTAAATGCTTATGTGTTTAAATGTGCCCATCCGATTATCTTGAATAACCTTGACTAACATCACCGTGAGTTTTTTTCTCTTTCTTGCGGTTTAACTTCATCAAAAAAGGGAGAAATTGTTAGATCGGAAGAAGTTTTGATGAGTTAAAAGTAGTCGGATTAGAGTCAACTCATGTAAAGTAAGATGACCAGTGAGTGTATAAAATAGTTGAGGTAAAGAAGTCAAGTACTAGGCGACTCGTGACTAGGTAAAGTCAGAAAGTCACCGAGGTCATGGAAGAAGAGGTCATCGAAGACGAGCTTGAGATAGTCATCCGTTGGAGACGATAATGAAGAGCTCAAGACGAGGTCGAGACAAGCCGAGTAGAATAAGAAAGGCAAGTCTTCACCAAGTCACCGCAGACGACTAAGACCAAGATTAGCCGAGGACAAGACAGCTTTTCAAGAACAAGTTTGTTAAACGGTTTTTATTTTGTTACAACAAACTAACCGCTTCTCGAGCTTAAAAATAAGTTTAGGCACGATTACAAATACAATTAATCCCGCACTCTCATTCACAATATTCACGATTTTCAAAAGCACTAAAAAGTTTTTCAAAGCAATATTCACAAGTTCTAAGTGTTTGTAGAACACTTGTTTGAATATCTTCAACACTTCGCACCGTAATCTACAAGTTTTCGTAAAGATAGGCAGATTGAAGATAGGATCGAAGATAGGAATCTTCACAAGTTTGTAATTGTAACTTTGTAAGTGAGTAAGATAGTAAGTAGTCGAGGCCCTTCTTCAAGTTGAAGAAGGAGAGTGGATGTAGGATCTGTTTGATCCGAACCACTATAATTCTTGGTGTTAAATTCTTGTTTTGTTTACTTATCTTGTTATTCTTCATATCTTTAAACAAATTCAATTTCGGATCCATAATTCAGATTGCTTTTGATCCTTAAAGATTGAGTTAAAAGTTATTTTCCATTTGCATAGCTTTAATACTTTGAATAGATAACCCAGTCTTTGAAAAGGATTTGAAAATCTATTCAATTCCCCTTCTAGATTTTCACTAGAAGGTTGTCTAAGCTTTTAATAATTCACTCAATCCATGGGGCCAACAAGAACTATATATATGACTTTGTTCTACTGAACAAAATACATAAGAAATATTATAGAATGACTCCAATTATCTTACTCCCGCATAATGGTACTGGCTAAGATGCTATTGTTTGATCGCCGCCGAGGCGGCCGACTGCGATAACGTGTGCTCGTGAGCGTGTGTGGGTGTGCATGTGTATCGATGCATAATACGTATGTGGTAGTTATGGTTTTGGGAGTTTAGGTTTGCGTTATTAGTTATTTCACATGCATATGTTACGTGATAGGTAGAATTAATTTGCGGTAACACCCTAGTGATATAAAGACTAGTGCTATTGAAGTGAATTACACGATGACACTGAAAAGAAAGAATATGGTTGAATTAAAGTAAGTAAATATGAGAATTTTTATTTATTTTACTTTACTATTTTACTACGTTAAAATAATTATGATTCTTTTTGGTTATTTAGAATATATCGATCGCTTTAATTTATGCTATTCTATATATTTGCTATCTTATTGTGTTATTACTTCATAAATGACCTATGTTGAAAATATTTATATGATCTAAAGTAAAATTTGTTGTTGTCATTTGGATTAATTTTACATGTATCGTTACATTATTCATTTTTATATATATCGACAAGTATGTAAATGAAGAGGCAACACAGGCATTACACCACATTTTAAAGAGAGTGTTTTGTGCAAGTATGTAAATGAAGAGGCAACACAGGCATTACACCACATTTTAAAGAGAGTGCTTTGTGCATTGGGAGGTTTTCGAACTAAGCATCGCATCAAGCATAATTTCTAGCGTCTTGAGATTTATAAATCTCACATAGTTTATGCATTGTAGATAATCGATGATTTGTGACGTTGTGGTTCTCTTGGACAAGGCTGTGTAGCTCTGCGGGGTTTTGAGTGGTCATGTGTACATAGATGACGACTTGTTGGGTCAAACCGTGGGTGTGTATTTTGAGTTGGATTTTATAAAGTTTTGTATATGATATTATGAATCATTTTTGTCATGTTTGGAAGTGCTCATTGTCTTTCTGTTAAAGCATTTAAAAAAAAAAAGTAACACGTGCGCACGAGTCAATTCTTGTGAAATTAGTGTTTCTAGTTAGGTTATTAAAACGTGGTCGTGTCGAGTTTGTTCGATGATGATTTATGTGTTATTTACATATGTGGAGCGGGTATGATGATGGAGGCATTAGAGATGGCAATGGGACCCGGCTCGCATTGAACCCGCCTCGCCGGACGGGATTGGACTCGGTCAAGTTGGTATGGGACGGGTCGTAGTTTTTGTAAAACCCACCCCGCCAACCTGTATGTGGACCCGCCACACATAAATATATTAATATTTTTATGTATATATGTGTAATTATGTAATTTATATTGATATTAATATGTATGTATTTGCAAAAATATATTATCTATGTTATTTTTATGTATAAGATGAATATTATGTGCTAAGTAATTATAAATTTAATTTGAATTATTTAAAGTCAAAATAAAAATATTGAATATATTAAAATTAATTTTAAATTACTAAAATATTAAACGGGCGAGGCGGGTCGACGGGTCCTCACACGGAGCGGGGCGGATCACGGGTCTTAATATTTTCTAGCGGGGCGGAGTCCTCGGGACAAGGCAAACCCGTCCCAGACCCGCCCCGTTGCCATCCCTATGGAGCAGCCTCATAGGCATTATTCGGGGCGGGTAATTGGGGTAGGTATGAATGAGTAGGGTAGTGGGTCAAATCAAGTTTCATGTTATGAAACTTATCTACTGAGACCAATTCAATAGTCTTTTTATAGCAATATTATTAATGACCTAAAAAAATGAGTGACGCTTTTCATAAACAAAATATTATAACCTATTTCCCTTTGGGCGACTCTCTTGTGAAATATTTCACATGAAATATCAGTTAAAAAAGGAAAAAAAAACTCGTGGGTCACACCATCAAAAGCGGGTCAAACCATTAAGAACGCAGATTAGGGCGTATAATAGCGCGAGCACGGCACGACAATCTACAAGCGCAGATACGACGGTGATCATGAGACAATAAAAACAATGAAATCCGACGAAAACAACAACGAAATTCAACTACGAGATCAAATTGAGGAGAAGAGAGCAAAAAAGGAGAAGACATGGATGATTTTTTTAAAAATTTCAGATAATTAGGTGTTGGATGATCCGATTGATGAAAAAGCAGTAGTGGATAAAATTTAAACAGATGATGAATACAAAGCTTATGCGAACTTCGATGATAAATTTTTATTTCGTTTAAACTGGAATGAATATCGCAACTCCTAATCTGCCTTACGATTTATTCATAGAGTAACACACATTTTTCCATAAAGTTACATATTTTTGTTCATATAGTAACACATTTTTTCTTCATATAGTAACACATATTTATCTATACAAAGAACACGTACATATTTCTCTATACAAGAACACATTTGTGTTCATATAGTAACATATTTTTTCAAAAGTATGTGTTCTTGTAAGAACAATTATGTGTTCTTTGTAAGGGTAAGTACGTGTTCTTGGTCTTTAAAAGAATGAAATATTGGTTTTGTTCATTAATAACACATTTTTCTCCATACAAGAACACGTGTTTGACCTAATAATAATACAACTTGAGAGTAAAAATTTATTTTTACCTTTGCACGAGTTTAATACACATATTTGCCCTTACAATAACACATATTTACCCCAAAAATCTTATACTTGGGGATCAAATAGACCCATGATTTTTTCTTAACACATTAAAATCATTTCTCTTTAATATTGAGATCAAATAAGTCACCATCTTAATAAAATCACACTCTTTTAATAAGAATAAAGTTGTCAAGATTAAATACTTATTTGATTCACACATATAATTAGATTAGATATTTATTTGACCATTTTTTCATTTTTATTTTTGCATTTGGCGATTATTTTTAGACAAATACATATTATTTGTTTTATAGTAACACATATTTATCGTTTAAGTAACATATGTGTAACCTAATAGTGACACCCCTGGAGCACACGAGGCGAAAATTGTATTTTTGTCCTTGCGCGAGTTTTTAGCCAAACACGACCTAACCCGATCCAACCCGCCCAAAATCCGCGGATTTTGTTATATGGGTAATTTCACGGATCTTAGATCCATGAAATATTTCATATAAGAATTTGTCTTTCCCTTTATATTTTTTTCCACTTAAAGGTTTCATACATTTTGTAAGTATACTAACTTAATTAATCATTTTGTTAAGATTCTATTAGGATCAGTTAACCTTTTTAAATCATACTTATTCAATAAAATCATATTATATGATTATATCTATTTTTATTAGTAATATTAATTTAGTAATTAAATTGTTAAAAAAACTATTTATATTTTTGGAATTACGAAAAAATAAAATTTATATGAATTTTTATTTAAAAATATTTTAATATATGATTTTTGGATTTATAACTCTTAGGTACCATATTAGGAAATTAATTGCTGATAGATACTATACCAAAAAGTTAATACTAATAGGTACAAGGCCTTTTTGATTTTCCCATTTTACCCTCTCTTTCCTCACACACGTTTACCCTCAAGGCACGTATTTTGAGGCGGAACGCAGTGGTAATAGATCGCGAGTAATAGGCTTCATTTCTCATTTGTATCTCTCTCTCTCTCACAAATTCTCTTTTCTCTCTCGACCCTCTCTCTCACTACACTCTTTCACCACCGATCCGAGAAGGAAACCACAGTATCTGAGAAGACGAAGCACCGACGAGGACGGCGACGGCAGCGGCGGCAAGCAGCGAGGCAGCAGCGGCGCACCGGCCAAGCACCGACGACGCACGAAGCGTGAGCCGCTCCTCTACGCTGCAAGTCGCCGCCGCGAACAACCAGCGGCGGCCGCGACCGCGACAACGAAGACGAAGATCGACGGCCGGCGTCGTGGCGAAGCGAGATCGACGGAGCTGCCGTTGTTGTTCCAACGATGATGTGCGCGGCAGCAGCGCACCCCACGAGCCACTCGCGGCGGCGACGCACCACGAGCCACCGGCGGCGGCGACGCGCCCGGCAGCGAAGGCCGAGATCGGCGGATCCATAGATCTATTTTGTAAGTGAGCGACGGAGGCGGTGGAAAGCTTCCGACGGAGAGCTGCTCGACGGGTTTTGTAAGTGAGCGACGGAGATCGAACAATTGCAGACAATTTTGATTCTACTGGAACTAACATTTTTGTGGTACAATTTTTGAATTTGTCAAGATTGCAGTGTTGAATTTGTTGTTTGATTATTCTTGTTCTTTTGGTTTTCTTTCTTGGATATTTATTGTATAAAATGACACTGATTTACGCACATGTGCGAGACTTTTTCTCGCACATGTGCAATGATATCTGCACATGTGCGAGAATTTTTGTTTTGGCAATAATTACGGAAATGTATTTTGTGCAGAATTTTTGTTGAATTTTTGTTGTGGCAATAATTTTGGAAATGTATTTTGTGCGGAATTTTTGTTGTGGCAATAATTACGAAAATGTATTTCGTGCGTAATTTTTGTTGTGGCAATAATTACGGAAATGTATTTTTGTGTGGTAAATTTGGTGTTATTTAGAATTTTGAATCACAATGTAGGGGAAAAAAAAACGACAGCGTAAATATTGAATTATTGAAGCCGCACATATTTCAAATTTTCGGAAAAAAAAAAATGTGCGAGAAAAAAATTTATACAAAATGGAGCCCAAACAAAATAATAAAATAATAACAAATAAACCATGTGATGATTTGCACAAGTAAAAATAAACACAAATATTAAATTTCTTAAAAATAGATATGAATGGTGATTCGGTAAGTAAAATAAAAAATTAAATCAAATAGTGCGGTCAAATCACAAAAAATTGAAAAAGTCAAAATTTAGAAAAAGGCTGCTGACCAAAAGTGCGTTTCAAGATACATAAGGGTATTTTGGGGACAACATCACAAATTGTTGTATCTAGGAGTAATTGTAAAAAAATTGTACCTAATAGTAATGGACTTTCTAAAATTGTAGTGCAGAGTTATCACCCCATGATTTTTCTCTTTAATATTTAAAAATTATGTTATATATTACGAATATGACTTTACAAACATTATGCCTAATAAATAGGGAGACTAATCTAATTTATTATAGTCTTCGTCCCAAATTCAATGAAATATTTCTTGTTTGCACGGTTATACATTTATTGTTTGCACGGTTATTAAGGTAGAAGTTGTTTATTAATATTAAAGGAAATAAAATAAGAATATAATAGTCCATTTTACAATATTGCAAAAAATAGATTTTAATTAGTGTAGATAAAATAATGACATTGTTTATAATTTTTAGATATTTGAATGGTATACATTGTGACACAAATAATCCTTAAAGTGTCCCTCCTTGGCGTGCGAGCCGAGGTCTCACAGAGGTCTCGACCTCGGCATAAAGGCAAGGTCACCAACAGGCTCGCCGATAATTCGGATGCTCGGCGCGGTGAGTAAACCAGACAGAGTCCGGTGAACTAAGGAGAGCAACCAGTTCACTCAAATACAAGACGAAGACGAAGACCGGAGCTCGGTAGGCGAGCGAGCAACGAGATCCATATCGCCCGACAAAATCCGACAAGTGGTCAACATCAATGAAGATATCCAAGTATTGACACTTTTACGAGACAAAGACAAAATTATTAATTGTTAAGTATTTAGTCATGATATTAAATCAACGGGTGTAAATGAAACTCAAAATAAAGGGTTAAGATTGTTTCCTAACTTTTAAGTTAGTATCATTTCTTAACTCTTAAGTTGAGACTTTATAAATAGAGGTCCAACCCATTGTAAACACATGTCATTCATCTTCCACAAAATTCATATATGCAATACCCTAGGGGTCTCAAGAGGACACTCACAGTCATCTTCAAAGGAAAAACTTTTAGTTTCTTTCTCCATTGCTTGTGTTTATCATTTTATATTTATTTTTAATTAGTTTATTAACCAATTTCTAATACCTCAGTATACATGATAAAAACAGATAAAATAATATATATAAAAATGGTTAAGATGCTTTATTATCTTTTAAAAAAGGCTTAATTGTAAATAAAATCACCACCTTTTCGCAAATTGCAATTTAATCTAAACTTTTGAATCTTGTTAAAAAAACTCCAATTTCATTTTCTTTTGCAATTAGAGCTTACGGGCGATTAGCTTCGTCCGTTCTTTGATGTGTCACTAAAATTTTGGGATTTTGACTACGTGGCACACATGTGTTATTTTAAATTTTATTTTCCATTAATTTTTTTAAAGTAAAAATCCAATAAATCAATTCCAATTATTAAAAATATAAAAATAATATTATTAAAACCTTGACTTCTTCTTCCCCAAACCTCCCTCAACCCCTCGACCCTTGACTTCTTCCTCCCCAATCCTCTCTCTGTTTTCTCCCCAAACTCCCGCGCCCCCACCCACCCCCAAATCTTCCTCAAACAGCCCCAGCCCCGCCACCGTCCCCAGCGCCGCCTCCACCACCGCCGCGTGCACCGCTAAACCCAATCGACATGGCAGACAACGAGTTCGATGGCGGCTGGTTCGACTCACACCGTGTCGATCCCTCCGATCGCCCGGCAACCTCCACCGCTTCGCTCGACCACCACCGCCGATGGTGCTTCTTCACGCCGACTCGCACGCAGCCGCGGCGCCCCACGGCAATTACGCGCACACCGGCGCTCAGTAAGCCTCCGCCGCCGCTATCGTGTTCTCCCTCTCCCCGCCGCAAGATGCTTCCCGCCATACATCGTGCAATGGGCGACACAAAGCCTAGCCGCCGCGCCCTTCGCGGCGTTTCTCACTGGCGCCGCCGCATCACACCGTCACCGCACGTAAATGCTATTGGACACCCCACCGCCGTCGTCGCCGACACCCCACCTTCATATGAGGATGTCTACTACGACGTTAATGTTTCTTTTTTTTTTTTCTATAGTTGATGTTTCTTCCTTTTCATATTTTATTTGTAGATCTGCAGATAGTATTTAAGATTTAATGATTTCTTTTGATATTGATTTATCTTGAAATAATTGAAAAGATTATCTAGTTGAGGAATGAGGAATTCGGCGACAATGTTAAATTATTTGTAGAGATGAACACGGACGGCGGTGCAAAAGCAAAGAACATGATGAGAGTTTTTGGAATTTTTAATTTTGGTAATTGAAAAAAGTTTCTTTTATTGTTTAATTAAGAAATGTAATTTATTTGTTTGTATAAAGTGTTATTTTAATTTTAAAAGTGTTAGTTTTTTGTTTCTTATAGTTTATTTATTACAAATTTTAATAAATTTAAAATTTATCGATATTTTAATTTAAGAATTTTAAATGTATTTATTAATTTTAAATTTTAAATTATTTCAATTATTTTAATTTTTTTATAAATATTTTATGATTGGGATGATGACTGTGTATATTTTTTTGTACACATTAGCTTTCGGCAATGATAAAGCGCCCATAAGCTCTAATTGCCAAAAAAATTAAATTGAAGTTTTTTTAACAAGATTCAAAAGTTTAGATTAGATTGCAATTTGCGAAAAAGTGGTGATTTTATTTGCAATTAAGCCTTTAAAAAAGTATAGTACATGTCTTTTAAGCAAATATATTTAATGATAAATTCTTATATGAAATATTGTACCGTGAAATAACCCATTTAATGAAATTCGCGAATCCTATTCGAGTCGGGTCGGGCTCAATGGATATTTCCGGAAAAACTCGCGGAAAAAAAAAAATAAAAATTCGCCCCACGTGCTCCCGAGTGTTACTACTAAGTTAAACATGTGTTACTTTAACGATAAATATGTGTTCTTGTAAAACAAATAATATGTATTTGTCTAATAATAATCGCCCAAATGCAAAAATAAAAATGAAAAAATGGTCAAATAAATCTTTAATCTTATATGTGTGGATCAAATAAGTCTCCAATCTTCGACAACTTTATTTTCATTAATAGAGTGTGATTTTGTTAAGATGAGGGCTAATTTGATATCAATATTAAAAGAAATGATTTAAATGTGCTAAGAAAAAGTTCATGGGTCTATTTGATCTCATGTATAAGATTTGAGGTAAATATGTGTTATTGTAAGGACAAATATGTGTACTAAACTCGTGCAAAGATAAAAATTAAAACTCAATTTGGTGTTTTACTATAAGATCAAACATGTGTTATTATATGAAGAAAAATGTGTTACTAATAAACAAAATCAATACAACAAATGAATAAATATTTTATTCTTTTTAGGACTAGTAACACGTACTTGTCCTTACGGTGACATATATTTTAATCTTATAGTAACACACCCGAGAATGAGATTTTATTTTTGCCTTTGCTTGAGTGTTACTATATGAACACAAATGTGTTACTATATAGAGAAAGATGTGTTATTATATGAAAAAATGTGTTACTATATGAACACAAATGTGTTATCTTGTATAGAGAAAGATGTGTTACTATATTAAAAAATCGAAACAGGGTAATAGTTGCGATATTAATTCCGCTTTTTTAGAAAAACAAGTAACTAATAACTAAGATGATTCAGACAGTTACACATCAATTTGATGTTGTTGATAAACTTTGTTATTGTTTTGATCGGATCGTAACAATTATTTGATAATTTTTTAAAAAAATCATCCATATCTTCTCTTTTTATACTGTATTTTTGCTGTTTCTCTTCTATTTGACATCGTTGATAAATTTCACTATTATTTTTGCCGAAGTTTTATGTTGAATCGCCTCCTAACCCACTCTGTCGCGATTTTTTCGGCATTTCTGCGTTCCTATTTCTTTATCGCATTTATTACTGCGCCCTAATATGCGCTTTATTCATATTTTGACTGTTTTATTAATTGACCGCGAGATTGTGAATATACCTTTTATAACTAACTAGAGCACAATCCGCGTACTACGCGAGTTGAAAAAAATATTAATTTTAGAGTAAATACTTCAAGCATTTATTTTATTTAATTAATTTGATTTAAATAAAATTAATTTTTTTAATATTGTACATATGTTATATATTTCTTTTTAAATATATTTTTAAAGCATGTTGAATATTAATTATGTAATCTATTTTTGTAACAATATAAAAATTAGAGGTGTAGGTTTTGTTTTATAGATGTGTATTATTCATTTTATTAATTATAAATGTGTAATTATTTTACTAATTAAGTAATTATATATATATATATATATATATATATATATATATATATATATATATATTATAATTTCATCTAATATTTGGTCAAAGTTTATGGATAGAATGTATACATATTCTTTATTGTCCTCTATGAAAATATCGTATATATTAAAATTATAAATTATTAATAATATGAATGAAAATGTATAAGTAAAATGAGCATAAAATTTATTTTTGAAAAGTATTAAAAACATTGATCTTTAATATAATTTTTTTAAAATGCACTTAAAATTTATAATATTTAATGATTTAAAATACACATAGTCAATTAATCAATTGCAATCAAAAAAGAATTTGTAATTAAAAAGAATGTCACAAATAATTCTAATTCATGCAAATTTAAGAATTCAAAAATAGTGAATAGGGTGTGATTCACGCTAGGGTTGAAAATAAATTTTATATATTATTAAATTAAAACATAAAAATATATTATTTTTCTATTCTAAACATATATTATAGTTTTAAAATGTGTTTATATTTATTTTTAATATTAAATTATCTATGTATTATAAATTATAATTTTTTGGTAATGTATGATAAGTCTTTTTAAATGATTGTATATTAAAGTTATAGATTTATAATTTATCTACTATATTAATATGAAATATTTTTAAAATAAAAATTGAAATTTTAAATAAAAAAAAATTTATCCCAACAATACCATAGTAAATACTAATATATCTAAAATCTAATTTTAAATTTTCAATGTGAAAGAGAAAATGTATGGTTGAAATTTAATTAATGAAAATGAATGATATGCATTAACTTTGAAAGAAATTAAATTAAAAGATTACCATAAATAACTCAAATGTATGAAATTTGAGTATTTTGAAATATAGAATTTAAATAATTTTTAATATTGTAAACATCTTCTTAATAAGTGTCAACATGCAAAGTCAATAAATTGCATCTATATGATAGCAAAACGGAAAAAAATCTAAATATATTTAAAATCAGACTTTAGATTAGGAAGAGATTTATGGAATTGATTATATGGTTGACTAATAAAATTAATTAAAGAAAATTTACTCAATTAATTAGTCCATTTAAAATTAGACGAAATTGATGCCTATAATCAGTCCATTTAAAATTTGAAGCAATAAGATTAAAAATTAATTAGTTTTTAATTAGAATAAAAATATCTGACATTATTTAAGGAGTTTATATATGTAAAACAATTGGTCAAACAATTAGTTACAATATTAATTCACAAAATTTCAGCAAAATAGTAATTAAAATTATTTATTTGAAAAATATTATTAATTTATTTTAGAATAAAACTAAAAATGCAAAAAATTGAAAATATTTTATCCAATTAGTAAAATTTGAAAATAATTGGCAGTATTTAAGGATTTTATTTAGAATAATTGGTCAAGAAAGATCGGCTCATATTTCAGACGTTAGCTCATATTTAATATATCATCCACTAGACGAATGAAGTAAATTACTAGTTGCTTCTCCAAAGCACGAGAACAACCGTAGAAAACGCTGCAACATTTAAAGATCGGCTGGTAATGGAGGAAATTTTTGAAAGAGTAATTTTGTGAAGCAATCTCCAATGGAAGATTACGTTTTAAGGTCGAAAATTGGAGAAAGCTCGTTGTCGACGGTGTGGAAAGCAGAGCACAGAACCACCGGTGAAGCGGTGGTGCTGAAGCAGATCCCGGCGGCGAAGCTGACGGGCCATCTCAGGAATTGCTTAGAGTGTGAGCTCTCCTTCTTGTCCTCCGTCAACCACCCCAACATAATTCGCCTCCTCGATTTCTTCAAAGTTAGCATCTCCTCGCCCTTTGCTTTTATTTTTCCGAATCATACTTTTTACTTATGAACCTGTGAAATTCATGAGCATAAGCAACTGATCGCTTCTTTTGTTCTGTGTAACTTCATCTTGTTCAGTATTCGCGCAAGTATTTTTGTGTTACTGGTTAGAAATTGAAATATTTTAGACTTGTGATGAAAATGGAGTTCCTATCTTTATCCTTCCCTCCTTTCCTGGAAATTCTATTGATACTTATATATATAATCTCCACAAATAATTGTTGTTGCTAGTGGCTGTTGATTAGATCTTCTTTCTTTGTGTAGGTAAACTCGATCATGCTAAATATATATGTTATGATATCAAGCAGGGGAGTAGTTCTCCATGTTTCCATATGAATCCTAGTTGACAATGATTAAAGAGATCTCTTAGTTTCATTAACCAATATTTGTTTTAATGATCTTTGTTGAATCTATCCTGATTAGATTTAGTTACTCACGTGATACTCAATGTTGATTCTATGGTTTGTAAGAGATACAAGTGTTACTGAAATATGCATAAAAATCAACACACATAACATGTTTGACAAAATAACTGAATGAAAGTTAATATGCATAAATCTCGAATGCTTAGGTATTAGTATATGAATATCACTATTCACTTAACATGTATCACTTTTTAATTGAAAAATACTCAGTGTGAGGGCTACATTATCCTCGTCTTGGAGTTCTGCGCTGGGGGAAATTTAGCTTCTTACATCCGGCACCATGGCAGAGTTCAAGAGTATATTGCTAAAAGATTCATGCAGCAGCTAGGTATAGGTTAATGACAACAACTACTTTGAACTCGAGTTCACGTGAATTTTTTTCAAGTATCACTGTTGTTCATACGAAGTGTCACTGTTGTGCATACGAAATATCACTGTATATAATCAAACACTTTTTGAACAATGACATTTCGTATGTACAAGTACAACAGTGACACTCGAAAAGAAAGTTCACGTGAACACAAGAGACCTTCTCTAGTTTAATTCACGTTCTAAATTGAACTTTTCTCGTTGGACATGAATTTAAATTCCTTTAATCGCAGGAGCCGGTTTGAAAGTATTGAAACAACATCATATTGTTCATCGTGACTTGAAACCAGAGGTGTGATTCCTATTTCAAGTCAACATATAATCTTCCCTACTCATGATGCACAAAAATTTTAGATGATTCTCCCCCATTTTCCTTGCTTCTAGCTCAGAATGTTCTTTTGTCTGGCTCTGGGTGCAACTCGATTCTAAAAATTGCTGATTTTGGGCTTTCCAGGTAATCTAACTTAAATAAAGAATTCCAACTCTATAATATTGTTATCTTATAGGAAGCAATACATTTGAACAACTTTAATATGACGATCTTATTGTGGGGATCAGGATTTTACTTCCCAATGAATATGCAGAGACATTTTGTGGGTCACCATTTTACATGGCTCCAGAAATTCTACGGTTTCAGAGATATGATGAGAAGGTTTTTGCTTTTTTTTTTTTTTTTTTTTGCCTTTCTTGATTATAGGCAGATCACTAATGGTGTGTTCTTTTTCGGTTTGAGTGGGATGCTGGATGGGGAAATAAAATGAATGAGACAAATCCAATGAATAGTAAATTAGTGCTTAGTTTGAGATGGAATAATAGGCATGGATGAAACTTTATGTCAAATCAATACGTTTGTTTGAGTGATGATGGTGAATTATTTTTGTTATTAATTAGTGAAGTAATGATTAGGTGAAAGAAAAGTAAGAGAGATAATGAATAAGTGTAAGAAAAGTAAGAGATATGATAAATTAATTAGAAAAAAAAATAGTGATGTGATAGTTTTAGGTACGTAAGTGTATAATAGGGGTGGATGTGTATTTGGATGAAGATATTGAATTTGCAAATCCATAAAGTGTATGGGATGGGGAAAACCAAATCTCATCTCGCAAGCCGAAAGAGAACACTACTTACACTATCAACTTTTGTTTTTATAGGTCTTTAAAAATCACGACTCTGCTGCCATTTCATCCGCTACAGTTAGCTCGAAAGCGAGTCACCCCAGGGTCTCAATCCTAATAAAGGGATTGTTTTAAAAACTTTAAAGTATTGAAATTTTATTTCACAAGTTCCCTCGAAAAGTCAACAAAATTTTATAATTTATCTTAATGGTCCCTTTAAATAATATATATGTTAAATTTATTAATATCAAGATGCATGTTGTGCAAGTCATTTTAACCTCAAGCTCCTAAAATGACTTGTGGGAAATACTTTTATATAATTAAAATCAAATAAAGCTTATAAGTACATTTTTTAACGGGACCATTGAAGTAAATCACAAAAATCATTCAGTTTTCATTGAAATAAAATTTCGACACCTAAAGGACTTTTTAAATCTAAAAATCATTTAGTGATCTATCAAAACAAAAATTAATAGTTTAGAAACATTTTGATGTATTATGCCATAATTATATGAACTGAAAACAAATTCTGAATTTGATAGGTTGATATGTGGAGCATCGGTGCAATTCTTTTTGAACTTCTCAACGGATATCCTCCTTTCAATGGCAGGACTAATGTCCAGGTAGCTAGTGATATAAATCGGCTTAATTGCATAAAACTCCTCGTAGTTTGGAAATATTGCTTGAAATTCCCTCGTGGTCTGGAAATTACCCGAAACCCCCTTGTTTATTAAATAAAGTGAATTGTTCCCTTTTTTCAAAAATGAGTTAGTGATTTTATCTATTTCCTCTATTTCTTGTTGTCTGTTTCTTCTATTTCTTGTATCTTATTTTTCAACATGTTGAAGTCTTGATACTATAATGTAAAAACATAATAAAAAATATTGAAAATGGATAAAATCGTTAACTTGTTTTTGAAAAATGGGAGAATTCATGAGGGGATTTTTGAAAAATAGAGTTTCGTGCAATTTTTAAACGAGTGGATATCGCGCAATATTTTCATATTACGAGGGGGTTTCGTGCAATAAACCCGATATCAACCAGCTGAGTTCTGCTCTCTCAATATCTTTTTTTTTTTTTTTTTAAATGAAGTGAAATTATTCATGCCAGCTTCTGCATAATATCAAGGAGTCGACTTCTTTGCCATTTTCTCGTTTGATCCTTCCACAGTTGCACCCAGATTGTGTGGACTTGTGCTTGAGATTGTTATCGATAAATCCAGGTAATTTGGCAATATGAGGCGAACACATTGACCTGAAAAACATGGATTAAATTGCAAAATTGGTCCTATATTTATTGTAGGTTGGCGAATTTAGTCTCATACGAATTCATTTTTTCAATTAAGACGAATACCTTTTAAAATGATGTCGTTTTAGTCCTAAATTGATAATTTTTTGAGTAAGAAGGATAATTAATTTGTGATTTTTTTAATTGAAATTAATATGTTAGTGTCTAATTATGCCATGCATGCAATAATAAGTCATTAATCCGGCTGCTGCATGGAATTCTGATAGCTCACGTCAGCGGCACATGCAAAAATCATGCAATCTTGTTCATATAGGATTAAAATTGTACTCCCTCTGTCCCTAGAAAAGGTCCTTAGAAGGTTGTACACGTATAAGAAAAAATAGATAAAGTAGATAAAAATATTGTAGGGTATTATAATGTCCATTTATGAATAAAGTGATTGTTTGTGAGTAAAGTACAATGACATTTTGATTAATTTTTTTGAGCAATAACGACAATTTGAGTATATAAAGGGAATGAAAATATTTTTGGGAGATGGATAAATAAAACAAGTGAGTATTTTTTAGGAACAAAGTGAGTATCTTTAATTGAAAAAATTAATTTGTATATGAGACTAAAATTACCAACACTTAATAGATACTAGACCAATTTTGCAATTTAACCAAACAACTTGAATATGCTGAAAGTTATAGTTTGACAAGGTTGCTGTCGTCAGATGATCGTTTGTCCTATGAGGAGTTTTGTCAGCACAACTTTTTACAGGTTTGAAGTTTTAGCAGTATTCTTTTGATAAAGAAAGTAGAAGTGAAATGCTAATGCAATCTACATAAAAAGTTCCATTTGTTCATTAAGGTATTTCTCATTTCTCTTGCTTGGAAATTTTTTTGGGTTTTACCTTTCTATATTATAATATAATTGTCGTTTCATTTCATATTCTTCGATATATATATATTTTGTTTTTAGATCTGTCCCTAAACTTGTTTCACATTATATTTTGACTTAATTGCAAAATCAATCACCACCTCTCGCTTAATTGCAATTTAATTTAGAACTTTAGATAATTACAAATAAATCACAATCTTAAAATGTTGTTGGAAATTAGTTTACTGGGCAACCCTCTTCGTGCCCTTCACATGCTTTTTTATTATTTATTTATTTATTAGATTAGATTAGATTAAAAAAACGACGTTGTTTGATTAAAGAGTGCCATGTAAAACTCCGACACAAATGAGATTGCCCGAAAGACTAATTTGCAGAGCATGATAAGGTGGTAAGGGATTATGTTAGGACTCACGGTGCAACTGCTGTGTTCTGAACAGGAATGATCATCCCACCGGAGCCGGACGCACAAGACGGTGGTGTTAGGAATGCGATGGAAGAAGACGCCGCAGGAGCTCAAGGTGCGGCCGTGCAAGAGGATCAGAACGAAGAGCCAAGCGAAGGACAAGCAGGTGGAGTCCCCGGTCACGTGTGACACGCAAATCAATGGGAGTGGAATAGGCTCGTGACGGGGATAGAAAATATGAATGTTCGATTCGGAGGCATGGAGAGTCGGAACTATGGAGTCCTCGACCGCATCAATCAATACCATATCTAACAAGGACATTATTCACCACCACTGTCAAAGCAATGGTTGGAAAGAAGGTTTACACTTTTGTTACCTCTTTGAGTGATTGAAATTATTTTATGCTATTGTGTTTGAGGGATTTTTCGGGTAGAATTATGTAGTTTGTCAATAGAGAGAGGATCAATCATTGTTTATGATCTTAGAACTTGCCTAAGGTCTTGTTTAAGACCACATTTGCAATCCAAAAACAATGAAATAAAATATAATTTAAGAGATTAAGAGTAGAATTCACCTATCAAAGATGATTACAACTTGATTGAATCATAAAATCACCAAAACTTGCAAGAAATTAAAAGGAAAATGAAGAACACATATCACTATGTGTAAAAGGCTGCTTCCTAGTGTGTTAGAATGAATATAACTTCAGCTCCAAGCATCTAGGTTAATTCCCAACGTCCTTTGGGTATTGTTTGACTTGCAAGGAAGGAAAACACCCAAAATTGTCATCAAATTGGATTCTCAAATTGATTTACCAACTTAGCCTTAAATTTAGCTTGCTTGAGTCGAGTGGGGCCACTCGAGCGGTTAGTGGCTCTCAAAATCGCGAAATGCTTTTAAATTGTCAAAAATGTCGCTCGAGTAGAGTGACTTTGCTCGACGGGTCGAGTAATTTCAAAAAGAACAAGTCTGGTGTGAGATCGTCTCACCTGGATCTTATTTCGTGAGGCGGATTCACTTTTAATAAATTGTTATCACTTTTTAATAAATTATTATCACTTATAATGTGAAGTGTATCACTATTTTTTAATTTTTATTATTTTTATACTAATTTGTATTACTTTTTTAAAAGTGATAACTTGATTTATAAAAAATGATCCCGTCTTACGAAATAAAATGCCTTTAAAAACTTAAATTCTCTGGACAAAATGGCTTACTCGACCGCTCGTGTGAGGTGGCTCGAGTTGATCGAGACATGTAGCCCTTCTAAAAAATGTGCACAACTTTTCTCACTCGGGTCGAATAGCGAGCTCGTGTGGTCGAGCGAAATTGAAATTTTGCAATTCTTTTTTTTTTTTTTTTTTTGATAAGGAGGAAATACTGAAGGCGCAAACCCCCAATTGCACTGCAGGCCCCTTGGTCAAAGCGGGTGGTAAATCGAGGATGTGCACGAGTGACAGGACATGCAAGGGAGAGGACTTACGGAGATACAATTCCAACAACAACCTCTCGCAATATTTCAAAGAAAGAATTGTCACCATACGAAATCGAACTCAGACGTCGGAGTGTATGTGCTACCACCTCGCCCACTTACCATCCTGCCTACGTCCTTAGGGGCGAAATTTTGCAATTCTTGCCACTCGAATCCCGTGAGGTCATTGGACCGCTCTAATGGTGTCCTTGCTATTTTGAATGTATTTTCTTCGTTAGAATCGTTCTTTACCTGTTTCTCGTACAAAAATTCCTATGGCCTCCAAATTGTCTCATTTCCCTACAAAAACATCATTTCTATTAATATGCATGATTTTTATTTAACAATTAACTTTATTTTATATTTGCTGTTTTTGCATTATTTATTATATTTTATGTAACATAATTATTTTATATTATTTCATTAAATTTAAAGTTTTCTTCATTAATATATATTAATTTATTAATACTCCCTCGATTCAAACTATCTTCATAGTTGACTTTTTAATAGTTTTTGTGTGAGAATTATTTCATAGTAATAAATCAACTAGCATATCATTCATATAAAATAATTTTTGTACACATATTACTATGAAATAATTCTCACACAAAACCGCTAAAAAGTCAATTGTGAAGATAGTTGCGGGACGGAGGAGTACTTCTTTTCATATGTTGTTTTATCTTTCTCTTTTCAAATTTTCTGTTAATCGACTTATTTTGTTTTAATTTGCAGGTTTCATCTTCATATTAAAAAAATATTTTTTCTTCTTTTTAAATAAATAATAATTTATACAATAATTTTATTTCAAAGAGGTATGAATCATTAGATAATTCATGTTTAGTGCATTTATGTACATATTTATATATTTAATTATTAAAGATATTTATTAAGAATATTAAAAAAAAATTCGCGTAACGCTGACACTAAAGCTCCATTTGGATGGAGTGATTTGAAATCAAGAGATTTGAGGATAATATAACATATATTTACAAATCAAAATGGAGAAAAACTAAATGGATGGATTTGATTCACACAAATATTACTTATAAGTGGGAGTATTTCAAATACCCAACAAAACCTAGTCATTTGAAATCCTCCCACTTCTCTCACTTGTGCTTAATATTTGAGTGAATCAAATCCATTCATTTTGCTTTTCTCCATTCTAATTTATGTGAATGTATGTTATATTATCCTCAAATCTCTTGATTTCAAATCACTCCATCCAAATAGAGCATATATTAGTTTTTATATAAACAACTCTTCAAGCATTTAATGTAACTTAACAAGGGGAAATAATATTGCATCATAATGCATACAATATTTAATCATAATTAAGGAAGATAATATTTTAAATCATCAAGCATGTAGTATAACTTAGTAAGGGGAACAATATTACATCTTTGTACATTCAGTGTTACATAGTAAAGAAGACATTATTTCATCATTTATATAAACAAGGAAAAAAATTCATTTTTAGTACCCAAAGTTTACATTTTTCCGTAGTTGGTATCCCACCTTTAGGCACTCTCAAAATTGATCACCAAAGTTCATTTTTGTCTCAAATTTGGTCTTGCCGTCGATTGACCCGTCATTGACTAACGAAAGTATCCGTTTTAGGCGCGAATTCATCTAATATTATAAGTATTGCCCCCAAATTCGACGGCCCACTTCTCTCTTCTATCGAGCCCTAATTTTTTCAATTTCTCATGATTTCTCTCCAATCAAGCTTTGTATCTTCACCCAAAGATATACTTTGTTGTTTATAAGGATTTGAGATTTGCATTTAAGTAAAAACATAATGTATGTATAATAACTCTTTGCTTGCTAATTTTCAATTTAATATTTTTAATTTTTCGGTATTAAATTGATGCTCAATTTCCTTGATTTTGCGGGTTAGAAGGAATTCTCATGCCTCTTCTAAAGCACAAACCGATTGTAGTGGCTCCTCGGCTAATCCTTCTCAGCTAGCAAAGAACTATTAGTATGTTTTTTCTCAAATATTATATATTCATTCAAATAAACAACAAAGCATACCTTTGGGTTAAGATACAAAGCTTGATTAGAGAGAAATCATGAGAAATTAAAAAAATTAGGGCTCTGATAGAAGAGGAAGTGGACTGTCAATTTGGGGGCAATACTTATAACTATAGATGAATTTGCACTTAAAACAAGTGCTTCCGTTAGTAGTCGCTGATTTGTCAACGATGAGACCTAATTTGAGACAAAAAATAAAATTTAATGACCAATTTTGAGAGTGCCTAAAATGAGGGTACCAAATATGAAAAAAGGTAAACTTTGGGTACCAAAATAAATTTTTCCTAATTTGAAACATTATTACTTCGTAAGACATGCAATATTACAACATAAGTGATACGTAAAAATGTACCTTCGTATTGGGCCGAATTCCCCACCTGAATCCTTACGTGTGAAAGTCCAATTAAGTTGAGATAAGTTGACCTTCGTCCACATAAACAACCTGCAAAAACACGCCAGAGGGTTCTCCGGCGTAGGCACTCCGACACTCAAGTCAAAACCAAGAAAACCCAAGAATGTATTTAGTGAGGTGGGTAATTCATAAGTATCGAGAATGAGTTACCTTTTCTCTCATGTTAAGTGATAATATATAGATGATAAATTACATACCATGTACGTCAGTTTTCTCCATACTCCGGCCATGTTCTCATCGTGGGAGAATATGTTTTCATTCCTTGTGGAAAAGCGATTTACCCACCTCCGGTGCTTTAGGGAGATTCTGGAATATTCCCTTTCTTGAGGCACAATTATCTCATTCGGTTAAGATATCTTCTCTATTTGACCAAGTAAAATGATATCTTCATGAGGAGATGGGCCGAAGTGGGTCACCTCTCATTTCGGTTCTTTATCCTAAGTGGGCTCAAGCCCACTCAATATTATCCATATTAGCGGGTTGATCTCGGATTGGGCCGGAGGCACAACCCTCGCTCCAAGGTTAATTCGTAATAAAAAGGATTTGGACCATGGGCCCTACCTCTTTTCCGAGTTATCCCTAATCAAGGGAACTTGGGCCAAGGGCCCAATAATCAATTGCCCCACGCCCATTAATCAAATGGGCTGGACTGCGTGTGAAGTGGGCTATGCCACAAAATGTCATATCATCTGCCCCCTCTACTTAGGTGAGTATCTCTTAGCTCACGAGTAGAAGATAAGCTTCAATCTTTCCTCCTCGCTGGAGGTTAGTCATCCCAAAGTTTCTGCTCATAATTTCAAATTTCCGAAAAATGAGCCTAATGACTCCTCGTCTTCTGCGCCCGATAAACGTCTTTTCTTCCTTTGGTCCAATCACACATCGACGTTATTTTTCTTCTCATTTATTTTCAATCTCTTCCTTTCTCAATCTATTTCACTTCCATCCTCAAGATTCGAAGTGATCTTCTCTTCTTCCATCGACCCCTCTCGATCATTCTTCATAATTCCTTCCAGTAATATTTCGCACTTTTATATTTATTTCTTGTTTAATCTCACATACCCGGTAAGGGATGTCTTAATTAGAATCCTCGAATACCCCTTCTATGAACACTAATTCCTCTCGGAATACATATTCCTCTATTCTTTGGGGGCAAAATCGCACCCCTCCCATATCTCAATCCTCCCCTTGTGAGGATAAACTTCGATTTTGGAATGACCATTCTGGTCCCTCCCGTTTCGACAAGAAAAAGCTTTTAGAGTATCGCGAGAGAGGGTTATCTCTAACTCGTGGAATGTTTCGATTCCTAATAAAAATGACAGCCTAACCTTACCACTAGCCCTACTTTGACTTTCTGGCATGCCCAGATTGAGGTCGAGTTAAGATTTCCTCCCCCAAGTTCTTGTGTCGACTTTCTCGATCTCTACCAGTTTCCCTGAATTAATTCGTTCCCAACGCTCTTCGCATGATGATCTCATTCTATATTCTTTTGAAAGGCAATTGGGGTAAGCCCTCCGCCGAACTTTTCTTTTCTCAATTCAACCGTAAGGCCACGGGGCCTTTTTCTATGTTTGCGCTAAAGTCAAGAGTCAATGTTCCTTTCTTGGCCATGCCCCCAATATCAACAAGGATTGGGGTGACCAGTATTTCCTAGTAACTCCACCTCACCCTTAGCCATTTTCTTGCCAAGAATGGATGTATCAAAATCCTCGTCCATCCGCTCCCGGCCCTAAGGTCCACTCTACTACCAATCGTCGTGTAATAAGATCTCGATTCCCATGTGCATGCCCATGGTTATTTCTACCTTCCCGATCTCTGCTCCAACTCTCGCCTTCTATCCCACTTCAAGTTTAGTTCTCTAAAAATCCCGCTCGAGCCGGGTGATGGTAATCGTCTAATCTTTACACCTTTTATATATTTTTGTCACATGCATTGCTAACTTTTTGTTTATGGTTTCCTTTGTTCCGAGAAATGATGTGGTTGTCAAAAGTCCTGGATGAACCCACGAGGATTTAATGACTCCACTCCTCCCGATTTAAAACAAGCGAAGGATGATCCGCCGCCGGTCTCCTCCCCTCCTGCTCAACCGAGGGAAAAGGGGATGACCCGCTCCCACTCAAGAGAGCAAAGTCGGGAAAAATAAAGCTCATACCAGCCAGAGTTCTCGGCACCACTGAAGAAACTATCCGAAGAAAATACCCCACTCGTCGCAGCCCAAGGTGCTCCCTCTGCCCCCATTGATGTGGACTCACACTCTAGTGGCCTCTCTGCAACAAGGTTTTTGGGGAGTTAGTCTCCCCACAGAATGTAGTAAGCTTCTCGGCCTCCCTTCGATCAACAACAACACCTTGCCGACGGTCATTTCACCCGGGTATATTTATATGAATTTTCTGGTTTTTGTATTTCGATCATTCTTCCATTATTGTAAGGTTGTCTACCTTTTCCCTTTGCCTTGCAGCTAGGAGTTCTCCTTTCGGGTTTGTGGAACCCGTCAAACCTATTGCCTCCTCCCGGATCCGGGAGATGGAGAAGTCTCTTCTCTCTGAGAAGAAAAAGAATGCCACCCTATCTCGGTCGCGTGAAAAAGCTAGTCGGCCGTCGGCAAGCCGAGGACGAAATGAACGACTTGTCCATTCACTATTAATATGTAAAAATGTACCTTCGTATTGGGCCGAATTCCCCACCGGATCCTCACATGTGAAAACCAAGTTAGGCTGTAATGAACTGATCTCCGTCCACGTAAGTAACTCCGCAAAAATACGCCGGAGGGTTCTCGGCATAGGCACTACGACGCTCAAGTCGAAACCAAGAAAACCCAAGAATGTATTTAGTGAGGTGGGTAATTCGTAAGTATCAAAATGAGTTACCTTTTCTTCGGTGTTAAGTGATAATATATAGATGATAATTTACATACCATGTACATCAGTTTCTTCCATGTTCGGCCATGTTCTTATCGTGTGAGAACATGTTTTACATTTCTTGTGGAAAGCGATTTACCCACCTCCGATGCCCGAGGGAGATTCTGGAATATTCCCTTTCTTGAGGCACAATTATCTCATTCGATTAGGATCTTCCCTATTTGACCAAGTAAAATCATGATATCTTCATGAGGAGGTGGGCGAAGTGGGTCGACCTCTCATTTCGCTTATTTATTCTAAGTGGGCTTAAGCCCACTCAATATTATCCATATTCGCTCCGGTTTAGTCCGTAATAAGAAGGATTTAGGCCGTGGGCCCTACCTCTTTCTGAGTTATCCCTAATCAAGGGATATTAGGCTAAGGGCCCAATAATTAATTTAGTCCCTATCCATTAATCAAATGGGCTAGGCTTGTGTGAAGTGGGCTATGCCACGGAATGCCGTATCATCTGCCCCCTCTACTTAGGTGAGTATCTCTTATCTCACCCGAGTAGAAGATAAGCTTCATTCTTCCCTCGTCCACCGGAGGTTAGTCATCCCGAAGTTTCGCTCATAATTTCAAATTTCTGAAAATGGAGTCGAGAGTCTAATGACGGGTCTTCCGCGCCAGCTAAACGCTAGTTCTTCTCTTTTGGTCCAATCACGCACTGACCTTATTTCTTCCTCTTCCATATCCATTTTCAATTTCTTCCTCTCACTGTTTTGCTTCTAGGCTCAAGACTCCTCCGTTATCGTGAAGAGGGGATAGTCCCTAGTTCTTACAAACTCTCTATTCTGGTAGGGGTGATACACCTAATCTTGCCGACCCCCTACCTTAACCTTCTCGGCATGCCCAAATCGAGGCGGGGCTTCGATTTCTCCCACCCAAATATCTATGTCGTATTTCCGATCACTACCAGGTTCCTCTTAATCAATTTGTTCCCAATGCCCTTCGCATGATGATCTCCTTCTATATGCTCTTGGAAGGGAACGGGGTAAACCCTCTTTCAAGCTTTTCTTCTCCCAATTCAATTGTAAGGCCACCGGGCCTTTTTCTATGTTTGTGCTCGAAAAAAGTCGGTGCACCTTTCTTGACCGAGCACCAAATATCAGCAAAGATTGGAGTAATCAATACTTTTTGGTAACCCCTTCGAGATCCTTGGTTCTTTTCTTATCAAACATGGGTTTACAAGAATCTTCATCCTCCAGCTCTCCCGATCCTAAAATCCACTCGCCACAAATCGTCGTGTGATCGTAGTCTTAAATTCTCACATGCATGTTTCCGATTTTTCTATGTCCTTGATATCTGCTCAAATCCTCGTTTATTATCTCATCTCAAGTTTAGCTCAGAAAATCCCGCTTGAGGCGGGTGATGGTAATTGCCTTACCCTCATGATTAATGCATACTTTTCTTTTATGCACGCTAATACTTTGTTTGTTATCTGTTTCATTAGAAATGATGTGGTTATCAAAAGTTACGGAAGACCTGCTGGCTCCCATGATTACGCTCCTCCCGCCCCGGCTCAAAGGAGGCGGGAAATGACCCATCTCTGCCTCACCGGCTCTTTCTCCGGGCAAGAAAGAACTTGATCGGTGTTGGTCCCTCAATTGAGTTGATTTTAGAAGATTGAATATCCCTCTAGTGATAATCTAGAAGGGGGAATGAATAGATTATCAAAACTTTTTCAAATTTAGATTATCTATCATCTTTCAAACCAAAGCTATTCAGCGGAAACATATTTTTACTCAATCAACAAGGATCTTAAGCGTTACGAAATTTTATTTTATCGTAATGTAAGTAATAGCAAGAATTAAAATCGAAAGAAAGAACACCGAATTTATAGTGGTTCGGATCGAAAGATCATACGTCCACTCTCCTCCTTCAACTTGAATAAGGGCCTTGACTTACTATTTCATTTCTTCCTTACTTACTTACGGTGCGAATCTTCACCTTACAATGTTTCCTTCCTAACTTACGGAATTTAATCTGTTGAAGATATATATGAAAAGTGTTCTACAAACACTATGAACTATGAACGTGAAGAACGTTCGTGAATGTGATTACAATTCTTGTGAGTGCTAATTGTGCTTAGAGAAAATGCTTGTGAATTATTGAGATTGCAAAAGTTATTCTAATCTATTTTCTAGATCTATTTATAGAGAAGCTGTTGCTAAGCGGTTGTAACTTCCTCGCTAATTCTTCTCTTGTTAGTTATAACCGACTAACTGAATCTTATAACTTCTTTTTGGTTAGTTGTAACTGCTTCTTGAAACCGTTTGATTATTCTAATACTTGAAAACCATCTTTACTCGTCTTGAGACATGGTCCACTACGCCTCGTGTCTTGATCTTGATCTTGATGACCGTAAATGCATTGTCTTTGACCTCATCTAACTTATTGTGCTTGTCTTCACTTACAAGTCTTTACTACATTGATTGGAGTAGTAATCGGGAAGTGGTATTAAGACCAATCAACAAATATCGAACCCAAGGGAAAAAGTATGCACGTGAGGCCCTAGAAATACGAGTTCTTAGTGACTATTGATGCAACAAGGGATGGCACTAACACTACACACACTTGCAAAAATTCAAACTAAAAACAAGCAAACAATTGATCGAACACTTGAGATGCGAGAACAAATACCACAATAAATGGGGCAATTAGGGTGCTAGGGCTAACATCCATCAAGGAATCATCAATCAACAAGCTACAATTGAATCAAATTGCAAATCAACTAAGATAGAAAGCATAAACCATCATGAAATTAATCACTCCATTAAAATCACAATGCCTAATGTGAGTATCCTTAGTCCTTCCCATCTCTCAATGTAGAAGTCTCCAATTCATACAATCATGCAAAATTGTAACCCGATTAACACCTAATCACGTTAGCTCAACTCTCGCATATTGCTAGGGTGATCAACCATTAATCTAAAGAGACAATTATACACGAAGCACAATTAAGAATCACAATTAGGAAACAAACTAACGTGAGTATCCTTAGTGCAACTAATCTCTCGATTCGAAGCACCCAATCCATACATTCATACACAATTATAACCCGATTAATCCCGGATCACGTTAGCGCAGCTCTACTTTATAGCTAGGGTGATCAAACACTAATCTAAAGAGATAATTATGCATGAAGCACAATTTAAATCACAATTAGTAAGCAATCTACTCAATTGATCTCCAATCATCAACCATCATAGCATAGTCAATCAAATCATCATCAATTTCAATTAAACCAAGCACAAGAGAGTTAGCTCATGGTGCCAAGGGCAAAAACCATGGGAAGAAAATAGAATTGATCAAACACAAAGCAAATCACAACAATTAAGAAATTAAAGAGACAAGAGAGGAAGAACATCACCAATTAGTCTTCAATTAACAAAAATAGGAATGCTTGAGTGCTCAATACAAATCTCCAAATGAAATCCAAGCTTGAATTGATGGAACAACAATGATCAAAATCTAATCTAGAGTTAATCTAAACAACAATTGAAATCTAAATCTAAATCTACCTTCTACTCTACCTAAAGTGGAAAATTGGCTTGGGGCCTAAGAAATCGCCCCAAAATCGCTACTAACCTGCTCTAATCTATTCTCCCTTCATTATGCTCTGTACGCATTTAAATAGACGAAATGCTGAAAAACTTCCCCCTCGAGTCGAGGGTCAGGCCTCGACTCGAGGCCCTTGCAATTTTTCTCTCCCTCGAGTCGAGGCTTATGCTTTTTTTTTTCTGATTTTGGTCCTTTCGGCCTCACCCTCGACTCGAGGCTCTTGGTCCTCGACTGCAGCTCGAGACCAGTGGTACTTTTTTCGAGCGGGCTTCGGCCCCGACCCCCATTTTCGTCCAATATGTTTGTTTCTTCATTCTAAGCACACGGTACTCTCGGATTGGCAAAATTCCACCGAATTACCTGCAAAACGGACAAAAAACATCAAATACTCATCAAGTAATACTTTTTAGGCAAATAAGTGATACTCTACACATTTATGCAGAAAACTAACACTTTTGATCACTTCTTGCACTAAAATACCCCTAAAAACATGCATCAATTCACTCCAATCATACATCACCGGCTATACAAGATTTTCAAATTTGGTCATCCTATTTTACATTTAACTCATCAAAGCTAAATACAATTTTCTTCCCAACAATTTCCCCCTTTTTGATGATGTTAAAACATAGCTCAAGAAAAGAAATATGTTAGTAATCTTAGAATATAAGTATTCCACAAAGAAGACAATTAAGTCACTTAGCCGGATAATCGAGCAATACAATTGATCATATTTAGATGATCATAGTCGATAAACTTGATAAACACAGATAGCCAAGATTAGTGAATTACGTAGACGAATTAGTGTTATAGAATTTTTAATCAAGTTTATTTCAATTAGTTATAAAAGGAATTTGTTGATTAGAAGATTAAGTCGAGCAAGTTAGTTTCCAACAATAGTTCTATCGGCAAGGTTCAAGAGATATTCACATATATTACAAATATTACATATTTCAAAGCACTAATAGATAACTAGACAAGGATCATGAAAAGAATAGGATCTAGTCATACCATCTGTCTTCTTACGGAATGACCATCCAGTCAAAGACTCGTTTTTCGGACTCAATGTCTCCCCTCCTTGACCCGAGGTTGGCTGCGGTCTCGGCATGGATCAACATTTGCTTCACCTTTTCTTGGTCTAGACGACCATCTTGTGCAAGAGGAGTAGACATTGTTGAATAAGCTGGTGCAACTATGTCCACGTTGAACTCGTGTCGCCAAGGTCAATCGGATATTGTTAGAAGTTGGGATCCTTCGCCTCCAGCCACTCGGTGCCCCAGAAATCTTCTTGCGGACATGGAAAAGAAAAATCCATTACGCTTCATAAGCTCTCCGTCTTGCTTGTTGATCCATGGGAAGAATTTCTTTGGGCACAACATCTGTCCGGTGGTATGGGCGTAAGACCTCTACTCCTTCATTATTCTTTGATTTTTGAACCCACTTCCTAGTCTTCCTATCATAGGATTTCCCAAAGACCATCTCCTGTTCCCTCCTCTTTTCGCATCTCTCCTCTTATACTTGGTCACCTCCTCCCTTTTCCTCTTTCTTATATTTTCTTCTTCAGCCACCTCACTGGAGTTTTCATTGGCTTGATGCCTTAGCTTTTCCAAATTGATTTACGAGAGGAAGAGGGTTGGATGGTTTGGATGGGAGCAGGGTCTTGAATTGGGAGTTCTTACGCCGAGATTCGGTAATGAGGTTCGAGATGCCTTTGATCCTTGTCCCCATCTCGATCTCCTCAACACCCTCGAGACTTTGCTTGACATCCTTCTTTTGCTCTCCTCGGCTTTCAGCGACTCTTGAGATAATTCCTCAAGCTTGATTTAGAGCTAAGATCTTGTCATCTTGTGTATCAACTCTTTTCTTAAGCTCACCACCTTCCCCCTTTTTAGCATCAACAAATCGGGTGTTGCGGATGGTGGCTACTTGCTCTATCTGTCCCATGAGTTCATGTCGATGATCCTGTCTTTTGATCTAATTTTTCGAACATCTTGGTGGCGGCTTGAATCCCTCTTAACTCATTCGTCATTCTTACAGACATCGATGCTTTCTCCATTGACATTGATAAGTTCAGAATTGTTGGAATGAAGCTTCCCTTTCGCCTGTGCCTTCTTGGCTTGTTCATGTTCCATATCTTTTATCTCGTTGTAAGCGTCACGAACGTATTTCTTAACCTGTGCCTCCCGCTTGCTTTCCTCCTCTGCAATTTTATGTTCAACAAAGCCATTTGTTCTTCGAATCTTATCCTTGAAAAGTAAAGATCAATGTTTGTTTTAAGCTTGATCTTGGATCAATGTTTTCCTTCGTGATTGAAGTGACATAATGGATAAGTTGGAAAGCATTTAGACAAGTAGCCTTGATTTGTCACTTCTTCCTTTAACGCATTCACTTCGGATGCAGACGCAGATGTTGATGGTCGAGCAGTCTCTTACGGAGAAGATAGTGTGAGATCTATCTCTTCAACCGGAATTATAGCCTCGATTGCAGTGGTGGTGAATCGCCCAATGCATCTTCTAAGTTGGCACTCCTGATTCAGCCACAGCTTGCTCTTGCTCCAACGTCTGCTCTGCTTGTGCCTCCCTGTCGTATCTATCTCGGCGAGCTCATCGGCAGCTCCACCGGTAATTCCCGCCTCAGGCTCCTTTTCCTTCTCCGTTTCCAATTCAATGTTTTCCTCCACACCATCTTCTCAATTTCAGTTCCACAACCTTTTACGCCACTTCCCTTTCAGCCTCCTTCTCTGCCACCTCTTCTTCCTCATCCTTCTCCTTTTTCCATTCCGATTGATCTGTCCCGTCCCTAGATATACTCTTTGAAGAATATAATCTATGAATTGGTCCTCCGATAAGATCTCTTCAAAGGATTTCAAGTGGGCTTTCTTTAGGGCGCTTTTCTCCCGAGATGGAGAGATTGTTTCCTCCGGCTTCTCCAATCAAAATTGTCGTATCTTCAAATGATCTGATCTAAGTCTTCTTAAAAGATATACATCAATCAGCTCCTTGAGTAGATCGGGTTCATCTGCTAAGGTGACTCTTTTCGTAAGATATCTCTTTCCAAGGATTTAAGAGACATCTCTATTGGACCAATATCTCCCGAGGAATTGGGTAAGTTTAAGTACGAGGTTAGGTTCGGATGAGGTTGGGGATAGAAAAGAGAGAGGGTCATCTGTTTGTTGTGGTTGAGTTGGACTTTTGGGAGTAGACCGTTTTAGAGGCTCCGAGGCGGCGGCTTTGTCCGCCTCTTTGTCGCCAAGTTGAGGTGTAGAAGGTTTGGGTTCAACATCATCTCGATGAAGATGATGATGATGAAGATGAGGGTTCAACTTTCTCCAACTCTTCCTGTCCATGTCTTCCTCCTCGTCCCCTTCGGTTTCTCCTTCAAACGAGGACCCGTCTTCCAACACCGTCTCCACCTTCTTCGACTTGGCTTTTACAGCCTTTCTTTTTTGGTGCAGGTGGTGTAGCCGGGATGTCCTCATCTTCTTACGAGTCAAAGGGACCAAATATCTTCTCATCCTTGGTGAGCAGCCCCTTCGCTTTGTGAACTTTTTGACACCAACCTCCCGGTTGAGGTTCTCTACTCCCACTTGCTCTCAAGGATGATGGTTATCCTGGTCATCATCTTGGTGATGTTGTTCAATGACCATCTCATCGGTGTCTTGAAATCGAGTCTTTATAAACCTTTTCCTTTCCTCTACTAATCTTGAGAATAACATTCTAGCCCGATCAATTCTGCTCCATCAATAATAGCCCTTAAACAACATAACCTTGGCCGTCGAGGCCATCGTAGCTTTGTTGTTCACCCAAAATACACTTAGTTAAAATTAACATCAGAATCGGTACTTCCGTTTCAATATTGGTCTTTTCAAATTTGTCGTTGTATTCGATGCAATCTCCTTGCCATTATGTTAGGAAAGAAAAGTTGTATTTAGTTTTGATGTGTTAAAAAGTATAAAGTAGGATGACCGGTGAAGCATCATGTATAGGCAGTGAAGTAAGTGATTGTAAATAAAACTAAGTACAAGTAAGATGAGGACAAGAAGTCGAGACTAGGTTAAGAAATCGAGACTAGGACAAGTCTCGAGATGAGGACAAGAAATCGAGATGGGGACCGAGATATCGAGACAAGGACAACGTGAAGACAGATTAAGGTCAAATACGATAAATAATCACCAAGACAAGGAATGAAGACGAAGACGAGGGTAAGGCAAAAGAAGACAAGGAAGTGTTAGAGAAATTTCACACAAGTATCAAGAGAGGCAGTTTCAACTAACCAAGAGGAAGTTACAAGATTCGTTATATTGGTATAAGCGGACTAAAATAGAATTCAAGGAAGTTACAACTACCAAATCGAAGATCTCTATAAGTAGGGATAGAAATGAGAATAGAATCACTTTTTGATTCTTTGCATCTATACTATTCACACATTCTATACACACGAGTCATAAAATTTCTAAACACACACAAGCATTTTATACGTTTCCGGTTGTAGTGTTTGTAGAACACTTTTCATGAACATCTTCAAGCCATTGATATTCGGAAAATAGGAAGAATTTGTTGTAAAGTGAAGATTCTCGATTGTAAGTAAGTAAGCAAGGAAGAAAGAAGATAGTAAGTGAAGACCCTTCTTCAAGTTGAAGGAGGAGAGTGGATGTAGGATCGTTTGATCCGAACCACTATAAATCTAGTGTTCTTTATTGTTTTTGTTTACTTACCTGTTTCTTTCAATTTCCGATTACCAAGTCAAAGATTAATTTAGAATCAAAGTTAAAACTAAAATATCGGTTTGCTTTTGATCTTAGTAAAGTTGAGATTAAATTGAATTTTCGCTGTGCTACTTGGGTGTTTTGAATAAGTCTTGAAAGATTTGTAAAAATCTAAAAATCTATTCAACCCCCTTCTAGATTTTTCCTCGAAGGCTAGTTTAACTTTCGTCTAATCTCTCAACTAATCGGGACCAACAAGTGGTATCGGAGCGGTGTTAAGGTATTACGATATTGATTTTAGGTCTTAACCAAGATTCTGAAATTTGTTCTTAATTTCCTTCATTTTCTTTGTTTCATTAGCGCTTCTACTAACAAGATCTTGTAAGTGTTTTGGTTTTCTATCTCACCATGTCTTCGTTAAGAGCAAGAAATCCAGGAGTCTACTGATTTCTCAATTGAAGAATATGACTATTGGAAGTTTAGAATGGAGAACCATCTCAAAGCAATTCATGATAGAATGGAGGAGGTTCTTAAGGAAGGAGCTATCAAGTTTTATCATGGTGGCACAAGTGATTGTCTTGTATGCAGGTGAAACAAGAGTGAGGCAAGAAAAGAAAAGCTCGGAACTCACAAGTGATAAAAGAAAGATTCATAATCTGGATCAAGTTGCTAGAACAGAGATCATTGAAACATTGAGTAATGATTGGATTGAAAAGGTGAAAAGATGCAAGGCTGCCAAGGAAATGTGGGAAACTCTTGCTGGAATCTGTGAAGGATCGGATCGAGTCAAAGAAAACAAATTGCAATCTGTTCTACATGTTTTTGACACTTTCAAGATGAAAGAAGGAGAATCCATTGATCAACTAGATGTTAGGTGACTAATCTCTTGAACAAGGCGGTGATTTGCGTAAAACCTATACGAGAGAAAGAAATCAACAATAAAGTGTTGAGGTCATTAAGCAAAAGATGGAGAGAAAGCTAATATTAAAAGCTACTCGAGAATCTATCTTCAATTTCACACCACACTTTATTTTCTCATCTAGAAGGCATTAGAATATGACATCCAAATCGAAGATGAAGAAGACGGCGAGAATCTTCAACATGCTGGAAAGAGTGTAGCATTTGTTCATCAAGATGAATGCTGAAAAGATCTTCAAGGCATCTAATTTGTCTATTAAGGAGGAAATGACTCTTCTGTTAAAAAGATATGAAAGGCTAAGAATGAAGTACAAAAGAAATAAGAGAGACAGATCAAGTCAAAGGAACTACGAGATCGGATAAAGAAGAAAAGATTTGAGACAATGATAAGAAAAAGGATCGAGACAAGGAAGCATAAGTCACCAATCGACGAGGAGATAGTAGTCCTAAGGCAGACGAGAGGAGATATTTGTTATACATGCAACAAGCCTGGTCACTATAGCTATGATTGTCCTCAACTCACTCCCGAGAGAGAGAGAAGAAAAGAGAAAAAGAGAGATAGAAGGTATCTTTGATCAGAGCTCTTGGTGAGAAATAAGAAGTTCATGAAACATCATCATCCTCATCTGATTTTGGATCGGATGACGATATCTGTTTAATGGCAAAAGAGGTACATTACTATTCTTGAGATAATGATTGTGATACCTTATCTCAAACCGATCCTAGTCTTATTGAGAAACTTTTGAAAGATTTGGAGACCGCTCTATCTGCTTATAAATAGATAGAGACTGAAAATTTTAATTTAAAGAATCAAATTCTTGATCTAACTAAGGTCAATCAAACTAAGGAAAGTGAGAAACCAGCAGTACATTCAAGGGGGAATGTCGGTGAGATGATCACTAGTACCTTGTCGATAAAATAGATAAGTTAGAACAGAATTGAATTCTTTGAAAATAAAATTTTCAAATATCTATTTTGAGAATGAGAGTTACAAGAAGACTAATAGAGAATTAAATCTCAAGTTAGGACTTGAATAACTCTCGGACCACAATAGATAAAATCTTCAATACTTCACAAAAGTCTAGTGATAAAAGCTGGATTAGGTTTTGATAGGAGTAAGAAAAATGATCCAATAATACCTAGAGTTTTTGTTAAAGCAACTAAACCAAAGATAGAAACTAGATTTAGTCCCTGGAAACCAAAGGAATTAATTACCTCATCGATACTTCGAAAAGAAATCATAGACGAGGAAAGTGGCTCCTAAGGTTAAACCTAAGACTAAGTCAAAGTCCTATCCTAGGTATATAGGCTTTGACGGAAGAAGCAAAACATATCCATTTTTACCAAGATTTAAGACAATTTCAAAAGATCGGTTAAATAAGATTGATCTTGAAAGTCTTATCTTAGTAAATAGATATGGATGTAAACTTCAATCTATGGTTTTGAGGAACATTGATATCTTTTACGGATTCCTAAAAATCAACTTAACATGAAAGGACCCAAAGTACAAAGGGTACCTAAGCATTAAATTTGTGATTGCAGGAAGATAAGAAGATAGTTGAAAGAGGAGACATTCTTGAGGTAATCCTGGTACATTGGCAGTGGTTCCAAGCACATGACCTATGAAAGACGACTTCTTTCTAACTATCAGACCATAGACGGACCAAGAGTAATGTTTGGAGATAACAACTATGGACTTACCAAAGGTGTAGGGACACCGATGATAGGTGATATTCAAGTACATGAAGTCTACTACATGGAAGGATTGAAGCACAATTTACTATCTGTTTCACAATTTTGTGATAAGGGGTTAAGTGTCAAATTTACTCATAATGCATGCTTTGTATTAGATGGTATTAATGAAAATATTCTATTAGCCGGAGTCGACAAGGTAACATTTATGTTGCCAATTTCAAAAGTTGTCCTAAAGACACTTGTCTTGTTGCTAAGAGCTCAGATGATTTAAGTTGGATGTGGCATAAACGTCTTGGTCACTTAAACTTCAAGACTCTTAACAAAATAGCAAGGAAATCTTTAGTTAAAGGACTCCCTAATAAAGTATTTTCAAAGAACCATGTGTGTGATCATGTCAAAAAGGAAAACAGACTAAAGCTTCTTTTAAAACAATAAGTAGTCCTTCTTCAAAGAATTTTGAAACTTCTTCATATGGATCTTTTTGGTCCAAGAACACCTCTCAACTTTAGTGGAAGAAAGTATACCTTGGTAATTGTTGATGACTTTTCAAGATTTACTTGGGTTATTTTCTTATACAAAAAGAATGAGACTATGATTAAGATTCGGAATTTCTTAAAAGATTCAAAATGAAAAAGGACTAACTATTGTTAAAATTAGAAGTGATAAAGGTACTGAATTCCTTAATAAGCTTGTTACTAACTACTTGCATTGTGAATGACATAGCTCATGAAACATCTGCAGCAAGGACTCCACAACAAAATGGAGTAGTTGAAAGGAGAAATGTAACCTTGAAAGAGGCTAGAACAATGTTATCTCGAGTACAACACTCCACACAGGTTTTGGGCGTAAGCCGTTAATACAACTCGCTATGTTCAAAATAGAAGTTTGATTGTTAAAAATAAATACAAAACTCCCTATGAAATTTGGAAGGGAAGATCCCCCAAATTTCATATTTTCATATATTTGGTTGTAAATGTTTCATACACAACAATGGTAAATCTCAATTAAAAACTTTTGATGCCAAGATAGCGAGATGGGATATTCTTGGGATACTCATCCGTATCAAAGGCATATAGAGTTTTTAATAAGACAACCTTGTGTGTGGAAGAAACACCCCATGTGGTATTTGATGAATCTTCTCTTGAGTTTAGTAAGACGAGATAATATCACAAAGATATCGGATGATCTCAATCGAGATGATTATCAATAGATCAACCATAAAATTCTACAATCAAGAATCGACTCGGATGAAGAGGAAGAACTGCATAAGGAGAAATGACACGAAAGATCTTCCTCACCACCGATCTACCAACCGATCGTAAAACAAATACCTCGGATGATCGGGAAGAGGTAATCAAGGTAACATAGAATCATCTGAAATAAATAATTCGAATAAAACATCATCCATTGAAAAAGATAAAGGTAAGAAAGTAATGACTTATCATCCAATCGAACAAATAATTGGAGATTTAGACTCTGGTGTCAGGGACGATGACCCAACTAAATCAAGATTGCATGTTCAATTGTTATGTATCATTACTTGAGCCTAAATCTATTACGTAAGCTCTAATCGATTCCAACTAGATTAATGTCATGCAAGAAGAACTAAATCGGTTTCAAAGACAAGATGTGTGGGAGCTTGTTGAAAGGCCTCATCATCAAAAAGTCATTGTAACTAAATGGGTCTTTAAAAACAAAAGGGATGGAAACAATACCGTGGTAAGAAATAAAGCCGACTAGTTGCTCAAGGTTATTCACAATCGAGGGGATTGATTATGATGAAACCTTTGCACCGCAGCTCGCCCTGAAGCCATAAGATTGTTTTTAGCCTATGCCGCTTTTAAAAGATTCATAGTTTTTCAAATGGATGTTAAGTCGGCATTTCTTAATGGAATCCTAGCAGAGCAACCTCCTGGTTTTGTCAAAGGAGACAAGGTTTATAGGTTGAGGAAAGCTCTATATGGACTTAAACAAGCACCAAGAGCATGGTATGACACCTTGTCTGATTATTTGATTCAAAATGGTTTTGTTAAAGGTAGAATTGATAGAACTCTCTTTAGAAAAGAATTTGGTTGTGATCTTTTGTTAGTTGATTTATATTGATGATATTATTTTTGGATCAACTAACATATCTTTATGTGAAGAATTTAGTCATCTTATGAAAAACATATTTGAAATGTCCATGATGGGAGAGATGACTTATTTTCTTGGACTCCAAGTCAAACAAACAAAGAAGGGAATTTTCATCAACCAAGCCAAATATACAAAAGATCTTATTGATAAATTTGGAATAGGTACCAGTAGAGAAGCTAAGATACCTATGATGACAAATTTATCAATAAATCCAGAACAAGAAGGGAGAAGATACTTGATCAAACCGAGTATCGAGGTCTAATTGGTTCTTTATTATATTTAATCGCTAGTAGACCTAATATTTCATTTGCGGTTGGAGTTCGCTCGATTTCAAGCTAATCCTAAGAAAAGCCATCTTGAAGCAAAGAAAGAAAATTCTTAAGTATCTGAAAGGAACTGTAATGTTGGGTTATGGTATCCACCATGACAACTTTGAGTTGTCCGGATACTCAGACTCGGAACTTTGGTGGGTGTAAGATAGATAGAAAATCTACATCCGGTACTTGCCAATTTCTTGGAAGCAAGCTGATTTCATGGTTGTCTAAAAGCAAATCTCTGTAGCTACTTCCACAATCAAGCCGAGTATATGGCAATGAAAGTTGTTGTTCACACCGATCTGGATAAGTCAACAGCTAAGGGACTATAACATTATCACCAAAGATGTACCTATCTTTTGTGATAGTAATAGTGTCATAGCTATTACTCGTAACCGATCCTACATACAAGATGCAAGCATGTTGTTTTTAGACACCACTTTATCCGAGACCACGCGAGAGAAAGGTGACATCCACTAGAGAAGATTCTAACCGATTTTCAAAGAGCGTACATCTTGACAAAGCTACCGGCAGAGACAAGGTTTAAAGAACTATCTGTAGAATTAGGATTATTATATGCTTCTTTAGTTAATCTATAACCTTATTCTTTGTTTTTATTCTTTGTCTGTCTCAATTAGTTTATTATGTCTAGAAAGAATTATCGGACTAGATATGAGTCAAAGGACAATCAGTAGGTGATATCATTGATCTCCTATCTTGGAATCAAGAATCAAGGATTAGTCATATTGACCTTATCCGACTTGATTATTACTTATTCGACATTTGGTAAATCGACAAGATCACAATAGTCACCGACTTCTATAAAATCGACGACCATTGCATCTTATCCGACTTACCCTTGGTACTAATGACTTGTCTAAGTGTCTTTGATTTCGTAAAGAACAAGGTTTGATAAACATATCTCTAAATACAAGACAAGGTCTACTTATCCAAGTATTCATGAAATAGACTATGATGCTATCAATCCGCATAAGGTGAAGTCTTCAGAAGTATCTTCTAAACTTTTTAGCTAATCGTCTATTAAATTATGAATATTAGGTTCATATAATTAATATATGAATTTAATATCATAATCCTTTTTAATATTTCTTCAAAAATGAAGTTACTCAAGATATTAAAAATAATATTTTGTTTTACAAAATAAAAGGATAAGGGTTCAAATTTTATTTTTACTAAAACTTGTATATTTAATTTTATCTCTCCAATTAATCGAAAAGTATTTTCTTAAATAAGTAACTCTGTCAGAGAGAAGTTACTACGGACCGAAATCTTATCAAATTTAATTTTGAAATACGCTAAGTAAGCTTCACGCACCTGAAATGGAGGTGGTTTGAAATATGAACCGTCTAAATATCACGCGCGACATATTTAATAATATTCTCTGCACTTTTCAAAATAAATGTCATAATTGCATTAATGGCGATTCGAAATCCTATATTTACACTTTTTCAGGCAATTATTAGTTTTATAATTGTTTATTATTATATTTTTCCATATATAAAGGAGTCCGTGTGCATAATTTCGATTACGCACACATAAAACCCTTCATATTTTCTCAAACTTTTCCTTTCCCTCCTAAACCTTCTATATTCATCAATGGCGGAATCAAAGAAAGCAAACATCAAGTATGAATATGATCATACTTCAATCAGAGACAGAACAAAATCAAAAATGTTTGTTGAATGGGAGACTTCAACCGATTCGAAACCAGAGAAATCTTAAACTTGCTCGAATCCGCAGGCTTGAAAGCGATCTTGCACAAAGAAAGCTTCAAGGAATCGACTGGATGATCTCTCTCACGAAGTTTTTAACCAGTGGCAAAGGCAATCTTGGTTTGGAATCGCAAATCCAAACCAAAGGAAATAAGAAAAAGGTGATATTATCTATTGGAGAAATCGAGAAATTTTTGGGTTGAGCACCATCGGAGAAAACCCTTTCACGTATAAAGCATCGTAATACCTCGAGAGCTTCCGATTAATGGCAAGGAGAACTTACCGTAACACAACCGCAATCAAAAGGCCGATGTTGAAGAGGAAGTATCGACTTTTAATGTTGATTTTGACCAAGTGCATCTTGGGAGAACAACGAGTCACGATGGGTTAACTTAGCCAAGGATCTGGTCCGAGGGCTATAATAGACAGAAAGGTAGATTAATTGGGCAAGATTGGTGTATTCGAGGATAATGGAGGAGAAGAAGAAATTCACCAAGACCCCGATTCTGGTGAATTGATGAGATGGTCCTTGACCAAAATCACAAGTATGATGGCCAGAGTTACCATCATACTTGAACACAAGCTGGAGTCGACAACCTGGACTGGAAGGAAGGTGTAAAGAAGTACACCGACATGTAAGGGACTCCTGATTAAGGATGAGAAACTCTATGGACCTACGAGACTCGAAGGAGACGAGGATGCTCCACTCCACCCCCAGGCTCCTAGGAAGAAGGCTTCAAAAGCCAAGACAAAGGTGGTCAAATCGGTTTTGGTAGACGAGTCCTCGTCTCGAGACAGAGGCGTAAGGAGAGGAGGAGGAGGAGACAGCCTTCCCAAGGGGGAAGTGTCTTAGCCGAGGCCGAGAAAGCCTGTGACAAGGAGGAAGGGTCGAGATCTCATCCGGAGACGACCGTGACAAAGAACAAGCCAAATCTTCATCCTCCTCATCCGAGGATGAAGTACTGTAATCCTCTACATCCCAACTTGGCGATGAAGAGGCGTAAGACCGCCGCCTCCGAGCCTCTAAAACCGCTCCACTCCCGTAAGTCCAATCCAAACACAATCCACGTAAGATCCCTTTTCTTTCTTACCCTCTACCTCATCCGAACTAGACCTTTTTCTAAACCTACCCAACCCATCCTGGGTAATGGGTCCAACCGAAACCTCTTTACGGATTCTTGGAAAGAAATTCCTCATCGTAAAAGAATCCGTCCTAGCAGACGAGCCTGAGCTTCTAAAGGAACTCATTGATGTATTTTTGCTAAGAAGACTCAGGTTGGGCTCATTCGAGGAGACATCCATCCCGATATCGAGCGGTGGAAACAATCATCCATCTGGGAAAAAGAAGTCCTTAGGAAGGCTAAGATTAAATCCTTCCAAGACATTCGACGTAAGACGCTTTTGTAAATCACATTTTTCAAAGGGTGTACCTTGGAGATGAGGCACCAGAGGAGGTGGAGATTTTTGGAAAGGTGAAGGAAAAGGAACAAGGAAAGGAGGACTTAGCTGAAAAAGGAGATGAGGTGACGGGGACTCAAGGAATGACCGGTGGAGCTGCCGATGAGCCAGTGAGATGGATACGGTGAGGAGGCACAAACAGTAATGTATGATGGAGCTCAGCATAAGCCGAGGTAGAATCTGGAGTGCCAACTACATCAACACATTAGGCATTCTCCTCCACCGCAATCAAGTTATTATTCCTATTGAGGAGATAGATTTAACTATATCTTCTCCATCTCAAGAGATTACAGGACCTTCAGCATCTCGTGGTTCGTATCCGAATTCAATGCTCTGAAGGAAGAGGTGCTAAATCAAGAGAGCTAGTCTGAGTGCTCTATAATCGGTTCTGGAATTATAACTTCTTCACTCAAAGAAAATATAGAGGTCATGCGGTTCATGAGAAGACTAAGATCGACCTCTATTTTTCTCGGAATCGACATGAAGAAAACATGGCTAAGGTCAAACAAAAGGTAGCCGAGGAAATGAACTCTCAAGAGGCCTGGATCAAACAATACGCTCGAGATGCTTATCGAGAAATCGGTGATAGCGTTGAAGATCAGGTCAAGGAATCTTGGAGGGCAAAAGAAAGTTCATTTTCTCAAGTGCTAAAGATGCAATTAGCTATGGAGAAGGATAGGCGGGCGACTATCCCGAGACAGTTCATGGAAGGAGAATTCGATTTAACTAAAGCACTCATAAAAAGCGTTGTGATCACCGGATCAAAAGATCGACTTGTAAGGCAAGAGCCGATGAGTCGATTGAGCAAGTAGCCACTATCTCGCAACACCCGATTTGCCGATGTCAAAAAGGGGGAAAATAGTGAGCTCAAGAAAAGAGTTGAATTGCAAGATGATCACCGCTGGCCTTGAATCTCGGAATAGATGAGTTGTCCGAGGAGTTGATAAGATCTCAAGAGGAGAAGAAAAAGGCAAGAGAGGAGAAGTCTCAGAGAGCCTTGAGGAGACTAAAGAGGAGGTCAAAGACGTCCTCGAGTCCACCGAGTCCGAACCAGAGCTTGAAACTCGAAACTACCATCGATCGCTGATCTGTCCCCGTCCTTTCAATCAAATCTCCCTCATCCTCAACAAAAGCGGTGGGAAAGCCAAGGCTTCAAGTCAAACTCGTAAAACCCAGCCGAGATTGATGAGGAAGAAAAGATCGAAAAAGGAAGAGGGAGGAAATTGAGAAATATAAAAGACGAGATCACGAAAGAAGAGACGTGGCGGTTGGGAAGTTCTATGACAGATCTCTCGAGGAGATGGGTTCGTAAGGAAAGAGATGAGCAAGGTAAAGATGTTTTCGTGCCACCCATCGAGGTGAGGTTGTTCCCAAGGAAGTCCTACTCATGGCGTATCAAGTGAAATGGAGGCCCTTTGAAGTAGATTGGGTCTTCCAGTTTCATGTGTGCAAGAATATCAAATGGTGCTTAGATGAGAACGCCGCATTTCACAACCGGGCCGGAAGAAAGAGATCCTCAAATGTATCAATATCTAATAGATCTTGCGCATGAAGAGTTCAATGCATTTAGTCGCACCATCCTATTCTTAAATGGAACCTCCTCGACAAGAGATGGTCGTCCTGACCATGAGAAGATCAAGCGGTGATCATCAAGGCCGAATCCATAGCTGATCTTGCACAGGAGGAGAGACGGTGTCTTTGAAAACAGAGTCTTTGATCGCTTAAGATACCTCGAACAGGGATAGGTGGTATGATTAAAAGTCCTCTCTCTTTCTACTCATCCGATTGTCTGTAATATGTGCAAATCTGTGAATCTACATGAATATCTGATTGAACTACTCTCATAAACTTTGTTGTTTTAACTAACTTGTTTTATTTTCAAATCTTCTAACTAATTCTCTTTAAGTAACTTGTTTATAAATTCATAACACTAACTCGTCTAAACTTTCAAATCTTATTCTCGTATGTTTTCTTCTCGATTATCCGACCTTAATCTTGATCAATTATACCGCTCCGATCATCCGATTATTAAGTCTATTGCTCGACTATGTGACTTAGTTGTATACTTTGTAATATTCTTATCTTCTAAGAGTACTAACATTTTTCTTTTCTTGAAATGTGTTTTAACATCATCAAAAAGGGAAATTGTTAGGAAAGAAAAGTTGTATTTAGTTTTGATGTGTTAAAAGTATAAAGTAGGATGACCAAATTGAAGCATCATGTATAGACAGTGAAGTAAGTGATTGTAAATAAAACCGAGTACAAGTAAGATGAGGACAAAGAAGTCGACTAGGTTAAGAAATCGACTAGGACAAGCCTCAAATGAGGACAAGAAATCGATGGGGACCGGATATCGAGACAAGGACAACGTGAAGATAGTTAAGGTCAAATACGATAAATAATCACCAAGACAAGGAATGAAGACGAAGACAGGTAAGACAAAAAGCGCATAAGGAAGTGTTAGAGAAATTTCACACAAGTATCAAGAGACAGTTTCAACTAACCAAGAGGAAGTTACAAGATTCGATTATATTGGTATAATCGACTAAAACAAAATTCAAGGAAGTTACAACTACCAACTCAAGATCTCTATAAATAGGGATAGAAATGAGAATAGAATCACTTTTATTCTTTGCATCTATACTATTCACACATTCTATACACACGAGTCATAAAATTTCTAAACACACACAAGCGTTTTATACGTTTCCAGCTTTAGTGTTTGTAGAACACTTTTTCACGTAACATCTTCAAGCCATTGATATTCGTAAAATAGGAAGAATATGTTGTAAGGTGAAGATTCTCGATTGTAAGTAAGTAAGCAAGGAAGAAGGAAGATAGTAAGTGAAGACCCTTCTTCAAGTTGAAGGAGGAGAGTGGATGTAGGATTGTTTGATCCGAACCACTATAAATCTGGTGTTCTTTATTATTTTTATTTACTTACCTGTTTCTTTTAATTTCCGCTACCAAGTCGAAGATTAATTTCAGAATCAAAGTTAAAACTAAAATATCACTTTGCTTTTGATCTTAGTAAAGTTGAGATTAAATTGAATTTTATTTGTGCTACTTGGGTGTTTTGAATAAGTCTTGAAAGATTTGTAAAAATCTAAAAATCTATTCAACCCCCCTTTCTAGATTTTTCATAGAAGACGGTTTAAGTTTCGTCTAATCTCTCAACTAATCGGGACCAACACATTATCCGAAAGCTTTCCAGATATTCATCAACTTTGTATGTTAAAGGATTTTCACCTACCGTGGCTTAAACAAAAATTTCCCTAAATCATCCACAGTTACTACCACATTTTCTTTCTTACCATTTGAACGAACACGGGATTCAAATGCATTTTCTCTTAACTTTGCCCTTATCGAAACTCGACAAAGCAAGATCATCGAGGGTTTTGTTTCTCGATGGCTTCATTGTGTAATATTGCTTGAGACCTCTTGAATCAAGCGGTTGGAGAATTTCTCTAGTCTCGGGTCGGTGGATGTATCCCAATCTACATACATCTCTGATTTTGTTTTGTCTCTCGATTGAGTTCATATCATATTCGAACTTTATTTTGGGTTTCTTCGAATGCACCATTGAAGGAAAAATGTAGAGGTTTTGAGAGGGAAAAAGAGATTTTGAGAGAAATATGAACAGATTTTGTATGTGCATAAATGAAAATATGCACACGTTCTCCTATTTATATGGAAAGAGATTTGATTAAACAATTGTAAAACTCATAATTGACTAATAAAGTGAAATTTTAGACATTCGGGCCATCATAAATGCAATTATGACAATTTATATTGAAAAGTGAGGAGAATAAAATAATAGACATATTTAATATGTCGCGCGTGAAGCGTTGACGGTTCATATTTGAAACCGCCTCCAATTTGTGCGCGTGAACATCACTCAGCGTTTTCAAAGTTTAATTTGATAAAAATTTCGGGTCCGTAGTAACTTATCTCGACAAAAGTAACTTATTTTTCTTTACTTTTCAGATAATTGGAGAGATAAATTGAAAAGTATATATATTTTAATAAAAATAAAACTTAACCCTTATCTTTTATTTGAAAAATAATTTTAAAGAAAGCAATTGAGTGAATTCATTTTTTTAAATAAATAATAGAATTATGATATTAAATTTTCATATGGATTATGTGAACTAATATTTATAATTGTATTTTAAACGAAATCAAAGGTTAGAAAATACTTTACGATATTTTCACCTTGTCTGGATTGATTATAACATTGTTTGTTTTATGACTATTTAGATAAGGAACTCTTTACTTTGTCTTATGATGAAAGTGACCCAAATTTGACTTCTCCGAAAACAAAGATACTGAAACATCTCATTAGTAACCTTTGTGAGCAACTCGGATAAAGTACATATACTCATCTGTTTTGTCTTAATAGACGACTATAATGTATTTGTCTGTTAATTACTTCATGTCAGATAAGTAAGTATCATGTTGGTCTAAGATCAATGGATTAATCCTTGATTCTTGATTCCTTTAAAGAAAATCAATGATATCGGTTCTACGATTATCCATGTGATCCTCTACTCGTCTCGATACTTCTTTCTAGATATAGTAAAATAATCGAGAGAGACAAAGAATGAAAAACATAAGATGAGATTATAGATTAACTAAAGAAGCATCTAATAATCCTAACTCTATGGATAATTCCTTGAACCTTATCTCTGCTAAAGGTTTTGTCAAAATATCACTCTTTGAAAATCACCAAAATCTTTTCTAGTCCGATGTCACCTTTCTCAACATGATCTCATATGAAGTGATGTCTTATGTCAACATGCTTGCACTGGTATGTAAGATCTGAGTTCTGGGTAATAGCTATGACACTATTATTATCACAAAAGATTGGTACATCTCTAGTGATAATGTTATAGTCCCTTAGCCGTTGACTAATCCAGATGAGCCGTGAACAACAACTTCCACCGCCATATACTCAGCCTTCAGTAGTAGAAGTAGCTACAGAGGTCCTGCTTCTTAGCCAACCATGAAATCAACTTACTTCCCGTAAATTGGCAAGTTCCGTAAGTAGATTTCCTATCTATCTTACACCCACCATAGTCTGAATCTGAGTATCCCGACAACCCAAAATTATCATCACCGGATACCACAGTCCTACATTTATTGTACCTTTTAGAAATTTGAGAATCTTCTTGGCCGCCTCAAGATGACTCTTCTTTGGCTTTGCTTGAAACCGCAATGCATTCTACCGCAAAGATATGTCAGTCTACTAGCGCTAAATATAATAACGAACCTATTAGACCTCGATACTGTTTGATCCGTGTCTTCCCCTTGTCATCTGGATCCATTGAAAAGTTTGTCATCACAGGTATCTTAGCTTCTACCGGTACCTATTCCAAATTTTTCAATAAGATATTTTGTATATTTGTCTTGATTTATGAATATTCCCTTTTAGTTTGCTTGACTTGAAGTCCAAGAAAGTACGTCATTTCTCCTACATGGACATTTCAAACCTGTTCTTCATGAGATGACTAAATTCTTCACCTAAAGATATGTTAGTTGACCTATAAATAATATCATCAACATAAATCTAACTAATAAAAGATCACTACCAAACTCTTTTCTAAACAAAGTTCTATCAATTTTACCTTTTACAAAATCATTTTGAATTAAATAATCATACAAAGTATCATACCATGCTCTAGGTGCTTGTTTAAGTCCATAAAGAGTTTTCCTCACTCTATAGACCTTGTCTCCTTTGACAAAGCCTTGAGGTTGTTCTACATAAACTTCTTGACTAGATCGGCCGACACGTAATCATTTGATTATCCAATCAGCCGATCTAGAAGAACTTTCAGTGTTCTTTTTCTTTATTTGTATCTGGATCTTCTTCTTCGTCTCAGATTCGATTCTTGTTCATAGAACTTCACAATCGATCTTTTGATGGTCATCTTGTTCGGATCTTCCGATATCTTTGTGATGTCATCTCGTATTACTAGACTCAAAGGTAGATTCATCAAACCCAACATGAGGTGTTTCTTCCACACACAAGGTCGTCTTATTAAAAATTCTCAGATGCTTTGGATACGGATGAGTATCCTAAGAATATACCATCTGCAATCTTGGCATCAAAAGTTTTTAAATGAGATTTTCCATTGTTGTGAATGAAACATTTGCAATCAAATATATGAAAATATGAAATTTTGGGAGATCTTCCCTTCCAAATTTCATAGGGGGTTTTACATTTATTTTTAATAATCAAACTTCTATTCCTGACAAAACAAGCAAGATTAATGGCTTCGCCTAAAACCTCGTGAGGAGTGTTATACTCGCATAACATTGTCCTAGCAGCCTTCTTTCGTGGTTCTGTTTCTCCTTTCAACAACTCCATTTTGTTGTGGTGTCCGTGCACCTGATGTCTCATGAGCTATGCCATTCTCGGTGAAATAGTTAGTAACAAGTTTATTAAGGAATTTAGTACCTTTATCACTCCCGATTTTAACAATACTTAGTCCTTTTTCATTTTGAATTCTTTAAAGAAATTTCGGAATCATTGTCATAGTCTTATTCTTCTTGTATGAGAAAATAACCCGGTAAATCTTGAGAAATCATCTACAATTACCAAGGTATATTTCCTTCCACTGAAGCTTAGAGGTGTAAGCTCGGACCAAAAAGATCCATATGAAGAAGTTCCGAATCCTTTCGAAGGACTATTTATTGTTTTAAAAGAAGTTTTGGTCTGTTTTCCTTTTTGACAAGCATCACAAACATGGTTCTTTGAAAATATTCTATCTGGGAGTCCTTTTACTAAAGATTTCCTTGCAATTTTGTTAAGGGTTTTGAAATTTAAGTGGCCAAGACATTTATGTCATAGCCACTTAAATCATCTCGAACTCTTTGCAACAAGACAAGTATCCTTAGGACAACTTTTAAAGTTAGCAACATAAATGTTACCTTGTCGACTCCTACTAATAGTATATTTTTATTGATACCATTTAGCACATAACATGCATTATGAATGAATTTAACATTAAACCCCTTATCACAAAACGTGAAATGCATAACAAGTTATGCTTCAACCCTTCAACATAATAGACTTCGCCGACTTGAATATCTCCAATCATCAACGTTCCAACTCATTTGGTTAGCCTAAAATTGTTGTCTCCGAACATAACTCTTGGTCCGTCTATAGACCGATAGTTAGAAAGTAGACGTCTCTCATAGGTCATATGCTTTGAACACCACTGCCAATGTACTGCATTTACGACCTCAAGAACATCTGCCCTTTCTACTATTCTTCTGTCTTCCCGAATCACGATTTAGATTTTAGGTACCCTTTGCATCTTGGGTCCTTTCTTGTTAAGTTGATACTTTGGAATCCAGGATAAAAATATCTATATTCCTTAAAACCATTGATTGAAGTTTGCAACCATATCTATCTACTAATATAAGACTCTCAAGATCAATCTTATTTAGCCGATCTCTTGTGATTGTCTTATATTGTGGTAAGAATGGATATGACTTGCTTCTTCCATCAAAACTATTATATCTAGGATAAGACTTTGACTTAGTTTTTGGCTTTGCTTTTGGAACATTTCTCCTCGTCTCGTGTTTTCTTTGCGGAATTATCAGTGAGGTGATTTGTTCCTTAGGTTTCCAAGGACCAAATCTAGTCTCTTCCTTCGGTTTAGTAGCTTTGACGAAAACTCTTGGTTTTATGGGATCATCCTTTTTATACTTATCAAAACCCAAACCTGTCTTATCATTAGACTTACGTGAAGTATCTTGAAGATCTTACCTATTGTGGATCGAGTGTTGTTAAGAAGTCCTAACTTGAGATTTAACTCTCTGTTAGTTGAAAATTTTATTTTTAAAGTATTCAATTCTTTCTCCAACTCACCAGTCTTCTCGGATAAGGTACTAGTGATAATCTTAGTCGACATTCCCCCTTGAATGAGCAGTCTAATTCTTCACTATTCCTAGTCTGATCGACTTTGGTTAAATTAAGAATTTGATCCTTTAAACTAAAATTTTCAGTCTCTATCTGTTTATATGCGAGATAGAGCGGTCTCCAAATCCTTCGTAAGTTTGTTTATAAGACTTGGATCTCGATTCGGATAGGTTCTCACAATCATTATCCGAAGAAGAGTAATAGTTTACCTCCTTAGCCATCGGACATATGTCATCGTCTGATCCAAACTAAGAAGATGAGGATGATGATGTCTCTTGAGCTTCTTCCTTTTCAGCTAGAAGTGCTCTTTGGTTTGCATATCTTCTATCTCGTTTCTTCCTCTTTTCTTCTCCTTCTCTTGGAGTAAGTTGAGGACAATCATAGGCTAATGACCGGGTTTGTTGCAAGTATAACAAGTATCTCCTCTATCTGTTTTGGACTATTATCTCCTCTTCTCGACCGGGTGACTTGAACCTTCTTGATTGATCCTTCTTTTGTCATTATCTCGAATTCTTCTCTTCTCTCGTCCGACTTGTAATTTCTTCGACTTGATCTATCCCTTTTGTTCCTTTTGTACTTCATCTTAAGCCTCTCATATCGTTTCATTAAGAGTGTCATTTCTTCTTTGATTGAAAGATCTAATGCCTTGGATACTTTTTCAGACTCCTCTTGATGAAGAAATGCACTGTCTTTCCAGAGGTTGATGACTCGGCTTCATCTTCTTCATCTTCAATTTGAATATCATATTCCAAAGGTGCTTTAAGATGTGAAAATAAGGTATGATGAGAGATTGAGGACAAATTCGAAGTTTCTTTGAGAATATTGGCCTTTTCTCTCCATCTTTTACTCAAAGATCTGAGAATCTTATTATTGATCTCCTTCTCTATGTAAGTCTTTCCCAAATCTGCACTTTGTTGAGAAGATTTGTCAATCTGACATCCAGGTTGGTCAACAGCTTTCGCCTTCCTTCGTCTTGAAAGTATTAAATGCATGCAACACCGATCAGAACTTATTTTCCTTCACTTGATTAGATCCTTCACACACATTAGCTAGTGTCTCCCACATTTTCTTTGATGTTTTGCATCTCTTAACTTTTTCGATCCAATCTTTACAGAGCATCTCAATAATCTCGCTTCTTGCTACTTGATCTAGATTGTGAATCTTCCTTTTGTCATTTGTCAACTCAAGACTTTTCTTTTCTTGCCTAACCCTTGTTTCTCAAGTTCTTGTTCCATCACTTGTACCTTCATGATAGAATTTTATAGGACCTTCCTCTAGAACTTCCTCCATACGATCATGAATTGCTTTGAGATGATTTTCCATTCTAAATTTCCAAAGTAATCATACTCTTCAATGGAAAATTCTGGTAGGCTCCTAGTTTTCTTACTTTGATAGTTGACATAGTGAATCAAGAAACTCAACAAAGACTTATTAGCAAGGTTAGTGAATCGAAAATAAAGAAAATGATCTAAACACAATTTCGAAACTTCAAGACCACAAATATATCGTAAACAGCCTTAACACCGCTCACGATACCACTTGTTGGTCCCTCGATTGAAGTTGATTTTAGAAGATTGAATGTCCCTCTAGTGATAATCTAGAGGGGGATGAATAGATTATCAAAACTTTTTCAAATTTAGATTATCTATCAACTTTCAAACCAAAGTTAGTCAGCGGAAACGTATTTTTACTCAATCAACAAGGATCTTAAGCGTTTTGGAATTTTATTTTATCGTAATGTAAGTAATATCAAGAATTAAAAGCGAAAGAAAGAACACCGAATTTATAGTGGTTCGGATCGAAAGATCCTACGTCCACTCTCCTCCTTCAACTTGAAGAAGGGCCTTGACTTACTTACTTCCTTACTTACTTACGGTGCGAATCTTCAGCCTTACAATGTTTCCTTCCTAACTTCGGGAATTTAATGGCTTGAAGATATATGTGAAAAGTGTTCTACAAACACTATGAACTATGAACGTGAAGAACGTTCGTGAATGTGATTACAATTCTTGTGAGTGCTAATTGTGCTTAGAGAAAATGCTTGTGAATTATTGAGATTGCAAAAGTTATTCTAATCTATTTTCTAGATCTATTTATAGAGAATCGTTGCTAGCGGTTGTAACTTCCACGCTAATTCTTCTCTTGTTAGTTATAACCGACTAACCGAATCTTATAACTTCTTTTTGGTTAGTTGTAAATCGCTTCTTGAAACCGTTTGATTATTCTAACACTTGAAAACCATCTTTACTCGTCTTCGAGACATGGTCCACTTCGCCTCGTGTCTTGATCTTCGATCTTGATGACCGTAAATGCATTGTCTTTGACCTCATCTCGACTTATTGTGCTTGTCTTCATCTCGGCTTCCGTCTTCATCCGACTTCTTGTCTTCATCGACTTCTTGTGTGTATCCTCATCTAACTTTTGTACTTAGTTTATTTACAAGTCTTTACTACATCACCGGCTATACAAGATTTTCACTGGACATCCTATTTTACATTTAACTCATCAAAACTAAATATAATTTTCTTCCCAACAATCAAGCTCTACTCAAGAAAGCTAAATCCGGTAAGGGTAAAACTTCTGCTAGCCAAGGATCCCGGCTTTCGAAAAAACTATCCATCGCAAGTATCCTATCAGGCGTAGCCAAGGTGCCTCATCCACTCAGTTGATATCGATTCTTATCCCACCTGGCTCCTCTACCACCAAGTTTTTTGGAGAGTTAATTTCCCCCAAGAATGCAAGAAGCTTCCTAGTCTTCCTCCTAATCAAGAGAACATCGGGCTACAAGTCATTTTACCCGAGGTATGTTCCTCTTTTAATTTCTCTCGCATCTATTAAGTATTAGGATTCATCTAATCCTTGTTTGTTGTTATCTTCCAACCGGGAGTCTTACTCTCAGCTTATGGAATCCTTCCAATCTTCTCCCTTTCTCCCAACTCCGAGACCTCAAAGAGTCCCTTTTATCTAAGAAAATAAGAATGCCACTTTGCCACAACTCGTATGCGTAAGCAAGAGTCCGATTTATCCTCCATAAAAGAGGTTTTAAAACAAGAGCAGCTTAGCTCGTCAACAAAGCCGAAGCAGAGATGAACGACTTGCCCATGCATTGTGCACTTGAAGAGGCCAAGATTCATCGGAGGGCCTTCGGAAGAAATCAAGATGTGTAAGGACTCGCTTTTCAAAGCCGAGTCCCATCGAAACTTTTACACTCCCTATGCTCGTCGGTGAGGAAAACGTAACTCATATCCAGCTTCTATTATGAATTCGGCTATGATGCAGCCGTTTGTCAACATTCGATCCAAGTTTCCTCGGGAACCTTTGACAAGGGAGGTCCGCAGAAAGACTTGCCCTCTACTCCAGGGTTTTACTAGGGATCCCACCGGACCCATCACTAAGGCTTGGTGACTTCCCTCATGAGTCGTGCCATTTTCGAGCTGCAAAGATGGATCTCAAGGCGGACACGAGCCCTATGATCAAGCCTATTTGCCCCCGTCCCTGGACCACCCCTCTAGAATGAGAAAGCTTGCATCACCCGAGCACTAGAGGGTGATAACTGGATGCTTTGAGGTTGAAGAGCCGTTAACTCCCCTACCCCCGCATCCTTTATCTAAAGAACTCTTCCTAATTTTTGTTTGTTTTGATATGAACTCTATGGGTGTTTACCCACAACTTGTGTTTTTGTTGGTCGGGTTATGTCCCGAGGAACTTGTTTTATCCTCGGCCGTGTCCCGAGATGAATATTTGATGGCCTAGCCGGGCCCCGTATGTTTTTAACTCATTTTGCTCTACCAACTTTCAATCTCGCATGATCTTTTGATGCTCCTTATATCTTGCTAGGAACTTATGATGCATGTTATACGTATTATCTAATCATGTATGCCATTCCTATTCCCTCTTTTCAAGGGAATATATCTTATAATCGATGTATTGATGACTAAACTAGTAAGATGTTTTAGCCTTTAGATTTAGTCTTAGTAAATCCAGGAGTTTATCCTTTATTGTTTATGACCCTACTTAAGCCTCGAGGGTGTGTTTGGTTAAGGATGGGACCATCCGGATGTGGATGACCCATCCCCATCCCATTCTATTTTGGATTGGCTCCATCCAAATCTCTATCCAAATACCCATCCAACCCTATAATACATCTACACACCTATTTTCACATATCCCAATACAATCACATCAATTCTATCTTTCACATTAAATATATTATATTATATTTATTTCTCTCTCTCTCATCATCAATCATTACCCCACTAACTAATAATATAATATAATATTATATCATCTTCTATCACAATCATTCAATCATTACTTCAACCTACTAACAATATTAAAGTAATACAACATCAACTTTGAATTGACATAAAACTCCATCCACCCCTACTTCTCCATCCCTAACCAAACACGTATTTACTATTCAAGGATTACCCCCATCCCCATTTTCCATCTCCATCCTCCATCCCATCCACCACCATCTCTAACTAAACATAACCTTGTTGTTTATGACCCTACTTTAGCCTCGAGGGGCTATAAGTGGGTCTCGAAAAGCATTTTCGTTGCTCTACGCTTAGGGGTTTCCACCTCCTTGTAGGTCTTAAGGAGTCCCTATGTTCTGCATAGGTTTTCTTATCTATGATTCATATCTTTCTCGATTACTTAGGCCCAATTGGGGCTTAAGAATTTATTCTAAGCTTCAAAAGCCTCAACATGTTAATAGACTTGTTTTGTCTAAGTAGACTAAGTATAATTTTTTCCCTTAGTTCAGCCTTTGCTGTCTTCTAGGTAATCTCCTCCCTCTAGCCTAGTTAAGCCTTCGAGAATCTAGGATCCTTTTTACGAATGCGAGTTTAGTCTTTCGGATAGTCTTGTCCAAGACTAGCAATCTTGAGGTTCTAAGCCTTACTAGGCCTCTTAGAATCTGAGTAACCTTTATTGTTTTAGGTTTTAAAAATCTAAGGCCTTACTAGGCTATCATCAAAATCTTCATTTCCGGCTTTCTTTGATCTCAAATTCATGATGTAAGAGCTATTCTCAATAGATCTCATCAAATCTTTGTAAATTTCACAGATTTTTCATCCGAGAAACTCACAAGTCTTCCTAGTTTAAGCCTTGTTAGACTTAGAATTTGGTTCAAGTCTTTAAAAACTTACGAACCTTTTTCCTGCAAGTTTATCCAACCTTACTTACATCAAGCCTTAGAAGGCCTCATCCACTTGACAAACTTCACCGTCTAAAGCTTATCAATTTTTAGCCTTATTAGGCACTCAAAATTTTAATGTTTAAAACTTCGCCAATTTTGCATATTTAAGCCTCTCTAGGCCTCTGTAATACAATCCCCATCAAAACCTTGTCAGGTTCATGTGAATCTCAATCAAGTCGACTTAGTTCTTAAGACTAAGTCTAGCCTTATCGAGCTTATCTCAAGCCTTACTCTATCTTTTTGAGTTGTAATTAGCCTCTGGAATCAAATCTCAATCCTTAGTTGGCCTCTGAATCTCATCCAGTGCTGAATCGACCTTAAAATCCAAGACTAAATAGGCCTCCGCATTCAAGCCATATTTGGCCTCTAAACTCAAGCCATGATAGGTTTTTCAGTCCAAGCCATAGTAGGCCTCCAATTTTAAGCCATGATAGGCCTCCAAATTCAAGCCATAATAGGCCTCCAAATCCAAATCAAGCCTTCATAGGCTTTTGGATTTTAAATCTTAAGCCTTAGTAGGCCTCCTCTTTCAGTTCGTAATGCACTTCTAAACTCAAGCCGGGGTAGGCTTCGAACTCAAGCCGGGGTAGGCTTATACTTATGATCTCGACCATAATAGGCCCTTACTCGTGATGTTTGAGACCTAGTTAGAACTCTCAATTCTGTTTAAAGCTTTAATCAGCTTTTGTAATCAATCATCTATTTCTTCGACTCAAGCTTTGTTAAGCTTAGTTCATGCTTCTCAATTTATCAATCCAAAAATTCAAGTAAATATCTCATTACAAAGTTAGTTCAAATTTAGATGTATTGAAAATAACCTCATCTAAAATGTGGAAGTAAATGTATACTTCTTGACAAAATAAAACTTCATAAAGTAAATTTGCTCATAATTGAGTTAATCAAACTCCAAATCTTTCATAATCAAATTCTCATAATCGACATGAATCAAATTCTCATAATCCATGGATATAAAATTCTCATAATCAATTCCAATGATCGTCAAGTTCTCATAATCAAATTCTCATAATCAATTAGAATCAAATTCTCAATTCCAATGAACATCGGTTTAAATCGATTCTCATAATCAATTCAACTAAACATCAAGTTCTCATAATCAATTCGGATCGATTCTCATAATCAATTCAGATGAACATCAAGTTCTCATAATCAATTCGAATCGATTCTTATAATCAATTCGGATGAAAATCAAGTTCTCATAATCAATGTAACAATGCCCAATTGACCATGAATAATCAACATAAGTTACAAGTGAATTACAAGCAACCTAGCCGGCCTCTTTAAAAACCTTTCTATAGTAAAACCCAATGGGAAACCTATAGGCGGGAAAAAAGAGTACCGGTGGGACTACATCACCATGCTTAAAGAAAAAGCGAACAACAAAGCTAACCTACCTCTAGACATGTAGGGCTATCTAGACATAGAATCTCTTCAGTGACAAATGTTCCAGGTCGAGGGATCAAATTTCCCTCCATGTCTTCCAGCATATATGCTCCTCCTCTCAGACTTGTGCCCCTTATAGGGGCCCTCCCGCTTGGGTCCACTTGTCCAAATTTTTGAATGTATCAACTTGACGGAGCACAAGGTCTCCTCCTCAAATCTGCGACCTACCACTTTCTGTCGTAGGCTGTATTTATCCTCCCTTTGTACTTGATTACTTTTAAGTAAGCGATCTCACGTTCCTCCTCCAGCATGTCCAGATTTTCTCTAAGCAATTCTTTATTCCTCCCTTCCGGAAATGGGTAATACGGTGCGTTGCATCCCTATTTCACTGGGATAACCGCCGCATGATTCGTATATCAACCGGAAATGATATTCTTCAAGAACCTCCATGGGGATAGTTCGATAGGCCCACAACATCGACTCTAGCTCATTAACCCATCCTCCCTAGCTCGATCGAGTCTAGTGGCGGATACCATTAACAATGGTCCTGTTTGTTACTTCCACCTGCCCATTTGCTTGTGGGTGGGCTACGGATGCAAACTTACGGACAATTTTAAGATTGTCACACTAAGCTTTGACTAAAGCTCCAGTGAATCGAGTTCCATTATCGGATACCGATTCAGGGATACCACACTGCAACAAATATTTTTCCACAAGAATTTGATAATGTTAATTTCATCAATCTGAGCTAGGGTACCGCCTCTACCCACTTGCTAATATAGTTTACAGCCACCGTAAGGAACTTTCTTTGTCCCGTAGCTATCGAAAATGACCCTACCAGATCCATTCCCCACTTGGCAAAAGGACAAGGGTAATACATCGCTCCCATCTCTTCTCGGGTAGGTGGATCGGAGGTCCATGCTTCTGCACTTCTCGCATCGTTTTATAAACTCCTTAGCATCCTGCTCATGGTAGGCCAGGAATAACTTGCCCTTAAAGCCTTTCGGACGATCGCCCTAAAACCTCGCATGGTCAAGACATCATCCTTCATGAATATCTTTGATCACATATCTCCCTTCATCGGGACAGACACCTCAAGTATGGTTAGGTGAAAGCTCTCTTATACATCCGATCTCGATCATCACGAATCGAACCTCCCTCTCAAGACTGCTTCTCCTATCTGGGCACGAGCTGATCCTACAATGCATTAAAAATGGCAGTCCTCCAATCGTCGGTTGTTCCCATCACCTGTGGCTATCGACTCTCTTTTCTGCGATTACAATAGTAACCTTCCCACCTCCCTCCAGTGAGGTGGAACTGGGCTATCTGCCTTACCATTCTCCTCTCGGGGTATCTGTATCACTTAAAATGAGTCGAATTTACCTCGTAATCCGGCTACTGCTGCAAGTAGGCGATCATTCTTTCATTTTTTGCCTCGTACTCTCCTTTATTTGCTACACTATTAGCTGGGAATCCGAGTATATAACTACTCGTTGTGCCCTCAACTCTGTTGTCATCTCTGCTCCCCGATCGTGGCTTCGTATTCAGCTCCGTTGTTTGAGGTAAGGAATTCAAACCTTACCGCAAACCGGATTTCTTGTCCTGCTGGATCTTTGATCACGATCCCAGCTCCACATTACTGACATGATTCTGCACTGGCCCACATAAATCTTCCACTCTTCTCCTTCTTGTACTACTCGAGTACCTTCTTGTATGAAGTCGACAAAGCCCGAGCTTTGATGGACTTTCCGGCTCAAATCAACATCGTATTCTCGCAATTCTACGGCCTACTTGACCATCCTACTGAAGGTCGGTTCTACCAATTACCACTGTTTCAAAAGATAATTAGTCCGAACTACAATCCTATGTGAAAGGAAGTAAGGTCGTAACCTCCTATCTCGTGACCATTAGAGTGAACGCTGCTTTCTCAATTTCGAGTATCTCCCTCGGCTCCTTGAACGAGCTTGCTCACGTAACACACTGGTTTTTAATATCTTATCAACCATCCGTTGATCGGTGGCTCCTGCATTCTTTAGTCCAAAACACATTATAATGTAAAAAATGATTCCACGAGGTAATGCTAAAACTTACCATTGGAATATTCTCTCGATATCATTTTTATCCGATGGCCACGATAGGCATCCATCATGCTTCATCAATTCAAATTCTGGAATGGATTGGGTTTTTAACTAAGTACCCCTTCTCGCTACGAATCTCGGCCTGTCTGGTGACAGCTCAATGTCGTCAATTCTTCTTCAGTTTTCACCTTGGATGTCTTGGCCTCGGCCATGACTTTACTCATTTTGACCTCATGGTCTAACTCCTTGTCTTTGTCTAAGCTCGATGGATGTTCTTATCCGTCATTTTAACTTCTTCCTCATAGTATTTCCAGGTTTGTAGTTGATCTCCAACCACTTCACCTACTTCATCCCCCTGTGAATTTCAATTTCATGTGAAAAGTAGATATGACCACCTGCAATGAGTTCATTCTTGGCCTACCAAAATCATGTTATAAGATTGAATGTGCATCAACTATACAAAAATTTGATATCACTACCCTCCTCCGTGGAGCTTCGTTAAGCCCACTTGGAGAGTTACTCGTCTTAAAGGGTGGATAACCCCTTCTAAGAATCTGTAAGGATTGTATCCATTGCCGTATCTGGACACTCATATTATTCTTCTATAACAATCTAAAAATATAATATAGTTGAATCACATGTGTTCAAGTATTCTTGTTATATTGTACCCCGCTACATCAATAGTGATGTCTAGAGCATAGTCATGAGTATTAGAGTATCTATTGGAGTTCCTCCTTCCTCGGGATCAAAATGTATGCCCGAGGCGATGGTCACTTGTCCCACCTCCTACAGCTTCTTTCTCTGCCTCTATTCTTAGAGCTCGTTCTCCTGCCTCCCGGCTCGAGATGGGTCTCCTTGTAGTGATCCTCCAGCTATCGTCTGGATTAATCTCATTTTAAGGGGATCTCTCTTTGTATCATCTCTCTTGTTCCTCGTATATTTTCTCTTACGCCTCACGAGCTAGATCTTTCTCAATAAATAAATTCCTTGAGGTGACCCACTTGGATCACCCGCTCAATTTTATCATGTGAATAAAAATAATTGTTAATGTAATGATCATAATCGTCATGAAATTTGACAAAACTTATCTAATTCTCAAGCTATGTCATTTCAATTTGTTATTTCTTTAAGTTATTGGTGCTAATGGTTTTAGCACCGCTCTACTTCTCGAGTATTTTCAGTTCAAGATTTCAACACCTAGCTATAGGTGGGATGCCTCAGAATCCACGATATTCGCATGAAAATATTAATGTAATATAATCATGGAATTTCAAAGGGACAACATGTCCACGACATCAAAGTAATAATAATATACCTAGAAAATAACACTTCATCAAATTTATAAAGAGCAAACACAAGTCGTACTCTGATTTATGTTGGCCTCGGTATCATTAAATCGACAAGAAATTCATCTCAAATAATATTTCAAATTCTCGAGTCTTACCAAGTGCTAATATAGATTGATAGTTGTATCATACTCAACTATGTATTTAACACTTCAGATTTCCGCATGTTTCTCCTCCCTCTAGGGAAGGTATTTTTCTTTCCATCATCATTCATCATGCATAACCATATTTTCTCTTCTCCAGCAGGGATATTCTCGAGAATCCCGTGTTCCTACCTCCAGTGGACTTCATTCCGCAGAAACCATCTTCTCGGTTAAGAGGGAACTTTTCTCTTCTTCGTATCTAACCTACTCAGTGGAATACTTCCCTCTAGAGTGAGACTGCTCCCTACCTTGTTGATGGGTATACTTTCCACAACCGCAATACTTGTTAGAACTAAGTTCAAATATCATAGTAAAATAATCATACTCATTAAAAATGACATCATGTCATTATTTCAGAATACTTAGAGACATCTAAAAGATAATGCTCTGTTAAAATCATGTGAAATAAACTCAAGTTGTACCTCATTTGTATCAACATCATCATCATTGACTCATGGTAAAATTCCTTACTTAGCGTAAAGAGTTAAGTTCATATATCTTACCAAATTATCATCTAGATAGGGGTTGTATTGCATTCAATAATGCACAAGACGCCTTTTGATCTCCATTTTTCCACCTCGCCTCCAAAGAAGGGTATCGTTATCCTCTTATCTTATCAAACGTGTTATTCGTGGGTGGTTATATCCCACACAACAACGCACTTGACACCTCTGGTCTCCTCAGGCCACCTCGCTCCAGCGAGTGCATCATCATCATGGCTTCTTATTGAACTGTCATTCAGGTGGGTTTCTACGTTATACCTATGATAACAACTTCCCTATAGTCTCGTATACAATGAAAATCAAAATTGAAAACTAAAAACTTTTGGAGCCTCTTTTGTTTTGGACTCAATCTTCATCCTGAAATTCAAAGGATTTTAACCAAACCCCATTCTTTTGCGAGCTGGGATCACTTCCCACTTGCACGTCCCTAAGAATTAGGGATCACTATCTCAAAAATTGACTCAATCTTCCACAAAAATGGAGACTCCAAATTGCATGCCTCTTGGTAGAGGCCATGATCCACCCACCGTTTCCATGTTGGTCACTCAATGACCATGAAAATATCAATATTCAATAAAACTAAAAATAAAATTCGAAAATAACTCACGTCTTTGCTCATTGTTTCCCACATGACGGTACCGGATGATACGTAAAAATGTACCTTCGTATTGGGCCGAATTCCCTACTGGATCCTCACATGTGAAAACCAAGTTAAGTTGTAATGAACCGATCTCTGTCCATGTAAGTAACTCCGCAAAACACGCCGAAGGTTCTCCGGTGTAGGCACTCCAACGCTCAAGTCGAAACCAAGAAAACCTAAGAATGTATTCAATGAGGTGGGTAATTCGTAAGTATCGAATGAGTTACCTTTCCTTCAATATTAAGTGATAATATATAGATGATAATTTACATACCATGTACGCGTTTCTTCCATGTTTTGGCCATGTTCTCATCGTGTGAGAACATGTCTTTTTGTTTCTTGTGGAAAGCAATTACCCACCTCCGGTGCCTGAGGGAGATTCTAGAATATTCCCTTTTTTGAGGCACAATTATCTCATTCGGTTAGGATCTTCCTTATTTGACCAAGTAAAATGATATCTTCATGAGGAGGTGGACCGAAGTGGGTCAGCCTCTCATTTTGGTTATTTATTCTAAGTGGGCTCAAGCCCACTCAATATTATCCATATTCGTGGATTAATCTCGGGATTGGGCAGAGGCCCAACCTCGCCTCCAATTTAGTCCGTAATAAGAAGGATTTAGGCTGTGGGCCCTACCTCTTTTCTCGAGTTATCCCTAATCAAGGGATATTGGGCCAATGGCCCAATAATCAATTTAGTCCCTACCTATTAATCAAATGGGCTAGGTGATTGGAGTGAATTGATACATGTTTTTAGGGCTATTTTTAGTGCAAAAAGTGAGCTAAAGTATGATTTTTGTGCTTAAATGTAGAAAAGTATCACTATTTTGCCTAGAAAGTATTATTTGTGAGGTTTTGATGTATTTCGCCCGTTTTGCAGGTAAATCGGTGGAATTTTGCCAAACCGAGAGTACCGGTATTCTTAGAATGAAAAGACGAACATACGGGACGCGGGGTCGGGCCCGAGCCCTTCTCGATAAAAATTCCCACGATCTCGAGTTCGAGTCGAGGGTGCATGCACCTCGACTCGAGGTTCATGCCGGAGGGAAATCATTTCAAAAAGTTGGCAAGCTCGACTCGAGGGAGGAGCCTCAAGTCGAGGGGGACGAAAATTGCAGCGAGCTCGACTCGAGGGAGAGGCCTCGACTCGAGGCTGGAGAGAATTTTAAAGAAACGTGTTAGCGACTTTAGGCCTCGACTCGAGGGCTTGAACCTCGACTCGAGGAGTGCCCAAAACCGAAAAATTCAGTTTTTAAGCCATGGGAAGGCAAAACAGAGGGAGTTGATTCTAGCAGTTGAGAGCGCTTTCTAGGAGTTCCTTTGAGCGAATTTTACATTTTGTAGCTTGAATTTACTTGTAATTGCACTAGATTGTTAGAATTTAGATAGATTCCACATTTAGATCATTAGATTAGTAGATTGGTGATTGTAATTGAAGATTGCAAATGAGAATTGAGAAGAAGTGAAGTTGAATTGAAGCCTTGTACAAGATTAATCATTCTTATTTTTGCCTATTGAAGCTTAATTGGTGATGTTCTTTCCCTTTGATCCTTTTAATTCATTGCTTGTAGTGATTAGATTTTCAATTGCTTTCTTAGATTTTCTAGCCATGGTTTTTGCTTGTAGCACCATGGGCTAATAGCCTTGTGCTTGGGATAATTGAAATTAGGGATGAAGTGATTGACTTATGCTATGATTGTTGATAATTGTGATCAATTGAATTAGATTGCTCCCTAATTGTGATTCTTAATTGTGCTTCATGAAAAATTGTCTCTTTTGATTAATGGTTGATCACCCTAGCAATAGGCGAGTTGAGCTAACGTGATTAGGTGTTAATCGGGTTTCAATTTTGCATGATTGTATGAATTGGGGACTTCTACATTGAGAGATGGGAAGAACTAAGGATACTCACATTAGGCATTGTGATATTAATGGAGTGATTAATTTCATGATGGTTTATGCTTTCTAATTTGATTGATTTGCATTTGGATACAATCATAGCTTGTTAATCGTGGATTCCTTGATGGAGATTATCCCTTGCACCCTATTCCCTCATTGATTTTAGTATACTTGATCTTGCATTCTAAGTGTTTGATAAATTGTTTGCATAATCTTGCCATTTAAATTCTTGCAATTTGTAGTGATTTAGTTCAAGAGCTTGTTGCAACTCTAGCCATTTAGAACTCTTATCCTTGAATTTCATTTGCATACTTTCTCCCTTGGGTTCGATATTTTTGTTGATTGGTCTTAATAACTCTTACCCTATACACTCCAATCACTAGGCTTGTGTGAAGTGGGTTATGCCACGAGAATGTTGTATCAACTATGCTTTTGAAGAAGCCAAAATTCACCGAGAAGGACTGTTGGAAGGGATCAAGATATGCAGGGATTTGTTGTTTTAAATCGAAACTCCTTCATTTTTGCAAACTTCTATGAGGAAAGCATATCTGCAAAGACTCCAGCTTTCTGGGAGATATGGCCCCGCACATCCGTTTCTATTACGAGTATGGCTTCGATGCCGCGGTCCAAAGACTACACCTATCCCAGCTTTTCGGTGACCTTCGACAAGGGAGGCCCGCTCAAGAACCTGCCCCCACCTCCAGGATTTACCGGGGATCCCATCGAGATCCATTGAAGAGGCGTGGTGGCTCCCTCTTATGAGCGAGGCTGTTTCGAACTCCAAAAGACTGATCTTAGCCGGAGGTTCTAAGTCCAATAGCCCATCCTTTGTGCCCTCTATCACTGGATCGTCCTAGTTCCAAGGAGGAAGCGTGTATTGAGCGCACACTGGAGGGTGATAACCCCATTGGCGAAGCGAGAGAGCAAGTTAACTCTCCCACCCCTTAATCTTTTCTGAATATACTCTATTTAATTTCTCGCATGAATTCTATAGGTGTTTGCCCACTTTATTTTGCTGACCAAGCTGTGTCCCGAGGAATACTTTGGCTTTGGGTGTGTCCCGATTGATTTTCATGTTGGCCTAGGCTTCGTCCCGAGATGATCTTTTTATGTTATCTTTCTTCCTGCTAATCTTCTCATTAGCTCTTTGTTTTGCATGCTTCTTGATGCTTTGAATAATTAGGAACTCGATATATGATATGCATGCTTGTTTTTGCTCCTTGTATTTTAGGAACTTATAAAAATATGCTATCTATCATACTCCCTCCGTCCCAATATTACTTTCACACTTGCCTTATTTAGACGTCCCAATATTACTTTCACACACTAAAAAGGAATACTCTTCATAAACTACACCCTCACAATCCATTTAAATTTCAAAAATGTCACTCTTGTTTTATTCTACTTTATTCTCTCACCTACACTTTATTCTATTCAACCATCCAAAATACCCTTACACTTTATTCTCTCTTCTACACTTTTTCTACTTTTTTTAATTATTGTGCCACCCTCCCCTATGAAAGAAATGTTGGGACGGAGGGAGTATGTGTTAATATTATTCCCTTTTCTCTAAAGGTGAACATTATCTTTGATATGATATGGAAATGCCTAAACTAGGAAGCTACTTTAGCTTTAGTTGTAGCCTTAATAAAGATCTTATCCTTTGTTGCTGATTTGATACCTTACTCTAGCCTCAAGGGACTATCAATAGGTTTTGGAAAATATTTTCAGTGCTCTACACTTAGGAGTAATTAGGCCTTCTTTAGGATTTAGTTCCCTAATTTGAGCTTCAAAAAGTCCCGAGATATCCGTAGTTCAGTTTTCTAGGTAATCCTCCTCCTCTAGCCTAGTTAGGCCTTCGGGATTTTAGGCTCCTTCTCATAAATCTAAGTCTTAGTTTTTCAATCTAAATAGAGAATTTTGAGGTTCTAACGTTTTTAAGAAACCTCCTTATATTCGACCAACCTTTTCATTTAGGTTAGCAATCTAAGGCCTTACTAGGCTATCATAAAAATCTAAATTTCCAGCTTTCACAAACTCTTTATTCGGAAAACTTATCCATTTTCTGTATTTGAGCTTGATTAAGCTCGAGAATCCGGTTTAAGTTCTTTGAACCTCATAAATTTTCTCCACGTAGGTTTATACAACCTTACTTATACCAAGCCATGATTGGCCTCCTAAAGAAAATTTCTGAAGTTCAAAGATTTTCAATCAATTTGCATACTTCAGCCTGTTTAGACTTTTGTAAGCTAATTCCTCTTGAAACTCTATCGAGTTTGAAAATATCCTCCTTAGGCTTGACTTAGGTTACAAACCTAGATCAGCTCGACTTAGTTTTTAGACCTAAGTCAGCTATGTTTCATACCCTCAAAAATCTTAATGGGTTTCGCATCAAATCTCGAGCCTTGAGACCCGATATGGTCTTAAGTTTAAGCCAAGTTGGCCTCCAAAATTCGAGCCATAGATGGCCTCAAAATCCAAGCCTTGATCGGCCTAAAAATCCAAGCCTTGATCGGCCTAAAAATTTCAAGCCTTAATCGGCCTAAAATTTTTAAGCCTTAATCGCCTAAAAAATCCAAGCCTTGATCGGCCTCGTAAATTTCAATTGAGCCTTCGTAGGCTTTCTCTTTGTGATTAACCTCTAATTACAAGCCATAGTGGGGTTCTAAACTCAAGCCGGGGCAGGCCTCCCTTGAGCCGGGGTAGACTCGTATTTCAAAACTTGTCATAATTTTGATTTTTGCTCGTGCCATGGTAGGCCTTTACTTGCGATTTTCGGGTCTGGTTAGGACTTGCAATTTAACTCAAAGCTTTGATCAGCTTTTTCGTAATCAATTTCTCAATTTCATCATCTTAAACTTTGCTAAGCTTAAGTCATGCATTTCAATTGTGCAAATCGATGATCCAATATATATCTCATCTCATAGTTATTTCAGGTTCGGATGCATTGATGATAACTTTATCTAAAATCTTGCCATAAATATCGAGCGAAGTAGAACTTCAAAAAGTAAGTTTGCTCATAATCATGTCAATCCAATCAAATTTTTATAGTTCAAATCAATTCGAAATGAGTCTCAAATTCTCATAATCGAAATAACATCATAATCAAACTAACAATCCCCATTGACCATAATCAATCAACATAGGTTACAAGCAACCTAGCCGGCCTCTTTAAAAAACCTCCATATAGTAAAACCCGGTGGGAAAAACCTATAGGCGGGGAAAAAAAAGTACCGGTGAGACTACATCACACTAAAGAAAAACAACGAAACAACAAACTAACCTATCTCTGAGACAGGTAGGGTAGTCTAGACATAGAATCTTTTTAAGTGACAAACGTTCCACGGTCGAGGGATCGTGTTCCCCTCCATGTCTTCCAGATGTAAGCTCCTCCTCTCAAAACTTGGGTGTTGGTCCCACTTAGTTGAGTATATTAAAAAAACTTGAATCGACCTTCTAGGGAAAATCTAAAAGGGGGTTGAATAGATTTTCCAAGTTTTTATAAATCTTAGAAAATTAATTCAAGATACCAAAGTTTTACACAGTGGAATTCGTTTTTAAACTCAACTTTAATCGGATCAAAAGCACGGTGATAATTTGTTATAAACTGAAATTGATAAGAACAGATAAGTAATTGAAAGCAATAAAGAACACGATGATTTATAGTGGTTCGGATCTAACCGATCCTACATCCACTCTCTTTCTTCAACTTGAAGGAGGGTCTCTTCTTACCACTTACTTACTCACTATCCAACTTAAAGTTTACAACTTACAAAGAGCTTCAACTCTTCAAACTCCTAGACTCTTCTCTAAAATCTAACTTTTATAATGATAGATGAGCTTTGAAGATGCACAGGAAAGTGTTCTATAAACACTTAGAACTCAAAACTTTCTTTGAAAAACTTTGTGAATTGATGTGAGAGTGTAAATCGAGTATTGTGTACAATGTGTTGTGTTAATGTAATGTGTATAATAAAGTGAAAACCTAGACTTATTTATAAGCTTGAAAAGACAGCTTAGTTTGTTAGATGGTTGTAACAAAATAAAAGCGCTTAACAAACTTAATCTTGATAACCGCTCTCATCTTCATGATCTTTCTCTAGTCGTCTGCGGTGACTTGGTGAAGACTTCGCTTTTCTTATTCTACTCGGCTTGTCTCGAGCTCTCTATAATTGTCTCCCGCATGACTTGACTTGAGCTTGTCTCCGGATGACTTGCAACTTTTCAAACTTCAATCGACTTGTCCAGTTCTTCCTAGTCCGATCACCTTAGTATCGAACTTGACCTCACTGTTCTTCAAGTCGTCCGACCATCCGAGTTGATCTTTTTAACTCATCAAAACCTCTTCTCGATCTAACAATTTTCCCCTTTTTGATGAAGTTAAAACTACAAGAAAGAGACACACTCACGGTGAAGTTAGTCAAAGTTAATCAAGATAATCGGATAGGCATATCGTAACACATTCATACTTTAATTCAGATTTATTCAAGTTAGAGCACTTAATTCACACTTAGAAAAATTTTGTAAAGTTTTACTAAAAAAATTTTAAGTCAAAATATTTTTTTAGAGAATTAATACTTAGAAAAGTTTTAAGTCTTAGGACTACGAAAATTTTTAAGACTTAGAAAATTTTTAGAAAAATTTTAAATCTGAGATGAGAATTTTCTCGGATGATTAACACTTAGAAAATTTTTTAGTTTTCTTAGAAAGCGAAAGAAAGCTTAAAAAATAAGACAAGTAAATCGATAAGATTCAGTGTATTCATTCACATATATACAGATTACAAAAATAGAGAACTGATAGAAAAATAAGATAAGGAAAGAAAAATCCCGATCTATCGATTCCCCATCTGCTTGATTCGGGACTTCCGGCCCGGTGAAGACCATAGTCCCGAGCTTCTTGAGTTCCTCTTCATCTGTGAGCTTGGACTCCACCTCGGCTTTTGCAATAATTGTTCTGACCCCAAGCTAAGTCAGGCGTCCCATCTTCGTTCATCTTAGGCTTGGCATGTTCAAAAGCTGGAGCAATGAGATCGCGATTGAATAATTGGCTTGCTTCATCCAGCACTGGCCCATAAAGATCGGCGTCTTCATTCTCCATCCAAGCATGCCATTGGAGGTCTTCATCACCGCCCCAGAGGGAGAGTTCTTCAAAATGTACCAGTGGTACATCCACTTGGCATCCATTGCTTTTTGTCTCGTACTCCTCAGATATTTTCCGGCTACCATCTTAGGAGGAGCCGAGGTGCGGTGGACGGGTCGGAAGTCGGCTTCATCTGCGGCCTTGGATACCCATTTCCGAGACTCCTGTCCCACTTCAACTCAGCTCCCTTTCCCAGCTTCTTTAACCTCTTCTTCTCCTTCCTCTCATATAACTCCTTCTCGGCATATATCCTCTTTATCTGCTCACCGAGAGGTTGGAGAAGTCAGGTTCTTTCCTTTTGCGCTCAGTGGTTTGGTGATGGTGGTGCTTTCGGTGATGCCTCCTTCTCTGCTTCTTCTTGCTTTCCCTTTACCCTTACCCTTGGCCTCGGGTTTTCAGCTTCTTTCAAACGGGCAAGCAGCTTCTCTATCTTCTCCTCATCCTCCTCCTTCTTCTTCTCCTCTCTCGGATGGCCTCCTCGATCTGGGTCACCCTTAGTTGCAAAGCATCTAGTTAAATGCGATTTTACTTTGATTTACGCCTTGGCTGCTTCCAACTCAGTGTGTCGGCTTTTGTATCAAGCTTGTCTCGTGATAGCCAAGACTTCACTGTGAGGGTGTCCATCTTTCCCTCGGCTCCTTCCCCTTTTTAACTTCATTCATAAGGGTTTGGAGCTGGTCTTCAAGTGCAGCACAATGGACCCGGAAATCGACTTGTCTGAAGTTAAGGCTTCCACTAAGACCTCGTTGTCTACTGACCACCTTCTCTTTTAACCGACTCACCTCCTCCTCCGGTCGAGTCGGGACGACCACCAATATTGGAGCTGAGTTTGTCGAGAGGTTACGGTTGATGTTCACCTCAGCTATCCTCATATTGGTAAGCATTGTTTCGATGACGGCCCGGATTATTTCTCGAGTCTTCTTCTTCATCATCTTCTCCACCTCGGATGATCTTCTCGTGTAGGTGCTCAAGGCGAGAGGAGATGGCGAATTGGGGATTCCTCCTCGGATGACTCGGATGAGGAGGAGGGAGAGGGGTAGTTGGGTGGGGAGCGCATCCGGATATCTCCAAAGATGTTTTGGGAGAGATCCGAGCTTGGACTTGAGGAGGGTTGAGAAGAAGTAGGTAAGTCGATGGTGGGGGTGGGGGATTTCGGTGGTGGAGAAGGCTGGAAAGAGGTGGTAATTCGGATGAGGTGGGTGGTGGAGATGATGTTGGGTGAGAAGTGGTAGGTTGAGGGGAAGATGATGTGGTTTCGGTGTGGGTTGCGGTGGGGCTGGGGTTGATGGTAGTAAAGGCTGGGGGAGATGGTGGATATAGGGGTTGGTGTGTAGATGGGTCCAGCTAGAAATGAAAGGAAGTCGGATGGGGATTGGGGTGGAGAAGTGATTTGAGTTTGGGGGAGAGAAGATGATGAGGTTCCTGTTTGGACTAGTGTGGGGGGTAGGCTGTTTAAGAGGCTCCGAGGTGCCGGCTGAGTCAACTCTTCATTGCTGAGTGGGTTGGAGAGGGGAGGGGGAGAGATCGCCGAGGTTCCAAAGAGTTGTACCTTTTTGGGAGAGGGGAGGGAGTCCTCTCGAGCTTATCTCCTGCACCTCTTCTGCGGACAACATTTCTTTGCTATCTCCGGGGTTAGTGCCTCTTGACGGCCAGGCTAGGCTGACGGCCGAGATGATGTCCCCTTCTCGGAGGTTTTCACCAACCTCCTCCTCTTTGTTGCCTTCTCCTTCAGCTTCATCGGGTGTGAGGCCTCGGCTGAGCTCACGGTCGGCTCCTCTGCTCGCTCTTCCTCCTCTTCCTCCTCGGTGAGGGATCTTGCACCCTTACCTCATTGCCTCAACATCGGAATCGGTGGCCCGTGACCACCTCGTCTTTGGTGAGGAGCCCCTTACGCTTTGTATAGGCTCGCACACCATCCTTCCGGTTGATCTGGGTGGTCAGCAGTGGTCTCCAAAATAACGGTGATTTTGTTGAAATGGCTGGTAATGGACTTGGCTGTCCACTTCCCACCTTTCAACTCCGGTAGCTTCCTCTCCGTCTCGAATCTGCTCGGCGGCCAGTTCAGCCCGATTGACTTGGACACCATCAAGGATAACTCTTAGGCGGCATAGACGAGGTCGAGTCGATCCGTCGTGGGAGTTACGCTCCCCAAGAATTGCCTTTGTCAATATCGTCATTAGAAGGCGATATTTCGTCGGAGCATATTCTTTTTCAGCTCAATCGCCGATCTTTCATCAAAGTTCGGGCAATCATCTCGAATGATTCTACCCGATCCTCTGTCTTGTATGTGAGGGGATTGACACCCTCATCACCGACTTCAAAAATTCGGGCCACTTCCGTCGTCACCACTAGTTCCTCCCCGTAGACTCGGTTACGAAAACTCCATTTTCATATGTCCCATTGACATAGAATTCTACTCCTCTCATGTCGAGTGTTTTGTTCGATTCAGACTTTTTTGAACAAAAGGTTTTTAAACTCGACCTCTCCAATAATCGAAGGACTTGCCTTAATTCTCTGTCGTTGGTGGTGTCAAAATCAACATACATTTCGATTTGATTTTCTTGTTAAAAGTCTCTGTGTTGATATTCACCATTGTAGAAGTCATTTCGATGGTATTCTGTGTATGACTCATAAAAAATTTACGAAGGGTTTTGAGAAGAGTGAAATTTTGCGAGTTTTAATAGGTTTTCTAAAAGTGAAAACGTTTAAACGAAGAAGAAGATGTATTTATAGGAGGGAAAATTGGAAAGAGAAAGCTGTTTGGAAAAGCGGGTCTTAATCTAAGCCATTTATTTGAAATGATTTCTTGTCTTTGAATTAACGGTTTAAAAATTGGATAAGCGATTGGGATTCACGGTAGATAACTTGACTTTGAAATGCGTAAAAGTAATTTTGTAGGCTGTTGATTTGACCGAAGTAGGGTTACTTCATGCAGAGAAGTACACTGACGTCGGCCTAGGGTTACCTTTCTTTGCATAAAGGTTTTCTAAAGCAGACAAGGTTATGAAATCGTCTGATAAAAGACCTTATGCGAGTTTTAAAAACAGCCTAGTTTTATCTTTCTTTAGCAAGTTTTGAGACAAGTTAAATACCGCTTTTATTTTAAACAAAATAGACTCGAATTAGATTTTCCAGGATCGAGTTTTTCTAAACAATTTTAATGAAAAAGATTTGAGAGTATATTTTTGAAAACAAATTTTATGGGGACACAAGGAAGCAGAGGTGTTCGGATGAGGAGGTTTATAACAGATGAATTGATTTTATCGATCTAACAATCTAATCTGTGATCTATTTCTGCAGAGACACAAACTTAAAGAAACCATTAGTAACCAAGGTAGGTCGGATAGGATGCAATGGTCATCGATTTTATGGAAATCAGTGACTATTGTGTCCTTGTCTGATTTACCTAATGTTAGATAAGTAATCATTAAGTCGATAAGGTCAATATGACTAATCCTTGATTCTTGATTCTTAAAAAGGAAATCAATGATATCGGCTACCGATTGTCCTTTGACACATATCTAGTCTGAATGAAATACTTAGATAAAATCTTACGTTGTGCGCATACAACGTTGGACTCGTGGTTTCAATCCATATAAGGTGAATACGTCAATGGCTCATATAAGGGTTCGTATTTACGAGATCCCTATGGAGTACTTCCAACCAAAGATTATACACGCCTTAGCATCTGCATTGGGCACGGTCTTGAAATTGGACGATCGTACTCTTACCGATTCCATGTGTCATTATGCTCGTGTTCTTCTTGAGGTGGACATGTCTAAAGGCTGTGAGGAATACTTAATGTTTGAGTCGGAGGGTCAAATCCTCTTTGCTTCATTAAAATATGAACAACTAGATTGAGCTCCCGCGTATTACAGCGGTATTGTCGTTAAATAAACTTTACAATATAATATATTATATATAATATTTTCAAATAATAATATATATATTAACATAATATAAGGAGACGATTAATAGAATTTTTTTATATAAATGATGCATAAATATTACTCGAATAATATATATATATATATATATATATATATATATTTACAATAAATATCATACATGATTATATTAAGTTTTTTTTTTTTATAAAAGTTGATACAACCACAATTTTTCTTACATATATTTATAGGCTTAAGTTAAATATAATTTTATATTTTAAAATTGTCATATGATAACACTTTTTAGATATAAGATAGATATTTAAAATATTTAAAGATTCATATATTAACATATTTATTAAAAAATATACATATTGTGCAAGAGGTCTAAGGTTCAAACCTCCTTAGAAATGTATTTTTAATTAATTCCTATATTAAAATGCCACATAGATGCCATATATTAATTATAACTCAATAGAAAAATGACACCTAGATTATTAACATATATATGCATTTAATAAAAATATGACACCTCATCCAAATTAATCTCATGATGACACCTAAACAAAAACAAACTCCCTATTAGTAATATAGGGATTACCTCTCTTTTGTAATAATTGTGGGATAGTTGGTCATTCGTTGGGGACTTGCGGATCGATCAACAAACATCTTGATGGTGAGGATAAGGGACACGACCATAAAACTCCACCACGTCGAGACCAAGCCAACATCGAGGCCAATTGGGTAAGAAAAGGGGCGCCTTTGAGGGAGGATTGTCGGCAGCAGAAGGAGGAGGTGGCGGTTCACAATGGTTTTGAGGCTCTAGCAGATTTAGATGAGGACGATGTACATGCCATAGAGGAGGTTGGAGAAGCGAGATAATGAAATTCAAGTGGGAGAGGAGCCTATTAACCAGAAAATATGACTAAGCTCTTGTCGGCCTTCTCGGAGAAAATAAACAAATGCGAAGCATATGGCCGAAAGTAAGGAACAATTAATGGATAGCTCTTCTAATCCCTCCAACGCATCTATCGGGTTTCGATCCTGGGTGTTTATAGGGTCTTAGAGAAACCTGGTTTAGATGCTACTAGCTCGACAAATCTACAAGCTTTTATGCGGTTACTAAAAAAGGACACGTAAAGAAAAATATTATTACTAAAGAATACAACCTGTGGAATAAGCCGGAGGCGTCTCAGTCAAAAGGTGTGTGGTTCTCGCCTCCTTATGATAACACTTACGTGATTACCTCTAATATTGATACGGATGCTCTTAAATCAATGCGAGCCGTGGCTTCTAAGAGTTGGGCGGATATGTGTGAAGATGAGTTAAATCCGCCGTAATTTTATTTCAAAATTGTAGGGGTGGTGGGGCAATATGCTAGTAATCATTCTTACTTTGGCTAGGTTTTGGGGTTCTATTTTGTGTATAGAGGTTATTCTTTTTCTTGTTTAGGGTTTATCCTAACAAGATTTTTAGGAGAGTCCCGCCTCTCGATCGGAATGTGATCTTATGGCTTTTTCATTTTTTTAATATAACACCTAATTAGACATATCTAGTCTGATAATTCTTTCTAGACATTTATTTAAAGAAAGGAAAGAAAGAAAGAAGGAAAACACAAAACAGATGCAAGCAAAAGCAATCTAAAAATCAGTCAAAGATGCATCAAGAATCCTAATTCTAAACACGCTTCTTTAAATCTAGATTCAATAATGGTTTTGTAAGAATATCTGCTCTCTATGATTTTGTGGCTATCTTTTCTATTCTAATGTCATTCTTTTCTACATGATCTCTAATGAAATGATGTCGATGTCTATATGCTTACACCTAGAATGCGAAACGAGGATTGTATGTCATGGCTATTGCACTATTACTATCTCGATGCAGGAGCAGATGATGTTTGAATGTTATAATCCCTAAGCTGCCGCACTAATCCAGAGGAGTTGAGAGCAACAACTTCCAGTGCCATGTATTCACCTCGGTTGTGGAGGTGGCAACAGATGTTTGTTTATTAGATAACCAAGAAATTAATTTGTTGCCTAAGAATTGACAAGTTCCTGAAGTGGATTTCCTATCAATCTTGCATCCTCCAAAATCGTAGTCTGAATATCCCGCCCACCAAAGTTGTCATCGGATGGGTACCACAACCCAACTTGCAAAGTCCCTTTGAGATATTTGAGGATTTTCTTAGCGATCTCTAGATGAGTTTTCTTGGGATTAGATTGGAATCTTGCACATACCCCAACCGCAAAGGCTATGTCTGCCTACTTGCGGTGAGATAGAGAAGGGATCCAACCAGTCCACGATACTCCGTTGCATCTGTGGGTATCCCTTGCTCATCGAATCCATAGAGAAGTTAGTTGCCATAGGTATTTTAACTTCCCTACTAGCAGTCATCCCAAATTTCTCAATAAGATCCTTAGCACATTTAGTCGATGTATAAATATACCCTTACTCAAATGCCTTAATCAAGAAGCCTAGAAAATATGTCAATTCACCCATCATTGACATTTCAAACCTATTTTTCATGAGAACACTGAATTCTTCACACAAAATCAGATTAGGTGAACCAAAAATAATGTCATCTACATAAATTTGAACCAACAAGATGTTACCATCTATTTCCTTTCTAAACAAAGTCCTATCTATCTTACCTTTTGAAAAACCATTTGAAATCGTAAATTCGAGATAAGGTATCATACCAAGCTCTGGGAGCTTGTTTCAGTCCATATAGGGCCTTATTGAGTTTATAGACCTTATTACGATCTTAAACCCGGGAGGCTGCTCCACATAGACTTCCTCAAGTAACACACCATTTAGGAATGCGAGACTTGTTGGTCCCTGAATGTTGAATTGATTAAAACCTTGAGATAACCTTCTAGAACCAAAATCTAGAAAGGGGGTTTGAATAGATTTTGTAGATTTTTCAAATCTACCAAAATCAATTCAAAGTATCGATTAAACACATGGAAAACAATTGTAAACTCAACTTTTAACAAGATCAAAAGCAAGGTTGATATTTAGATTCTAGTTAAGATTCTGAATTTTAACCTTGAATTAAATAAAATTGTAACTTGAATAGAAATTAAAAGAAAGCAAGAAATAACACCGGGATTTATAGTGGTTCGGATTATAACGATCCTACATCCACTCTCCTTCTCCAAACTTTGAAGAAGGGTCTCCACTAGCCGCTTACTTACTTACAATCTTTTACAAATTACAACTTGATCTTCAAACCTTCAAAGATGCTAATCAACCTTCGAAATCTAACTATAAAACTAAGAAGTGTATTTGAAGATATGAAGTGAAGTGTTCTATAAACACTTAGAAAATTCTATAAAGAAATCGTGAAAAACTATTTTTGTCTTTGTTTAAAACTTTGTGAAAATTACTTAAAAGAAACTTGAGTATTCGTGTATTCTCTATGAATCTCTCTATCTTCGTAATGAAGTGCCTAGACTTATTTATAAGTCTGAAAGACAGATTAGTTTGTTAGTTAGTTCTAACAAACTAAAAGCTACTCAACAAACTTAATCTTGAAAACCGCTTGCTCCTCGGCTGATTTTAATCTACTCATCCAAGTGACTTGGTGAAGACTTGCTTTTCTTATTCTACTCGGCTTGTCTTGACCTCGTCTGAGCTCTTCATACTTGTCTCCTTCGGATGACTAAATTTGAGCTTGTCTTCGGATGACTTGTGATTCCTAGTCTCCCGTGACTTGAACTATCCTTGTCCTGAGTCGATCGACCGTACTAGAACTTAGTCTTATTTGTTCTTTATTATCATCTGCTCATCTCAATAACCTTTTAACTCATCAAAACAATCTTGATCTAACAATTTCCCCCTTTTTGATGAAGTTAAAACCTACAAGAAAGAGACACACTCACAATGAAGTTAGTTTACGGTTAACCAAGATTATTAGATAAGTATATCGAGCACATTTTTCACATTACAACAGATTCATTCACATTAAAGCACTTTTTTTAAAAAAAAAAATTTTAGACCCTTTTTTTTTTTTAAAAAAAAAAACTTAGAAAGAAACAAAATCGAGTCTTAAGACTTAAAAAAATTTAAGTTTTTCTTAAAGCAGAAAGATAACTTTAAGAAAATAAGACAAGTAAAATGAATCAAACAAAATATATTCACATTGGATTTACAAAGATTACAGATGAAAAGATAATAGGAAAGAAAGGTAAGGAAAAGTAAAATCCTGTTTCTATCGGTCTTCCCATTGATCTTCGTCAGGATCATCGGCCCGATTGAATACACGCTCCCTAAGTGCTTGAGATCTTCTCCTTGAGCTAGTCCAGATTCAGCCTCTGCCTTCTTTAAAATACCCTTGACCCAGTCTAGGTCCGAGGATCCGTCTGGTTTCTTAGCAGGATGGCATACTCAAAAGCTGGAGAGACTAGGTTGACATTACACTCCACATCTGCTTCTTCTAACAGCCGACGATAGAATTCTTTATCCACCTTCTCAATCCATTCATGCCAAGCCAAATCTGGATCTTCTTTGAGATGCTCCGGGGCCCTTGAGAATATACCATTAGTATATCCACATTCCCTCCAGATTTTCTCTCTATACTCATTTGCATATTTTACGCAAGCCGGCTTAGGAGGAGCAGACGTGTTGTGGAATGGTCTGAATTTCCCACCGCCTTGATCTTTGATCATCCACTTCCGCTCAGCAACACTCCGAGAAGACATTGGAGTCTTTCTTCTTTCTCTGCCTCTTCTTCTCTTTCTTGCCAAAATACTCCATCTCTCTCTTGATTCGCTTGATCTGTTCTTCGAGAGATTGGAATAATCAGCTTCCCTCTTACCTTTCCCTTTAGCGTGACCACAGTAACAAGTTCGGTGATCTGGGCTCGAGAGACTACTACTTCTTTTCCCTTCCCCTTGGCTCCTCCAAATTCGGATTCTTTAAGCCGAGCCAAGAGTTTCTCTGTCCTTTCCTCCTCCTCTAACCTCCTCTTCTCTTCATCCTCCTTCACGGCTTCTTCCAATTGACTCACCCTCACTGAGTGCGGTCGGCTCATCGAACTTGATTCGAGCTTCCTCCCTGGCTGCCTCCGTATCAGTGTGTTGGCCTTCAAGCCTACATCTTTCTGGTCTCCTCGACCACAGTGTGAGGGCTTGTCTCTTTTCGGCTTCAGCTTTTTCCCCTTTTTAACTTCAGCACCAAGTCTGTAAGTTTTGCATCTAATGTGTTGCACTTGGCCTCGAAGTCCGAGTAGTCTACAACCGGCTCATTCACCACCACTGATTGTATCCCTTAACTTCCTCTTTCAATGCCCTCGGCTCATCCTCCATAGATTTCACTTTACCAGCCAAAGACAGAGTTAGTGACATTTATAATCTTATCGAGAAAGTGTTACCTCTACTTCTCTCATGCTGGCTAGCATCGTGTCTGCATTACTGCTTCGACCATTTTCCTTGTCCTCCTCTTCATCTTTCTTCTCGAAGGTTGAGTTAATCTTTTTCTCGACAATATTGAGGATGGAAGAGATGGCGGAGGTGGGGCTTAGGTCATCGTCGTCATCCTCGGATGAGGAATCGGATGAGGAAGGAATAGGTTCGATTGAGTAGGTGGGAGAGAGGTAGGCTGAGTTTGTATGGTTGGAAGAGAAGAGTAGGATATTATTGGTATTGGAGAGGTTTGGGTGTGGGGAGAGTGATTTGTTCGAGATGAGGGTGGGGGAGATGGTTGTTGGTGTTGGTGGTGGAGGTGAAGTATGTTCGGGTTACGTGGGTGGGATTTGGATTTGGGTGTGGGGAGGTAGAGGTGTTGGAGAGGCTCTGGAGTACCCACTGGGATACCCCTTCATTGCTGTTTAGGCTGGTGGGATTTCAGGTGAGTTCGAGGCTCAAATGCCAGGCTGGGGCATTTCTTCATTGCCGGGAGCAGGGGATAATTGAGGAGATGGGGAAAGACTTGTACCTGCCTCTGGAATAGGGAGAGAGCAGCTTCCTTGGTTGGGGAGGGGAACCTCCGGTGACCAACCTCGGCTGCTATCTCAAGGACTGGGACCTCCTCTGGTAGCGGGGTTGATAACTCCATCTGCTGCTCGGAGCTACCGGATTTGGTGGAGCCTTGAGCTTTGAGCTGCTCGTCTTGGTCTCCTCATCGAGAGAAATTTCAGCCTCCTCTTCTTCCTCTTCATCGAGGCAACTTTAGCGGGAGCGACAGACGAGCTTTCCCCTTCTTCTTATCCACGGCTTTCACTAGCCTCCTTTTCTTTCTCCTCTCAAACGTCCTTGGGACTGCAGCCTGTTTCAACAGATTCTTCTTGAGGGGCTACCTCAGTGCTGCCACCTCATGTCCCTCTGTTTCAATCTCATTTGGAGGCACCTCGGTGGTTCATCTTGGTCTCGACCTTCTGCATCTTGCCTCAAGCCTTTGAACCACTGGCCGCATCGGACTCATCATCCGAGTCTGGATTTCCTCCAAGCTGTCATCCTTGGTGAGGATTCCCTTCGCTTGGAGTACTTTTTAGTCCCCACTCTCCAGTCGGCCTCCTGTTCGGTCCTTCAATTAGTACAGTAATTTTGTTGAGCAGTGACTGTCGAGGTAGGTATCCACCTTCTGCAGACGACTTGAAGGTGAGGCGCTTCTTCTCCTCCCTCGGCTTATGAATCGGCAAGTCTACCCAATTAACTTGCACACCATCCAAAATGGCTCGCATCACACACAATCTGGGTTTGGTTAACCCATCATGTGAGCTTTGCTCACCCAACACCGCTTTTGTCACCACCGTCATCAGCAATCTAAATCTCCTTCTCAATGATTTTTCTTCAAATCTCTGCGAGTTCCCCGTAAGTAACCCTCGCCATCATATCAAAAGACTCTTCCCATTCGTCCTCTTTGTATGTCAATGGATTAACTCCCTCCATTGACGTATTGAAAATCCTGGAGATATTTTCCCTGGTATAGCTTAGTGTTGTTCCATCAACAGATGTATCGAACCCATCACGGGTATCCACCATTCTCGCCAGAATTTCGCCCCTAACAGATCACTGCTTTGTTCGGGGAGATTTCATTGAGAGAAAACCTCTGAGTCGTGATGCTTCAAGAAGACGAAGAATTTCGCCGATTCTAAATCTTAGGTTGTTTGAAATCAACATACATTTCGCCTTTAACCGGTTCTTGAAATATTCCTCATTCATTTTGAAATGAGAAATATTGGTTGAAATATATGTAGGTTTGTAGGTTTTGGTGGTTTTAGAAGAGGATGCCATTGAAAATTTTGGAAAAGAGTTTAGAAGATATGCGAGGTTTTTCGAGAATGAAAAAATGATTAAGGGAAGAAGAAGATGTATTTATAGGAGGGAAAGTTTGGAAAGAGAAACCGCTTTGAAAATTAATCTTAATCTAAGTCGTTTATTTAAATTGGATTCTTGTCTTTGAATCAACGGTTAAAACTTGGATAAGCGATTGGGATTCAGCGTGTAATACACTAACCTTTGGAATGCGTAAAAAGTTACTTTATAGGCTCGTTGATTTGTGACAGATGTAGGTTACTTTATGCAGAGAAGTAAGTATCCCCGACGTTAGTCTAGGACTACCTTACTTCGTATAAGGGTTTTCAAAGCAGATGAGTTTTCTAAGTCATCCGATAAAGTAACCTACTGAATTTAAAAAAACAGATTAGTTTTAAAAAAATTTAAAAAATTTTAACAAGCAGACTCGCATTTAATTTTTTGAAAGGTAGGTTTTCTAACCAAACATTCCAAAAAGTATTTTTATGAAGATAAGAATATGAAGTGAATTTTTAAAAAAGCAGATGAGGTGACACAATATTATACGTGACCTATTCCTGCAAAAACATAGACTTCAAGAAAAACCATTAGTAGCTTGAGGTAGATCGGGTAGGGTGCGAGATAGTCATCTGCTTTTTAGAAAATCAGCCGACTATTGTGCCCTTTGTCGATTTACCATATGTCGATAAGCAATTATCATGTCGGATGAGGTCAATATGACTAATCCTTGATTCTTGATTCCTTAAAAGGAAATCAATGATATCGGCTTACCCGATTGTCCTTTGACTCGAGATCTAGTCGATAATTCTTTCTAGACATAATAAACTAAAATTGAGAGAGACAAGAATTGAAAAACAAAGAATTAGAGTTTCTTGAAGAAACATCTAATAAACCTAATTCTACAGATAATTCTTTGAACCTCGTCTCTGCCGGTGGGTTTGTCAAGATGTCTGCTCTTTGAAAGTCGGTCAAGATCTTCTCAAGTCGATATCTCCTTTTTCTACATGGTCTCGGATGAAATGGTGTCTGATATCTACATGCTTGCATCTTGTATGAAGAACTGGGTTACGAGTAATAGCTATGGCACTATTACTATCACAAAAGATAGGTACACCTTTGGTAATAATATTATAGTCCCTTAGGCTGACTTATCCAGATCAGTGAACAACAACTTCCAGTGCCATATACTCGGCTTCGGTTGTGGAAGTAGCTACAGAGGTTTGTTTCTTAGACAACCATGAAATCGACTTACTTCCAAGAAATTGGCAAGTACCGGATGTAGATTTTCTATCTATCTTACACCCACCAAAATCAATCGAGTATCCCATACTCAAAGTTGTCATCACCGATACCACAATCCAACATTTATCGTTCCTTTCAAATACTTGAGGATTTTCTTTGCCGCTTCAAGATGGCTTTTCTTAGGATTAGCTTGAAATCGAGCACAAACTCCAATGCAAAAGAAATATCGTGTCTACTAGCGATTAAATATAATAGAGAACCAATAAGACCTCGATACTCGGTTTGATCGGTGTCTTCTCCCTTCTCATTCTGGATCCATTGAAAAATTTGTCATCATAGGTATCTTAGCTTCTCGGCTGGTACCTATTCCATATTTTTCAATAAGATCTTTTGTATATTTGGCTTGGTTGATGAATATTCCCTTCTTTTGTCTCTGCTTGACTTGAAGTCCAAGAAAATATGTCATTTCTCCCATCATGGACATTTCAAATCTGCTTTTCATAAGATTACTAAATTCTTCACACAAAGATATGTTAGTTGATCCAAAAATTATATCATCAACATAAATTTGAACTAACAAAAGATCACAACCAAATTCTTTTCTAAAGAGAGTTCTATCAATTCTACCTTTAACAAAACCATTTTGAATTAAATAATCGTACAAAGTGTCATACCAAGCTCTTGGTGCTTGTTTAAGTCCATATAAAGCTTTCCTTAGTTTATAAACTTTGTCTCCTTTGACAAAACCAGGAGGTTGCTCTACATAAACTTCCTCAGCTAAGATACCATTTAAGAAAGCTGACTTAACATCCATTTGAAAAACTATGAATCTTTTAAAAGCAGCATAGGCTAAAAACAATCTTATGGCTTCCAGACGAGCTACCGTGCAAAGGTTTCATCATAATCAATACCCTCTCGATTGTGAATAACCTTGAGCAACTAGTCCGGCCTTATTTCTAACCGTAATATTGTTTCCATCCCTCTTGTTTTTGAAGACCCATTTAGTTCCAATGACTTTTTGATGATGAGGCCTTTCAACAAGCTCCCACACATCTTGTCTTTGAAATCGATTTAGTTCTTCTTGCATGGCATTAATCCAGTTGGAATCGATTAAAGCTTCGTAATTGATTTAGGTTCAAGTAATGACACATAGCAACTAAACATACAATCTTGATTTAGTTGGGTCCTCGCCCTGACACCAGAGTCTAAATCTCCAATTATCTCGCTCACTGGGTGGTATGACATTACTTTCTTACCTTTATCTTTTACATTAGATGATATCTTGTCTGAATTATTTATTTCATGATTCTATGTTACCTTCGATAATTCTACCTGATCACCGATGTGTTGTTGGTCGTCTGATCACCGATGTGTCATTGGTCGTCTGATCGGTTGGTAGATCACCGTTGAGGAAGTTCTTTCAGGTTCTCTTCCTTTGTCTGATTTTTCCTCTTCATCTGAATCGATTCTTGATTGTAGAATTTTATGGTTGATCCTTTGATAGTCATCTCGATTCAGATTATCTCGATATCTTTGTGATGTCCCCTGTCTTATCAAACTCAAAAGAGGATTCATCAAATACCACATGGGGTGTTTCTTCTACACACAAGGTTGTCTTATTAAAAACTCTATATGCCTTTGATATAGATGAGTATCCTAAGAATATCCCATCTCGCTATTTTGGCATCAAAGGTTTTTAATTGAGATTTCCCATTGTTATGTATTAAACATTTACAACCAAATATATGAAAATATGAAATTTTGGGAGGTCTTCCCTTCCAAATTTCATAGGAGTTTTACACTTATCCTTGACAATCGACTTCTATTTTGAACATAGCAGTGTATTCACCGCTTCGCCCAAAACCTATGAGGAGTGTTGAATTCGGATAGCATTGTTCTAGCCGCCTCTTTCAAAGTCCTGCTTTCTTCTCTCAACAACTCCATTTTGTTGTGGAGTCCTTGCCGCAGATGTTTCGAGCTATGCCATTCTCAATGCGGTAGTTAGAAATCAATTTATTTAGGAATTCAAGTACCTTTATCACTTCTAATTTTAACAACATTTAATCCTTTTTCATTTTGAATCTTTTTAAGAAATTCGGAATCTTAGTCATAGTCTCATTCTTTTTGTACAAGAAAATAACCCAAGTAAATCTTAAAAAATCATCAACAATTACTAAGGTGTATTTTCTTCCACTAAAGCCGAGAGGAGTTAATGGACCAAACAGATCCATATGAAGAAGTTCCAAAATTCTTTCAAGAAGGATTACTTATTGTTTTAAAAGAAGCTTTGGTCTGCTTTTCCTTTTGACAAGAAACACATACATGGTTCTTTGAAAATACTTTATCAGGAGTCCTTTAACTAAAGATTTCCTTGCAATCTTGTTAAGAGTTTTGAAGTTTAAGTGACCAAGTCGTCATTGCCATGACCCAACTTAAGTCATCTCGAACTCTTAGCAACAAGACAAGTATCTTTAGGACAGCTTTTGAAGTTGGCAACATAGATGTTACCTTGTCTTACTCCAGCCAATAGAATATTTTCATTGATACCATCTAAAACATAGCATGCATTATGAGTAAATTTGACACAAAACCCTTTATCACAAAATTGTGAAACAGATAGTAGGTTGTGCTTCAATCCTTCCACATAGTAAACTTCTTGAACATGAACATCTCCAATCATTAGTGTTCCTACACCTTTAGTAAGTCCATAGTTGTTATCACCAAACATCACTCTAGGTCCATCAATGGTTTGATAGTTAGTGAGAAGTCGTCTTTCATAGGTCATGTGCTTGGAACAACCACTATCAATGTACCAGATGACCTCAAGAATGTCTCCTCTATCAACTATCTTTTTATCTTCCTGCAATCACAAATTTATTGCTTAGGTACCCTTTGTACTTTGGGTCCTTTCATGTTAAGTTGACTCTTAGGAATCCAGATAAAAATATCAATGTTCCTTAAAACCATAGATTGAAGCTTACATCCATATCTATCTACTAAGATAAGACTTTCAAGATCAATCTTATTCAGTTGATCTTTTGAAATTGTCTTGAATCTTGGCAATGATGGATAAGATTTGCTTCTTCCATCAAAACTATTATACCTAGGATAGATCTTTGATTTAGTCTTAGGTTTCACCTTAGGAGTTATTCTCCTCGTCGATTTTTCTTTTCAAAAGTATCGGATGAGGTAATTAATTCCTTTGGTTTCCGTGGACTGAATAAAGTTTCTACCTTAGATTTAGTTGCTTTGACAAAGACTCTAGGTTTTATAGGATCATTCTTCTTACTCCTATCAAAACCTAATCCAGCTTTATCACTAGACTTTTGAGATGAATTGAAGATTTTATCTATTGTGGTTTGAGAATTATTCATAAGTCCTAACTTGAGATTTAATTCCTGTTAGTCCTTTTATAATTCTCATTTTCGTAATGTATATTTGAAAATTTTATCTTTAAAGAACTCAATTCTGTTCTAACTTATCTGTCTTATCGGACAAGGTATCAGTGATCTTCTCGACCGACATTCCCCTTTGAATGTACAGTCGATTTCTTACTTTTCTTAGTCTGATTGACCTTAGTTAGATCAGAAATTTGATCCTTTAAATTAAGATTTTCAGTATCTATCTGTTTATAAGCAAATAGAGCAGTCTCTAAACCTTTCAAAAGTTTATCAATAAGAGGCTGGGATCGATTTCGATAAGGTATCACGGTCATTATCTCGATGATGAATAGTAATGTACCTCTTTAGCCATTAGACATATGTCATCATCTGTCCCAAAATCAGATGAGGATGAGGAGGATGAGGATGATGATGTCTCACGAGCTTCTTCTTTCTCGGCTAGGAGAGCTCTCGATCAGCATACCTTCTATCTCTTTTCTTCCTCTTTTCTTCTCTCTCTCTGGGAGTGAGTTGAGGACAATCATATTTGTAGTGACCAGGTTTGCTGCATGTATAGCATATATCTCCTCTGTCTGTTTTGGACTACTATCTCCTCGTCGATAGGTGACTTATGACCTCTTGACCGATCCTTTCTTTTATCATTATCTCGAGCTTTTCTCATCCCTGTCGATCTATAATTCCTTCGACCTAATCTGTCTCTTTTGTTTCTTTTGTACTGCATCTTTAGTCTTTCATACCTTTTCAACAAAAGAGCCATTTCTTCTTTTACGAGACAAATCGGATGCTTTAGAGATCTTTTCGCATTCGTCTTTATGAACAAAAGCATTGTTTTTCCAGATGTAGATGACTCTGCTTCATCTTCTTCATCTTCAATGTGAATGTCATATTCCAGTGCTTTAAGATGAGAGAAAAGAGTGTGGTGTGATATTGCTGACAAATTCTGTGTTGCCTTGAGAATATTTGTTTTCTCTCTCCATCTTTTGCTCAAAGATCTGAGTACCTTGTTGTTAATTTCTTTCTCGGTGTAAGTCTTACCCAAATCGGCCGCTTTGTTCACAAGATTAGTCGGCCTCACTTCTAGTTGATCTACGCTTTCACCGTCCTTCATTTTGAATGTATCAAATGCATGTAGAACAGATCAAGCTTATTTTCTTTGACTGTTCGTATCCTTCACAAATTCCAGCAAGAGTCTCCCACATTTCTTTGGCGTCTTGCATCTTTTAACCTTTTCAATCCAATCCTTAATTAGAGTCTCAATGATCTCGGTTCGAGCTACTTGATCAAGATTATGAATCTTTCTTTCATCATTTGTTAACTCGAGCTCTTCTTTTCTTGTCTAGTCCTGGATTCACTGACTCGGCTCCAAGTCTGGTTCCTCCATGATAAAATTTTATAGGTCCCTCTTCAAGAACCTCTTCCATCCTATCATGAATGGCTTTTAGGTGATTTTCCATCCTAAATTTCCAGTAATCATAATCTTCAATAGAGAATTCAGGAAGATTCCTAGACTTCTTGTTTTTCCTTGATGACATGATGAAACAAAGAAACAAAATACTCCACAAACTAATTAGTAGCACCGTTAGTAAAAGAAGAAAATAAAGAAAACCAAGATAATTTTGAATCTTGTTCAAGACCTAAAATCAATATTAGAATAGCTTAACACCGCTCCGATACCACTTGTTGGTCCCTGAATGTTGAGTTGATTAAAGCCTTGAGATAACCTTCTAGAACCAAAATCTAGAAAGGAGGTGTTTAAATAGATTTTGTAGATTTTTCAAATCTCCCAAAATCAATTCGAGTATCGATTAAACACAATGAAAACAATTGTAAACTCAACTTTTAACAAGATAAAAAACAAGGCTGATATTTAGATTCTAGTTAAGATTCTGAATTTTAACCTTAAATTAACAAAATTGTAACTTGAATGTAAATTAAAAGAAAGCAAGAAATAACACCAGGATTTATAGTGGTTCGGATTATAACAATCCTATATCCACTCTCCTTCTCCAAACTTTGAAGAAGGGTCTCCACTAGCCGCTTACTTACTTACAATCTTTTACAAATTACAACTTGATCTTCAAACCTTCAAAGATGTTAATCAACCTTCTAAAATCTAACTATGAAACTAAGAAGTGTATTTGAAGATATGAAGTGAAGTGTTCTACAAACACTTAGAAAATTCTATAAAGAAATCGTGAAAAACTATTTTTGTCTTTGTTTAAAACTTTGTGAAAATTACTTAAAAGAAACTTGAGTATTCTGTGTATTCTCTATGAATCTCTCTATCTTCGTAATGAAGTGCCTAGACTTATTTATAAGTCTGAAAAGACAGATTAGTTTGTTAGTTAGTTCTAACAAACTAAAATTGCTCAACAAACTTAATCTTGAAAACCGCTTGCTCCTCGGCTGATTTTAATCTACTCATCTGAAGCCGACTTGGTGAAGACTTGCTTTTCTTATTCTACTCGGCTTGTCTTGACCTCGTCTCGAGCTCTTCATACTTGTCTCCTTCAGATGACTAAATTTGAGCTTGTCTTCGGATGACTTGTGATTCCTAGTCTCCACTGACTTGAACTATCCTTGTCCTAGTCTCGATCGGCTTCGTACTAGAACTTAGTCTTCGTTGTTCTTTATTATCATCTGCTCATCTGAAATAACCTTTTAACTCATCAAAACAATCTTGATCTAACAAGACTTGACATCCATCTGAAAGACTTTGAAAGATTTATAAGCAGAAATGCTAAAAACAATCTTATTGCCTCTAATCGCAATCGGAGCATAGGTTTCATCATAGTCTATCCCTTGGTGTGAGTAACCTTGAGCTACCAATTTTGCCTTATTACGAACAATAACATTGTTCTCATCTGCTTTATTCTTAAACACTCATTTGGTGCCTTTAATCTTTCTATGTAAGGGTCTTTCCACTAATTCACAAACATTTTGCCTTTCAAATCGATGCGCTTCTTCCTGCATGGCGGTTATCTAGTTTGGATCTGATAGAGCCTCCTCAATAGACTTAGGCTCGAGAAGTGATACATAGCAACCGAGCAGACTTTGAGAATTAACTATAGTTCGTGTATCCGCACACTTCGGATGGGTCCCCAATGATCTCAGTCGGTTGGATGATAACTTCTCATCCTCTTGCCTATTTGAGTAGAAGGATCCTCATCTTGAGACTCACCTGCAACTCGTCGACTCTGCTGAGCGATTCCCTTCATCTCGCTGACCCGCCGATCACCGATGTCAAGGGTGTCTCCTCGGATGGAGTCGGAGAGTGGTTGCCTTCTCGATTTTCGGATGAGGATTCTTCTTCATCCGAATCAATCAAGACTAGGCAGATAGATTGTTCTATGTTTAGTTTTGGTTAGTTCAATTTTATCTAGATCATTTGTAATTTGATTCACTTTATCTCAAAAATAATGAATTTCATCAAAAACCACATGAGGAGTTTCCTCCACACAAAGAGTTATCTTGTTGAAGACTCTGAAAGCTTTGGAAGTGTTAGAATATCCCAAGAATATTCCATCACCGCCTTAGCATCAAAGGTCCTCGGCTTAGACTTCCCATTGTTATGGATGAAGCATTTACAACCAAAAGCCCTAAAATATGAGATTCTTGGAATCTTACCATTCCAGATCTCATATGGAGTCTTACCCTTGTCTTTAAGCGGCAAGCACCTATTACAGGTATAGCGGGCGTGTATTATTGGCTTCAATCCGGAACTGTGAGGGTTCCATACTCGGCTAACATGCTCCTGGCCGCTTCTTTCAATGTTCTATTCCTTCTTTCAACTACTCCATTTTGTTGTGGAGTTCTTGCTGATGATGTCTCATGAATAATTCCACACTCATATAACAAGTTAGATAAACAAGAATTTAAAAATTCGGTGCCCTTATCACTTCTTATTTTAACAATATTAACATCTTTCTCATTTTGAATGCATGCGAGACAGATCAAGGATCTTGTTCACAGCCTCATTTTTCTTGAAAAGAAATATTACCCATATCTAGAAAAATCATCAACTACAACAAGAGTATATTTTCTTCCACTAAGGCCGAGAGGTGAAACGAGGTCCAAACAGATCAAGATGAAGGAGTTGTAAAACTCTTTCGGATGAGGATGTGTTAATACTTTTAAATGAGTGCACAGGCGCTTTACCTTTTGACATGCATCACATTTCAGATCGGTAGAACATAATTTCTCGGGTAACCATTTAACAAGATTCTTTCAAGCTAGCTTACTAAGGGTCTTGAAGTTCGATGACTAAGCCTCTTGTGTCATAGCCAATGAGGTCATCTTCACCCTTAGCTACCAGACAGTATCTTTGGGGCAACTATTAAAGTTGGCCACATAGACATTACCATGTCTGAAGCCGCTTAAGTACCTTGTCTCGAGGAGCTATCTAAGATATCACACTTATCTTTAGAGAATTTTACAAGAAAACCTTTATCACGAGTTGGGAAACAGATAATGATTATGTTTTAAACCTTCTACAAAATATACCTCGATACCTGAACATCCCCGATAGTCAAGGTACCTACTCCCTTAGTCTGGCCCACAATTGTTGTCTCCAAAAGTACTCTAGGACCATCAATATTTTGGAAGTTTGATAGTAGCTTCTTGTTACAAGTCATATCTGTGAACAACCACTGTCTATGTACCATATTGAAGCTAAAATTTCTTCCTTGAGTGATAGTCCTGTGAATCTGTAAAACAAATCGGTATGAGGTACCCTAGTGATTTTGGGTCCTTGAAGGTCAAAAATCACTTTGGGTAACCAAACAAACATCTCATTATCAAATAATAAATCAGACTTGGTCTGTCTACCCAATCTATTTACAAACATATCACTTTTAAATGATAATTTGTTGTATTGATTTAGTGATTTTCTTGAACTTAGGAAAAGTAGGATAGCATCTACTTCTCCCATCAAAAGGACTATAATAAGAATTTCTTCTTATCTTAGCTCTTGGAACTCTCTTAGTCTCGATATGGAGTCCTCACCGAGTTTTAGTTTTCGTATCGGGAGATGCGGTCCTTATCGACTAAGTGGTTTCCAAGGACCTATTTTAATATCTTTTGAGGATTCAGATGCCTTTACAAATTTCCTAGGTTTTGAACATCTGATTTATTATTTTTTATCATAATCAAGACTGTCTTATCATGGGATTTTTGTGAAGTACTAAAGATGTGATCTATTACCGATTGTGAGTTATTAAGTTGACTCATTTTGAAGACAAGCTTCTCATTGTCTTTCTTAATTAACTCATTCTCGGTACAGATCATCTCAAATTTATCTTTTAAAGACTTTAATTCATTTTCAAATCTTTCGCACAAGCTGGTTGATGTACTAGCCTCGGCTGGGGTAAACATTCCCCTTTGAATGTTTCCTCGGACTGAGTAGTTCACAACTTGCTTGCCTTTGACTAGAATCGAGATCGATCTTTTAAAGTCAAATTTTTGTCTCTAATTGTTTATAAGCATTCAGAGACATCTTTAGGTCTTTCAATAATCCTTGAATGACGTTTGATCATTATCTCAAATGCAGTTTATAAGAATCATTATCGAGAAGAAGAATAATAGACTACCTCTTTGGCCATAAGACAAATTTCATCGTCGATCCAAAATCGGCATGAGGATGATGAAGATGATGATGATTTTCTTGATTCTTTTCTTCAGCCGAGAAGAGCTCTTTGATCTGCAAATCTCCTATCTCTCTTCTTTCTTTTCTCTTCTCGTTCCTTAGGAGTCACCGAGGACAATCATAACTAAAATGTCTGGCTTGTTACAGTGTAACAAGTATCATTCCTATCTGACTTAGGACTAGTAGGATTTCTTTTTGCGGGTGATCTCGAACCTCCTTGTCCGGCTCCTACTCTTATCATCATCAGTAGAATCATCTTCCTTTCTTCTTGACTTTGATCTGGATCTATCCTTTCCTGCAAACTTGACTTATTACGCTTATATTTCATTCTTAATTTGTCATACCTTTTGGTGAGCAAAGTCATCTGCTCTTTAAGAGATAAGTCAGCTCCTATTGATTCAAATGTTGTCTTGTCTTCCTTGTTGACAAAAGCCACGAGACTTGGACGAGGTGCTTGACTCCATCTCGTCTTCCTCATCTTCTATCTGGATATCATACTCTAAGGCTTTAAGATGAGAAAATAAAGTATGATGAGTAATGGATGATAAGTTTTGGGTTGCTTTAAGGATATTAGACTTTTCTCTCCATCTCTTGGTCAAAGATCTCGGTATCTTATTATTGATCTCCTTCTCTGAATAATTCTTTCCTAAATCGGCTACTTTGTTGAGAAGATTCGTTAATCTCACATCCAGTGATCTCTTGTTCGTTCTCCTTCATCTTAAAAGTATCAAAAGCATGTAGCATGATCGCAGCCTTGTTTTCTTTCACTTGGTCGAAGCTTCACACATATTCGCAAGTGTCCGCCACATCTCCTTAGTTGATTTACACCTTTTGACTTTTTCAATCCAATCTTTGCTAAGAGTTTCTATGATTACAAATTCCTGGCTACCCGATCTAAGTTGTGGATTTTCCTCTCATCACTTGTCGGCTCAAAACTTTTCTTCTCCCGTCTCGACTCTGGTTTGGCGGCCCAGTGCCATCATCTGGTTCCTCCATGATAAAATTTAATAGGTCCCTCTTCAAGAACCTCCTCCATTCTATCATGAATCGCTTTAAGATGGTTTTCCATCCTAAATTTACAATAGTCATATCTTCAATTGAAAATTCAGGTAGACTCCTTGACTTCGTGCTCTTACCAGATGACATGATGAGATAAGAAAACAAAAACTTATACAATCTAGTTAGTAGCAGAGTTAGTGAAATAAAGAAGATGAAGATAATCAAAAGACAATTTCAGAATCTTGTTTAAGACCTAAAATCAATATCGTAACGACTTAACACCGCTCCGATACCACTTATTGGTCCCACTTAGTTGAGTATATTTAAGAAAACTTGAATCGGCCTTCTAGGGAAAATCTAGAAGGGGGAGGGTTGAATAGATTTTCCAAGTTTTTATAAATCTTAGAAAATTAATTCAAGATACCAAAGTTACACAATGGAATTCGTTTTTAAACTCAACTTTAATCGGATCAAAAGCACCGATAATTTGTCTAACTTTGATTACGAAATTGAATTTTTATTATAAACCGAAATTGTTAGACCAAGATTGTTTTGATGAGTTAAAAGACTGTTCCGGATGAGCGGACTATGATGTAGAACTCGAAGACTAAGTTCTAGTACGAAGGCGATCGAGACTAGGTCAAGATTAGTTCAAGTCGGTGGAGACGAGGAATGACAAGTCATCTGGAGACAAGCTCAAGTCTAGTCATCTGCAGGAGACAAATATGAAGAGCTCGAGACGAGGTCAAGATAAGTTTGAGTAGAATAAGAAAGGCTAATCTTCACCAAGTCACTGCAGACGAATAGGAAGAATCGTCGAGGTTTTAAGCGGAGTTTTCAAGATTAAGTTTGTTAAGCGGTTTCAAGTTTGTTAGAACTAACTAACAAACTAACTGACTTTTCAGACTTATATATAGGTCTAGGTTTTCATTTTTCATAGAGATAACACTTATGCATATTTGATTTACACAATTCACTATTGATTTCACAATCTTTTCACAAGAATTTCTAGAGAGTTTCAAAAGTTCTAAGTGTTTTTAGAACACTTTTCCTGTAATCTTCAAAATTCAATACACACTGTATGTGATTAGATTTCTAGAAGAAGAGTCTAGGAGATTGAAGATTTGAAGAGTTGTACAAGTTGTAAGTTGTAAGTGGAAGTGAGAAAGTAAGCAAGATGCAGAGTCCCTTCTTCAAATTGAAGAAGGAGAGTGGATGTAGGATTTTAAAATCCGAACCACTATAAATCCTGGTGTTATTCTTTGCTTTCTTTAGTTTCAGTTTGATTTACAATTTGTGTTTCATCAAGGGTTAAATTCAGAATCTTAACTAAAATCAAGATATCAACCTTGCTTTTGATCTTATAAGAAGTTGAGAATTTAATCTTAATCCGCTGTGCTTAATCGATATTTTGAATTGGTTTTGAAAGATTTGAAAAATCTACAAAATCTATTCAAACCCCCTTTTTAGATTTTGTTCTAGGAAGCATTCCCAAGGTTTTCATCAACTCAACTTTCCGGGACCAACAAGTGGTATCAAAGCACCGTTAAGTGTTTACGATATTGATTTTAGGTCTTGAACAAGATTCTGAAATAATCTTGATTTTCTTCATTTTTCTTTCATTCCTAACAGTGCTACTAATAAGCTTTTGTGGAGTATTTTGTCTTTGTTTTCATCATGTCATCGGGTAAAAGTAATAAGTCCAGGAATGCATGAATTTTCAATTGAAGAGTATGATTATTGGAAATTTAGGATGGAAAATCATCTCAAGGCCATTCATGATAGAATGGAAGAGGTTCTTGAGGAAGGTCCTATAAAGTTTTTCCATGGAGGTACCCAGACCTTTGGAGCGAGGCATTTGAATCAAGAACTAGGCAAGAGAAGAAGAGTTGAGATTGACTAATGATGAAAGGAAGGTCCACAATCTTGACCAAGTAGCTAGAACAGAAATCATAGAGACTGCGAGTAAAGATTGGATAGAGAAGGTTAAGAGATGTAAAACAGCCAAAGAAATGTGGCAAACCTTAGCTAATGTTTGTGAAGGATCTGACCAAGTGAAGGAGAACAAGCTACGTCAGATGTGCATACATTTGAAACATTCAAGATGAAAGAAAATGAGTCTCGTAGATCGGTTTGATATGAGGTTGACAAATCTTCTTAACAAAGCGGTGACCTTGGAAAGAATTATTCAGAGAAGGAGATTAACAACAAGATTTTGAGATCATTAACCAAGAGATGGAGGGAAAAATCCAATATCCTTAAAGCAACTCAAGATTTATCCTCTATTACTCACCATACTTTATTTTCTCATCTTAAAGCTTTAGAGTATGATATTCGGATAGAAGATGAGGAAGATGAGATGGAGTCAAGCACCTCATCCAAATCTGTTGCCTTTGTCGTAAAGAAGACAAGGTGTCAACAGAGGCCGAGGAGCTGATCTATCCTTGAAAAAGCGAGATGGCTTTACTTACAAAAAGGTATGATAAATTGAGAATGAAGTATAAGAGAAATAAATTGAGATTTGCAGGAAGAGATAGACAAAGATCCAGATCGAGATAGGAAGGTAGATAAATCTTGAGATGATGACAAAAACAAGAGCCGAGACAAGAAGATACGAGATCACTGTCGGAAGAAATACTTCTAGTCCCGGATCGGATAGGAGTGACATTTGTTATACATGTAATAAGCGGGACATTTCATTTATGACTGTCCTCAATCGACTCCTAAAGAAAGGGAAGAAAAGAGGAAGAAAAGAGACAGGAGATTTGCGAGATCAAAGAGCTTTGTTGGCTGAAGAAAAAGAGCCAAAGAAATCATCATCATGTTCATCATCCTCATCGATTTCGGATCGGATGATGAGATCTGTCTCATGGCTAATGAGGTAATCTACTATTCATCTTCGTATAATGATTCTTGTCGATCGCATCCGATCATGACCAAACTATTATTCATGAGTTATTGAGAGATTTAAAGACATCTTTAGCTGCTTATAAACAGCTGAGACAGAGAATTTATTTTTAAAGGATCGATTCAAATTCTAAATAAAGGCAAGCGGTGATGAACACTTTGAGACCGAGGAAACATTCAAGGGGAATGTTTTCATCGATCAAGCTAGTACATCGGCAACCTTACGAAAGATTAGAAAATGAACTCGAAGACTTTAAAAGATAAATTTGAAGAAGTCTGTCTGAAAATGAATTAATTAAGAAAGACAATGAGAAGCTTGTCTTCAAAATTAGTCGAGCTTAATAATTCACAATCGCATAGATCATATTTTTAATACTTCTCGAGAAATCTCATGATAAGACAGGACTTGGTTATGATAGGAACAATAAATCGGATGTTCAAAAACCTAGGAAATTTGTGAAAGCATCTGTTCAATCAAAGGATATTAAAATTGGTCCATGAAACCAACTTGATCGAGATAAGGACTATAGCTTCGATCAAACCAAGAATTCACCAAGAATTCTTATCGACTAGAAGGAATCCAAGAACCAAAATAAGAAGATTTTCTTATTATAATTCTTTTGATGGAAGGAGCAAATGCTATCCTACATTTCCTAAGTTTAGGAAAATTACCCAATCTAAATACAACAAGTTGTCATTTAAAAATGATATTATTGTAGACAGATTTGGTAGAAAATCGCAGTCGACTTATTGTCTGCGGATGAGATGTTTGTTTGGATTCCTAAAGTGATTCTTGACCCAAAAGGACCCAAGATCACTAGGGTACCTCAAAACTAATCTGTTTTACAGGATTCACGAGGATCATCACTCAAGGAAGAGATCTTAGCTTCAATATGGTACATTGACGGTGGTCATTCACAACATATGACCCATAACAAGAAGCTGTTATCAAATTTTCAAAGCATTGATGGTCCAAGAGTTGTATTTGGTGATAATAATTGTGGTCGGACTAAAGGTGTAGGTACTTTGATTATCAAGGATATTCGTGTATCTCGAGGTATATTTTGTTGAAGGGTTGAAACATAATTTGTTATACTGTTTCTCAGACTTTGTGATAAAGGTTTTTCTGTAAAATTTTCAAGGGATAAATGTGATATTTTGGATAATTCCTCGGATAAGGTACTATTAAGCGGCTTGAGACGAGGGTAATGTCTATGTGGCCAACTTTAATAGTTGTTCCCAAGATACTTGTCTAATGGCTAAGGGTGGAGAAAATGTCGGTGGCTATGGCATAAAAGGCTTAGTCATCTCAATTTCAAGACCCTTAGTAAGTGGCTAAGAAGAACCTTGTTAAGGGATTACGAAAAACTTTTATCAACCGATCTTAAATGTGATGCTTGTCAAAAAGGTAAACAGCCTAGACACTCATTTAAGAGTATTAACTCCTCTTCATCTGAAAGAGTGTTGCAACTACTTCATCCGGATTTGTTTGGACTGTTACTCCTCTCGGCTTCGGTGGAAGGAAATATACTCTTGTTGTAGTAGATGACTTTTCTAGATACACTTGGGTTATATTTCTTTTCAAGAAAAATGAGACTATAAACAAGATTCCTGATCTGTTGCATAAATTCGAATGAGAAGGGAGTTAATATTACTAAAATCGGGAGTGATAAAGTACGAATTTTTGAATTCTTGTTTATCTAACTTCTTCAATGAGTATGGAATTATTCATGAGACATCTTCAGCAAGAACTCCTCAACAAAATGGAGTGGTTGAAAGAAGGAATAGAACTTTGAAGGAAGCGGCCGGGAGCATGTTGGTGAGTATAATACCCCTCATAGGTTACAATTTGAAGCTATCAACACACTTGTTATACCCGAACAGGTGCTTAGTTGTCAAAAACAAGGGTAAGACTCCTTATGAGATTTGGAAGGGTAAGATTCCAAGGATCTCATACTTCAAAGCTTTTGGTTGTAAGTGTTTCATTCATAACAATGGGAAATCTAAGTTAAGAACTTTTGATGCTAAAGCGGTGATGGAATATTCTTGGGATATTCTAATACTTCAAAAGCATTTAGAGTTTTTAACAAGACAACCCTTTGTGTGTAGGAAACTCCTCATGTTGTTTTTGATGAGTTGTATTCCTTCTCGATAAAGTGAATCAAATTTACGAAATCTAGATAAAATTGAATTATCCAAGAATAAACATAGAAGCTGTTTATCTACCTACTCTTGATTGAGAATCGGATGAAGAAGAATCCCCATCTCGATAATCGAGAAGACAACTTCGATCAGCACTCCTTCGAGATCGAGACACCTTTGACATCACCGATCGACGAGTCGGTTGATGAAGGGGAATGTCACCGAGGTTGAGTCGGATGAGTTGCCAACCGAGACTCAAGATGAGGATCCTTCTCCTCATATAGGCAAAAGGATGAGAAGCTATCATCCATCTCGATCGTATTATAGGAGACCCATCTAGTAGTGTGCGGACACGAATGATGTTAGACTGCGAAAGTCTTTTCGGTTGTTATGTGTCGCTTCTTGAACCCAAGTCTATTGAGGAAGCATTATCGAGACCCAATGGATAACGACCATGCGGGAAGAAGCTGCATCGGTTTGAAAGACAAAATGTATGGGATCTAGTGGAAAGACCCTTACACGAAAGATTATAGGCACCAAATGGGTGTTTAAAAATAAAACAGATGAGAACAATATTATTGTTAGAAATAAGGCAAGACTGGTTGCACAAGGTTATTCACGGTCGAGGGAATAGACTATGATGAAACTTATGCTCCGGTTGCATGATTAGAGGCAATAAGATTGTTCTTAGCATTTGCTGCATATAAGTCTTTCAAAGTCTTTCAAATGGATGTTAAGTCTGCGTTTCTTAATGGTGTGTTACTTGAGGAGGTCTATGTAGAGCGGCCTCCTGGGTTTAAGATCAATAACAAAGTCTATAAACTCAATAAAGCTCTATATGGACTGAAACAAGCTCCCGAGCTTGGTATGATACTCTATCTCGATTTCTTGACATCAAATGGTTTTTCCAAAGGTAAGATTGATAGAACTTTGTTTAGAAAGGAAGTAGATGGCAACATCTTACTAGTTCAAATTTATGTAGATGACATAATATTTGGTTCACCTAATCTGAAATTATGTGAAGAGTTTAGCATTCTCATGAAAAACGAGGTTTGAAATGTCAATGATGGGAGAATTGACATACTTTCTAGGCTTACAAATTAAACAGATGAGTAAGGGTATATTTATACATCGCCTAAGTATGCTAAGGATCTGATTGAGAAATTTGGAATGATTACTAGCGAGAGAAGTCAAAATACCTATGGCAACTAACTTCTCAATGGATTCGGATGAGCGGGGATACCCACCGATGCAACGGAGTATCGTGGGTGATTGGATCTCTTCTCTATCTCACCGCAAGTAGGCCGGACATAGCATTTGCGGTTGGGGTATGTGCAAGATTCAGTCTAATCCCAAGAAAACTCATCTGGAGACTGCTAAGAAAATTCTTAGATATCTCAAAGGAACTTTGCAAGTAGGGTTATGGTACCCGGTGATGACAACTTTGAGCTATCGAGTTATTGATTCAGACTTTGGAGGATGTAAGATTGATAGAAAATCCACGGAACTTGTCAATTCTTAGGCAACAAATTAATTTCTTGGTTATCTAAGAAGCAGGACATCTGTTGCCACCTCCACAATCAAGTGAATACATGGCAGCTGGAAGTTGTTGCTCTCAACTCCTCTGGATTAGTCAACAGCTTAGAGACTATAATATTCAAACATCGTTGTTCCAATTTCTTGTGATAGTAATAGTGCAATAGCAATGACTTACAATCTGTTTTACATTCTAGATGCAAGCATATAGATATTAGGCATCATTTCATTAGAGATCATGTTGAAAAGAATGACATTAGAATTGAGAAAATTGCCACTGAATCACAAAAGGTGACATTCTTACAAAACCATTAGTGAGTCTAGGTTTAAAGAAATGTGCTTAGAATTAGGATTACTTGATGCATCTTTAGCTGATTTCTAAATTTGTGTGCATTTGTTTTCTCATTCTTCTCCTTTCTTTAAATTAATGTCTAGAAAGAATTATCGGACTAGATATGTGTCAAAGGGCAATCGTGTAGGTGATATCATTGATCTCCTTTTAGGAATCAAGAATCAAGGATTAGTCATATTGACCTTATCTGAATTGATAATTACTTGTTCGACATTTAGTAAATCGAGACAAGGACATAATAGTCAGTTTGAACTTCGTAGAAAGCATGATGACTATTAACATCCTATCTGATTTACCTTAAACTTCGATGGTTTCTTTTGAGTTTATGTCTTTGCGAGGAACAGGTCTCAAATAACCTTGTTTCATTCTTTTATTCAAACTCCTTAATTCTTAACTTTGAGTCTATGTTGTTTCTTAAAAAATCTAAGTGTGTTTTGGTTAAACCTGGTTTGAAAAATGCTAAAAAGTTACATTTAAACTGTTGGTTTTCAGGATCGAGACAAGTTACTCTATCAGATGACTTTCTAAAACCTATCTGTTTTTAAGATGATCTGTTTTTCAAACTCATCTGTTTAGGAAACCTTCATTGAAGTAAGATATCACATGGTGGCGTCGAGGTATACTTACTTCTCTGAATAAAGTAACCTATATCGGTCAAATCAACAGTCTATAAAGTAACTATTTACGCATTCAGGCGATTACAATTCACGCGCTGAATCCTAATCGTTTATCTTTGTTTTTAACCGTTGATTAATATTCAAAAAACTTTTTGAATAAATGGCTGAGATTAATTCATATTTTCAAAAATGGCGGTTTCTCTTTCCAATCTTCCCCCTATAAATGCATCTTCTTCTTCCCTAAATCTTTTTCTTTCCATTCTCGAGAAAACCTACATATTTTGTCAAACCCTTTTTCAAATTCACAAAACTTCCAATGGCATCTTCTTCAAAAACTACCAAAACTTATAAACCCACATACATTTCCACAAATATTTCTCACTTCAAAATGAATGAGGAATACTTCAAAACCGTTTGAAAGCGAAATGTATGTCGATTTCGAAACCACAAATGACCCAGAATCTGCAAAAATTCTTCGTCTTCTCGAAGCCTCACGACTCGAGAGGATTTTTATCAATGAAGTCTCCTCTAAACAATCTGCAGATTTCGGGTGCGAGTTTTTGGCTAGAATGGAGGACACTCGGGGCGATTTTGATACTTCTATCGGACGGAGCGACACCGAGTTATTCTCGAGAGAATATTGCGAGGATTTTGATACGTCAATGGAGGAGTTAATCCATTGACGTACAAAGAAGATGAGTGGGAAGAATCGCTTCGATATGATGGCAAGGGTCACTTACGGGGAACTCGCGAGGATTTAAAGAAGAACACGTTGAGAAGGAGGTTTCGATTCTTGATGGTTGTGGTTCACGAAGAGCATCTTGGGTGAGCAGAGCTCACATGATGGGTTAACCAAACCCAGTTGTGCGTGATGCGAGCCATCTTGGATGGAGTGCAAGTAAATTGGGTGGATTTGCTTTTATACAAGCTCGGGGAGGAGAAGAAGCGATTGACTTTCAAGTCATCTGCAGAGGGTGAGTTCCTACTTCTACGGTCAGTCTCTTCAATAAAATCACTGTTTTGATTGAAGGGCTGAATAGGGAGGCCGACCGGAGAATAGGTACTAAAAGTATTCGAAGCGGAAGGGCATCCTCACAAAGGATGACAGTGGGAGGAATTCCAGACTTCGGATGATGAGTCACGATGCGGCCGAGGCTCGAGGTGGCTGCAGCTGTTGAGGGTCGGGGTCCAGTGCCGAACAAGTTGAGGTGGCCCCAGGTGGAGGTCGAAACGAGAGGGACATGAAGCGGCGGCGGTGAGGTCGCACCTCAAGTCCAACTGCTTTGAAGCAGCTGCTTTGTGGTCCCAAGGATGTTTCGGAGGAGGAAGAGGAGGTTGGTAAAAGCCTCGAGAGAAGAAGAAGGGGAAAGCTCATCTGCTGCTCCTGCCAAGGTTGCCTCGGATGAAGAGGAAGAAGAGGAAGCAGAAATCCCCTTGGTGAGGAGGCCAAGACGAGCAGCCCGAGCTGCTCAAGGATCCACCAAGTCTGGTAGCTCCGAGCAGCGAGATAGATCCATCAACCTGCTACCGGAGGAGGTCCAGTCCTTCGGATAGCAGTGAGGTTGGTCACCTGGAGGCTCCTCTCTCCCCAACCGATGAAGCTGTTCTTTCCCCAATTCTAGAGGCAGTACAAGTCTTTCCACATCTCCTTCCTTATCTCCCAAACCCGAGTGAAGAAATGCCTCAGCTGGCATTTACGAGCTGTGCCTCACAAAGTCCCACAAATCCAAATTGGCAATGAAGGGATATCCCAGTGGTATCCCGAGCCTCTTCAACAGCCTACCTCCCCTATAGTTCAAATCCAAACCCCACTTACGAGAATCTACCCCATCCCCTTTATCCATTCCTTCTACCCAACTTCAAACATCTCTCCCAACCCCATCTCGAACAAATACCTCTCCCTACAGTCCAAACCTCTCCAATCCCAATAATATCTTACTCCTCTCTTCCAACTATTCAAACACAATCTATTCCTCTCCCATCTCCTCAACCAACAAATACTTTCCTCGTCGACTCCTCAACCGAGGATGAAGACAACGATCTGAGCCCCACCACGGCCATATCCTCTATTCTATCCCTCGCCGAGAAGAAAGTCAATGCTACATTCCGAAGGAAAATGGAAAGAAAGACGAGGAGGATGGTCAAAGTCAAATCGACACTATGCTAGCGACATGAAGGAAGTTGAGGTAACATTGTGCGATAAAATTATAGATGTCACTAACTCGTGTCGGGCCGGGTAAAGTGAAATCAATGGAGGAGGAGCTAAGGGCGTTGAAGGAGGAGGTTATGGGGTACAATCAGCCGGTGGTGAATGAGTTGGTCTGTAGACCACTCGGAACTTCGAGGGTCGAGTGCAACGCTCTGGATGCAAAACTTTCGAGACTTGGCCGCTTTGAAGTTAAAAAGGGGGAAAAAGGCTGAAGCGAGAGAAAAGACAAGTCCTCACACTGTGGTCGAGGAGACCAGGAAAGAAGTAGGCATGAAGGCCAACACACTGACTGGAAGCAGCCAAGGAGGAAGCTCGGATCAAATCGATGAGTTGGCTGCTCTCAGTGAGGGTGAGTCAACTGGAGGAAGCTTTGAAGGAGGATGAAGAGAAAAGAAGGAAAGATGAGGAGGAGAGATCGTAGAAGCTCTTGGCTCGGTTAAAAGAATCCGAATCTGAAGGAGCCAAGGGGAAGGGAAAAGAAGTAGCGATCGCCGAGCCCAGATCACCGAACTCATTACTGTGGCTGCTGCTAAAGGAAAAGGAAAGAGGGAAGCTGATTATTCCAATCTCTCGGAAGAAGCGAGATCAAAAGGATTAAGAGAGAGATGGAATACTTTGGCAAGAAAGAAAAGAAGAAGCGAGAGGAAGAAGAAAGACTCCAACGTCTTACGGAGCACTGCCGAGCGCAAATGGTTAATCAAAGATCAAGGCGGTGGGAAGTTCGGGCCATTCCACAACACATCTGCCCCTCCTAAGGTGGCTTGCGGGAAATATCTTGCTGAATACAAAGACAAGAATCTGGAGGGTATGTGGATATACTTGGTATATTCTCAAGGGCCCCGGAGCAACTCAAAGCAAGATCCAAATTTAGCTTGGCATGAGTGGATGGAGAAGGTTGATGCGGAGTTCTATCATCGTCTGTGGAAGAAGCCGATGTTGAGTTCAACGTCAACCTGATCTCTCCGGCTTTTGAGTATGCCATCCCCGCCAGAAATCAGATGGATCCTGGACCTAGATCGGGTCAAGGGTATTTTGAAGAAGGCGAGACTGAATCTGGACTCACTCAAGAGGAGGATATAAAGCGGCTTAGGAGTTGGGTATTCAATTGGTGATGATTCCGGATGAAGACCAAGGTGGGAAGACCGATAGAAACAGGATTTTCTTTTCCTTATTTCTATTTTTCTATTATCTTCTCATCTGTAATCTTTGTAAATCCAATGTGAATATACTTTGTCTGATTCATTTTATTTGTATTAATTTCTTAAAGTTTTTTTGGAAAAGCTTAAAATTTTCTTAAGTATAAATCATCTCGAGAATTTTATCTCTCGGACTTAAAATTTTAAGAATTTTAATCTAAGTCTTGAAGACTCATTTGGTTTTCTAAGTTTTTAAGGGAGTCTAAAAAGATCTAAAACTTTTATATGTGAATAAATCTGTTGTAATGTGAAGAATGTGCTTTGATATACCTATCTATTGATCTTGATAAACTCTAAACTAACTTCAGTGTGAGTGTGTCTATTCTTGTAGGTTTTAACTTCATCAAAAAGGGGGAAATTGTTAGACCAAGATTGTTTTGATGAGTTAAAAGACTGCTCCAGATGAGCAGACTATGATGTAGAACTGAAGACTAAGTTCTAGTACGAAGCCGATCACTAGGTCAAGATTAGTTCAAGTCGGTTGGAGACGAGGAATGACAAGTCATCTGGAGACAAGCTCAAGTCTAGTCATCTGCGGGAGACAAATATGAAGAGCTCGGACGAGGTCAAGATAAGCCGAGTAGAATAAGAAAGGCTAATCTTCACCAAGTCACCGCAGACGAATAGGAAGAATCAGTCGAGGTTTTAAGCGAGTTTTCAAGATTAAGTTTGTTAAGCGGTTTCAAGTTTGTTAGAACTAACTAACAAACTAACCGACTTTTCAGACTTATATATAGGTCTAGGTTTTCATTTTCATAGAGATAACACTTATGCATATTTGATTTACACAATTCACTATTCAGATTTCACAATCTTTTCACAAGAATTTCTAGAGAGTTTCAAAAGTTCTAAGTGTTTTTAGAACACTTTTCCTGTAATCTTCAAAATTCAATACACACTTTATGTGATTAGATTTCTAGAAGAAGAGTCTAGGAGATTGAAGATTTGAAGAGTTGTACAAGTTGTAAGTTGTAAATTTGGAAGTGAGAAAGTAAGCGATAGCGAGTCCCTTCTTCAAATTGAAGAAGGAAAGTGGATGTAGGATTTTAAAATCCGAACCACTATAAATCCTGGTGTTATTCTTTGCTTTCTTTAGTTTCGTTTGATTTACAATTTGTGTTTCATCAAGGGTTAAATTCAGAATCTTAACTAAAATCAGTATATCAACCTTGCTTTTGATCTTATAAGAAGTTGAGAATTTAATCTTAATCCGTGTGCTTAATCGATATTTTGAATTGGTTTTGAAAGATTTGAAAAATCTACAAAATCTATTCAAACCCCTTTCTAGATTTTGTTCTAGGAAGCATTCCCAAGGTTTTCATCAACTCAACTTTCCGGGACCAACGAAATTGATAAGAACAGATAAGTAATTAAAAGCAATAAAGAACACGATGATTTATAGTGGTTCGGATCTAACCGATCCTACATCCACTCTCCTTCTTCAACTTGAAGAAGGGTCTCTTCTTACCACTTACTTACTCACTATCCAACTTACAAAGATCTTCAAACTCCTAGACTCTTCTCTAAAATCTAACTTTTACAATGATAGATGAGCTTTGAAGATGTACAGCAAAGTGTTCTATAAACACTTAGAACTCTAAAACTTTCTTTTAAAAACTTTGTGAATTGATGTGAGAGTGTAAATCGAGTATTGTGTACAATGTGTTGTGTTAATGTAATGTGTATAATAAAGTGAAAACCTAGACCTATTTATAAGCACTTTGAAAAAAGGCAGGTTAGTTTGTTAGATGGTTGTAACAAACTAAATCTGCTTAACAAACTTAATCTTGATAATCGCTCTCATCTTGGTGATCTTTCTGCAGTGTCTGCGGTGACTTGGTGAAGACTCACTTTTCTTATTCTACTCGGCTTGTCTTGACCTTGTCCTGAGCTCTTTATAATTATCTCCTGCGGACTATGATGCACGGATTCTTCTAAAAATACTAAAATGCAGTATCGGATTCGCACCCGCCCCTAAAAGGGGTGAGATTCTCGAATCCGCGAGTCCGTTGCGTATCCGATTGCCACGTGGCGAATCCATCACGAATCCGATTGCCACGTGGCGAATCGTAATAAATAAACTAACGCACTCGCGAATCCGGTGGGCGAATCCAACTTGATGATTAGTTGGAGACATTCAATTAAACATTAAATATATTATTTCAATTGAATTTTATAATATAATGTAATTTTGTAACTTAAATTGACATTGTAACACTCATTTTAAATTGACTTCACTATTATGATTTACATATTGGATGGACAAAATTGAATTGTTGTTTTATTACTTAATTAAATTAAATTATTTAATTATACGTTTAAGTTTTGAACGAGAGAAAATGTGAATTATATACATTTGACTTACGAATTTCTAAAATATATTTTTTTATATATAATAAAATATAAATAAATAGACGTATCCTTACCGTATCGCACCCTAAAATTTTCAAAAATAGAATCCCGCACCCGTATCCTATCGGATACGCACCCGCTCCCGCACCTATGCAACACAAACTGCGCAGATGACTTGACTTGAGCTTGTCTCCGGATGACTTGCAACTTTTCGGACTTGGTGACTTGTCCATTCTTCCTAGTACGATCGGCTTAGTACTGGAACTTGACCTCACTGTTCTTGAAGTCGTCGACCATCCGAGTTGATCTTTTTAACTCATCAAAACCTCTTGATCTAACATTGGGCCACCTTGTAGGGGCCCTCCCAACTTGGGTCCAGCTTGCCCAGTTTTTGAATGTATCGGCTTGACGGAGCACAAGGTCTCCTCCTCGAATTTTCTACCTACCACTTTTTGTTGTAGGCTGCCTTGATCCTCCCCTTATACTTGATTGCTTTCAAGTGGGCAATCTCATGTTCCTCCTCTAGCATGTCCAGATTTTCTCTCGAGCGGTTCCTCATTCCTCCCTTCCCGGAAGTGGGTAATACGGTGTGTCTGCATCCCTATCTCAGCCGGATAACAGCGGATCCGTATACCAACCGGAAAGGAGATTCTTCTGTAGCCTCCTGGGGGTAGTCCGATAGGCCCACAACACCGACTCCAACTCATCAACCCATCCTCCCCACTCGATCGAGTCTAGCACGGATACCATTAACAATGGCCATGTTTGTTACTTCCACATGCCCATTTGCTTGTGGGTGGGCTACGGATGCAAACTTACGGACAATTTTCAGATTGTCACACCAAGCTTTGACTAAAGCTCCGGTGAACTGGGTTCCATTATCGACACCGATTCTGGGATGCCAAACTGCAACAAATATTTTTCCACAAGAATTTGATAATGTTAATTTCATCAATCCGAGCTAAGGGTACTGCTTCTACCCACTTGCTAAAATAGTCCACAGCTACGAAGGAACTTTCTTTGTCCCGTAGCTATCGAAATGGCCCCACTAGATCCATTCCCCACTTAGCAAAAGACAAGGGGAATGCATTGCTCACATCTCTTCTGCATGTAGGTGGATCAGGTCCATGCTTCTAACATTTCTCGTATCGTTTTATAAACTCTTTGGCATCCCTGCTCATGTTAGGCGAGTAACCTACCCTTAAAGCCTTTTGACGACGCCCTAAAACACTGCATGGTCAAGGCCAGATCCTTCATGAATAGCCTTGATCACATACCTCCCTTCAGCGGGGGACAAACACCTCAAGTATGGTTGGGTGAAAGCTCTCTTATACATCTGATCCCCGATCATCACGAATCAGGACCTTCATCTCAAGACCTTTCTCCTATCTGGGCACGAGCTAGGATCCTGCAATGCATTAAAAATGGCAGTCCTCCGGTCATCATTGCTCCCATAGCCCCAACTAAGGGGGCTATTGACTCCCTTTCTACGATTCTGATATGGTAACTTTTCCACCTCCCTCCAGGTGAGTTGAACCCGACCAATTTGGACAAAGCTATCTGTCTTACTACTCTCCTCTTGAGGTATCTGTATCACTTCAAAGGAGTCAAATTTATCTCGTAATCCGGCCACCTCCCCGCAAGTAGGCGATCATTCTTTCATCTTTTGCCTCGTACTCTCCCTTGATCTGCTACACGATGAGTTGGGAATCCGAGTGTATGATCACTCTTTGTGCCCCTAACTCTGCTGCCATCTCTGCGCCCTAATCGTGGCTTCATATTACTGCTCCATTGTTTGAGGTAAGGAATTCAAACCTTACAAAGAAACCGAATCTCTTGCCTGTTGGGTCTATTATCACGATCCCAGCTCCACATCCTTATATGGTCACGGACCCATGCATCTTCAAAGATCTTCCATTCTTCTCCTTCTTATGCGGCTCGAGTTCCTTCTTGGATGGAATCCGACAAGGCTTGAGCCTTGATAGACTTTCTAGGTTCGAACTCCACATCATACTCTCCCACTCGATGGCCCACTTGACCATCCTACCCGAAAGGTCAGCCCTACCAATTACTTGTTTCAAAAAATAATTAGTTCGAACTATAACCCTATGTGAAAGAAAATAGGTCGTAACCTCCTAGCTGTGACCATGATAGTCGAGCCGCTTTCTCAATCTCGGAGTATCTCTCCTCGGCTCCTTGGATGAGCTTGCTCACGTAATATATCGGTTTCTGGATGATACCCTCCTCCTCGCTAGTACCGAGCCGAGTGAAACCCTACCTACAGAGAGGTACATGTAAAGAGTTTCCCAGTGCATCGGCTTGGTTAAGGTGGCTAGCTTAGCGAGGTGTTGCTTGATTGCTTCGAAAGCTTGCTGGCATCAATCGTCCCAACCGTACTCCATCCCTTTCCTCGGTATCTTGAAGAAATGGTGTATCTTCTCCGTAGACCTTGCAATGAATCGGCTCAATGCAACAATCTTCCCATTTAATCTTTGCAATTCTTTGATGTTGGTGGGAGGCCTGCATATCCAACACTGCCTTCACCTTAGCGGGGTTCACCTCGATGCCTCGCCGGGTCACCATGTACCCCAAAACTTTCCTACTCGAACTCCGAATGAGCATTTGGCCGGACTCAACTTCATTCCATTCTCGTCTTATTACCATGAAGGCTTCTTCTAAGTCACCTACCGCTGGCAGCCTTTTATGCTTTTAACAAGCATCTACATAAATTCTATATTTCTTCCCAACTGATTTTTAAACATCTTATCAACCATTCGTTGATAAGTAGCTTCTGCATTCTTTAGTCCAAATGACATTCTAATAAAACAAACCTTCGTGATATCATCGGGAAAGAGGTTGTATCGATGGTATCCTTGGTAGGCATCCATTATGCTTAGCAATTCAAAACCTGAGGTAGAATCCACCATTTGATCAATCCGGGAAGAGGGTAGTGGTCCTTAGGACAAACCTTATTCAAGTCTCGAAAATCTATGCACATCCGCCACTTCCCTCCGTTTAGCTACAAGGACTACGTTGGACAACTGAGAGGGAATTGTATCTTCTTTACGTGTCTTGCTTCCAACAGCCTTCTGCACCTCCGCCTTAGTGATTGCAACTTTTTCATGTCCAAACACGAGGAGCTTTTGTTTAACGGGTTTGGCCTTTGGATCTATGTTGAGGTAGTGCATCGCCACTTGGGTGGGATGTCATATCATTAGAGGAAAAAGCAAATATGTCTGCATTTCTTCTTAAGGCTGCTATCACTGTTCCGCCACTGAGGTTCCATATCCTGGTGGTAAAACTCGTTTTCTTCGGAAAGCTTGACTCCACCATCATTAGTTCCCCATCTACCTCAATCTTAGTGGTGTCAACTTCGCCGCCACTTTACACCTTGGCTTCGTGGTCTCCCTCCTTAGTTCTACCTGGTTACGATGAAGCTCCTTATTAGCTATCTTGATCGCTTCAACATAGTACTTCCTCGATTGAAGGTGGTCTCCCACCATCTCCCCACGTCATCATGTACAGGAATATTTTCATATGAAAAGTAAAGATAACTACCTGAAATAGGTTTAGTATAGGTCTACCAAAAATCATTAGATAACTACTCGAAATAGGTTTAGTATAGGTCTACCAAAAATCATATTGTACGATGAAGGTATATCCACAAATAGAAAATTAGCAATTATTACCCTCCTTGTTGGAGCTTCGTCGAGCCCCACCTGGAGGGTTACTCGTCCTAGGGGGTGAATAACTCCCCCTGTAAATCCATATAAAGTTGTGTCCACCGGGTTGCAACTGCACGTTCGAGTTCATCTTTACAAACAATCAAGGAATATGATGTCCGCCGAGCTCCCGTTTCTATGAATATCCTCGCTACGGTATACCTGCTACATTAGTGGTGATGACCAGGGCATCGCTGTGAGCATCTCTTATCTGGCCCACCATCCTCCGGACCAAAATGAATGCGGGAGTGGTTCCGACATGACCCACCTCCCTCTCGCTCGCCTTTTGCGGGACTACTGCCTTCCCTTCTCAAAGTCCTCTCTCCCGCCTTGCGGGCTCGGAATGAATCCCCTTTGGCCGGGCCTTCTACAATCATCTGGATCAGCCCTCTTTTCTGAGAGGGTCGCTCCTCACGATTTTCTTCAGTGCCTTCCCTTTATCCACCATCTTGGTGTCAACATCCTTTCTCTTACTGCAATCTAGAGCTAGTTCGATCTCGATAAACAAATTCTTTCAAATGACCCACTTGGATCAATCGTTTAATTTCATCACGTAAATGAAAACATGAATTAGTGTCATGCCCATATTCATTATGAAATCTCTGAGAACTTATCTCGATTTTGGCTTGAAGGGGCCTTTGTTTCGAGACTACGGAAATTTCATCTCTGGATGATCGGTGCTACATCTAACACCTCTGCTGGTTCTAGCTTCAAGGGGGTATATATTTCAAACTTCACTCTAGAGGTAGACTGTGCAGGTTGAGTGAGTCGGGACTTGCGGTGGCTCCACCCTTCCCGACTACCTCTTTCTTTTTCTCGGCATCCCGAGGCTTTGACCTCTCCTCGCTTTGCTTTTCGAACCTCCTCCGTTGTAACATACTTTTCAGCTCTATGGAGTAGCTTATCGAACGTCTTGATTGGCTTCTTAGCTAGGGAGGAAATGATACCCATCTCGGAGGTTCTTGGTAAAGGCATTGATTTTGACCTGCAGGGTGGTAGTCGGAACTTCCAAGGCTGCCAAGTTGAATCTTTTCATGAAGGCTCTCAAGCTTTTATTTTCTCCTGTCTCATGTTGAAAAGTGTGAGGGTTTCCCTGGCCGCCTCTTAGCACTAGCGAATCGGTGTAGGAACAACTCGCCGAATTGCTCAAAGGATCTCGATGGAATTAGGCTCCACCGACTAAACAATTACCGAGCCGCTTCGACAAGGTAGTTAGAAAAATGCTTAGTTGCATATTAAATCACCACCTTTTTCGAAATTGCATTTTAATCTAAACTTTTGAATTTTAGCAAACAAAACTCCTATTTAATAATTTTTTGCAATTATAGCTTACGGGCGGATTTGTCTCTGCCCGTCGGCTTACGTGGTGTCCACGTGGCTGCGAAAAAAACAACGTCGTTTCATTTTACAATGTTTAATTGCAAATTAAATCACCACCTTTTAACAAATTGCAATCTAATCTAAACTTTTGAATATTTTTTAAACAAAACTTTAACTAATATTTTTTTGTATTTCGATCTTACGGGCATATTAGTTTCTCCCCATATCTAATGTATCGTTGAAATTTGAGGGTTTTATTTTCTTTGCTTAAATGGAAACTAACTGTAATTTTAATATTTTTATTATATTTTTACTATACATTGTAAAATAAACTGTAAAAATAAATCAAAACTAAAACTTAAAAATTAAACTAATTTTATTTCATTTAAATTAAAATATTTTCATAAATTAAAAATAACAAATTAAACGATATCATTTCGCTCACGTGTCGGTCACGTGCGCACATAACCCAACGAAAATGAATGACAGTACATTTTTTATCTGCGTGACATGTTGACCGTGTATTTCAATTCATTGAGAACTTGACAAAATCATGAGATGTTTGGTACCTACTAAAAGCGACAATGTCGATCTAATCTCAAATTTTGGCGAAATTATTTAACGGAGTTATGATTTGAGATTTAATTTTGATTTGGTTTTCCAAATTTGATTTGAATAAACAATAAAAATAAAATTTAAAACACAGAGACAACGCTAAGTAATGATAATAAAAATCCTCAAATTTCAACAACACATCGGCAACAAGGAGAAACTAATGCATCCGTAAGCTCGAATCGCAAAAAAATATTAAATTGGAGTTTTGTTTAACAAGATTAAAAAATTTAGATTAGATTGCAATTTGCGAAAAAGTAGTGATTTTATTTGCAATTAAATATTTTTTAAATAAAATGACGTCGTTTCTTTCACCGCCACGTGGACGCCACGTAAGCAGCAGAGATAAATCTGCCCGTAAGTTATAATTGCAAAAATTTATTAAATTGGAGTTTTATTTGCCAAGATTTAAAAGTTTAGATTAAAATGCAATTTCGGAAAAGGTGGTGATTTAATATGCAATTAAGCCTTAGAAAAACCTGCACTTCACACCCTCCCCATATCGATGTAGGAGGCGGAATTCTCAAATCTCACAAGATGATCATAGGGGTCAATTGTGCCATAATATTCATAATTCAATAGCTTAAAGTTAGTAGGTAATTCATCTTGCAAAATGTTATCGGAGAATTGACACCCGGTAATAGGTCGAGTTGTACTAACCCGATTATTCATTTGTTATTTCATGGTGTCTATTTGCTTTTTCAAAGACAATATTTGATCATTCATACCTCCGTGGTGTATCACTCGTTCCTTCTTCCACATCTTCCGTCTTGCTCTCACGTTGAGGAAGCGATTCCCCTCTTTCCTCTAGCTCCTTCTTCACCAAAGAACCACGGCTCCAAGTATTGCGAGTCCTTTCTCACGAACTCCTCCTGCTCTCGATTCCCCTCTAGAGTCCTGGGATTCATCGGCTTGTCTTCTTTCATCCTGTTGTTCTTCATATCTACTCCTTCCTAGCCGGGATTGAACACATGTGCCGGCTCCTTCTCCTCCCAACCTCGGAGGTGGTGTCATGTTGACCCAGCCATAGCTCTCTCCACGGCCTTAGCGACTATCTCATCAAGTTGCTCTCGAGTCGTAGCGATAGTTGCGTTTGGTACTTGGTGTGACTTGGGGTGAGCCGGCCGGGTGAACCGATGTAGATATTCCCTCCCTCATTTGATGGAGTTCCGGTTCCATCGGGAGTTACGCCCAGATGGTGATGTGTCGGCCATCCTTGCTTGAATCGGGAGGCGAGGTTCCAAAGCATGGTGATGTTGGAACCACCGGATCACCGACTCTAATTGATTATTTAATTCGGGATCACATGCATAAAACGCAGCGGAAATAAAATCATACCTATTCACCTTAATATATGAAGTCGAACCGGTTCTAAGGTCGAATCTGCGGATCAAAGATAAGCCACGAACCTCACGGTCTTCTGCCGTATTCCTATCCCTTTCCCTTGGGCGTCGAGTGGTCGACGATCCTCCAAGAAATCAGAATCTGCCTCTCTCGATCTCACGTTTTTTTACACGTCTGGAGGCTCGATATAGGGTTTATTTATAGGCTACAACGGGGACCCTAAGGAGGAATTAGGGTTGGGCCTCCCGATGGGCCTAAATGTCTTGTGTTCAATCTGAACACTCTACTTAAGCCCATCAATTATAACTCGGTCCACTAAAGAGTTATAATTGAATTACCGTCCTAATCCCATATTATAATATGGGCTCCTTTATTATGTGTACGTTTATTTCTCCGTGTTTAAGATATCGAATGTCCATAAATTAAATAAGTTCTTGACAATGTAATTAATTTACATCTAATTCCAAGAGTAGTACCACTCATCTTTATTATCATGTCGAATTAAATCCACTGCGGGGTTTACATGATAATCTTTATGAGCTCCTCAAGGGGACATCATCATCCTAAATAATTAGAACACGAATTCCTTCTATAATCAACAACACACCATATAAACGGTGGTATCTCCCAATTCACCGAGCCTATTGATTTAATAAATCTCACTCATTGGTAAATCAAAGAAACATACACCGAGTACACGTGTCCATTACTATATAGGGATTAAGAAGACATACATCCATAATAACAGAGGTCTTGTTCTTTTATATAGTCGGTACAAATTGAACAACCTCATATGGTCCTCGCTCAATACATACAAAATGTACTAGTGCAATTTTATAGTGAAGATAGACTAATACCAAATTACACCACAAACCGTTCCAATGGTTTGTCCAAATTCATCTTGGTTGTGAGCTCTTATTTATAATCTATAAGGAACTGATAGCATGATCTTCTCATGTGACACCACACACCATGTTATCTACGATAGATTAATACGGACAAAAATAATGATATGTGTAACAATCATAAAAGCAAGTAGTTTGATCATAAAGAATCTCATATCAAAAGATGCTCATACAAAAAGCTAGGCTTATAGTATACATCCTAACAATCTCCCACTTATACTAAAAGACTATGCTTCCATAATTGCCGCCATACATCCGATTCCCATCCCTTCAACATGCCCATCGAAAGCTTTCACCGGAAGAGCCTTTGTGAAAGGATCTCGCTAGGTTATCTGCTGATGCAATTTTGGCGACAATAATTTCTCCTCTTTTACGATGTCTCGTATCGGGTGGTACTTGCGCTCAATGTGTTTGCTTGCTTTGTGGGCTCGTGGTTCCTTCGAGTTTGCCACTGCACCAAGTTATCACAATAAATTGTGATAGCTTTAGGCAAACTAGGAATCACTTCTAAGTCCATCAAGAAGTTTAAGGCCATACAGGCTTCTTTGGTTGCCTCGGTGGGCCGCCACATACTCGACTTCCATGGTGGAGTCCGAAACGCATTTATGCTTAACACTCCTCCATACTATGGCTCCACCTCACAAGGTAAACACATAACCCGAGGTAGATTTATTGTTGTCCCTATCCGATTGAAATCAAAATCCGTGTAACCCTCAGAAGTAAATTATCTGCTTGGTAAACCAAAGATATAATTTCTAGTCCTTCAGTACTTTAAAATATGCTTTACCGCAGCCCAATGTCCTTGTCCTGGGTTCCTTTTCGTGTACTTTAAAATATGCTTTACCGCAATCCAATGTCCTTGTCTGGGTTACTTTGATATCTGCTAACCATGCCCACGGCAAAAGCAGATATCTAGCCTCGTACATAGCATTGCATACATTAGGCTTCCTATGGCTGAAGCATAAGGAACCGCCTTCATGTCCTCTATCTCATTTGGTGTCTTAGGACACATCTCCTTAGATAAAGGTACTCCATGTCGAAAAGGTAGAAAACCTTTCTTGGAGTTTTGCATGCTAAAACGCAGTGAGATAGTATCAATGTATGAAGCTTGAGATAAGCATAACATTCTTTTCTTGCGATCCCTTATAACTTTGATCCCAAGAATATGTCCAACTTCTCCCAAGTCCTTCATATCAAAGCTGCTTGGACAGCCATACCTTTACGTCGACAACACCTTGACATTGTTACCAATGAGCAAGATGTCATCTACGTATAGTACAAGAAATACCACCACGTTTCCGTCACTCTTATTGTATACACAAGACTCATTCGGATATTGAATGAATCCATAAGACTGGATCACCTCATCAAAATGGATGTTCCAAGATCTCAAAGCTTGTTTCAATCCATAAATGGACCGATTAAGCTTACACACAAGATGCTCTTTGCCCTTTGCAATGAATCCTTCTGGTTGCTTCATATAGATGTTTTCTTCAAGACTTCCGTTAAGGAAAGCTGTCTTGACATCCATTTGCCAAATCTCATAATTCATATGAGCAGCAATAGAAAAAGAATCCGGATAGACTTAAGCATGGCTACCGGCTAAAAGGTTTCCTCATAATCGATTCTTTCTTTTTGAGTGTACCCCTTCGCTACAAGCCTTGCTTTGAAAGTTTCTACTTTCCCGTCGATCCTCTTTTTTCTTTTGTAGACCCACTTACAACCAATGGCTTTTACACCATTTGGTGGTTCTACTAGCTCCCAGACTTGATTAGAATCCATATATTCTAATTCGTATTTCATGGCCTTTTTCCAAGATTCTGCATCTTTATCTTGGAGTGCTTCGTCATAGCTCCAAAGGATCGATTCGTTTTCACTAGGTACTAAGTCCGAAGACTCTCCCAAAAACATGAATTTATCAAAGTTGTCTAACAACCCTCCCACTATGACGAGGCACTTGTGGTAATAGTGTATCATTAGTAACAGATGGTGCTGACCACTCGTGGTATCTCATCTTGTACTGGGTACTAAGGTAGAAGTTTCTCCCACTTATTTCTCAAGTTAGGATGTATACTATAAGCCTAGCTTTTGTATGAACATCTTTTTGAGTATGAACATCTCTTTAATATGAGAATCATTATGATCAAAATACTTATTGTTTATGATTGTTATATATATCATTATTTTGTCCGGGTTAATCTATACCGTAGATAACATGGTGTGTTGTGTCACACGTAAGATTATGCTATCAGTTTCTTATAAATTATAAATAATAGCTCACAACCAAGATGGATTTGGACAAACCATTGGAACGGTTGTAGTGTAATTTGGTATTAGTCTATCTTGACTATAAAGTTACACTAGTACATTTTGTATGTATTGAGCGAGTGACCATATGAGGTTGTTCAATTTGTACCGACTATATAAAAGAACAAGACCTCTGTTGTTATGGATGTACGTCTTCTTAATCCCTATATAATAATGGGCACGTGTACTCAATGTATGTTTCTTTGATTTGCCAATGGGTGAGATTTATTAAATCAATAGGCTCGGTGAATTGGGAGACGGCATTGTTTATATGGTGTCTGTTGATTATAGAAGGAATCCATGTCCTAATTATTTAGGATGATGATGTCCCCTTGAGGAGCTCATAAAGATTATTATGTAAACCTCGCAGTGGATTTAATCCGACATAATAATAAAGATGAGTGGTACTACTCTTGGAATTAGATATAAATTAATTAAGTTGTCATTAATTTAATTAATTTATGGACATTCGATATCTTAAACACGGGAAATAAACGTACACATAATAAAGGAGCCCATATTATAATATGGGATTAGGACGTAATTCAATTATAACTCTTTAGTGGTCGAGTTATAATTGATGGGCTTAAGTAAAGTGTTCGGATGAACACGGGATATTTAGGCCCAACCCTAATTCCTCCTTAGGGTCCCCTGTTGTAGCCTATAAATAAACTCCTAACATCAGAGCCTCCAGCGTGTGAAAAACGTGAGATCGAGAGAGAGATGAATTCTGATTCCTTGGAGGATCGTCGACCACTCGACGTCCAAGGGAAAGGGATAGGAATGCGGCGAGAAGACCGTGAGGTTCGAGGCTCATCTCTTCGATCGCAGCTTCGACCTTAGAACTGGTTTGTCTTCACCTATTACGGTGAATAAAGGTACAATTCTATCCGCCGTGTTTATGTGATCGCGATCCTGAATCGATAATTTCATAGAGTCGGTGATCGGTGGTTCCAACAATTTATTCTAAAATAATTTTACTCATGGGCTTGTGGTCCATTACATAGTCCTCTTCTAAAATCGGGCGGTTGTGCTAACAATTACCCTCGATCTTTAGGACTATAAAATAAACCACCTTTCGTTCCTCTAGGATAGCCCACAAACAGCCGAACTTCCGTACGAGATTTCAACTTATCAACATCTCCTTTCAGCACATGTGCTTTGGACTACCCCAAATCCGAATGTGTTTGAGACTAGGCTTACGCCCATTCCACAATTCTGTGGGAGTAGAAGATCTTGTCTTAGAAGGTACCAAGTTCGGAATATACGCTGCCGTTTCTAGGGCATACCCCCAAAACGAACTCGGTAATTCCAAATAACTCATCATCGATCTAACCATTTCCAAGAGAGTCCTATTCCTTCATTCCACCACACCATTCTTGGGTGTACCAGTGCAGACAATTGGGATTGAATCCCACTTCTAATAAGTAATTCCTAACTCTCCTAAGAGGTACTCGCCACCACGATCGTATCGTAGTGTTTTGATATATTTACCATGACGCTTCTCCACATCAACCTTGTACTCTTTGAATTTATCAAAGCACTCGGACTTGCGGCGCATCAAATAAATATATCCATATCTCGAATAATCATCTATAAAAGAGACAAAATATTCGAAACCACCCCTTGCTTGAGTAGACATAGGACCACATAAATCAGAATGAACCAATTCCAACACTTCTTTGGCTCTATACCCCTTGGCTTTAAAAGGCCTTTTGGTCATTTTTCCTTCCAAGCAGACTCGCAGTCGGATAGTTTTCCACTTCCAATGAACTCAAAGGTCCACTCGGCTATCAACCTTTAAATCCTACTCAAGTTAATGTGACCTAATCTTAGATGCCAAAGATATGTTTGGTTCATTTTAAGGTTCTTTTCTCTTATTTGAGTTAGAAGATGTACTATTAATTTCCATTTGTTGCTTCGTAGGAGTTATTGGATTAAGAGTATATAAATTTCCAATTAACATACCAGCAGAGATAATAACACTATTTTTCTTGACACCATTTTGCTATCAAAAGAAAATAATATCCATCCAAAAATAACTTAGAAACTCGAAATCAAGTTCTTTCTAAAACAAGGTACGTAAAGACAATTTCTCAAAACCAAAGTCTTATTCCTATCAAAAGATAAATAAACATCTCCCATCGCAACAATCATACTTTCGTAGCTTCGCCCATGTAGATGGTAATCTCCTCACTAAGTCGCCCGGTTTCCTAGAACCCCGAAAAGAATTGCAGACATGATCGGTGGCTCCCGTATCTACACACCAGTGCCGGTAGATAACACCGCTAAACATATTTCAATAATTAGTGAATAAGATATACCTTCTTTTTCCTTTTACTGGGACAATCTACCTTCCAATGTCCTCGCTTGCATAAAAAGCATTTGCCCTTTGGCTTCTTCACGCCATTTTGTGGACCAATTTTCTTTGGTTCACCCGCCTTCTTTGTCAAACCAGGTTGTTTCTTTTTCTTCATCACTTTGCCTTTTGGCTTAGATGTAGAAACATTTTCAACAATATAAGCTTGAGAAGCTTGACGAAGTATCCCTTCTCGCTTGTAGTTACATCGGAAGTTCCGCCAACGAATACAACCTTTTGTTCATGTTGTAGTTCAAAGTGAATCGCTCAAAACTCTTAGGCGGCGATCGAGAACGATATCGACTCAGGTTTCCATCGATTTCAGCTCCTAGGACTTCCATCTCATTCAAATGAGCCATCATCTTAAGGATATGATCCCTCACGGGTGTCCCCTCGGTCATGGTGGTCGTCATTAAGTTTCTCATGGCTTCTTGCCTCGACAGCCCAACTCGTGTCCGAAGAGTTCTTTGAGATTGAGCATCATCTCATAAGCAGAGGTCATGGCCTCGATGCCGATGTTGCAGCACATTTGACATAGAAGCCAAAATGTAACACCGCGCCATCTCATCTCGCCTTGATCCACTTCTTATAAGTCTCTTTCTCCTCTTCACTAGAGTTTTCATCGGGCTTTTCGGGACAGGCCTCAATGAGTACAAATTTGTACTCTTCAAAGATCAAGACAATGTCTAGGTTTCTTTTCCAATCAATATAATTTGGACCAAGTAAGTTTGTTTTCTTTAAGTATAACAAATAAAGAGGATTGAAAGTCATAGATAATATCCCGAGAAACACGTAAATACACAGATCAAAACATAAGAATTTAAAATAATATTGTTTCCTCAAACAATACAATTTAAATTCACCAACACCTCAAAACACCATGAATTTTGCATGCCACGATAGTGTGGGCGTATACTAATTCAAACATTTATAAGAGGAGATTTTACCCATTAATTTCATTATTTTGTCAAACAAAATAAAATTAATAGTTGGTTTATCTTTAGCCATATAAATAATAGCACTTACTCCGATGGGGAGGATAATATCACATGCACCTAAGTGTATATCATTTCTTAATACCAAGTCAATTATCAAGGTTTGTGCCTCTTCGATGGAGAAGATAACACGCTCCTAAATAATTTTCTCATAATTATCCATAAGGAAGTTTGATCTTGTCATCCGCAAAACAAACACATCCGATATGGAAGAAAGCACTTAAAACCAACGTTTATGTTTGAATGCATCACTTACAAACCAGAAATGGAGGCTATGGGATTTATTGAAATTAATCCCTCTCCCACTAAGTTATTTATCATGAGGGATTTTAGCATGCATAACACATGAGACACCATAAAGGCATGCATAACATGTGAGACACATAAAAACATGCATAACATATGAGACACATAAAAATATGCATAACATATGAGACAACATAAATTCCAACTATTATGGCCTTTTTATACTCCCGTATTCTTGAATGCTCGCCGTCATAATCCATCAATCCTATACGTCAATCGATCCTTCGATTCTCGTACGCCATCGATCCGAATCTGGTTTATCCATCGATTTGGTTCACTAATCGAATAACCCTAATCTAAGTTTATTACAGCTTTATCCATCGATCATCAATTCTATACATCATCTAGATCGAAAAATAAAAACCTACACGACAGGACCGCCGTGTTAATTACTGTTACAATCATGCACCAACCCAAAAAAACAACCTCGACAGTCCGAGGGTTTAATTTATACATAAACATACAATCGCACCATAATACTTGGATATAGGGTTCCCGCAGAAAAATCATAAAACTTGCAAACCCTATTATAACAGATCAAGAAACCCTATTATAACAGATCAAAAACCCTATTATAACCGATCAAGAAAACCTATTATAACGTATCAAGAAACCCGTTGCAAAATTATTAACTACATCAATCGCATAGAGTCGTAAAACACGGCTCGATACCAATTGTTGGAACCACCGGATCACCGACTCTAATTGATTATCTAATTCGGGATCACATGCATAAAACGCAGCAGAAATAAAATCATACCTATTCACCTTAATAGGTGAAGTCGAACCAGCTTCTAAGGTCAGAATCGCGGATCAAAGATGAGCCACAAACCTCACGGTCTTCGCCGTATTCCTATCCCTTTCCCTCGACGCCGAGTGGTCGACGATCCTCCAAGAAATCAGAATCTGCCTCTCTCGATCTCACGTTTTTTACACGTCTGGAGGCTCGATATAGGGTTTATTTATAGGCTACAACAGGACCCTAAGGAAGAATTAGGGTTGGGCCTCCCGATGGGCCTAAATGTCCTGGATCAATCTGAACACTCTACTTAAGCCCATCAATTATAACTCGGTCCACTAAAGAGTTATAATTGAATTACCGTCCTAATCTCATATTATAATATGGGCTCCTTTATTATGTGTACGTTTATTTCCCGTGTTTAAGATATCGAATGTTCATAAATTAAATAAGTTAATGACAACTTAATTAATTTACATCTAATTCCAAGAGTAGTACCACTCATCTTTATTATCATGTCGGATTAAATCCACCTCGCAGGTTTACATGATAATCTTTATGAGCTCCTCAAGGGGACATCATCATCCTAAATAATTATGACACGGATTCCTTCTATAATCAACATCACACCCTATAAACAAGTGTTATCTCCCAATTCACCGAGCCTATTGATTTAATAAATCTCACTCATTGGTAAATCAAAGAAACATGCACCGAGTACACGTGTCCGTTATTATACAGGGATTAAGAAGACATACATCCATAATAACAGAGGTCTTGTTCTTTTATATAGTCAAGACAAATTTAACAACCTCATATGGTCCTCGCTCAATACATACAAAATGTACTAGTGCAATTTTATAGTCAAGATAGACTAATACCAAATTACACCACAATCGCTCCAATGGTTTGTCCAAATTCATCTTGGTTGTGAGCTCTTATTTATAATCTATAAGGAACCGATAGCATGATCTTGTGTGACACCACACACCATGTTATCTACGGTATAGATTAATCTAGACAAAAATAATGATATGTGTAACAATCATAAAAGCAAGTATTTTGATCATAAAGAATCTCATATCAAAAGATGTTCATACAAAAAGCTAGGCTTATAGTATACATCCTAACAGTGATGAGTAATTTCTTCCCCTCTTCCCGGGAACGGTAGGAGTTCTTGCCGCCTTCCAGCAGTACAGTGAGATGACGCCCTAGGAGTCAGAACTACCTCCCTAGGAATAGGGGCCGGGATGTAGACCTTCCACGGCCGGGTACCAATGAAATGGGCGGCATAGATGTTTGATCGCCTCCCATGATTCTTTCAATCGGTGAAAATGAAGTAGAAACTCACATCTCAACTCTCTTTTCCCACAGCCGGTGCCAGATACGTAAAAAATATACCTTCGTATTGGGCCGAATTCCCACCTCGAATCCTTACGTGTGAAAGCCCGATTAAATTGAGATAAGTTGACCTCCGTCCACGTAAACAACCTGCAAAAACACGTCGGAGGATTCTCCGGCGTAAGCACTCCGACGCTTAAGTCGAAACCAAGAAAACCCAAGAATGTTATTAACTAGCATACCATTCATATAAAACAACTTTTGTTCACATATTACTATGAAATAATTCTCACACAAAACCGTTGAAAAACTCAACCGTGAAAACCGATCTGGGACAGAGGGAGTGATATATAGATGATAAATTACATACTATGTACGTCGCTTTTCTCCATACTCCGGCCATGTTCTCATCGTGGGAGAACATGTTTTCTGCTCCTTGTGGAAAGCGCTACCCACCTCTCGATGCTTTAAGGAGATTCTGAATATTCCCTTTCTTGAGCCACAATTATCTCATTCAGCTTAAGATATCTACTCTATTTGACCAAGTAAAATGATATCTTCATGAGGAGGTGGGCCGAAGTGGGTCACCTCTCATTTCGGTTCTTTATCCTAAGTGGGCTCAAGCCCACTCAATATTATCCATATTAGCGGGTTGATCTCGGGATTGGGCTGCAGGCCCAACCTCGCTCCGAGTTAGTCCGCAATAAAAGGATTTGGGCCATAGGCCCTACCTCTTTCTAAGTTATCCCTAATCAAGGGAACTTGGGCCAAGGGCCCAATAATCAGTCGCCCCACGCCCATTAATCAAATGGGCTGGACTCGTGTGAAGTGGGCTAAGCCACAAAATGTCGTATCAATAAGGAAAATAGTATTTCATCATTATGTAAATCAATATTTTCGGGTAGATTATGGTGTGTATGCAAGAATAATTAATTGAAATATCCAAATTATGTGTGCGTGAGAACAATGTGTGTTTTTCTTACCTAAATTTTTGATTGAAATGTTGTAGGGGTGTGCAAAATTCGGGTTGGACCGAAACCGACCAAACCAGACCAAAATAAAAAATTTGTTTCGGTTTTCGGTTTTTGGTTTGGTTTTTGGTCCTAAGAAATTTAAAATTTCAGTTTTGGTTCGGTTTACATTAGTAAAAACCGAATAGATCAACCGACCAAAATATATATATATATATATAATAATATTAAGTATAATACTTAATATATTAATCTATAATACTTAATCATATTATTTTATATTAATAATTTTTATTTAATATATTAATCCTATTATTATCCTAATTCCTAGTTCAAAGATTCAAGAAAGTAATCTATAATACTTACTCTATATTAATCCTAATTATCCTATTAATCTATAATACTTACTCATCACCATCGAGTCATCGTTATTTTTTCAAAGTTTGCTATGTTTATATTTATTTTTGTTTGGAACGTATCATCGTCAAACGATAAGCGATTATTTTAGTTTTTATATTTAAAGTGTGGACTTATGAACACTATGTAATTGTTGTCTTTTGATGTGTTTTAGAATTTTAATATTAATTTTTGCACATAATTTTAAATTTTTAAGAAAATGTAAAAAAATTCGGTTTGTTCGGTCTGAGATCAAACCAAACCGAAATATTTCGGTTTCCGACCGTTCGGTTTTGAAAATTTCGGTTCGGTGTTCGGTTGAGAATAAAAATTCGATCTACAATTTGGTTTGGAGGTTTTGATCGGTTCGGTGGACCAAACCGACCGATGCACACCTCTAAAATGTTGAATCTCTCTTGGCTTTTGATTTTTTGTTGTGATTTTTTTATCTGTTTGTTAATTCTCTTTTCACTAATGTCGTCTAATTTTTCCATGTAGGTTTTGTTATTTTTGTTATGCTTTTTTATCTTGATTTGTGGGATATCGCATTTTTGTTGTATGTTTTTTAATTTATATATATATATATATATATATATATATATATATATATATTAGCAAATAAAGATTTTAATGTAAAAGGAAAAATAAAACCTAAAGCCAAAAGATCACAAACTAATCTAAAGATGGGGTGTCGTTAAAAATCTTGCCAGGGAAAACCCTCCTCAGTGGACAAAACCCCACCAAGGGGAAAAAGGTACAATCCTCTAAAAACCGGACTTTTGCTCTAGTAAAATGGAAATATTCAATGTTCGTGGTCGGAATACATCAACGTCAAAAAGGGAATCAGACAACCACCCCGCCAAATCTTACAAGAGTGACGTTGAACCGCCGTGTTTGCCGCTTGATTGCCTTTTATATATAAAAAAGATGCCAACAAACCAAAGAATCTGCATAAAACTCCAAGCAAACTCACTAGTACATGCTAGTTTTTAAAATAAAATACAATACATAATAGAAGATACACCATAAGCAAAAGCAGACGCAAAATAAGCAATGACATCGCCCAATAGGTCGTCGTCTATATACACAACTACTCAAAATTTAGCAAGAGCTCCACGACTTATCCAAATTGAATCGCCACGTCACAAATCATCGTAGTTACCTACAATGCATAAACTACGTGAGATATAAATCTCAAGTAAGCTGAAATTATGTATGATGTGATGTTCATTTTGAAAATCCCGCATGCACAAAACGCTCTCTTTAAAATCATCAATTTATTTATGAAACACTCGTTAGGGCCCCCCGACTCGCTTATGCACCGGCACATGAGAACTAGGCTCAACAAAAATATATAATCAAGTGACCACTATAAGTATGATTCCGACGTGAGGTCCATCCTTTGTGGCCTATCGAGGGCCCCCCATCGCGCCCTCATAACCACCAAGAAGTAATCCCACCACGCCGACTCATAATGATGAGGATCTCACCCTCTAACGGCCTAGTGAAGTCCATCACCAAACCCGACTCCCTTCCGCTCGTAAGTCCCCTCCGTAAATATGCACACAACATAACATATAAGACGGTTGCTACTTTAGGTAGCCTACGTTAGGGTTCTCTCTGGCCACCTCACTACTAAGTCGCCTCTGTCGCCCTTGGTGCATAATCGCTGATCAAACACACCATTTGATAAAAAATACTTTCATGTTAATGCATGATATGTTTGATTCAAAGAAACACCAAATATTTAATAGGATTCACAATTCTTTGAACTCATAAGTTCAATCTACATCAAATATGAAGCTCACTCACCGAATATCAATCAAATATCACTATCCACGTAATATCCACATATCACCACTTAAAAACAAATAATTTATAAAATTAATACTATGTTTATGCATTGTAGTCGAAATCGAAAATCTACTCACCTTGAACCTGCAAAACGTCGATAAGTCAAACCCTTAATTTTCTTTACCGCATTCCACTATGAAATATAATGAAAATGCACTATAAATATCACCCCAAATTATTAATTGATACCGGTAAAATAAACTAAAACACTCAAACTTAATTAAGAGTTTTTTTATTCACATTAAAACTAATAACAATGGCAAAAGATATTCAACTTTAATCTAACGTTAAATGTCGACTTCTTTTGAAGAAGTTAGTCTTCAATCATGGGCACTTGTAATGCTGATGTTGTCGAGACAACAAAAGTAAGAACACGACTACTAATGTAGTTTCTTTTCCATAATTTGTAAACCCAAAAAAATTGTTACAAACTTAAATTATTTAACAATAAAATTATTTTCAGTTTTTTAGCACAAACATTTCTCAATAATAACAAACACAACACAAAAAAATATATCCACACCGTGCATCACACGCAGTACAACACTAGTTCCCTCCGTCTCATGATTATTTTCATGGGTTGAATTGTGTGTAAGTGTGAATCTAAAAATAATTATATTTTTTAGGGATTAAAGATTTGTACGCCCAAGAACTTAATACTAGTTTAATTTTGGTCCCGATCATTAGGTCATTTGAATTTTGGTCCTCGTATTTTTTTAAAATAAGGACAATAACCTCGCTATTCCGTAAACTTACCGGTCACCTCCACATGTGATATTAATTTTATTTTTCTTTAATTTTATGGTTACGTGTATTAGTTTCATTGGTTATAATTAGGGATGACAAAATGGTCCGCCCTACAGCCCGCCCCACCTTGCTCCGAATGTGTCACCCCGCCCCGTCCCATACCGAGAATGGGGCAGTCGGACTCCGCCTCGCGCGTGGGGAAGGCGAGGCGGACATGGATTCTTATATTTACCGCCCGACCTACCCCGCCCCGCCCCACATGAAATTTAATAAATATTTAATATATTATATATAAAATAAATAAATTTGAATTTAATTTAATATTATAAACTAAAATCTAAATACACTAACCCTAAGAGCATCCACAATGACTCCATTTAAACCAAAATCTAACATGTGGATGGATGGGAGAGCATTTAAAACCAATGTGGTCCATTCTTTAAATGGAGAGAGAGGGGCATCCATCCATTCTATTAAATGGAGAGAGAGTGTCGGTTGTCTTTATTTGAAAAGTGAAAAGTGGACCCCAACATATTAATATATCCGTTTGAAGAATGGCCTAATTTGAATACAAATTATATTTTGAGCTTTAAATGTGTATTTGCCGCTTAAATAAAAAAAAAAATTATGAAATGCAACATAGCCGTTGCAATATTCAGATGATAAATTTTTTTTTCAACTTTAACAACGGCTACATTTATAACGCCTCAATTTTTAATTAAAAATAATATTTTTTTCCTATAAATATGAGATAGTATACCTATATTATTTCATTCTCTATCTCTCAAATATTATCATATTCTCTCTTCAATTTTACTTCATTCTTCAATTTTTATTCGATATGGATAAAAATTGCAAATTTAATTTTAGCAATTTGTTGAATTCTCAAAGTTCGGAGGATGAGGATCACCCCAAAATTCTCAAGTTCCTCCAAATCTTTCTTACTCTCAAAATTCTCAATTTTCTCCAAATCTTTCTTGTTCTCAATTGAATCCTAACCAATTTGTTTCACAAGCTTCTCCAAATTTTCCGCTTGGAAATACGGGCAATTTTTCGAATTTCACCAACAATATGGCGAATATTCCGAATTTTTCCAACGGACCTCGATTTCAAAATCTTATGCCCGAAAATGCATGGCAACATGAAGCAATCGGGCCTGGGAAACAACCACAAGTGTCCTGGATATGCAGCTCCGGAAAGCGGGGCGACCATCTAGATCTTCTAAAGGCAAAGCACCATCTACGAAAGTGAGGGCACGAAAAGGCGAATTCCTTGGACGATCAAGAGGACGAACACCTAGCAGAGCGGTATGTACCATTTCGATGACCCGATTGTAGGAAATGATCAATAACAATGCATATTGGAATCGAATTGGTTGGTATTACAACACATACAAGAAAGATAATATGGGTGTACGCACGCCGCCAACATGAGATCGCATTGGCATTACGTCAAGTCTATTGTGCACAAATTCAATGGGTATCACATACTCATGATGGTAATGCATACGAAGTGGGCATAGTGATGAGGACATATGGAAAATGGCAATGGAAATGTATCGTAAAGAGAACAACTATGCTACATTTAATCTTGCTCATGTGTGGATCATCGTTAAAGATCGTCCGAGTTTCAACCACAACAAGATGAAGCCTACTTTGCCACGAAGAAGTCAAAGACCTCTCAATCGGGTGCTAGCAACACGTCTTCAACTCAAGAAACAAAGCCGATTTTGACTTAAACGATTTAAACACGTCCGATTGGACAAAAGGCCGCAAAAGAAAACGAAAGGAAAGGCTAAAGCTAAAGCTAATGACAACGAAGGTGGCAATGATGATTTATATACGAGGGTGGATGGCATTGTCAAAGGTATACATGATTTGTCAAGCATAAAAAAGATCAAGTTGAATTGAAAAAGGCACAGATCGAAGCAAAGAGAGAAAGACAATGATCAAGGAATTTGAGGTTTATTTCAAGGACAAGCACCATGATCGATGACCAAATCGAAATGCATGACCTACTCAAGCAACAAATTAAAGCGAAATGGAAGGGCAATCTAATTTACTTAAAGTCGTGGTAGTGTCTACTTTTATTGTAATCTTTTAATTATTGTAAGTTTTAAATATTTGTTGTGAGCTTTAATTATTTTAATCTTTTAATTATTGTAAGTTTTAAATATTCGTTGTAAACTAGCCGTTGCAAACTAGTCGCTGCAAACTAGCCGTTGCAAACTAGTCGTTGCAAACTAGCCGTTGTAAACTAGTCGCTGCAAACTAGCCGTTGTAAATATACTTTCGTTGCAAACTAGCCGTTGGGGTAGAAGGCTTGTATATTGAAGTGGTAGGAGTCATCTTCATTTCATCATCAACATTGTTTCTAAATACACAATATAATTTTCATACACGAAATGGCTCAATATTCCAAATAGCCCACTCATCCAAATGACCTAGAAGATGAAATCAACAATCCCGAGTTAGAGTTATACTCGGAATACTTCAGAAAGTCAAGCTATATTAGAGGAATATGAACGAAGGTGCTTCCAAAGAAGGTGTACTGTGCGAAGGTACATCAATCGGGAACGCGTGGCCGGACACGAAAGACTTGTTCATGATTATTTTGCCGAGGCACCCGTATCCGCACTATATATTTCGACGACGATTTCGAATGCGAAGGGACTTATTCCTTCGTATAGTGAATGCACTTGAAAATCACTCTTCATATTTTCAAGAAAGATTCAATGCATCTCATCGAATAGGTTTGTCGCCACTTCAAAAATGCACAGCTGCTATTCGTCAACTCGCTTATGGAGTCCCCGCCGATCATCTTGATGAGTACCTACGGATGGGGAAACAACTGCAATCAATGCTCTTTTCAAGTTCTCACAAAATGTGGTTGAAATACGGGCAACCAATACTTAAGAAAGCCGAATGAAGCCGACATTCAACGACTTCTTCAATTGCACGAAGAGCGACATGGTTTCCCAGAATGTTGGGCGATCTTGATTGTATGCATTGGGAATGGAAAAATTGCCACTGCTTTCTCGGAAAGGTCGGGCCTCACAAGAGGACATGGTTCTCCAACAATCGTGTTGGAAGCGGTCGCGTCCCAAGACTTGTGGATATGGCATGCTTTTTTTGGAGTCGCAGGATCACGTAATGATCTCAACGTGTTATATGAATCTCCTTTATTCAACAATGTGCTCCAAGGAAGTGCACTGAGGTAAATTTCGTAGCTAACGGAACTCACTACACGAAAGGGTATTACCTAATGATGGTATATATCCAACGTGGGCTACTTTTGTGAAGTCTTTTCCTTGTCCAAATGATCCAAAAAGGAAGTTGTTTAAGGAAAGACAAGAAGCTGTTAGGAAGGATGTTGAACGAGCTTTTGGGGTTCTCCAAGCTCGATGGGCAATTGTTCGAGGTCCATTTCGTTCTTGGTATAAGAAAAACTAAAATATATTATGTTAACATGCATTATTTTACACAACATGATCGTTGAGGATGAGGGAGAAATGATTGGAAATTTTTCCAACGACGAAGGTGATGAGCCGCCAGAATTCGTCCAAAGTCCAAATGTCGAATTTCAAGATTTTATTCGAAGAAATTCCGAGTTACGTGTGATGACATGCATCACCAACTTCGCGCCGATTTGGTTGAACATATTTGGACACGCTCCAACAACAATTGATGGATTACCATTTTAATTTAATCATTTGTATTGTTTAATTTCGGTATTGCATTCGTGAATTTTCATATATTCTTGATTTTAATCTATTGGATTGTTTTAGTTTGAATGATGCATTTTTTTAATACTCTAAAAATTTAATGGCATTTTTATAAGGTAAATTTAAAAAAATAATTGTCAATTATTTTATAATGATTTTCTTTATATATTGTAATATTAGTGATTAATAATATAAGTTAAAAATAGTTATAATTGTGTAAAATGTAAAGTGTTAAATAAATAAATAAAGTGATAGTGGGACCCATAAATAGTAGTATGGATGGATGATGAATGAATGAATGTGGGAATGTGTTTAAAGATGAGGGTGTTTAAAAATGAGGTGAGGTGGATGAAAGAGAGTGGATGGATGCTCTAATGGCCTAATCTGTCGTCCAAGTCGCAAGTTCTCACTTCTCTCTCAGACCCGGCGCCCGCCCCCACGCGACTGTCGCCTGCCGAAGCGCCGCCCAGCGACCAGGGCCCACCCCCACACGACCGTCGGCCGCCGCAGCACCCCCGCGACCACCGCCCGCTGCAGCACCGGTAAGATTATATGTTCTGTATATGAAGTTATATATATACACACTACACACACAGTGCCAAATCTCATCAGCAAAAACCCCCATCTCTAGACCAAATAAAATTCATCTGCAGACTCTCAATCTCATTTCATCCATTGAATCAGAAACACACGCTTCGCTCAAGGATTAAATTATTATTTTTGGATTTGTGTTGATTTATTATTTCAGTCATTTGTTTTATTGATCTGGAATTCTTCTGTTTCCCGATCTATGAACTGCGTTCTACAGATTTTTTATTATCGGTAATTGATTATGTGTGCATCAGACTACAGAGATTGAACTTGGTATTTCTGTTTATAGAGATGAGGATTAAATTTAGGAGAATTTGAAACTAGGGGGAGATTATGTGTGCATCAGAAACTAGGCGAAAATTATGTGTGCATCAGAATTTGAATTTAGTTGCCAACTATTTAATTTCTTTCACGTGTACTGAGATTTGTGTAATTAGTTTATTGTTTATCTTAAATATTATGATTTGAATATAATTTATTGTTTTTTTTATATAATTCTATGAATTTGATGCATCAATATTATTTAGGATATGTTTTAATTATTATTGTATAAAAAGAAAGAATGGAGCAGGGCGGGGCGGACCCGCGCAGGGCAGGCTTGGGACACAATTTGCTGCCCCGCGGTGGGGCATGGGGTAGGGCGGGGCAGATGGGTGCATGCACGGGGCGGGCATGGGTATCTAGATACCCGCCCGATCTGCCCCGTTGTCATTTCTAGTTATAATTGATGACTAGCTAGATCTAATTATATTACATGGGTTTTGGGTTCCATTTAAAACCGGATCGGGTTGAATAACGGGTCGGGCACAAAAGGGGCGGGTTTCTAATATATTTGTCCTAACCCGCTTTCCTCATCATTCTCAGCCACACCATTAAAATTGCAAGAAATCGCGTGAGGAATGTGGACGAAGAGGATAGTGTTTCTTTTGAGGATGATTTTGGTGATGAAATTAGGCCTGTTCAAGATTCCCATTTGGAAAACTCCATTTTTAGCAAGAAATGGAATAATTGGAGGCAGAAACAGAAGACCAAGAAAAATTATGGCGGAAACTTAGCCACATTGCCTGTTGAAAAGCCGATTTCTAGGCAGTATAGGGAGACTCAATCTGAGGTTGCTGATTATGGTTTTGGAAGAAGGTCATGTGATATTGATCCGAGGTTTTCACTGGATGCTGGAAGAATCAGCTTCGATGATCCAAGATATTCCTTCGACGAGCCTCGAGCTTCTTGGGATGGTCATTTGATTGGGAGGAGTTTTCCAAGAATGGCACCTATGGTTTCTGTGCTAGAGGATGCCCCAACTGTTCCTGTAGCCCCCGCTTTGATATGCAAATTCCGGTGGAGGAGCTCCACTAATGAGGATGAGAAGGGTCTTTGCAGACAAAGGAGTACTACTTAGATTCTTCTTCTTTAAGAAGGAGAAAGAGTCTTGATAGGTCTAATTCAATTAGGAAGACTGCAGCTGCTGTGGTTGCTGAGATTGATGAACTGAAAATGGCGGCTAATGCTGCTAAGAATGATGAGGATAGCAGGTTAGGGCAAATATATTCTCTTTTTGTGTCCAACCCGTTATCCGACCGATCCGATTTTATAAGGAACCCAAAACCCATGTAATATAATTAGATCTAGTCATCACTCATCAATTATAACCAGATGAAACTGATACACGTGGACCGTAATATTAAAAAAATGAAATTAATATCACATGTGGAGGTGACCGGTAAGTTTACTTGGAATAGCAGGTTATTGTCCTTATTTAAAAAAATTAAAAAAATACAGGACCAAAATTCAAATGACCTAATGATCGGGATCAAAAATATAAAAATAATCACAGAAAAAGAAAAGGAATAATATTTTATAATAAAAATAATTATTACTATAAAACAAATTTTACAGTGAAAGACGAGGTTAAAAAAATGAAAAAGACATTGCTCCGGAAAAGGAAAAAGAAGAAACAAAAACAAATAAGAAAACCAGTGACAATTTAAAGAACCGTCCCGCCGCCGTCGCACGCTTGATTATCCGCCATCTCCAGGTAACTCTCTCTCTCTCTCTCTCTCTCTCTCTAGATTACTACCCATTCTGAAACCATTTCTTATATGAATGAACCCAAGAAAATATCTGCGAATAGTAATGCTTGGATTTGATTAAGAAGCAAAGCTTGCGTTCGTGATGGCTTCAATTTTTTATTGGTTTTTCTGGATTTACTCTTTGAAGTCGTCTAATTTATGATCTCTTATTTATGAGCTGTTTCGTGTTAGTGATTATTAGAATTACTGTCTCCTGGTTTCTGGATTTCTAGGGTTTCACATTCCCTTTACTTGAAGTGAATTGTTCCCTTTGAATTGCATAATATCTGCATTTTCATTTCTTTATTAGTGGAATTTATCTATTGAATTGGTTTTTGAGCTGATATACAATGATGCTTTCAATTTAGTAATACCAATTTTTTTTTCTGGGATTGATTTTTATCTGCAGAGGTGATACTATGCTACTCTCAAGTTTCTAATTGCTACATTTTAAAAACCCATTCCAGGAAAAATGTTAGCTGCCAAAATCCACCCTCTCACATCTCTTCACCACACAACATTCCTCAAAATCGAATGGCTTCTCTTTGCCACTCTCAAACACCATCCCCTTCTCCAAATTGAAGCGCAACATTAAAACCCCAAGCCTCAAATCATCTCTAGAGTCCATCATTGCCCCAGCAATCGAAAAAGACACAACCTCTGCTCAAACCAGAGTCAAGATTCTCTCCGAAGCATTACCCTTTATCCAAAAATTCCGAGGGAAGACCATTGTTGTTAAATACGGGGAGCTGCAACGAAATCTAAGGCCCACCAGGCCTCTGTAATTGCTGATGTCGTCCTCCTTTCCTGTGTCGGCCTTCGTATTGTATTTGTTCATGGAGGTGGGCCCGAAATCAACCAGTGGCTGGCGAAACTAAACATCCAGCCAAACTTTCTCAATGGACTCCGTGTTACAGATGCATCCACCATGGAAATCGTCTCAATGGTGCTCGTTGGAAAAGTGAATAAACAGCTTGTTGCTCTTATCAACAAAGCGGGTGGAACTGCAGTCGGGTTATCAGGAATAGATGGGCACCTTCTGACTGCCCGACCATCTCCATATTCCTCAGAGCTCGGGTTTGTTGGGGAAATTGCTAGTGTGGACCCCACTATAATCCGCCCGCTTATTGATAATAACCATCTACCTGTGATTGCTTTCGTGGCTGCTGACTCATCCAGGCAGTCTTACAACATCAATGCTGACACAGGAGCTGGTGAGCTGGCTGCGGCTTTGGGGGCGGAGAAGCTTATATTGTTGACCGATGTGGCGGGGATACTGGAGGACAAAATGATCCGGGAGTTTGGTTAAGGAAATTGATATTAAGGGAGGGGGTGAAGAAGATGATTGCAGATGGAAATATAGCTGGCGGGATGATTCCTAAAGTTAACTGCTGTGTGAGATCTCTGGCTCAAGGGGTTAGGACGACGAGTATCATCGACGGGAGGTTGAAGCATTCTCTACTGCTTGAGATTCTCACTGATGAAGGAGCTGGAACTATGATCACTGGATGACAAATCATGCTTTCTGATCTGCTCTGTTTATCACATGCTTGCTTTTCTATTCGTTTCACTTGTGAGTTAATTTATCATTGTTTATACTTTTTTGCTTGCATATATCATGGTCCAAGAATGTGGCATGTTCTACTTGTGAATGTGTTTATGTTGGATAGATGCAATTAGTTAAGATGGAATCATTTGTTTCACTATTCCTTTTCTTTATGTATTCCATTGTTTAGATTTTGCAGTTGCACACTTGTGGTGCATATGGAAATAGTAATGGGAATGTGTACAGGATAATTATGGTGTTTAATGAGAATAAAAATAATATATTCATCTTTTAACATACTTTATGCAGGATAATGAGATTTAAAATAGGTTAATTATTACTCCCTCCGGTACACTTTAGATTGTTCACAACCAAATTACACGAGTTTTAATACAAATATTGTTTATTAGTATTAGAAGGTGTATAGTGAAGGATAAAGGGGAATGGAAAAATATAATTGAGTGAGAGAGATTTAATTATAAGAGAGAATTGAGTGATATGAATCTGTAAATAAGAGATGTTACTAAGAGTAAAAGCTTGAGATGATGAAGTAGTTTTTTTTTTTTTTTTTTTTTTTTTTTTTTTTTTGCTATTTTGGATATGAGAAAATAAAAATGTAACTTTCATTTTGGAATTTTGAGCTATAAAAATGTTGTAGAGGGTGTACTACATTTTGATTAACTGAGAACTTGTTTTCAATCACTAGAAATAGCTTTTAGAATTCTTTTTTTTTTTTTTTAAGGTGTCACGGCTTTTAAAAAAATGATTCTAAAGTTATTTTATAGAGTATGAGAACACATTCGAACTCTCCTCCGATGATCACTTCTTCTCAATTATTTCATTATTCTTCAACTAAAAGAGTAGCCAAAGTGGGCATTCGAAATGTCGCAAGAGAAGAAAAGCTTGTGTTCCCATTATTCCAAGACTAGAGCAAATTACTAACAACTTATCATCATTCTCGTTGTAATTCACTATCATATATCTTAAGTACCGTTTGGTAGGCGTGTTTAGCGATAAGATAAGGACCTAATTTAGGCTAATTTAGGTCCTTATCTTATTGCTAAACATGTCTATCAAATGGGCACTAATACTATTTCCACCTATGAATTTAAGAGTATATTTGCAATATGAATTTAAGAGTATATTTGCAAACTCTACTCTAGAAGTATAATCACTTTTAAAAAAAAAAAAATTCATTTCTCAAGTGTTTGCAACTATTATATTAAACACTTATAATTGATTTTAGAGAAGCAACTAATATATACTTTTAAATTCTAAAGAATCATTTCTCACCTTGGATGCACAAACAATATATCTCTCAATAACAAAAAGATTTAAAAATTATTAATAAAATAATTTTTTTGTAAACATATTCACTTTTAGAATCATTTTATTTCCAAATAATCTTCACTTTTCATTTTACCACAAAATTACTTAATACTATCACTTTTGATTTTTCATTAGTGTTTCAAAACACAAACTAAATCAAGTGCCCCTATCTTATTTATCCGTAAATTAGAAAAGTAAAGACCAAAGTATATGCAAGGAATGTTAATGTCTTTTTTTCAACTAATGTGTTCAAAAAATAATTATATTCAAAATAAATTAATCATTATCTCATTTTAATTAATAACTCCATTTCTATAATTATTCTCCTCAACTAACAATCACTTTTATCACCACTTATTTAAAAAATATAGCATAAGACCAACAATATAATTATATTCTCATTGTAATTTACACATTCTTATGCTACTATTGATCTCAAAGATTTTCTTTACATAAAATTGCTCATATATACGTACTATATACACCCTTTCAAAAAAAAAAAAAAAACACTAGATACACCCCACCAGTGTATAGGCATATACATTGACCAACCTTAAAAAGTTATTTACACAACGTTAGATCAGATGCCAAACATGCCTCAATTTCACAGCCAAACAAGTATATGCCCAAAATATGTACACAAAATAAAATCATGTAGAGAGGAATACTAAAGTTGCCCAAAAACTGCAAACCTAGATCTTCAATATATGATATAGCAATGCAAATTTGTTCAGCAAAAGCAACAACCAGGAGATTTTAGTTTGATTGAGCAGCAAATCTTTGACTTGTGTATACCCGTCGGCTGTAGTCTTGGATGATACCGCGCACTGAGAACTTTCGTCATTACCATCCCCGACACACTTCTGAAGCTTGGGATCGCATGTGGTAAGTGAGGTGTCATTGTGAAGGGGCGGTGCTTTCTTCAGCATACGAACAAGAGCATCGACAGCAGCATCTTGTGATTTTTTTACTCCCCCGGCTCGTGGGGTCCACCCGCATCTTGTGCTGGTAGATCGAACAAACCTGATATGACATCGTCACCATCATCCAAAACTAACTTATCAGTTCCCTTCCAATTTCATACAAAGGTTCAATTTCAAAACACCAATAACCAATAATTTAACGTCGATTTATCCAAGGAACACGATGGGATATAGATGCTCAGATACGTAGGTTCATTAAGATTGAGCGCACTTGGGTGCACCAATTGCACCGTGCAACTGATGCGCAACTAATACCTTCACTGAAAATAACTAATACTGACCAAGTATTATCTTTTAAAGATGCATTTGAGTTGCACGGTGCGACTGGTGCATAGAAGTATTTGCCATTAAGATTTAAGATAATGGTAAAATCATGTATAGCTCTTTCAAAGTCTAGATAACAAACTATACGAATCATGCATAATAATTTCATAATATTTGGTTGTATCCAGTTAGCCAAACATACGAGGAATCAACTTTTTCCATTACACACGAAAAGATTTAAGAGCTGTAGCAACCAGTTCAAATGCCATTTCCAGAAACAAGCAAAATGAGGACCCATTAGAGAAGGATCATACAGCATCTCAGGTCACTCTCACAATTCCAGTTATAGCATTGATGCCATATATATGTGAACTATAGGTGAAAGCTCAGGTCCCATAGAAACCTTGCAGAAGCAGGGGAATTTGAAGATTAAGAATCATACCCATAAAAGTGCCAAAAGAGAGTTTCAACAGTGCATACAATGCTACATTATGAAATCCGTCACTTTTGTTAAAGAAAAAAAAGAATTTATCACATCACTGCATACGGGCGAAGAAAATGAATGGTTGGTTAACATCAAACCAAATGAAGAAAAAAACTGGCAGAGAACTGCAGTGTGGTTACAATGTTATAAAAGGCACTAAGGTCGCTTATCATCATATCAAGCAACAAATCATAAAAATCAAGTTCATAATTATGTTATAAGTGCAAATTGGCCTTTCCTCTAAGGGCCTTTCTTTTGAGAGATATCATCTCCTTTCATCAGTTGTCCACAATGACAAACTAGAGGAGTTATTATTAGAAGGCAGGCTGTCGTAAGACATACCTCATTTGCTTTGGTTAAAACTGAAGATTTCATACAAAATGTATCTCATTATAGCACATAAATTGGAAAAATCAGTTTCATCTGAGCCAAATATTGGGAATTAACATTTTCACCAGGCTATTAATTCCTGCAGAGCTAGGAACTTGAAGGATAAAGCAAGCAACTCATTTACTGAACACTGAATGATATCCCCCACCCAAAAACCTGAGATATATAATTTACATCTTGAAAACAACATTATCCAAAAGAAATAATCTAAGATAGAGACACAGACGTTGAACAAAGTTTTCGATCGGGAAAAACTTCAGCTACTTAGAAATAGGTCATCTGAACAAAGTCCCCAAATTTAAATTAAAAAGTTCAGAATAGTGTCAACAAAAAAAAAGACTGGACATGATTTCTAAATTTTACTTGATGTATCTATGAGTTAAAATATTTATTCCAAGCATTTTATTCTTTAGCACTCCCCACATTAGCAGAAATGTTGCTCCAAGATGACTACTAATACACGCAGAAATAAAACAAAGCACAAAATTAAGCAGCACACACAACTGCTAAAAGGAAATGTCCACTTAGTTCTTTTCATTTAATCTAAACGACATCATCCTTCAGATCCCTGAGCATAAATATTAGTATGAAATTTGCACTGCAGACTACAGGACTTTTCACTCACATGTTATAAAAGCAATGATTAGCTCATAAACATCCAAGATTGTGGCAACCTAGTCATATTTCCATAACAAACTCCTCTAATATTAACTGAACAATGACTATAAGTCTTGAACACAATTAAACAAATGAGATTGAAACAAACAACGCCAGATAGAGACAAGCATAGATGATATACGGCCATAATTTGCTAAGGGGAGAACATCACTACCAAGCTTAACTTATGTTTCTATAATCAAAAGTTCTCCACAAAATGAGAAGAGGTTTAAGTACAAATTAGTCAGTTTATTTTAACAAAGCACATTTCAGCAATTGTTATATTAGTTCATTATGTGCTCTTCCCATGTCATTAGAAGTTGTTCTATTTTATTTTATTTATCATTTTTAGTTAATTTTTTTCTTCTTTTTCTGTAGATTTTTGAAGCAAATACTTGCAAATGAGTTGTGTCAGGTTTATTAAAAATTGATTAATATCTCACAGCATTCATGTAGCAAAACTAGCAGTAATCTGACTCGACTTGCTTTTCTGATGATAATAAGAATCCTTTTTATTGCCTTTTAGAAGATAAATGCAGTCAGGTATTCAGTTTGTGATAGGTTAGAATACCAAATCTTAAATTTGGCTCATTCTCAGGCACAAAATTTATCTTTCACTCGAGAATTTCACATAACATAAGCAGTCAGTAGGCTAATCACAACAAATCACTGATAACAACAAATATCTAGGAGTGGTGAAGCACAACCTATTTATGAAATTGGGAACGTTAAAGTTCACTCAATAGGATTAAATGAGTACCTGGAACCTTGATCGACCATATCATCATCATCTACAACAAATGGTCCAGAAAATTCAGAATCATCATAATCATCCTGAAATGATAATCTACTAGAGAACGATTTTGATGGCGAACTATTAGATGATAACTTCAACCCAGATATCTTGTGTGGCTCATCCTTGCTGAAAGAGATTAACTGCAACATAAAACATTAATCATTATAATATTCTTGATGGGCCAATAAATTAATATATGTAGGTTACGATCCAGCTCATACCTTGTCAACTGTTGAGGTAGTCTGATGAGGTCCTGCAACTTGCTTAGTAACAGTTGGGCAAGCAGCTTTCGTGGGGGATGAAGGAGGCAACAGTAGTTTGTTCTGCAGTAAAGGCATGCTAGAGAGCCTAGATGCTGGGATACTAACAGGAGCACTTTCTCACCGTAAAGAGCCTTAGATATATGAGTGTTGGGAATGTAGGTAGGTGGTGATGAAGATGGAGAAGGTGAAATCATAGGTGAAGGCCAATACTCATCATAACTTGGGGTTTTCATATGAGGCAAGCCTGATGGAGGAAGACGGGAAGAATGGTGTTTGGATAATAAGGAATGAGAGTCTGAGTATGTGGGCGAAGGAGAAGGGTTCACAGAGGGGGTGATGCTCTATACAAGTCATAACTCCAACTGTGGCGCCTACCGAATGGGGATGAAGAGAGCTTTGTGATACGAGACCACATGGGAACCTTTTCAGAGGTTCAGCCATGGGACTCCCAACATATTCTGTGATGAATTGTGGGGAAATAGGAGTTGAAGGCTCCGAACTCACACCTAACAATGATGATCGGTATAAAACCGAGAGGCAAAGCCTACCGTTAGTAGTGTCAATTGGAGTGAAAACGAAACGCTGCATATCTGCCTCTTCTCTATGGGTAAATGGCTCCACGAAAGACGAAACCCTATGGCCAAGATTATACAGACGAAACTGAGCCGATGAAGTGAGATCACGGAACAGCTTATAAGCTGGTAAAAGCCTCACGGTGGCATACAAAGACCTTAACAACAGTATAGACTTCTTGTATAATGCATTGGCGCTTGTACAATTTGATCTCTTACTCCCAGATGAACCACCCCCACCCCGCCCCCACCACTCTTCTTGCTCTCATATTGCAAAACCCACCTCTCAATAATCTTCTCACCCCCAAATTCATCATTATCCGACCCATAAAGCCCTCTCCTTGGGGAGAAATTCAAGAGGTCCTAATCAACCGGCCTCTGCATTAATATAACATCAACAGTCATGGGTTCGAGATTGCTCTGCCTCCAAAATCTATGTTTTCTAAAGCAGCAGTACAATCCCTAAGCGCCAGATTAAACCACTTATCCCTAGGCCTAAAACTAGAAGAGGAGGAAGACGATGAAGATGGTGAGGATAAAACCTGCTCACCGCTGTAATTACGCGATGAAACATAGGGGCATCGTGATTCTAGTATTATGTGAAGGCTTTTAGCGAAAAATTCCGTGATTATCTGTTCCATCTTTGCAGCATCTGAATGAGTGTTCCCATGATAAGAAGCCATGGATCCTTACACACCCTAAATTTCCCAAATAATCAACTCTATTCTGGCTAAAAACCCTCAATTCAACGGCACTCCCACACTAAATTCAAGCTATACCAAGATTAAACTATCAATCAAAATTCAAATTTCACCATAGACAGGTAAAAAAAAACCCAAAAAATAGATTATAAAATCGAACTGCAAGCAGTCGGTGAATACTCGAACGAAGAAGAGTTGTTACGGATTTTTACTTGCAGAAAGATGATGATAGAGAAGCAAAATCAATTTTTCCCAAGAGAGAGAAGAGTAAACGAGGGTTTTAGAGAGAGAGAGAGAGAGAGAGAGAGAGAGAGACGAACTGGCTTAATGATGTGCGGAAGGTGGTTGAGTATGGCTCCGGTAATTTACAGAGAAGTTCAAATCCGAGCGTATATCGCTTGCTGATTTGATCTTTTATGTTGATTGCATCATTTCTTGACACTCAATGAACTCAATGTTGGAAATATTATAATTGATAAATTCAAATGAATCTATTACATATATATAATTTTATATGGGTGTGTCTCCTATGAACCAAGCTTTCACCGTAAAACTTGATCCACATTGAAAGAATATATCAATTTATCTTTCAGCTTATCCCAGTAATACCCTTTAGTAATACGAGATAATATCCTTCAGATTATCGTTAGTGATACCCTTTAGTAATATAGGTAATATCCTTCATTTATCACGATTGATACTCTTTAGTAACATAAGACATATTTTTCATTTATCACGACCGATACCATTTAGTTAATATAGGTAATACTCTTCTTGATTATTACGATCGATAATCTTTAAAATGGATCAAGTTTCACCATGAACCCTTGTTTATAGTAAACTTTGTCTTTTATACAAAGTTAATTACAATTTGCTACCCGTATTATATTATATTTTATAATTTACAACTTGTACTTCATTTTGTAACAAATTGCAATCTATACTATATAAAATTGATATATTGATATTTTGATCTTTTATGTTTGATAACCAATTACATCATTTAGTGACACTCAATGAACTCAATGTTGGAAATATTATAATGACAAATTCCAATGAATCTATTAGATATAATTTTATATAGGGTTAATTATAATTTATACTATATTATATTTTATTATTTGCAATTTATACTATATCACATTTTACAATTTGCAACTTATATTTTATTGTGTAACAAATTGCAATTTATATATAAAATTGATAAATTGGTACCTCAACTCAAATTTTGATTTTTTTCCGACCAAATTATATTTGAACAATGTGATATTTGTCTTTTTATGTTTATTAATTATTTTTTTACCAAATGTTTAATTTCAAACAAAGAATCGATCCCTAATTTGGCCGAAAAAAGAATAAAATTTGTATTTGAGGTATTAAGCTGTCAATTTTACATAGCACGGGTTGCAATTTGTTACAAAAATATAATACATATTGTAAAATGCACTATAGTATAAGTTGCAAAACTCATATCTATAAAATATCATATGGAAGAATGATTTAATCTAATACAATTATATCTATTTAGTAAATCCATAACATTTTATTTAATTTCACCATTACACTTAAAAATTAATATTGTAATGTAAAATATTATGATAAGGAACATTCTTGGTGACCCGTCCTATATAGTTGATATCTCTTCTCACATATTTGATATTTTTGTTGACAATTCTTTTTCCCAAACTACTCATATATTTGATACCTCTTTTAATATATTTGATATCATGAGTCTCATCTCATTTATGAGACGGTACATACGAAGTTTTTGTCTTATAATAATAATATTACTAAATGAATCATATGGTGAACAAGTTTTACCCGAAACTAACTCGATATTATATTATTTTAGATTTTTTTGTTAACTTATAGAAAAGGAATATTTGAAAAATATAAATTCATTATTATTATTTGGAACAAATTGTTATATAATTTGATGAATTTGAAATTTGAATCCGTATAAATTTTTATAGATTAAATCATTCTTCCATATTTGAAGATATGATATTCTATAGATATGATTTTTTATTTAGCTTGAATCAATTATAAAATATATTTATATATGTATTTATATAAATTATTTAATATATGAGTAGGATTCCAATGAAACGTGTTCATCATATAAAATTTTCATTCAATAATATCATAACATTTATTCCATAATATCTTACACTTATAAGTTAATACTACACACAGTTGATATGTTTGTGTGTAAATTTTGTGTGATATTAATTTATAAGAGTAGTGACATTATTGAATGAATGTAATAATATTAATATAAATCAAGTTTTATACGATGAACAAGTTTCATTGGAGAGTTTGTCTTCATATATAATTTTAAAGCAAGTCTTGTATGAGAACGCCTCGTACACGAGAAGTGGTAATTTTGCTTTATAAAAATCAAGTCTTGAAGTGTTAAAAAATATGCAAAAGTACCACGCCTCATGTATAAGACTGCTCTCATACAAGTTTTTGTGATAATATTAATTATCATCATTAAAATTAAAAGTTTATGTGTTTTCCATTAATGATTTAATAATTTTATTTGATATTAGTTAAAATCAATTGTTAAAAATTAATATATTAAAATTATATATTCCCTCCTTCCCATAGAACTCTTTACAGGAGGGAGTGCATATTTTTAAAAAAAGAAGAGTAATTGTTGGGTTTTGAGGGGTAATTTTATAAATCTTTATGTTAATAAAGTAAAGAAATTTATTGGGTTGTGTGTTGATTCGTGTGATAATTTACTTGAAATTCATGTGTTTGCCTAATTTGATTGGATTACATGCTTTCATTGACACTAAATTGACTAATTGCACTTGATATGGATGTTGATGTCACCGAGTTAAATATTTTGGTATTGTCACCAATGTTGTAACATCGGGCGCGACATCGAATTTGTTCTTTCTTCTAACATCTAACTTTTTTATATTTCAATGTTGTCTTTGATGTTATTGATCGTAGGTTGACGATCTGGAACCGACTCCAAGACTCTGAAGGATCTAAGAGGTTCAAAAATAAAGGGAGTTATCTAGATCAAGTGGTTATAGTTAAGAAGTAGTTACTAAGGCGGTTTACTAGCTGGAAAATAGGAGATTAGCTGGGAAGAATTCTAGATCTATTAACAAGGATCTACGTTGATGTTGAAGGCTAAGATCTACATCTATAAATAAAGGACCGAAGCTTCAACGACAATGGATATCAAGGAAATACGAGCTACTTAATTCATAATCATAAGAGCCTTGTGTGAGAAGTAATCGAGTATCGATCGTTGAGTGTGATAACCGCATCCGATTGATAGGGCCATTATTTTCCGTTTACGTTACATCAAATGTTGCTACATTTCGTGTAATATAGATTCTGTTTAGATTGTTAGCAGACAAAGTGTTCTTTAACATATCTAGATAGGTCACCTTTGACGGTGTATTTCATACATTTAGCCATTTTTAAATCTTAAATATTTGGTTTAGATCTTGATTTTTCGTTTATTGAGAAGATTCAAATCATATATCTTTCTCTACTTGGTTTGTATTCATTTTCAACATATAATAAAAAAATATATTCTTTTTATCTATTCAAATATCTCAATATTACACCACATGTCTTTTTTTTTTTTTTTTTTTTTTTTGCACTACCATCTTCTTTAACCCATAAATTTTTTTTTTTTTTTTTTTTTAAATATGTATAGTTTGAAAACTAATGGATGATGGGTATTATGGATTCTTTTTTTCTGTTGTGCCTTGGAAGTATGACTTTCTTATTTCCTTTTCCCTACAATAGATTTTCAACTTTTTCTCATTAAGCAAGCAAAGCGTCTCAAAATATAGATATTTCGTGATGGCAAAATCTTATATGTTTCATATACATCGTAAGTTTACGATATTTCATCTGATACTATGGGTCAAATATTTGTATTCTTGGTTAAATATTTGATATTTTAAGTGTAATTTTTCAATTTCATCAAATTTTTATACTCTTGATCAAGTTTTTAATACTCTCGGTCAAATATAATATCATTTTACTACAAAAAAATACAGATTTAACAAGGGCCACTCATGAGGGTTTAAAATCCCTAGCGAGGCGAGGCGAGGGGACTTTTAACGAGAGAATTAGCGACGGCAGCGGGCCCTCGTTAATTAACGAGGGCCCACACGAGGCAAGAGCCCCTCGCTAACTAACGAGGGCGGAGCCCCTCGGCAACATATAACGAGGGCTAGGGCCCCTCGCCAAGGCCCAAAATATGTTAACGAGGAACGCCTCGCCTCGGCCCCTTATAATTAACGAGGGTGAGGCCCTCGCGAATTAACGAGGGCACGCCCTCGCCTAGGCCCAATTTTTAACAAGGGCAAGACCCCCTCGAGGCCCAAATTTTTAAACTTTTTTTTTTATTTTTTATTATTAAACTTATATGTAAATTTACTTAGTGTTCACAAATGAATTGTAAACTACCACTCATTTTATAACCTAATAACCATGTTTATTATTCATCCCCACTCGATGTGGGATAAAACTTGTAGTGGGTGAGAGTGAGAAACTATTCCTCATTTTATATCTCAATAATTGTGTTCGATTTTCATTCTCATTCGATGTGGGATAAGATTTGTAGTGAGTGAGAGTGAAAACTACTCTTTATTTTATACCCTCAATAACTTTGTAATAATAATAACAATTATAAATATGATAATATATAGTAAATATATAGTTAACAATTTAATTGAATATATATGTGATAATAATAACAATTATAAACATGATAATATATATAGTTGACAATTTAATTGAATATATATGTAATAGTAATAACAATTATAAATATGATAATATATAATATAATTGAATATATATGTGATAATAATAATAATGATAGACATGATAATATATATATATATATATATATATATATATATATATATATATATATATATATAATAACAGACATGATAATTATAATAATTATAATTATAATAATTGAATATATATGTGATAATAATAACAATTATAAAATGATAATATATATAGTGTGATAATAATAATAACAATTATAAATGATAATATATATATATATATATATATATATATAGTGAATATATATGTGATAATAATAATAATAATAACAATTATAAATGATAATATATATATATAGTGAATATATGTATACAATTTAATTGAATATAAATGTGAAAATAATAATAATAATAATTATTATTAACATGATAATATACATATATATATGTTATAATAATAATAACAATAATAAATGATAATATATATATAGTGAATATATAAAATGATAATATATATATATAGTGAATATATAAAATGATAATATACATAGTAAATATAGTATACAACTTAATTGAATATAAATATGATAACAATTTAATTGAATAACAATTATAAATTGAATATGATATAAATATATTTCAAAGCAAAAACATAACGAATGATTAGCTTTGCCCAAACATTAAGGCGACAAGACCTTTATGCATGCCTCCGCAGAGGTTGCGGATCGATCCCTCGCAAGTCACGAAAATGGGGGATTTAAATAGGCTCGGGCGCGGCCAGGGGCCGGCTGATACCCCGGCCGCAATTTATTTTTTTATTAGGTTCAGGCGGGCCGACGGATGAGTTAACGAGGAGGTTTTTAGCGAGGGAAATTTTCCCTCGTTAAAACCCTCGCCAACCCCTTTCCCTCGCCAAAATGAATTTTTTTATAGTGTTTAACCTAATTGTTGATATTCCCGATGAGATTTCTAATACTATTGATCAAATATTTGATATTTTAACTCTTTCAATAGTGATAAGCGTCTCTCACATAATGAGTCAATTGATATATTTTTTTATTTACTATTTTTTATAAGTGCAATATTATCACTTACAATTATATATTAAACATTTTTCACATTTAATTGAGACAATCCATTTCAAATTAATAAAAAAATATGAAGCAAGATTTGATATGATATATGTTTGATTTGGTCATTTAAATTTTTTTCTACCAATTTATGATAAATGTTTATTAACAAAACTTTTTTGAATGAGATCTAGATTCTAGAAGGGATGGTTCATGGCCTTCGGGCCAAAAATTCGTATCATGCTGGAAACCCTAGATCAATGGCGGATCTAGCATAGGACAAGGGTACAGTTTGTACCCTCAAATTAATTTTTTTAGATAAAATAAAAAAATTATTATATACCTCTAATATTTTTAACTCTCACTTATTATTATCTTCTCCCCCAAATTTAAAATCTTGGATCCGCTAGTGCCTAGGATATATTTGTTTTGAGATTTCTTTGATTGGATATTGAACGCAGCTTTAATAGTATAATATTGGACTCCATAAAAAATAGTATAAAGTAATTAATAGTATGATACATTTAAAAAATGTATCTTTAAGAAATTTTTTTCTTTTAGAGTTATCATAATGCATTTGAAGAAATGATAAATATATATATATATATATATATATATATATATATATATATATATATATAATCTATCTATTATACCTCAAGAATAAAAAAGATGGCTGGAAAAAGACAAAATCATAGAAATAAACCTAGGTGCATCTAAAGAGAATGAAATTAGAGATGATAGTTAAGAAAATCAACCGCAAAAATAAAAGAATGGAAGATAAAGTTCAACAAATTAAAATGATCAGTTTTATTATTTATATTCATATTAGATTACTTTTCTGAATTTTAAGTATGTTTTCTATTTATCAATCTATTTTATAAGTTGATTGTTAATAAAATCATGAGCTTTTGACATTTTTACAATTTAATCACAACTGGTTAACTTTTAGCAACATCATATACCGCATTTTTATATTTTACAATTAGATCATTATGCCATTTTGCAATAACATAGTGTTGCATTCAAAATCAGTACTCTTTGAAGGAATTGCAAATTAATAAATTCACTGTCTTTTACTGTTTTTTTTTTTTTTTAATTTTGTTCATGAAATTTTAGTTTTTACAGTATCATGCATAGTCACGTCAATAGTGTGTCATTAAAAATAGCATAGTGATCGAATTGCAAAAACAAAAACAAGTGGTGTATGATTTTTTAGAAAAAGGTAGTGTAAAAACATGAAAAATACCTGATTTTTTTAATTATTCTAATTATTTTTTTATTTATTTACGTATTTCTCTTTTCTTTTAAACTAACTTTTACTTAAAATGTGATATTAGGTTTTTCATTGGCTATCCCCACCTGAATAAAATGGCTAGAGACGAACTTGGCAAAGAGTTGGGATTAGAACAGGTACAAGTTAAATTATGGTTCCAAAACAAGCAAACACAGACAAAAATTTTAAGTTGATTTTGTATACATACTATAATTATATTTTATTGGGAGGAAAAAGGTCTATATGAATACTTTGAACTAATTATTATTTTATTTTTTTGTAGGTAATGCAAGAGAACCAAGAAAAAAGAGAATTGAGAGTCGAGAATAATAGACTTCGCACCGAAAATATAAAATATAAAAAGCTCTGAAAATGCATAAGAATTATATAATACACTATTATGAAATTATATAAATAACTAGCACTTCCTTTGTCCCAGTTTAATTTTCATACTAATCTGACACATGTTTTTAAAAAAAAATGTAATGAGTGGAGTATTGAAATGTAATTTTATACACTTTTATTATTAAAGTAAGGGAGGTAGTTGAATTGAGTGTAAAAAGTAATGGCATATTGTGTAAATATATGAATATTGTGAGGGTGGAGTTTAAGTAAAAGTTTTATTTTTTGGAATGTGAAAACTAATGTGGAACAAACTAAAAAGATTAAGTGTGAAAACTGATGTGGGAAAGAGGGAGTAAAACATACAAATTAGAAAAGAAAGAAACATACAAATTTTGCCGTGAATAATTTTTTGGGATTTAAATCGTTTTCGCCCTCTAACTTTTTACCTTTATTGAAATGGTCCTCGTAATTATTTATTTTATCAATTTAGTCCACTATATTTATATATTTTGCCAATTTAGTCCACATTACCGGAAAACACATTAAACGACGCCGCTTTTGATGACGTGTCCGGCCACCGCTGATGAGCTGGTTTTTTTAATCCACGTGGCCGACGTGGACATTTTCGCCCTCTAACTTTTTATCTTTATTGAAATGATCCTCTATCTTTTTATCTTTATTGAAATGGTCCTCTAATTATGTAATTTATCAATTTAGTCCACTATATTTATTTTGCCAATTTAGTCCACTATATTTACATATTTTGCTAATTTAGTCCAAATTGGCGAAAAATACATTAAACGATGACGCTTTTGATCACGTGTAAATTATCAAAAGCAATTATTACAACAATAAAAAAGTACTCAATTCCATCACCAAGAACAGCCCCATAAAACGAATTCAAAAGAAAAGAAGCTAAAGCACAAATGATTTCATTGATCAAGTTGCACATTTGTGCCAAAATATACATCAAAGTCAATGGTACTTGTTTGCAATGGTATGCCGAGTCAAAATATAATAATTACGCTCACAAAAAGGCAAAAATTACATCATGTCAATCTAAACTTGATCAATGTGAATCACAAAAGAGCAAAAGTATTGCTTCAATCTCAAAAGTCCAAAATACGTTGCTTCAATGTGTTCATGTTGCTTTTCTCTTGCCTTTATTGTCTCGCACTATTTCCTTGGCTAGACAAATCCAAATATTTTTTTCCACCTTCATCAATAACAATTTTTTTCAAGGTAGATGAGCTCATTGTCTGCTTTGCCTCTATTAGTAAAATGTGCATCCGAGAAGGGCGGAGGAGCTCTAAATTGGATCATTGGTTGTAGATTACGTGACCGTCCCACTTGTCCCATTGTCAGGTTGTTGGTGAGGTGTAGGCCCTTGCACAAGTGGTTGGGGAGTCTCAAACCATCTCACCGTAGTTACTTGACTCTCTTGAGTTGCAATTTCAATATCATCACCCACCTCATGTATTTCAACTTCCCGAATGATCTTTGGGGGTGCAAGCCGCCAAATTAAAAATAATTAATCAACAAAAAGATAGTGTTTCCAATATCCTAGCTGCAAGCACCCATATATAAAAAAGTTAATGAACTTACTTCAATAGTGTTTCCAAATTCAACATTTTTAGAAATTTGGACTGTTGGAAAACTACATTTTCCACCTTCATACACCTAAAATAAGCAATAATTATGTGAAATTCAATCTTTTTTTTAAAATCAAATCAAACTGGAAAAAAAAATTGTTATCAAATCAAACCTTTTTCTTTCCTTTTGGCCTCGCATGAAGGTACATTTGTGGTTCCACTTCCACATTCATTCAACTAAAAAAAAACTCTAAATAAATTAACTTTGTAAAGTGTATTAAAACTGGTTTAGTGTATCACTTACCTTTCTCTTTTGTTTTGAAGGAACCCTTGCACTTGCATTTTCTCGTAGATGGCCCTTCCCTTCTACCTGCAACTCAATAAATATAAAAATACATACTTAATAAGGTACTCTAATTAAAATAAACTAAAATTCAATCAAATAGAATGCTAATTACCTTCTGTTTTGAACAAAGGTTGCATTATGACCCTTTGTGCCACACCTCTTGCATGTTACGCTTTTTTTTGTCTTTTCAACCCCGTGCCTTTTTCTCGTTTGCTCTCTTTTTCACCATCTTCTTTTCTTCTTTTTGTCGCAGTCTGCCCTTCTTGGACTTGTTCCCAAAATTGGGGGCGGTGGAGGAATAAACCGATTGTCCCCCATAATTTATCATAGCCGATCCCATAGATTGGATACCTATATGCCTCTTTGTACATTTCAACACCGTAGTATTGATTTACAAAGTCTTCAGTGGTCCAGATTCTCACCAAGTATTGCACAAATGGCATGAGTGCATGGGATACCACCAATTGCCAAGCTCTACAAGTACAACTCCACCGCCGCAAATTCACCGTGTATTGCCCCCATCAAAATCAAAGTCATTAGCCTCATCAAACAAATTTTTTTCACCCTCACTTTCACTTTCACCCTCCCCATCACCCAAATTCCCCATCCCACTTCGTAAAGTTGTAATGTGCTTTTAATTACATTACATGTATCAATTTCAGCCAAATCCTCATCAACATTTAATTCCTCCACATTAGACTCAAATATCTCATCATCATCACTATCATTTATCTCATTTCCTATGACAAAGTCGGAATCTTCAAATGTCTCATAACCAGTGAGTCAATTTCCTCATTTTCCACAACTACTTCATCATTCTTAAGACCTACTTCATCACTTTCAACTTCTAGAAAATCAACATATATATGCAGCCTCCCGAATGCCAAATACCTATATGCCCATGTTGTAACATCACCGTCATCAATTAATAATTTATAAGTATTATCCCTCAACCTTAAATAATACATTTTTCCCCACTACCTTTAACATTAGCCGTCTTACAATATTCATCTAGCTCACCGAAATTGAGTTTATCAAATTAACCTACCAAAAAGAAGTGAATCACCCCCAACATACTCATCCATATGCATATTATTTACTGCTCCAAATTTTTAAATGAACCCCCAAAATATAAGGTCGACTAAAGTATTTGCTTTTGGGTCTGTAAAAAAGAAACACAACAAAAGGAGTATTTTTAGAACACATACCAACAACAAAGAGACAAATACGTAACAACAATAATAAAGTAATACCAACAAAGACATATATTAAAAAGCATAAAAGCATCGTCCACCCCCCAACTTGGTCACAAAAACACAATACACCATACAAATAAATAAATCATGGACTTCCCCAGGCACCCACCACGAATCGGACAAAACTAAAACTAATACTCATACAATAAAGTAATACTAATCAATAAAGCAGATGGTCGCGTCTTAAAAATTACATTCACGCCCAAAACATATTGAAATGAAAATGAAACTCACCATATGATGGGGTGACCACTTCTTCTGTCTTTGCGACGCACAAATACCATCGTCAATCTTCCAACAATGTTCGCTTCGGTGGTTTTGGGGTGAAATTAATTTTTGGGGTTGAATCGACGATCTAGGGTTCAAGAGTTTGAGAGATTTGAGATTTGAGATTTGAGACAGGTTTTACGCTTTTAGGGTTTTAATTTTTCCCTTTAATGTTTTTTTAAATTTGTTAATGAATAATAATTTAATTTAATAAAAATAAATTTAATGAGTTGGCAAAAATGTCAAGAATTTAATAAAACACGTCAGCAATTTTTTTAGGAGTCGGCATGAGTTGGCAAAAACCGATGACATGTGCGACGCGCGTGACCTAAACGACGCCGTTTTGTGTCATTTTCCGACGTATGGGACGAAATTGGATGAATTTGAATTGTTATAGGACTATATCGTAAAAGCAAAAAGATATGGGACGAAATCAATAAAGTTGAAAAGTTATGGGACTAAATTGGTGTTAATCCCATAATTTTTATGGAAAAAGACTAGCGCAGAGAGGGAAATTTCATTATAGTCGATATTGTATAATAGAGTTGCAAACTTACATATATGTCATATTTCTCCCAAAATAAGTCTTCATTATTCATCAATTAAGCAGGGTTTATACCCAGACCCTTTTGTGTCCGTTCAAATGGATATGAGTTTCCTTCAACAAATTTAATATAAAGAAACTGACGAGCAATTTTTGAAAATATTGTGGGATTTTAGAAGTGTTAATGCATGAATAAATTAAGGCAAACTCTTGTGTGAAGAAGTTTCATACCATTAAACTTATTTTACTTGTTTTGATTCGCATTTTGTAGGTAAGGGTCAATGGGTCGTTTATGGTCGGAGTTTAATGTGCAGGAAAATGGGTCAAATATAAGTTTAATATTATGAAACTTGTTTATAGGACACCCACTCATAAATTAATTTTAGGGATCAAAAGTTTTAAAATAACAGAAAAATAATTCTTTAAATTTAAATATATATATATATATATATATATATATATATATATATATATTCCTTTGTTGATGCTCTTTAATAATGATATTCATATAACCAAGGGGCTTAGCCCACTTGGCCACCGGGCTCCTCACTTAAGTGGGAGACTGTTCGATTCCCTTTGGGAACGAATTGGAGTGGGAGGTATAAGGAGGACTTGGAGTATTTGAATTGTAAGGAGACTTGGTGAACTAACTTCTAACCACTAACAACTAACATTTACCGATAAAAAAAAAAATAATGATATTCATATTTTTATCTTTTTCATGATGTAGTTTGATCGTATCGTGGCAATAACAAACTTCACTATTACTTCCTCTTCTTCGAAAGACGAAAAGAAAGGTGAGTGATTTTGAACCCCAAACGAGCAATTCATGCATGATCTTTGCGTGAGTCTCTCTCTCTCTCAACTTATTAATTAGTAAATACTACATCCGTCTCATATTCATTTGACATTCGTGTTTGACACAGGTTTTAAAATAAGAGTTGTTTAATAATATAAGTTGTTTTTTATGTGGGTAGAGTAGTCTTTTCAACTTTAATAAAAGAGTTATTTAATAGTATTAAATTGAGTTAGGGTGGAAAAAATAGTGGCATATGATATAATATTGAGATTTAAATTATTTTCGTCCTCTAACTTTTACCATTATTGAAATGGTCCTCTAATAATCTATTTTATCAATTTAGTCAATGTTTATATATTTTGCCAATTTAGTCCAAAGTAGCGGAAAACACATTAAACGATGACGTTTTGATCACGTGTCCATCACGTGCGACCAGATTCGGCGATCGTTGATGAGTTGACATTTTTTATCCACATGGCTCTGAAGTTGCATTTTTTTGGCAATAAAAAAATTCAAAAATTGCCAAAAATTTTATTTTTTTATTTTATATTTTTAATTTTTTTATTGCCAAAAATAGCCACGCCAGCGCCATGTGGATAAAATCAACTCATCAACGATCGCCAAAATTTGATCGCACGTGATCAAAATATCGTTGTTTAATGTATTTTCCGGCTAATTTGGACTAAATTGACTAAATATGTAAATGTAGTGGACTAAATTGATAAAGTAGATAATTAGATGACCATTTCAATAATGGTAAAAAGTTAGAGGATGAAAACGATTTAAATCTCGTGTAATATTATAGTGTGCTTGGGGTGGATAGATAAAAGTGAAAAAGTTGTTTTATTATCATTTAAGAAAATGATGCGGCGAGTACAAGATCGACTTTTTTGGCAAATATCATAATGAGTATAAGACGGAGAGAGTATTATAATATGATGATTTGGAACATTGAAATTGTGTTATATTCATAATCAAATGATCTAATATGACTAGCAAGCGATTTTTTCTCTTAGCACATCAATTCTTGAACTATATATTCTTAAATTTTGAAGTGTTGAGAGTTTTTAGAGTGAATGAAGGAGTTTATGTTTTTATTGGGGTGCAAGTGACAGTTATTGTCTATTAGAATTGGTCTTGTGTGAACCAATTTAAACATGAAACTGGTTTACAACTAATACATTAGAGTAAAAATAACTAATATTCTCTAACGAAACAAATGAAACAATTTATAACATTTAAAACTAATATCTTATAGTATAAACAACTACTCCTTCCGTCCACTAAAAGTATGTTCGTTTGATTTTGACAGGTTTTAAAAAAACATAGATAAAGTAGATAAAATAAAGGTATTTTAAGATATTGTGTGGTTCATTTATGAGTTAAGTGATTGTTTATGAGTATAGCATGTAAAAAAATGAAGTAATGATTGAATGGTGAAACAAAACAAATCGTTAAAAAAATCAATGTGAGCATATTTTTGGTGGACAAAGGGAGTAATACATTTTAACAAAACAACTAATATCCTTGAAACCAGTGAAACTTGTTCACACAATACTTTGTCTTTTGGTAACCATCTTGAAAAATTTACCTGTTTATGCAATTTGGTGTGTTAACTTGGGTGATACCTAAGTTTGCTTAATTTTGCAGTCTAAATTAAATCACAATATTACATTAACTTAGGTATGGGTTGGATTTTTAGTATAATCAAATTGGTAAAATAGAAAATTTTGGTAAGTAAAATATTTTTTTATCTTTATAGCTATGTTAATCGGACCCGGCCCCCTAACCATAATTTCTGCTCCGTCACTGTCTTTAATTATATCTTGGGTTTCTTATGTTGTTTTTCTTATGTTGTTTTGTCTTCATGGGTGTTGCTTTTGTTGCAGGTGGGTTCTGAGTATAGTTATGGAAAAAGAGCAATGAAGTAGAGGAAAATTATTGTTGTTTTCAATTCATTTTTATATTACATGGATGTATGATTCTGAATATATTTTGATTCACCTCCAGTGTTGTCATGGCGATGATATTGATTGCTTAGACGAATTGGGATTGGAAAATGTTCAGCCGATTTGAATTCTTATTTTCTGCTAAATTTGATGGTATGTTTGCAGATAATTGCAATGTTCTTATTTGAACTGAGAAATTTACAATTTGAGGTTATACTGTCGTAATATTTTTGATGGTACGATCTTATAAAAACTCCGCCAAAATTTTGATTGAAATTTGTGATCACAATCGTTGGGATGGTGGGACAAGATGCTGGATTTGACAACAATTGATAGGTTTATGGAACTCTACTTTTATTTCATATAGAGGTTCTCTTCTTTCTTTAATTAGGGGTAGGGGTGGTTCGGTACGGTATACCGAAATATTGTTCCATATCGTATACCGTACTCAAAAATTTCAATTTGTAAATGTTGGTCCCGAGATTGAGTGATTAAAACAAGCTTAGAACGCCTTCCAAAGATAATCTAGAAGGGGTTGAATAGATTATCTAAATCTTTTCCAAAGATCGATTATCTATTCAAGATAGCAAAGTGAACAAATGGAAACAATTTTAGACTCAATCTTTTTAGGATCAAAAACAATCTGAATTAAATTTGAAATTAATTTGCTTGAGTAATTGATTATCAACAAACAAGTAAAACCAGGAAGTAAAGAACACGACGGATTTATAGTGGTTCGGATCTAACCGATCCTACATCCACTCTCCTTCTTCAACTTGATGAAGGGTCTCGACTCACTTACTTTCTTACTTACTTACTTACCGAAAGTACAAATACAATGATGTGAAGATCCTTCTCTTCAAGCTATCTTCAAGCTATCAAACTATCTAGAAAACTAGTAAGATACAAAGGCAGAAGTTTGAAGATATACAAGAGTGTTCTATAAACACTTAGAAACTTATAAAAACTCTTTGAAAACTTGTGAGTGCTTGTGAAATCGTGAATATTGTATTATGAATGCTAAGAGTTCTTTTCGAATTGTGATTACTTCTATTTATAAGCACTGTGAGACGGTTAGTTTGTTGTAACAAACTAAAACCGTTCAACAAACTTATTCTTGAAAACCGTCTTGACTTCAATCGATCTTCGAGCTAGTCGTCTGCTGCCGACTTGGTGAAGACTCGCCTTTCTTATTCTACTCGGCTGGTCTCGACCTCGTCTTGAGCTCTTCATTATTTGCTCCAGCAGAGACCTCCTTAAGATCGTCTTCGCATGACCTCCTCTTTCTAGACTTCACCGACTACACTAGCTCTACCTAGTCCGATCACCTAGCACTAGTGTTCATTACATCGCTGTTCTATATATACTCGGATGGTCATCTTATTTACACGAGCTCATCCTAATCTATATACTTTAACTCATCAAAACTACTTCGATCTATCAATTTTTCTCTTTTTGATGATGTTAAAACTACAAGAAAAAAATAAGCTCACAGTGGTGTTAGTCAAGATTATTCAAGATAATCGAGATAAGCATATTTAAGCACATAAGCACCTTATTTCGTATATGTTCACACAAGAGCACTTAATTCACACGTAGAAAAATTTTAAAGTTTAAGAAAAGTTTAAGTCTTTAAAGACTATATCGGATGATTAGTACTTAGAAAAATTTAAGTCTTAGGACTTAGAAACTTTTAGAAAAATTTTAATCTCTCGGATGATTAACACTTAGAAAATTTTTTAAGTTTTCTTAGAAAGCGATAAAGAAACTTAAAACATAAGACAATAGTTCGAGATAGGTCTCAAATTTTCCATTCGGATGAAGCATGATTACAATTTACGAGATGGATCGAGATAAGATGTAAAGAAAAGGAAAATGAAGCTTATCTAGTTTGTCCACCTATCCTTCTCTGGGAGCCGCATCTAGTCTAAGATTTTGTTCCTCGGCTATGCAATGTCCTTTGGATCACCAACTTCATCCGATTCGGACCGTAATTGATAGTTGATCGATCCGATCTTTGTCGATCGAGCCGTCGTCGGTGACCTTGGGGAATGGTTGAGAAGGCCGAGCTACCAGTGCTACATTGTACCATTCATCTCCTTCGTGATAAACTTGGTAAAGCTCGGGTTTTCTTTCTCCATCCAGTCATGCCAGCTATTGTTTCATCTTCGGATGAGGTACCGACTCCTTTGCGGATGTACGGAAGAACGTCCACTTCGCTTCATACTTCATGTACTCTCCGGCCCGGGAAGGATATGCAATCATCTTAGGTGGAGCATCGATCGTCTTTGAGGCCGTATCCGAGGCCTTATCGGCTTCTCCAAGTGGGCCCCAAGCTGCTGCTGGAATAACCCATCTTTTAGAAACACGATCAAAAATCCTACCCGCCTCCTTAGCCGACTTGATTTTCCTTCTCGCCTCTCTACGGTCGTAGAAGAACTTTTTCGCCTTTATCCTTCCTCGTCCCTTTCTTCCTCAATGCGGATCTGCTCGGCTGATTTCTCTAAGGGTCTCTTGCTAGCAACTTTTGACATTAAGCTCTGCTGACCGGAAATGAGACTAGCTCAAGACCCTTGCCTTTTTCTTTTTCTTTCTCAACTTGACTTTGGCCTTTGTTTCCTCCTTTCTCTCCCTTATCTTGGCCATAAGCTTCTCTAACTTCGTATCCGCCTCCCTTTTTCTCGCTAGCTCATCTGTCCCGATCGCTTCCTCGATCTCGCTCTACACGCATCCTTAGGGCGCGAGCTCATCCGACCGATTCTTGGGCCGAGAGCTTGATGAGATTAAGATCAGCTTGGACCACGATCAAATCTTCTCCTTTTTAACATCATCAAGTAGCACTTGAAGTTGCTCCTTGACGACGGTAAAGTAGGTGGAAGCCGAGGTCCGGTTCCTCAAGATTTCATCAGCCAAGATTTGATTATCTCTGTCCTTACTTGCACCTTCAGCTCATCTACCTCCTTCTTCACCTCGGCTACCTCCTCCTTGACAGAGTTTAATGTATTCAGAAATTTTAGCTAAGGAATTTACCTCAAATGTCTTGAGCATGTCCTCCATCGTGACACTCATTAAGTCCACGATATCGGCTGCTTTTTACCTGAGCATCGGCAAATCTCTCCTCCATTCTCGTCTCCATCTGGCCGAGAATAGAGAAGGTAGAACCTGGGCTCTTTGGGTTGGACATCGGGGAGCCACCGGGCACGAGTCGGCTTCGATGTGGTCAAGGAGCCGCTCTTCTAAAAGTATAGATGTGATAGACGCAATTCCAACGAGACTTCAAGACTATTCTCTCCCGATTCAGCAGATTGTCCCATCCAACTTCCTCGACAACAAATTCGGCTCTTCTAGATCGCTGGCCCTCGGGTGATGAACTAGCTAAATTTCTACGTATTCCTTCATTACTTCAAGATTATCTGGAGTTCAGAATAAGCTCACCACCTTCTCTTTCCATCTGCTCCTAGGGAAAGCTCGAAATCGCCCATCGTGCCATCGGCATTGGGGTATGGATTTGACTAATTTGGGGAGAGAGAGAGAGGGGTATTTTAAGGAGATGAAGTCTAGGAAGTCGTTGGTTTGTAAAGAAGGTTGAGGGATGATTTCGGGAAGGGGTTGATCTGGGATTGTTTGGGTAGATGAGGTTGGTTGGGTGGGGGTTATTTCTGGAGGTGGGGTTTGAATTTGGACAACGGTAGGAGTAGGTCGCTCAAGAGGCTCCGAGGTACCAGCCATGGATACCTCTTCATCGCCTAATGATTGCGGTAATCGGGTAAGCGATTTTAAGACAACCAAGTATATCGAACCTAAGGGAAAAAGTATGGCCATGAGTCCCTAGAAATGCAAGTTCTCTATGACTATTGTTGCAAATGTGCTTTTGGCTCTAAAAACTCACTACAAAGCTAGAATGAAAATCAAACAACAAGCAAGCAATTAATCAAACACTTGGTATGCTAGAACAAGTAACAAAGGTCAATTGGGGATTGGGGTGCTAGGGATAATCTCCATCAAGGAATCAATGATCAACAAGCTATGATTGAATCAAATTGCTAATCAACTAAGATAGAAAGCATAGAACCATCATGCAATTAAGTCTCCATTAATCACACAATGCCTAATGTGAGTATCCTTAGTGCAACTAATCTCTTAATTAAGAAGCACCCAATTCATACAATCATACACAATTATAACCCGATTAATCCCTAATCACGTTAGCTCAACTCTCGCTTATTGCTAGGGTGATCAAAATATTAATCTAAAGAGATAAAAATGCATGAAGCATAATTTGAATCACAATTAGGGAACAAACTATCTCAATTGATCATCAATCATCAACAATCATAGACAATCAAATCATCCTCAATTTCAATTATTCCAAGCACAAGAGTATTAGCCCATGGAGCAAAGTGCAAAATCCATGGGTACAAAATCTAATTGCAAAATCAAATGGCTAATCACAACAATTAATTAATTGAAATGAGAAAAGAGGAAGAACATCACCAATTGAATTAAAATGATCAATAATAGGAATGCTTGAATCTTCAATGAAATCTTCAATTACAAACTCTTCTCCACTTGAATTACAACTTGGAATGGAAAAACTAATGGATTAAAAGCTAATCTAAGGTACAATTGATCAAAATTTATCTAAAACTAACAATCTAATCACCCTACAATGAGAATTAAGCTATGGAACTGGAAAATCGCCTCAAAACCGCTAATAACTACTATGGGGAAGGTTATGCTCTGTTTCCGCTCAAATGGGTTTAAAACCCAAAATTTTGAATTTCGCACCCTCGACTCGAGGTTGGGGCCCTCGAGTCGAGGCTCTTGATGTCGCATCCACGCTTTTCAAAAATAACTCCAGCCTCGACTTGAGCTTGAGCCCCTCGAGTCGAGCTTGCCGCTTTGCCCGATCCTCACCTCGAGGCTCAGCCCTCGAATCGAGCTTCCTTCAATTTTTGAAATTCTAACTCTCTTTGCGGCACCCTCGGGTCGAGGTCCTGGCCCTCGACCGGAGGTCGAGTCCAGGAATTTTCTCGACCCGACTTCCACCTTCGACCCCATTTTCATCCGGTTCGTTCGTCTCTTCGCCGTATGAATGCCGGTACTCTCGGTTTGGTCAAATTCCACCGATTTACTCAAAACAGACGAAAAATATCAAAAATCCATCAAGTAATACTTTTCAAGCAAAGTAGTGATACTCTACACATTTAGGCACAAAATCTAACACTTTTCACCACTTTTTGCACTAAAATACCCCCTCACATCATGCATCAATTCACTCCAATCACCTAAGTGGGTGATTGCGGTAATCTGTAAGCGAGTTTAAGACAACCAAGTATATCGAACCTGTGGGAAAAAGTATGGCTGTGAGTCCCTAGAAATACAAGTTCTCTATAACTATTGTTGCAAATGCGGTTTTTGCTCCATGGGCTAATACTCTTGTGCTTGTGATAATTGAAATTGAGGATGATTTGATTGTCATATGCTATGATTGTTGATGATTGTTGATCAATTGAGATAGCTTGTTCCCTAATTGTGATTCAAATTGTGCTTCATGCATTTTTATCTCTTTAGATTAATGTTTGATCACCCTAGCAATAGGCGAGAGTTGAGCTAACGTGATCCGGGATTAATTGGGTTATAATTGTGTATGATTGTATGAATTGAGTGCTTCTTAATTGAGAGATTAGTTGCACTAAGGATACTCACATTAGGCATTATGTGATTAATAGAGACTTAATTGCATGATGGTTTTATGCTTTCTATCTTAGTTGATTAGCAATTTGATTCAATCATAGCTTGTTGATTATTGATTCCTTGATGGAGATTATCCCTAGCACCCCAATCCCTAATTGATCTTTGATATTTGTTCTAGCATACCAAGTGTTTGATTAATTGCTTGCTTAGTTGTTTGATTTTAATTCTTGTATTTTGTATTGAGTTTTTAGAGCCAAAATCGCATTTACAACAATAGTCATAGAGAACTTATATTTCTAGGGACTCACGGCCATACTTTTTTCCTTGGGTTCGATATACTTGGTTGTCTTAAACTCGCTTACCCGACACGCAATCACCCACTTAGGTGGTTGGAGTGAATTGATGCATGATGTGAGGGGGTATTTTAGTGCAAAAAGTGGTGAAAAGTGTTAGATTTTGTGTCTAAATGTGTAGAGTATCACTACTTTGCTTTAAAAGTATTACTTGATGGATTTTTGATGTTTTTCATCCCATTTTCAGGTAAATCGGTGGAATTTGACCAAACCGAGAGTATCGGCATTCATACGGCGAAGAGACGAATGAGATGGGCTAAAACGGGGTTGGAGGTGGAAGTCGGGTCGAGAAAATTCCTGGACTCGACCTCCGGTCGAGGGCCGAGACCTCGACCCGAGGGTGCCGCAAGGAGTTAGAATTTCAAAAATTCAAGGAAGCTCGACTCGAGGACTCGAGCCTCGAGTCGAGGATCAGTGGCAAAACGGCAAGTTCGACTCGAGGGCTGAAGCTCGAGTTGAGGCTGGAGTTATTTTTTAAAAGCGTGGATGCGACATCAAGAGCCTCGACTGAGGGCCCCAACCTCGAGTCGAGGTTGATTGGAGTGAATTGATGCATGTTTTGAGGGTATTTTAGTACAAAAAGTGATCAAAAGTGTTAGATTTTGTGCCTAAATGTGTAGAGTATCACTACTTTGCCTAAAAAGTATTACATGATAGATTTTGATGTTTTTCATCCCGTTTTCGAGGTAAATCGGTGGAATTTGGCCAAACCGAGAGTACCGATATTCATAGGAGTGAAGAGGCGATCGAGACGGGTGAAAACGGGGTTAGAGGCAAAGTTCGGATTGAGAAAATTCTCTCGACTCGACCTCCGGTCGAGGGCCTGGGCCTCGACCCGAGGGTGCCGGCTAGATGGAGAAATTCAAATTTTTGGAGCAAGCTCGACCCGAGGCTCAGCCCTCGGGTCGAGGATCGGGGGCAAAGGATGCAAGCTCGAGTCGAGGGCTGGAGCTCGACTCGAGGCTGGAGTAAAATTTGAAAAGCGCATTCGCGACTTCACAAGCCTCGACTCGAGGGCCCCAATCTCGAGTCGAGGGTGCAAAAATTTCAAAATTTGTAATTTAAGCATATTTGGCGAATTTCCAATTCCATAGCTTAATTCTCATTGTAGTTTGATTAGATTGTTAGATTTAGATAGAATTTAACCATTTGTACCCTAGATTAGCATTTGATCCATTAGTTTTTCATTTCCAAGTTGTAATTCAAATGGAGGAGAGATTGTATTTGAAGATTACATTGAATATTCAAGCATTCTTATTAGAGTTCATTTTATTCCAATTGGTGATGTTCTTCCACTTTACTTCTTTCAATTCCTTAATTGTTGTAATTAGCTTTTTAATTGTGTAATTAGATTTTCTACCCATGGGTTTTGCTCTTTGCACCATGGACTAATACTCTTGTGCTTGGGATAATTGAAATTGAGGATGATTTGATTGTCATATGCTATGATTGTTGATGATTGTTGATCAATTGAGATAGCTTGTTCCCTAATTGTAATTCAAATTGTGCTTCATGCATTTTTATCTCTTTAGATTAATGTTTGATCACCCTAGCAATAGGCAAGAGTTGAGCTAACGTGATCCGGGATTAATCGGGTTATAATTGTGTATGATTGTATGAATTGGGTGCTTCTTAATTGAGAGATTAGTTGCACTAAGGATACCGACATTAGGCATTGTGTGATTAATGGAAGCTTAATTGCATGATGGTTTTATGCTTTCTATCTTAGTTGATTAGCAATTTGATTCAATCATAGCTTGTTGATCATTGATTCCTTGATGGATATTATCCCTAGCACCCAAATCCCCCATTAATCTTAGTTACTTGTTCTAGCATTCAAGGTGTTCGATTAATTGCTTGCTAGTTGTTTGATTTTTAATTCTAGCATTTGTATTGAGTTTTTAGAGCTGAACCGCATTGCAACAATAGTCATAGAGAACTTGTATTCCTAGGGCCTTATTGCATACTTTTTCCCTTGGGTTCGGTATGCTTGGTTGTCTTAAAATCGCTTGCCCGATATACCGCAATGAAAATGGCGTCGTTGCCGGGATTAGTTTTTGTGCCTAAAGTGAGACTTAGGAATTTGTTGGACGTGGCTACTTGTTGCTTTGTGTTTTTGTTTGTTTTATTATTTTTGTTTGAATTTGATACTTGCTATCTGGTGTAGATGGATGGATATGACTCATACGCATGGAATCAAGATTATTATCAAGATAGTATGGTTTATCCTCCACACTACGAAGGATTTGGCTACGATAATTGGAGGAACTTTGAGGATAATTATCTAATGCAAGAAGTTCCCTCCGATTATCAAGATTGGAGATGTGATGAAGTTTCTCCCGCACCTCAAGAGCTATTCCCGTATTATGAGCATTATGATCAAACATTCGATCCATGGGGTGGATTTAAGTTTCAAGGAGCATCGGAATGAGATTTTTATGATGATGGGAGAAGCTTTGAGTATGACTATCAAATGCCACAAGCTTCCTCTCAATATGAAGAATGGAGAATCCATGATGTGAGAGCTATCTTAAAGGAGATGCTTGAAATGTTGTTGAAGAGAATTGAGGAAAATGACCCTAGATGTGAAGAAATATTTCTCTTGTATGAGAACATCTATGAGACCAAAACAATGGTTGATGCAATGATAGATGGGAACATGGAGATCACCGAAGCTCAATTCAATGTCTTAAGAAGTCAACTCAAATATTTTCTAATCCAAGTAAAGAACATAACCATCATGGAGAATCGCTAAGAAGAAAGGGAGGAAGAAAACAAAAGTGAAGATGATGAAGACAAGGGTCCAAGCAAGAAGGATGAAATAGAAAATTTCCTTGACAAAAGTGATGAAGGGGAACGTCCATTGATGGACATGAGCAACAATGAACAAGAAAATTTAGAAGCATCGAATGAAGCATTGAAGAATGAAATGAGCATTTCTATACCTTCAAACTCTTCAATTTGTACTTTAATCGAGATTGATGCTTTAATGATTTTATTTTACCCCTTGTGAACTTTGATTATAGGAAAGAATTAATGAAGTACTTGAGCATCCTTAGAAAAAAGGAATGGAAAAGGATGATGGTGAGAGAGCAAGGGGGACAACCATTGACAATATGCATATATATGTGTGGTTGGCCTACCAATGATGAGAACCTCCAAGATTTCAAGCTCAAAGATTGAAGTATTGTGGCAAGGAGGACCGATATCCTTGGCCATTTCGATGAAGAGAGTTTGAAATGAATGAATAAGTCTGGCAAATGACAATAAAAATAGCGTTTGATGGGAGACAACCCATCTTCTTTTGTTGCTTTTGTGTGCTTTTTGTATTTTTGTTGTTTTTGTATTTGTGTTGTTTTGGAGAATTGGCTTGGAAATTTATTTGATGATGCTTAGGAGGTTGTGATGTATATTGCTATGGGATGATTGAGCTTATTTGATACCTTTGCGAGTTGCATGTCATTTAATCATTCTTTTGCCAAACTTTGAATTTCATGCTAAAATTTAAGTTTGGGGGTGATTATTGATTTTATTGGTTAACTTGCAACTTGTCTTGGTAAGGATGTAATAGTTTTGTGCTCAATTGTAGGTGCACTTGCTAGATGAATTGGAAAGCGATTGGAATTGCAAGGAAATGCAAGATCAAGAAGGAAAGTGCATAAAGCATGATGAGCCCTACATGCTCGAAGGAAGATGGAGTTTAAAGGCTTTATGGTACAACACTTCCTTTCAAACTTAGACTTGTCTAAGTTTGGGGGAGGTGTTTTTCTTTCTTTGCCTATCTTTTGTGCTCTTATATGATTTTGGGGTTTGTTGAGCTTAATGTTTATGGATATGATGATGATGCTATAATTGTGTCTTGGATTTCTTGCATGGATTTTTGGATTGATTTGCATTGAGCTTAATTATGGATTTATTGCATATATCCTTGAGTTATCATTATTTACATAGTGAGTGTGCTTGAGATTATATACATGTGCACTTGTGCTTGACTTGCAAGATATATTGAATTTTGATTTGATCATGAGTTGATATGTAGCTTGAAGCTAGCATGATTGATAATTGTGTGATGATGAATGTGATTGAGGATGCTTGATTCATTGCTCAATTTTAAGCCCGTGAGCTTTTGTGCCTTTATAATCGTACATCTTATACGGTTGAGTTAATTTTTTTGTGAGTGCATCATTCATGGATTTGTATGCTAGAATTTGCCTTGGAACTTGTTTAAATTGATCTTTGTGAGATGTCATGAACATGATAAGAGACCATGTTTGATATGATAAGTCATTTAGCCAAATTTTTTCCCTACCAAAAACATTTGATTTCCTTAGTGAGCCATTTTAAGCCTAGTATCCTTATTCTTTGGCAAGCCAAGTGAAATTGAAGTCATTTGCCTATTTTTATGAGCCTTATTGTCCTATTCTTAGTAGAGCTTGATTGTTGGCTAATAGATGGTGCATTGCTTGTAAAGTATGGTGAAAAGTTGATGTGCTAAGTTGATTGAAAAGAAGGAAGGTTGAGATGAAAAAATTGATTTGTGAAAAAATTGTGAATATGAAAAGAAGAAAAATTCAATTATGACCTTAAAAGAAAGAAAGTTCAAAAGAATGGTTGTATTTGAACTATGAAAAGCATGAGAAAGAATGTTAATGGATAAAGAATTGAAATGAAGTGTAGTGAAGTGTTTAACTATCATTCAAGTTCTCTACTATGTTAGTCACTCTTACCTAAATTTATCTACTCATTCCAAAGAGCCTACATTACAACCTTGATGAAAGACCTCTTTGATTCTTGATTGAACACAAAAGATAGTGATTTGGATTGAGCTATTTGGCAAGCTTATGGTGTGCAAGTTTGTGAATTTGATGATTGAGTGCATTTTACCTTGATACACTTGAGAGACGAGAGAAACACTCCATGGAAGGAGCAATATTTTGAGTATTTGATGTTGCATTTGTTTGAACATGATTCATCTTGATTGCTAGTTGAGAGTTTGCATAGATACTTAAGATCATTGATGAGTTCGATTGTCTTATTTTTCTTCTATAGTGCCATTAGACATAGTTACAATCAATTCACTCTTTTGTGCATAATCATCCATACACAATGAGCTCAACACATCCAAATCCATCACAATCATCCATTCCAATCATCAAGTACAAGTACCCAAATCCATAAAACGTCAAACCATTAAGTACATCCCAAGCAACCACAATCAATTCAATACAAATCAATCACCAAGAGGAAATAACTAAGAGAGCTAAATAGACAAGAGGAGAGGGATAAGGAAATAGGGTGAATCGCCCTAATCATTAGTCGGAGGCGGTGGAGGAGGATAGTGGCCCGGGCCCAAGTTCCATGAGCTCATATCTTTGGAGGAGAGAGCACATGTCCCGCTTTGGTTCTTCGGTACTCTTTTTGCATCCTCCGAGTCTCCTCATTGAATCTACGGGACTCCTCCATGACTCAAAGCACTCGTCTGTCGCGTGAGGCACTCGAGCCGCATCCTCTCGACTATCGCCCCACATCTCTTCCGTGAGTGTCCACTGCTTCTGCGACGAGCTCCCACCTCATACTTCCCGCTCCTCATCCCGCCGGTATTAGTTGATCTCCGGCATATACTCCTCGTCTTCCTCCATCCTAACCGGCTCCTCAACCGGCTCATCCTCGGCATCCTCTTCCTCTTCATTCTCCTCATCTCGCAACCTCTCGCCTCTTCCTCGAGATCCGGATCCTCCTGCTTTGCTCTTCCTCCTCCTCATCATCATCACGAGAGATTCACTATATGCTCTCGAGTGTAAGCATCTATCGCCTCCGTGTGCCGCTTAGACCACATCGGAAGGTTGATCATTACCCGACTCGCGGCTCCAAACACCGTAGTCAACCTCTTATTAGGAAGAGGGAATCGGCCTCCGAGGTGTCTTCTGAAACACCAAGTCCTCCCGATGAGGTCTAAAATCTTCATCCGCCTCATCGTATCGGTAGTCAAGTCGGGCCCCTCCAGCGCTCTCATGTTGTGTGTCGGAATACCGAAGTGCTCGGCAATCGAGTAATCAAACCTCCAAATTGTATCTTCACGAACCGGTGCTATTCACCCTCTCAAACAAATAGCATAGATAAGCGGCGCGTTGAATCGACCCGTGGAAGAAGCACCACATCACATATAACTCCTCGTAAACAACTGCTCCTCCCTCGAACGGGCAAAGATAGTGCCGGAAAGGATCTTCTCTAGATATCTCATAACAGGGTTGCGGATCCGGTACTCTTAGACTTCCCGGGGTGAAGCATGCTGCTCCGGTGCCCCGAGTCCGATATCCGTCTCCAGAATTTCTTGGCATTATACTCCCATCTCATGTTTAGTAAATGAGTCGTCCGGATCGGTAGGTGCACCCAATATCTCATTGATCTCGTTCACGGACAATGTATACTCGTTCCCTACCAACTCAAAGGTGATAGCTCTCGAAAACTTCGCCTTCCTAGCCTTGTCGAAGGTCACGGTGCATAGAAACTCCGAGTAAGCCCCAAATAGGTCCGTTGCCTCTTAGCCAAAAATCCGAGACATGCCAACCTCGATCAAAAAGTTGGGGGATATCATCCTCAATCCCCATCGAGACCATACGGTCATGGTCTACAAGGCGGGTCTTCCACGACCTTGATATAAAACTCAAAGATACGTAATGAAGTGCTTCCTCCATTTGTAGTCATCCCAAAGAATACCCAATCGAGCCGACATCTTATTAGCGAATCTCACGGCTCTCTCTCTCTTACGGAAGTCCTCATCCGAGTAATCATGGCCATCGGCTCCTCGAAACATCTTCCTACAAAATTCCCAAGGCAAAAATTTAGCACATAATAGTAGCAATACAAGCAACATATGATCGCAACAAAAGCATGAACGAGACAATCATCACAACTCCAATCACCAATAATTCCCAAGTGAATAATCAACTATCCTAAATAATTTGGTCAAAATCTCAACACAACAATTAGGCAATAGAAGTGCTCAATAAATCCACACAAATATCTGCATACTCAATAGAATGGCCACAACAATCAATATCAACAATGAAGCTCACAAAAACTATGCAATGAAGCTCACAAAATTATCCAAAAAATAATATGCCATCTAATCGAGTAATTAATCAAGAATAATCGACGAATCATGCACTCCTATCATCAACTATACCAAACTTGACCAAATAAACCACATGTATTCACTAGGAATTCCCAAGCAATTATGCAAAACTCATCCCCATGGCCAAAAATTCACAAAGGCATAAGCAACATATCTCCAACACCTCCCCCTTCATATTGCTCCAATTTTCTTTTATAAATGCAAAAGAGAAACCATCCGGTCCGGGGCTTTTATTCGAGTCACACCCCCACACCGCTTTCTTGATTTTGTCTTCCGTGAATTTGGCTTTGAGAAATTTAGATTCCACAGCTTGTAACTTTCTTACAAAAATATCTGGGGAAGCTGAGGCTGACATAAGGTTCTGACTTTGAACTAATTTTGGAAGTGAGATGTTGCTGCTTGTTTAATTTCCTCTGCTTTATCAATCCATCTGTTGTTAACCAGGATCCCTTCCATTCCACGGAGCTTCGTCTTCTTATTGATCCAAAAATGATAAAATCTTGAGTTGACATCTCACTCATTGAGCCATTTCAGTCGTGCCTTTTGAGCCAGCAAACTATCCCTCTATATCATTGTTCTTGTTAGCTCCACCGAACATTTATTTCTTTGAATTACCTCATCTTCCTCGAGCCTGAAAACATCATCAATCCGATCCAGAGATTCAACTTCCCTTTTTTAGCATCTAGCTGCTCCTCTATGATGCCGAAAACTGACTTATTCCACTCCTTGAGGTCTGCCTTCATTAGCTTCAATTTTTCTTTCAATCTGAAACCTGCCCAATCATTAACCTTATATTCATTCCATCTTGTCTTGATAAATTCTTTGAAATCGGGATGGGATATCCAGTTGTTGATAAACTTGAAAGGCCTTGGACCCCAGTCTTGTCTAGAAGAGTCCAAATAAATTGGACAATGATCAGATAGAGTCCTTCCACCACTTTTTGTTGAATAGTTTGGCCACTTATTAATCCAATCCTCATTTACCAAAAAAGCGGTTCATCTTGCTTTTGCAGGTCCCGTCCTGCTGGCCATCTTTTTAAGCATTCCATTGACGACTAGCATGCCTCTAGTGTACCATGAGCTTACTAAGAAAAAACTGTTCTCGTTCCAAATCGAGAGTATCCCCCGAGTTGCCTTCTGCCTTCATACACGCCCATCCATAATTTCGATCACCCCAAATCGCTCTGCACATTCTTTCACCCAGATTGCACATCTTTATTTCCTGTATGCAGCAAAATTCAATGTTGTGTTCGTCACCAATTCCCTAATTTCTCTCCTCTTTGCCTTTTTCCCCAATCCCCTAATTAACCAAACTTGCATCTACTAAAAGGATTGCTCCTGGAGATTTTTCAGAAGTTTGCCGAACATTGAAGAAGGTCTGCTATTGTTTCTTCGTATGCACAATTTTTTTCCAAATTTTACTGGACTTCTTTAGATAAGCCACATTTTTGGTGTTGATATATTACTTGAATTTGCGATCTGAACCTTGTTTTGTCATGATGTGTTGATATATATGTTCATTTGCAGTCACCTAAGGTCCTAAACTTTTGCAAAGGCATTATGGTAAGACTATCAATCTGTTGATTGCAAAGTTTTGAATGTTGCAGCTTATTACAGATGTAAATATTGCTGTTGCAGTTGAAGCTATCCAAGCACTGGGAAATCTTGCCAGGGTTTAGAGAACCCATTTTGAGATTAAGTTGTCTGTCTATTGAGATTTATTAACTTAGAATCTACCTATAACTAGCTTTAAGTTTTGTAATTGTTGTTGTGCAGTGTAGCTGAGTTTAGCAAGCAATCATGTTAAATTTCTAACATACATTTTTATTGGTGGGATTTTCTCGTGGTTGTTTATCTTTGCTCATCTAAGCTTGATCTTTGTTATTCTAATAGGAAAAAATATGGAGAAAAAGCCTACTTCTACAGAGGCACTCTCTCAAACACTTCAAGCGATGCACAAGTCAGGATGCTTGAATCTAACTGAAATTGTTTAAGGCATGGTTTATATGCATTTCAATTCTTAACTGTAGATATTGTTCTGTCTAAACTACTTACGTGTTTCTAGCAAGCTATTAAATTATAATTTTCTTTTTATGCTCATAAGCTTGGGTTTTTGCACTATTCTGTTATCCGTTGCTACAATGTCAGCTCCAGTTCCAACTTCTGGAGGAAGTATGACTTGCACAGAGGTCAATAAATTTTCTATCTGCATTAGTTCCCCTTTATATTGTTATTTTTATGAAATGATTTTAACTGTGAAAATAAAGAGAGGGGTTAATCTAGACTGCAGAGGAAGTCACTTAATTCTGTTGGCTGTACTGATTAATTGATAAACTGAGAGTGATTCATATATTTTTGTGATTTTCTGAGTTGATGTAAATACGATGAAGGGAATATGAACTGAGAATTGAGAGAAAGTTAGAGAGAATTAGAAGAAGAGATAGATAGATAGATAGATAGAGAGAGAGAGAGAGAGAGAGAGAGAGAGAGAGAGAGAGAGAGAGAGAGAGAGAGAGAGAGAGAGAGAGAGAGAGAGAGAGAGAGATTTGGTGTTAATTTTTCTGATACCATTTCCCACGCCTGATGCGTTTTTTTAACCCTTCATGGGACCACATTACAACTTGTGAATTAAACAAAGTTAAGTGTTGTTTTTAGGGAAAACAATAAACTAGGGACTTAATTGCAAAATATTAAAATGCATAAATATGAGCAGGTGTAAGGACGTGATTAATCCATCTCCTCACTATCAATGATTGGATGCTCTCCATTTGTCTCCTTAACTCCATTCAGACACAATTCCACTTTGACTTTCTTTTCTTCAAACAAAGTTTCCCTCTCCCCATTCTTATCTTCCTTCATTAATCCCTCTGATAACTCTTCACAGGAAACACCATTCTCAACACCCATTTCCTCCCTTGATGTTGTGCTCATGACATTGGCCTCCAATTAAAATGATATTGATCTCTTCCTCCGTTTTTCAGGACTAGCTGAGACCATGAAAATTGTATTTACAAGTCTTGAGTTGTTGTGATTCATTGTGTTGATATAAAAGTAATTCACTTGTGTAATTTAGTTGGGATAGGGAGCAAATAGTCCTTGAAAGAGTTTGCGTATGCAGTCCATCCCTGAAAACCAACTGTTAATTTTTTTTTAGTATAGGAACTCATGTAGTAGCTGAAAGATATTATTTTCTTGTTCCTCCACTCCAAATGTTGGAAGAAGAGTGAGGTGGCCTCAGGACTGCACACATTTTGTTCAAGTCTGGCTTATAATCTTCTCTGTCCCAAGCTGTGTAGTGCTTTTATGTGGCAACTTAGAACCAATATTGTTTTGAATTTCTTGATCATGGGCATTGCCAGGTGCTTTTGTTTTGATTGGTCAGATTAAGGCCGCCAAATTCCATTTTCTGTGATTATTAATTACAATTTCTTTTGCAGTTATTTCCTAATTGCATTGTGTTTTGTTATATGTCCGTATGAGGTTATTGATTAGCTTTAATGTTAGAATGCTTTCCAATTTGTATTCTCTTGATGCAGTCCTCCGATGTCTCATTTGTTAGAAGATCAGCAGCTAGCATGCTTAGCGGGAAGAAACCTATTAGTACATCTGTAAGTTAATCTACCCAATGCTCACTTTGTGCTGGTTTTGTCAGTGGAATTCCTGCATTAAATAAAGTAAAATACCCACAGATGCACATATGATTGATGACTTCTAAATCTCCCTTTTGATTGTCTAATGCTTCTGATTTTTTAACCAGCTGCCACAAAGAAAGCTACATCTGCAAAATCTGTTACTGGCAGGAAAGGTGATGCAGGTGGACAATCGAAAGTCTCAAAGCCTGTGGAGCAGGAAGATATTGAGGTGGAAGTTAATATGTACTGTTTCAGTCTAGCTCTAGAGTGATGGTAAAATACATTACTCGGATTTTTTTAACTAACTTATCCACTTATTTTTACAGCCTGCAGAAATGAGTTTGGAGGAGATTGGGAATAGATTAGCATCCCTTATACAAGCAGGTACCATTACTCAACTAAAAGAGTGTTGTGTGGAAAAAATGTCTTGAAGGTCTCATCTTTAATTAGCTGTTTCACTTTTTTGCAACTTTAGCTTGATTTTTGTCACGAGGGTCAGGCTAATGCATATGCTTGTGCACATTAATCTTTTGGTGTTCCGAAGTTGATGTGGAGTATGCTTGCCTAGAAACTCTTTAGATGTATTGTGCACCCATTTGGCTTTCTGAGTCATTGTCAAAGTTAAATTAAGTTTATCATTAAAGTGCACTCTTTTATAGTTTGTAATTTTGCTTATGAATGAAATGTGGGTGTTGGTTTTTAACTTATAAAATGTTTGCTGCAGCTATGTTTTGGTTTTATAATTGATCTAATATATGTGTACAAGTGGTTGGAGTGATGAATGATGTTGATTAGTGTGCATAAATGGTTGGAGTGATAAATTTGTTAATTTGTTTGGAAATTAGGCTCCTAAACAACCGGATGCAATGTAATGTGGTTTTTACGTACTCCGATACATAAGACAAATAACTCAATTTGATGGACCATTTGATGTTGCTTCACTACAATTGTTGGTAATATTATTGTGCTTTGACAAAAATCATCTCTTCATAATATAATTTTAATTATTGTGTAGTTTGTTAGTATTAATATGTATTATTGTGACACGGGAATAAGTGACAATTTATGCTCGCAACCGAGACGGGACAAAGTAGCACCGTCGGGGAGCAAGACGAGAAACACCGGTGACCTCCGAGCGGCCCGGTGAGCCTCGCGAGGAGGGGTCCCCACGAACACCGAGGAGCGACCGCCCGAGGACCAAATCTTCCCGGTTAAAGGAAAATATCTCGTAGCGAGAATGCGGTCGGAAGCGTCATACCCTAAAGTGGAAAGATCTCGCCGCCGCAGAGATCCCAAAGAGCCTCTGCCCACGTGGAGGAAGCCGAGGGGGTCAATCCTCGCCTTGTCCGTACAAAACCATACGAGCATTAAATTATGTACTTTTACATTAAATGCACCCGATTTTTCGGGATTTATTAGCCGCCAAATGACATGTATAAATAAGACCTATAAGGCACAATAAGAGGGATCGAAAAATATTTACCCTTAAGCCTCGGGACTCATCCTCCCAACAATCCCTCTTGCATTTATTGCTTTCTTGCATTTATTTCTTATCATTGTTCTCATTTATTCCCAATCATCAACATTCATTATCAATCATCTCCAACAACTAAACAGCCGATTACTCACCAAAAACATCATTAACCGGTGGCATAATCGGTGTTACAACATGTATATATGTTATTTTATAGTTCATGGAGAAAACGTACATCGTGGCTAAAATTGATGAAGTGCGGTTGGAGTGGGCTTAATTTGTTCAATTATATGTCATCGAGTAGTAACTATTGTCGTGTATTTTTACTTTTGAATTGACTTTTGAATTAACTCGTATAAATATTCACTTTTGGATTGATGATGAAATTAATGCATTTTTCTTTTTATTGAGTAAATTTTATTGGTTTATTTTAAAAATTAAAATGAATATTGAATAATTTAGAAAAAAATGTATAATACGAATAGATAACATATATATATATATAAAACATAACATATATATTTTGTTATTTGTGCTAAAATAGATAATGTATATATAGTTATCTTTTCTAGAATAGGTAACGGATATAATAATTAATAGATAACAAATATATTAAGTTATCTTTTTAATGAATACATAACGTATATATATAATAATAGATAATGTATATATTTAGTTATCTTTTTATAGAATAGATAATGATACAAATAATAATAGATAATAGATATTATCTCATTATCTATGTGCGCCTACTTGACTGCAGAGCGCTCATAGATAATGTATATTTATTGATTTTTTTATCTCATATCTATGAGCGTTCATAATAGATAACACGCGCCTAGATAACACCGACTTACTCTACATAGATAATCTGATAATATACGTTATCTATGAGAGAAAATGTAGTAGTGTTTAATTGGTTGGCTTCAATTTTCATTCAAGAGATTGAATTGATAAGTGAGTTGATTGCCTCAGATTGAATTGGAGCATGCACAACAGATTGAATTGAACCGGGGAGTTGAAGAAAATTGATTTAGAGTTTAAGAGATAAAGAAGAGCGGTGAAATACATTGATTGATTCTCACTTATCAAGGCTTAATAAACAAACTACCCCAATTCAAACAAATTGAATTTGATAGAAAAAAACAAAACACATATTATACATAAAAGTTGTTGTAAATTATTTATATAAAATTTGAGATTTACAACATTGTTAATGCCAATCTCACAAAGATGAGTGACACGTTTAAACTAACAATCGAAGCCATAACACAACAAATTTCAATATACAAAATATAAATCACATTATAAACTCCAATAATTTTCAAATACATGGTCGTTGTCGATTCTTAAAGCCATGATTTATTCAATGTGTTGTAGCCGCTTTTATCATGTAAATCGGGGTACACATATGTGGCTATTAAACGAACTACAAACATAAAAGATGATGAACACAAGAATGGGAAGAACGTATGAGTTCTTCCCTTGAAGATGGTTTTGGGTGTCCCTATGGACCCCTAGCCTTGGGTGTGTTGTATATATGTTGTGGGATTACGAATGATCATCCTTTTACATGGAGTTGGGGTCTCTTATTTATAGAGCCCCAAGAAGTGATCCTAGCCCTTCATTCTAGGGTTCTAATTACAATAGTTGATATAAAATTCGACAAAATCTACTTTACATTGAATGTGTTTGTCTTGTATCATAAAGGTGTCGATACTTGTCCTTGATGGGCCGACCGGCCCGGTGCCCGGTGCCGACTAACGTGGGGTGCCGACCCGGCTATCGGGCCGAGCGACCTTGGGGCCGACCCGGCCCAACTTGGAGAGGCTGGTTGGTGAGTATCTTTGTCTTGAGGTCGGGGTACCCCATAGAACCTTGGTTTGCCCTGAGATGGAGTATTTTATGAAATATTAGGTATTACAACAATTACCCCGGTTAACTGTCAAGTGTCTTTGAGAGTCGAAAGCTGGTAGTGTGGCGAGCCAATTTGAAAGTATTAAGAACGTATGTTTTTGCATCAAGATTGGAGTGTCGAATGCAGTACTCTTAAGTTGCTCGTCAGGAGAGATGAGATCGTTCGGAGAGAAGAACTCGTCGAGGGAGTGAGCTCGTCGGAGAGGCGGACTCGTCCGGAGAGAGGTGAACAAATCGATGGAGAGCTCGTCGGAGAGGTGAGCTCTTGAAGGAGTGAGCTCGTCGGAGAGACGGACTCGTCCGAGAGGTGAACAAATCATGGAGAGCTCGTCGGAGAGGTGAGCTCGTCCGGAGAGGTGAAAAATCGATGAAGAGAGCTCGTCGGAGAGGTGAGCTCGTCTCAAGGAGTAAGCTCGTCCGGAGAGGTGAACAAATTTGATGGAGAGCTCGTCGGAGAGGTGAGCTCGTCGAAGGAGTGAGCTCGTCCGAGAGGCGGACTCGTCCGAAGAGGTGAACAACTCACGATGAAGAGAGCTCGTCGGAGAGGTGAGCTCATCTAAAGGAGTGAGCTCGTCCGAGAGGTGAACAAATACGATGGAGAGCTCGTCGGAGAGGTGAGCTCGTCGGAAGGAGTGAGCTCGTCCGAGAGGCGGACTCGTCCGAAGAGGTGAACAACTCTAATGAAGAGAGCTCGTCGGAGAGGTGAGCTCATCTAAAGAAGTGAGCTCGTCGGAGAGGTGAACAAATCGATGGAGAGCTCGTCGGAGAGGTGAGCTCGTCTGAAGGAGTGAGCTCGTCCAAGAGGCGGACTCGTCGAAGAGGTGAACAACTCGATGAAGAGAGCTCGTCGGAGAGGTGAGCTCGAAGGAGTGAGCTCGTCGGATAGGCGGACTCGTCAGGAGAGGTGAACAACTTTGATGAAGGGAGCTCGTCGGAGAGGTGAGCTCGTGCAAAGGAGTGAGCTCGTTCGGAGAGAGGCGGACTCGTCCGAAGAGGTGAACAACTCGATGAAGAGAGCTCGTCGGAGAGGTGAGCTCGTCTCGAAGGAGTGAGCTCGTCGGAGAGGCGGACTCGTCCGGGAGAGGTGAACAACTCGATGAAGAGAGCTCGTCGGAGAGGTGAGCTCGTCGAAGGAGTGAGCTCGTCGAGAGGCGGACTCGTCCGGAGAGGTGAACAACTCCCGATGAAGGGAGCTCCTCGGATAGGTGAGCTCGTCCGAAGGAGTGAGCTCGTCGGAGAGGTGGACTCGTCAGGAGAATGAAGAAGGTGTCCTTGCTCGTCAACCTTAGGGCTTTCATGTTCTCGTAATATTCTTCTTTATTTGCCCGTTGGGGTCTTTGCAATTAATATTAATTTTTTAAACTTTGTAAATGACAAGAGATAAGTTATTTCATCATCTCGGTCTTAGAAAAATTTATTTTTATTTTTCTCGAAATGTATTTTGAACATTTGCTCGGTTTGCTCTTCCATTTCCTGTGAAGATTTTTAATATGCCATAGAGAATTTTCAATTTGCCATAGAAATAATCATAAGTCGTGGGTTCAAAATAATCTATTTGTTGTTCGGCCCCCTAAGTCGAGGCTCGACTTTGAAAATTGTGATGAAAAATTTTTGAATGAAAATTTTCGGATCGAAGGATCTGCTCGTCCCTCTAAGTCGAGGCTTGACTTTGAAAATTGTGATGAAAAAATTTTGAATGAAAATTTTCGAATCGAAGGATCTGCTCGGTGAAGAGGTTTTAGGGTGCTTGTCGAGCTTGTGTCCGCTCGCGAGTCTTATCCCTACAAGATTGGTTGGTCGGTTTCTACGACTCCCAATACGTTATGCAGTGCTCTTGAGGATTAAAATCCGCTCGAGCTCATTTGCCTCTATCGTGAATGTGCATGCATGTGGGTCTTACCTTACGTGAGCCGGTCACGTGTTAGGGCTCGAACGCCCGAGACTCATAGGAATCGGGATACCTCGCGAGCAATGTTGCTGTTGACCTCGGCCGTAGCGAGTTCGTCGCGAGGATTTGGGGGTGGTGTGCCCTAGGGATGGCAATGGGGCGAGTCTAAACCGGACCCGCCACAAACCCGACCCGTGCGGGCGGGTAAAAACCCGGTCAAACGGGTCTCGGGGCGGAGTCTAGACCCGGTCAACGGGTCTTTCCGGGTGCAGGACGGTCCAGTATTATATGGACCCGACCCGGACCCGACCCGTATATATATATATATATATATATTAAAATATATATACTAATTATTTAATTATTTTATGTTCTAGGATTTAGGATTATATTTTATTTAAAATATTTAAAATAAAATATTAAAAGTTTTATATTTTAATTATTTTATTTAAAAGTTATATATATTAAAAGTTTCATATTTTATTTGATGTGTGATTAAATTTATATATTTATATTTGATTTGTCATTTGTTGCATGGTTAAGACATTAATGATATTTTAATTTTTATTTGTTACGATTTCAATATTTCACGTGAATATGTTATATTTTGAAAATAATGTTGATGAATTTTTATATTTGTACATAGTAGAAACTTAAAAATGTGAAAATCTTAAAAAAAAAAAAAAAAAATCTAGGCGGGCGGGTAAAACCCACGGTTCATGTCCAAACAGGTCGGGGAGGGTCCAGGACCGGGCGGGGCGAGTAACGGTCCAAAAATTCTGGCGGGGCGGGTCTGGGACAGTCAAACCGTCCCAGACCGCCCGTTGCCATCCCTAGTGTGCCCCCTTGCTTGTGATAGGTTCTAACTCGTTCACAAGTCTTATGGAGTCGATGTCCATTCGTGAGCTCATTCGCCTCTAACTCAAAGGAGTGGGAGACCTCGCAGGCATAGTTGCTGTTGACCTCGGCCGGGGCCCGAGTTCATCGCGAGGATTTGGGGGTGAAGTGTCCCCTTTGTGAGAGAGGCTTCGACTCGTTCACAAGTCTTTCTCGAGACCATGGGCTTGCTTTCGGGCGAGAGACAGAGCTCGTCGCAAGGAGTTTTATAGGGAAAGTAACTGTGCTCGGCGAGAGTGTAAACTCATCGCGAGTCTTATTTAGGATGCGTTAAGCTGTCTCGCCTCGACGAGATCTTAAGCTCCTCGCGAGTCCCGCAGAGGGAAACCTCACTAATAAAGTGGAATGTCTACGCCGAAAAGGCGGGTAGGCCAACGCCACGGAGGCGGGCGATCAATGCCACAAAGGCAACTAGATCAATGCCGAAGAGGCATAAAGTCAACGCCACGGAGGCGGACAAGTCAACGCCGGAAAGGCGGACGATCAACGCCATGAAGGCGGATAAGACCACGCCATGGAAGCGGGTGATCTATGCCACGGAGGCGAAATAGATCAATGCCGAAGAGACATAAAGTCAACGCCATGGAGGTGGGACAAGTCAACGCCGGAAAGGCGGACGATCAACACCATGAAAGCGGATAAGACCACGCCATGGAGGCGGGTGATCTATGCCACGAAGGCGAAATAGATCAATGCCGAAGAGGCATAAAGTCAACGCCACGGAGGCGGACAAATCAACACCGGAAGGCGGACGATCAACGCCATGAAAGCGGATAAGACCACGCCACGGAGGCGGGTGATCTATGCCACTGAGTCGAAATAGATCAATGGCGAAGAGGCATAAAGTCAACGCCGGAAGGCGGACGATCAACGCCATGAAGGCGGATAAGACCACGCCATGGAGGCGGGTGATCTATGCCACGGAGGCGAAATAGATCAATGCGAAGAGGCATAAAGTCAACGCCACGAAGGCGGACAAGTCAACGCCGGAAAGGAGGACGATTAACGCCATGAAGGCGAGATAAGACCACGCCACGGAGGCGGGTGATCTATGCCACAGGCGAAATAGATCAATGCCGAAGAGGCATAAAGTCAACACCACGAGAGGCGGACAAGGCAAATACCGAGCAAGGCGGATAGTCGATGCCCGGAGGGCGGACAATCGATGCCGAAAAGACGGCCCCAATACCGCGCCAAGGTGGACGAGTCAAAAGCCGACAAGACAGATAGTCGATGCTCGAGAGGCGGACAATCGATGCCGAAAAGGCGGGGCTCTTAGGCCGCTTGCTCGGTGATTCGGAAATTTTACTTCATCACGAGTCTTATTTGAAAAAAATTTGTACTTTATTTTTCCGAATTTTGAAGTTTGAACTGCGAGTTCTACTTTCTTTCCCGAAGTATAAATATTTTTTCGGGGTGTTTTTACCGTTAAAAGGTTTTTAAGAAATTTCGACATTTAAAAGATTTTTGAAATCTAAAAATGTGCGATCATGCCCCAATTTCTTTAAAAAGCTTGGAGTTCTATTTTATTTCCCTTTAAAATATGAAAATTTTTTGGGAGTGAAATTTTAACCGTTGAAGGTTTCTAAATAATTTTTCGACAATGTACAAATTTTGAAGTCTCAAAATATACATGTTTTTGCCCCAATTTTTATAAAAAGTAGGGAGATATGCGAGTAGCAATGTATTTAAATAGGCGTCATCGAAGATACTCGATCACAAATTTGGACAAAGGACTGTCCGTAGATTTTTTTGGAATTGATTCCGATCCGACAATAAATTAATTATTTATTGCCCCAGTAAGAACACTTTGAAATTGACCCAACAATTCAATAATAAAAGGCCCAATGACCTCTAAATTATTAAGGCCCATGAAATTAAAAATATTTGAGTCCAGCTTTGAGAATTAAAGAAGCCCATCGACATTTAAATAAGTGGGGCCCGGGTTATTGACACCACCATTATTGTTAAAAACACCACCTCTAATTTGACCATTTTAAAATAAGAGTTGAATGGACAATACTACCCTTCCTATTAAATTAATAAACACACCATCTTCTATTTGGAACAAAAACCCGATCGAACCCATTTGGCTTGTTTGACAAAAAACATTGAAATGTCCACCAACATTTCACACCATAGTGAAAAGCGATCAAAGCTAGTATTTCGTGTTCTTGGAGTGATAGATTACAACAATGGTAAAACCTCCCGATCTTCCCTACTCATAAGTAATTTTTTTTAAAAAAAAGCGAGCACCCCATCTGTTCTGCAGTGCGCATGATTTTTATTTGTTCGGATAATTTTGCCGAGCAGTTATTTTTTCTTCGGTCAAAATTTTCGAACATTGTTCATGTTTTTGAAAAAAATTAAAAAATGTACAAATCAGATTTGTTCGAAAATCAAATTCGAAAACACTTCAATACTTCAATTTTTTTGAAAAAGCATTAATATTTCGAATTTTTTTGAACAAATTTCATAAATTCAAAAAAACAATGATTATCGATTTTTTATTCGAACAACAACACATATTTCGGAAAAAAACAAAAAAATTGAAATTTCGAAAAAAAAACGAAAAAATCAAAATATACTGATTCAAAATATCTAGAGTATTTTTTTTTTTCGTATTCAAAATTTTGAAATACAAATTCAGATTTTTTTTTTCAAAATATACAAAAGAAAAGGATGAAAAAGAACCTGTGAATAATCGATGATGGCGGAGGTGCGGAGGGCTCAGCGAAGAAGACGGCGGAGAAGGCGGAGCGCGCTTGAATAGGAGCAGTGGAGAAAAATCGCGGCGCTTGAGGGGAGGAGGAGGAGAAGAAGAGGCGGTTGGGAGAAGAAGAGGAGGGCATCGTCGATGGGGAGGGAAGAAGATGAGGAAGCGGCGGCGCCGATGGGGAGAGAGAAGAGGAGGCGGCGAGAGATGTGCACAGAGAGAGAAGATTTTTTTTTTTTTAACGGAAGCAGATTAGCAGAGAAAAGAATACGTGTGGAGAAAAATAGGATTTATGATCTTTTAAGATAAGGGTAAGATAGGAAACATTGGGATGGTGTGTTTACCAAATAATTAAAATTGGGTGGTGTCTTGCTCCAAGAGGTGTCTTTAACATAGTTGGTGGTGTCAATAACCTGACCCAATAAGTGGCCAGTGTTAAAACAAGGGAGGGCCCAAATAAGTGGGCCCAGATTCAAAATTAGGGCTCAATCCTTCATTTGCAAAAAGAAAAAATCTGCGCAGCTTCTCCTAAGCAGAAAACTGGAATGTGCGCAGCTTCTCCCCACCAAAATCTGACCCCCAAAACTGAATCACAAAAGTTCACGCCAGGGAGGCAGTTGCCGGACTTAGCGTCGGAGAGAGAGTGTCATAGCGGCGGCGGCTCGAGTGTTGGGCGCAGTGGCGCGCCGGAGAGACAGCAGCAGGGCCACGTCGATGTGGTCGGCGGAGATGGGAAGTAGCAGGGTGCGACGCCGTGGTGGGAAGAAGCTGGCGGCGGCTTCGCGAAGTGAGGCAGCAAGGTGTCGGTGCGCCAATTGAGAAAGAACGGCAGGCCGGCGGGGACGCCGGTTGTGGTGCTCGGCATATGCGGCGTGAGCGAGGGCAGCGGGGTGGTGCTCGGCCTGTGGAGTTCGGCAAACCGCCGTGCAGGGGCTTAAAATGCCGACCAGAAGTCGCCAAGCAAAATTTCAAAATGCCGAGATGAAATTTGCCGAGCAGAGTTACAAAATTTCAAGCTGGAATTTGGGATTGCCGAGCAAAAACCATGGAGATGAAATTTGCAAATTTCAAAATCCCGAGCAGAAATTGTCGAGTAACAACTCCAAAAGCCAAGCTGGGATTTGGAATTCGCCGAGCAGAAGCTACCTAGCCGAACTCCAAATGCCGAGCTGGGATTCGGAATTCGCCAAGCAGAGGCCGCCGAGCAGAACTCCAAATGCCGAGCTAGAATGTTTGTGGTCGTCCTTCAAAGTGCCGAGCAGAGGCTGCCGAGCTAGAATTCGAAATACCCAGCGGGGTTCAAAATTCGCCGAGCAGAAAAACACTGAGTAGAACTCCGAAAACCAAGCAGGAATTCGGAATTCGCCGAGCAAAAATCAGAGTTAGCCGCCTTTTCAAAGAACTTGACCGCAGGTGAGACGCTGAGGATATCCAACATATCCGATTATGACCTGCTTTCCCACTTCACGGAGGGGCGACACAGGGCCCGCGAGTCCGATAGGGGTGGAGGCCACAACTGGATTAATCAGAAAACCTCCCAAACTTTCTCACGGTCATTGAAAGCCAAAAAGTATCAACCTTTGTAGATCCATGAATAAAATCTGGAAAAAAATTTGTACAGTAAACCTTTGAAAACAAATCCACAGATCTGTAAGATAGATATGGAAATTTCTGCTTGATTTTTTGTTTGTATGGTTTTTGTAAGGTTTTCTGGTGTGGTTTGCCAACGGTGGCTTTGTATAGATATGGAGAAAACAATTTTTCTCGCCGTAAGATTTCTGAGCTTCTGTACTTTCGCTATTGTTGGCTTCTTGAAGGTCTTAGAAAAAATGAAATTTTGCCTATTCTTCAGAAAATAAAGGGATTTCAGCAGTAATGCGTAGATCGATTTCTTGCAGTAGTAATATTGCAAAATCTGTATTGAATGGATTTCTTTCGGGTAACTTTAGAAGTGGATCTGTAGAATCTTTACAGAACATATGAAACTGGGTTTGCTTTCTTAGAAAGAAAACATAATGTAAAAGTTTCTAAAAAGATGGTAATTAGCAGAAGCATTGCTAAATGTGAGAGGATAAATCTGTGGTAATAAAATGTAAAATCGCTGCAAAAAAAAAATGTAAAATCTTTGTATGAATTTGCTGGATAGAAAAATATTTCCTTGAAGAACAAGATGAAAAATATTTCTTTGAAGAACAGTGAGTGTTCTTCAATTTTTGAGTGATTTTAGGGACAACCACCCTCCTCTAGCGCCAATTGTTGTAGCCGTTTTTATCGTGTAAATCGGGGTATACATATGTGGCTATTAAACGAATTACAAACATAAAAATGATTGAACACAAGAATGGGGAAGAACGTATGAGCTTCTTCCTCAAGATGACTTTGGGTGTCCCTAGGGATCTCTAGCCTTGGGTGTGTTGTGTATATGTTGTGGGATGCTGAATGATCATCCTTTTACATGGAGTTGGGGTCTCTTATTTATAGAGCCCCAAGAAGTGATCCTAGCCCTTCATTCTAGGGTTCTAATTACAATAGTTGATATAAAATTCCACAAAATCTACTTTACATTAAATGTGTTTGTCTTGTATCATAAAGGTGTCGATTACCTTGTCCTTGATGGGCCGACCAGCCCGGGGTGCCGACTGGGCCGACTAACGTGGGGTGCCGACCAGCCTATCGGCCCGAGCCTTGGGGGCCGACCACCAACTTGGAGAGTTGGTTGGTGAGTATCTTTGTCTTTGAGGTCGGGTACCCCCATAGAACCTTGGCTTGCCTCTTGAGATGAAGTAGTTTATGAAATATTTGTGTTACAACACAATGTAAATTCAAACTCTTCCACCAATTATGTAACCTAAACCCTAATTACATATTGGTAACCATACATAATCAAACTAAATTCACAGATTCTCGACTGAATCTAATCCGAAATCCCAGACCCTAAACCGGCCTAGATGCCAACAAGGAAAAATAGGTCAATGAATAAGCAAATCAAATCGACTATTAAAAATTACATCACACGAAACAAACGTTCTCTTAAATCTAGATGAGATACAGTGTTGACCGTAAGCTATGATCTGACGAAGATTATCTCATTCTCACCACTCAATCAACCTCTGTTGTTCACAAAAACAACACTACTATCACAAAGAGGAATAACACACTTACCTCACTTACCTATAATGCTGGACGACGGTTGCTGCTCCACGAAGACTAACGATGTCGAACTTCATAGAGACGACGGCGAAGCAACGCATACTGGCGGCAATCTGGCCATACATGGAGACGGCTGAAACGGAACTGCATAGACCACGAAAATGAAGACCCTAACTATCTGATGTCGTAGCGCACGAACGCCTGCGGTTTTGCAAGGGCGGTGCCGCTCCAGGCTGCACACAAGAGAGAGAGAGAGAGAAGTGTCAATTATGGAATAAAGTAATTTGGGGAAAAGCTTAAGTACAACCAGTAAACTGATCTGACAGTAAAAGTCCTCTGCTTCATGGATTTCTTCCCTGATTCCAAAACCCCTTTCGAAATAACCGAATTGTCGAGAGGCTCAGTTCTCTTTTGATTACGGTTTATTCCATCAGGTTTCTACAATTAAAAATCCAACAAATTTTAATTAGGGCGTGAAAAGAGAGAAAAGTGGACGAAAGAATATAGTGAGGGGAGAGAAGTAAAAACAGTGAGATTATTGTAAAATTGCATTTGCATCTGTTGGTTTCATTTCTGATGAAGTTTAACGCAAGAGATACAGAAAAAGGGTATTTTGAATGACACGTGTCACAATATTACAGTGACAAATGGCAGCTTCTGGGGAGATACATTCTACTTTTATATATATAGATATCTCATATTAGATAATTTTTGCGTGATTGCCTTTTGATCGACAAAGCCCAAACTCGTTAATTTATTTTATTATTGTGAGCTTTTATTAGTAGTTTGTGTATAAAAAAAAATGTGTGGTAGATATGTGATGTTTAGATGGTGATGATAAAGATTTTGAGATAGAGTTATTTCTAAAAATGGAATGAGAATAAATTTTCCTGACAAACCAAATTACAAAAGAAAGTGAGAATAAATTTATTGGATGGAGGGAGTATCACCATATAAAATGTTATGATATCAAGAAACGAATATAATAAGATTACTTTCGTACTACGAAACAAGTTTTATAGAAAAGTATCTTTTTTGGTAAGCGCTTGTGATAATTAAAACGATAATAATTGAAATAATTGGGATTCAACCCCCTTCTTGTGATTATACGTAGTATTGATGGAACTTGTATGATCCATCGTTGTTTTTCGTTCGTTGTATATACTTCTCTGCATCTGGATTGAATGCAAAAATGATCACGTAAGAAACGTGTTATTACAAAAGTGGTCCTTTGTGTGACAATAATAGACTTTTTTTTTTTTTTATAAAAGTGAAAAATTATTTTTGTGGAATTAATTTTGCAATTAAAATACTCACAAAAGAACCATTTTTAAATATAGTATCAAAAGTGTAATGATTTTTTTTTCTTTAAGACTATTTTTGCATTTAACCAAGATCATTTTATATACACTAGTGATTTTGTTTAATATTTAAGCGAACAAGATCTGGTGAGATAAAGATGCGGGATCTACTTTTGTAATACAAGTTGTATGACTTAAAGGAAATATTTTGTAATACCGACTCATACAATTTGCATTTAATATTTTTATATATTTTTAAAGTTATTAAATTAAATTAATTTTATTTAATTTAATAATTATCCATCCATGAAGTGGATATGTATGAGGGAAGTTATTTGATTAACTTCTATATGAAAACCATTGAACGGGTTTTTCATTTTTAATCCTACATAGAAAATAAGAGATGAAACTATTTATCTACTACTCTCCCGATTTTCACATTTACATACTCATATACGTATCACACATATACTCAATCGATAAAGGCACTTAAATTGTGAAAATAGAATGATTCGTGAAATATTCATGTGATCATGTTCGACTACGAGGATCACAATCGTACATAGAATTTCAACCGACTCGATTTATTCTATGCAATAAAGGTTAGTAATATTCCGACCCATTTAATTCCAACAATTTTTATGATACTTTTAAATATAAGTATTATAAAAATAGACAAAAATATCACATTTTATGTATGATACCGTTCGCACAAGTTTTTGTGTATGAGTTAATGGGATGTTATCTAAGGTTTTGGAGAAGAAGGAAAAAAAAACTTGTCGTACGGCTAAGTACAACCTAGGATTAGTCAATTTGAAAACTTTGGTTTTCTTAATAAGTCACTCTCTTGAGAGACCATTTTACATTGGATGAGTCAAAGTTTATCGATCAATTGGTAAAAAACGAAAATATTAAATTGAATAAATGATACAAAATCATCTCATGTGAATTAGTTTTACCTTGTTTATAACTAATATTTTATAATAAAATAATTAATATCTTTTAATAAAACAACTAATAATATTCAAACGAAATACTTTATGGCAAAGCATCATGAAACTGTTTTTAATATTTTAAAGTATCAATTATTTGATCAAAAGTATTAAGAATCTTATCAAAGAATATCAAGAATTAGAGTCGGTGGTATCATATTAATATTCAGAGTATCACTATCAATTAATTTTTTTAATTATTTAATATTATAACATTTAAGTTAAAATATCAAATTAAAAAAAAATTCAAAATATCAATTATTTGATCAACAAAAATGGATAGTGTGGTTCATGAAATTGAATACTGGCCAATACAAATTTGCACATACTTTATAACATAAAAAAACTAATACCTTCTAATAAAACATCTAATATTTTTCAAATTAATTATACATGAAATTTATTCACTGTATTATTCACATACTGTCCAATACAAATTTACACATAATTACATGAAATAAAACGCACTGTATTATTCACATAATTACATGAAAATGCCTAAAACATTTTAATTAACTTGATGTTACTTATAGATCCAGATGTGAAAAAAATCATTAAAATTTCAAAATTTGCTACTTAATCTTGATTGATTGTTTAATCCTAAGTAATATTGTATTTGGTTGAAGGGACTCTGGCCCAAACTTAAAATTGAACCCGGGACCAAAAGTAGCTTAATCTCATGTTCGTAGGACAAACTAATCCGGCAAGGGGAGTTTAGATTACCTTGTCTCAAACTGAAAATTACTATATTATCCTTATATTTCTATTTCTCGTTTTAATTGTTGAGGGCGCTTATGTCATTTACCCATCAATCTCACCTAATCAATCAATCCAAATACAAAATTACATTTATCATTACAAAATAAAAAAGAGCAAACATATATTTATTTCAAATAAATCAATTTCAACAAGATAATCCAATTTAATCTATCCCATCTAATCAATCTCGTCTCGTGAAGCAAACAATCACCGATGTAAGACTAGGGTGGATAGAAAATTTTGGGTTTATTTAGGATAAGCTTGAATTTATAATTCAAACTAGTATTTCACCGTGCTTTGCACACAATGTGTTAATTTAAAGAGAAAATAATTTATTTTATTGTAACTTTTATATATTACGATTATAGTCATGTTCATTTTGCTTTTTTAAAGTCGTCCCGTAACTTACAGAAAATTGACATATTGGTGTTATGATCGATACACCAGTCACTTATCTCGTCATATCTCGAGTGTGACAATTTTTTTAATTGTTAAATACCTATGTGGAACGAATTTGGTGAGGATCGACCTTTCATTGATGACATGGGATCTTTTTGTTTTTTAATTGAAATATTCATATAAAACCTTATTATTGTTGTCGTACCAATGTTTTAACTTAAAGATTATAAATAATTATTTTTATTAAATTTAATATGATGATATAAATAATTTAAGCACGAAATTTTTAAAACAACTTAATTTTTTTTTAGATCGATGCACAATTACATTAAACAAATTATAATTTTTTTAGGTTAATATAAAAAAATTAAAAGCTTCATACCACAATGTTGTGGCTTCGATTAATGTGGCTTCGATCGGTTAAAACAATATTGATTGGAGCATATATTATGATAAACACCCAAGAACAATCAATAGAAATGATGAGCAATAAATGAGCGACTAAAACGCACCGCCCTGCGAAGAATCGGAACGCATTCCGGTGGATCCTACTCGCCCCGAGCTTGAAGTCTCCATCGGCTCCAAGATACCCGCCGAAATGCGGGGCTATCGTGGACTTCCTCAAGAACAGTGTGGATGTCTTCGCCTGGTCGCACCAGGATATGGTCGGCATAGATCCAAAACATGCCTCGCCACCATCTAAAGATCGACCCCGCTCGTAAACCCGTCTCGCAAAGGCGGAAGTTCGGCCCCGAGAAATATGCCGCTCTAGCCGAAGAAGTAAAAAAGCCGCCGACAACAAGCTGATCGAGCAGGCCGAGGACGAGCCCCAATGGGTGGCGAATGCCGTGCTCGTCGAAAAATCCAATGGATCCTGGAGGCTATGCATAGATTTCACGGACTTAAACGCGGCGTGCCCGAAAGACCACTTCCCGATGCCGCACATCGATCACCTGGTGGATAGCACGACCGGTCATGAGATGATGTCCTTCATGGACGCATTCGCCGGCTATCACCAAATTCCAATGGCCGTGGAGGACATTAAGCACACCTCCTTCCTCACCGAGAAGAACGTTTACTCTGGCTTAGGATGCCCTTCGGGTTGAAAAATGCGGGGCGACCTATCGAGGCTCGTAAACAAAATGTTCGCCGAGCAAATCGGGAGGACAATGGAGGTCTATATAGACGACATTGTCGTCAAAAGTATAAAAAAGGAGGACCATCTCGAGGGATTTGGCGGAAACCTTCGCGATCCTCCGAGAATACAACATGAAACTCAATCCAAAGAAATGCGGTTTCGGGTCGGCTCAGAAATTCCTCGCCACATCGTGAGCCAAAGAGGAATTGAAGCAAATCCCGCCCGCATCAAGGCCATCCTCGACATGGAGGAACCTCGCAATGTCAAGCAAGTCCAGAGGCTCACCGGGTGCCAGCGGCCTTGAATAGATTCATCTCTCGCCTAGGCGACAAGAGTAAGCCTTTCTTCGCCACCATCAAAAAGCAAAATTCTCATGGAATAAAGAAAGTCGGGATGCTTTCCTTAAGTTAAAGGAATATCTCGCCAACCCCAACATCCTCGCCAAGCCGGTGCCGGGCGAGAAGCTATTTCTTTACTTGGCAGCCTCCGACTCCGCTCTAAGTGCGGTGCTTGTCGGAAGCGGATGGCGGGACCACCGCCGATCTACTTCGTCACCCAGTGCTTCATGACGCCGAGCTTCGAGATACACTCCGCGGAGAAGCCGGGCATACGCCCTCATCATGAGCGTTAGGAACCGAGGGCCTACTTCTTCGATCACCAAGTTGAGGTCCTCACGACCCTTCCACTTCGGCAGTCCCGCACAGCCGGACACCGGCGGCTGCCTCTTAAAGTGGTCGCCGAGATCGCCCAAGACGGCATCACGTACGCGCCAAGAACAACGATCAAGGGCAGGTGCTCGCCGACTTCGTCACCGAGCTCACCTTTCCGAACAACCCCTTAACCTTAAGCTTCCCGCCATGGAAGTTATTCGTAGATGGCTCCTCAACACAGTCTTGTTCGGGGCGGGAATCGTTTTGGTCGGACCGGAGGGCGGTGCTTCACGAACGCCGTCGGATTCGAGTTCCGGCCACTAACAATGAGGCCGAGTACGAGGCTCAGTCGGCGATGCTGAGCTTGCCGCCGCGGTCGGTGTCCAGCGACTCCACATCTTCATGGATTCCCTCCGGTGGTAAACCAAGTCAAGGGAGAATACGAAGCCCGCGGGGAGCAGATGATAAAGTATCAGAGCTGGTCGCCTACATGTGCAAGAGGCTCCAGCAAGTCTATATAGAGCAAATTCCAAGGGAACAAAACTCCCGGGCGGACGCGCTTTCCAAGCTCGCCACCTCGGAGGAGCGGCAGACATGTCCAACATCGTCCTCACGAAGCTCGCCAACTCGGCCATCGGCGGCCGAAAGCTGGCTACCGTCCCGGGCCGAGGAGGCGAATCGGATGACGCCCATCATCCTCTACCTCAAGACCGGCGCCCTCCCGGATGACCGAGTCCAGCTAGGCGGCTCGAGCTACGAGCGGCAAGGTACACTCGATAGAAGATGCGCTTTATAAACGAAGTTTCTTTCTACCCCTACTCAAATGCATCACTCCGGAGGACGGGCGGACGATCCTAGCGGATATCCACGACGAGTGCAGTGGAAATCACGCTGGGGCAAGCGCTCGTTTATAAGACGATGAGGCAAGGGTACTATTGGTCCACTCTTCGGAAAGATGCAATTGCATATGCCGTGGCGTGTCACAAGTGCCAAGTCATGACGCCCAACATCAAACTCTCTCCGAGCACACAAGTCAATCTTCAGCCCGCCGTTCGTCCAATGGGGGATCGATCTAATCGGACCCCTGCCGGTGGCGCCGGGGGTGTAAATTCGCAGATGGTCGCCGTCGACTATTTCACCAAATGGGCGGAGGCCGAACCGCTGAACAAGATTGATCAGCAGGTTATCATCGATTCATATGGAAGAACATCATCTACAGATTTGGTCTTCCTCGTGCCATAGTTTCGTATAATGGCAAGCGGTTCGACGGCTCGAAATCCTAGAATTCTGCGAGCGTTGGAAAATCAAGAGACTGTTCGCCACTCCGTACCACTTTCAAACCAATGGTCAAGTGGAGGCGGTCAACAAAATAATAGCACACCCTCAAGGCCAAGCTTGAGGAGAGGAAAGAAAAGTGGGCGGCCACCTGCCGGACGTCTTGTGGGCCTATAGGACGACTACCGAGAAATTCAACGGCGAGACCCCCTTCGCTCTCGCCTTTGGCACCGAGGCCGTCATCCCGGCCGAGAGTCGCCGTGCCGAGCTTCCGTGCAGCAGAGCTCGGTGAAAACAACGACCAAGCAAGGAGGCTCGACCTCGACATGCTAGAAGAACGCCGACTTGACTCAATTCACAAGAACGCGGCCTACAAGCAGCGTTCGAAAAATACTACAACTCTAAGGTCAAGGTCGACAATTCTCGGTCGGCGACCTCGTCTTAAAGAAGATCCACGGCCCCGGCCCAAGGAGTATTCGGCCCGAATCGGGAGGGTCCGTTCGTGGTGTCCAGTGGCTACCCAATGGGGCGTACGAGCTCGAACACCCAGATGGCACTCCGGACCAATATCCTTGGAACGCGTGCCACCTCAATAAATATTTTCGGTGAGCCGCCGCCTAGATCCTTTCTTGTAACTTAGAAAATTCTTGGGATTCTTTGAATTTTTGTAACCCTTGTAAGTTCTTGCAAATTTTCATAATGAATAAAGCGAAGTTCCCGGGGAATTGTGTCGAAAATCCTCGCAAGAGGTATCCTTGCGGACCCGCCGAGGCCGACCGGCCAAGAATGGGTCCCTCTCATACTCGCGCGGGCCGGACAGTCCGCCGAGGTAGGGACTCGTCCCCATAAACTCCTCGCCTAGTTTAGCCTTATGGCGAGGTCCGCCCAGCCCATAAGCCGGGAGGCTCCTACTAAACTCCTCGTGACGCGTCCTGCTACCGTCCGAGGTCACTCCGACTTTCCGGGTCGGTGTGCCCCTCAAATCCCTCGCAACGAGCTTAGCCTTCGGCCGAGGTCTCCTAGCTTTCCCGGCTAGTGAGGTCCACAAGCTCCTCGGAGTTAGGACAAAAGTCGCGTGGTTAGGTCCCCGTGGTAGCCCAAAGCGCATAAAGACGACACTCGGGCGCACTGCATGTGTTATGTCAAGTGCCACCGGGTTCTTCCCGGAGAAAAAGTCTCCTGGCGAGCTAAACGTACTCTCGGCGAGCAACCACTTCGTGAACTATTCCTAGCGAGCGGTTCGGTGGTCAAGTCTCCTTTTAGCGAGCACCTTCATCGGCTCGCCCGACCGAACTTCGCGATCGCGGAACCGGTTTGGGCGACGAAGGATCCGGTGGGCCGTCAACCCACCATGACACACTTGGGCGAGCGTAGCTCTTCAAGTAAACCCTTACTTGGCCAAATGCCGAGCTCGCCAATGCCGAAACCAAGTCGGAAAGGCACAGGCCGAGTTCAAGATCTTGAACAAGTAAGGCCGAGGCCTCGACAAGCCACAAATGGTTTGAAATGCTTGCAAAATTTGTTAAAAACGCGAAGTGTTAAACCATATTCATGCAGGGCGAGCCGAGCTCCCAGTGCATAACCCTTACCCGACCAAGGTCCGAGCCCGCCCATGCCAAAACCAAAACGGAAAGGCATGGGTCAAGTTCTCGCCTTGGATCAAGTAAGGCCGAGGCCGGTCAAAGTCGTAATGACTTGTCATATTTGGGAAATTCCACAAAATTTTCTAAGTACGTAAAGCAATAAATAAAACCGAGAAATGTGAAAAGAAAGGCAGATTTCATTAATTACAAAGCGGTGCGGCCAATGGCCGAGTACAAAGATCCTAAACCCTAAACCTTAAACCAAAAGAAAAATAAGAGTTACAACGGCAATGTGAGGGGCCCAAAAGATCCCTTGGAATTCAAGGTATCTATTAAACAGAGAGAGTAATGTGACGGTGGCGGGAACGCGAGTTTAAAGTACCGAAGGGCACAGCGAATCCGTAGTTGAATACTTTCAAGAGACATATGGATTCGTTATTCACCCGCTCCCCGCGAGAAGAGAAAACCCGTTAAGCCTCGCGCCCGCGGTCCCCCGGTCTCCCGGCTCCCGCTCCGCCTCGCCTCCTCCGGGAAGTCCAGTGTTCTGGCCGGGTACCAGGAGAGGTCCACCCCATGGTCCCTCTCCCGCATCTTTGATCTCCAGTGTTAGCTCTTCGTGGAGAGGGTGGGCAAGGGCGTACTCCCCGAAGTACCTCTCCATGGCCCATTGGGTCGCCACCGCTTCGCCGCGCGGATGAGGTCGGCGGAGGCCATGTAGTACGCGAACTCCCCATCACGGCCGGATCTCGGGTCGGGGGATGACAACCGCCTCCGGGTCGCATAGGCCGCGGTCAAGAGGTGCTCGGGATTTGGCCGCCTCTCTTCCAGCCTCAGCCTTTCTCGCCCACCAGCCGAGCAGCCTCCTCACGGCCTCCGGTCTCTTTCCTCTCGACTGGGCGGCCGCGCCCGCTCGGCCTTCAACCTCTCCGCGGCCGACCTCTCCACCGCGCCTTCTCGGCCTCCAGCCGCTCTCGGACGGCCGCCACCGCCTTTCTCACCCTCAGCACGGGCGGGCGACCTCCTCCTTCAGACGGGCCACCTCGACCTCTTGCTCCCGGAGGGCCGCCAAAGACCTTCTCGGCTTCGGCCTGGGCTTTCTCAGCCACGGCCCGCGCTTTCAGCCTTCCTTCCCGGCCCGGTCCCGCCTCCCGGCAGACCTCCCGGCTCGGCCACCTCCCGGTCCCGCCTGGTCCAAACACCGCTCCAAAGACGGCGGCACTCAAGACCTGTGACTCGGGCGAGCAAGAGGGCGCTCTCTAGGTTCCGGGAAGAGTCCGCGTCCACCTCGGCCGCCATGGCCGACGGCATCTTCTCCATGGCCCGGATAACGTAGTCCGGAAGCTCGTCGGGGCCGGGTCTCGCCGGGAGGTAAGAAAATCTACCACGGGAGGAGGACGCTTATGGCTACCGCCAGAACTCCGAAAAGAGAATCTTTAGCATTTCCTCAAAGAACCGAAAATCGAAGAGGGTAGAGGAGCGCAACTTACTTCTCAGAAAGGGCCGGGTCACGCCCAGAAGGAATGATCATCCGGTCCCGGCCCGGCTCGGCTTGGGCATCGAACCGGATCGCCGCGCGCCGGGGCTCTCCTCGACTCGAGGCCGCTTACCCCGACGGCGGGAGGACGGGCCTTCCACGACCTCAACCGAGGTCTCCTTACTCGCGCCGGGGGACACAGTGGTCGGACGGCCTCGAGGCCCGGCTGGACTCGGGACGACCGGCTCGGCGGGGAGGGGCAACATGCTCACCGCAGCTCGGCGGCCGGGCGGGCGAGGCACTCTTCGGGACGTGCCGGCAGCCTTCCTCATCTCGCCGACTTCTCTTTCCCGCGGGCTTGCTCGCCTTCCGTACGCGGATCTTTGCCCGGCTGAAAAGATCGGGCACCGCCGACATGATAACGGAATGGACTCATGCGGAAGGGAGGATAATTGAAACCTACACGTCCAAAACACTTTGTTATTCGCCGCCGCGGAGATAATTAAGTGCTAGGTGAGCAGTTGTCTTACCGGCCCGGCGGAGATGCCGAGGATAACAAAAACCGAGCTTCTAGCCTTGATTCGCCGTTGTTCACCACCGAGCACTTTCGGTCGGCAAAGGGAATAAGAGTCACTTGGTGAGCGCAAGTCGAAAATCGGTGTTCAACTCTCCTTCCTTGGGGACGAACAACTCGCCAAGAAAAAGAAGAATTAGATCAGTAATAATTGTTCGAGTTTAAGCAATGAAGGCTTACTTTTGGGTTTGTGCCCAAAGACGGACGGGATGTCCAAGTCCGAGTCGAAGTCGACCCGGCGACCGCCAAGCCCCCGCCGACGAAGAACCACCTCCGGTTCCAGCCTCGGAGCTTGGAGGGGATCCCATTGAAGAGCGTGCCACCCCGCCGAGTCCGTATGAACAACTCCCGCTTGGACTCCGACAGGTGAAGATGAAGTTCACCTCGGCCGGGTCGGCATCCGGCACACCGAACTTCCCCAACCAAACAAACAGCGTGAGCAGATTCATCCACCTGCTGGGATGAACCTCGAAAGGAGCAACGCCTGTGCCGCGAATAAGTGCGAGATATTAGGTGAAGAGGAAACCGAGCTCCGCCTCCATCATGTGATAATTCACGGCGAGCATCCTCGCGGGGCTGGTCGGGCCTCTCGCCCCTCGGCGGGCACAAAGAAGTGCACGTCGGAGGGGACTCGCCACCTCGCCCGCCAGCAGCCAGATCGGCCTCGGACACGGAGCTCCGCCTCGCCTCATTGTTGGCCGGCCGGAGGCATCCGCACTCCGAACATCCGCGAGTCCGCTCCGGCGAGTATACGGATGCTCCCGTGAGATACTCCGGTAATTGAAGGTGGGGACCGCCCCACCAATCGATCAACATACTGCTCCCAGCGGAGTAAGCGACAAGAACCTTCACGGCGGCTTGCTTGCTCGCCTCGTCATCGGGCTCCGTCCAACCTCGACACTCTCGCTCTCCTCCAGGAGCTCGGAAACCGTAGGGCCCCGGGCGGCCGGCGAGGTCCTGGGCCGCACTCCCACCGGCGGTCCTCTCGCTGCCGCCTCCCGGAGGAAAGCTCGGCCACCATCTCCGCCGTGGCCCTCTCCAAATCAAAGCATCAATCGGGGCATCCCCGCATCCTCGCCGATCCTCATATCAATACCTAAATCGGGCGAGACCGGTAACGAGGCATCCCCAGCCTGCCCCAAACCACATCCACCGGTGGAGGCGGCGCTTGGACCCCCGCACGGCCAAAGGTCCGATCCGAACATCTCGATCGGACAGCCCGTATCTCCGGGGTGGCGTCTGCCATCCTCCCCGGAAGATTCCCTCTCACGGTGGCTCCACGCACGGCACGACACCAATCAGTCCCTCGAGAAGAAACTCCCCGATCTCACCATATCGATCGGAGAAAATGGAAGATAAACAGTAAAAGAAGAAATTTTTCCAAGAGATAAAGGGAAGTTACCGTTTAAAACGCTGTCTCAAAGCTTAGACAATGAAGAAACAAAAGAGATGCACCGAAACCTCTCGAAGAAGCTATGAAGATCACTCACAATGCTCGAAAATCACACAGGTAAGAAGTTTAAAATGAAGAAGGAGACTCCTATTTATAAAAAGCGGGAAGGACCTCCTTGCAAAATCCCCTTAAACTTTTCGAATTTTGGGGCAAAAACGCGATTATTTTTGCGAAAGGTCGTGGACTGCTGGGCACCATGGGGGCATGCCACGTGTCCGCACAGGTGGTTGGAGGTAGTCACCTTCCAATCGCCACGCGCCCGCCAAAAATCGCTTTTGCAGAGCACGTGGGGTAAATGACCCCTTGTCAAATCCAACCGCCATTTTCTCCAAGTCCAAATCCAAGTCCCATCGGTGAAAACCCGGAGGGTACTCGCACGAAGAAGCTCGGCAACAAAGGCGAACAACTCTCCTAGAGACCAGCCCGGCCTCCGAACACCCTCGTAGACCGAATCTGGGACAATTGTTGTATGGCGGTTTATTCGCCCCTAGGCCCACGCGGCCCGGGCCGGCCCGAGCCGGCGCGGAAGATTTCGGCCCCTTCAGCCGTCGACCCGCCGGTTCGTGACGGACCGACTCGGCTACGTCCGGGAGAGCTCGGCCCGTCCAGGTGGGCTCGCACGTCGAGATCAGCTCGCCGGGGTCGTGCAAGCAAACTCGGCCGGGTAGGCCGGACCCTCCGTGCCACGCCCGCGAGGATCCCGCCCGCCCGGCCGAGGTGGGCTTGCCCGTCCGCGAGCCGAACAACTCCTTCGAGCGACAATGTCGCGGTTACCACACCGAACGGCGGGCACGGCGAGGACTCCCGCCATCCAAGCTCGGCAAGGACCAAGACTTGTCAACCACGCCACGCCCGAAATGGTATCAATTACAAGATATCTCGCCTCCGTTTAAGGTCAACTTATCCCATAAAGGCAAGAATATCCACTAGCCATCGTAAGATCCCCGCCAAGGGACACCTGGCAGATGTGAGTGGCTAGCCGCCTCGCTTCTATCACAGGCGGTACATCTCAATTAATAAGAGATGGTACAACATTTATGTTGATTTGTACTCTATTGTACCTTTGGACCGCCAAAAAGGCAACCAAACCCATGTATAAATAAGACCTATAAGGCATAATAAACGGATCTGAAGCATCCATCTTTAGCACAGGACTAACACTCCCAAAGAAACCTTTTGTTCTTATTTGCTTTTCTCGCATTTAATTCCTCATTTATTGCTCATCATTTCTATTGATTTTTCTTGGGTGTTTATCATAATAAATGCTCGAATCAATATTGTTTTAACCAATCGAAGCCACATTAATCACTCATAAATATTTCGGTTAACAACACACAACAACAATCAATTTGATTGATATTTTTCATATAATTTATACATTTTAAAATACAAAACATTTTTTAAAATAATATTAAAAATGGATGTATTATGAATAATATTAGTTTAAAGTTTGAATACATATTAAAATAAAATATCTCGATATATTTAATAGAAAGTTAAATAAAACTTACTCGATGTCTTCCAAAAAATTCCATTAAATTAGTAGGTTGGCCATGAACATCTCGATTCGAATCTCACCAATCTCACATACGTCCAATGACGTCTTGTTTTTATAAAAAGAAAAGAAAGTCAAAAAGCATACAAATAAAAAAATTTAGAATTTGCAAATTTTTAATTAAATAAATATAAATTTATGCAAATTTTATTACTGATTAAATGATATTCATTTAACCTTCAACTCGATAAATGTACATAATAATATGATAATTAAAAAAATATGAATGATAAATATTACCTCACCGCTGGATTTTTTCTAACATATGCAGGAGCTCGATATATGCGAATGCACCTTAACTTCAAAGTCCACATAATTTTTTTGAATTAATTTCATGTACCACCGAGATTGTGTATGTCATTGAATTACACCTTGATAAATATCAAAATCTAGATTTAGTATATATATAGTTAAGAAGCAAAATATAAATAAAAAGCTGAAAAATAAAAGCAATTTAGTATGAAATTGTTATGAAGATAAATATATATTTTTTCAACGTACTAATAACAAACTTAAATCATAATAACACATGCAGAGTCTAATATTTTGCATATTTATGACATGTATTAGAGAAGGAGTATATATATATATATATATATATATATATATATATATATATATATATATATATTAATTGTTCTTTATATTTTATTAATAATAAATATAAAGTATTAATTAATTTTTTTCTTTGATAAATGTATGATACTAAATATAAACATACAAACCGAATAAACACATGCTTCAAGATCTCGTACAAACACATACATAAATACAAGAAGTAAAGTAATTGACGTGAAAAGAATAAATTAATAAGATGAACATTAAAATTGAATTAAAATGGATACAAAATACGTACCTAGAATCATAAAGTAAATATTCACAGAAGAATACTCGATTAAAAAATAATTTGATTCATCAAAATTTTTAGTGGTGATTGTTTAAGTATGAAATAAAACTACAATAAAGTACAATATATAGACAATAGTGTTGACTTAATTAAATATATAATTAATGTAATATCAATAGGGATTAAATAATAACATATCAAAAGGCACAATGTAAGAAAATTTGTTAATCAATTAAAATATAAATGGAAAGATATATAACTATTTATATAAATTTTATTTTTATCAAATAGTCAAGACTACATATATTATTTTATTTTATCATATAAGAAAAATAAAAGGTATATATAAAGGTATTTTATTTTGTTCTTTATATTTTATTAACAATAAATATAAAGTATTAATTAAATTTTTCTTTGATAAATGTATGATACTAAATATAAACATACAAACCGAATAAACACATACTTCAAGATCTGTACAAATACATACTTAAATACGGTGAAGTAAAGTAATTGACGTGAAAAGAATAAATTAATAAGATGAACATTAAAAATTGAATTAAAATGGATATAAAATACCTAGAAACGTAAAGTAAATATTCACGTAAAAATACTCTAATAAAAATCAATTTGATTCATAAAATTTTTAGTGGTGATTGTTTAAGTATGAGATAAAACTACAATAAAGTACAATATATAGATAATAGTGTTGACTTAATTAAATATATAATTAATATAATATTAATAGGGATTAAATAATAACATATCAAAAGGCACAATGTAAGAAAATTTGTTAATCAATTAAAATGTAAATTGAAAGATATATAACTATTTAAATAAATTTTATTTTTATCAAATAGTCAATGATTGACTACCTATATTATTTTATTTTATCATATAAGAAAAATAAAAGGTATATATATGTTATAGACAAATATTTTTTAATAATAATATTCATTATTATAATTAGATTCTAATTGTATAGTATCAATATGATAATAGGAATTAGGAAATCAAGCTGAGAATTTAAAATTGATATGAACTTAAGAGGGAAAGTGATAGTATGGGGAGGTAAATAATTATGGATCATTATTATATAACGATTGCATTAAAAGATTGATATTATTCAATTAATTGTATTACATTACAATTATATTTATATATATATATAAAAATTTCCTAAATTACAATGTAGAGTCAAGATTAAATCTACATATTACGATCAAAGGTCCGAAATGTTTCCCTCCAATTCTTAATATGGAAACCAATTGATGTATAATATATTTATAGGTAGATGATTATTAAGGTTGATGAGTGCTTTGAAAATCATAATACTACTAAGACCTAAATTGATTAACTAAATTTGTCATTATTAAAGTGGCTGAATGCTGAAAATTTGAATTCAAAATCATGGCATTTGAATTGTCTCGAAAATAGACCATTAATTACCACAATAACCTTATTAATACCAAGTGCATGCATGCAGCCGCTTTCTAGAAAATTGATTCTCTACATTTTGTTTGTGTAAATTTCAAAAAATAGACATATTATTAAGGTGATGATATAAATAGATTAATTCTCAACCTCTTTACAAGTTTTGATTTTTAGATGAGGCAAAATTCTTTAATGGTATCGTAGTACAACCTTGGGTTCAAACCCTTGCTTTCGCTCAATCCTCCCATTGATGGAGATGGTTGATTCCTAACCTCCGGGTTCAAACCCATGCTTTCTGCTCAGTCCTCCCGATGATGGAGATAGATTAATTCTCATCCTCTCTATAAGCTTCGTACTTTTAGATGAACGAAATTCTTTCAAATATAGTATATCATTTGCATTTCAGCTCTTAATTTCATTTTTCCCTTCAATTTCATTCAAGAAAAGCTTAACATGCATAGGAGAGGAGGATCGATATTGACGTGCCTTGATAATTATTAATAACAAGAAAGTGCTGAAAGCCTAAAAGCCTAAAAGCCTAAATCCCACAACCCTAATAATAATAATAAAGGTTCGATAGAGACTATCATTGGTAATATCTTTTAATATTTTAATCAAGGTTTCAATCAGAGAGCATAATGTTACGTATAACGTTTTTTATTCCCTTGAAATGATGAAGTCTACTACATTTGGGATAACTTTTCATTTTTTCCGCCTCAACAAAATTTGATATGCAAATTTAGTCTTTTTTTTTTTTTTTTGAACTGTACAAATTTGATATATTTAGTATCTATTTTTATTATATTACACCACAAAAAATTATTTTCTGACAAAAATTATTGTGAAACGCCTATGAAAATCATCAACAAAGACTATGTCTTCGTGACGCGATATATTTAAATTTCACTTAAGGTACGTGTTCTAGTGACAATCATATATCGTCACATAAAAGGGAGATCGATGATTTGTCGAATTATCACAAATGGCGTTGTGCGCAAACAAAAGTCATTGTATTATGACGAACATCAAGTCGTCATAAGAAGCCTATGTTTGTGGTGATGACGTTCATCGTCATGTAAAAACGTGTTGGAGTGACGATCACACACTTCTTCATGTAAAGGGAGATCTATTGTGACGATCCACATATCGTCACCAAAAGCCTCTATTTGTGGTGATGGTTTCGAACTTTATCACGTAAAATTAAGACACCACAAAAATAAATGGATTTAACGAGGGGTTTAGCGAGGGATTTAACGAGGGGGAAGGTTTTGGCGAGGGCTTTAGCGAGGGGGACGACCTCGGCAAAAACCTTGTCGGTAAAACTTAGCGAGGCGCCCTCGCTAATTGCCGAGGAATTGGCGAGGTTTATTGGCGAGGGATTTAGCGAGGGTTTTTAGCGAGGATTTGGCGAGGATGTGGCGAGGGTTCAATTGGCGAGGGAATTGGCGAGGGACCGTTGGCGAGGGAATTGGCGAGGGGGAAATTGGCGAGGGCGCCGCGAGGGGGCCACCGGCGAGGGTTTTGGCGAGGGCCACCGGGCGAGGGCGGGCCTCGCCTTACCCTCGCGAAATAATTACGAGATATAAAAAATGCGGCCGTGGCGGGGTATCGAACCCACGCCCCGCCGCGGCCGGGTGGCCGGGCGCCCACCGGGCGCGAGATTATTTCGCGTGAGGCGGATTCGATCCCGCGACCTCCGAGAGAATAGGAGGAGAGTCTTAGACGCTTTACCGTTTGGGCAAAGCTAATCATTCGATATGTTTTTGCTTTTAATTATATTAATATCATATTATGTTTAATATTTTATATATTTACTTTATAATTAAATTGTATACTATATATTTAATTAAATTATCTACTATATATATTCAATTAAATTATATCATTTTTTAATTTTTATTATTATAACATATATATTCAATTATATATATTTAATATATACTATATATTTAATTAAATTGTATACTATATATTTAATTAAATTATCTACTATATATATTCAATTAAATTATATCATTTTTTAATTTTTATTATTATAACATATATATTCAATTATATATATTTACTACATATATTTTCATTTTATCATTTTTATTATTAACACATATATTTTCAATTAAATTGTATATTATATATTCACTAATGTTAGTATATATATTATTATTTTATAATTGTTAATATTGTATATATATTCAATTAAATTGTATCCTATAATTCACTATATACATATTATCATTTATTATTGTTATTATTGTTATTATTATTATCACACATATATATTATCATTTCTATAATTGTTGTTATTATTATTATTATTATTATATATATATATATATATATATATATATTGTCAACTATATTATCATGTGTTTATATATGCACTCTTTATGAATTATAGAAAATTACTTTAAACAATTAAAATTCATCATCTTAATCAATTAACATTCAGAAAATTCATAGTTTTAAATGTATATAATGAACTCAGCGCCTCCGAGATCCACGAGATGAGTGATCGTAACCACTCGGACCATTTGGTGGATTACCACCACCACCGTGAGAACCCGGTAACCCCGCATCCACTCTTGGAATTGACGCCGCATTTCCGCTCTCAAAATGCGTCTCTTCGCTCCATCTCCGCCTGCATTGCCGCACATCTTCTATTTGTTTCTCGCGATCTCTCACGCTCCTCTTGGAAGCGGGCGGTCGACATCGGCTTGGCTGTAAGTGCCGCCAATAGGAGCATCCGATGAGCGAGAGCCGGAGGATGCGTCTGACTTACCTAATCGACCAAGACCCCGAACCCTCCCGTGTTGTTTTCCAACCTTCGGACATAGATCTGGGATAAGTCGGCATGGGGTTCGGAGCTCGACCCCTCGGAGGGCATCCGGGAGGCCATCTCTTGTACTTCATCTTTGTCACGAATATTTCGACAATTAAAATTTTAGATTACAAAAATAGACATATATATATATATATAATTTTTTTATAAATTATTACATAATATAAAATAAAAATACTTACAATTGTGTCACTAAGGGCCCGTAGGTATACTCCCCTTCGGGAGTTGCGTGGAAATGCTTTGCACTATGTCCCGATCCAGTGGGGGCCGTCCATGCGTCCTCTCTGTATTTATTTAATTAGAACCACGTGTTTAATTAAAATATTGAACTATCATTAAAAAATACTTACATAGTCATATGCATACTCGGTGATCCACGGGATCCGCCCCTATGACGGAGATGCCAGCACCCGGCCTCCGAGGCTCCGACATGCGATTAAATGCGACACCGGGAGCTTCTTGCTCTCACGTCTTCTCTATCCCGATGGCGGCAGTCCATCCCAGGCGTTGTTATCCCATCCAGGCCTCTGCTGCTTGGTGACCCACAACGTTCTCACGTTGTTCAAAGATATCGCTGTATCTACTTGCTGCCCTACGAAGGAACAGTGATACACCTCCGTTGAGTTCGTAGCAGTAGGGTCCCACCTAGTCTGTCTCTGCCAAACAAAATATTATTGTACTTAACACCGAGATAAAGTTTATAAATTAATCAAAATTAAATAGCGAATAACAAAATATAATATTGTACTGAAATGTCTCCCAAGATAACAAGCAGCCTCTCGGGAGATATCATCCGGAAAGTGAATGCACCGGCTCCATGTGTGACGACATAATCTCCCGAATAATCCTCGATACCGTATTCGATGGCATCAATCTGCAAAAAGGGAATAAACACGCAAAATTAATAGACATATAAATATGACATAGTTTATTATTCACAAGTATTTAACTTACGTGCCCTCGTAGATCCATATATCCAGGACCCTCCCCACCGGAGCCGGAGTGGAGCTGGATGATGGTCCTCATAGGCCTCGGGGCCGGCAGCCTCGTCGCCCCCTCCTCCTGAATAAAGGGTACTGCACTGGTACCCTGCCACCTCGACCCCCGGACCTGCATCGTCCACTCGACCCATCTCCTCTAGATCCGAGATCGTCCTCGATCCAGACGGTCCGCTCATCTGTAACAATAATTAAATAAAACCTCATTATTACACGGTTCAATAATAAATAATTCATCATATATATAACATGCAAATGAAACACACATAATTATTACACTATTCAATAGTAAATAATTATTACACTATATATTCAATATTCGTCGAGTCTTCATCCTCCTCCTCGTCCTCCCTCCTCCTCATCATCATCTTCTTCTTCTTCTTCTTCTTCTTCTTCTTCTTCTTCTTCTTCTTCTTCTTCTTCTTCTTCTTCTTCTTCTTCTTCTTCTTCTTCTTCTTCTTCTTCTTCTCCATTATTTTCAATATCAATTAATGCACCGTTGACATCTGTCAATATAATTGGATCATCATCCGTTTGCACACCATTAATTTGGGACTCAAGGTCGTCTTGAAAGGGGAAGCTCTTGTTCATTCGTTGACACGCTTCGACCAAGGATCTCGGTTTGATTTTGCAAACGGCCAACCATTCATTTCTACGCTTTCCGGGTACTTGCAATAGTAAACTTGAGTGGCTTGACTTGCTAACACAAAAGGATCGTAGCGGCCGTATCTTCCCCTTTGATTAACGTCCACAAGTTTGTAATGAGGATGTACTCTTGTTCCATTTGGCACGGATGGATCAAACCACTCACACTTGAACAGACAACATTTTTCTCAATACGTCCGGGGTACTCCAATTGCACTACTTCCTCAAGGATCCCGTAGAAATCATTCTCATCTCGCATCATAATTTTTACCCTTGATACAAACTCCACAATTTGAAGTAGATTTTGATGAGCCATAAGTTCGTGTGTGAAATTTGTAACCATTCACGTAATATCCAGGGTATGTGGTGACACAACTCGAAGGTCCGCTAGAAAGATCACGTATCCACCGATTTTGAATATTATTTATCCTTACAAGTTGTTCAAACCACGATGCAAACTCCTCTTGTAGTCTTTCATCTTGTTCAGCCCTCGAGAGTCCCGGTTGGAATTGTTGCGATTGCTCGAAAAACATACTACAAAAGGGGCTTTGATTATTTAATATACGGATTGACGTTGTAATTAACAAAAATTGCTCCAGTTACACAACTTACTCGATATACGGTTGCAACTCGGGACAATTCAAGAACACGCACGTATGAGCCGTGTTTTTCTCCTCATCTACAATCCATCTTTTGTTTATCTTTCCAAGATGTCGACCGGGAGGAATAAATATGGACAAAGTACCTTTCGCTACTTGGGGTATCTCGCCACGACCATCGTCATTACGAGGTACATTGTGCCGCCTCGTCTCGAACGTGATCGCCGAAATAGAGGGAACAAAATATTGAGACCTCTTTCGTTAAATACGCATTTGCAATCGATGCTTCAACATGCGCCTTGTTCCCAACACTTAGCTTTAAATTGTAAAGATACCTAATTAAATGAATCAAGTGTTATATATATATATATGTATAGTATAACCATTTTAGGTAATCAAATAATTTAGAGTTATAAATTACCTCTCAAATGGATACATCCATCTATACCGCACAGACCAGCTATCCTTGCTTCGTATGCAAGGTGCACGGGAGATGCTCCATCGAATTGAAGAAGTCAAGGCGGAAAGATACGTTCCAACTTACACAATATAAGCTGGAATATCTGCTTCAATCGAGCCATGTTCTCAATCGTAATAGATGCGTGGTTAACTCCCTAAAGAACAAACTAAGTTCGGTGATTGCTTTCCACACATTCGGCGGCGAGTTTCACGAAAAGCAATCGGGAGTAGTCTTTGCATAAACACATGACAATCATGACTCTTCATCCCAAACATCTTCAATTTGCTCCAGTCTACACATCGAGACGAGGTTAGACACATAGTCATCGGGAAACTTCAACTCGGTTACCCATCCGCACGGATCATCCTTTTGACTCTTATCAAGTGAATAACAAGCTTTGGGATACTTTCCTGTGCGTTGACATTTCTCTAGAGAGGGGCGCCGACAATATTCATTAAGTTCATCCCTAGACTTATTTGTGTCTTTTGTTTTCCCTTCCACATAAGTCATCATGGTAGAACAAATTATCAAACACATTTTTTCAATGATTTCACGTCAATGGGTTCTCTAAAACTCTGGTTCCTACATTTGAATTTCGAGCAAGGACACCTAATCTTTCCTCCACTCATCCATTCCGGGTTACTAGTAGCGAATTCTATAAACGATTCGATTCCACTAAGAAATTCGAGAGATATCATTCCATTAATCGTTCTTGGACCATACATCCAACTACGGCTTGAATAATTCATCTGTTTCAAATTAATTAATGAAGATTCAAAATTTAATTAAATCATATATAATTAATTCTTCCACTTAATATTTTTTTCCTAATATTAACATATATATTTTCTAAAAATTTCTACAGAGTTTTGTTTTATTTTATCGCATTCCCAGTTAATATATCAAGTAATTAATTCCTAGTGCATCCATTTCCGACTTAATTAAAATTAATCAAGTCGGAACGCACATTCTACAGAAACAATACCAAACAATATATTCATCAACCCTCAACTCCAACATCAACTTGTTGAATCGAACATCGATTCAATTTTCAAAATTAATACTATAATTGAACTAGCATGCAAAATTTGATCGAACATCGATCATCATATATATAAATTGGTATTATATCATGCATGCAAATTATTTTTAAATCAAATAATTTTTATAATTAAATTAAAACCATTTTTAAATAATAATTAATTACAAAAAGAATACTTACGGTGATAGTGGTGGCTATGAAATTATACTCCCGGATCGAATCTTTTTCAATAAACGTACACACCTACAAATATATAAATTATAACAATTAAATTAAAATTATAATAATATTAATAATCAAAATTATATAATTGCATAATTACTAATTAATTAACACTAAATAATTATATAATAATCTTATACTACTAATTTTCCTAAATAATTACTAATAATCGAAATAAACATAACAATTACAAAAATTAACACTAAATAATTAATAAATCACCAACTATAACAACAAAATTATTAAATTGCATAATTACTAATTAATTAACATTTTCCTAAATAATTATATATAATTCATATACTAATAATTTTCCTAAATAATTAAAATATACATAACAATTATACAAATTAACACTAAATAATAATAAATCACCAACTATAACAACAAAATTATATAATTGCATAATTACTAATTAATTAACTCTAAATAATTATATTAATTCATATACTAATAATTTTCCTAAATAATTAAAATACACATAACAATGATACAAATTAACACTAAATAATTAATAAATCACCAACTATAACAACAAAATTACACAAATACATGCATAATTGCAAATTTAAAATACAAATTTTATCCACTAAAATAACAACAAAATAACCGATTAAATCTTAAAAATTTACCGTAGAAATGTTCCCGGAATGCGTACTACAAAGCCCGATAAGAATTAACCTCAATTTTCCGGCGACGGCAGCGGCGGCGGCGGCGCAGGACGGCAGCCTTGTGGGGGAAAACGCGAGCAGGGGAGAGAGGGAGAAAGGGGATCTGGTGGTTTAAATATGCAATTTCGCGAGGGCCCTACCGAGGGACACGTGCCCTCGTTAAATTTGGCGAGGGCCCACGCTCGGTAATTAGCGAGGGCCCGGACCCTCGTTAAAACCGTCGGTATTTGGCGAGGGGTTCGAACCCTCGTTAAATCCATCGGTAAATGTTGCCCTCGCCTTCCTCGTTAAATAGCGAGGGTTTTCGACCCTCGCTAGGTCCCTCGCTAATTCGTGTTATTTTTGTAGTGAGATTTATTGTGACGATTTGCATATCATCACAAGAAGCCTTCGTTTTTGTGACGGCGTCTATCGTCATCGCGTAAAAATAAAATTTATTGTGATGAATTTCAAGTTGTCACGAAAAGTCTCTGTTTGTGGTGGCGACCATCATGTTCGTCGCCTAAAAGACATGTTGGAGTGACAATCTTATTAGGGTGATGATATAAGTGGATTGATTCTCAACCTCCCTACAAGTTCGGACTTTTAGATGAGGTAGAATCCATTCATGGTATCGAGCAAAACCACAGATTCAAACCCTGTCGGAAGCAGCTCTGCCCATTTTAATTAAATACTTATTGGGCCTCCCAATGATGGAGTTATGTTAGCCGCAAGTACACTCGTTGGGCCTCCTCGGTCCTCCCAATGATGGAGTTGACACCAGCCCACGAGTGAGGGGAGTATTTGGGTGATGATATATGTGGATTGATTCTCAACCTCTCTACAAGTTCGGACTTTTAGATGAGGCGAAATCTTTTCATATCTAAAACTTTGTCATGTAAAAGAGATAGTTGTGACGAAATGTGAATGTTGTCACAAGAAACCTCTGTTTGTAGTGACAAGTTCCTTCTTAAATCAAATAAAAAGAGATATATTACGATGATTAGCAAATCGTCACAATAATGCTTTGTTTATTGTGCCGACTTCCATCTTCGTCACGTAAAAAATAATTTGTATCAATATTTTGGCAACAGAGGCGGTCTGGCGGTGCAAGTGGTGCCGCCGTCGGCTTGGGCCCCCATTTTATATTTGTATATGTGTGTGTATATAACAATATATATTTTAAAGGTTGAAAAGTTTAAATATAATGTTATATTTGTAGTTGAGTTGGTTGCCCCTTCTCCATGAAATGTAGTCGCACAGGAGGTCTCATCCGATGAGGTCGAAAACTCGCGCCCTTATTATATCTTAAAAGTAATAATAGATCGCCAATTTCCCTTAAATTTATATATGACACGAGGGACAAATTCATAAAGGCAGACGATCTTAAACGATGGATTATAGGATGTTGGTCCTGAGAGTTGAGATGATTAAAACCTTGAGTAAGCTTTCTAGAACAAAATCTAGAAAGGGGGTTTGAATAGATTTTGTTAATTTTTCAAAACTTACAAAACCAATTCAAAGTATCGATTAAGCACGGCGGATAATGATTAAATTCTCAACTTCTTAAAAGATCAAAAGCAAGGTTGATATCTTGATTTTAGTTAAGATTCTGAATTTAACTCTTGATGTAACACAATTGTAAAATAAAGCAGAAAATTAAAAGAAAGCAAGAAATAACACGGGATTTATAGTGGTTCGGATTTTAAAAATCCTACATCCACTCTCCTTCCTCAATTTGAAGAAGGGACTCGCTTCTTGCTTACTTTCTCACTTCCAAACTTACAACTTACAACTTGTACAATTCTTCAAATCTTCAATCTCCTAGACTCTTCTTCTAGAAATCTAACTATTACGGTGTATCGGATTTTGAAGATTCTTTGGAAAAGTGTTCTAAAAACACTTAGAACTCTTTGAAACTCTCTAGAAATTCTTGTGAAATCTGAATAGTGAATTATGTAAATCTAATATGCATAAGTGTTATATCTATATGAAAAACCTAGACCTATATATAAGTTCGAGAAGACAGGTTAGTTTGTTAGTTAGTTCTAACAAACTTGAAACTCGCTAACAAACTTAATCGCTCTAGACCTCGGTGATTCTTCATACTCATCTCACCGACTTGGTGAAAACTTCGCCTTTCTTATTCTACTCGGCTTATCTTGACCTCGTCGAGCTCTTCATAATTGTCTCCGCAGATGACTAGACTTGAGCTTGTCTCAGGATGACTAGCATGTTATCAAACCTCGGTGACTAGCTTAATGCATGACCCCGTCTCGATCAACTTACATCCTCGGTTCTTCGATTTGGTGATTAGTCCGATCTGCTCTTTAACTCATCAAAACCTCTTGATCCAACAATTTCCCCCTTTTTGATGAAGTTAAAACCTATAAGAAGGAAACATACTCACAGTGAAGTTAGTAATAGATCTAGTTAAATCAATCGATAGATACAAGACAATTTCACACTTCAATGATTCAATCACAATAAGAAATTTAGGTCTTTTAGACTTTTTAGAAGTATTTAAAAAAATTTTAACAAAAGATTTTAACTCCGAGATATAAGAATTTCTCGGATGTTTTATACTTAGAAAAATTTTAATTCTCGAGATAAAAAAATTTCTCGAGATGATTTATACTTAGAAAAATTAAGAAAATTTTTAATTACGAGATATAAAATTTCTCGAGATAAAAAAAAATTTAAGAAAACTAATACACAAAGTTCACATAAGACTGAATATATTCATTCACGTATATTTACTGATTACAAAATAAGAGAACTCGATAGAAAATAAAAAGATAAGGAAAGAAAAATCCTGTTCTATCGATTCCCCATCGATCGCCTTCTGAATGTTTAGCCACCAAAATCCTCGCTCTAAGCCGCTTCTGATCATCCTCATCTCGTGAGCTCGGATTCCCTTTCGCCTTGGCCACAATCGCTTTCGACCCATTCCGGATCGGAGAACCATCTTCTTTAAGCTTGGGGGTGACTCGCCAGAGCCGGGTGCGATCGGATCGCAATTGAACACATTATGTGCCTCATCGAGCAGCTTCCCATAAAGATCTGCATCCTCCTTCTCCATCCATTCATGCCAGCAGATGTCTTCATTAGTCGCTTCCAGATGGCGATGCCTTGAGAATGTACCAAGAATACATCCACTTAGCATCCGTGGCTTGCTTTTATATTCATTGGTGAACTTCCCGAGACCATCTTAGGAGGAGCCGTGGTGCGGTGGACGGGCGGAAATCGGCTTCATTTCTCGCTTTGGACACCCACTTCCGTGTATCCTGTCCCACTTCATTTCAGCCTTTCCCCATCTTCTTCAGCCTCTTCTTTTCTCTCTTTTCAAACATCTCCTTCTCAAGACTCGATTCTTCTAATCTGCTTCGGTGATAAGTTGGAGAAGTCTGGTTCCTTTCTTTTGCGCTCGGCCGATCTGGGGCTGATCATCTGCTCGGCCGATGGAGTCTTCTCGGCTACTGCACTCTGCTTTTCCTTTACCTTTGCCCTTGGGCTCTGGTTCTTCGACTCTTTCATGCTAGCCGCCAGCCTTCTCGCCTTCTCCTCTTCTTCCTTCTTCCTTTTCTCCTCATCCTCTCGGATGGCTTCTTCAATCTGCGTCACCCTCGGTTGCAAGGCGCCCAACTCATCCGATTTGATTTTGATCTCCACCTTGGCTGCCTCCAACTCACCGTGGTCCCGCCTTTGTATCAAGTCTATCTGTTATTGACATGACACCAGTGTGAGGGTTTCCATTCTCGCTCTCTCGCACCTTCCCCTTTTTAACTTCATCCTTGATGGATCAAGCTCATCCTCAATTCTTTGCCTGGCGTCGTCTGAAGTCATTCGATCAAGTGAGGGTTGAGACCACGACTTCGTTGTCACCGCAGTCTTCTCTTTCGGCCTTGACCTCGTCTTCAAGCGCACTCGATGCCTGAACCAACAGCAGGCTTTGAGATTGGTGATAAATTTCGGGTCTGTTGACCTCAAGAATCTGCATGTTGGCGAGCATAGTATCTCGTGATCGCCGAATCACCTTTCTGGTTTTCTTCTCCATCATCCTCTGGACTTGGCTGATAATTTTCTTTGTGGAGTTGCTCAAAAGCCGAGGAGATGGCAAGAATCGGTCTGTCCTCTTCCTCTGAATCGGATGAGGAAGAGGTGGTAGGAGAAGTTGGATCGGGGAGCTCATGGGAATATCCCCAAAAATGTTTGAGGTATCCACATGAGGTTCGGCTGGGATAGAAGAAGTGGGAGTGTCGATGGTGGGGGTGGGATTTACGGTGGGGGAGATGATGGTGGGGGTGGAATTTGAAGTGATGTGGTAGGGGAGGAGGTTGTAGTGATTGGAGTAAGATGAGTTGGGTTGAGCCGGGGGAGATATGGAGATGGGGGTTGGGGAAAATATCGTCCGGATAAAAAGGACGATATGAGATGGGGATGGTGGAGGAGTTGAGGTTTGGATTTGAGGGAGAGGAGATGAGGATGGACTTTGGACAGGTTTCGGGAGTAGGCTGTTTTAGAGGCTCGAGGTGCCACTGGGACACCTCTTCATTGCCGGTTGGGTTGGAGATGGAGAGGGGGAGAAATGTACCGACCTCGGCCGGGGAGGGTCCCTTCGTAACTTATTAGCTGGACCTCCTCCAGCTGCACCACTTGAGCTGCAATTTGCAGCGTGGATACCTCCTCCGGAAGGAGAGTGGGCTGATCGCCAGACGATCCTCCCAACTCGAGGTTTTCACCAACCGTCTGTCTCCTTGGTGCCTTCTCCTTCGGCTTCATTGGGTCGTCAATTTCACCGAGCTCACGGATGGCGGCTCCACCTCTACATCCTCTTCTTCCTCCTCCTCGCCTTCCTCTTCACTGGAGCTTGAGCTCTACCTTCGCCTCCACCTTCATCGGGACCACTGGAGCCCCGAGTGGCTCATCCTTGGTCGAATCCCTTTTTGCTTAGTGTAAGCTCGGACCCCGTCTCACTAGCTTTATTTGAGCCGACAAAGAAGTCCTCCATAATCACAGTCACTTTGTTAAAGAGACTAGTGATTGACTTCGCCCGCCACTTTCCATTAACCACCTCCAGGACGTCTTCTCTCCGTCTCCGGCCTCTCCGTGACAAACCGGCCCGATTGGCACGAACCCCATCAAGAATCGTTCTCATGACGCAGTAGTCTGGTCTGGTCAGCCCATCGTGGGAGCTCTGTTCTCCCAATATCACCTTTGTGACAATGGTCATCAAAAGGCGATATCGGCGTCGGAACATCCTCTTCTTCGCCTCCGATCGATTTTCCTTCATGGAGTTCCGGCAATCATCTCAAACGATTCTACCCATTCATCGATTTGTAGGTGAGGGGTTCACACCTTCACCGCTAGTATCAAATATCCTAGCCACCTCCGCCGGAGAAACAAGAAGTTCTTCTCCATATACCCTTGTCCTAAACACTCCTCGTTCATATGTCCCATTGACATAGAACTCCAACCCTCTCATATCCAATGTCTTATTGGAGGGGATTTCTTGGAGCAAAACGTTCTCAATCCATCCCTCTCCAATAAAGACAGGATTTCCCGGATTCGGCATCGGTGGTGGTGTCAAGTCGACATACATTTCCGACTTCACCTTCTTTGCATATGTTTCATTTTGTACATCCACCATTGTTGAAGTTATGCCTCTAATGTAAATGCTCATATACGAATTTTTTAGAGAGAGTAAAATTTGCGAGAGAATTTTTGATAAGTAGTGAAAGTGAAAAGGATGAATTTGGAGAAGAAGATGTATTTATAGGGGAATAGATTGGAAAGAGAAACCGCCATTTTTGAAATCTTGAATTAATCTTAGCCATTTATTCAAAAAGTTTTTACCGAGTATTAATCAACGGTTAAAAACTAAGATAAACGATTAGGATTCAGCGCGTGAACTATAATCGCCTTTGGAATGCGTAAATAGTTACTTTATAGACCGTTGATTTGACAGATGTAGGTTACTTTATGCAGAGAAGTAAGTATACTGACGCCACTTAGGGCTACCTTACTTCGCCTAAGGGTTTGTAAATCGGATGAGTTTGAAAAAGCAGACAAGTTTTAAAAACAGATCGGTGTAAAAACAGATGGATTTTAGGAAATCATCTCGATAAAGTAACTTGTCTAATTCTCAAAACCAATGCTTTAGATGTAACTATTTATCAATTTTTAAACCAGGTTTAAACAAAACAGACTCGCATTTACTTTTCTAAAACAAATTTTTAAGAAACAGATCGGACTCGGGTTAAGAATAAAGAAGTTTGAATAAAAGAATGAATCGGTGTTATACGTGACCTGCTCCCGCAAAAACATAAACTCAAAGGAAACCATCGAAGCTAAAGGTAAATCGGATAGGATGTAAATAGTCATCTGTTTTCTTCAGAGTTCGGTGACTATTATGTCCTTGTCTGATTTACTCAATGTCGATAAGTAATTATCACTTCGTATAAGGTCAATATGACTAATCCTTGATTCTTGATTCCTAAAAGGAGATCAATGATATCAGCTACCCGATTGCCCTTTGACACATATCTAGTCTCGATAATTCTTTCTAGACATTAATTTAAAGAAAAGAAAAGGAATAAGGAACCAAATGCACACAATTAGAAACCAGCTAAAGATGCATCAAGTAATCCTAATTCTAAACACATTTCTTTGAACTTAGTCTCAGCTAATGGTTTTGTAAGAATGTCGACTTTTTGTGATTCGGGCAATTTTCTCAATTCTAATGTCATTCTTTTCAACATGATCCCTAATGAAATGATGCCTAATATCTATATGCTTGCATCTAGAATGTAAAACAGGGTTGTAAGTCATTGCTATTGCACTATTACTATCACAAGTAAATAGGAACAAATGATGTTTGAATATTATAGTCTCTAAGCCGTTGACTAATCCAGAGGAGTTGAGAGCAACAACTTCCACCGCCATGTACTCGGCTTCTTGTGGAGGTGGCAATGATGTCTGCTTCTTAGATAACCAAGAAATTAATTTGTTGCCTAAGAATTGACAAGTTCCGTAAGTGGATTTTCTATCAATCTTACATCCTCCAAAGTCTGAATCAAAACCCGATAGCTCAAAGTTGTCATCACCGGGTACCATAACCCTACTTGCAAAGTTCCTTTGAGATATCTAAGAATTTTCTTAGCAGTCTCCGAGATGAGTTTTCTTGGGATTAGGCTGAAATCTTGCACATACCCCAACCGCAAAGGCTATGTCCGGCCTACTTGCGGTGAGATAAAGAAGAGATCCAATCACCCACGATACTCCGTTGCATCGGTGGGTATCCCCGCTCATCCGAATCCATTGAGAAGTTAGTTGCCATAGGTATTTTTACTTCTCTGCTAGTAATCATTCCAAATTTCTCAATCGGATCCTTAGCATACTTAGATCGATGTATAAATATACCCTTACTCATCTGTTTAATTTGTAAGCCTAGAAAGTATGTCAATTCTCCCATCATTGACATTTCAAACCTGTTCTTCATGAGAAAGCTAAACTCTTCACATAATTTCAGATTAGGTGAACCAAAAATTATGTCATCTACATAAATTTGAACTAGTAAAATGTTGCCATCTACTTCCTTTCTAAACAAAGTTCTATCAATCTTACCTTTAGAAAAATCATTTTGATGTCAAGAAATCGATAGAGTATCATACCAAGCTCTGGGAGCTTGTTTCAGTCCATATAGAGCTTTGTTGAGTTTATAGACCTTGTTATTGATCTTAAACCCGTGAGGCTGCTCTACATAGACCTCTTCAAGTAACACACCATTAAGAAAAGCAGACTTAACATCCATTTGAAAAACTTTGAAAGACTTATATGCAGAAATGCCAAGAACAATCTTATTGCCTCTAATCGGCAATCGGAGCATAGGTTTCATCATAGTCTATTCCCTCGGTGTGAATAACCTTGTGCAACCAGTCTTGCCTTATTTCGAACAATAATATTGTTCTCATCTGCTTTATTTTTAAACACCCATTTGGTGCCTATAATCTTTCTGTAAGGGTCTTTCCACTGGATCCCATACATTTTGTCTTTCAAACCGATGCGCTTCTTCTGCATGGTCATTATCCAGCTTTGGGTCTCGATAACGCTTCCTCAATAGACTTGGGTTCAAGAAGCGATACATAACAACCGAAAAGACTTTCGCAGTCTAACATCATTCGTGTCTCGCACACTACTAGATGGATCTCCTATAATCCGATCGGATGGATGATAACTTCTCATCCTTTTGCCTATATGAGGAGAAGTATCCTCATCTTGAGTCTCGATCGGCAACTCATCCGACTTAACCTCACCGACGTTCCCTTCATCACCGACTCGTCCGATCGGTGATGTCAAAGGTGTACGAATCGAAGGAGTCTCGATCGAAGTTGTCTTCCGATTATCGGATGGGGATTCTTCTTCATCCGATTCTCGAGTCGAGTAGGTAGATAAATAGTTCTATGTTTAGTCTTGGATAATTCAATTTTATCTAGATTTTCAGAAATTTGATTCACTTTATCGAGAAGGAATACAACTCATCAAAAACAACATGAGGAGTTTCCTCCACACAAAGGGTTGTCTTGTTAAAAACTCTAAATGCCTTTGAAGTATTAGAATATCCTAAGAATATTCCATCACCGCTTTAGCATCAAAAGTTCTTAACTTAGATTTCCCATTGTTATGAATGAAACACTTACAACCAAAAGCTTTGAAGTATGAGATTCTTGGAATCTTACCCTTCCAAATCTCATAAGGAGTCTTACCCTTATCTTTGACAACTAAGCACTCGTTTGGGTATAGCAAGCCGTGTTGATAGCTTCACCCGTAACCTATGAGGGGTATTATACTCGCCTAACATGCTTCGGGCCGCTTCCTTCAAAGTTCTATTCCTTCTTTCAACCACTCCATTTTGTTGAGGAGTTCTTGCTGAAGATGTCTCATGTATAATTCCAAACTCATTGAAGAAGTTAGATAAACAAGAATTCAAAAATTGCACTTTATCACTTCGATTTTAATAATATTAACTCCCTTCTCATTCTCAATTTGTCTCGAACAGATCAAGAATCTTGTTCATAGTCTCATTTTTCTTGAAAAGAAATATAACCCAAGTGTATCTAGAGAAGTCATCTACTACAACAAGAGTATATTTTCTTCCACCGAAGCCGAGAGGTGTAACAGGTCCAAACAAATCCAGGATGAAGGAGTTGCAACACTCTTTCGGATGAGGAGGAGTTAATACTCTTAAATGAGTGTCTAGGCCGTTTACCTTTTTGACAAGCATCACATTTAAGATCAGTTGATAAAAGTTTTTCGAGGTAATCCCTTAACAAGGTTCTTCTTAGCCACCTTACTAAGGGTCTTGAAATTCGATGACTAAGCCTTTTATGCCATAGCCGGTGACATTTTCTCCACCCTTAGCCATCGGACAAGTATCTTGGGAACAACTATTAAAATTGGCCACATAGACATTACCCTGTCTCAAGCCGCTAATAGTACCTTATCTCGAGGAATTATCCAAAATATCACATTTAACTCTTGAAAACTTTCTACGAAAAACCTTTATCACAAAGGCGAGAAAGGATAATGATTATGTTTCAAACCTTCAACAAAATATACCTCGGATACCTGAATATCCTTGATAATCAAAGTACCTACACCTTTAGTCTGACCACAATTATTATCACCAAATACAACTCTTGGACCATCAATACTTTGAAAATTTGATAACTTCTTGTTATGGGTCATATGTTGTGAATGTACCACCGTCAATGTACCATATTGAAGCTAAGATCTCTTCCTTAAGTGATGATCCTGTGAATCCTGTAAAGCAGTTAGTTTTGAGGTACCCTAGTGATCTTGGGTCCTTTTGGGTCAAGAATCACTTTAGGAATCCAAACAAACATCTCATCTGCCAGACAATAAGTCGACTCAGATTTTCTACCAAATCATGTCTACAATAATATCATTTTTAAATGACAACTTGTTGTATTGATTGGGTAATTTTCCTAAACTTAGAAAATGTAGGATAGCATTTGCTCCTTCCATCAAAAGGATTATAAAAAGAAAATCTTCTTATTTTGGTTCTTGGATTCCTTCTAGTCGATAGGAATTCTTGGTGAATTCTTGATTTCAGATCGAAGTCGTAGTCCTTATCTCGACTAGTTGGTTTCCATGGACCAATTTTAATATCCTTTGATTGAGCAGATGCTTTCACAAATTCCCTAGGTTTTTGAACATCGATTTATTGTTCCTATCATAACCAAGTCCTGTCTTATCATGAGATTTCGGGAAGTATTAAAAATATGATCTATTATCGATTGTGAATTATTAAGCTGACTAATTTTGAAGACAAGCTTCTCATTGTCTTTCTTAATTAATTCATTTTCAGCACATATTACTTTAAATTTATCTTTTAAAGTTTTCAGTTCATTTTCTAACCTTTCGTAAGCCGGGCCGATGTATCGACTTGATCGATGAAAACATTCCCCTTGAATGTTTCCTCGCCTCAAAGATGTTCATCACCCGCTTGCCTTTATTTAGAATTTGAATCTGATCCTTTAAAATTAAATTCTCTGTCTCCACTGTTTATAAGCGGCTAAAGATGTCTTTAAATCTCTCAATAACTCATGAATAATAGTTTGGTCATGATCGAGATGCGGGACAAGAATCATTATCTCAAGATGAATAGTAAATTACCTCATTAGCCATGAGACAGATCTCATCATCGATCCAAAATCGAGATGAGGATGATGAAGATGATGATGATTTCTTTGGCTCTTTTTCTTGACAACAAAGCTCTTTGATCTGCAAATCTCCTGTCTCTTTTCTTCCTCTTCTCTTCCCTTTCTTTAGGAGTCGATTGAGGACAGTCATATTTGAAATGTCCTGGCTTGTTGCAAGTATAGCAAATGTCACTCCTATCTCGATCTGGGACTGAAGTATTTCTTCTAACAGGTGATACGTATCTTCTTGTATGCGGCTCTTGTTTTTGTCATCATCTCAAGATTTGTCTACCTTCCTCTACGATCTGGATCTTTGTCTATCTCTACTGCAAATCTCAATTTATTTCTCTTATACTTCATTCTCAATTTATCATACCTTTTGTAAGTAAAGCCATCTCGCTCTTTCAAAGATAGATCGGCTCCTCTGAGACTCTGTTGACACCTTGTCTTCTTTGCTAACAAAAGCAATGATTTGGATGAGATGCTTGACTCCATCTCATCTTCCTCATCTTCTATCTGGATGTCATATTCTAAAGCTTTAAGATGAGAAAATAAAGTATGGTGAGTAATAGAGGATAAATCTTGAGTTGCTTTAAGGATATTGGATTTTTCCCTCCATCTCTTGGTTAATGATCTCGTAATCTTGTTGTTAATCTCCTTTTCGAATAATTCTTTCCAAGGTCACCGCTTTGTTTAGAAGATTGGTCAACCTCATATCAAACTGATCTACTGAGACTCATTTTCCTTCATCTTGAATGTTTCAAATGTATGCACATCATCGTAGCTTGTTCTCCTTCACTTGGTGAGATCCTTCACAAGCATTAGCTAAGGTTTGCCACATTTCTTTGGCTGTTTTACATCTTTTAACCTTCTCTATCCAATCTTTACTCAAAGTCTCTATGATTTCTGTTCTAGCTACTTGGTCAAGATTGTGGACCTTCCTTTCATCATTAGTCAATCTCAACTCTTCTTCTCTTGCCTAGTTCTTGATTCACCGCCTCTGCTCCAAAGGTCTTTGGTGCCTCCATGGAAAAACTTTATAGGACCTTCCTCAAGAACCTCTTCCATTCTATCATGAATGGCCTTTAGATGATTTTCCATCCTAAATTTCCAATAATCATATTCTTCAATTGAAAATTCAGCATTCCTGGACTTATTACTTTTACCTAATGACATGATGAAACAAAGACAAAATACTCCACAAAAACTTATTAGTAGCACTGTTAGGAATGAAAGAAAATGAAGAAAATCAAGATAATTTCAGAATCTTGTTTAAGACCTAAAATCAATATCGTAACGACTTAACACCGCTCCGATACCACTTGTTGGTCCCGGAGAGTTGAGATGATTAAAACCTTGAGTAAGCTTTCTAGAACAAAATCTAGAAAGGGGGTTTGAATAGATTTTGTTAATTTTTCAAAACTTACAAAACCAATTCAAAGTATCGATTAAGCACAATGGATAATGATTAAATTCTCAACTTCTTAAAAGATCAAAAGCAAGGTTGATATACTTGATTTTAGTTAAGATTCTAATTTAACTCTTGATGTAACACAATTGTAAAATAAACAGAAAATTAAAGAAAGCAAGAAATAACACCAGGATTTATAGTGGTTCGGATTTTAAAAATCCTACATCCACTCTCCTTCCTCAATTTGAAGAAGGGACTGCCATCGCTTACTTTCTCACTTCCAAATTCTTACAACTTACAACTTGTACAATTCTTCAAATCTTCAATCTCCTAGACTCTTCTTCTAGAAATCTAACTATTACGGTGTATCGGATTTTGAAGATTATCGAAAAGTGTTCTAAAAACACTTAGAACTCTTTGAAACTCTCTAGAAATTCTTGTGAAATCTGAATAGTGAATTATGTAAATCTAATATGCATAAGTGTTATATCTATATGAAAAACCTAGACCTATATATAAGTTCGAGAAGACAGCTTAGTTTGTTAGTTAGTTCTAACAAACTTGAAACCGCTTAACAAACTTAATCGCTCTAGACCTCAGTGATTCTTCATACTCATCTGCAAATGACTTGGTGAAAACTTCGCCTTTCTTATTCTACTCGGCTTATCTTGACCTCGTCTCGAGCTCTTCATAATTGTCTCCTGCAGATGACTAGACTTGAGCTTGTCTCCGTGATGACTAGCATGTTATCAAACCTCACCGACTAGCTTAATGCATGACCCCCGTCTCGATCACCTTACATCCTCACTGTTCTTCGCTTTGGCCGATTAGTCGATCCGCTCTTTAACTCATCAAAACCTCTTGATCCAACATAGGATAATCTTGAATAAAATTGTTGTTACCCATATAACAACTATGATTAATATCAAGTATTAATAGAGCAAATACGGAATAAACGGTATGAAGAATGGATGATTTGAGCAATGAGTGCTTGTCGTGGAATTAATGTGGATTGAGTATTTAATGCTTGAAGACAGTCTTAAGTTGGGGATTCAAGATCCTTTTTATTATGCCCAATGGGCTCTATTTATACAACTCTAGTGTCACCCTAATATGAGCATTTAGTGCTGAAATACATGCATTAAATGCATGGATCTCACTTTCCTCGGATGAGATGCAGATTGCACGGTTCCCCTGTTCGCCGCTAAGGTTTAGCCACTTGTTCACCATACGAGAATGTCTCTCGACGCGGTTGGCGGGTTCTCTCGATCGAGGCTCGCCAATGTGATCATTCCTTGGCACATTTACTAAGCTTAGGATGGAGCTCGGCCTCGGGAACCGACTTAACTCGGCAAAGTGACCGACCCTCCAACCTAGCATCGCTGGCCATTCACCTAATCTCGCCGAGGACGAGGTTTTCGCGTCCTCGCCTAACTTTTCTCCCCGCTAATACTATCGATGTGGCATGAATTGAAATTCACCCACTTCAAAACATGAAACAGAACAAGAATGATCTTCTATCACGAATAATATAGTTGAGTCGAGTCAATGGTTACACCCATCGTTGCAAAAATCGGCCTAGACGGTTGTTGGTGATTCAATTTTTTGTAAATCCGATTTAGGCAAAATGAGCCTAAGCGGGTCCTAGGGTTCTAGGTGGGCTAGACAGTAGAGACGATTATACCTTTGAGGCCATTAGGCGAGCCCTAGGCAAAGAAAGACAAAAAAATTAAAAAAAAAAAATATATAGGATTTCCTAGGCGGCCCAAAATCGCCCGATTAGCGATTTTCGACTTCTACAACCTTAGTTACATCATCTACTCGTAAAATGAATATGTCTCAACTAATGTCATTGGAATTGACATAACATTCCTAAAGGTGAAACGACTCTTCGTCTAATTGAGTGTAACGCCACACAATAATTACCTCAAGTGATCAAACCGGCATGAGGACGGCTAACGCACTAGTATGAAATATGCAGAAAATTTTTCATAGAGAATGCAAAATTTTTAATGTAGTTTTTCCGATGAAGTTCATGTCTTGTTTATGGGCTCCATTCAAGCATATAGGGAAGTCAACTTGATTTCGGGCTTGATGGCGGCTATTGTCAACTCATTCACGAACTTGGACACTCTATAGTGTAGGTTTGTTGCATCAATCATGGATGTATTTTTCTGGGAGATGAGACCCCTTATATCGGGGTTTTGATTTTGAGCTTATTCCTTCAATCGAAGTTGATTAGTCAACTCGATTCATTTGATGAATCTAGACATTATGACTTAACTGTGAGCCTCGTGACTCATTTGATGAATCTAGACATTTCAGATTTTGGGCTACCAACAAATTAGTTTGTAATAATTCGACGTGAGACAATTAATGCTTCCATTAATTATTCTCATTTCAATACACTTATTTAAAGTGTCTTCTTGACTTCTTTTAATTTTTTATTCACTGAAATTCGATTTTGAAATTTTTAACATTCTATGATTGATCATCTAATTTATGAGTAGATTGATCTAAGTCGTTTAATTTTTCATAAATTAAACTTATAACCTTCATTTAATTCACGAAGTAGTAGAGTCTTCCACTGCTATACATTTTTAATTGAATATTTATTTAATCAGCTTCAAATTAATTAATATTCAGTTAATTTGGTCATAAAACCAATTTCTCCAACATTACTTATCAATAAACATTCCCATATATACTAATAGAGAGTTTGAACTAATGATGTGTTGCTACGTGATTACTTCTGAAGACGTGTCCTTTGTATGAATAACTTAATTCCATTTGTTATGATTTAAATATTCTCTAAACTTTTTATGTTTAAAGATTCTGTTGATTTATTTATGTCTTATGATAAAAGATAATTATATAATTAATTTTTATACATGTGTCATTAAGTGAGTGTAACTTTAGCTAAATTAAAATGTTGATTATAATATTTATTTTAAGTAAATAGTTAATTGTTTAAAATAAGTCACATTTTATCTCAATGAGTTTCTAAAAAAATAAAAATTGTTGAGTTTCTTTCTGAAAAATCTTCTTCATTCTGCCTTTTCAGTGAATTATTTTCTTTTTTCTCACAATAATTTTTTGTATTTTTAAATAGTTGTTCTAATTTTCAATTTATTCACTCGATCTAAAATTTTTGAAAATAATTAATTCCATAACAAAATTTCAAAATTAAAAAAATTATATGAAATTTAATTTATTATATCAAAATATGATCAACTTTTAAATTATTTAAGTACAATATACAATAGACATTGATTTCTATGAACAATTCACATAATACGCGGGAGACCCGTCTAGCAGATAAGATATTTGCTTATTTTGTGTAAAGTTGACTGGAATGTTTGATAACATATGAAGAAATCAAATTAAATCTAAGACAACTACTCCTATTAAATATTAAATATATTTATCTTTGTAAAAGTACAAAGTGTTCTAGAAAAGATATTTCATTAAATTAAACTAAATGGAGCAAATCTATTATCGGATCATATTGCACAAAGCCGAAAATCCATGCGAACTTTTAATTGTGTTCTTTTTAAAAGGTTAAAACTTGTTGATAAGCTAACTTTATAAATTTTGGGTGTCAAAATTAAAGCTGATTGAGAGTGTTACACTTTTGATTAAAAATATTACAATCTTGAAAACTTGTAAAGTGAAATATTAAAAATGTTGTAAAGTGAAAAAAATATATATCTGTACCCCTTCAACCAATGTGAGCCAAAAGCCACTAACTTCAACTATGGAATATCCTACTCGAGATTGTGCTGCTGTGCGTTGATGTACACCTATAGGGACATGGTCTAAAAAGTGAGTGCATGTATGTATTTATATTTTGTTATTACACTTTTTAATTAAATTTTATTGATACTTTTCATATTTTAATTGGGTAAATTGTATTTTGATCGCAAAGAGAATGAATGGTCGCAAAATTGTCATTTTCCGAAACTTTTGGTTCTGTAATTTTTTTCGACATTTTTGTCCCACGCTTTGGTCCCAAGATGATAAATTGCAGCTTTTGTTTCAAGAATATGAGATAAAATTGCAGCTTGGCCATAAAAATAATGACCGACTATTTTGCAAAAAAAAAAAAAGAATCAAAAAGAATATAAAATTATATTGTTAAAAAATTCTCATGCTACCAAAATTGTAATTTTCCCTATATATTTTAAGTTGCATGATACTACTATCTTAAAACCGAGTACACGAAGTAATCTTATATAAGAGTAAATCATATGTGAATATTTTCGAGTACCCCACTCCACTCCACCCCACCCCGCCCCACCCCCTCTCCCCCAACATGTATAGAGAGAGAAGGCATTCTCCAATGTTTGTAAAGGAATGTGCAGATCATATCAATTAAAATAATGCACATGGGATATGGACCCTAGCAAACTTTTTTCTTCATGATAATGCATGCATGAATCAACTTAATTGAGCCTCAACCCTAAATTCTTCTAGAGCTTGCTAAAATTTCTAATTTTCAAGGCTATCCTACATCGTTTTTATCCCGATTATTTTGGATTAAAGACTCGATTTATTTGTTTTGTTTGTTTATCCTACAACATTCTTGATTTAGGATGTTTTATATGAGGTTCATATTATTATTGGGAAAATATAGTTTATTTATTTTATTAACTTATACTATACCGTTCTTGATTTAGGATGTTTTATATGACGTTGATTTATTTGAAAAAATAGTTCATTTCATATAAAAATATTTCCTCCATCCATAAAACGAATGTCCACTCTTATGGATACAAGTTTTTTTATTTTTTTATTTTATTTTAAATAAATAAAGTAGATAAATAAAGGTATTATGAGAATATTGTGGGGTTAATTTACAGATAAAATAATTCTTTGTAAGTAAAGTCAAATGACAATTTGAATAAACTGATGGTTGAAGGATGAAAATAAAGTGATTGTCTATGTGAAGGAAAATTAATATATTTTTGTAAATGGACAAATAAGGTAAGTATGCATATAAATTTTTGATGGACGAAGAAGTAATATTTTGAGGATAAAAAATTATAAATCTTAAAATACTATTTTTTTTTTTTATATGTGACTGCAAATGGTCAAGATTGCCTATTGTATTTATCATTTGAAAATTGATTAGGGTCTCATAAAAATTATCATAACTAGTTGAAAACTATATATCATATCTATTTGAAGAAGGCAAATATTTGTGTGCACATTGTGCACACTAAAAAATAGTGTGCATAATGTTTTTACCTAATAGTATTATACGAACTAATACCGTACAATATTGTTAATAATACTAATATTATACAAAGATTCGAAATAATACTACACTCGTAACCAAACTAATACTATACAATGTTTGAAATAATACTACACTCGTAACCAATTAATACTATACAATACCCGAAATAATACTACATCAGAACAAACTTTGTGCACATAATTTTTATTGTGCACAATATGCACACAAATACTACTCTTTGAAGAATTGTCATTACTATTTGAAAAGTGCATACTAAAAGTTCTGTAATGAATTAAGGAATAGTTTTCAGATACTCACATATATATTGCATCGCAAAATTCATATATTAATTAAAATTTTATTAGGTAAATTCAATAAAGATCAATAAGTAGGTGCAAATTATAAATTTAATTTAGAATATACAATCGTATACTAAAATTTATTAATATTCAAGTTATGCAAGAGAAAATTATTACTTAGCAATTAATTTTTTAACGAAGAAATTACTAAATTAAAATTCATTAACACCAAATCAAGAAAAAAAGTTGACACGTACCCCAAAATCCATTATGGCTTATAAAAATCAATTATAATTAGAAACATAAACAATTAATTATTAATCAGCAAACAAATACTTTTTATTTATTATATTATCCCATAATTCCATTAAGAAAACGAGGAAACTTCTATGCTCTTTCTCAAGAATGTGGGTCCCAATCACCATTTTATAGGAGGGAAACTTCTATGCTCTTTCTCAAGAATGTGGGTCCCAATCACCATTTTATAGGAGATATTGTTGATTACGAACTTATGCTGTGAAGGAGCATGAGTCCAATGCAATGAATATGATTGAATATTTAAATAGTTGTAAAATTCAAATTAAAAAATTTATATGTAAGATTGCAATTAAATTTTGAGGTTGAGATTTTGCACAAAAGGATCTAAATGGTGGCCCAGGGAGATCCAAATTAGAGGCCACTAATTAGCTTGAGATACTATTTAAGAGAAATTAGCGTTTTTTATCCCACGGATCACGCCTCGCTCACGATTTTGGTCTCAATATATGTCAAACTAGTCTCATTCGTCATTTTTTCTGCAATTTTGGTCTCAAGAATTCGTAAATCATTAATCGTGGACGGAATTTAGCATGTGTGTATCATGTGCACGTTAGTTGACCAAATAATATATTTTTGACCAAAAAAATTAATTGAAAATGAAAAACCAAAATCGTGTCCCATAAACCCTAATTCTCAAAATCAATGAAGAAACCAAATCTGCTCCCACGGCTTCCACCACCACCGACCCCGCCACCCCTCTCGATCGCTTCCCCACCACCGGCGACTCCCGCGACGGCTTCCCCACCACCGACGAACACCACACAAGTAATGCTCGCTCTCGCGATTTCTCCCCTAGCGCCGACGACTTCCCACGACGCCGGCGTCCCTCGCGATGCCTTCCTACCGCCGACCCCCGACCACTTTTAGATGGAGGAACATCAAATTGGCGACAACACCGTAGTAAGGAAGAATCGATAAAAGATAAAAAAATTGGAATTTGGAGCCATTTTGTGAAGGAAGCACCTTGTTCGATTTGTTAAAAATATGCGATTTAGATAATTGCATATATTTGATAATATTGCATACATAAGTGATCATATGTGATCATACATAGGTTCTTACATAAGTAGGTGCATACATCATACTAGGTTCTTAGACATTTCAACCTATCCAGCTTGAAAATAACAGTGCCCAAGACAATAAAATTACAAGTCTCATTTGCCTAAGTTGTGAAAGTTCTTCACCCATCTCGCATCACCTAGCTCTTTCTTCAAGGTTTACCATTTCAATTGCATTTTGTTCCCCATGTGCTGCATTTTTCAGCTTTTGAGGTCTAAATTCTCGAAGACTAGAGAGTCGATTCTCCTCATCATTCCGTAAAACATGCCTTCGGCCGCCACTTCGTGTTCATCCGCCCACACAAAATATTTGCATCCATCATTCATCGAGTCAATACAGTATGAAATAACCTACCTTTGCTTGACCTTTGAAAAACAAATGTGGCTACAGCTTTTCCACAATAGCATACAAGTTGATGTTGGTATTTTTGTGAAGAAGGAGATGAAGACTTTGTTTCTTGGCTCATATTGGTATTTGGTGTGTATAATGAGGAAAAAATGGTTGAATTAGGTTATATAAGGCTAGGGTTACCATTTTGGAGCCAAAATATGTCAAATTTTCCTCCAATTCGCCGCACAATAATGATATTTCGATTGGGACTAAAACCGCTAACGGAGCTAACAAAAACTAACGGTGAGACCAAAATTGCAGAAAAAATGACAAATGGGACTAGTTTGGCATATATTAGGATCAAAATCGTGAGCAGACGTGATCTCATGGGACCAAAAATGCAATTTTCTCTATTATTTAATATTGGAGTATTTCATGTTGTGTTTTATATTATGGATGAAATAATAAGATGAAAAATCAACAAAAAATATACATCACATCAACATGTGTTAATAATATAATAAGATGAAAAATTAAAAAAATACGAAAAGTGAAACAAGAATCGAACTATTTCAATAGAAGGATGAAGAATTATTTTGAATGATACGATAATGTGTTTGACATAAAGTATTAGTTTCAAATTATAAAAGTACTAATGTGAGAGAAAAAGTTAATATTTAAATTACGCTATTCGAGTTTCCTTTATTTAATTTGTAATATTAGTTCTTGATCAATTATGGATGAACTCTAGATTTATAATTTGTTTAATGTAACAGTTTGGGGACTAAATGGTCCTATAATTTTGTACTTTTTATAGTTTAGTCATATAACTATCTTTTGGAACGATTTAGTTTCATAACTAATTGAATTGTTCAATTTTTGTCCTATAACTTTTCTTTATCGAAATATTTTTTTGGTCCCACTATTTTTTGGAACGATTTAGTGCTTGAATTGCTCAATTTTAGTGTCATGGTTCCGTAAATAACCAAAACGATAACGCTTCTCCACCGTGACTATCACATGTCATTTTAAATTTGGGCTTCCTTGCGAGACTCGTGGTTCTAGCAATCGACATGGAAATTTTTATACATCCGACAATTAAATTAAATACACATCATTATATATTAAAAGGAAAAGGAAAAACAAACAGAACCGAAATGCAAAACACTGGATACCAAATATCATAGCTTCAAATCTCTAAAATCGGTATTCCACAAAAAATCCTAAAACCCCCAATTTCAAGTACTTATGGGACTAAAAATTGAGGGATTGCCAAGGGTTCAGAATTTTGGAGTTTATCGAGGGTTTTGCTGAGAGGATTAAGAATCATGCTGTTAGGCGAGGGCTATACACTCCGTTAGCCTTTTTTAAGACAATCGCTCATCGTCCTTCACTTGGGGTATTAAAATTATCATCCACTTATTATCAAGTTAATTGACAAAAATCTTTTTTTATTAAAAAAAAATATTAGATGGGATATAATTGTAAAATTTTAACTTATCACATAAATTAATTCTCAATATAAACACTTGAAAATATTAAGACTCATGCATGTTAAACTATGTTGTAATATATCCTTTGCCTTCACCTTTGGTTAGGGCAATAATAAATTATATTTTATATTGGAACAGCAAACACTTATATTCATATAGTATTACTTCTAACGGTACAATCTTATATATAGGTAAGGGTCCTACCTCTCTCAATTGTAAATAACTAGGGACTTTACATTAGAAGGAAAAATATGGAGATGAAATATAAAAGTATATATTAACAATCATATCGATCGATCAATTTCAAAAATTAAAATTAAATAAATACATTTATTCGTCCACGAACTCTAGCTCCATTTGCCTCTAAAAAAGTGGTAGACAAGTTGTCAAATTATTGAATACCCTAATAGTAAATCCCACTTTATTAACTACTTTCCCTTCTATAAATCCCTCAACATAAATCCACCAACATTAATTCTTAAAACAAACATCAACCAAATCAAGCAAAAATCGAAACCAACTCCAAATGGGTGTATTATCCTCATTCTCAACAGCCATGCCCATCATTTCACAAGAGCTCAGACATAACTTCCACTTCTCAAGAAAATTGCTACTCCACAACCCTAATTTATACACCCCCACCCCCACCCCCTCACCCTCATCAAACCCTAATAACACTTTCGATGCAAACGTTGTAATGGTCCTTTCAGTCCTGCTATGTGCCTTAATTTGCTCACTCGGACTCAACTCGATTATCCGGTGCGCCCTCCGCTGCTCCGCCCTGGTGGCAACGCCCGACTCGTCCTACAGTACTCGGCTCGACTTCGCTAACACTGGTATCAAGAAGAAGGCACTCAAGACGCTCCCGGTTATAAACTACGCGGCTGACCTCAAGTACCCCGGGTTGGATACCGAGTGCGCGATTTGCCTCGCTGAGTTCGCTGTCGGCGAGCGAGTTAGGGTTCTGCCCAAGTGCCACCATGGCTTCCACGTCCGATGCATCGACAAGTGGCTTAACTCTCACTCCTCTTGCCCTACCTGCAGACACTGCCTCATTCACACGTGTAATAAGATCATTGGCTCTGCTGATCCACCGTGTCAAGATCTTGTTATAACGATTCAACCTCTGCAACGAGAAGGTTTAATTTTAAACCATCAAATTTAAATGGTATAAATATTGTTTTTTTAGCAGGGCAAATGGTAACTCAAATCCATGACCTTACAAAGATAGATAGTAGAGCTCCAACCCTATAGATATTATTGTTTGTGTCATATTGTAAAGTACTGGTTGGGGTGGGTGGGAATGGGGGTGGAGGTAATAGTAGTATAATTAGGTGGAAAGTGGCAACATTTAGCACTAGAGGTACAAGTGTAGTCCAAAGTGTATATAAGATTTTCAATTTCAGATGTGCTTTTTGATTATGACTCTTTAGCCAACAATTATCGATAAAAATGATCGTGCACTATGTATGATAGATAATTTAACAGCACCAAAGTTACATCAATTAAAGTCATGATAAGCTAAGTTGCTATAATAATTGTGTTCAATGGAATGTGAGAAAGTAAAAGAAAAAATAAATGTTTATACAGTTAAGGAAAAAAATCTTCCCACATAATTTTTTTGGCAAAGTAAATTTTCGCCATGAAACTTATTTTGAGTGTATTAATTATTTTACTAAAAATATTATAAAATTAATTTACTATAAGATATTATTTTTGAGTGATATTAATTGTTTCATTAAAGGGTATTCGTTGAACGATATAAGTTGTTTCACTAAATAATATTAATTATAAACTAATTTCACGGTGAAACTTATTCACACAATATCAACTCAATTATTTTAGTTCTAAATGAGGTTTAGTTTTCGCACTTCGATACATTATCTTTTGATTTGTTTTGCAATTTGACACACGATGAAACTTTTGGATTTTTTTATTTTTTATTTTACTATTGTGACAACATGAATTATTTGCCCTCGCCACATATCACATCGAAAGAAAAAGAAATTAAAATCCCATAATTTCACATCATTTTATGATTAAAATTTTGGGAACACTCATCGAAATTTTTGTTAATCGAGGCAAATGTGACGTCCGATGTGGCATGTAATGTGACAGTGGTGAATGACTCTAGTTGCCTCGTTAGCAAAAAGAAGTTCGATAATTTTACACGTATCAAATTGCAAATTTTATAAGATTGTATATCATAAAAACTTGTGACAAAATTAATAATATGTGAAAAATATTGTATCACGAAATGGTATACCTCAAGTGGTTAGAGTCTCATTATTTATATCGTAAGATTATGAGTTTGATTTACCATTTGTCCGATAAAAAATGTGAAAAAATATTGTGATTCTTTTTTCAATTAACCCTTAACTGTATGATATTATTGGGCAGGGAGAATATTAAAAATCATTTAAAAGTTGAAAGATTTTAGATGGAAATGAAGTGCAATAATATGAATCTAGATATTTTCTCTATCCACCAAAAGTATGATCATACTGCTTTTTTCGATAATTTGTTTTACTTCATCATTCAACCATCGCTTAATTTTTTTCACATACTATTAATTTTATACTTATAAACAACTACTTAACTCATAAATGGACAACACAATTTCAAAATACTCTTATTTTATCTACGTTTTTTAAAACCTCACAAAAACCAAACAAGTATATTTTTAGTGGATCGAGGAGTAGTTGATTAGGAAGAGATATATATCAGCCGCTAAAAATGTTGTCCGAGTCAACACTCACTTTCAAAATATAAGGGCCAAATTTAAGAAACGTGATTGTAAAAGGCAATTGTCCACTGAAATTTGGCTTAGCCAGTGTTTTGCAAGATCCTAGATAGAGGCCCATTTAGCTAGCCAATAGTTATCTTCATTAATCAAGAGTTGATGTCATGCGTGAAGCTTTATTGAAAATGGGGTTAATAAAAATGAGAGAAAAAAATCACATTCTTTTCAAATTTTTTTAATTTTATCACAAGTTTTAGTTTTTGTAATATGTCATTGGATGTTCTCTTTAATTTTTGTAAGTGTAACACTTGTGTGAATCGGGTGAATACGATAAACTCTAATTTTTACCATCATTGTCATGCACATACGCACTTTTATAAATAAATGTGATAGTGATAAGTACATGTGCATGACAGCTTATAGTGAATATACATGTGATGATAATAAAAATAAAGTTTCATCATATGCATACGGTTCACATGAGTTTTTGCCCTTCTGTAATTTGATACATTATTATTTTAATTTATTTTATACAATTTTATCATACGATTATTTTCTAGCAACTTATTGTCAGGAGGATAGTCAAGAGTTTTGTAATAGAATAGGACCTAGGGTCTTCTCTTAAAAAAGCTTCAGTTGTAGTGAAAATACAAACTGTTGATGGATGTCATTTGAAAGTGATTCTTTGATTCAATTAAAATCATGATCATTTGATTTTGAAGAAATAAGAACTCGTAGGTATTATGAAGAGTAGACTAAAGAAGAAGAAAGTCAAGTGTATTCTCAAAATCAATTTGGGACAAACTCTTTTTGCCCTTTACTTGCTGCAAAAACTATTTTGTCCAACATTTATAAAAAAAAAAATGTCCTATTTGTAATTTTTAGATAAAAAAGTCCTCAACATTCCCACATCCCTCTCATTTTTCTATTATATTTCAACTCAAATTTTTTATTCTCATTCTTCCTTCATTCCAACTGACATGAACTCATTCCCTCCTCCAATTAAATTAATTTCATTTTTGCCCTATTAATCCATCCAATTAAATCAGTTTCATTTCAATTCACCTATGAATGAGCAAAGTCATCCACTCTGATACCCAAATCAATTCATGTATGAACCCTATTATCCCATCCAATCTGATGCACAAAATCATTTCACGTATGAACCCTATTAACTCATCCACTCTGTAAAAACATCAAACTCTTAGAACGTGGGTAAAGAATTACATTGAGGGAAAAAAAAAAATCTGCAAAATTTGGGGAAATTCTACAAGGTATGAAAACTCACTCCATTGATCATGTTTTTTTGTATTTATGGTGAGAATGAAACATGGGTGAGATTAGCGTATTTTTTTATTTAGGTTGAAACATTTGAAATTCCTCACGTATATATTTTTGACCATCTATTTGTTGAGAAGCCGTGTTAGAAAATATTATTGCCTTTTTAAAATATATTTAAGTCATGTAGATTAGAGTTTTAATTTTTCATGTAATGGCACATACAGATAGTCGCCCACCAAGTGTTTGACAAAATGCCTAAATGAAGTTCATCTATAACATGTTGATTCACACAAATAGATACCCACCAAGTGTATTGACAAACTATTTAAATTAAGTTCATATATTAATATGTTGCAAATTATGTTACAAGAATACATATGTTAACCAAGTGCATTACATTGTTAAGGAAATACTTGTTAGAATTATATATTTGGTCATTTATTATTTTTATTTGTATAAATGAGAGCATATGAAGTTGTGGTCTTTATTTTGCTTTAAAAATTAAATTGTGTTATGAATGAGTTAGTCCCATTTGGTTTATGATTTGGATTAAATTGTTGATCTTGAATCATAACAAGATATAGTTTGTTCTAATATGGTTGTTTATGGTTTGTAAATACATTGTTTGACAATTTGTCATTTTTTTCCAAATTTATGGACCTCTTTATTCATGACATGATATAGAATCCTTTAGATAGTTCTAGTGCTACGATGACAGAATCTTCACTCTTTGTACTCGTATTGTCCTCCCGTTATTCATGACATGATGTGGGCATTGATTATGCATCCTTTGGAAATGTCTTCGAGATTCCTCTAGAATTCCTAACCAATTTGCCCGCTCATGGTCCATTCCTGTATACCTTCATATTTTCCTCCTCCCCGTGTAGATCTTCCATATGTGAATGCCCTCTCGGTATACTCGAGAGAAGATGCTATATTTTTAGTAAAGTCAAGATGTATACATCCGTCGGTACGAATGCGATATAGTACCGTGTTCAAAATCGATCCAAGCAGATAGAATTTGAGATGCAAGCATGAAAATTACAGCTTTGTGTTTCGTGCAAGTAGGAGTTTGTGGAGGACATTGAAGTTCACCCTCACACATGTCTTTTTAATCCTTGTTGCAACCCAATATTTATAAGTCAATTGATATTCAAAATCAACTCAATATGTGTTACATTTGTGAGCTAGACCTTATAATATTTATACTCAAGAATTAGAAAACATTAAATCAATTGATATTCAAATTCAACTCAAGCCGCACAAATTAGTCATCTTAAAATCATCCAAAATGAATAAGTTGTACAAATTCTTCTAATTCAACAAATGTAGCGAACATTAGCCGTAACATTGCACAACTAAATAATATATAAAATGTTATCAACTTCAAGAAACAAGAGGTCAAAGACAAAAATATTTTCTAAATAGATTACACTTGGACGGATCAATATGACTAACGTTGCGCCTTGTGACCAAGCATTCCAAGAATTTAATGCATAGTACACCACAATCGCTTCCATTAGTTTGTTGCGGAGGCATCGTAATCCTCCCAACAGCCCGGTTTATCTTTCGTTATGTCCATCAGTTCACCCCACATTATTCCCTACTTGCACATTGAAGGTAACATTGCAGTAAGTTTGTCAAACCTGTCTTCCCAAGAGAGTTCTTCAAGGTGGTCTCTCGACATAGAGTCGTACAATGTGACAGCTTTGGATTTGAAGCTCGTAAAGGACCCAATGTTTTCCTAAAATATGTATAAAGTCATATACGTACTTTGCCTTCGACTGTGGGGCGCCACGACCATTCAATGGTCGAAAACCGATTTGTAATCCATTAAGATATAATTCTCGTTGTGTCTAATCCCAAACCTTATTTTTGTGGTCAAATTTTGACCACTTGGGGTGTACTCCCTGTTAGGATAAAAATGTTCTAGTTTTGATGAAGTTAAGATGAGTATGTAAAATAAGATGGCCATTGAACTTGTTGTATAGACAAATTGAAGTAATAAGTAAGTTTATAATAGTTAGACTAAGTATAGATCGGATGGAAGAACAAAGATCGGACGAGGTCAAGACAGATAACATCAAGTCGACGAAGACAAGAAGCGCAGACGATGACGTTCCTAAGAAGATCAAGACATGTTGAGTAGAATAAGAAAGACATAACGAGAGATCGCATAAGGATGAGTCGTCTCAAGATTGAAGAAGCAGATGACTAAAGAAGTTGTTAAAGATTTTCAAGAAGAAGTTACAATCAACTAACAGAATCGGTTATAACTACCCAAGAAACAGCTTCAACAAACAAGAAGGAGTTATTCAGTTACAACAACCATCAAGAGTCATCAAGGCGCTATAACCGCCGAGTTTTTATAAATAGACCATAGATTAGAATTAGAATCACTTTTGATACTTTTGACACTTGTAACACATAATCACGTAGCATTCAAAGAGTTTTCTCGAGTACAAAACGTTCATTCAATATTTAGTTTTCTCAAGTGTTTGTAAAACACTCTCAATACATCTTCAAGCCTAAAGTTCGAATAGAGAAAACGTGTAAAGGTGAAGAATTTGTAATCAGAAACAAGAAGTTGAAAATAAGTAAGTAGTGGAGTCCCTTTCACAGATCGTGAAAGGAGAGTGGATGTAGGATTGTTTTAATCCGAACCACTATAAATCTCTGTGTTCTCTACTGCTTCATTTACTTTTAAGTTTGTTTACTTGTTCATCAATATTTCAATTAATCACTCTTGAATAAGAATTATCAAAGAATCAAGTATAAAATCATACCGCGTGTAACTGGATAATTGACTAGATATCTTGTTAGTTTGAAAAGGAAAAATTTGGGTAGATTGTGAAATCTATTCAACCCCCTTTAGATTTCACTCAATTACTAACTTGATTCTCCTGGGACCAACACTCCCAACAACATATTCTACATTTAAAAATATTATTTATAAAAGCATACAATACACAAAATTCATATTCCAAAAAAATGAATAACATGGAGTCTTCAACTGCTTTTCAATCATGTCTAAAGCATAACAATTACCATAATAGTACCAAGAAAATCAATCATACCTGGTTTAGCAAACTTACCATAAAATACAACTCCACAAAAGTCCATTCATCCAAGAAGCGTGCCCAAATTAGTTTTTTACTTTAGCGAGACCAGATTCGGTAGTGCATCCGTGTCTGTCAAGTTGAAATAACAAAAGTTATATAAATAAAGACGGTATATATAAAATAAATTTAGTATAATGATTGTTATAATCACATGTCATGGGTTCAAAAATTTCTTCTTTTTTTTTTTCATCCGCTTAGCCGCTTGCTTCTTACGTAATTTTTGACATGATGATCGTGGTCTGTGAATGAGCTTACTTTGCTTGACCCTAGCTTCATAATTCATTCTAATTTGGGTTTCGCTTCTTGCTCCTCCATCATCATCCTACAAAGAACACAAAATTGAATATCAACATCTTACACCATCAACAAGATTAACAAATAAAGTATGTGGCAAACCTTCTCTTGGTTTTTACCAACATCTAAATTATCACGGCCCCTATTTATTCCATCATCATCCCGCATGCATCGCAGAATTTAATATTTTTTTATCGTGGAAAATGAATTTTTATTAACAAGAACAGAAACAACAAAAAGGCAAAGAGGTATGCCTTGTACAATATTCACATCCTACAAAGAGATTAAAAAAAAGACAGCACCCATACAATACTACAACACCAAATACAGCAAGACTTGAGAAGAAAAACAGCCCCCAAGCATATCGTATAGAATTGACCAAAGACACAGGATAAGAAAACCAATCTTGTATGCTCCCACTCAACCTACTTGACGATCTATGCCGTATCCAACTCCACGTATTTATTTTGACATCCACCAACAACTTCTCTCTCGTCGGTTGCTCTCCTCGAAATATTTTTGCATTTCTTGCTTTCCATAACAACCATACGACGCACTCCCGCACACACATACTCCAAACAATTTTCCGCTACGCCCTAATGTGTCTACTAAAATGAAGCAGTTCACAACAGAGTAGAAGAAAAAACCGAGATTACTCCCAACCAATCTAGGACATCCATCCAAACTCTATACGCAAATTCACACTAAAAAAATACATGTCTTACAGATTCGACGCCACACCACAAAAAGTGCAATTAACATCCACATCTTGAGGTAAGCATCTCCTTCTTTGTAACATGGTTGTCGTCGGCACTCTCTCCCACAAAATTCTCCAAGCGTGGAAGCGAACCTTCGGTGGTACTAATTTATTCCAAATAGTCTTGAACTCCTTCCGTACACCGTGCCGCCCTCCAAATTTGCTTCGAGCAAGGTACTCGGACACGCCTTTTGTTGTATACATCCCATTGCTCTCCCAACGCCATCTCCATTTATCCTCCACTTCCTGTTTCAAACTGAAATTATTCAAAACAAGCAGCAAATTATTAAACAAAGAAATATCCCTCTCCCTCAAAGCCCTTCTCCACCTCCACCTCCAATGCCACACCCCATCCCTCCACTCCCCATCTCGTAAATTTTTGTCTCTTTGTCAATAGATAACCTAAACAATCTAGTGAATCTCTCCTTTAAACTCTCACTCCCGCCCATCTATGCCGCCAAAACAAAGTATTTACACCATTCTCCACCACTCTTTCTAGTCCTTCTTCAAACCAGCCCCCTCTCCTCCTACCGCCTTCATTACACCTCCCCACCACCCGAAGGCTTACGAAGCCTACCTCCACCCCCCAAACCGCCCTTCTATCCAACTATTCCCCACCGAGACACTAACACCTTTACCCACAAACGATTACCCTCCCCAATAACCTCCACCTCCACTTCCCTAATAATGCCTTGTTAAAACTCTCCAAGTCCCTCACCCCAAGACCCCTTGGTGTTTTGGTAGGCGATTGTATCCCATTTGACCCATGAGATTTTTCTCTCATTTTCACTCCCCCAAAGAAACGAACGCTGAATTTTAATGATCTCACTCAACACTTTCTTTGGAGCTCGATAGATGGACATAAGATAAACTAGAAGAGAAGAGAGCACCGAGTTAATGAGAGTTAATCGCCCCCATTGAAATCTTCGAATTTTCCCATTTCCGGACTCTGTTTTCACCTTGGACCATGTACCCCCAATCGACGCCTTATTATGGCTTGTTCCCACTTTTAGCCCCAAATAGGTGAACGGAATTCTCCCTACAATGCATTCCAATGAAACAGCCTGTTGTTCTAACCACAGTGCATCTGTGCCAATTCCGTAAAGATTACATTTATTCTTGTTAATCTTCAGCCCCATAGTTAGTTCCAAGAGGATAAGAAACCTCCTTAAAAATTGAATATTCCCTCCAATACTTCACCCAAAAACAAAGTATCGTCCGCAAACCGCAAATGAGAAACCCGAATTCTATCCCTCCCCACTCTCACCGGCCTAAACAAACCCTTATCAACAGTCTTTTCCATCATGGCACCAATCCCTCAGCCGCTAAAAGAAATAGAAAGGGGGATAACGGATCCCCCTGTCTCAACCCTCTTTCCATCTTAAAATTACTCATGGGACTACCATTTACAAGCACGCATACACATGAGCCGTATGCACACACTCCATGACCCATTGAATCCACTTCGAATTAAAATTAAAGCACTTCATAATATCCTCCAAATACCCCCACTCGACCGTGTCATATGCCTTAGCAATGTCAATCTTATACAAAGACACCCTTGTTCTTTCTTTCTTTCGTGTCTTCAATAACTTCATTCAATGTTACCACACTATCCACAAGTTGTCTTCCCCCACAAATGCTGATTGATTCTCCGATATAATTGATGAGTTAAATGTAAAATAGGATGACCACTGAAACCTTTGTATAGCCACCGATGTAGTGAGAATATGTAATAGACTAAGTACAAGAAGCCGGGTAAAGAGAGATACAAAAAGTCAAAGCGAAGATAAGTATGAGAGATCGGATGAAGACAAGCACAAGAAGTCGGATGAGGACAAACACAAAGACAGAAAGACGAGGTCAAGATCAAAGACAAGGCAATGCATTTGACAAACACCAAAATCGAAAAGCAAGACACGTACGAGGTGGACCGCATCTCGAAGATGAGTTAAAAGAGGATGAACCGGTGTTAGAAAAATCGAGTAGTTTCAAGAACAGCTTACAACTAACCAAGAAGAAGTTACAAGATTCGTTAGTTAGTTATAACTAACAAAAAAAGAATCAAACAAGGAAGTTACAATCGCCAAAGAACAGCTTCTCTATAAATAGATCGAGTAATTAGATTAGAATAACTTTTGCATTCTCTTAGATACACAAGCAACTTTGTAACACACAAAAAGCACTCAAACAGTTTTACATACACACAAGAACGCATTTGACGTTCATAGTTTTTCATAGTGTTTGTAGAACACTATCATTCATATCTTCAAGCCATATTTTCGTAATCCGAGAAGAAAATTGTAAGGTCAAGGTAGTCATTGTAATCTGTAAGTAAGCAAGAAAGGAAGAAAGTAAGTGAGTCGAGGCCCTTCTTCAAGTTGAAGGAGGAGAGTGGACGTAGGATCTTTCGATCCGAACCACTATAAATTTGGTGTTCTTTCTCTCGAGTTTTCAATTTTTGTTATTACTTACAATTTGATCAAATAATATTTCGTAACGCTTTATATCCTTTAAAGATTGAGTATAAATTCGTTTCCGCTGAATACTTTGATTTGTGGGTTTGCAAGTTGATTGATAATCGAATTTCGAAAAGTTTAGATAATCTATTCAACCCTCCCCCTTCTAGATTATCTTTAGAAGGACATTTAAACTCTAAAAAAACCATTCAATCTAGGGACCAACAATATCTTACACCATCAACAAGATTAACAAATAAAGCATGTGACAAACCTTCTCTCTGTTTTGACTAATATTTGACTCATCACCGCCCTATTTACTCCATCGTTATCCCGCAAAGAACAAAAATTTAATATCAACATCTTACACCATCAACAAAATTAACAAATAAAACATGTAATAAGTTTTCTCTTGGTTTTTATCAATATCTGAAAAATCATGACCCCTATTTAGTCCATCATCATCCTACACCGACTACAAAATTTAATCTCAATATTTTACACCATCAACAAGATTAAAAATAAAGCATGTGACAAACCTACTTTCGCTTTTACCAATATCCGAATCAATAGGGCCCATATTTCATTCATCATCATCCCGCATTTGAGACTACAAAATTTAATATCAACAACTTACACCATCAACAAGATTAACAAATAAGGTATGTCACGAGACCTTCTCTTGATTTTTTCCATCACATGAATCATCACGGCCACTATATACCGCATCATCATCCCGCACAGTGCTATAAAACTCAATCAACTCAATTTTTCAACGTCATACATTGAACAATAACTACAAGTAAAGATTTTCACAAACCTTATGTTGTGGTATCGAGAAATTGGGCATCCCATATGATTTAACATTGTGGTCATCAACGTTTCAACATTATCTTGATGTTTGTGCACCAAATCAAATTTGGGACTTAACATACTCCGTAAGAGAAACAAATTTATCATCTTACATGGGTATGCCAGAGTTAGCCACGTATTCGAGATCATCATCATCCTCGTGCTCGAGAGATGATTGTGTCTCGTTGACGTGTTCAACAAAAGTACTTTGATGATTCTTCTCTCATTGCACAACACTAACATAATGTGGAGATGTATCCTCACCCTCCGATGGAATCAACCTTTTATGTACAATTATCTTGTACAAATTTGACAAAAAAAAAGATATATTAGTAAGTAAATGCATAATAACACTTAATGTAATTCAATGTATATAAGTGTATGATTAAGTGTTGGTAGAATACTTACATTTTCGGCCAAGCAATCCTCGGCCTCGCACGATTTGAATACGTGCCTCTTCAAAGATTGATCAGTTAGATATCCATTTGTCGTGCAACGCATACGCGGAAGGTCTATTTGTCTACCATCAACTAGAGATGCCTAAATTACTGCAACTTTGTGAATTGCTTCAAATGTCCTTAGTTGGAGCGTATGAACAAAGCTGTGACAATCAATGTATGGCTTGTAGGGTGTATTCATCTTTGACTTGTTCTTCGACTTTTTAATGAAAAGAATTGCTATATTATTGTTTCTATTAATTAATATCGATCTACTCCACGAAAAACTATTTAAAACCCTTAAAATGTTTAATTAATTTCAATTAATTATCTTCCAAACAATTTATTAAGATTAAAAACATAATGATGCTTTTTCAATATCATTTTGGTATGTTATACTCTTTTCGTAAAAGGGTCAAGAACACCACTTACACGACAAAAGATAGCATGGTGGTTTGAGGATGGAGACGGAAGCACGGTGGTCCGAGTTCGGCGACGGGAGGCGGCGTAGTGGAAGGAGAGAGGAAGCGGACATTACGGTGAAAGTTTCGTAAAAGATGAAAACAGATTTGGGTTTCAAAGTTGCAAAAGGTTTTTGGAAGATCTGTTGCATAATTTTTTTAATTAGAACAAACGAAATTGGATGACCGAATTGAACGAAATGGAAAGTTGGAAATAGAATTGTGAAGAATGGAATGGAATGAAAAGTTTGGAATGGAATAAATCACTTAAGGGTTTTTTTGGACATTTCATCCTCTAAATAGGTATGAAAGAGTTTTTTAAGACCAATCAACTGAAAAGTCTTCACAATGAAAGGAGGTGGTAAGAAGAAGTCTCCTTAGCGACATTGCGATAAGCCAACTCTTTCCCGCCCCCACACTTAAACAAATTCCTCAAAATTGTACACTACAAAAAAATTAATGAATTGGATAGGAATAATTTTTAAGGTATAATCTCAATTGTGTAGACATTTACATTTGCCTACAAAATATCAACGAAAAATATTGTAAGGAATTTGCTAGTAAGTAATTTGCCTATGAAAATATAATTCATTATGTAGACAATAGTCAATTCAAAATAAAAAAAGGGCTCGTTGGGAATAAAGATGGAGTGTATGTACTAAAGTTATCTTCTAGAATGGTTTTGTCTATGGATTATTTTCATATGTATCTAATTACCTTCGATTGTTCCGTTAATAATTCTCAAGGTGAAGTATTGTAAAATAAATCATAAAAATATGTAGCAAAGCGTATAAAATCCTCACTATTTAAGCATGAAATGAAAAAAATTATGGTCAATTCATTATTTACTTGTAGTGATATACTCTCCCAAAGAACAAATACCTCCACCACCACCTCCATCAACCTCGAAACAACAAACTCCATCAAACCCACTTGCAACCCAAACTCCACCCCTTCACTCCCAGCTCTTCCCAACCGAACTCTTTCTCCATACTCATATTTGTAAGCCCATAAACATCCTAGTCAACTACCGACATATATTTATTGATTAGGGTCATAAATGTGCACTTAATTGTTCATAAATATTATATTTTGATATAATTTTGATCTCTTTTACTATTAGAAGTGCTACTAACCCCGTATATTCAAGATGAAGTGTGTAGAAAACGAGTGAAAACGAGCAAAGAGTGAAGAATAAATTGTTATGATCTATATAGATATTGTCAAAGAAGATCCAACCATTAGAAATGTGTAGAAAAGATTGATTACAATGAAAAAAAAATCAAGTCAATCAAAATTGAAGAGCTCAAGTTATAGACAAAATAAAATTAGTGCGCGACAACCAAAAATACGCTTGCGAAAACCAATTAGCGAGGCCCATTAATGGCCCATCATCAGCTAATTTCGAAGGGCCAAATACAACCTATTCCAAGCTAGAAATGTCAACAGGGCGGGCGAGACGGGATCGTTCCCCATCCCGTTCCAACGAATCAAACGGAAAAATTTCTCCCCCATCCCCGTCCTAGTGGGGATCCCCGTCCACGTAGAGTATTCCCGTCCCCATTTACCTATATATATTTAATTATATTTTTGTCAATTATATAAAAATATATATAATATAAAATACATTAATCTATAATAATTATATTATGTAAAATATTTAAAATACCTAATATATATATATATATATATATATATATATATATATATATATATATATATATATATATATATATATATATATATAATCACCACGGGGATCGGGGCATAGAGTATAATCCCGTCCTTGCCTTGTTCCCGCCAACGGTAATGATTTATCCCCATCCCCGTCCCCATAGGAGAAAAATTCTAGATTCTCGCGCCCGATTGGGGCGGATTCCCATGAAAATGTAAATTCCCCACCCCTTTGTCAAGTCTATTCCAAACAATTAGTCACCACCGAGATTTAAAGAGACAAAGGAGACTTAGGTGTTATTAACACACCTCGGAAATTAACATATTCATAAGGCTAATTGTATTAAATGTGGCGCATTAAAGGAAAGTAAAATAAGCCCTAATGTTCAGAGACCAAATCTACCATATATATTTGGAGCAACAATATCAGCGCATTATTTAGGTTTTGTTATATACACCTCCATATTAGTTCACCTACTTCATACTCAAATCATTAGTAAATACATTTTTCCTAATCTATTTTGCCCTTCATATTAAAACTTCCCTCGTTTTCAATACACCTACCAACCCTTTTTGAAAAACACGACCGACAGTAAAGAGAAAACACGGTGCGGAGAACGGCCACAGTAACCGTTGACGACCCCCTCGATCAACGGTGAAGAAAGAACCACGTTCAAAATCAAGTTCTTTGAAAATTGAATAAAATGTTTCCCGAAATTTCAAGTATATTTTGGCTAATATTTGCCTTTTTTATACAAATATTTTTGAAATATACTTGGAATTTTGACAAATATTTGCCGAAAAGTGGTTAAATTTTCAGTAAATCAATGTAGAAAATTTTCATGTCGCAAAAATTCTATAAGACACGAGAATCATATTTCCTACTACTATTTTTATCTTACCTTGAGGCCTGCACTACCACACTTCATACTTAATATACGAAAATAGAAACAAAAAAATCAACATTTAACATTTAATATATATACTGCATTAAACTACATAAAAAGAACAAGAGCATTAAACTATTGCAATTATTATCTCCTTTAAAAGCCAGAATAGTGGTGGAGAGCAATAGTGGTGAAATATGACAAAATGTGATTTTTGAATTTTCTATTGCATGAACCGCGTCTAAAAATATTGAAGGAGAGGTGGGTGCAACACATAGATAGATATAATTTATTCTTGAATCAATAAGAATATTTTAAAATTTCACAATTACATTAAAATAATAAAAATAAAAGTAGGTGTATCTACCAATATTGGTGGGGTATATAACCAAACCACATTATTTATCTGTGAAACTTATTCATCATATGAAATTGATACAAGTACATTCATTTAATAATACAATAACATTTATTTAGTAATATTATTACACTTATAAATTAATTATCATAATGTAAAAATTATGATATTAGTTTATAAGAGTAATGATATTACCGAATAAAATGTATAATATCGATTTTATAAGGTGAACAAGTTTCACCGGAGAGTGTGTGATTGTTAGTTGGGATTTTCTTACTATAGTCGTGGTGTCGCTGACTATCGATGAGTCGATATTTAAAAATATGCCACGTGTCATCGTACTCTATCGCATTGACTCGCTACCCGTTGTACTAGTATTTTATTTTTAAATTATTTTTTAAACTATATTCAATTATTTACTATATTATCCTTTTTAAACAAATTTAATTAAAAAAACACACACACATATAAGAATATTGTTCTTCCTTCGACCCTCTGATTTCTCCTCTACCAAAACATGAAGCACCGCCGCTGCCACCATATGCTTTTGGACGGAGTTGTTGCTGTCACTGCACGACTTTCGCCCTGCCACCAATTTTCGTCTCCGTCGCATTTGGGGATTCTTCCTTCTTCGGTCTACTTTTATCTCTCGTCGCCCTTCGATCCTAGCTTGTGCCATCCGTCGCGCCCCACCTGCCTTACCGTCGTCACTATTTATTCGAAAACTATGGCCGTCGCCCTATCATCTCTTTATTAATTGGTATCTAGTTTTTAGAATTCCTTTTCTTTCCCAAACTTTTAGGTATTAAATTCATGTTTTTCTGTATTTTCCACCAGTTTTAAATACGTGACATGATTCGTGTTTATTTAGGTTTCTGAACAATTGTGATTTTCATTTTACATAATTTATTAAGTAATTCCCTTAGATTTTTTCCAAAAAAATTTATGTCGTATTTAATTAAACTACTTTGTTTGTTGTATTGTTAATTAGTTGTTGAGTGGAGCGAGGCAGGGTGGCTGGAAAAACAGATACTAACATAGTATGACGATAGAGAGGATGGCAGTAAAGAGATAAAAGGTGTGAGGAGAATGATGAGAAGTGAGAATGATCGGAAAGGGAGTGAAGCTGTGAACGTGGGCTTGAATCCAAACCGTGAAGTGAAAGAGAATGTTGGGATTGATGTTGTTGCAAATTTGGGGAGGAGTGGTGAAGTGTGCATCCCATCATTTAAGTTGGCCAGAATGTTTTAGAAAGTGTGAGCACAAGGGGAGGAGTGGTAAAGTGTACATCCCATCATTTAAGTTGGCCAGAATGTTTTAGAGTGTGTGAGCACAAAGAAAAATAAATCACTTGAAGATAAAAGTGGGAGTTGCTAAAATATTTTAGATTAACATTTTTTTTTCTTTGATTAATACTTGCAAAGCTTATAGAAACGTTTTTCTTGACGAAGTGCATGATTGATACTGTCATTTTCTATGATTGATACTGTCATATTATAAGAGGATTAATCTGTGCAGGATTTCTGAAAATTGGAGCCTTGTGTTAGAATTTCCGTCATTCTTATCATGTATTAAGGACATTTCTCATGCCTCTTTTAGGTATTGTATTCTCATGATATGTTGATAGCTGCATCTTCTGGCTGCACTTTTATCTGTTTCAGGTGACTGGTTATGTGAAACTGTCATGGGCAGGCTTGTAAGGCCCTTTAGGTATATTTCTTTTCACACCTCTGAATTTTAGTGCAGGAATGCGATCATTCTTCTATTCTGAATTATGCTTGAACATGGTCATTCATTTCCTTTTTCTAGTATATCAAATTGATCAGAGGCAAGCTACCAAGAATTACTGGCCTTGATGTGCAAAGAACCACTAATGAGCCTACTGCAGCTGTTTCTTATGACGTGAACAACAAAGGTCTTGTTGCTGTTTTTTATGAGAATTTCCTGTGTAGTTCAAATGCGACACGACTACCCTTACATTACTCAACAAGAAGCACATTCAAGATAATTTTAAAAGAAACGACTAGTGCAACTTTTTTTTTTTTAACTTATGGTCATTAATGTAATAATCAATTATGGTATCTATGTATACATGTGTGTGTTAGCATGAACGAAATAGAATTTAGGAGCTCACTTTCTAATTAAAATTTTGTCATTCCATATTAATATTATTAGTATTATGATATCAAGCTAATGAGTGATGTTTGAGATGCATATATGCATTAATAAAAAAACACACATAATGAGTATTGTGTACATAATGAATACTCTGTACATAGAAACACACTTGACCATTTTTATACATTCATAAATAATTCTCCATTTTACTTTATATTATTAATTTGCTTAAATAATTCACTTAAAACTTAAAAAACGCCCGGATAAATTAAAATAAGGTTCTATCACCACTAACTAAATAAAGACATTACAATAATAATTTAATACTTAAAAGTATAATAATAAAATAATGTAAGATCATAAGTAACACATAAATAATATGAAATGCATATAAGATATTAAATATGTTGGATCAAGAAGTTTTGATGAGTTAAAAGAAGCGGCTCGGATGATCGAGATGACTGAAGAACAGTGAAATTGAGACCATGAGCTAAGGTGATCGGGACGGGGTCGAGAACCAATCTAGTCACCGAGGTCCGGAAGAGTACAAGTAGTCCGAGACGAGCTTCGAGTCTAGTCATCTGCGGGAGACAAATATGAAGAGCTCGACGAGGTCGAGACAAGTTGAGTAGAATAAGAAAGACGAGTCTTCACCAAGTCATTGCAGATGGGTAGAGTCAAATCACCGAGGTCTAGAGCGATTTTCAAGATTAAGTTTGTTAAAGCGGTTTTCGGTTTGTTAGAACCGACTAACAAACTAATTGTCTTTTCGGACTTATAAATAGGTCTAGGCACTTCATTAAGAGGATATAGAATATTCGAATACACAGAATACACAAGTTATTTTTCTAGAACGTTATTCTCTCAAATCACAAGTCTTCTAAAAGCACAAAATTATTTTCCAAGATTTCTTCATAGATTTTTCTAAGTGTTTGTAGAACACTTCCTTGCATATCTTCAAATACACTTCCTTATCTTAGAGTTAGATTTCACAAGTTTTGATTAGGAGCTTGAAGAGTTGAAGATCAGATTGTAAGTTGTAAGTTGTAAGTTGTAAGATTGTAAAGTAAGTAAGTAAGCGAGATAGTGGAGACCCTTCTTCAAGTTGGAGAAAGGAGAGTGGATGTAGGATTATTATAATTCGAACCACTATAAAATCTGTGTTCTTTCGCTTTTATTTACTTATCTGCTCAATTTTCAATTTATTGTTCAAGGATTAATTTCAAAATCAAAGTTAAAATCAATATCGGTTTGCTTTTGATCTTAATAAAGTTGAGTCTAATATTGAATTTCCGTTGTGTACATCTGGTACTTTGAATCATTTTTAAAGATTTGAAAAATCTACAAAATCTATTCAACCCCCTTCTAGATTTTGTCCTAGAAGGTTAACTCAAAATTTCATAATCAACTCAACTAATCGGGACCAACAAGTGGTAATAGAGCGGTGTTAAGTCATTACGATATTGATTTTAGGTCTTAACTAAGATTACGAAATTTTCTTGATTTTCTTCATCTTCTTTATTGTTACTAAGCGGCTAATAACAAGTTTGTGGAGTATTTTGGTTTTCTATCTCATCATGTCTTCAGCAAGAGCAAGAAATCCAGGAATCTACCGAATTTTCAATTGAATAACATGATTATTGAAAATTCAAGATGAAAAAAATCATCTCAAGGCTATCTATGATAGGATGGAGGAGGTTCTTGAAGAAGGACCTATAAAATTTTATCATGGAGGCACTAGCAATGACACCTTGAATCAATGAATCCGTAACTGCATAAGAGAAAAAGAGCTCGGAATCGACAAATGATGAAAGGAAAATCCACAACCTAGATCAAGTAGCTCGAACTGAAATCATTGAGACTACGAGTAAAGACTGGATTGAGAAGGTCAAAAGATGCAAAACAGCTAAAGAAATGTGGCAAACTCGCAAATGTCTCGTGAAGGGTCGGACCAAGTAAAGGAGAATAAATTGCGATGCTTTACACGCCTTTGATACATTCAAGATGAAGGAAAATGAATCGTGGATCAGCTAGATGTAAGGTTGACGAATCTCCTCAACAAAGCACTGATCCGGGAAAGAACTATACGAGAGAAGGAGATTAATAACAAGATACTCGAGATCATTAACCAAGAGATGGAGAGAAAAATTCAATATCCTTAAAGCAACTCAAAATTTATCTTCTATTACTCACCATACCTTGTTCTCTCATCTTAAAGCTCTAGAGTATGACATTCAAATAGAAGATGAAGAAGATGAGATGGAGTCGAGCACCTCATCCAAGTCTGTTGCCTTTGTCGGCAAAGAAGATAAGATGTCAACGAGAACTGTAGGAGCCGATCTATCTCTGAAGGAGCGAGATGGCTCTGCTCACCAAAAGGTATGACAGATTAAGAATAAAGTATAAACGAAATAAATTGAGATTTGCGAGTAAGGACAGAGATCGAGATCCAAATCAAGAAGAAAGGAAGATGAGTCTACAGATGATGACAAAAGCAGAGCCGCACGAGAAGATTTAGATCACCCGTCAAAAGAAATCCAACTAGCCACTAAATCGGATAGGAGTGACATTTGCTACACATGCAACAAGCCAGACACTTCAAATCTATGATTGTCCTCAACTAACTCCTAAAGAAAGGGAAGAGAAAAGGAAAAAGAGAGACAGGAGATTTGCGGATCAAAGGGCTCTGGCTGGGTCAAGAAAAGGAGTCAAGAAAGTCATCATCATCATCATCATCCTCATCGATTTCGGATCGAGATGATGAAATCTGTCTCATGGCTAAAGAGGTTGTCTATTATTCATCTTCTCGATAATAATTCCTCACACCGCATCCGACAATGATCAAACTGTTATTCATGAATTATTGAGAGACTTAAAGACATCTCTCGGCTGCTTATAAACAGCTAGAGACAGAGAATTTGGCTTTAAAGGATCAAATTCAAATTCTAATTAAAGGAAACAGGTGATGAACTATCCAAACCGAGGAAACATTCAAGGGGGAATGTTTTCCCAGCCGAGGCTAGTACATCAACCAGCTTACCCGAAAGATTAGAAAGTGAATTGAAAACTTTAAAAGACAAATTTGAATCAATCTGTATTTGAAAATGAATTAATTAAGAAAGACAATGAGAAGCTAGTCTTCAAAATTAGTCAACTTAATAATTCACAATCAGCAATAGATCACATCTTTAATACATCTAAAAATCTCATGACAAAACGAGGTCTTGGTTATGACAAAATAATAAATTAGATCTTCGAAACCTAGGAAATTTGTAAAAGCATCCGATCATTCTAAAGAGGTTAAAATTGGTCCTTGGAAACCAATTAGTCAAGTAAGGACCGCATCTTCCGGCTTGAAAACAAAAATTCAGCCGAGGTCTCCTTATAAGACTAAGAGAAATCCAAGAATCAAAATAATAAGGAGAAATTCTTATTATAATCCTTTTGATGGGAGAAGCGGATGTTATCCCACATTTCCTAAGTTCAGAAAATTACTAAATCGAATACAACAAGTTATCATTTAAAAGTGATACAATTGTAGACAGATTTGGTAGAGAGACCAGTGTCTCGATTTATTATTTGGAGATGAGATTTTTATCTGGTTACCTAAAGTGATGTTTGACCTTCAAGGACCCAAGATCACTAGGGTACCTTATAACTAATCTGCTTTTCAGATTCACAGGATCATCACTCAAGGAAGAGATCTTAGCTTCCATATGGTACATTGATAGTGGTTGTTCACAACACATGACTTATAACAAGAGGCTACTATCAAATTTTCAGAGCATTGATGGTCCAAGAGTATTATTTGGAGACAATAATTGTGGTCGACTAAAGGAGTAGGTACTGCGATTATCAAGGATATTCGGGTATCTCGAGGTATATTTTGTTGAAGGTTTGAAACATAATCTGCTATCTCTGTTTCCCAGCTTTGTGATAAAGGTTTTCTTGTCAAATTTTCTAACGATAAATGTGACATCTTAGATAATTCCTCGTATAAGGTACTCTTAATCGGCTTGAGACATGGTAATGTCTATGTGGCTAACTTTAATAGTTGTCCTAAAGATACTTGTCGATAGCTAAGGGTGGAGATGATCTCACCGGCTATGGCACAAGAGGCTTAGTCATCTCAGATTTCAAGACCCTTAGTAAGTCAAGGCTAAAAAGAACCTTGCTAAGGGATTACCCGAGAAACTTTTATCTACCGATCTTAAATGTGATGCTTGTCGAAGGTAAATGACCTAGACACTCATTTAAGAGTATTAACAACTACTTCATCTGGATCTGTTTGGACTGTTTCTCCTCTCGATTTAGGTGGAAGGAAATATACTCTTGTTGTAGTAGATGACTTTTCTAGATACACTTGAGTTATATTTCTTTTCAAGAAAAATGAGACTATAAACAAGATCTCCGATCTGTTGCATGCATTCGTAATGAAAAGGGTGTTAATATTATTAAAATAAGGAGTGATAAGGGCACATAATTTTTGAATTCTTGTTTATCTAACTTTTTCAATGAGTGTGGAATTATTCATGAGACATCTTCAGCAAGAACTCCTCAACAAAATGGAGTGGTTGAGAGAAGGAATAGAACCTTGAAGGAAGCAGCCGGGAGCATGTTAGTCGAGTATGAAACCCTCACGAGGTTCGGGTCAAGCCATCAACATAGCTTGTTATACCCGAGCAGGTGCTTGGTTGTTAAAGACAAGGGTAAGACTCCATATGAGATCTGGAAGGGTAAGATTACAAGAATCTCATATTTTAGAGCTTTGGTTGTAAGTGTTTTATCCATAACAATGAGAAATCTAAGTTAAGAACTTTTGATGCTAAGGCGGTGATGTAGAGTCGGAGGAGTTGCCTACCGAGACTCAAGATGAGGATCCTTCTCCTCATATAGGCAAAAGGATGAGAAGCTACCATCCATCTCGATCGATTATAGGAGACCCATCTAGTAGTGTGCAGACACGAATGATGTTGGACTCTGAAAGTCTGCTTTATGTTTATGTATCGCTTCTTGAACCCAAGTCTATTGAGGAAGCTCTATCTCGATCCAAATCGATAACCGCCATGCAGAGGAACCGCATCGATTTGAAAGGCAAAATGTTTGGGAATTAGTGGAAAGACCACTTACACGTAAAGATTATAGGCACCAAATGGGTGTTTAAAAACAAAACAGATGAGAACAACATTATTGTTCGAAATAAGGCAAGATTGGTTGCACAAGGTTACTCACACGAGGGGATAGACTATAATGAAACCTATGCTCCGGTTGCGATTAGAAGCAATAAGGTTGTTCTTGGCATTTGCTGCATATAAATCTTTCAAAGTCTTTCAAATGGATGTTAAGTCTGTCTTCCTTAATGGTGTGTTGCTTGAGGAAGTCTATGTGGAGCGACCTCCTGGGTTTAAGATCAATAATAAGGTCTATAAACTCAACAAAGCTCTATATGGACTGAAACAAGCTCCCGTAGTTTGGTATGATACCTTATCTCGATTTCTTGACATCAAATGGATTTTCAAAAGGTAAGATTGATAGGACTTTGTTTAGGAAGGAAGTAGATGGTAACATCTTATTAGTTCAAATTTATGTAGATGACATAATCTTTGGTTCACCTAATCAAATTATGTGAAGAGTTTAGTATTCTCATGAAAACGGTTTGAAATGTCAATGATGGATGAATTAACATACTTTCTAGGCTTACGATTAAACAGATGAGTAAGGGTATTTTCATACATCACCTAAATATTCTAAGGATCTGATTGAGAAATTTGGGATGACTACCCAGAGAAGTTAAGATACCTATGGCAACTAACTTCTCTATGGATTCGTATGAGCAAGGGATAACCACGGATGCAACGGAGTATCGTGGGTGATTGGATCTCTCCTCTATCTCACCGCCAAGAGGCAGGACATAGCCTTTGCGGTTGGGGTATGTGCAAGATTTCAATCAAATCCCAAGAAAACTCATCCGGGAGACGGCTAAGAAAATCCTTAAATATCTCAAAGGAACCCTGCAAGTAGGGTTATGGTACCCGGTGATGACAACTTTGAGCCGATTTGGTTATTGATTCGAGACTTTGTAGGATGTAAGATTGATAGGAAATCCACTTCAGAACTTGTCAATTCTTAGGCAACAAGTTAATTTCTTGGTTATCTAAGAAACAGGACATCTGTTGCCACCTCCACAATCAAGCCGAATACATGGCACTGGAAGTTGTTGCTCTCAACTCCTCTGGATTAGTCAACAGCCTTAGAGATTATAATTTTCAAACATCACTGTTCCTATTTACCGTGATAGTAATAGTGCAATAGCTATGACTTACAATCTCGTTTCGCATTCTAGGTGTAAGCATATAGACATTAGGCATCATTTCATTAGAGATCATGTTGAGAAAAATGACATTAGAATTGAGAAGATAGCCACTGAGTCACAAAGAGCAGACATTCTTACAAAATCATTAGCTGAGTCTAGATTTAAAGAATTATGCTTAGAATTAGGATTACTTGATGCATCTTTATCTCGATTTTTAAATTGTCTCGCATCTCGATTAATGTATTTCTTATTTCTAGTTATTTCTTTTCTTTAAATCAATGTCTAGAAAGAATTATCGGACTAGATATGAGTCAAAGGACAATCGTAGCGATATCATTGATTTCCTTCTTAGGAATCAAGAATCAAGGATTAGTCATATTGACCTTATCTCGACATGATAATTACTTATTCGACATTCGAAATCAGACGAGGGCACAATAGTCACCGATTTTCTTAAAAACAGATGACTATCTCGCACCCTATCCGATCTACCTCAAGTTACTAATGGTTTTCCTTAATTCTATGTCTTTGCGGGAATATGTCTCGTATCGACTGCTTCACCTCATTTTTCCTCAATCTTTATTTCGTATACCTTTGTTTCTAAAATAAACTCCATATTTTTCATAAAATTCTTTTTGGATTAATTGGTTGGAAAACCTAACTTTAGAAAATTAAGTCTCGAGCCTGTTTATTTAAATATTTTTAAGATTGCTAAAAAGTTAAAACTAAGTCGTTTTTAAAATCGAGACGGAGTTACTTTATCGAATGACTTTACAAACCCATCTGCTTTTAAAACCCATCTATTTTGAAAACCCTTATACGAAGTAAGGTAACCCTAGGCCGACGTCGGGTATACTTACTTCCTGCATAAAGTAACCTACATCTCAAATCAACAGCCTATAAAGTAACTATTTACGCATTCCAAAGGCGAGTAGCATCCACGTGCTGAATCCCAATCGCTTATCTTGATTTTTAACCGTTGATTCATGCGCGGTAAAACTTTTAAATAAACGGCTTAGATCTATTCAAATTTTCTAAAAGGCGGTTTCTCTTTCCAATTTTCCCTCCTATAAATACGTCTTCTTCCTCAATCAAACCTTTTCACTTTCGTAAATCTATACATACACTCTGCTAAATTTTCAAAAACTCTGCTTATTTTCATGAGCTCTTCTCAAAAACCAATTGGAGTTACATCAACCATGGTGGAGGTACATAATGAAACGTATAACAAGAAGATTAAGTCTGAGATGTATGTTGATTTTGAGACGACTGCGATGGTGAATCAAGGGAGATACCGGGTTTATTGGAGAGGGCGGAATTGAGGACATTTTGTTCCAAGAAATCCACCTCCAATAAAACTTTGGACATGAGAGGGATTGAGTTCTATGTCAACGGGACATTTGAGAATGGAGTATTCAAGGCACGAGTATATGGCGAGGTTCTTACATTACTCCGGTGGAGGTAGCTCGTAGTTTTTACACCAGAATGAGGGAGTTAACCCCCTCACATACAAATCAGATGACCGGGTAGAATCATTTGAGATGATTGCCGGAATTCGATGAAGGACCGTGCAATCGGAGCTGAAGAAGAAGATGCTCCGACGGAGATATCGTCTTCGATGACGATAGTCACAAAAGTCATTCTTGGGGAACAGAGTTCCCATGATGGGCCGACTGCACTTACTGTGGCCGCATAAGGGCGATAATAGACAAAGTTCAAGCCAACTGGGCTGGGATGTTACCGGGAGAAGTTTGAGACGAGAGAGGAAAAGGCGGAGGTGGTAGGTGGAAAGTGGCAGGCAAGGTCAATCACTAGCCTATTCAATAAGGTGACGGTGATTACGGAGGACTCACCGACACCAAATAAACTAGATTGATGGAGTCGGACCCTATACAAAACAAAAAGGGATCCCGACTAAGGATGAGCCGCTTGGGCTTGGTGACTCGAGATGAAGGAGGAGCCGAGTTCGGAGCTCGGTTCCAAAGCGAGGAGGAGGAAGAAGAGGAAAGAGAGGAGGAGCAGCCAACGGTGAGCTCACCGAGGCTCCACACCCGATGAAGGCTGAAGGAGAAGGCCAAGAGAAGAAGGAGGTTGGTGAAAACCTCGAGCTAGGGGAACATCTCGCCGATCAGCCGAGTCTTCGCCCGAAGAGGCAATGACGCCGGAGATAGCAGCCTGTGGTCCAATTAGAGGAGGTTCAAGACATCGCCTCCGAGAGGACCCTCCCCCACTCACGAGATGTGTACAATTCTCCCCTCCCCTCTCCACCCCACTTTGGCGATGAAGAGGTGACCTGTGTTGGCACCTCCGAGCCTCTAAAACAGCCTACTCCCAAATCAGTTCAAGCCACAACCTCATCTTCCCTCCCTCAAACCCAAACTTCATCCCCTCCACTATCCCCATCTCGAATGTCCGTCCTTCCTTACAGACCAAGATACGCCCTACCCTCATATCTACCATCTCCCCACCAGCCTTACCCACATCTTCCCAAACTCTCACCCTCAGCCCAATCCAACCCACCATACCTCAGCCAACCTGATTGGAGTATATAGGGTAAGAGTTATTAAGACCAATCAACAAAATATCGAACCCAAGGGAGAAAGTATGCAAATGAAATTCGAGGACAAGAGTTCTAAATGGCTAAAGTTGCAACAAGATATAGGACTAAAATCTCTATAAGAATGCAAGAAATTAAATGGCAAGATTATGCAAACAATATATCAAACACCTAAAATGCAATAACAAATATACTAAAATCAATGGGGATTTGGGTGCAAGGGATAATCTCCATCAAGGAATCCATGATTAACAAGCTATGATTGTATACAAGTGCAAATCAATCAAATTAGAAAGCATAAATCATCACGAAATTAATCACTCCATTAATATCACAATGCCTAATGTGAGTATCCTTAGTTCTTCCCATCTCTCAATGTAGAAGTCCCCAATTCATACAATCATGCAAAATTGAAACCCGATTAACACCTAATCACGTTAGCTCAACTCTCGCCTATTGCTAGGGTGATCAACCATTAATCAAAAGAGACAATTTTTCATGAAGCACAATTAAGAATCACAATTAGGAAGCAAGCTAATTCAATTGATCACAATTATCAACAATCATAGCATGAGGCAATCACTTCATCCCTAATTTCAATTATCCCAAGCACAAAGCTATTAGCCCATAGTGCTACTCCTTAGCTTGATTGCACTACAAAACTCTTTAGGGTTAGGCTCGGTAGTGGATGGATACTTTCCTTTGTTTTGGAGATGGTCCACCGTGAGACGAGAGCTTCCCAACCGTAGTAGCAAGTTGCCCTACTTGATGCTCGATTGTCTTGAAACGAGTGTCCATTTGCTTCCCTATATCATCAAGCCTTGAGTCATTAACTTTCAATTTCTTCACAATCAACCCCAAAATCTCCTCCGTGGTAGCCTTTCCTTTATTGTTCGGAGCCTTTGCACCCGGATCAAATCCGGGAGGAAATTGAACGGCGGCTCTCGGATTGGCATATGAAAAATTTTCGTGTCTCCTCCATGTATTCCCATTAAATTGAGCTTGCGATTGAGGTTGATAGCTTCCTTGTGGCCTATTTTGATAAGGCATTTGGTAAGACCTTCCTCCTTGATAATTCCCTTGAAAGTTTTCTCCTTGATAGCCTCCTTGGAATGGAGGCCTACCCATATAACTCACTTCTTCAACCGGCAATGAACTTGGACCAACATCAACATGAGGAACGGATGGACTCATACTTGCTTGGCCTTGTGAAGTAGTAAGAGCTCCCAATCGGTCCATCATAGTCATCATCATACTCTTCATACTCTCTATTTCATCAACTTGTGACACCCTATGGTGTGCTCCTCGATTAACCGACACTTGGAATGAATCTTGAGCTATGTTCTCCATTATTTCATTCATTTGCCCCACGGTTTTAGACCAAATCGATCCATTAGCACAAGCATTCAAAACGACCTATCCCCATTCGTCAAACCATTGCAAAAGTACATAATGGTTTGCTCCTCCGAAAACCGTGTTGAGGACAATTGATAAGTAACATGCCATACCTCTCCCACGCCTCCGGTATTGTCTCCCCATTCTTTTGTCAAGTGAGAAATAGCCTCCTTAGCTTGCACGGTCTTTGACGGTGGGTAGAACTTCATCAAAAATTTCTTCGACAGCTCTTCCCATGTATACGTGCGGTTCGGGCGGTAATGAATTAAGCCATGCTTTTGCTCTTCCTTTCAATGTAAAGGCAAAGAGCCTCAACTTCTTCGCATCTTCGGTACCCCATGGTATTTGATAGGGTCGGCAATCTCAAGAAATTGTGCCATATGTTGATGTGGGCACTCATTTTAATCTCTTCCTTCAAATTGCTTCTCCCTAAGCATTCTCACCAAAGCGGGACTTATCTCAAAGTTATTAGCATCTATCCTCGGCCTTGCGATCCCATCATAATGCTCTCTAAGTTGTGGTTCAAAGAATTCTCTCAATGGCCTTCCTTGAGGTGGTGGCTCATTTACGGGTTGTGGTTGGGCATTTGGTATGTGAGGTGGCTCATGATATCGTGGCTCTTGATTATACCGCATATGGGGATAGTATGGTGGAAATTGTTGTGGATGAGGTGGATAGTAGGGATATTGATGAGCTTGTGCGGGATAAGGATATGGATTTTGGTAGGGGTAATTTTGTGGTGGCATCCCTTGAGGGAAAGGGCCAACTTGAGCATGGAAATGATTCCCATTAACTCCATTTTCTACTCCTCCTTCTCCTTGTCCATGTACCTCCTCAACTTGAGGATCACCCACTAATCTCTCCTCATGCCTTTGATCTTCACCTTCCATAGCTTCCCTTCTTCTTCTCACACGATTTCTTCTCAACGTAGCCTCAATTTTTGGATTTAGTGGCAAGGGTGGAACACCACTCGATCTTGTTAGCATACACCTAAAATGCCACAAATCCAAGTATCAAATTCTAACCAACAAAATCAACAAAAACAAAAATAAAAACAACAAATAGCCACTTCAAACAATCCTCAAATCTCACTTATAGCGCAAAAACTAACTCCCCGGCAACGACGCCATTTGATTGGAGTGTATAGGGTAAGAGTTATTAAGACCAATCAACAAAATATCGAACCCAAGGGAGAAAATATGCAAACGAAATTCGAGGATAAGAGTTTTAAATGGCTAAAGTTGCAACAAGTTTTTGGACTAAATCTCTACAAAATACAAGAAATTAAATGGCAAGATTTTGCAAACAATCTATCAAACACCTAGAATGCAAGATCAAATATACTAAAATCAATGGGGGATTTGGGTGCAAGGGATAATCTCCATCAAGGAATCCATGATTAACAAGCTATGATTGTATCCAAGTGCAAATCAATCAAATTAGAAAGCATAAACCATCACGAAATTAATCACTCCATTAATATCACAATGCCTAATGTGAGTATCCTTAGTTCTTCCCATCTCTCAATGTAGAAGTCCCCAATTCATACAATCATGCAAAATTGAAACCCGATTAACACCTAATCACGTTAGCTCAACTCTCGCCTATTGCTAGGGTGATCAACTATTAATCAAAAGAGACAATTTTTCATGAAGCACAATTAAGAATCACAATTAGGAAGCAATCTAATTTAATTGATCACAATTATCAACAATCATAGCATGAGGCAATCACTTCATCCCTAATTTCAATTGTCCCAAGCACAAAGCTATTAGCCCATGGTGCAACAAGCAAAAGCCATGGGTAAAAATCTAAGAAAGCAATTAACAATCTAATCACTACAAGCAATGAATTAAAGAGAACAAAGGGTAAGAACATCACCAATTAAACTTCAATAGACAAAAATAGGAATGATTAATCTTCTGCAATGCTTCAATCCAACTTCAATTCTCCTAAATCACAGCTGCAATCTTCAATTACAATCAATCAAACTACTAATCTAGTGGACTAAATGTAGAATCTAATCTAATTCTATCAATCTATGGCAATTACAATTGAATTCAAGCTACAAAATGCAAAATTCGCCCAAGGAACCTCCTAGAAAGCTGCTCTAAACTGCTAGAATTAAGATATGCTCTGCTTTTGGCTTCAAATGGCTTTAAAACTGAATTTTTCGGTTTTGGACACTCATCGAGTCGAGCTTCGTGGCCCTCGAGTCGAGGCACGAGAGTCGCTAACACGCTTCTTCAAAATATCGCCTGCCTCGAGTTGAGGATCTTACAATTTTCCCATCCCTCGACTCGAGGCTCCTCCTCGAGTCGAGCTCGCTGACTTTTGAAAATCTTTCCCTCCAGCATGAACCTCGAGTCGAGGTCTGTGCACCCTCGACTCGTGCTCGAGACCAGGGAATTTTTATCGAGAAGGGCTTCGGGCCCGACTCCGTTTCGTCCCGTATGTTCGTCTTTTCATTCTAAGAATACCAGTACTCTCGGTTTGGCAAAATACCACCGATTTACCTGCAAAACGGGCGAAAAATATCAAAAGCTCACAAAGTAATACTTTTTAGGCAAAAGAGTGATACTTTTCACATTTAGGCACAAAAATCACACTTTAGCTCACTTTTTGCACTAAAATAGGCCCTAAAAACTTGTATTAATTCACTCCAATCATACTCCCAAACTTGAATTGTTGCTCGTCCTCGAGCAACGTAGAAACTAAGAACAAAGGAGTGAATTGATTGCAATTATGTCACATGGCACTATAGACGAAGAATAAGACAATCGAACTCATCAATGAACACTTGTATCAATGCAACTATCCACTAGCAATCATGATAGATCATGCTCAAACAAATTCTCAATCAAATACTCAACACATTGCTCCTTCCATGGAGTGTTTCACTCTTCACTCAAGTGTATCAAGGTATATTGCACTCAATCATCAAATTCACAAACTTGCACACCATATGCTTGCCAAAAGACTTAATCTCAATCAAAATCACTTGTGATCAATCAAGAATCCAAGAGGTCTTTATCTTAGGTTGTAATGTAGGCTCTTTGGAAAGGTGGGATGTTTTTGGATAAGAGTGACTAAATAGTAGAGACTTGAATGTAAACTAATCAATACACAACACATCTCTTCACTTTTCATCAAGTAACACTCTTCCTTTTGAATTTCAATGATCAATCCACCATTCACTTGAGCTTTCTCTTTTAAGCTCTCAAATTGAATTTTTCTTTTCACTTCATTTTTTCACAATTCAATTTTTTTCACAACCTTTCTTTTCTTTTATGCTTCATTCATCACTTAGCTCATCATCTACCCACACTTAGCAATCAAATCACCATCATTAGCCAACATTCAAGCTCAACTAAATATAGGACAAGAAAGGCTCATAAAAATAGGCTAAATGGTTTCAATCTCACTCGGCTTGCCAAAGAATAAGGATCATAGGCTCAACATGGCTTACTAAGGAAATCAAATGTATTTGGTGGGAAAAATTTGGCAAAGTGACTAATCATATCAAACATGGCCTCTTATCACTTTCAAAACATCACACAAAGATCAATATCAACAAGTCTAGTGGCAAGTTCTAGCATACAACTCATGAATGATGCACTCTCAAAGAATTAAATCAACCGTATAAGATGCACGATTATTAAGGCACAAAAGCTCACGGGCTTAAATTGAGCAATGAATTAAGCATCATCAATCACATTCATCCTTACACAATAAATCAAGAAAGTTAGCTTCAAGCTACAAATCTACTCATGATCATATCAAAATCCGAGGTAAGTCTTGCAAATCAAACTCAAGTGCTCATGTACATAAGTCCAAGCATACTCACTACCACATGAATGATACTAAAAATATATCAATGAATCCACAATTAAGCTCAAGTCAAAGAATATAGAATCATAGGACTAAGAATCCAAAGAAATCATCAAATCACAATCATCAATAGACAATAAGCTCAAAAAGATCAAGGAAATCATAGCATCAATAAAATCATCCATCAATCCAAAACATCAAATTCATCAAGTCATCACATCAACAAGTCAATCAACAACACAATCACTAAGATAAAGAGTACAATCCACCAAGAGATAAGCATCTAAAAACTAAGGAGAGGGAATGAGGGATAGGGGTAGCCCTAGTAGTCGGACGGCGGCGGTGGAGGAGGGTAGCTCGCCCGAAGTTCCACGAGCTCATCTGTTGTAGGAGGGCATACATATCGTTTTGAGTCTTCATTGATTCCTCTTGCATCCTCCTAGTCTCTTCATTGAATCTACGAGACTCCTCCATCATCCGTACATCTCATCCCGACGGTCGACTCTCAATGTGCATCCTCCGACTGCCTCGCCCACATCTGCTCCGTCAAAACCCACGGTCTCTCGAGATGAACTCCCGCCTCGTACTCTCTACTTCTCATCTCGTCTGCCCGGTACATATTGATCTCTGGCTGATAATCTTCCTCCATCTGGACAGCGGCTTTTCTTGCTCGGCTCCTCGTCATCCTCGTCCTCGGACTCAACCTCCTCCTCAACCTCTGCTCTAACTGCATCTCCTCATCATCAAAAGAATCAGAATCGACCACATCGCTTGGCTCCGCCCGATCATCGTCATCCCCCTCATCTCTAAGCACGTCCCCATGCTCCCTCGTGTAGGCATCTTTGGCATCGGTGTGGCGCTGCAACCACATGCGTAGGTTAATGGTCACAAAAGCGGTGGATCCAAAACCGTCGTCAACCTCTTATTAGGAAGAGGAAATCGCCACCATGGTGCTTCTTTGAAAACACCACGTCCTCCCGATACGATCCAGGTGTCCTCATGCGTCTCATCGTGTGCGTAGTAAGATCTGGACCATCTAATGCGGCGAGGTTATGAGTCGGGATCCCAAGATGCTCAGCTATCGGGGTAATCATTCCACCAAAGTTGATCTTCTTAAATTCCGTGCTCGCCGCTCTCTCAAACAAATAGCAGAGGTATGCAGCGTTGAATCTCACTCCATGTAAGAAGCACCACAAGACATATAACTCTTCGTAGACCACGGCTCCTCTCCTTTCCGATCTCGCGAATATGGTACTCGCGAGGATCTTCTCTAAGTATCGGACCACCGGGTTCAATGTGCGTGCTCTTAGACTTCCCGAGGCACAAACTCAGGTTGACTCAGAGCCCCGAATCGAAATACGCCTCCGTAACTTTTTGGCGTTGTACTCCTCCCTAATGTTCAAGCAATGATCTATCTGGGTCGATGGCGCTTCAAGGATCTCATTTATCTCGTCCAAAGTCAATTCATATTCATTCCCCATTAGCTCAAAAGTGATCTTTCTTGCAAACTTGTTCCTCCTCGCCTTGTGGACTTTAATCGTGCATAAGAACTCGAGAGTGAGTCCAAGATGGGTCCGAGGCCTCTTAGCTAGAAAGCCTCCCATGCCTACTTGCTCGAACAATCGAGGGATATCATCCTCAATCCCCATAGAGAGCATGCAATTATGATCAACTAGACGAGTTTTAACCACCATCTTGTACAACTCAAAGATACAGATGATATGCTTTCTCCATTTATAGTCATCCCACTGAATTCCCAATTCAGCGGGCATCCGGTGTGCAAATCTTATCGCCTCTTCTCTCTCTCTCGAATCTCAGCATTCGAAAATTGTGACCATCCACTCCCTAAACATGATTCCTGCACAAATAATCCCAATAGCACAAATTAGTCCAACATTTAAAATGCTAGCTCAAAATATCACTCTACCATGGACGAGTCAACAATACTATATCCAAACTCAATAAAATTTCTAGTGACTAGGCAATAAATCCTCAACAAATGGTCAATGAGTCAATCAAAGCAATATAGTCAATAGAAGTGCTCAACTAATCCTCAAAATATACATACTAAACTAGATGGCTTCACAATAAACACCAAAGAATTAAGTTCATCAAAATTCATGCAATTAAGCTCCAAAATCATATCTCCAAAACATGAACCAACTAGCAAGCATTTAGACAATTAAGCATTAACCACAATCAACTTCTATCATCATCAAAACCTCAAATAGACCAAATATCCCACAATTGCACTAGACATCCTATCATGCTCAAAAATCACAATTCAAGCCAAATTCACAAATAAACGAGCAACAAAATATATACAATCCTAAACATGCTCCTACAATCCTCAATTAACTCAAAATTCTCCATAAAGGCTTCAATTTATCAACATCAATCATGCATACCAAGTGTTTGACAAAATGCCCAAATGAAATTCTAATTCAAATAAATTCATGCAATTTTATCAACACCCAAGCATCAATCATACACCAATCATGAAATTGAAAGCCAAAAGAGAAGAAATTACATACCTTTTGAGGAAATTCGGCTTGGAATGATAAGAATAGGACACCTACGCACTTTCCACTAAAAACCCCAAATTTGATGAACAATCCCTCAAAATCCAATCTTGGATGCACTAATATGATAATGTGATGAAATTGTGATTTTTAATCGGTGAAAATGGTCGGAATTTGACGGAAATAGGGATAGACGACAAAGAGGAACGTGAAAGAGGATAAAACCCTCGAGTCGTGCCTTCGAAAACTGAATCGCGATTTTTATATCGGACACCGGCCTCGAGTCGAGGGTCAGGCCTCGACTCGAGGAATCCCAATTTTTCAAAAGCCTCGACTGAGGTTCCTCCCTCGAGTCGAGGGATGTGCCGTTTTCAAAAATTTTTCTAAGTGTCAATGCCTCGACTCGAGGACTATGCAAGCTCGACCTAGGGCGGGTACAAGATCGAAAAGAATGCATTGGACCCGACCCCGAAACTCCTAAAAATGACCTCTACGCCCCTAACGAACCCAAATATGCAAGAAATTACCGTGTTGGTCCCTCGATTTAAGCACGGTCGCTCATTCGATCGAGGAGACCGGGTTCTCTTCCTATATGCTCATTTTCACCAACTTTTAAGCTCTTTTTTTTTCTTCTCGATTCCTTGATTCCTTTTTCAATTCCCTCGTTTTTCAATCTCCGTAGTGAGTATACCTACAAACGGGCACAAATAGTCATTAAATAATCATCAACAAGGGATGCATTTCTACCCTAAATGACACACACCCCCAAACTTGAATGAAGATATGCATTCAAAATTAAGTATGGGAATGATACAATTATGCAACCCTTAAATGATATGAACAATGAAGCTCAATATCCAAAATGTATTTTCCATCAACTAACATCTTCTCCTAAACATGAGCAATTCCCAAGAATCCAAGGCAAAAATTCCATAAAAAGGACAAAACACAAACACAAAACAAACACACCAAAGCAATAAAACGATGGGTTGTCTCCCATCTAGCGCTAGGTTTAACGTTCTTTGCCGGACGGAACTCAAGGAGTTCACACTTCCCTTTCTTTGTCAATGTAGAGATTGGTCTTGTGCTCCACTAGATGTTCCTTTGCAAAAAGGCAACACCCCATTTATCCTTTAGGAGTAGCTTTCCTCCTTCTTTGATTTATTTCACCGTAAGCACCTCTTTGGGTCTTTCAACACCAAGTAGTCGACTCAATTTGATTCACACCACACCACTTGATCTCCTGCTTCAAACTTTTCCTCCCTTGTCTCAAGTGGTGCCTTTTTCTCAACCAAAACCCCCAAACTTGAGCCTTGCTCAAGTTTGGTCAACTCTTTCTCACCTTCTCTCTTTTCTTGTTCACCGGTCAAGCAAAGGGTCCTTTATCGATTTCTCCTTCCTACAATCATCAAGGGAAACACAAGACTTGTTAGAGATGATTTTACAAGAGGGAAGGAAATGCTCATTAACTAAAGGATGAGTAGAAGTAATAGGTGTAGAAACTTTCCTTTCAATGGAAGGGCATTCATCAAACAATCTCTATGTATCCACACGTTTTCTTCTCTACCTTGCTTTGAGCAACCTCTTCCTCATGAACTCTTGTAAATGTAACTTCATCACCATTTGAGCTCAACTTAAGCTCCCATTTCTCCACATTAATCATACCTTGCCCGTTGCAAGGAAAGGTCGACCAAGGATGATTGGTGCCTCAAGTTCCTCCTTCATGTCTAATACAATAAAATCCACCGGGAATATGAGTTTACCAACCCCTACTAACACATCTTCAATAATCACAAATGGTTGAGCATATGATTGATCCGCTAATTGAAGATTGATGTTCATAGGAATCACCTCCCCTAAATCCAATTGCTTGAACACGGACAATGGCATCACATTAATACTTGCTCCTAGATCACACAAGCCTTGAATGTTTACCTTCTCTCCAATCTCACATGGGATAATGAAGCTTCCTGGATCCTTCTTCTTTTGTGGCAAGTGTCTCTCCAAGATGTCTTTGCATTCTTCCACTAGCTTGAGCATCCCTTTCTCATCCCAACTCCTTTTCTTGGACATAATTTCTCTCAAGAACTTCTTGTAATGTGGAACTTGTTCAAGGGCCTCCAAAAGTGGGATATCGACATGTAAATTCTTGAAAATCTCTAAAAACTTACCAAACTCTTCATCAAGTTTCTTCCTCTCTAGTCTCTTTGGAAACGGAACCGGATTAGCCTTCATTGGAACTCCCCATTCATTCTTCGATTTTTCTTCCTTCTTTGCATTTCCCTCACTTTCACCTCCTCTTCACTTTTCTTCTCTTCACAACCACTCTTTCTTGTCTCTCTTCTTCCTCATTCACCACCTCTTCTTCAAACTCCTCTTCTTTAGACAATTTCGGACCTTCATAGCTAGTGCCACTCCTTAGCTTGATTGCACTACAAAATTCTTTAGGATTAGGCTCGGTAGTAGATGGATACTTTCCTTTGTTTTGGAGATGGTCCACCGTAGGAGAGCTTCCCAACCGTAGTAGCAAGTTGCCCTACTTGATGCTCGATTGTCTTGAAACGAGTGTCCATTTGCTTCCCTATATCATCAAGCCTTGAGTCATTAGCTTCCAATTTCTTCACAATCAACCCCAAAATCTCCTCCGTGGTAGCCTTTCCTTCATTGTTCGGAGCCTTTGCACCCGGATCAAATCCGGAGGAAATTGAACGGCGGCTCTCGGATTGGCATATGAAAAATTTTCGTGTCTCCTCCATGTATTCCCATTAAATTGAGCTTGCGATTGAGGTTGATAGCTTCCTTGTGGCCTATTTTGATAAGGCATTTGGTAAGGCCTTCCTCCTTGATAATTCCGTTGAAAGTTTCCTCCTTGATAGCCTCCTTGGAATGGAGGCCTACCCATATAACTCACTTCTTCAACCGGCAATGAACTTGGACCAACATCAACATGAGGAACGGATGGACTCATACTTGCTTGGCCTTGTGAAGTAGTAAGAGCTCCCAATCGGTCCATCATAGTCATCATCATACTCTTCATACTCTCTATTTCATCAACTTGTGACACCCTATGGTGTGCTCCTCGATTAACCGACACTTGGAATGAATCTTGAGCTATGTTCTCCATTATTTCATTCATTTGCCCCACGGTTTTAGACCAAATCGATCCATTAGCACAAGCATTCAAAACGACCTATCCCCATTCGTCAAACCATTGCAAAAGTACATAATGGTTTGCTCCTCCGAAAACCGTGTTGAGGATAATTGATAAGTAACATGCCATACCTCTCCCACGCCTCCAAGTATTGTCTCCCATTCTTTTGTCGAAGTGAGAAATAGCCTCCTTAGCTTGCACGGTCTTTGACGGTGGGTAGAACTTCATCAAAAATTTCTTCGACAACTCTTCCCATGTACGTACGCCCGGGCGGTAATGAATTAAGCCATGCTTTTGCTCTTCCTTTCAATGTAAAGGCAAAGAGCCTCAACTTCTTCGCATCTTCGGTACCCCATGGTATTTGATAGTGTCGGCAATCTCAAGAAATTGTGCCATATGTTGATGTGGGCACTCATTTTCATCTCTTCCTTCAAATTGCTTCTCCCTAAGCATTCTCACCAAAGCGGGACTTATCTCAAAGTTATTAGCATCTATCCTCGGCCTTGCGATCCCATCATAATGCTCTCTAAGTTGTGGTTCAAAGAATTCTCTCAATGGCCTTCCTTGATGTGGTGGCTCATTTACGGGTTGTGGTTGGGCATTTGGTATGTGAGGTGGCTCATGATATCGTGGCTCTTGATTATACGGCATATGGGGATAGTATGGTGGAAATTGTTGTGGATGAGGTGGATAGTAGGGATATTGATGAGCTTGTGCAGATAAGGATATGGATTTTGGTAGGGGTAATTTTGTGGTGGCATCCCTTGAGGGAAAGGGCCAACTTGAGCATGGAAATGATTCCCATTAACTCCATTTTCTACTCCTCCTTCTCCTTGTCCATGTACCTCCTCAACTTGAGGATCACCCACTAATCTCTCCTCATGCCTTTGATCTTCACCTTCCATAGCTTCCTTCTTCTTCTCACACGATTTCTTCTCAACGTAGCCTCAATTTTTCTGGATTTAGTGGCAAGGGTGGAATACCACTCGATCTTGTTAGCATACACCTAAAATGCCACAAATCCAAGTATCAAATTCTAACCAACAAAATCAACAAAAACAAAAATAAAAACAACAAATAGCCACTTCAAACAATCCTCAAATCTCACTTATAGGCGCAAAAACTAACTCCCTAAGAACGGCGCCATTTGATTGGAGTGTATAGGGTAAGAGTTATTAAGACCAATCAACAAAATATCGAACCCAAGGGAGAAAGTATGCAAACGAAATTCGAGGATAAGAGTTCTAAATGGCTAAAGTTGCAACAAGATATAGGACTAAAATCTCTATAAGAATGCAAGAAATTAAATGGCAAGATTATGCAAACAATATATCAAACACCTAAATTGCAATAACAAATATACTAAAATCAATGGGGATTTGGGTGCAAGGGATAATCTCCATCAAGGAATCCATGATTAACAAGCTATGATTGTATCCAAGTGCAAATCAATCAAATTAGAAAGCATAAACCATCACGAAATTAATCACTCCATTAATATCACAATGCCTAATGTGAGTATCCTTAGTTCTTCCCATCTCTCAATGTAGAAGTCTCCAATTCATACAATCATGCAAAATTGAAATCCGATTAACACCTAATCACGTTAGCTCAACTATCGCCTATTGCTAGGGTGATCAACCATTAATCAAAAGAGACAAAAGCACAATTAAGAATTACAATTAGGAAGCAAGCTAATTCAATTGATCACAATTATCAACAATCATAGCATGAGGCAATCACTTCATCCCTAATTTCAATTATCCCAAGCACAAAGCTATTAGCCCATGGTGCTACAAGCAAAAGCCATGGGTAAAAAATCTAAGAAAGCAATTAACAATCTAATCACTACAAGCAATGAATTAAAGAGAACAAAGGGTAAGAACATCACCAATTAAACTTCAATAGACAAAAATAGGAATGATTAATCTTCTGCAATGCTTCAATCCAACTTCAATTCTCCCAAATCACAGCCTGCAATCTTCAATTACAATCAATCAAACTACTAATCTAGTGGACTAAATGTAGAATCTAATCTAATTCTAACAATCTATGGCAATTACAATTGAATTCAAGCTACAAAATGCAAAATTCGCCCAAGGAACCTCCTAGAAACCGCTCTAAACCGCTAGAATTAAGATATGCTCTGCTTTGGCTTCAAATGGCTTTAAAACTGAATTTTTCGGTTTTGGGCACTCCTCGAGTCGAGCTTCGGCACCCTCGAGTCGAGGCCTGAGAGTCGCTAACACGCTTCTTCAAAATATCGCCGCCTCGAGTCGAGGCTCACCCTCGAGTCGAGGATCTTACAATTTTCCCATCCCTCGACTCGAGGCTCCTCCCTCGAGTCGAGCTCGCCGACTTTTTGAAAATCTTTCCCTCCAAAGCATGAACCTCGAGTCGAGGTCTGTGCACCCTCGACTGTGCTCGAGACCGGGAATTTTATCGAGAAGGGCTTGGGCCCGACTCCCCGTTCGTCCGTATGTTCGTCTTTTCATTCTAAGAATACCGGTACTCTCGGTTTGGCAAAATTCCACCGATTTACCGCAAAACGGGCGAAAAACATCAAAAGCTCACAAAGTAATACTTTTTAGGCAAAAGAGTGATACTTTTCACATTTAGGCACAAAAATCACACTTTAGCTCACTTTGCACTAAAATAGGCCCTAAAAACATGTATCAATTCACTCCAATCACCAACCCCTTCTCCACCACCCACTACTTCGATATTCCACCCCTTCCATCTTCACCCCCACTGTAAATCCCTCCCCCATCGTACGCCCCTACTTCATCCCACCCTTCGAACCCTAGCCAGCTGGATACCTCCAACATCTTTGGGGATATCCACATGAGCTCCCCACCCAACTTCTTCCCACCACCTCTTCCTCATATGATTCGAGAGGAAGAGGCCACCCAATCTTCGCCATCTCCTCACCTTTGAGGACTGCACAAAAAGATCATTTTTAAAGTCCATTGGGTGATGAAGAGAAAGACGAGGAAGGTGATTCGAGCGATCACCGACACAATGCTCGCTAACATGCAGATTGCCGAGGTAAATATTACTCGCAATCTATCAGCCAACCTCGGACCGGCTGTTGGTACTCGGGAGTGACCTGGAGGAGGATGTCAAGGCACTCAAGGTAAGGTGGCGGCCGACAACGAAGTCCTGGTCAACACACTTACATCCGATCGATCAATTCGTGGTTCGTTGTTCAAACCTTGGAAAGATGACCTGCACTTCCGGGATGAAGTCAAAAAGGGGAAGGAGCTGAAGGAAGAATGGACACCCTCACAGTGAGTCTTGTCACTCACAGACAAGGTAGACTCAAAGGCAGACTCACTGAGTTGGAGGCAGCCAAAGCGCACATCAAAATTAAATCGACGAGCCGGCTTTGCAAGCGAGGGTGACCCAGATAGAGGAGGCCATCCGAGAGGATGAGGAGAAGAGGAGGAAAGAGGAGGAAGAGAAGTCCGAGGCACCGCTGGCCAAGATGAAAGAATCCGAAAAACCCGAGGCCAAGGGCAAGGGTAAAGGCAATGCAAAGTGGAAAAGTCTTCATCACCGAAAGCACCTTGATCACCCAGTCGAGCGAAAAAGAAGGAGCCTCGACTACTCAAACCTCTTAGCCGAGCAGATTAGAAGAATCCACGCCGAGAAGGAGAAGTATGAGAAGCAGGAGAAGAAGAGGTCAAGAAGCTCGGGAAAGCAGAGTGAAGTGGGACAGGATACTCGGAAGTGGGTATCCAAAGCGGAGATGAAGCGGACTTCCGCCCTGTCCACCGTACATCAGCTCCTCCCAAGATGGTTTCGTGGAAATACACAAGCGAGTATAAGAAGCAAGCCCTGGATGCTGATGGATGTACTACTAGTACATCTTGAAGGCATCTCCATCTGGAGCATTGATGAGGATATGAGCTTGCATGAATGGATGGAAAAGGAGGACGCCGATCTTTATGGGAAGCTGCTCGATGAGGCACATAACATGTTCAATCGCGATCTAGTCGCACCAACCTATGAGCAAGTTACCCCTAAGCCGATAGAAGACGGCTCTCCGGACCTGGAATGGGTTAGATCACCATAGCCAAAGCAGTAAAGGGAATCCGAGCTCACGTAGACGAGGATGAGCTTAAACAGCCTTAGAGCGAGGATTTTCAACTGGCCGAACATTCCGTAAGCTAGCAGATGGAGAATCTGATAGAACAGGATTTTCTTTTCCTTATCTTTTATTTTCTATCAGTTCATCTATCTCAGTAAATTTGTAAATTTGTGAATGAATATATTTGGACTTATGTGAAATACTTGTCTTATTTTCTTAAAGGGGTGTATTCAATTGGGATTCTATTGGATTTTTTTGGACTTTAAAAGTATGTGGATTTAGAAAATCCATAAACTCCATGTAGAGTTTCATAGACTCCATGCAGAGTTTGGACTGACTTTTTTATTGATTTACATGGATTTCCATAGATTTCTACAATAAACTATTGATGCAAATGTATATGGAACACACTTATATATAAAAAAAGTTATCCAAATTGTTTAGAAAAAATATCAAAAATACATTACTATTATTCATCATTATTATTCTCATCTTCATTCTCATCATCTTTGAAGTCCTATAATAATTTTATAAAAATCTCGAGATAATTTTAATGATTATAATTAAAATTAATAATTTAAATGATTTTTTATATTTGTTTTTAAATTAATATAAAATTCAAAATTTATTGATGTAAATATTAAAATTTGAAATATAATTTTTTTAATAAAATATATAAATATGTTTCTTTCATTTTCATTTTTTTATGTAACACCGCGAAAAATATTAATAATATTCTCTAAGCAACTTTATATCATTTTTTCTTTTCAAATAAATGTGACCTATCATGAAATAATTGGGATTTGTTCTATCATTCCCATAATTGAGATTTTTTTACGAAATAATTGAGATTTATTCTATCATTCTCATAATTGAGATTTTTTTCGAGCGGCATTTTTCTCAAGAAAGTTGTGTAAAGAAAGTTATGTAGAGAGAGATTGAACTGGGATTATGAAACTTTAAGCGGGATCACGAACAAAAGTCTTGACGACAAAATCCAAAATAAAGAGCAGAAAAAAATTTGTAGATTATTTTGTTAGAAGAACAACAAAGGTTTTTTTTTTTCTTCCGAGAGAATACGTAGAAATCTCTCATTATTAGAAGAGATTTTGGACAGTGAAATCTATTTATATTTTGGAAAGAGAATCAAATAAAATCCATAGACTATTAAAATCCATAGACTCTTGAATACCTCATGATTTTTTAAGATTTTTTAAAATCCGTATTGAATACCTCGGGATTTTTAAAGACTTTTGAAAATCCAGATTGAATACCCTCGCATTTTGAAAATCTAAAAATCCTACAGACTCTAGAACCAATACACCCCCTTAAAGTTTTTTTTTCTACTTTAAGAAAAACTTAAAAAAATTTCTAAGTATAAATCTTCTGAGAATTTTATCTCTCAAACTTAAAAACTTTTTCCTAAAAATTTTTTATCCAAGTCCTAAGACTAATTTTTTTTTAAGTATTTTCAAACAGTCTAAAGGACTTAATTTTTTTAAGTGCTTTAATGTGATTGAATCAATTGTAATGTGAAAAAGTGTTTTAATTTAAATAGGTCTAGGCACTTCATTAAGAGGATATAGAATATTCGAGAATACACAAGTTATTTTTCCGTAAAGTTATTCTCTCAAATCACAAGTCTTCTAAAAGCACAAAATTGTTTTCCAAGATTTCTTCATAGATTTTTCTAAGTGTTTGTAGAACACTTCCTTGCATATCTTCAAATACACTTCCTTATCTTAGAGTTAGATTTCACAAGTTTTGATTAGGAGTTTGAAGAGTTGAAGATCAGATTGTAAGTTGTAAGATTGTAAAGTAAGTAAGTAAGCGAGATAGTGGAGACCCTTCTTCAAGTTGGAGAAAGGAGAGTGGATGTAGGATTGTTATAATCCGAACCACTATAAAATCTGGTGTTCTTTATCGCTTTTATTTACTTATCTATTCAATTTTCAATTTATTGTTCAAGGATTAATTTAATCAAAGTTAAAATCAATATCGGTTTGCTTTTGATCTTAATAAAGTTGAGTCTAATATTGAATTTCCATTGTGTACATCCGGTACTTGAATCATTTTTGAAAGATTTGAAAATTCTAAAAAATCTATTCAACCCCCTTCTACATTTTGTCCTAGAAGGTTAACTCAAAGTTTCATAATCAACTCAACTAATCGACCAACAAAATATATTGGTCAATAAATAGTGATTTATCTATTTTTTAATATTAATTTAGAATCAACAATTTACGTAGATGTTTATGATTACTAATTCGATAAAATATCAAGTATTCAAATTGAAGGTTGTAGAAGTTTAAAATCGTAATAATTAATGATATATATAACACGCTTTCTACTAATTGCAGCCATTTTCATCCGTTACAGTAAAGTGATATGACCACATTATATGATTACACCCAACAAAGACATTTTACTAACGAAACCAAAACATGCATGTGATAGCCTCTGATATTGATCGATTGCATTATTAATAAAAATAATTGTCAAAATAAAGATAATCATAAAACACATGCATAACTAATGACAAAATGATCCTTTCTTGGAAGATGAATCATTATACGATAAGAAAACAAAGACGTTCCCGAGAGCGAAACAACTCTTAATTTAGAGTACAACACACATATTTCTAACTTCTAAGGACAAAAATTAATATTGTTATAAAAATTAATTCTGTCGAACAGTTTTTGTTCATAATACATCGTGTGAGCTCAAGGTTAAACCACTCAGCATCCTCTTCATGTACAATCTAAGATATGGACCAAGCATAAACATGGACCTTTCTCGAACCTCTAGTCTGGAACTTGCTGATGAATGAGAATACCCTCAATACCAAGAATCTCTAGGCTTTTGTTGTAGTGAAATAGCAGAGGACCTTCATCCTTGTAAACATATATTTTGAATTGTTTCTCAATTTTCATGTAGCATCTGCATATCACATAACTTGTCAAAATTAAAATTTCAAGTAGTACTTATTATACACAAAATTAAATTAAACGACAACGTTATTAACATCTATAAAATTTAAGTCAAAATCAGTCCATGATTAGAGTGAAGAAGAATAAGTAAATGATCAGTACCTGGAGAAAGCATTGGCCTTCCTATAAATTGGACCTTCAGGGACAAAATCAGGGTCGTGTAATGTCTCATTGTCACATTAAGTCTCTTGTATATTTGCTCGAGCTTGTGCTAGACTAGCCTCCACCATCTCTATATTGTCAAAATTGTTTCATGTTTTCCTAAGTTCCCTCCTATTATCAAGATTGGAGAAATGAGGAAGTCTCGCCCGCTATTCAAGAGACGTTCCCAAACTACATAGATGAGCATTTGATATTGATGCTTCTATTGATTTTGTTTTGCCTCTTGATAAATTTGATCAAAAGAAGGAAATTGAGAAGTGCTTGGGCATCCTTGGACAAAAAGAGAAAGAATGAAAAGAGATGATAATAAAAGAGCAAGGCGAGCGTCGATTGATGAAGATGTGCAAGAAAGATGTGGGTGATAGGTTACCCTTTCATGAGAACCTCATGAATTTTGAAGCTCAAAGAATGAAATATGATGGCAAGGAGGACTGATATCCTTGGCCATTCCGATAGAAAAGTTTAAGCTCATTAAATAATGTCCGGCATAGGACGTAAAAAATAGCGCCTGGATGGGAGGCAACCCATCGCTTTTTCTTGCTTTCGTTCTTTTTGTGCTTGTTTTTGCTTTCAATAAGTGTGTTTGTGTTGTTTGTTAGGAAGTCGAGGTTGTGCATTTGAGGCTTGGTGAGGTTTGCAATCTTGAAGGAGAGAGGGTACTTGAAGATCTTTAGGTACAACACCTTCTCTAGACTTGGACTTGTCTAAGTTTGGGGGAGGTGTGCCTCTTTTCATGCTTTTCCATTTGCACCAGCGCACTTTATTTGTGAGCTTACATGATATACTATACTTGTAAATGATTTTGGTGTTGAGCTTTTATTTCTTAGTAGGTAGTTGTGTGCAATTTTCGTTGCACCAACTTGCCTCTCATTAGTATGAGAAAATTTTGTGCTTAATTGTGGATTAATTGCACATATTTGAGTTTATCATTTTGGATGGGTATATTGTGATGGGATGTTGAATATGGTGATCTTGATTGTGGACTTGTCCTTAATTGGTGGTCTTGTGATTGGAATTGGATCATGAGTTGGGTTAGAGTGTGATTTAGTCATTGTAATGTGTGTTTGTGTGGAAACTTTGCTTAGGAGAGCATTTTGTCTACTTTGATAACCTTGTGAGATTTGAGCCTTGACTTGCATAATTTTGAGTCATGTTTCCTTGATGTGTGTATCAATCATGCTTGTGTGCTCAAGAACTTGTCACTTTTTTAATTAGAAGGTGTGAAGTCTTGGAATGTGATACAAGACCATCTTTGAATTGATTTAGTCACTTGGCCAAATTTATCCTACCAAATGATATTATTCCGTAGTTAGCCACTTTGAGCTTATTTAGACTTATTTCTTTGGCAAACCTACGAATTTAACCTTTTATCTTTTATGAGTCTAATTGTCCCCAATAACTAGTGGAGCATAATGCTTTTAAAGAGGTTAATTTGTGCTTTGAAAGAAGAGTGGTGAGAAAAATTTGAGTTGTGAAATGAAAAGAAAAAGATGAGAAAAAATTGTGCACTTGAAAAAAGAGATGTGATTAGAAAAGAAGTGATGAAAAGAAGAATAGATCTCTTGTGCATATTGTGGTTGATTGAATGAAAAAAAAAGGGGGTTCTATGATTATTGAGTGAGAATTAATAAATTGTAAAGAAAACGAGTAAATTATGTGAGTTGAGTATTGTGGGTGCAACCCGCATAATTGCACTCTCTCTTGAGAGTAAAAGATGTTCCTAGGCGTCTTGACCTCTCGCTCCACTAGTTTATGAGTCACTTATCCAAATCTTCCACCTCTACCAAAGAGCCTACATTACAACCAATTAATAAGACCTTGTTGATTTCTTGATTGATCACTTTTGTGTGGTAAAAAAATGTAGACTTGTGGCAAGCCTATGGTAGTGCACTTGTTTGATTTGAATGATGGAGAGTATACATGCCTTATAAACTTTTGAGTGATGAGTGTGAAACACATATCTTGTGAGAATTGGTAGACAATTTGTTTGAATTTGCTATTGTTGAAGCACAACTCTTGTGAAGGTGATTAGTTGCTCTTTGACTTGATGATTCATTTGAGGAAGATTGCTTGATTACATGATTGTGTTGATAAGTCCATATATTAGGTGAGCCTATGCAATTTTCCTTGTTCTTTAATTTATTTGCTTGAGGACAAACAAATCTTTAAGTTTGGGGAGTTGATTAGTGAAAATTGCATGATTATTGAGTTTGGGGGAATTGATTAGTGAAATTTTTTTCAAATTTAATATCATTTTCATGTTAATTCACAATTAATTGGCTAATTGCATTTAATTATTTGATATGATGTTTTAAATTTTAATTACAGGCTTTGAGCGCCAACTTTGAGTCAGTAAATTGAGGACATTTTTTGTATTCAAATTAATGGAGAAATTACCTGGGTAGAAAGAGGGCCGAGATAGCTTCTCAATGCAAAAAGAATGAGGTCAATCGGAGTTTGTATGAAGGAGATACGGTCACACGAAGTTGAGACGGCGAAAACAAACTGTTACACCCACAATTGCATACACCCTTCATATTCGCGCATACACCCTCCAGCCACTACACCCTACACCCACCTATCAGATTAGTACACCCACCGACGTTCTCGACATATTTGTGCAACCATCGTCTTCGCTGCGCAATCCCAAATTAACAATCAATATCTAAATTCACCCCATCATCCACCAATTGCTGAAAACCACCCCATCGCAGCCGTTGTCCATTGCCGCGAGATCCACGCAATTCACAGAACAGTCCATCGCGATTCATCGCCAAACCGCCGCTGCTATACTTACCTCCGATCAGTCGCCGTCGCATGACGCTTCAACCACCACAAACGCCGCTGTATCGCGATTCCAGCGCGTCGTCGCCGCCGATTCGAAAAACCCATCAGCGCCGTCGCCGCCTCGACTCGAGACCGCCGCCGCAATCGAGTCGAGACGAAACCCAATTTACGTAGCTTGCTCTCGTCGTCTCGAGCCTCGCCTCGACCCAGCGCCAATCCCACTTCGACTCGAGACGTGGCCTTCCGTCTCGACCTGAGACACCTCCTCCCACTCGAGTCGAGGCGTTATACCCAGCACAGAATCGCAAGCACATTTTTGTTAAACTGAAAGAGTCAGCCCTTGTTTTTAGGAAAGAAAATGAACAACGACTTATGGGGGATTGAAAAGAAGAGAAAGAAGGCGTGAATAGGGATTTTCAGAAATTAGATTGGAGAGAGATTACATATTTTACGCCTAATACACATTTGACACTGGACGCACAACACACAAGTAGATAGGAATTAGATAGGGAAATTCACATAGTTACACATAGTAATAGGTGTTTTTCATTTTTCTTTTAATTTCTTGCAAATTAGAGATAGATTTTAATTCAATCAAGTGTATCAACACAATTAAGGTGATACCCATCCTTATTCTCTTAAATCTGTTGGTTTATTTCTTTGTTAGCATGTTTTCTTCTCCTTTAATTTTTTTAATTTTCATGGATATTATTTTATTTGCTTTTATTTCCATTTTATTGATCAAATTAGCCATGGGCTAACCCTCTTGATTGCTTGGGTGTTGGAATTACACATGAATTTGGTGTTGATCATGAATTAATCACTTTGATTGGCATGTGATTGTGGCTTTGATGCTTCTACTATTGGGCTTTGTGTTGATCTTATGATTGATTGTCTTCATTAGCTTGATTCGTTGAATTTGTATGTTGCAACGAGAGTTGGATATGCTTAGGAGAGGATTAAGTGAACTATTCAATTGATTGTGATGATTTTGATCATAATTAATTAGGTGTGTAGTGAAGGGACGACCCTAGACATTAGTACCCGATTGTGAACGTGTTTAGGTGATCAACGTTCCTAGGAGCTAGCTTGCTAGAATTTACGTGATCGCTCTTAGCTTTGCCCATTCCATGCCTTGATTCGAGATTGATTTGTGTGATGCCCAAAGGATTGTGTAAGGAAGATACCCGAGCGATCGCTTTCACACACCACTTACACTCGTTAGAATTTTATTCGCTTTCGTAGTTTTTATTTGTGTGCTCTTGTTTGTTTTGTTGTTGATTTAAGTGTTAGCATCCCTTAGCCACTATAATTCTATGGAAACACATGTTTTCGAGGCTTCACCGTTCTCCTAGTCCCTTGGGTTCGATAATTTGTTTGGTCGTAAATATTTATTGCTAAAATACAATCGATCGTAGGTCATCATCAATTAACCAATATTATCCACAACTAAATTTAAAATATATATATATATATATATATATATATATATATATATATATTAAATACATAAATTGCGCTTAACATCAACTACAACTTCATCCTAGCTAGCTCAAGTTTTTTTTTTTTTCATTTGAACTTTATTCACATTTGACGAGATCATACTTACACAAATTTCGTCGTACGACGTATATATACAAACATTCAGATAATATATATATATATATATATATATATATATATATATATATATATATATATATATATATATATATATATATACTAGTATATGTCCGCGAATTTTGCGGTGTTTGAAATAAATCATATTTAAAAATTTTATTTTTTATTTTTACATATTTACATTACACAATAAAGTTATTAAATTGAAATAAAAATTTAACTCGCACAAAAATAAAATTTTATTTTTTATTAACTAATAAATGTTTAAAACACAAATTAATTCACCATTTAATTATTCAAATAAAATGTTTACAATTGCAATTACAAATTTTGAAAAAATTTCTTTCAAAATTTTGAAAAAATATCTGAATACAAATTGAACAATCAAATTTAAAATTTCAAAATTTTAAATATAAATTAAATATATGCATGTTTTCTCGAATATTGTATGAATTGTATTCCTTAAAATTGATTACAAAGATATTTATAACAATATACAAAAGCAAAATGTCAAATTATATGTCATAATATCGAGAATTCTTAAATTGAATATTGAAGGAGATCTTTCCTTAATACCTCGAGCATTCAAGTTGCATATTTGGGAAAAAAATTAATATTAATAAAAATGACAAAAAAATTCAAACCTAAATATGGTGAAGATCATATGATCGATCAAATTAATCTTTAATTTAAAACCTCGCAATGAATAAACAAAAAATAAGAACAAAACGATTAGAACGTGTAATTATAAAAAAATAATCAAACAACAGATAAGAAAAAACGATGCACACCATCCTATATTAACAACTTATATACATAGAAAACTAATATGTAAACAAAAAAAGGAAGAAATTAGGGTTTGTGATGAGATATAAATGAGAGATATGTCAATTATTTATAGACTAATATGTAAATAGATGAATGGTTGAGATTAAAAATTTTAAAATACATGGTTGAGATCAATTTTTAAAACTTAAGTGAATGAGAGGAGATAAATTTTAAAATAGAAGAATGTGGCTTTAAATTTTAAATATAAATTAAATATATGCATGTTTTCTCGAATATTGTATGAATTGTATTCCTTAAAATTAATTACAAAGATGTTTACAACAATATACAAAAGCAAAATGTCAAATTATATGTCATAATATCGGAATTCTTAAACTGAATATTGAAGGAGATCTTTCCTTAATACCTCGAGCATTCGAAGTTGCATATTTGGGAAAAAAATTAATATTAATAAAAAATGACGAAAAAAATTCAAACCTAAATATGGTGAAGATCATATGATCGATCAAATTAATCTTTAATTTAAAACCTGCAATGAATAAACAAAAAATAAGAACAAAACGATTAGAACGTGTAATTATAAAAAATAATCAAACAACAGATAAGAAAAAAAAAAGCGATGCACACCATCCTATATTAACAACTTATCTACATAGAAAAAACTAATATGTAAACAGAAAAGGAAGAAATTAGGGTTTGTGATGATAAATAAATGAGAGACTAGTGCAAAACCCGCGCATAACGCAGAATTGATAAGTATTTTATTTATAAAATGCTATATATTAATTTTTTGTTGTTTGTATTTTAAATTAATTCATAAAGTTTTCTCACCGTGTTATTTTTCGCTTAATAGTCATCTGCTTAATCCTTTTAAGATTTCGTAAAACTTCTTCTAATGTATCCGATATGTACATGGGCAATATAAATTTTCTATTATCCATTAAAAAAACTCATAAAATAATTTTTTTATTTATGTTATTTAGTTATTAATGAATGTTTCTTTTAGTTTTTGTTATATTTTTAATTAAATAATAAGTTTGTTGTCCTTCAATCTTATTGATCATTGTATATATATATATTTTTTTATCGGAAAATCATTGTATATTATTTATTTGTCTCTTTTTCAAAATCCTAATTCTTTTTAATTTTTTTAATATTAAATTAATGAAAACTAATTCATTTAAAAGTGTATAATTTATAGTAAACAAATAAACTTTTAAAATTATGAATCAATTGCAATGAAAACTTTAATATTTATTAAAATTACTAATTATAAATTTCTGAACACTTCTTTATATACAACATTTGTAGTGAAATTACATGTTTTTCCTTCATCATCCAAACAAAGTAATTTCAAACCACTCTTGTGCTTCACTCTTGAAATTGCAACATATAGTTGTCCATGTGTAAAAAATGGCTTTGGGAGGTATACACCCACCGTTGAAAGAGATTTACCTTGATTCTTGTTAATAGTCATTGCGAAAGATAAAAGAATTGGAAATTGTCTTCTTTAAAATCTTACGTGTGATGTCCGATCGATGTACTCAAAATCATTCGTGGAATGTAGACCTTACTTCCAATGTTCCTTCCGGATATTATTTTGGCCTCTATTATATGTTTTCCAAGCTTTGTTGTTATCAATCTTGTTCCGTTGCATAATCCAATTTTTTTATCAATGTTCCTTAGAAGCATTATTGGAACACCTACCTTTAAAATCAAACGATGATTAGGTAATCCGTAACACCTAATAGAGTTCAAATAATCAATGGAGTACAATTCTTGATTTTTTCCGTATTTATCCTCTCCGCTTGGAACACTATCGGAACTCAAGTACTCAACTTCAACCCCGGTATCAATCTCATAACCTTGTCATTAATAGATTCAACTACTTTATGAGTTGGTGCGAGAATTGCCCTATCTTCGAAATATTTTTCATTACAAAATTGATCGGCGATAGATGGGTATATGTTGTTCACTATAGCAGCAATTGGATCATTTTTATGCAAAAATGAGATTTTCTTCTGGAATCTCAATTTCGCAAATCCACTATCGCTTTCTCCAATTTTTCCATCTCCAACTTCCAAAATCCATTTTGAGAATTCAAGAATCTCTTCGGATATTGCGTTTGTCTGAGAACTTGGATTTTACAACCTCATGTTCTTGGTCAATTTTAAAACCTTGCAAAAATTTCAAAGATTTGATGAGTTGATCGTCGAGTACACAATATCCTCCCTTGAACCTTTAGGTATCACCGGGAGAATTTGTCTAAAATCTCCACCTAGTACAACAGTCTTTCCACCAAATGGCAAATTAGATGATAATCCATCGTAACATCTCATTATATCTTTCAAACTTCGGTCAAGTGCTTCAAAACAATGCTTATTAATCATGGGTGCCTCATCACATATTATCACTTTGCTTTTAAAATCAACTCCGATAAGTTTGAGCCTGGTGTTATATTACATGTTGATGATTCATCAATGTTGATAGGTATAGCAAATCTTGAATGAGTTGTGCGTCCTCCGTAGCAAGAGAGATGCTATTCCACTTGAAGCCACATTTAATACAATGTGTCCTTTCGATCGCACTACCGCCGACAATGCCGACCATATGAATGTTTTTCCTGTACCACCAAATCCATAAAGGAAGAACATTTCACCGCATTCGACCATGTTGCTTCAAGAATTCGTTCGTAAACACCTTTTTGTTCAGCGGTTAACTTGGAGAATAAGGTTGCATGCTCTGCCTCAAGACTTGATTGATCATAATTTAATTCTTCTTGTATGAGGTTATTATGACCTTCGATGACATGGATTGATCAGAAAAGGCATTGTCTCAAATCTTTTTAGAGTACTCTCATTCTGCCGCAAAAGTTTTTCAATCTCGAGTAAAGTATAATTCTTAAATTCCTCTTCGCTTAATGCAAATCTGAAATACATTTGTTATAAATTCTCTACATTTTATTACTTGTAAAAAATAATACTAATTACGTATATTATTGATATATGGTCAGTTAAAAAAATAAACAATTATTACTATAATAGAAAGTTCTTTTAATTTATAATATATACCGGCATGTTTAAACTTCTCCTTTGTCTTTTTAATATATCATCGTAAAGACACTCCCAAGTCTTATTAAAGACAACTTTCGGAGAGGAAATGCTCGACGAAAGAAGAAGTATAGCAAATAAATTTCACATGTAATGTGCTGATGCCCAATAACTTGCCTCCAATATTCCGTCCACATATTCTCTATCGTCATTTAGCAAACCTAATGAACAGCAAGCATCCTTGAAAGTATGATACAAAAACTCCATCCACAGTCCTTATTTCCTCATAACACATTGCACCTTTAGTGTGTGGAATGAGTAACCCTGTAATGACGTTCTCCAAAGACTGGAGGAACATAATGCGCCTTCCTAGTGAGAATCCTTTTTCCCTTGGATGCCATTTACGTTCTTTATTGTTCCACACAAAATTTGATGAAAATTCTAAATAAGTAATTTTCTCGCCTCGTCATATTCTTTTGTTGCATTCCATCCATGCGAGAAACATTAATTGTTGTGTTGTTGCTCTATCAACCACATCATCAATACAATCACTATCATAAAAAACAACACCTTGTTCGCCAGGAGATGGAAGGTAAGCCTAGGTACTGCAGAAACCTCAAGTGTATTTCATAGCTCATTGTTCGCCAAATGGCTTCGCATGGTGAAATATATCGGCATGTAATAAACTCAAGTATTTCATCTTTTGATTTTCCATCCGAACCACCTTCTCCAGCCTCGAGTAAGGTTTGCGATCACTTTATCGTGGCCCTTGTTAATGTACTTGAAAAGATATTTGATGGATTTATTTTTATTGCACCACTCAACGTTTATATCTCGCTGATATCTACACAATAAAGTCGAATTGTATGGTACAACAAATCTATTATCCAATTCAACATCTCCTTTAATGACTGTGACACCATCATTTCTTCTCTTGTACAATGGATATCCATCTTCATCAACAGCTTGTTTTTTCCTTAAACCGCTTGGGGAAAAATTTAGAACATTTATTACTAACCATGCAAGGAGTCGTTTCTTTTTGCATTCCCACACGGACCGTGCATCATGAATTCCTTAACCAGATCGTGCAACTTGATATCTTCATCTCTATTTGGAATTTCAGCAGAAATTATTCGATCAACCTCATTTCTTTGTAGGAATTTTGTGCTTACTATGTAGAAAGAGTAGAATGTGTGCAAGTGGGAGACCTCTTTTTGAAATTCAACCGTATATATCACCGCATGATAAATAATTTAAATTAAAATTAAATCTTGTTGAAGACTTTTGAGAATAAAAACTATGTGTTTTCTACATAATAAAAAATAAAGGTAAATTTGTAAATGCTTACGTGCTTCAATCTCTCCAAATACTTGATGTTCTTTAAAGTTTTTATAAGATGGTCAAGCTTCATTTTAAAGATCCGACATAGAATATCTCGGTCTGTCTTCTCGATTAAGACCTTTGTTGTTCAAAGAATCTCGTTATCTCCGGCCACTTAGGATTGCAAGTGAACGTGATGAACAGATCGGGGTATAAGTACCACTTGCAAATAGCCATGGCGTCTTGAAAATTCTGAACCATGTATCGGGGCCACCTGTGTATGATGATGGCATTATTCTCTTTCCGAAGAAGAAGGGTTCATATCACTTCTATGAATCGCATCGCCTAGATTTACATACTTATCAGCTCTCAACTTAACTTGATTGTTCCCGATGTATGAAAGTCTTTCTGATTCAATCATGGTATAAACATCAACAAAAAATTGTTGGAAAAGCCTTCTAGAATGGAATAATGTATTAGCTTCATTATGTCGCTCATGAATACGATATGCAAAGAACTCACGCATTGTGAGTTTGACTCTTTCTCGGAGGTTGAAGAAGCATCCTTATGCTCGATTCCAAGACGATAACCATCTTCACCATACGGGAACAATAAAGGATATTGTAGTGGAACGTAACATGGATGTAGTTCACTTATGTATTGTAGATTCCCATCTTGTGTTTATAAAACAACATCCCTTGGTTTCATATTAAGATCAATGTCTCCGGTAATGAGTGCCGCAACCTCGATCTGTTGGAAGGTTATGTGTCCTACCATCCGATGATCTCGCTTTCGATCAATTTCAATCTCACGAGGTTCTCGTTGTGTTGTTTGTTGAAACCGCTCTCTTGCGGTCTACGAAATTGGATGGCAAAAGGGCTGTTTTCGTCAAGCATCCTCCTTATAGCCTTAGCAATTTCATTGTCGAGTGTTCCAATTATGTCATTCACCGTACCACTATTAACATATAATTAATAAATTTATATTTAATAATAAACAAAATTTAATTTATAAATAAATTAATGATTTTCATTTTTTTAGTTATGTATCAATTATCATTATTTAACAAAACAAATAAATTTATATAAATTAAAAATAAAATTATGCTAACACGATTGCGTGATACTGCTGTTTTGGATTTCGTTCTCGGTGTCATAAATGTACAAATGAGCAAACTTGGGTTCCTCTCCATGTTCGTGCAATAAACTACCAATTTTATGGTAATTTGCACCTTTTATTTTATATATGTAAGGTGCACCACCCCTATTGATCGTAGTGTCTTGTTTGCCACACATTGATGTAAAACCGAACATCATGTTGTACGCTCGAATGTTAGCAATAAGTTTTTACTCCTTGCATCCGTACCAAATATCGAGTCCTTAAGCGGTTGGGGTGGTTCAACAAATTGGGCACTTGTACCTTGCCATTAGCACAACAATTCGTGAATTTTGGCGGAATAATTTTTTTCTTCTTACCACTCCTCTCTTCATACCACTTGTACCTTGTACTTTGAATGAATGATTAATTAAATATAAATTTTATTGTTACATTTTTAGTAATGAAATAATTTATTATAGAGCAGATTAATCATTTATTTTTTTTTAGTTTAATCATAAATATTTTTTATTAAAATATCTCTATTACACAAAATATATACCAAATATAAAGATAATTGTATTAGTTTAAGCAAATACATTTGGTTATAAATATCTCAAATATAGTTTACTTACTTATGTTGGGTATCACTGAAGTGATCACCATGTTGGCATGTGTATTCGGGGAGCTAGTTTCCACTGTGTAATATATAAAACAATCATTGGTTAATTATTCAATAGAAAATACATTAGTATGTGTCTCTTTAGGAATTAAGTACATACGTCGTGCATTATATAATATATGAACTTTTATTTATATTACAAATAGTAATATTAGGAAATGGTGTTCTGAAGCAATGGTTTGAAGAATGAAAAATAGTTGAAAAATTTATGTTATTTACTTAACAATAGTTAGTCATAAATAAATTAAAACATTTATATAAAATGAAGAATTGTTCATTTACCTCTTGAGGCTTTTAATCTCTTATTTTCCAACTTCTGTTTCCTATTGCTTCTCGCAATTTTCGCCATTTCTTTTCTAATCATGGGCTCTTGATCTATTTAGTTAATGAAAAAAGCAAAAGTTGAATGAAAAATTCAATTACATTTATTTTCAACCACCACAAATTAATATACAACCACCATATGACAACCATGTAAAAGTTTATACAACCATTTTAATTTTCACAAAAGTTCCACACATTAACTAAAATTGAGAAAAAAGTTTTTTTGGCCCCATAACTTGTTGGGTCTCTAGGTTTGGTCCCCATAAATTATCTCGCCCAATTTTGGTTCCATAACTTTTGAATCTGCTCAATTTTGGTCTCATTTTCACAGGTAAATCTTAAACGACGCTGCGTTTTTTATCACGTGACATGGAAATTTATTCAATTTTGGTCTCTTAACTTTTGAATTTGTCCAATTTTGGTCCCAATTTTCATCGACACGCGCATGTCACATGACATAAAATGATGTCATTTTTAATTTCGGTAAAAATGAGATCAAAATTGGACAAATTCAAAAGTTATGAGACTAAACTGGATAAATTCAAAAGTTGTGGGATCAAAATTGGACAGATAACTTTTTGGGACCAAAGCGAAGACCCAATAAGCTATGGGACCGAATTTATTTTTGTCTCACTAAAATTTTTAAAAAGCATGTACGTTTTAGTTAGCAGGGTAACATGCATATTTGTTTTATATATATTTTTTCCCTATTAATGTTAAGTTGCGTAAAATGTTTAGTTATAACATAATCTAGTTTTGATCCAATCATGAAATTTACCAACTAAATCCAAATGTAGTTACGTAATATTTGTGTATTATTTATCAATGAATATATTGTCATAATGATAGGTATTTATAAAAAATTATGAGATTCTACATTACACATAGTTCGTCTGTGTATATAAAAGTCATGACCCCCAGTTCTGATCTTTGCTCCTCAAATTACTTGAAATCCATTAAAATACGTAGAAAAATAAATTGATTTAAAATTCGAAATTGGTTTAAGAACATGGAGAGTCTAGCTTATAAGTAAAGTTTAATGCTTAGTCTGAAATACATATATTAATTTAGGGAGTTACTGTTAGGTGTAAAGTAGAGAAGGACTTTACTATTAGATGTAAAAATATTTCTCTATTACTATTAGGTGTAAAATGCTACTTTGTATACCAAATATACCCTTAATAATACCACTTTTTCTCTTTTTAAAATATGGGTCGCAGAATGTGTCAGCTTTCCCATTTCAATCATAACACAGGTGCACACCTTATTCTCTAATTTCTTTATCTATTAACAGCTGGACGTCTTTTTTAAACATTTTTCTTTTAATTATTATTTTTCATTTAATGCTTTCACCGCATGATTTATTTCGATCAAAGTACTATAATAATACAATATGACTATAATATTTCGATAAATTCAATTCGTGACTCAGGAACAAATAATTAGAATATTTTAATTTTAATAATAATAATAATAATTAAAATAATTTATTTTATTCTTATATATAAATCAATTCAGGTTCATTAAAAAAATCTAATACAAAATCAAATAAAAATACATATGCTCATTTATGTACACGGGCATATATACATGTATGCATGTGTTCACCAATATGCACACCTTCACACCAATATGCACTAACACAGCACACCATCACACCAATATGCACACCGCGCCCAAAAAAATATGCACACATATATATATGCACAAAGCAATGTGCACACGTTCACACCAACAAACACGCATATATATGTATACACGTGTTCACCAATATGCACACGCGCCCAAAAAAATTGCACACATGTATAAATATATGCACAACAATGTGCGCATGTTCACACCAACAAACACGCAATATATATATATTTACAGATTTTCACATCAATATACACATGTATAAAGACACATCTCTTGTCTAACCTCTTTAGAAATCTAAAATGCACATGTTCAGGACATCTCAATATTCAAACCAGTCCGATTAAATTATCTTGTTAACTTGATTTAGTGATAAGAAATTCAAATTTACATTATATGTAAATCAACACTTCCCCTAACAAGTAACCAAGAATCATATATGTTCATACATACCAATCAATCTTGAAGAACCTGAACTTCAACAAGTGTAATCAAACAGTTGAAGACAATGATGCGAAAAACTAATTGCCAAACAATCACGACTTACTTCAATCAATTAGCAAGTGCTACAACAAAATCATCTTTTATAATCTCTTCTCCGGATGATACGAAAATCATACCTACATTATAATTTAAAGCTTTCATACCACTAAAATGGTCATAAAGTACCAATCTTTTAATCCAACAAGCACATCAAACAATGAGATACCATGAAACATACGCAACAAAAAAATTAAACGAAAAAAAAAGCCCTAAAAACCCCAATTTTGCAAAACCCTAAGATCAAGAAACAAAAACCTAAAATGAAGCGACCCTTTAAACCAGAACCACTTAATCCCACACTTCAAACGATCAAAAAAAAAAAGCAGGATGAACAAAACAATTTTGTGAAATCAAAAATCAAACCACGTAATGCAAAGATTCCATTCACATGACCCACAAATAAGAAAGAACAACTACATACACTCCAATCTCCAAACAATTTCTAATAGCCAAACCCTAGATTTGAAATTTGAGAGAGTGAGAGAGCGATGCAGTCTCTCGCCGTCGCACAGTCGGACCGAGCCACCACCTTGCCGTGAGCCAGCCACCGTCGGTTCTCCAGACGGCATCGCGCATCCGTGCGCGAGCGCCGCTGATCGGTCGAGCCAGCGCGCACAGTGCAGTGCGGGCGCCGCCGTCCGTAGCCCTAAGAGAGAATTGCTGCCGCCGATCGTGAGTCGAATAGCGTGGTTGTGATAGAGAGAGAGAGAAGGAGAGCTAAAGAGAGAGTGAAATAGACAGAGAGAGAGAGACAACATATTTTTTATTTTGAAATTAAAATATTGACTTTAAATTAAGAAAAGGGAGAGCAAAGGGTATATTGGTCTCTAAATTGTACTTTTACACTTATTAGTAATTCTATTTTTTTATACCTATTAGTAAGTGGGGGTTGGATTTTACACCTAAAAGTAATTTTCCCAATATACCCTTTGCTTTCCCTTTTCTTAATTTAAAGTCAATATTTTAATTTCAAAATAAAAAATATGTTGTCTCTCTCTGTCTATTTCACTCTCTCTTTAGCTCTCCTTCTCTCTCTCTCTATCACAACCATGCTATTCGACTCACGATCGGCGGCGGCAATTCTCTCTTAGAGGCTACGGACGGCGGCACCCGCACTGTACCAGCGCGGCTGGCTCGACCGGACTAGCGGCGCTCAAGGCGCACGGATGCGGCGGTGCCGTCTGGCCTCGAGAACCGACGGTGGCTCACGGCAAGGTGGTGGCTCGGTCCGACCAGGCGACGGCGAGAGACTGACCGGCTCTCTCACTCTCTCAAATTTCAAATCTAGGGTTTCGCTATTAGAAATTGTTTGGAGATTGGACTGTATGTAGTTGTTCTTTCTTATTTGTGGGTGTGTGAATGGAATCTTTGCGATTCGTGGTTTGATTTTTGATTTCACAAAATTGTTTTGTTCATCCTGTTTTTTTTTGATCGCTTGAAGTGTGGGATTAAGTGGTTCTGGTTTAAAGGGTCGCTCATTTTAGGTTTTTGTTTCTTGATCTTAGGGTTTTGCAAAATTGGGGTTTTTAGGGCTTTTTTTTCTCATTGCTTAATTTTTGTTGCGTATGTTTCATGGTATCTCATTGTTTGATGTGCTTGTTGGATTAAAAGATTGGTACTTTATGACCATTTTAGTGGTATGAAAGCTTTAAATTAGAATGTAGGTATGATTTTCGTATCATCCGGAGAAGAGATTATAAAAGATGATTTTGTTGTAGCACTTGCTAATTGATTGAAGTAAGTCGTGATTGTTTAGCAATTAGTTTTTCTCGCATCATTGTCTTCAACTGCTTCAGATTACACTTGTTGAAGTTCAGGTTCTTCAAGATTGATTGGTATGTATGAACATATATGATTACCGGTTACTTGTTAGAAGTGTTGATTTACATATAATGTAAATTTGAATTTCTTGTCACTAAATCAAGTTAACAAGATAATTTGATCGACTGGTTTGAATATTGAGATGCATGGAACATGTGCATTTTAGATTTCTAAAGAGGTTAGACAAGAGATGTGCCTTTATACATGTGTATATTGATGTGAAAATCAAAAATATATATATATTGCGTGTTTGTTGGTGTGAACATGCGCACATTGTTGTGCATATATTTATACATGTGTGCAATTTTTTTGGGCGCGTGTGCATATTGGTGAACACGTGTATACATATATATGCGTGTTTGTTGGTGTGAACGTGTGCACATTGTTGTGCATATATATATGTGTGCATATTTTTTTGGGCGCGGTGTGCATATTGGTGTGATGGTGTGCCCGTGTTAGTGCATATTGGTGTGAAGGTGTGCATATTGGTGAACACATGCATACATGTATATATGCCCGTGTACATAAATGAGCATATGTATTTTTATTTGATTTTGTATTAGATTTTTTTAATGAACTCGAATTGATTTATATATAAGAATAAAATAAATTATTTCAATTATTATTATTATTAAAATTAAAATATTCTAATTATTTGTTCCTCGAGTCACGAATTCGAATTTATCGAAATATTATAGTCATATTGTATTATTATAGTACTTTGATCGAAATAAATCATGCGGTGAAAGCATTAAATGAAAAATAATAATTAAAAGAAAAATGTTTAAAAAGACGTCCAGCTGTGTATGATTGGAAAAAAATTTAAAAAAAGTGTTAATAGAAAAAGAAATTAGAGAATAAGGTGTGCACCTGTGTTATGATTGAAATGGGAAAGCTGACACATTCTGCGGCCCATATTCCAAAAAGAGAAAAAGTGGTATTATTAAGGGTATATTTGGTATACAAAGTAGCATTTTACACCTAATAGTAATAGAGAAATATTTTTACATCTAATAGTAAAGTCCTTCTCTACTTTACACCTAACAAGAACTCCCGGTATATTGGTCTCTAAATTGTACTTTTTACACTTATTAGTAATTCTATTTTTTTATACCTATTAGTAAGTGGGGTTGGATTTTACACCTAAAAGTAATTTTCCCTATTAATTTTTCAATGAGTGATAATTTTTATTCAGTCGCGAAATATAAATTAATAAAGAAATCATAAATATTTACTAACCAACGGTAGGTAGACCAGCACGTTTTCTTGAAATAATCATTTTTCTCATCCTTCTTGCATTTCGAGCTATATTGTCTTCATTTGTGTCACAGAAAAAAAAATTATGATTAGATGGCAATCAAAATTTCTTTCTCTCTCTCTATATATATCATTGTTCATTCATTTTATGGTTTTCTTTTGTTATAGAATATGCAGTGATCTAATAACATGAGCTAAATATAAGAAAAAATAGTAATAAAACATCTTTCAATATAGAATATTTTATGCTAAAAAATTGAAATATTAAATTTTGATTACATAATAATACTTAATTATGAAATTTGTGATTTAATTTAAAAATCATCTTTGGAGTAAAGAAAATAATGAAATTATTTATATATATATTAAGGATAGTGAAGATTATAGATCATAATAATTGATTTATTTTGATTTAGTCAATATATATTCATAATTGTACACATCTTGTGCAACAATTATGTACTTGTATATATACACTGTAATCTTCAATATCCTTAATTATTTAATTTCATAAACAAAACACGATTATACATTTGTAAACTTACCGTTTGAAATGTCACATAATGTACGTGCGATGCAGTTCGCATCACTTGAAGAACTGGAATATTTTTACAATAAATACAATCAAATTATTTTTTTCTTTAAAATTAAATATCTTATTTTAATTACATTATTTGGAATAAACAAACCTATTTTGTGTCTTTGTATGCTACCATTGCAACTTTCGTTGTCCATCCTTTATACAAATGGAACGGAAAAAAGTATACATTCACGGTTATATAACTTACCATGCTAAATGGTTTTGATAATATAAATTAATATAAACATAGATACATTATAATGATAGCAATATTTTAGTTCATACTCACGACATTTTCTATAAATATGCAAGTTTCATATGGAGTTTAACAATAGGAGTTTGTATATATCTAGTGTGCATCAAATTCACAAACAATATATACGGCTACGTACTCAAATAGACACGATAAACAAATGTTGTTATTAGTTATATATATGCCAAATAATTCAATAATTAATTTTTTTTAATAGTCACTTGTTTTAACGGGAAGAATTAATTTCATTCACCACATACGCCCTTATTCTCACATACATGCATCCTCATCAAAACCCACTAAATTTTTAATTTTGTTAAGGTTAAGTTTTTCAATATACATATGATGCATCGAATCAACATCATGATCCACAATATTGCTCACAAGTGTTGCAAGATTTCCTTAATCCGTTGATATAACCATATAGATGCTTAACATGATGACTTTTAAACACCGAAAAATTATGGTTTATATGAAACTTACCCCGACAGAGGCCCTCTGGATAAGTTACACTATGAAATAGAAGTGCAGAAAAAATGATTTTCTCACAATTTCGTGTTTAGTTTTCGTGGACCGAGGCGTACATAGCGAGTTTACCGGCTTCTCCGTATTCTTTCGTGTCTTCTTGCATTCAACTTCACATAAGTTCCACGCTTTGAAATCTATCTTAATTCTATAGCTTCCTAAATAAGAGAGATTTGACAAAAAAATATCATCAACACTTTGTCAAAGGAGTAACACAAAACCTATTCATTCTAATCAATAAGAGTTCAAAAAAAAAAAAAAAAAATAATAATAATATAATCATCTTATGACAAATCTGAAAAATATGATGATAATTAAATTGTAAGGAAGATTACCCGTATGAAATGGTGAGGTGGGCGTATACTTCTATTTACATGATAAACTTTTTGTTAATTCATTCTATGAAAGATAGTACTATAAAAGATAAGCACTTATAATATTTGTTTTTAAAGCAAAAATACTAAAAATATTTAGAGATTTACTTGATTGAGCATAATTCAAGGTAATGATATCCATATATTAATGGTGGTAGTATAATGACATTAGATGGGATTGATGGATTAATGATATATTTATGTGTGATTTGTTCAATTTTGCACTATTGTTCAATACCTAATTTGGATTCATTCTAATTATTTAAAAATTAGAAAATTTTATTAGCAGTTGTTTTATATATCGTTAGTTTTGTATGATTTTTTTTTCATTAAATGAAATGAATCATATTGAAAATATTATTAGAATATTAATTAATTGTAGTTATTTAAAATTATCAATCTGTCTAAATTTTGTATAAATTTACAGATAAATATCTTAGTGAGTTGCGTAAAGATTCTTTTCCAGAGAAATAATTTGTATGTGCCTCAATTTGATCATGTATGAACTAATCATTGAATAAGATGATAATACTTTTAAGTTAAAAATACAAATTTTCGTGAATATGGTAGACATAAAAAAAGATGTATGAAGATGGTGTAAAGAAAATAGTTGTTGCATCTACTTTGAAAAAAAAACGTTAGATTAAATTTTTTTTTAAATTTAAATATTGAAACCATTGTAAATAATATGAATATTTCAATTAGAAAAGACGATTAATTCATATTTATATATACATTGTACTGAGTATATGTACTTTCACTTACAGGTGTGTTATTTACATTATTTGTGTTAATAGACAAATGAAAGAAGGGTTTTTCTATGGTCGGGAAGGTTTCGTCTGCTGACGTCAGAAAAGCACCTTTAGATCAACGATCCAACGAATGAAATTTATTTTAGATGATTGCACGTTGCATTAGTGCGTTTGCATTGTGTTATATGCAATTGCATTGTATCGCATTATTAATAAAATAAATTTATAAATATAAAAACAATAAAATTATCATTTTAATTTAAAATAAGTACAAATATTTAATTGTAAAAATTCATTAAATATTTTCAATATCAAATAACATCAAATTAAGTTAAAAAAATATAACGTTGTCGTCTTCTTCATGGGAGAGAACCAAACACCATCCGCTCATGCCTCCACCGGAGTTTTTTCGACCACTTTTCATAACGTGTCTAGTATCAATAGGTTCGTCTTAATTCTAATATCATTTCACCCACATCAATTTTCACCTCATGTGATTTTTCACAGCAAAATTCCACACCCACTCCTCGCCGTTCTAATTGTATTGGTTGTCCCAATATTTTTCCATGATCATTGTTAAATTCATCAACCATAACTCCTTATTTTTTTCAATTAGTATTGTCAACTGTTCAAATTTTCAAATTTGGATCGAATGAATTTGTATTAGAACTCAAGGTGGAGAAATGATGTCGTGAGGGAGTAGAGAGGGTAAGAGCAAAGGAGAAAAAGGAGATCAATTGTAATATATTTTATGCACTTATGGAGAGTTGCGGAGAATTTGGGGGTTAGGTAGGTATGAGGTTTAATATTTCTTATAATAAATTTCAGTTTTTTTATAAATTATTAAATTTTCAAATTTTTATGAAGTATTAAATTTATTTATTAGAGTATGCATTTTTTTAATGATTTCATTTTCATAAATAATATTAATTTAATTACTAAAATTTGTATTTTTATAAAAAAGTGTTAAAGAGATTTTATATATATATTTTTTAAATCTTAAATATTTTATATCATTGCGAAGTTAGATTACCAAAGCGAAGTACAATGACGTGTCAAATTATTATTGGATATACGATGTTAGGTAGGGCGAATGCCTTTCCCGATCATAGAAAAGACCATGAAAGAAATAAATCTATTTTAACATGGTAGAAAGAATTTGATTTTAAGGACTAAAAGTATAAAATATTATCAGCACCAACATATACAGTGACACGTTAAGAAAACAATGGTCAACGAACGGTGAATAGATTTGGAATTCTTTTGGACATTATGACTAAGAATTTTAGTCCTTTATATTCTATTGCGGTTAATTATAGTAAAAATCATAGTATTAAACACTACAGAGTTAAAATTTTATTATTTGAGCCTTAAACATTTTAAAAGCATATAAATGTGTGAATCAGTATAATATAAAATATAAATATTGAATATATTGCGTTTAATTAATTTATAGTATAATAATCACCTAACCATAATTGATTACGCAACTGAAATTAGGAAATGTTACTACATTCTTGGACATTTTTTAATCGGGCAATGTTTTCGAATATAATTATAATTTTTAAATATTTTGTATTATAACCAGTTAAAACAATTTAAATTAAGAAATTAAATTTTTGTATATCCTGTAAGTTGATACAAATTTGGTCTCAATCGTTTGCCCAATTTGAGTTTGGTCCTATAAATTTAAATTCAAAATAGGCAAACAATCAGGACCAAATTCAAAATTGTGTAGACCATATTAAAAATTTAATCTCTGAAATTTAAAAACTAACGTGTGAATAATCAAAGAAAACACCAAAAATTAAGAAACACTCAATACTAAGAAAATCATCAATTCATTCATCCATAAATTTATTCATCCGTAATTTTTTTATACCAAACATTATTGTCAACTTAAAAACACACCAATATTCAAATACTAAAATCACTCCAAAACACCAAGATAAAAGTAATTTCAAGAAAACAACTAATCAAATCTTCAAGATTCATCCTTTTCAATCTTAATTTTCACTAATCTCTTAGATGTCGACATTTGAGGTTCAATGTCATTATCTTCATCCAACGCCACTTCATCATTGTTATTTTTTCTCTTCTTGACGGGGGTTATCTCAACACAATAAGATTTTTCATTATCGCAAATGGATGACGAAGTTGCCTGTGTACATATATTTTTAAAATAATTAAATTTTCTCATTTTATAAATATAAACTTATGTAGAACTCATTATTCAAAATTGAAATATACCTTATCTTTAATTGAACATTCATGGTGAACATCACTCTCAGATTAGACTGCATGCCACACCAAAAAAAAAAAAAAATTTAATTGTGACGACATCAATATAAAAAATAATATAACAATCGGTAGTGAAGATTGTTTATAACAAACGTTATTCAAAATTAGTACCTTAGATGAACAATCCTTCGCTCAATTTTTTCTATCAACTTTTGATCCGATGAAAACTTCATAACAGTGTATGCATTCCATCCTTGAGTTAAGTTGAATTTTGAAACTTCAAATCGAAATATGAATTTTCTTCCAATTAACTCTTCAAGCTCTTTTGGGAATGTGCCGCTTAACCCTCTCTGTATTGCAACAAAAAAAATTCAAGAAAAATAGTGTATTAAATAATTTTTTAAATTATTTAATATTACTTTATAATTACTCACTTTATAACTTAAATGTATACTACATTTATATAAACTCTAAAATTTAACATTAATAAAATACCTGAATATATTATGCGTAAAATTAATAATGATAATCAATATATTTAATTTAATAAAATAAGAAATAATTGAAATGTATACATAATTTTTTTAGGATCAATGAATTATTTTTCAAGATTTAAATATTACCTTGTCAAGATCATTATGTATCTCCGACGCCGTTTTACCAATTATGCTAAACACCTCTGTCAAACAAAACTAAAGAAGTAGAACCGGTTGAATCTAGCACACGAATTTGCAATTTGAACTCGTTAGAATAAATTTTTGTTAGTTTTAATTTTTATTAATTCCCAAAATATTGTTAGATCAAGTAGAGTTTTGATGAGTTAAAAGAATAATCCAGATGAGCGGATAACGTTGATAAACAAATGCTCGGACCGGGGTTCGATACTAAGGCGATCGAGACTAGGTCAAGGGGTGATTGAGTCACCGAGATCAAAAGACACAAGTCATCTCAAGACAAGCTCAAGTCTAGTCATCTGCAGGAGACAATCATGAAGTGCTCGGACAAGGTCAAGACAAGTGAGTAGAATAAGAAAGGCGAGTCTTCACCAAGTCACTGAGACGAGTAGGAAAATCACCGAGGTCAAGAGCGGTTTTCAAGATAAAGTTTGTTGAGCGAGCTTTTAGTTTGTTAGAACCGACTAACAAACTAAGCTGTCTCTTGAGACTTATAAATAGGTCTAGATTTTATTTTTCAAGATAATTATGAAAATCGATTTTTCACACTATTCACTATTCGTTCACAAAGTAATTTTAAAAGAGTTTTCAAATATTCTCAAGTGTTTGTAGAACACTTCACTTCACATCTTCAAAACACTTCTTATTCTTAGAGTTAGATTTTAGAAGGTTGATTAACATTTTTGAAGAGTTGAAGATCAAGTTGTAAGTTGTAAAGATTGTAAAGTAAGTAAGTAAGCAGCTAGTGGAGACCTTTCTTAAACTTTGGAGAAGGAGAGTGGATGTAGGATTGTTATAATCCGAACCACTATAAAATCTCAGTGTTCTTTACTTTGCTTTCATTTATCTTTCTCGTTCAAGTTACAATTTATTGTTCAAAGTTTAATTTCGTAATTAAAGTTAAGATCTGAATATCGGTGTTGCTTTTGATCTTATTAAAAGTTGAGTTTAATCTTAAATTTCATTGTGTACTTTGGTACTTTGAATAAATTTTTGATAGATTTGAAAAATCTCAAAAATCTATTCAACCCCCTTCTAGATTTTTGCTAGAAGGTGATACACTTCTCACCTAATCTACTCAACTAATCGGGACCAACAAGTGGTATCGGAGCGGTGTTAAGTCTACGATATTGATTTTAGGTCTTAATCGAGATCCCGAAATTTTCTTGATTTTCTTCATTTCCTTCATTGCTACTAACAGTGCTACTAATTAGTTTGTGGAGTATTTTGTTTCTTTATTTCATCATGTCATCAGAAAAAGAAAGAAGTCTAGGAATCTTCCTGAATTCTCGTTGAAGATTATGATTACTTTGGAAATTTAGGATGGAGAATCACCTAAAGGTCATTCATGATAGGATGGAAGAGGTTCTTGAAGAGGGACCTATAAAATTTTATCATGGAGGCACCAAAGACCGAGCCGAGTCACCGAGTCTAGAAACTGCATAAGAGAAAAAGAGTTACGAGTTGACAAATGATGAAAGAAAGGTCCACAATCTTGATCAAGTAGCTCGAATCGAAATCATTGAGACTCTAAGTAAGGATTGGATAGAGAAGGTTAAGATATGCAAAAGCGCCAAAGAAATGTGGCGACTCTAGCCAATGTCTATGAAGGATCTCGAACAAGTTAAAGAGAACAAAGTGCAATCGATCTTGCATGCATTTGAGACATTCAAAATGAAGGAAAATGAGTCCGTGGATCGAGTTAGATGTAAGGTTGACCAATCTTCTCAACAAAGCGGTGACCTTGGAAAGAATTATACGAGAAAAGGAGATTAATAACAAGATTACGAGATCATTAAGATGGAGGGAGAAATCCAATATCCTTAAAGCTACTCAAGATTTATCTTCTATTTCTCACCATACTTTGTTTTCTCATCTTAAAGCTCTAGAATATGATATTCAAATAGAAGACGAGGAGGATGAGATGGAGTCGAGCACCTCATCCAAGTCTGTTGCCTTTGTCGATAAAGAAGACAAGGTGTCAGCAGTCTGCAGAGGAGCTAATCTATCTTTGAAGGAGCAGATGGCTTTGCTCACTAAAAAGGTATGATAAATTGAGAATGAAGTATAAAAGAAATAAATTGAGATTTGCGGTAAGGATAAATCAAGATCCAGATCGTAAAGAAAGAAAGATGAATCTTCGATGATGACAAAAGCAAAAGTCGACAAGAAGATACGAGATCACTGTTAGAAGAAATCCTCCCACCCTAGATCGAGGCGGGAGTGATACTTGTAACACATGCAACAAGCCGGGACACTTGGTATGATTGTCCTCAATTGACTCCTAAAGAAAGGGAAGAAAAGAGGAAGAAGAGAGACAGAGATTTGCGGATCAAAGGGTTTTATTGGTGAAGAAAAGGAGCCAAAGAAATCATCATCATCATCATCCTCATCGATTTCGGATCGGATGATGTAATCTGTCTCATGGCTAATGAGGTGATCTACTATTCATCTTCTTGATAATGATTCTTGTCACCTGCATCGATCATGACCAAAGCTATTTATGAATTATTGAGAGATTTAAAGACATCTCTGGCTGCTTATAAACAACTAGAGACAGAGAATTTGGCTTTGAAGGATCAAATTCAAATTCTAATTAAAGGCAAGCGGTGATGAAGCTGTTCGAACCGAGGAAACATTCAAGGGGGAATGTTTTCCCAGTGAGCCGAGGCACATCACCAATTTACACTCAAAAGTTAGAAAATGAATTGAAAACTTTAAAAGACAAATTTGAAGTAGTCTCTTGAAAATGAATCAATTAAGAAAGACAATGAGAAGCTTGTCTTCAAAATTAGTCAACTTAATAATTCACGATCGGCAATAGACCATATCTTTAATACCTCTCGTAAATCCCATGACAAAACAGGTCTTGGTTATGATAGAAATAATAAATCGGATGTACAAAAACCTAGGAAATTTGTGAAAGCATCGATCAATCAAAAGAGGTTAAAATTGGTCCTTGGAAACCAACTAGTCAAGTAAGGACCGCATCTCCCGATCTGAAAACAAAAATTAAGATGAGGACTCCTTATCGACTAGGAGAAACCCAAGAACCAAAATAAGAAGAAATTCTTATTATAATCCTTTTGATGGAAGGAGCAGATGCTATCCCACATTTCCTAAGTTTAGGAAAATTACTCAATCGAATACAACAAGTTATCCTTTAAAAGTGATACAATTGTAGACAGATTTGGTAGAAAACCGAGTCGATTTATTGTTTAGAGATAAGATGTTTATTTGGTTACCTAAAGTGATACTTGACCTTCAAGGACCCAAGATCACTAGGGTACCTTACAACCGATCTCGTTTTTCAGAGTCACAGGATCATCACTCAAGGAAGAGATCTTAGCTTCAATATGGTACATTGATAGTGGTTGTTCACAACACATGACCCATAACAAGAGGTCATTATCAAATTTTCAAAGCATTGATGGTCCAAGAGTCTTATTTGGTGACAATAATTGTGGTCGACTAAAGGTGTAGGTACTCTGATTATCAAGGATATTCGGTATCCGAGGTATATTTTGTTGAAGGTTTAAAACATAATATGCTATCTGCTTTCTCGACTTTGTGATAAAGGTTTTCTTGTCAAATTTTTCAAGAGATAAATGTGATATTTTAGATAATTCCTCAAATAAGGTATGCTAATCGGCTTCGGACATGGTAATGTCTATGTGGCCAACTTTAATAGTTGTACCAAAGATACCTGTCTGATAGCTAAGGGTGGAGAAGATCTCGGTGGCTATGGCACAAGAGACTTAGTCATCTGAATTTCAAGACCCTTAGTAAGCCAGCTAAAAAGAACCTTGTCAAGGGATTACCTGAAAACTTTTATCCACCGATCTTAAATGTGATGCTTGTCGAAAGGTAAAATTCCTAGACACTCATTTAAGAGTATTAACTCCTCTTTACCTCGAAAGAGTTTTACAACTACTTCATCTGGATCTGTTTGGACCTGTTTCTCCTCTCGGTTTCGGTGGAAGGAAATATACTCTTGTTGTAGTAGATGACTTTTCCTTTTCAAGAAAAATGAGACTATGAACAAGATCTCGATCTGTTCGCATGCATTAGAATGAAAAGGGTGTTAATATTATTAAAATAAGGAGTGATAAGGGCACATAATTTTTGAATTCTTGTTTATCTAACTTTTTCAATGAGTGTGGAATTATTCATGAGACATCTTCAAAGAAGAACTCCTCAACAAAATGGAGTGGTTGAAAGAAGGAATAGAACTTTGAAGGAAGCGGCCGGGGAGCATGTTAGTGAGTATGAAACCCTCACAGTTACGGGTCAAGCCATCAACACGACTTGCTATACCCCGAGCAGTGCTTAGTTGTCAAAGACAAGGGTAAGACTCCATATGAGATTTGGAAGGGTAAGATTCCAAGAATCTCATATTTCGTGAGCTTTTGGTTGTAAGTGTTTTATCCATAACAATGGAAAATCTAAGTTAAAAACTTTTGATGCTAAGGCGGTGATGGAATATTCTTGGGATATTCCAACACTTCCAAGGCATTTAGAGTTTTTAACAAGACAACCTTTGTGTGGAGGAAACCCTCATGTTGTTTTTGATGAGTTGTATTCCTTCTCGAGATAAAGTGAATCAAATTTCTCAAAGTCTAGATAAAATTGAACTGTCCAAGACTAAACATAGAACCGTCTATCCACCTAGTCTTGATTCGAGAATCGATGAAGAAGAATCCCCATCGATAATCGAAGACAACTTGATCGAGACTCCATCGTAACAGACACCCTTGACATCGGTGATCGGCGGGGTCAGGTGATGAAGGGGAACGTCGGTGAGGTTGAGTCAAGAGTTGCCTACTGAGACTCAAGATGAGGATCCTTCTCCTCATATAGGCAAAAGGATGAGAAGCTACCATCCATCTGATCGGATTATAGGAGACCCATCTAGTAGTGTGCGAGACACGAATGATGCTTTGGACTTCGAAAGTCTTTTCACTGTTATGTGTCGCTTCTTGAACCCAAGTCTATTGAGGAAGCTCTATCGACTCCAAATCGATAATCGCTATGCGGGAGGAAGCTGCATCGGTTTGAAAGGCAAAATGTATGGGAACTAGTGGAAAGACCCTTACGAGTAAAGATTATAGGCACCAAATGGGTGTTTAAAAATAAAAGCAGATGAGAACAACATTATTGTTCGAAATAAGACAAGATTGGTTGCACAAGGTTACTCACGATGCGAGGGGATAGACTATGATGAAACCTATGCTCCAATTGCGATTAGAGGCAATAAGGTTGTTCTTGGCATTTGCTTTGCATATAAATCTTTCAAAGTCTTTCAAATGGATGTTAAGTCTGCTTTCCTTAATGGTGTGTTGCTTGAGGAAGTCTATGTGGAGCAGCCTCACGGGTTTAAGATTAATAACAAGGTCTATAAACTCAACAAAGCTCTATATGGATCGAGACAAGCTCCCGTGAGCTTGGTATGATACCTTGTCGATTTCTTGACATCAAATGGATTTTCAAAAGGCAAGATTGATAGAACTTTGTTTAGAAAGGAAGTAGATGGTAACATCTTATTAGTTCAAATTTATATAGATGACATAATCTTTGGTTCACCTAATCAAATTATGTGAAGAGTTTAGCATTCTCATGAAAAACGGGTTTGAAATGTCAATGATGGGCGAATTAACATACTTTCTAGGCTTACAATTAACAGATAAGTAAAGGTATATTTATACATTAGTCTAAATATGCTAAGGATCCTGATTGAGAAATTTGGAATGACTACTAGCAGAGAAGTTAAAATACCTATGGCAACTAACTTCTCTATGGATTCGGATGAACAGGGGATACCCACCGATGCAACGGAGTATCGTGGATCGATTGGATCTCTTCTCTATCTCACCGCAAGTAGGCCGACATAGCCTTTGCGGTTGGGGTATGTGCAAGATTCCAGTCTAATCCCAAGAAAACTCATGCAGACGGCTAAGAAAATTCTTAAATATCTCAAAGGAACCTTGCAAGTAGGGTTATGGTACCCGGTGATGACAACCTTGGTGACAAAGGTTATTGATTCGGACTTTGGAGGATGTAAGATTGATAGGAAATCCACTTCAGAACTTGTCAATTTTTAGGCAACAAATTAATTTCTTGGTTATCTAAGAAATGTACATCTGCTGCCACCTCTACAATCAAGTCAATACATGGCGGTGGAAGTTGTTGCTCACAACTCCTCTGGATTAGTCAATGACTTAGAGACTATAATATTCAAACATCGAGTTGTTCCTATTTCTTGTGATAGTAATAGTGCAATAGCAATGACTTACAATCACATTACGCATTCTAGATGTAAGCATATAGATATTAGGCATCATTTCATTAGAGATCATGTTGAGAAGAATGACATTAGGATTGAGAAGATAGTTATTGAGTCACAAAGAGTGACATTCTTACAAAACCATTAAGAGTCAAGATTTAAAGAATTATGCTTAGAATTAGGATTACTTGATGCATCCTTAGCTGATTTCGAGTTACTTGCATCCGATAATTGTATTCCTTATTATCTTTTTTCTTTTCTTTAAATCAATGTCTAGAAAGAATTATCGGACTATATATGAGTCAAAGGACAATCGTAGCTGATATCATTGATCTCCTTTTTAGGAATCAAGAATCAAGGATTAGTCATATTGACCTTATCGACTTGATGATTACTTATCGACATTTGGTAAATCAGACTAAGGCACAATAGTCACCGATTTCTAGAAAACAGATGACTACATGCACCCTATCCGATCTACCTCACTACTAATAGTTTTGATGAGTTTGTTTGCGAGAGCAATGTATACCAAATTAGTCTCATAAATTTCTTCATTCAGAAAACCTTCATCTTTGTTTCTCCTCAAAATCTTTGTTTTCAAATAAAGTTCTTAAGTCTGTGTATTTCAAGAAATCAGACTTTGTAACTAAAAGCAGTAAATTCTTTGTTAAGTTTGTTTCAAAATCAGACTAGGAGGAAATTTTTTTAAAAATATAAGACAAGGTCATTTTGACCAAGTCGACATTTACCAAATCGGAATAGGATACCCGAAAGTGTTAAGTAAGACATCTCATTGCTTACGTCGGGTATACTAATTACTTATGATAAAGCAAGTCTATTAGCCGTCTAATCCGTAGGTTATATGGTTACTTTTTTACGCAATTCAAGACGCGTAAAGGCCACGTGCCTGAATTTGAAGCGATTTTCTCGCTAAACCGTCGATATTTTACATGCGCTTTATCAATCAACGGTTCAAAATCAAAACTCGAGATCGTGCCACGTTTCAATTTCCCAACTTTCCCTCTCTCTCCTCGTTTAAAAACTTACCTTCATCGGTTTTAAAATTTTACTTTCACAATTCCTGTTCTAAAAATTCTTGAAATTTTTCTTTCTCTCAAAATTTCATCAATGGCATCCTCTTCTTCTCAAACTCCCAAACCCCCTTCTTATATATCCTCCTCAAATTCCGATTTCAAAATGCTTACAAAATCAGTAAAAAATAAACTCAAAGTGAAATGTTTGTAGATTTTGAGACTACAAATGACAGAGAATCCAGAGAGATTATCGGATTGTTAGAAGCTTCAAGATTACGAGGATTTTGTTCGTTCAAATCTCCATGAGAACAAAACCGTTGATTTCATTGGAGCAGAGTTCCTCGCCGAAGTGAGTTTATAGAAAACGACTTTAAAACAAGCTGTTGAAGGTACTCAACCTGGAGTACTCGAAGGAGAATGTTGCAAGGATTCTGGATACCTCTATGGATGGGGTAAATCCTCTGTTGTATAAGGAAAATGATTGGGAAGAATCATTTGACCTGTTTGCTAGGATTACCTACGGAGGAGTTGGGAGGGATTTGAAGAAGCATATGTTAAGGAGAAAATATAGGCTGCTCATGACAATCGTAACCAAGTCAATCCTAGGAGATCAAAGCTCCCATGATGGAGTGACAAAGTCACGATTATGTTGTATGAGAGCCATTTTTATGGGGTACAAAGTTGATTGGGTAGACTTGTTGTTTAGGAGGCTAAAGGAGGAGAAGCCGAGGTTGTTGTTTAACCCAATCAAGGGGATTGGACGATCACCTCGGCGTGAGTTTATTTAATAAAATCACAGTGCTAATGGAGGGCTTGAATAAAAGGTTTGAAACAAGAGAGGGTTTGAAAATATTCAAAGCAAAAAGGCTTGGACGAAGGATGAGAGGATTGGAGGGCCGCCGACTCGGATGATGAGTCTCGATGATGCACGAGAGGCAGAGGGAACAGCCTAGCGGTGGTACAGAGGCCAGCGGTTGAACCTCAACCAAGAAGTTGCCGTGCAGCGAAGCCCAACCAGCCGAGGATCCACCTGTTATGGAAGTAAGGAGGAGGCAAGAACTCCGTGAGGTCCCCGACAAGAAGGAGGTCAAGGAGGAGGCTGGTCGAGCCTCGAGATAAGGCACCGATTCTTTGAGCCATCGGAACTGTCACCCGGCCAATGCAGGCAGATGAGGACTCGATGAAGATAATCAGTTTATTCTTCGAGAGGACGTCCTCAAACGTCTGAATCTTCCGGGCTCTCGGTCGTTAGGCAAGTCTCTACCCTCCCCGCCCAAGAAGTCCCTGCCTGCAGATTGCAGTGAGGTTGCGGTTGGATGTCCCATCTTCTCCGGCCAAGGAAGCCGCACTCTCCCCATTCAGAGGAAGGTACTACTTCGTCTCTCTCTCTCTCTCAATCACCAACCTGCAATGAAGAGGTGTGCCCGGCTGGCACCTCCGAGCCTCTAAACAGCCAGCTTGCCCCAAACAATCAGTCCAACTCCCATAGTCCAAATCCAACCCGAATCAACCTCAACTCCAACAAACCATCCCCACTTCCACTCAACCTCGAAACCACCCACACCCCACAAATTGAACTACCCACTACATCCACCCCAACCCCACTGACACTCAACACTTCCCTTCTCCAACTCAAACCACACCTCCACCCGAAATAGACATCACCTCATATTCCTTCCTAGAAGACATTCAAATGAGCTCACCTGTTCCTCCCCCAAATTTCTGAACTCCACACTCCCACTTCTTCCTCATCCGAATCCTCATCTAAGGATGAGGAAAGTGACTTAAACCCCACCTCGGCTATCACTTCTATAATTGCCCAAATGGAGAGGAAGATGAAGCGAGGCCTTCGAGAAGAAGGCTGCAGAGGCGAACAAAGAAGATGGTGAAGGCGATCACCGAGGCAATGATCACGAACATGCGGGAAGTAGAGTTAAATCTAATCTGAAAAGATTACTTCTATTACTAAATCTGCTTCTTGCCGAGAAGGTGACGGTATGGAGGAGGAAGTGAAAGGGCTGAAAACTTAAGTATCTGAATACAACTCCATAGTGGTGGACTCATTAGCTTTGGACAAGTCGGACTTCAGATTAAATGCAACGATCTCGGAGACGAAGCCGATCGCCTTGGGCGATGAAGTCAAAAAGGGGGAAAAGAAGGTGAAGGAAAGAGAGTTGGCACTCACAGTGTGGTGGATGAGACAAGGAGCAAGGTCGACATGAAAGCGGCCACGGTGAGTTAGAGGCGGCAGGAGGAAGCTCGCATTAAACTCGATGAGCCGGCCGCACTCCCGAGGGTCACCAACTCGAGGAGGCTTTGAAGGAAGATGAGGAGAGGAGGAGGAAGGAAGAAGAAGATAAGTCTGCTCGGTTGTTGGCGAAAATCAAAGAATCAAAAAGTAGCAAATGAGGTTAAAGGAAAGGGGAAAGGGAAGGCTGGTGGAGGAGTCTAAAGTTCTAAGTCCTAAGCTCACAGGCTTCGAGAAAAGAAAGAGAGAGTCGACTACTCTAACTTACCCGAGGAACAGATCAGCAGGATTATGAGAGAGCGAGGCTTTCTATGGAGAAAGGGAAAGAAAGAAGGCTGAAGAAGAAGAGCAAGGGACTGGAGATGAGGTGGAGCAGGGATGTGAGGAAATGGGAAATGAAGGAGGCAGATGAAGCCGACTTTAGGCCCTATCACAGACACTCAATCCGCCGAAGGTCGTAGCTGCAAACTCTTCAAGGAATACAAAGATAAGAATTTGGACGCGAGATGGATGTACCACCGGTACATCTTGAAGGAGTCTCAATCGGCAGCCAGGACGAAGACCTAAAGTGGCATGAGTGGATAGAGAAGGAGGACAAAGACCTATATCGGAGGTCTGCATGGAAGCGAGACAAGTTCTTCAATGCATTCTTTGTGCTCCGGCCTATGAGACGGGGAGGCCCATGACCAATCCAGACGGCTCAATCGACATGAACTGGATCAAAGGCATCATTGCCAAAGCCGAAGTGGAGTCTGGATTGAAAGATGAAGATGAGCCGAAAAAGCCGAGGAAGAGAGTCTTTACCCGGTTGGCCATTCACGAAACCAATCGGTGGGGAATGCAAAATAGGATCAATCTCTTTTCCTTATCTTTTTATCTTTTGATTTTTGTAAATCAGAATCTGTGAATGAATATATCTGAACTTTTGTGAATTACTTGTTTTATTTTCTTAAGTTTTTTTTCGCTTTAAGAAAAACTTAAAATTTTTCTAAGTATAAGTCATCTGAGAAATTTATCTTCTCGGACCTAAAGTTCTCAAATTTTTTTAAGTCTAAAAATTTTCTAAGTACTAAGACTTAAAAGTTTTCCAAGCTTAAAAGATTCTTTTTAAAGTGCTTTGTGATAGTTAAATCTGATTAAAAGTGTAAATGTGCTCGATATACCTATCTAATAATCTTGATTAACTCTAAACTAACTTCAATTTGTGAGTGTGTCTCTTTCTTGTAGGTTTTAACTTCATCAAAAAGGGGGAAATTGTTAGATCAAGTAGAGTATTGATGAGTTAAAAGAACAATCCAGATGAGCAGACAACGTTGATAAACAGCTCGAGACTGTGGTTCGATACTAAGTTGATCGGACTAGGTCAAGGGTGATTGAGTCACTGAGATCGGAAGACACAAGTCATCGAAGACAAGCTCAAGTCTAGTCATTTGCAGAGACAATCATGAAGAGCTCGCATAAGGTCAAGACAAGCCTGAGTAGAATAAGAAAGGCGAGTCTTCACCAAGTCACCAGACGCAGTAGGAAAATCACCGAGGTCAAGAGCAGTTTTCAAGATTAAGTTTGTTGAGTAGCTTTTAGTTTGTTAGAACCGACTAACAAACTAAGCTTGTCTCTTCGAGACTTATAAATAGGTCTAGATTTTATTTTTCAAGATAATTATGAAAATCTGATTTTTCACACTATTCACTATTCTCGTTCACAAAGTAATTTTAAAAGAGTTTTCAAATATTCTCAAGTGTTTGTAGAACACTTCACTTCACATCTTCAAAAATACTTCTTATTCTTATAGTTAGATTTTAGAAGGTTGATTAGCATTTTTGAAGAGTTAAAGATTGTAAAGTAAGTAAGTAAGCGGCTAGTGGAGACCCTTCTTAAAGTTTGGAGAAGGAGAGTGGATGTAGGATTGTTATAATCCGAACCACTATAAAATGCGGTGTTCTTTCTTGCTTTCGTTTATCTTTCTGTTCAAGTTACAATTTATTGTTCAAAGTTTAATTTCGTAATTAAAGTTAAGATCTGAATATCGAGTGTTGCTTTTGATCTTATTAAAAGTTGAGTTTAATCTTAAATTTCCATTGTACTTTGGTACTTTGAATAAATTTTTGATAGATTTGAAAATCTCAAAATCTATTCAACCCCCCTTCTAGATTTTTGCTAGAAGGTCGATACACTTCTCACCTAATCTACTCAACTAATCGGGACCAACAATTCCCAAAATGTAAAATTATTATCTTGTGTCTACGACATTCAATGATTTATCACATGCAACACATAGAATAAATTTTTGTTAGTTTTAATTTTTTTAATTCCCAAAATATAAAATTATTACCTTGTGTCTACAACATTCAATGATTTATCACATGCAACACATGCTTTCTTCCCACCGTCTTCATACACCTTTTTGCGACATTTTGGGCATGCTTCATAGTACCAATCAGTACTCGCTTTCAATTTTGTGGCATTTGGCAATTACCACACAAGAACATTCCTTTAAAACAAATATTACTCCAATAAATAAAATAAACAATAAAAATTTATATAAAAATGTTGGCAAAAGTTATAATACCGTAGTCACCGATTAATATAAGTTAGACACATAACATCATCTTCTTCTCGTGAAATCATCATATGCCGAAGAGCGGGAACGTTGACTATGAATTGAAAATGCTCGGTGCGGGAATTTTTATAAGAGCAGCCTTCGGCCTTAGATCAAAATATAAACTAAATCATCATGATAAAATACGGTTTATGGTCTGATTACATCAATTTGTTAAACTTTTCAAAGAAAATTACCTCTCGCTTAAAATCGTGAACCTCGGGAATATCTCCATTGATAATCAACCTACTCGCGAACATAGAATTTGATATATTCTTGTCTAATATACAAAAAAATTTAATTAATAACTTATTAATAATAGATATACATGGGACATATTTCACATGTTAAAAATAAAGATTTACACCTATTCCGCGTTTACGAAATTTTGCATATTGAAGGATGATAATCATTGGTTCATCTAATTGATCTTTCTTGTATGCTAGAAGTTGCTCATAAAAACCCTCCCAAAGTGTACATGTCATTTGAGTACGCCTAATATAAATTGAATACGTTGAATATAATATATTGTTAACATAGTATTAAGTACCTTTCAAAAAAACATATTATTAAGTAATTCAACGTAAATAAAAAGAAATATTACCACTTGTCCTCAATTTCAATATCTAATTTGTTTACCATCAAATTTTGACTAACTTCGACAGACACAATTTTGCCAATGTGCACAACAAATCCAATTATATCTAGAAAATTGAATAAAACAACATTAATGAATATGAAACACGGATTTTGAAACATATATACGCTTTTAATAATAAATAATTGAATACATTATATAAAATAAATATATCAAACCTCGAAGAAACTTGTCTTCGTCCTTTGTTTGAGCTTTTATTTCATCAAATGAAATAAATTCATAATCGAGTTTAGCCAATACCAAAGAGGAACACCGTGAACATTAGTATGAAAATGAATATTCAGCTTGTAAGGATGCATCGTGGCATGATTCTTTCCAAATTTTTGATCTATCCCAAAGTTTGATATTATGTAAGACTGTCCCTCCTTAATTATATTTTCAAACTTTTTGATAAGGGATTTCAGTCGAAGCCTGAATTTTTGTTCCCTATAATGATTATAGTAATACAAATTAATTTATAAAAATAATTACTTTAAAAATATATTTTTACTTAATATATTTGCTTAAATTTTCATCACTTAGAACCATCTCGTAGCCGATCTTCTCGTTTAGATTCTTGATTTAAGACCATCCATGAACGAATGACTTTAACCTTTAAAGTCCAAGTTTCTTTATCGGGAGTAATAGCACTTATTTGGTCAAATTTTTTCTCCATTCTCGCAAAACACGATAAATATGTAATCAAAATAATTATGTAATTATAGTATAACTTTATATGAATAAAAAAATAATTTTTTTCACCAATATGCATAAATCATACTAAGACACTATAAAATGATTTAACTTATAGAATATTGTACTTTCACTTACAGGTGTGTTATTTATATTCTTTGTGTTATAGACAACTAAAAGAAATAAATCTATTTTAACATGGTAGAAAGAATTTAATTTTAAGGACTAAAAGTATAAAATATTATCAGCACCAACATATACAGTGACACGTTAAGAAAACAATGGTCAACGAACGGTGAATAGATTTGGAATTCTTTTGGACATTATGACTATAATAAATATTTTAATTTTAGTCATTTATATTCTATTGCGGTTAATTATAGTAAAAATTATAGTATTAAACACTACAGAGTTAAAATTTTATTATTTGAGCAAACAAAGATATTAATAATAATATATATAATATATTGGTATACCGAAAGATATTTATACAAAAATTATGATGAGATTCAGTTGGAGATATAAAATAATATTAATTTATTTTAGAATAAAACTAAAAATGCAAAAATTGAAAATATTTTATCCAATTAGTAAAATTTGAAAATAATTGGCAGTATATAAGGATTTTATTTAGAATAATTGGTCAAGCCATTTACATAGATAAAAATCATGCATAATCTATTTTTAAATTGAAAATTAGTGATATATTTAACCCTTAATTTTATAGTTCTTAACAACTAATTTGAATACTTTTTACATTTTAGACTATTTTTAATAAGTTTCAACATGTAAAGTCAAGAAAGTTTACGTCCAACTAACAAAGATTATGGGAAAAAATCTAAACATATAATCATTGTTTTAAACTACCACAATTAGAATGAATAATTAGAACACGTAGTTAACTTCGAAAATTGAGGTCAGCAACTAGGTAATATTCGTCAATTTGTTAAACATATTTTCAATTTATAATCTTTTAGACAGAAAAAACTTTAGAAAAATTTAACTAATTTAATGGAATCAAACACATTTGTACAATACCGAGAACTTAAATTTTAAAACATGCAAAACTTGACCTTGAAAGAAAATTAAATTTGAATGAGTATAGATTTTTAAAATCAGACTTTAGATTAGGAAGAGATTTATGGAATGGTTGACTAATAATATTAATTAAAGAAAATTTACTCTATTTTTTTTTATAACAAATCAAAACAGACAAAAACAATTAAAAACAACCAAATTATCGAAAAATTTAAATATTTTAATTAGACACTATAATGAAAACATATCTATACAATAATGAGAACGTAAAATAAATAATTGAATGAGTTTAAAGGTATAAAAATGGAATTATAAATTAGGAAAATATTGTGGAATTAATTATATCGTGAAATCAAATTCCGTGATTGATGTGAAAGACCATGAATACATTCAACAAACATTGTTTCTCCTATTGCAAGTCAATGAACGGACCTTTCATCCTTATTCTTATTCGAAATTGATGTTTTGAGATCTTTGACAATTCTTTATATCATTTGACGATTAAGTTAATTAACTTTTTACAATTAGTTCCGTAAGTTTACATTGAATTGGGGTATTTGCCTCATTTGAAGATTAAGCTTTAGAGAATATATATTGTAAAACAACGGAAAACAAACCATACAAATTGACACTAAATAAATGATGATCAAAATGTCATATTCACAACTTGAAAATTTACATCATTACGTAAGATCTTCATGGTAAAAAATATACAAACCATACCGATGCGTGCAATAAAGTCACACTAACAAGAATCGAACCCCGTACGAGATTCGCGAGATCACTCCTTGAACACGTGCCAAAATCACGCAATCCGAACCCGCACTCCGAGCTCCAAATACTTGCAAAACACGCCGGAGGGTCCCCGGCGTAGGGACTCCGACGCTCAAGTCGGTGATCGGAAAGAGTGTAAAAGGAGGGCCCTAAATACCCGATTAGGGACCTCTGGGAGCTAATATGAACTAGCTGAATAGATGTTAATAGAGATAGTTTAACGTGCTCAAAGTGTGATAAGTATATCGGCTGAATTCGTACCTTCTTCTTCATAGGGATAATCCATAAATAGTACACAGCGGTGAACGGTTGTCACCACCCTCCGATGAAGCTCCCCACTCTTCATCGTGTTCCTCCCACGTTCACGTTCCATTCCTCCTTTTCGGAATATTCCCTTCCGTGTCTTTCTGATACTCTCTTCGGGCTCTCTTTGGACCGAGTCTTGGCTTGTTCCTTACTTAACTCCTTCTCCCACGGTTTATCCTAACTACCAGCCCCTTTTCCCGGTACTTATCCTAACTACCCGCGATACTCCCGTTGATTTAATCCCATATCGCATTCTCGAGCTTACTCGCAGACTTATCTATACGTTTATAGCTCTGGGCTCCTTTTTGGGCGCTTGTTGGGCCCTAGCCCATATTCTAGTTTTATACCCTGATTTGGGCCGGTCTTGACCCATAACATATTTGTGCCATATCAATCGCTCCCCCTACTCTCTTGGGACGTGTAGGGCCCAAGTGAGTAGCCTGATTAATTCCAAAGGATTGGTACTCGGTCCCTAGTTCAGCCCTCTTATTGAGAGACTCCTCGGCTTCCCGCCCCTGTGTGTAGAAACGTCCCATCATATGTCACGCCCTTTTAATTCGTCAACAAGTGCACCCTCTTTTCTCGTCCAATCGGGAGGTTGCGTTCCATATACCCTCCCCTATTTTTAGGGTAATAACTTATTCCTTTCTCCCTTAATACTTCATTTTCAAATTTCGTCTCTTCCACACTCTTCATTCACTGTTCTCGAGGAAACCTTCTTCAAGATTTTCACCTCTCCAAAGATACCTCCTCTCTTTAGGTCTTCCTCCCTACCGTATTTTTCGCTTCTCCCTTTACTTTCGTCACTCCCTCTTCCCTTTTCTTTCGAGTCGAGAAAACCATGGACGACGTTCCAATCCCCGCGATTCCCCAAGACGTAGTTTCGTCCTCTTCTAGGATGTCCTTGGGGACATTAGAGGAATTCCGTCGCCGTGTGGATCTCCCCGACTTTTCTACCCGAATCCCTGGTCCGAGGGAAAGGCCTCACCTCGACCGAGGGCCGAACCCTAGCTTTCTCGGGAGAGCAATTCCGTGCGGGTCTCCGCCTTCCCCTTCTCCTTTTCTTGTTAGAATTTCGAGCTTTTAGGGTCCCACTGAACCAGCTTACCCCCAACGGCCTCCGGATGATGATCTCCTTTTACATGCTAGTAAAAGGAGCCGGTGGAGAGCCTAATGGGGACCTCTTTTTACTCATTTCAATTGTAAAATCCACCACTCTTTTTCTATACTACTGCCCGGACCCGAGGCCTATGTCCTTTCCTCACTCGTCCTCACGACAAGGTTCCCACCGGATCGAGGAATACTTCTTTGTCATTCCTCCCGAGCCACAGGGCTTTCCCTATGAAGGGTGGATTTTCAGAATCCCTTATGAAGGCTCCCCACCCCGCCTACTTCCAATCTCAATTATCAAGTTATTCGCAAGTTAAATCTGCATGCAAAGAGGCGAGGTCTCTTTAATTCCGCCGATCTCAAAGCAATAACCCCCGTCTTTTATCTCACTTCGGTTTTGATTCTCCTCTAGCTTCGAGGATGGTAAATCTCTTTTTATAATGTATTTTAATATATTTACCCCAGCATTTGTATTTATATGCCTACATACGACTTATATAGAGACTCGATTCTACCTTTTTCATGTTCGAGAGATGAGCTGGATGTCGAAGTGTGTCCGTAAGCCGGCTAGTTCTCGCCACTCACAGCCTCCGATCGCTCCCCCTGTCCAGGAAGATGCTCCCCAATTCCCACTCATTCCCTGCCCATCACCTCCTCTCGTTTCCAAGAGGACCCGGCAGCCTCGTGCAAGGTTGTGAGCTCAAAAGAGGCCCCCATCCAGCTCGCAGTGAAGCCCCCAAAAACGCTCAAAGGGGAAGAGGATTGACCCTCCATGCACTCCCCATATCGACCTAGAGTCCAGTCCAGGGACGAGAATCCCCTCTCTTCCTTCGCTAAAAATATGTTTCCTCGGGGACTTCCCGATCTCTCATAGGCCTCTCTCTCCCAGAGAAAATCACTCGTGCCTCTCGAAACTTTTGGCCGAGGTAAACCCTGGTCTTCCTTATTCTTATCTCCTCGTACCTCTTATAATAAAAATTATCTACTAACTTGGCTTCGTATTTTTAGTTTGGCATTCTATTCTCGATTTGGCCACCACCTCCTATAGCTCACTCACCGCAGCCAAGGAGGAGATAGAAACCTCCTGGACCTGGAAAAACTCAAGGTTCGGAGCTCTCCTGATGCGTGATCAATTGGTGCAAGAGTGCAGAAACTTCGTTCGCAAGTCACCGCTGCTCACCAGGAGGCTAAGCAGCGCAGTACGAGGTTAAAGAAGCCGAATCGGTGTTTCAAGCTAAAGGGGTCAAGCTTTGTGTGAGCGCTCTTTTCGCTTCCCCTTTAGGACAGAATTCGGGACTGGCGATCTCCCTGGCCAAGGCATACAAGAGCAGCCCCTATTTGGGGGATATGGGGAATATATCCCCTTTTTGTGGACCGAGCACCGTGCTCCCGACTTCAAGGGGAAGTATGATCGGGAAGCTCCCCTCCGGACTGCGAAGACTCCCCACTTCCCCGGTGATGGGGATGGTAATCCGAGATAAGCCATGGTGGCTTCCTAGTATCGGCGTTGCTTTGTGAGGAAGCTTCGTAGTGCCGAGGTCGGTGCCACCACCTACTCCCTATGCATGCTCCTCCTTTTCCCATCCTCCCGGTGAAGATCCTGTTGATCCAACCAATTATCGAAGAAAAGGCACTGAAGCGAAGGTGGCGACTCCGGCCACCATTCTCGAAAGGAGACTGCTACTTCCCCTCCCCGAACTTTTTATCTCTCATTCCTCTGAACAATTTTACTCTTTATGTTTGTGAATAATGCTTTACTTAACCTCGGGCTGTTTGTGTCCCGGTGAAGAACCGATGGGCCTCTGTTGGGTTGCTTGTGCCCCAACAAACCTTTTTGTTGGCTTTCCTAGGGGCCTCTCGCGGCCGTTTGTGTCCCCGTAAGCCCTCGTATATTATCTCGCACCGTAATAGGTTCTATTTAGACTTTTGATCATGCTTTGTCATCTAATTAGCATCTTTTGCCGCCTAATTCATGACTCGCTTTTTCTGTTTATGTCTATTGCTTCCGTATCTTATGAGAAAGCTTAAATTTCCCTTGAACCCATAAAACAGGCTCTTTCTGAACCTTAAAAAATCCTAAGTGAACGATTGTTCACTTAATATTTCTGAAAAATTTTAAGGCTCTCTCGAACCTCCGAAAACCTTAAGTGAATGACTATTCACTTAATATTTCGAAAAATTTTAAGGCTCTCTCGGGAACCTCAAAAACCTTAAGTGAATGATTATTCACTTAATTTTTCTAAAAATTTTAAGGCTCTCTCGGGAACCTCAAAAACCCTAAGTGAATGACTATTCACTTAATATTTCTGAAAATTTTAAGGCTCTCTCGAACCTCAAAAAAACCTTAAGTGAATGATTATTCACTTAATTTTTCTAAAAAATTTTAAGGCTCTCTCTGAACATCAAAAAACCCTAAGTGAATGATTATTCACTTAATATTTCTGAAAAAATTTTAAGGCTCTCTCGGGAACCTTAAAAATCCCAAGTGGGTTTTCGATTCATTTGATCGAAATCGTGGGCCTCTCTGGGCCTTCAAAGTTTAAGTGAATTTTCCTATTCTCTTAAATAGAATCCGGCTCTATCGGAGCCTTTTAATTTTTAAGGTCCATTCTTTGAACCTTAAAAAATCCCAAGTGAATTTTCCTATTCTCTTAAATAGAATCCGGCTCTATCGGAGCCTTTTAATTTTTAAGGTCCATTCTTTGAACCTTAAAAAATCCCAAGTGAATTTTCGCATTCACTTGGTCGAAATCGAGGCCTCTCTGGGCCTTCAAAGTTTAAGTGAATTTTCCGATTCACTTAAATAGAATCCGGCTCTATCGAGCCTTTTAATTTTTAAGGTCCATTCTTTGAACCTTAAAAATCTCAAGTGAATTTTCGTATTCACTTGATCGAAATCGAGGGCCTCTCTGGTCCTTCAAAGTTTAAGTGAATTTTTCGATTCATTTAAATAGAATCCTGCTCTATCGGAGCCTTTTAATTTTTAAGGTCCATTCTTTGAACCTTAAAAAATCCCAAGTGAATTTTCAGCATTCACTTGATCGAAATCGTGGGCCTCTCTGGTCCTTCAAAGTTTAAGTGAATTTTCCGATTCACTTAAATAGAATCCGGGCTCTATCGGAGCCTTTTAATTTTTAAGGTCCATTCTTTGAACCTTAAAAAATCCCAAGTGAATTTTCGATTCACTTGATCGAAATCGAGGGCCTTTACGGGCCTTCAAAGTTTAAGTGAATTTTCCGATTCACTTAAATTGAATCCGGGCTCTATCGGAGCCTTTCAATTTTTAAGGTCAATTCTTTGAACCTTAAAAATCTCAAGTGAATTTTGATTCACTTGATTATCTTATCATTCTCGTATTTGTTTGTATCATACATTCGATTAACATCTATATGAGATACACTCCTTCTTCATGAAGTAAACAATCGATGTAAACTGAAAAAGAAATTTTTATTAATTGAAATGCCCTATTGATAAAGTCAACATAGACCCCGAAGAGCCTAAGCTAGCCTCCTTAAAAACCTCATATGGTAAAACCCAAAGGGAAAACCCATAGGAGGGGAAAAAAGAGTACTAGTAGGGTTGAAATACAATAGTCCAGAATCGAAAACAACTATGAAATCAATTATGAAACAATAATGATAACAAAAGTGCTCCTAAACGAAGAACCTCTTCGATTGGCGACATTCCAGGGCCGTATCACGGGTGTCCCATCTATTTCTTCGTAACATATGCTCCCCGCAACACTTGTACGACCGATAAGGTCCCTCCCAGTTGGGTTCCAACTTTTTACCGGCTTCAAAGCATCGGTTCTCCTCAATACTAAGTCTCCTTTCTCGAAGGTTCTAGGAACCACTCTTCTATTGTATGCCGCTTTGATTCTAGCTTTATATCTCTCGGCTCTTACTCTAGCAATCTCTCTTTCTTCCTCAAGTAGGTCCAAGTTCTCCTTCATCGATTCTGGTTTACCTCCTCATTAAAGTGCTCAACTCGATGGGAACTCATCCCTATTTCTCGAAGGGAGCACGGCGTCAACTCCATAAACTAGCCGAAAAGGAGACTCACCTGTCTGCCGCTCTCGAGGTAGTTCAGAGGCCCATAGGACTGAGTCTAGTTCATCAACCCATGCTCCCCCAATTCTCTCTAATCGTGCTTTAATCCCACCGACCACGATCCTGTTAGTGACTTCAACGTGGCCATTCGCCCGAGGGTGTGCTACCGAAGTGAATTTACGGCGGATCTTTAGGGCCCTACACCATTCCTGGACCTTTTGCCGTTGAACCGAGTCCCATTGTCGACACCGATGTCAGGAACTCCAAACCTGCAACATATAAACTTCCATAGAAATTTTATCACATTCGCTCGTCGATTCTAGCCAAGGGAGCTGCCTCGACCCATTTGTTGAAGTAATCCACCGCCACGATCAGAACTTTCGTTGGCCTTGAGCTAGAGGGAAAGGTCCCACCAGTCCATCCCCCATTTGGCAAAAGGGCATGGGGCATACATAGCCCCCATCTCCTCCGCGCAGGAGGTGTATCAACAGGCCATGCTTTTGACATCTTTCGCACCTCTTCACTAGATCCTTTGCATCTTCATTCATAGTTGGCGAAGTATCCAGCTCTTAAGGTCCTTCTTGCCAATGCCCGAGCTCCAGTATGGTCCGCCGCACATCCCTCATGCATCTCTTTTAACACATGCCTTCCTTCCTGCTAGATAAACATCTTAGATATGGACGCGTGAAAGATCGTTTATATAACTGATCACCAATTATACGAGAATCTGATTCTAAATTGCTTATCTCTCAGAGACCCGGCCGCGAGGTCCTCGAGTTAGAGCTTTCAGTTTCGCTTCTCCAATCTGCTGCGTCATCAATAAGCTCCTCTTGTAGGCTCTGTCGCCTCTCTTTCGGCCGTAACCGAGTTATCTTGCTCGATCCTCCTATTGGTGAGGAACTAGTGAGTTTTGCCAATCCATCCGCTTTCACATTCTCTTCTCTAGGTATCTGCTGGACCTCGAACCGATGGAACTCTGCTCTCCAGCGCCCTAACTCGGTCTTTATATGCTATCATCTTGGGGTCCTTAGCCTCACGGTCCCGTTCACCTGCTGGGACACTAACCGAGAGTCGGAAAATACGATGATACCTTGAGCTCCCAATTCTGCCGCCATCTCGGCCCCTCGATCGGTGCCTCATATTCCGCCCCATTATTAGAGGTGCAGAAATTGGAACTTGACAGCCACAGGTTTCTAATTCTTGGGGATCAATTATCACAATGCCTGCTCCGAACCCGCCAATGTTGTTGATCCATCCACATAGAGCTTCCAGAGTGCAATCTCCTTCGGCCGTGTAGCCTCCCGAATGAAGTCCCATAAGGCACGGGCTTTAATGGCCTTTCTCGGGTTCAAACTCCACTTGGTATTCACTCAATTCAATGGCCCATTTCACCATCCTTCCGGATAGGTCAGCGCGAGCTATCACCTGCTTTCAATGGATAGTTAGTCCTAACAACAATCTTATGTGATAAAAAATAGGGCATCAATCTCACGGCGGTAACCATAATCGCCAAAGTGTCTTCTCGATCTCGGAGTACCTCCTTTCCACCTCCTGGATAAGCTTACTCACATAGTACACCGGCCGCTCAGGACCTTGTTCCTTTATCAATATCGTGCTCAACGAGTGCTCCCCCACGAGATAAATATAAATATAGGATATCACCTGGTAAGGGCTTTGTGAGTGTTGGGAGCTGAGCTAAATGGTTTTTAGCTCCTCGAAGGCCTCCAAGCATCGCTCGTCCCAAGTGAATTTAGACCCCTTTCGAGGATGTGAAAGAACCGATAACTCCTCTCGGTGATCGGCTATGAATCGGCTTAGGGCTGTAATCCTCCCATTCGGCGTCTGTAGCTCCTTCAAAGTCTGGGTGGCTGCATGTTCAACACGGCCTGCACCTTCTCCGGATTCACCTCTATTCCTCTTTGGTTCACCATGTATCCAAGAAATTTACTGCCTTAACTCCGAAAGAGCATTTAGCAGGATTTAACATGATTCCATTTCTCCATATTACCTTTCTCCATATTACCTTGAAGAATTCACCTAAGTCGACCCACGTGCTCCGGGCTTTCTCGGCTTTTACCAACATATCATCCACATATACCTCCACATTCCTACCTATCTCGCTCGAAATACTTTATCCACCATACGGCGATAGGTTGCTCCCGCATTGATCAATCCGAAGGGCATCTTCACATAGCCAAAAGTTCCACAAGGTACGATAAAATCGACCTTTGGGATATCTCCTGATACGGTTGTATCTGGTGATATCCTTGATATGCGTCCATCATGCTAAGGAGCTTGAACCCGAAGTGGAGTCCACCAATTGATCAATTCTCGGTAATGGGTAGTGATCCTTAGGGCATGCTTTGTTCGGATCCCGAAAATCAATACACATTCTCCACCGCCACCCTTAGGGACCGAGACGGCGTTAGATAGCCATTCGGGAACTCGATCTTCTTCACTGTCCTACATTAAGCGGCTTCTCTACTTCTCCTCTAATGATCGTGTCCTTTTTAGCTCCGAAGTGCCGAAGTTTTTGCTTCACCGGCCTTACTTTAGGATCCGCGTTGAGATAGTGGATCGCCACTTCGTGAGGTATCCCCTTCATATCTATAGGTGAGAAAGCGAATAGGTCGGCATTTTCTCTTATCAAACGTATTACCTCTTCAAAGAATCCGGTGTTCCATCCGAGTCCCACTCCGGTGGTAAATCTGGTTTTGTTGGGAAATATTTCCACCGGCATCGGCTCCTCCTCGGCCTGCATCTTGAGGTCCCTTCTTCCTCCTCCCGATGAACCCCGATCTCTTACGCTCTGGATCCGATCCTCGGGCTCTGCTGTTAAGCCGGTTAAAGTGCACTTTATCTCGCGCTTTACGGAGTCTACATAGCACCTCCGAGACTGAACGGTCCCCTTTTGCTTCCCCACTTGATCCTCCACCGGGAACTTCATCTTCATATGGTAAGTGGATACTATGGCCTGGAAAGTATTTAGAATTGGCCTTCCAAAGATCACGTTATATGAAGATGGCACGTCTACGATCGGGAATGTCCCCATCACGACCTTCCTTCGAGGAGGGGCACCTAGGCCCACCGCAACATCACTTGTCCTAGTGGCTGAATAGCTCCTCCAGGTGAATCCGCATGCAGCTGTATCAACGGGCTCCAATCTCACGTTCAAGTTCATCCTCTTCAAGCAGTCCAGAACATAATGTCCGCCGAGCTTCTGTATCCACAAAAATACGTGCCACATCATATCCAGCAATATCGTAGTAATTACCAAGGCATCACTATGAGGTCCCCGAGCTTCTCCGCCATCCTTCGGCCCGAAGTAGATATGGGGGTGGCTGTCACCCGCCCTATCTCCTTTATATCAGACCTTTGTCCAACCTGCAGAGCCCTAACGAAGTCTTCCTTGCTCAATGAGTCTCCTTCAAGGGCCCCATTATCATCTCGAATAGCACCTCTCTTGGGTGGTGGTTGCTCCTCCGGGTGGTCTCGCGAGCCTCGGTGCTTGTCTTCTATTTTTTCTTCGACTCCTTCCTTTTGAATCTCCGTGGCCTGTCGGTCCCTATAGATAAATTCCTTCGGGTGCCCGGCAGTATCGGCCTTTCAATTTCATCCTTCAAGTGAAAACATTGGTTAGTATCATATCCATACTCATTATGAAAGCGACAAAACTGTCCTCTTTAGGCTTCAAAGGTCCCCTTGACCTTGACCGGGGAACTTCATCTCCTGGATGATCCGCCGCTACGCCCGGGACCTCTGCAGGTTCTATCTTTAAGGGTGTATACTTTTCAAACCTACTTCGGGATCGTAAACGCCCTGGTGTGGTTGTTCTTTGGGTCTCTTTAGCTTCGATCCCTTCTTCTTTAGGTCTCCTATCACGGCTTGACCTCATTTCTCTTGGCCTTCCTCACCTCCTCTAAGGTCACATACTTTTCGGCTCTCCGCGGCGGCTCATCGAACGTGTCTACAGCTTCTTTGCCAACGAGGAGAATAGGTCCCCATCACGTAAACCGTTAGTTAAAGCATTAATTTTTACCTCTGCGACGCGGAGGGCACCTCCAAGGCAGCTTGATTGAACCTTTTCGGGAAGGCCCGCAAGCTCTCTTTCTCTCCTTGTTGCATGTTGAACAACGTTAGCGTTGTCTGGGCATCTCCGGGCACTGGCAAATTGATGTAAAAATAGGTCGCTAAATTCTTCAAACGAGTTAATAGTGTTGGGTCCCAATTCGCTAAACCATTCTTTGGCGACCTTAGCCAACGTAGTCGGGAAGATCCTACATTTAACCCCTCACCGTAGCGGTGTAGGAGAGTGAATTCTCGAATCGTACCTGTGTGCTCATAGGGATCGAGATGTCCCATCATATTCGTAATTCGGAGGTTTGAAGTTTTGAGGTAGCTCGTCTGCAAAATCTCATTAGAAAAGCGAGAACCCGACACAGTCTAGAATTACTAACCCGAGCATTCATCTGCTTTCCTCATACTGTCAATTTACCTCAAGAACCGAAAATTGGCCTCCATTATTCCCGGGATGAGAATCACCCTTACCTTTTGTTGCCTCTTCAACATTCCTTCTCTCTGTGGGATATTCCGTAATTATCTCCACCTCCGGCTCTTTCGGGGCTGTCCCGAAATCACCTCCTCTTCCTCCGCGGGCTTCTGCGGGCCCTTGCTCTGTCCCTTCCATCGATCTACGCGCCCGAGATGACACCAGACTGATTCTCTGTTAACCTCTTTCTCATTTCCTTCCAGGCATAGGGAATTGGACTCCTTCTGCGAGGATAGCTTCCATGGCCCTTACTGTAGCATCAATCTGCTCCTTGAAAGCTACCGGTATCTCCAGAGCCGTGGGGTCTTGTGAAACAGCAACTCCTACGCCAGAATTACTACCGGCACGGGACCTTCGCCTTGTACCACGGGAGATGAAGCGGTGGTTCCTCCTCGCTTGCTCCCGATCCGCCCGAGCTGATTTGCCCCGGAGTCACACCTACTTCCTCCCTTTGTGCATTGGGTGTAGGGGATCCGACCGAGCCCTTTCGGTACCCATGCCTACATCACGAGCGGTGCGAGATGCCACCACGTCCCTCCTTGCCATCGTTCCAGCCGCAGAGGCGGAAAAGGGACGGCCAAAGATGGTCGGCCTCTTCTCGCTACCATCCTTCCTAGATTCATCTTGTCCTCCAACCATAGTAATCACAATTATAAAGGAAACTCACGTCTTAGACCCAAGTTTCCCACGAGGCGCGCCACTTGATGCGTGCAATAAAGTCACACTAACAAGAATCGAACCCCGTAGGCTGAGATTCGCGAGATCACTCCTTGAACACGTGCCAAAACTGCGCAATCCGAACCGTGCACTCCGAGCTCCGAATACCAGAAACACGCCGGAGGGTCCCGGCGTAGGGACTCCGACGCTCAAGTCGGTGATCGGAAAGAGTGTAAAAGGAGGGCCCTAAATACCCGATTAGGGACCTCTGGGAGCTAATATGAACTAGCTGAATAGATGTTAATAGAGATAGTTTAACGTGCTCAAAGTGTGATAAGTATATCGGTGAATTCGTACCTTCTTCTTCATAGGGATAATCCATAAATAGTACACAGCAAAGGACGGTTGTCACCACCCTCCGATGAAGCTCCCACTCTTCATCGTGTTCCTCCCACGCTCACGTCCCATTCCTCCTTTTCCGGAATATTCCCTTCCGTGTCTTTCCTGATACTCTCTTCGGGCCCTCTTTGGCCGAGTCTTGGCTTGTTCCTTACTTAACTCCTTCTCCCAGGCGGTTTATCCTAACTACCGGCCCCTTTTCCCGGTACTTATCCTAACTACCCGCGATACTCCTGTTGATTTAATCCCATATCGCATTCCGAGCTTACTCGCAGACTTATCTATACGTTTTTAGCTCTGGGCTCCTTTTTGGGCGCTAGTTGGGCCCTAGCCCATATTCTAGTTTTATACCCCGATTTGGGCCGGTCTTGACCCATAACATATTTGTGCCATATCATATACAAATTGAAATCGAATAAATGATGATCAAAATGTCATATTTACAACTTGATCATTTACATCATTACATAAGATTCAATAATGTACAAATACACAAACCAAAATTTACCACTCGTTTCTTTCATTGAGAAATGAGGTAGAGACGAAATCGAAGAACGATGAGGAACCAAATGAATAGACGAAAAGAATGAAAAGGTAGAATTATGTTGATTTGCAAGGATGAAGATGAAGTTTATATAGAAACTTAAAAACTAATGGATGGTTGAGATTAAAAGGGATGGATGGTTGAGATTAAAATGATTCCATAAATAACTCAAATGCATATAATTTGAGTATTTTGAAATAATGAGTTTTGGAGGGGTGAGAGAGATTCTCAAATAGTAGATATAAGATATGTCAATTATTTATAGACTAATATGTAAATAGATGAATGGTTGAGATTAAAAATTTTAAAATACATGGTTGAGATCAATTTTTAAAACTTAAGTGAATAAGAGGAGATAAATTTTGAAATAAAAAATGTGGCTTTGCCACATAAGCTTTCCTAGGTTTAGCTTTATAAGGTTAATATATATATATATATATATATATATATATATATATATATATATATATATATATATATATATGAGTGTATGTATAAATTAAATTGAATATGCAACAAAAAGTAATATATTTTCAATATGGGGATTTGTAAGTATTTCAAATAGTGCATCATATACACACTACATCGTTTTAATTTTTTGGTTAAATATTTTTTTATTATGTTACTAAATTGAAATAGTTATAAAATTAAAAATAAAAATTGAACCGTAAATAAATTATGATATCAAGAAATTTTTAATTCATTATTACAGATAACTAGAAAGAAGTGTAGTGCGACTTACGGATTTTTCCCTGACAATTCGTAGACATTTAATCTATTGTTTGGTTCGGTTATTGTACACATCTTACGATAAAATTCATAACTTATTGGATACTTGTTTAAAAATCATCAAATTTTAGAATCTTATTACAAACAGGTTGTAGGACATCCATGAATTTTTCCATAATTTATTACATCAGTATAATTGGAAAAATAAATTCGTGAAAGACAAATAACCCTATGCGTCGAACGTTGACCAGGTACTCAGAAAATAAATTATATCTCATAAAGTACTAAACAAAATATTATTATTTTTTACTATAATTTACAACACATCTAGGGGATCATCACCAATTTTTTCTAGAATTTTATAACTATTAGAAAAGGGAGAAATAAGCACAATAATTCACTGCTTCCAGATTATGTCTTTTTACGCCACACAAATTCCCACGATTTTATTCTCCTTACACAGTGATCAGAAAATTATAAAATTTAAATATATTGTTCTACACTTCAAATACTACGTCTATGAATTTTTCATATTTTTTAAACGGTTGGAAAGGGTCCGAATAAATTTTACAAAAATGGAGTCGATGGTCAGGGCATGATTTCGGCAGCTTCATGTTTTAAGCATAACTTCACCATTTTAACTCCAAACACTAAAATTCCAACTCAAGCACTCCATATAAGATCATATTATATGAAAATATGTTCTTAGAGCTTCATATAATATTTTTTTCTAATTTTTCTAAGCTAAGAAAATGCATAAGACTAAGAGGGGGCTGAGGACTTACTCTTGGAGAGAATTTCCTCTTTGTCTTGAGAGCCCCAAGCTTTTGTGTTGTGGGAAAATGAAGAAGGGAAGGAGTGATATTTATACATGGAAAAATGGAGGAGTGGCTGGCCAAATGGGTGGGAAAAAGGAAGCAAAGTAAGTGTTTTATTAGGCTTGAGGCTATTTTGCCTAGTTTTAGGAGTTAATCCTAAGATTTGGGCTAAGATCTCTTGTACTACCATATTCCCCCATTTAATGCTCCCCATGTGCACGAAATTTTAAAGGATTTGGGATGTCATTTGGCAGTCTATTTTCTAATACAGTGGTGGGACTTCGTTGTTGAGTTTTTGGTATTTTTCGGTTTGAGTTTTGGCTCAGAAAAATTATTAAAACGCAGCGATGGAAAACAATATTTTCTTAGGTTTTTCTTGAATGTTTCCCTCCTTTAAAGGACTATTAATAATTAATCATTATTAATCAAATCCAGATTATGGATATGAGTTTGAAAACTCTCAGAGATTTTCGATTCGAAAAACCATTCGCCGATTGAAGAAAAATTAAGAAAACCACATATGAAATTGGTATAGAATAAAATGATCACTAAACTTTAAAAATAATTATAAAATTCTATAATTGGTATCGGGTTATTACATATAATTTCAACTTAATATGTGGGTAATAATTTTTTTATATTGCACTTAAAAATATTAATAATATGAAAAATGTTATAATTAAATTGAATAAAACAAATCAAATACTCCATTCGTTAGGATAATTCTTCACACTTTTTTTTTTTCTGTCACACAATAAACTTCACACCCTTAATATGGAAAACCCTTTATAAATTTCACCCTTGCAATATCTATCAATTTAAACAAAATGTCATTACTTTTGAACTTACACATACACACAACCCAATAAATTTTTTTACTTTATATATAATAATTTACAAAATTATCCTTCAAAACCTCAATCATTGTTTTTTTTTTTTTTTATAAAATATGCACTCCCTCCTATGAAGAGTTGTATGGAACGGAGTCATGGAGGGAGTATATGTTCGGAATATTTAATCTAAAAGTGATGATATAATTGTTTCCATTCATCCCGCTGTAATATGCAGGATTACGAATTAGTTGCATGTATTTGTGGCTTTCTAAACAGGATCTTCAAATCATTTTACGAGGACATTGTTTCATTGGATTCCCGATCCCAATTTGTATGAGGTGAATATAGATAACAACATTGTTTCTTTGTTTGGTTATATTTTTAAGGTGGTACTCTTAGAAACATGCTAGGGTTCTTTGTAGCAACATTCTTAAGTTTAAGTTGGCCTTTCCTTTGGAGGCAGAGCTATCGCCACATCCATGATCAACACAAGATAGCGCTATCTTATGAAGTTATTTTTCAATTTCTTCGTATTTAAGGTTGATCTTCGATTTCTTTGTGTATTTTTAATTTGGGCCGCTTGGTTGAAGATGTTTCAATGAGAATGAGAATGAATATAGAGCAATTATGGAGGTTACCGAGAACAAAAGATGATCAATGACACTACTTTCCTTCTTAAATAAGGTAATCATTACTATTTTTATTAACCTTTTCTCCCCTACAATCATTTTTCTCCATCACCACAAACAACGTTATTTTGTGTCACTTTTTTTTTTAAATTGGAGCTCAACATTAAAATGTAATCACCATGAAAACAATACTTCTTCCAACATATTTGAGGGCATGGAGGAAAAAATATTTTTATTCTCATTCTTATTGAAGACCTTGAAACAAGCGCCACCTTCTTCAATTTCATTGTTCGTATGAGTGTCGTTGGGGTGATTAAAATTTTATTTGAAATTTAATTGTAATAAAATGTTATTTTAAGGGGTTAAATTATATATTCACAATTTATCTAATGAATTATCTGACTCCACCAATTTTTTCATCCATTCAACAACGTCCGTCATGTATTCATTCTTTGCAGAGGGAAATTCTCTAGCGCAAGAGACGGATCTCGAGCAATTAGAATGAAAGAGATTTTACGATGATGTGTTTTACATTTTATTGTTGCAACCAATGTTCTAAAAGTCGGTAGTCGGGCGGAACACTAGGGTCTAGCTTCTAGAGCATATAGTCGGGGCCAAGACGGGGCCTATTCGGAACCACCTAATATTTTTAATTTAATAATTTTAAAAATATTTAATCAATAATACATAAAAAAAAATTTACATCATATAATAAAATTAACAACACTACCTTAAAATAATAAACTTAACAATACTTGAAATTAATACCTTAAAATAGTACAATGCAACTCAAAACTCAATAAAAAAAAAAAAAAAAAAAAGATGCGTAATATAATGCATGCTTGCGGCATAACAAAAAGATCAAAAGATGTCATTCAATATTTCAGATAATGTGATATAATAAAGATAAAATAGAAGTTATAGTTCAAACTTCTAAGTTCTAGATAACAAAGATGACAAAATAACATCATGAAAGATATTCTAAAAGACAAAAATAACATCTAATTGCACTATTCTTCTTCTTCTTCTTCTTCTTCTTCTTCTTCTTCTTCTTCTTCTTCTTCTTCTTCTTCTTCTTCTTCTTCTTCTTCTTCTTCTTCTTCTTCTTCTTCTTCTTCTAATATATGTTCTTCATCGTATTCAAATTCAAAGTCAAATTCCTTCTCGTTCATTTCCTCATCATCGGACTCAAAATCATCCGACTCAAGTTCTCTTACTCTTGGACTTCTCCGAGTTGTCATTTAATCAACCATAGAAATATCACTTACTCCACGGTCCTCATCTACATCGTCATCATCAATATCAGCCCCATCAACAATCCATCCTTATGCTTTACTTGCATCACCTGTCAATAATATATCAATGTTTCTCTCTCTTTCTCTTTTTTTCTTGCTCAACAACCATGAATTGAATTGGACATAAACTAGATTGTTTAATCTACAAACATCCCGTCTATTCTTCTTCTTTCTATGTATCTACAAATATGTTTACCGGGGGACTTGGGGTTCATGATTTGAAATTTTTAATGAATCTCTTTTAGGTAAATGGGGGTGGCGCTTTTAACTAAGGGAGAAAGCTTGTGGGTTAGGGTGATCAAGTCTAAATATGGTGAGCGATGGGGAGGGAGATCGGGTCTAATACTTATGGAAAAGAGTGAGAGAACTTGTGGTGGAAAGAGATCTTGGAAATCACAAATGGGGGAGGGCGCTGGTTTTGGGACTCAATTGAGTGAGTGGTTGGAGATGGATCTAGTATTAGTTTTTGGGAGGGGAACTGGATGAGTATAGGAATTCTTAAGGAAAAGTTTTGAGACTTTTCCAACTTAGCCTAGATAAATCGGGAAGGTGAGTGAGATGAGAGAATGGGTAAGGGAGTCAATGGGTGTGGTCTTGGAGATGGAGGAGACCTTTATTTGATCGAGAGATGCTTTTGATAAATGAATTAAATTTTGTGATTGACAGGTTCACCTTCAAGTTAAATGTAGCAGATTCATGGAAATGAGGAATATCGAACAATGGGAGATTTTCAACCAAAGATACATACACCTCTTTATGCAATCAACGATGGAAGGCAGATTTGGGCGATGGAAAAGTAGTAGTGTTCAAAGCAATCTGGAAATCTCTTGCGCCTCATAAAGTTGCTGCTCATGCTTGGCGATTATTGTGTGAGCGACTTACGGAAAGAGGCAAACTTGCGTAAACATGGAGTTACGGACACCAACAACGATATGAAGTGCAGCATATGTAATGAGATGGAGGAATCGAGAAGCACTTTTTCTTCTACTATCCTATTTCACATGTCATTTGAGTGAAATATCTTGCTTGGATTCAAACTCCAATGTCGATCCAGATAGATACTTTTTCGAATTTTTGAAACATATAAGAAAAAAGGTAAGAAAATTTCTACCTGCATGTGGCTTGAGATTTTTGGCTCATTTGAAAGTGGAGAAATGCGATAATCTTCAATGATGAGACTTTTGACGAGGTTAAATTCATAGGCAGTGAAAAGGAGACTGCTGGAGTTGGTGTGTTACAAAGAAAATCGTATTCGAAACATTAGTTTCCATGACCGGGATATCAACTTTAGATCCTCAATGAACTTGTAATTTTAGTAATTTATGTGTGCTCATATTGTATTTCCTTGATAAATTCTCTTTGTGGAATAAATATACCTTATATTTATCCCAATGAATAAAATCTTCTTTATGGATCGAAAAAATAAAAAAAACCAATAAAACACTTTCATTGAGATGGAGGGAGTTCAATGATGTGATATTTGTTGTGACAAAGATTATGATACTTGTAAATACCAAAGTTAGGAGTTAGACTTAATGGTTTAATCTTATATAGAGGAGCCGAGGGCGAGAATAGTTTATGGCGAGGAAGCGAGCTCCGTTTACGACATGCGATGAAACAAGTGGGCGACCAGCGAGCTTTGGCGAGGAGAAGGCCACCTAGGTTTATCCATCCGAGCATTCGTTCCTCGTCATTTAATGTGGAAGGGAATACGTGTGTCTCGATCAAAAATCCCATCCCATCGAGCCAGAGACATTCCTATTGTCGGATGAAGTGACTCACTCCCAATGGTAAAGAGGCCCATCACCCGACTTGTCGAGGAAAATAAGGCCCATGCATTTAATACATGGATTAAATTTTCTTTTTATAAGGATTTAGGCGACATATTTGTAGTATAAAAAGATGTTGTTGGTGATAATAAAATAAATCTAGAATCCAAAGGAAAATATCGAAGACTAAGCCTTAAAACCTCGGCGATTCCACTGCGTCGTATTTATTGTTCTTGTTAGAACCCGAATAGATATTAAAATCTCAATCATCTGTATTAAATTCACTAGAAAGCACTCAATGCTCAAATCAACGTATTTCAAACCATTATACTAATAAAACCTGTTATAATCCTTGAAATAATCGAGATATTATTTTATTCGTGTAACAACAATTGGCGCCTGTCTATGGGAACCTTGCAAAAAGCCATCAAGGAAGGTTCCGAAATTTGAATGAATCATGGATTACCTAGAAGGAATCTCCATTTTCAGTTCCTAGAAATTTTGGAACACTCAATGGAAATGTCAAAATCCGGTGCACGAAGCACTCCGGTGGAAAATTTGGTTGATAGGTCCCCGGAGGAAAGGACCCCAATCCGTGGCACCAGTGTACTCCAACCGATTCCAATCCAGAGTACCGGACGCCTGGCGAGTCACACGCCATCGACAACTCGAAGCGAGGGGTTGGGAGTTGACCACCCATCTCCAACCTCTGAGGGATTGGGGGCCCCACACGAGACCAGCGGGGCAAAGACCCATGGTCGAAGAGGTGGCCGAGAGTGGCCATGCTAGAGCTGGTTCCATAACAGTCTTGGGACAACGATTGGTGTTCCATCGTCTAGGCTCACCCCGCGACCTTGTGAGGGCATTGAGGAAGTTGAGGTCAATTCTCAGGCCCTAAATCCTCAAGCCATGTCCGATCCCCATCCGCGACCTCCCATCAAGGATCGTATAGGTCCACTAGCTAAGGATGCCCCCGTGGGCCGATTCTTGGCCGTTTGGGGCTAGCTCCGCCGGCTCCGATGGGAACACACGCGATACCACCTTATTGCGATGCAAAAGAAGATAGATGACATGGAAGGGCGATTCGATGCCGGGAGGGGCATTCCAAGAGGAACATGGCCTGCGAGCCACTTTCGATGGATATTGAGCAAGCTCCCATCCAATCCAAAATCGTCCCACTCCAAGCTCAATTATATGAGGAAGTCGACACGGAAACACATCTCGGTAAATTTAACATCTACATGACGGGCGTGGAGCGTCGGACGCGGCAGATGCCGCCAGTTTCCATTAACTTTGGGCGAGCTTGCCCACAAGTGGTACGTAAATCTTCCTCCCGTGTCTATCAACAAATTCGAGGAACTAGGTGGCCAGTTCGTCGAATATTTAGTTGCCAAGATTGTAAGGCCGAGAGAACCATCGGAGGCTTATGGCCGTCAAACAGAAAGAGGAGAGTGACGGCGTATCTCGATCGCGTTGATGGAATCATCCTCTCGTGAACCAATTGGAGATAAGCTCCAGCTTACATGCAAAGCAATGAGCGGGCTCAAAGCGATTCACATTTGTTTCGCCATCCGACAAAGAAGTACCCAACGACATACTCGAGTTCAGGCATAGAGCCGGGATATGATTACCGGCACAAACTCCTCGCCCGAGAGGTTGGGAGAGGGAAAAGAAGAGATCGAGCAAGCGGAGCAGCCCAAAGCTTCACCAAAGAAAGAAAGGCTCGGGCCATGGCAAGAAATCCGGTGGAAATAAATCCCCGAGTACATTCAAAAGCTTTGAGGCTCCACCTCGTAGGCCGAGAAATGCAAGTGCTTGAGGTCCTAGGAGTTACACCGCTTATGTCTACAACACCATGAAATCCTCTGGAGTTTTCCATAAACCCCGCCCCATCAAGGCCGATGCGAGCCGACTTAATGGAAACAAATTCTCGCACGTTTTACGATCTTTGTTGGGCACAACACGAGTGAATGTCGGGACCTTTTGAAACAATCATGGCGAATGTATGAAATGGGGAAGTTGGAAGACTTCGTGAAAAGACCACCACCAGATCGATCGAGATTTTTTTAATAAAAATCTTTTTATTATATTAATTAATAAATTACATAATAATAAATATATATTTTAATAAATCATTTTATAATAAATATATATATATATATATATATTATATATTAATATATATATATATTATATTCGGAGTCCCCACGGGGATCGGGCGGTTAATACTCTCCCCGTCCCCGCCCGGGGTGAATTTTTCCTCGTCCCCGCCCCGTGGTGAATTTTGGCGGGATTCCCGCCCCGTTCAGACGGGTCCCCGCAGGGAACGGGATTCCCTACCCTAATGCAATCCCTAATTGACCCAAAGCAAAGACCAATCTCCCGGAAAAAGGAAATTTGGTCACTGGAAAAGTACGCGGCCACGACCGAGGAGATAAAGAAGCTATTGAACAATGATTTAATCGAACAGGCTATTGATGAACCGCAATGGGTAGCCAACGCCGTCCTCATTAAAAAAATGAATAATTTGTGGAGGTTGTGCATAGACTTTACAAATCTTAATGCGGCCTGCCCTAAGGATCATTTCCCCTTGCCACATATTGATCACCTGGTGGATAGCACGGTTGGGCACGAGATGATGTCATTCATGGATGCCTTTGCGGGATATCATCAAATACCAATGGCGGATGAAGATATTAAGCACACGTCTTTCCTCACGTAAAAGAATGTGTACTCTCAAGGCGTCGGATGCCCTTTGGTCCCAAAGGTTAGTTAATAAAATGTTCGCGAATAGATAGGAAACACAATGGAAGTTTACATCGGCGACATAGTTGTCAAAAAGTGCTAAAAAAGGACCATCCGAGGGGCCTTGGTGAAGCATTTACCATCCTCATAAATTTCAACATGAAGCTCAACCCTAAGAATTGCGGTTTGAGTCGGGTCCGCAAATTCTTGGGACACATTGTTAGTCAAAGGGGATTGAGGTCAATCCGACTCAAATCAAAGTCATCCTCGATATGGAGGAACCATGCACAATCAAGTAAGTTCAGCGTCTAACAAAGCTACCCGGCAGCCTTAAGTAGGTTCATCTCCGTGTCGGGAATAAAAGCCGACCTTTCTTTGCCACGATTCGAAAGCGTAAATTCACTTGGAATAAGGAGAGCCAAGTGGCCTTCGTCAAGCTTAAAGAGTATCTGGCAGATCCTCGGATCCTCGTGAAGCCTATTCCAAAAGAAAAACTTTTTCTTTATTTGGCCGCATCAGTCGGCGATAAGTGTTGTATTGGTCTGCGAAGAGGCGCATCGGCATTTACCCATCTGCTCGTCGGCCCAAGTCTTGCACGATCTTGAACTCAAGTATGCTCCACCGAGAAGCTCCCCTACGCGTTAGTCATGAGCACAAAAATTGCGCGCATACTTTTTGATCACCATATTGAGGCACTCACGACTCTTCCTCTTCGTCAAGTCCTTCATCGTCCCGACACGAGTGGACGATTGCTTTGAAATGGTCACAAGAGACCGCTCAATATGGCATCACCTACATGCCACATACTTCAATCAAAGGACAAGTCCTCGTGCATTTCGTGGCCGAGTTAACTTTTCCCCAAGCCCGACTAGGATTGAGGTTCCGCCTTGGAAGCTCTTCGTTGATGGTTCAACTACAACCCGGCCGCGGGAGCGAGCATAGTTCTCATTGGTCCCGAGGATCAATGCTTCACAAATGCATTGACTTTTGATTTCTTAGCCACAAACAACGAGGCGGAATACGAAGCTCTAATAGGAGGACTAGAACTCGCCAAGGCCATGGGGGCTCGCCGCTTACATATCTTCATGGATTCCCTTTTTGTGGTTAATCAAGTTAAGGGTGAGTATGAAGCGAAGAGCGAGCAAATGATCAAATATCAGAGCTTGTCGTAATACTTTGCGAACAGCTGCAATAGGTCTTCATAGAGCAAGTCCCGCGGGAGCAAAATTCTCAAGTGAATGCACTATCAAAGCTCGCCACGTCCGATGACGCGGTGGATATGTCCAACATTGTCCTCACCCGACTTAGCAGCCCATCAACATCTAGGGGGACAATTGCAAACGTCGGAATCGGTGAGGATTCTTGCATGACACCTATAATCAAGTATCTCAAAAACGGAACACCGCTGAAGATAAAGTGCCGGCCAAGCTTCAATTGAGAGCCACCAGTTCGTGATCCTGGATGAACAGGTTGTACAAATGAAGTTTCTTCCTACCCCTACTCAAGTGTATAACACCGGAGCGAGGGCAGAGAAATCTTGAGTGAGATCCACAAATGAGTCTGCGTAAATCACGTAAGGAGCGAGCGCTCATCCATAAAACAATTCAACAAGGTTACTTTTGGATCACTCTTCGGCGGGATGCCATCGCATTTGTGCGAGCTCTTGAGAATGCCGGATCATGGGGCCAAACATCAAAGCGTCCCCGGAGTTACCGAGATCAATCTTCAGCCCTTGGCCTTTCATGCGGTGGGGTATCGACTGATCGGTCCCCTACCAACAGCGCCGGGATGCAAATATGCTATCGTCGTCGTCGACTACTTTACCAAGTGGGCGGAGGCTGAACCTCTGGATAAGATTGATCGGGAGTCCAATTATACGGTTCATTTAGAAAAATATAATTTGTAGGTTCGTCCTTCCAAAGACCATCATTTCGATAATGGAAAACAATTCGACGGCCTCGAAGTGATGGAATTCTACAACACATGGAAAATCAAGAGACTTTTTCCACCCCTTATCACCCTCAAAGCTAGCGGGCGAGTAGAGGCGATGAATAAAATCCTAAAGCACACCCTCAAAACCAAACTCGAGGACGAGAAAGGGAAGTGGGCTAGCGAGCTTCCGGATGTCCTCTGGGCATATCGCACAACCACGAGGAACTCAACGGGTGAAACACTGTTTGCTCTCGCTTTTGGTACCGGCGGTTATTCCTTGCGGTTGCAATCCCTAGCCATAGATCCTCGCAGGGGATAGATGAAGCCAACGACACTGGCAAAAAGGATAGATCTTGACTTACTTGAAGAACGTCGATTGGATTCGATTTCTGAAACGCAAGCTACAAGTAACATGCGGAGAGGTTTTACAACTCAAGAGTCAAAATAAGACAATTCGCTGTGGGTGAGCTCGTCCTAAAGAAGGTCCAAGGCCCCAACAGGGGTCCCTTTGGTCCAAATTGGGAAGGTCCCTTAAGAATAGCAAAATGGTTGTCGAATGGGGCCTACGAACTTGAACACACTGGACGGAGTCCCAGGACCCGATACCCTTGGAACGCTTGCCATTTGAAGAAGTATTTCCAATAGGTACCTAAAGCATTGTACTTAGTGTGTAATAGATTGATATCATTCGAATAAAATGAGAATTTTAAGATATCGTGATCGCACTAAGAAACGTACTCGAGGAGATCAACCTTCGAGTTCAGCCTTCCCACAAAAATCAAGTCACCGGAAAGTCCCCCTTATCACGAGGGACCATGAGGGCAGAGCATTTCAACTCGAGTCGCACCTAAATAAGCCGATTAGGGTGCACCCGAACACACTAATGTTCAAGTCTCCCGGCGAGCTAGTCACTCGGAGTCGGCCACCGCCCGTAATATGATTGCAAGATATAAATAACCTTTCATGATGGGCAAACCGGACTCGTAGTGAGGACCATCCTCACGGTGAGCACGAAAGCCTTGCGGTAGAAATTAAACTTCCCGTCAAGCACAAGACTCTTAGTGAATGTATCTCCAAAGGAGCGAGAGAGCATCGCCAACGAGGCTTCTCTCACTCTTAGCGAGTACATCTCTGGATGAGCACAAGAGTCTCATCATCGGACTTGTTTCTCGGCGAGATCTTAACCTTTATTCATATTACATTATTGGGACCGACTTATTAATCTTTCAATTATGATTCTTTTTATTATGCGAGAATTAAAAACTCGAAGAAAAGAAGCGAACACGGATCCTGGAATAAAGATATTTCATTAACATGGGGCGGCCGTAGGCCGATTACAAAAGCCCGAAGGCGAGAACTAAACCCTAAACCTTAAACCAAATAAATTACAAGATTTATTGGGGGAGGGATGCTTGGCCGCCTTGTTCGGGAAGGCAACCACTACTTCAAGTGTGCTCAACTTCTTTGCTCAAAGGAGGCAACCGATACTTTATGGAGAAACCACTACTTTAAGCGAAGACCATTCTTGGAGGACGGTTTTCCTATGCTCCAAGACAGTTTTCCTCTGCTCAAAGATGGTTTACGGTTTAGGGTTTCTGATTTTCCTCTGCTCGAAGAGGTCCCTCCCCGGAGGCGATCAACCCTCTGTGGCCCCGCAAGGCGCATCCCCAGGCCCTTGATCACTATCTCCCATTCCTCCGAGGCTCGGCGGGGTTTCCCTCACTGCATCGGGGCCTCGAGGCTCGGGAGCGACGGACTCCTCTTCCTCGGGTTCCACCGGTTGCCGGGGAGAGGAAATAAAGAGAGGTCGACACCATACTTGGTCACCAAGTCCCGAAACCGGAGCTCGAAAGCGGAAGGGACCGCGAGCTTAGGGTTGGTGGCTTATTCTTTGAAGAACTCCTCAAGCACAACGGATGCCGGGGCGAAGGCGGTGCGATGCGCGCGTGGATACCATCGGCAAAGGCCATGTGCCGAGGCATATTCGGATAGCCCCATGGGTTCGGAGCGAGGGTCCACGGGGGGGAGTGTTAGGCTCCGTGATTTTCCTCTGGAGCATCATAACCTGTTGAGCCAGCTCCTCCACTCTATCGGCATTTTACCGAGCTTCATCCTCCACCTGTATGCGGGCTTGTTCAGTCCCCTTCCTCGCCGACTCGGCCTTGGCCACCTTGGCCCTCTCGGCCTCCAGCCTTCTTCTCCGCCTCTACCCGGCCGCCTTCATCGCCAGACTCAATTTCGGCCTTCTTCGAGACGAGCCTCCGGTTGGCCTCCTCTATCTTTTCAGCCGGGCTTCCGCCTTCTCGGCCCTTACCTCCGCCTCTTTCCTCACCTTCTCAAGCTCCGAGCCTCTCCCGCCGAGTGCCTGAAGGGCTCCATACTCCTTTTTCTCGGGGCAGTGAGGGCCAGCCTTGTTGTCGCGGCATTGGCGGAGTCAAGGCACGTGGGCAACCCGGGAGGCGGTCTCGATGGAGAAGTGGGCGGCATTATCGAGCTCCTTGGTCCACAAGGCGGCCGGATCGCCCATTTCGCTGCAATGAAGGGGGCAACCGGTCCCCGCCACCGGCCTCTTCGCAAAGAGGTAGTCATTTAGAATTGGAGGGCGATCGGTGGAAGGGCCCTGCGCGTAACAAGTAAGTGAGAATCCGAGCGCATAAATTAAACATAAAGATAGTAAAAATTCTTACTCTGCCACCTTTCGACATCAACCCCGAAGAGGGTGCTCCCAGCCGTGCCGGGCGCAACTAGGTGCCGCGGTGGGACGCGGTGTGTCCTCGCCAACCTCTATCATTTGCTAAGGTGGATATCGGCACCGTTGGCGGACACCTCCGTGACGTCATCGTCCGACTTGTCTCTCTCGCCGAGGTGCCGATGCCCTCGCCTTATTTCTTCTTCGCCCCAGGAGAGCCTGTTGGCCTCTCCGGCTCCTTGCACGGCGGGGAGGGGACGTCGCGGTGCGGGTGGCAATGGAAGGTGGGGGAGTAGGATTCTAGCGAGGAACGGTGCGGACAGGGGCACGACCATTGCTTTCCGCCACTCGTAGGAAGACATTCTTGTACTTCCCCATCAGTCTTCTTTGGCAGTGGAATGCACAGAAAGTGAGGAACTTCATAAGACCAAGCGGAGAAAAAAGTTAGACCATTTTTGTTATTCTTGAAGAGTACAAGAAATAAGTAAGGCTTACCAAGGTCCGAGCCCAGTTGCGAGGAAAATGTAACTAGCGAGCTTCCCTCTTAAACTCATTGCCGTTTAGGACCTCCCGCGAGCGATCTTCGGCAGACGGCTTGGAGGCGATCTCGTACACGAGTCGAAAATCCCAGCTCGGGTCTTGGAGTTTCGGGACCTCGATTCTGCACAAAATAAAGAAAATTAGATCGGCTTGATTTCTTCGAAGGTCGGGATCTTGAGGCTTACGAGCAGCGCGGTGGTGGAAGGACGTGGGGATCTCAATATCTCGCATCCGTATTATGGCCAATGGACTTCCACTTCCCGAGACGAAGAACCACTTCGCCTCGGTTGTACAGCTTTGGAGGATTCCCTAATAAAATTCTTTTTCCTCATCTTGAGGTACATCATGGGCTTCCCGTCACGAGTTGGAAGATGAAATTCATCTCCACATGGGTTGGCATTCTGTACAACCCGAGGCGACCAACGAGTGTCGAAGGAGAAGATCGCTAGCCACCCATGAGGATGAAGCTGCTGGAGCAATTCCCCATGCGTCAAAGAAATGAGAAACATTGAGGTGTAGCGGAAACGAAAGCCAGCCTCCATCATAAAATAGTTTACCGTCACCATGCTGGACGAAGGTTGATCTCGGGATGCTTGTATCTACGAGGTACGTGGAGGCGAACATCCGTAGGGATTTCCCAATCATCCCGCCAGGCATGGAGCCCTCGCGAGTGATGTCGCTCTCCTGTGCATCCCCATTCATCACCCAATTAGATGCCATGGCGCGCAGGATCATCTCATCACCCGCTTGAGAGGTGCACGGGCACGATTCCACATATAGCTCATAGTCAAATTACGGAGGGGTCTAGCTATATCGTTCATAAGGTCTAGCCAGGCGGAATGAGCAACTTAGACCTCGTGGAATGCGCGTTGCTCCTCATTTTCACGAGCGTCTTCAGCGAGGGCTTGAATCTCTTCACGGCGGGTGATTGGAGTGTATAGGGCAAGAGCTTTTAAGACCCAATCGCAAAATATCGAACCCAAGGGAGAAAGTATGCAAACGAAATTCAAGGATAAGAGTTCTAGATGGCTAAAGTTGCAACAAGTTTTAGGACTAAAATCTCTACAAAATGCAAGAAATTAAATGGCAAGATTATGCAAATAATATATAAAACACCTAGAATGCAAGATCAAATATACTAAAATCAATGGGGGAATTGGGTGCAAGGGATAATCTCCATCAAGGAATCCATGATTAACAAGCTATGATTGTATCCAAGTGCAAATCAATCAAATTAGAAAGCATAAACCATCATGAAATTAATCACTCCATTAATATCACAATGCCTAATGTGAGTATCCTTAGTTCTTCTCATCTCTCAATGTAGAAGTCCCCAATTCATACAATCATGCAAAATTGAAACCCGGTTAACACCTAATCACGTTAGCTTAACTCTCGCCTATTGCTAGGGTGATCAACCATTAATCAAAAGAGACAATTTTTCATGAAGCACAATTAAGAATCACAATTAGGAAGCAAGCTAATTTAATTGATCACAATTATCAACAATCATAGCATGAGGCAATCACTTCATCCCTAATTTCAATTATCCCAAGCACAAAGCTATTAGCCCATGGTGCTACAAGCAAAAGCCATGGGTAGAAAATCTAAGAAAGCAATTAACAATCTAATCAATACAAGCAATGAATTAAAGAGAACAAAGGGTAAGAACATCACCAATTGAACTTCAATAGACAAAAATAAGAATGATTATTCTTCTATAATGCTTCAATTCCACTCCTCTACTCCCAAATCACAGCTGAAATCTTCAATTACAATCAATCAAAATACTAATCTAGTGGACTAAATGTAGAATCTAATCTAATTCTAACAATCTATGGCAATTACAATGGAAATCAAGCTACAAAGTGCAAAATTCGCCTAAGAAACCTCCCCCGGAAACCTGCTTCTAAACTGCTAGAATCAAGTTATGCTCTGTTTTGGCTTCAAATGGCTTTAAAACTGAATTTTTCGATTTTGGGCACTCCTCGACTCGAGCTTCGAGGCCCTCGAGACGAGGCCTAAGAGTTGTAACACGCTTCTTCAAAATATCTCCTGCCTCGAGTCGAGGCTCACTCGACTCGAGAATCTTGCCAATTTCCCATCCCTCGAGTCGAGCTTCTGCAATTTTAAAATTCTTTCCCTCCACTGACCCTCGAGTCGAGGCTTGTGCTCCTCGACTCGTGCTCGAGACCAGGGCATTTTTATCGAGAAGGGCTTGGGCCCGACCCGTTTTCGTCCCGTATGTTCGTCTCTTCATTCTAAGAATAACGGTACTCTCGGTTTGGAAAAATTCCACCAATTTACCCGCAAAACGGACGAAAAACCTTAAAATCTCACAAAGTAATACTTTTAGGCAAAAGAGTGATATTTTTCACATTTATGCTTAAAAATCACACTTTAGCTCACTTTTGCACTAAAATAGGCCCTAAAAACATGTATCAATTCACTCCAATCAGCAAGCTCGCCAACCACCTCTTCCACGGTTTGGTTTAGGGCAAGATCGGACCCTCCACTTTCTTCGGGTGAAGTGGCGACTGGAGTGCTCCCTTCCCCGGCAAGGGTTAGGTCGACGCCCAAATCGCCCAAACCTTCGAAAGGGGCATTCCCAGAGATCCCTAGAATCCCCGATGGATACGGCTGGCGCGCTGCCGCCGAGGCACGAAGGTCCTCCCAAAAGATTCTCCAAGCCATCGGTTTGAAGGTTGCCACGAACCCGAGAACCAGCCACCGGGATTCTAGCAAACCCACTCTCGTATAACTTCCGGCTGGTGGGTTTCGCCTACTTGGTTCCCACGTCCTTTCGTCATCCGGAAGAAGCTTGAAGGAAATGCGAGAAGAACAAATAGAAAATAAGTTTTTACCTTAAGTAGAATTCTATGAATCGATGGAAAGGATCAAAGGATGTTGTGATCGGACCTAATAAGAAAGCTGCTTTGAAGTTTTTGAAAGATGAAAAGTGTTTTCAAAGGGCTTTAGTCTTCCTTTAATAGATTTTTTGGGGGCTTATGAGCAATTTTCCAAAAGTGGAAAGCGGGGTCCGAGGGAAGATTCCAAAAAATAGGTGCCCCTTTTTCAAAATGCACGTGTGGGTTAACGTGCGTGTGGCACGTGAAACAAAATCATAATGATGGTTCACGAACCTCATCGGCCGTCATCGATCACATCGTAAAATCAATCGACGCCTCGCTTAAAGCAAAAGCTGCAGCGCATGATTACACCTCGAAAACCCAAGGGATGCTTTGTTTTACCTCGCCAACCGAGCACCTCGCCAACCGATTTCCTCGCCAAAAGGATCGCTGCCAAAAATCTTTTGCCTAAATTCCTCCCCACCAGCAAGTCTTTTCATAATCTATCGAAGGGACCGACTTGATCTCCCAAGAACCATGAGCGACCAAGCTGGGGCAATTGTTGTGACAAAGATTATGATACTTATAAATACCAAGGTTAGGAGCTAGGCTTAATGGTTTAATCTTCTATAGAGGAGCCGAGGGCGAGAATAGTTTATGGCGAGGAAGCGAGCTCCGTTTACGACATGCGAGGAAACAGGTGGGCGACTAGCGAGCTTTGGCAAGGAGAAGGCCACCTAGGTTTATCCATCCGAGCATCCGTTCCTCGCCATTTAATGTGGCGGGAAATACGTGTGCCTCGATCGAAGGCCCATCCCATCGAGCTAGGAGATATTCCTATTGTCGGATGAAGTGGCTCACTCCCATTGGTGGAGAGGCCCATCACCGACTTGTCAAGGAAAATAAGGCCCATGCATTTAATACATGGATTAGATTTTCTTTTTATAAGGATTTAGGCGACACATTTGTAGTATAAACAGACACCGTTGGTGATAATAAAAGGGATCTAGAATCCAAAAGAAAAATATCAAGATCTGAGCCTAAAATCCTCGGCAATTCCTGCGTCGTATTTATTGTTCTTGTTAGAACCTGAATAGGCATTAAAATCCCAATCATATATATTAAATTCACTATAAAGCACTCAATGCTCAAATCAACATATTTCAAAACCATTATACTAATAAAACCTGTTATAATCCTTGAGATAATCGAGATATTGTTTTATTCGTGTAACAACAATATTCACCAATATTTTTCTCAAAATCTAGTGTGAAATAGATTCATAATATGAAATTAATATCTTTACATTCATTACTGATACCATAATATTCATTTAATGATCTTGCTAATATTATATGTAGATAAAAGAAATATTAGTCACTCTCCGTGTGAAACTGGTACCATTATACTTATAAACTGATTTCATAGTATAAAATGGTTATTGTATACTAATATTTTTTTTATCTACATATAACATTAGCCATTACCAAAAAGTATACCAAAGAAGCCTTAATCTCGGACTATTACATTCCCTATAATCAACCACAACTCTCGGCTTTAATAACGGACATGACTTGAAGACCAGACCTCAAAACAACCAGCTGGTCGAAGATCTTTGCAACACATATTTCTACGGAGTACGAGTACAGCAAGATCCCCTACGCGGGCGACTTTCTTTTAGGGAGGCGCTCTCGCGCCGGGAGGATCTGATTACACAAGATAAGGAAGCCTATGAGATGGTAGAAAGGCGTAGTATTTTTCCGTCAATGTCGATGCAAATCTTGTTAAGGACAGGATTTCCAAACTTCAAAACTCTTTAATTGGAAAATTATCTTTGGCCATAGGGGATAAGCCCATTCCCTTGAGGACTTAATTCAAGATGTGACAGTGATGTGAGTGAATTGATGCATGATTTATGTGGTATTTATTTGCAAAAAGTGATGAAAAGTGTTAGTTTTTGAGCTTTAAGGTGTAAGGTATCACTTCTTTACAAATAAAGTATCACTAGTGTGGAAATGATGAATTTTTATGCGTTTCATCTTGTTTTCAGGTATTTCGGTGGAATTTGACCAAACCGAGCACACGGATATTCACACGGGAATAAGATGAATGAGGCAGAGAAATCGGGGGTCGGAGGTGAACGTCGGGCCGGGAAAATTCTCTGGACTCGACCTTGGGTCGAGGTCCAGGGCCCTCGACACGAGGTTGCGGTTGTTTCAAAAAATTGCCAAAGTATGGAAGACCTCGACTCGAGGGCATCAAGCTCGAGTTGAGGGATGCGATAAGAAGGTAAGCTCGACTTGAGGCCTGGAGCTCGAGTCGAGGCGGATGATATTTTAAAGAGTCGTGGGCACGACTTCACCAAGCTCGACTCGGGGCCTCAAGCTCGAGTCGAGGCTTCCGTTTTCAGAAATTTCTCAATTTAATTCCCTTGGACGAAAAAGCAGAGCATACATTCTTCCATAGCGATTACTTTACGCTTTTGGGCGATTTTTTAGTTCCCAAGCCAATTTCTCCTTATAGGTTGATTGGATTCATAGTTTTAGCTAGATTTTCAATTAATTGTTGATTAGATTAGCATTTAATTTCATTAGATTAGTCATTTGAGTTGTATATCCATTGAAGAAGAGATTACAATTGTGGAGATCAAGCATCAATTCATTTCAATTGGCAAAAATTGGTGATGTTTGTCCACTTTACTATTTTCTATTGTTTAATTGTTGTGATTCTCATTTTGATCATGCAATTAGATTTTTCAACCATGGATTTTGCACTTTGCTCCATGGGCTAATTCTCTTGTGCTTGGGATAATTGAAATTGAGGATGATTTGATTGCTCTTGCTATAATTGTTGATGATTGTTGTTTCATTGAGATAGTTAGTTCTCTAATTGATGATGCTAATTGTGCTTCATACATTTTTATCTCTTTTGATTAGTGTTTGATCACCCTAGCAACAAACAAAAGTTGAGGTAACGTGATTAGAAATTAATCGAGTTATAATTGTGTATGATTGTATGAATTAGGTGCTTCATAATTGAGAGATTAGTTGCACTAAGAATACTCACATTTAGGCATTGTGTGATGAATGGAGACATTATTTCATGATGTTCATACTTTCTATCTTGATTGAATGGTGATTTGATGCAATTATAGTTGTGATCATTGATTCTTTGGTGGAGATTATCTACCCTTTCCCCATTCATACTTAGTTGGAAGTTTGCTTAGCTTGTTAATTATTCTAGTTTAATTGCTTGTTTAATTGCCTTTGGTATTTCATTGTTGTAGATTGTTTAGTCCAAAATCGTGCTTGCAACAATAATCATTGAAAACTCATGTCCTAGGGCCTCATTGCATATATTATCCCTTGGGTTCGATAAACTTGATTTGGTCTTAATAACTCTTACCCGATTATACCGCAATCGAGATAGCTTTGGGGAATTATGGGAGATTGGAACTGGTCCCATTGGGAAGGGGTTATTACAATATATTGTTGCCCAACAATGATGACAGAAATAAAGTTTTGGATTGAAGGTCGTGGAATGTTAAGCCTGGAATGATGAGGATCAAAGATGGGTGAGAAGCTTCAATCCCTATAAAGTTAATGCGAATTTGGCTCAGTGCAGGTCCGAATTTATGAAATACCTATGGAGTTTTCAGCTGAAAATAATTCATGCTTTGGCATCTACTCGGGAACAGTGATAAAGTTAGATGATCGAACTAGAAATTGCACCATGTGCCACTATGCTAGGGTGTTGTTGAAGATTGATATGACTAAGGGCTGCGAGGAGTTCGTGATATTTGAATTCGAGGCGGGTCGATTAGCATCACTTAAGTATGAGCAGCTTCCACATTTTTGCAACTACTATGGCACCGTAGGGCATCCTCCTGGAGTTTTGCAGAGCTATTAAAGGTCGTCAAGGGGAGGAGGACGGGGTATTGAAGGTTCCACCTAAACAATCAAAACCAACCCACCGTAAGGAGAATGGATTTTTAAAAGTTATAAACCGAAGATAGATCGAGTTCATGAAGTTGATTCTGGACTAAATTAAGAAAATGGCTTCGCGACTCTTGGCGGCTTGGATGAGGATGGAGTCACGGGATGCCGATTTGCTCTCTTCGTTGTCGATGCTCATAATGAGCATATGACAAGATGTCAAGCCGATTGTCGACGAGGATTTGGGAAAGCAAGTTGTTGGAGGTGGTCCATCCGATGGCCTCTTCTCGGTGGGAAGATAGGTAGTGGGAAGACTAGCGTTTACGCGGAAGGGTCAATTTGACATTGGTAACTCGAAGTTAGTTCATGCAACCAAGCTGTAGGGGCTAGAAAGGGGAATTCGAGGTTTGTCTCTACGTCTATTCATGATAATATGTTTGCTCTTAAGTCGAATGTTGATTTGGATGCTATCGCCTCTATGCGAAAGACATCCACCAAGAGAGGGGCCGATCTTTGTCATGAAGATGATAATCCGCCGAAGCACGGAGTTGACCGAGTGATCCAATGGTTGCGATCTTTTGGAACATTAGAGGGTTAGACAATGACCCCGCCCTTATTATGATGTATGATATTGAGATATTTCATAGATTGCTTGCGATCGTTCCTTCTTTAGTGAGGACTATTTTTGTGGAATGAAATTCCTGAATTTATTTTTCACTCGGTCTTATATGTAGTAACCGCACATATACACTCGGTTTTTCTTACTCGACTTCCAGAAATCAATTTCATCTCGACCTATCCAAGTAAGACGCCTATTCCAATCTCCTGTATTACCTTTATCCTCCTCCGTCGTTGTTGCATTCAGTCCGTCGACATACAATTGCTTTGGTTCGAGAAATGAGGGTGGAAACGAAGAATGCGAGGAACATCCTGCGCCATTAATTTTTGTAGATCTTCAGAGACCCATTTTTTTGTTGGATTTCACACCGTTGCAACAACGACGGTTGGTGCAACCCACCTTGGCAAAGACTTCGACCGGCCGAGCCATCCTTTCTTAAAATCGCGCAATATCTTGCGGGATCATTCCCGTGGTTTATCCAAGGTAATTTATTTATTGAATTTGAAAATAAATATCATAATTGTTTAATGTCATCAAAATTAATTTATGTATGTATACAAAGGGAAGGTAATCTTCATGGAAGAATGTTCACTTGGCCGTATAATTTGCCAATAGGTTGTCTCAATTTCTCAATTGTTTGATTAACAACACATAAACCTCTTTTGATATAATGTTTGACAAGTTCTCCAACACCATTTCACACATTGACGGAGGGGTTTTTATATTTAATTTTCATAAGATTGAGGGTTTCTTTGATCTAATTGTGGATGACTTTTCCTTTTTATTTCGCCCTTCTTATTGTTTGGTTTTCTTATTGATTAATTTCTACCGATTCTTTATTTCTAGAATGAGTTTCTAAGTTCGTAAAAAAAAAAAAAAAAAAAAGAATGAGTTTCTAAGTATGGATAAAATAGAGCCTACTTTCTTGAGTTCTTAATTTTAATCGTGCCTCATATATGTATGTTAGTTAACCATTTCCATTCTTTCTTGCAAGAAAAGAAGATGAAAGACATATACCGACGATATTTATCGAATTTTCATGCTATATAGCTTGGACGATGAATTAGCAAATGTTATAATTTAAATCAATCCTTGAAATACAACTTGATTCGTGCTTTTGAACAATAGATGATTTTGGTGGATTACTTTTTAAGTTGTTACTATAGGTATGTTGATTACTTTCATTGACTCAAGTCAAGGCATGCGTGTAGTTCAGTTTCCTCTAAAGAAATTCCACCTCCAAAAGCCCGGATTTGCCCCTCAATGCCTATATGCTCCATAATCTTACTCATGTTGAACTAAATGCCATTGATGTAGCGTGAGATACCATTGTTCGATTTAATTTCTTATTGATTTTTAACTTTTTATAGCTTTTTCTCTATGAATGTTTGTGAACTCCTCTGTTCCAGCCTTCCGTGCTCTTAAAAATTGTTTTGAGGTTCATGTCACTTTTTCCCATAACGTTTTCAATTGTTTGCATAGAGATGATGTCAAGAATATATGGTTGAGTTGTATAAAAAAATTCTAGCAAACAAGAAATATTTGAACCTTAATTTCCTACGCCTATTTTTTTCATGTCTCATTAGGATCAAAGATGTTCATAAATTTTTACAACAAGAGCCTAATATCGAGAAATATTAGTGATGAGCATTCCTAATCATCATTAATCAGATATTCCATAATGGTGCGCCCTTGTTTGTGCTTATGTCAATGTGTATTTTTGGGTCTTGAGTCGGGCCGCAACCTTTGTCATAATTACGGTCTTCGGTGCATGCTAGTTTGGTGCTTTTACTTTCTTGCCGATATTTTTTTATCATAAAAGGTGTTTAGTGAAGATTGAGTGCGAAGTTGAGTCGGTTGACATCTTTATTTGATAGATACAAGACAGTGAAATATTCATGTAAGTATTAATTCTTGATATTTATTTCTTAGGCTATTAATACAATACGAAATTTTACCTACTTAATTTTTCTATATCTCCTTTTGCACGCAGCTATTCAAAGAGAGTGAAAATCTTGTGTAAAGTTGTTGTTTCTTGCTTACGACGTTTTCTTGAACATATATTGTTAGCTTTAATTTGGATGGATGGATGGATGAATTTTTAGTTTCAATTGTTACCATCATATATTGCATTATCGGTCTTACTAAATTCTCGCCACATCTTCTCTACATGAATCACTTGTTTATATTTCGTAGTCAATCATGTGGTTAATTTGATGTTTATATTATGTGCAATGTAATGCAATGTAACTTTGTAAATATTGTAACCTTCTGATAAATCATATAAATCACATCAAGATTCAAGTAGAAATACAATCATATACGTTCTAGCATCACTAAAGCATAATTAACTCTTCAAGTATGTCCCGCATAAGCTAAAATCAAGAGAGTTAGGCAAGGTTCTAAGAGAATTTACATTAAATAGATTATAATATATCATCAAGTGCTAATAGTTTCTAAAAAGTGCTAGTTAAGTGCTACTAATTCTTATTGTAAAATGCTATTAAAATTTACTAATAAGTGTTATCTTATTGAAAGTGTTGTTTCAAGTTATTGAAGAGTCCTATTTATATTTATGTAGAAGTGTTAATAGTTTAAAAGTGCTAGCACTTCTTAATGAAAATTATCGTTGGATTTTATTTGAGGGTGCTACTTATATTTATTTTTTGCCTAATAAGTGTTTTTTTCGTATTGTAGGATTTTCATGAATTCTTCATATCTTTGAAAAAGGATGCAAATCAATTCACCGATAAATATATGACTAGGCTAGTTGAGATTGAGCAAGAAATGCAACATAACAATTATGATGCAGAGTAATCTTCTATTGTGATTGTCTTTTCATTTGTAATATTCCTTTCTCGACCTATGAAGATGACTCTATTCAGCTCTTGTCAATGGATGTTTATGTTCAATTTCATGTCTTACTACCTCGAATAGTCCTTGATTTCTCTTTGTCCTCATCATTGCTTTTCAATTTGTTCTTGTAATAAATGACTTCTTTGTACTTGAACAATCACTCCTTTTCATTTTTTCTCCACGACATGAGCACACAAAGAGTTTTGATAGCTCAACAAGACACTTGCTTGAAGAGTATCGTGTACTAGATTTACGAACACTAAATTCTATTTCATGTGCTGATGTGCATGTTGACAATAAAGCTCATACATCATTTTATTTGTTTCTCTTGTTATGCCTAGTAGAGAACCACGTACATCATCATCTTCAATGTTTTTTCCTAAAAGAAATAGAAATTAATATAATAAGTACAACTATAAATATTATTTACTATATTTTAAAAATAAATATTAATTAAATTGTTACCTTCATTGGTCTTGTCAATGCATTCTTCATTTATTTCATCTTCTACCATTGCATTCAAATCATCAACCATTGTAGTCAAATCATGAATTTCATTCTCCACGGAGATGCCTCTTTGTTTTGTTCATTTTCAATAGATACATATTGAATTATACTCAACCTTGTATCTGAAATTTTGTAAAGAAGAAAAATATGTCACGAAGAAGAATCGAATCATTCACCTTGAAGTTAAAATTCTCACTTTGCACAATTAGAATAACCAAGAACTATGAAATACTATAAATATGTGAGGAAAAAAATGATAAGTGCCATTAAATTAAACTGAAAAGTGTTATTTATTATTATTAATAAAAAGTGTCATGTATTAAAATTGTAAAGTAATACAAAAGGAACATGATACACAATAAAAAATATCACGAAGAAGAATCGAACCATTCATCTCGAAGTTAAAATTTTCACTTTACGCAATTAGAATAACCAAGAACTATGAAATACTATAAATATGCGAGGAAGAAAAATGATAAGTGTCATTAAAATAAACTGAAAAGTGTTACCTATTATTAATAAAAAAGTGTCACGTATAAAATTGTATAGTAATACAAAAGGATGATATACAATAAAAAAATATCATGAAGAAGAATCAAACCATTCACCTCGAAGTTAAAATTCTCACTTTGCACAATTAGAATAACCAATAATTATGAAATACTATAAATATGTGAGGAAGAAAAATGATAAATGTCATTAAATTAAAACTGAAAAGTGCTACCTACTATTAATAAAAAGTGCCACGCATTAAACCGTAAAGTAATACAAAAGGAACATGATACCCAAAAAAATATATATATATATATATATCACGAAGAAGAAATGATATAAGAAGTGCCCCTTTTTCAACATTTTTTAATTGTTCAATGGTGCAAAAAGGCCAAAGAGAAATACAAACAAAATTGGAAGTGTAACTATCTCGGCTTATTCTTTCCACAACAAATATGGCAGAGAATGCCCAACACTACCTTTAATTACATTGATTTCATAAGAGTTACACATTATATTACAAAATAAACCATATTATTATTAGAATCATAGCTACAAAAAGAGTACGCTGAGAAATGAAATGAGGTATGGTGTGATAGGGACAAATTACTTTCAAGTATCTTTGAAGAGATTAAACTAGTATCAAACCGTGTTGCCAAATAAATTTGCGCTACACACTCATAAACACTATATATTGCATAACATTTGTGAATTAATTTCTCTCCCAAAATTACTACTAGTATTTTCAAGATCCATATTCAATCAAATTGCCAAACACCTTGCCACCGTCCTCATAATTTGATTCAAGCAAATTGTCAAACACCTTGCGGTCTTTATTTTTTATTCAAAAATGTGTTGTGATTGAAGTGTTTTTCTCACATACTCGTGCGCCATGATTTTTGCGATCTAAAAAAGGAAAAAAATGTGATGAGGACGCTGTGATTTTTGCGATTTAAAAAAAGGAAAAAATGTGATGAGGAAGAGTGGAACCTTGGACATAAAAATAAAATGCACAATTTGCACCATTGGACAAGCAAGAATAATGCCCCGTCAAAAAAAAAAAACAAGCAAGAATAATTAAAATATATTTTCGGTAGTATATATACATTTACTTTTAACTCTTTTTTTTTCAAAAAAAAGGAGTCAAAATGGTCCGAATGCATACATACACTCACTTTACAAGAGACCAATTCTTTATTTTTATTTTTAGGCTTGATGATTTTTATATTTTAATTTTTAGGGAAAATTACTCATACATACACTGTGATCTTTTCACTTTTACAAAAAGGTCAAATCACTATTTAGAAGTTACATGCAGCTACAAGTTTTTCACCATTTTACCAAATTATCCCTACTAAAAATTACAAACAGATACAAAATGCACAAGTACCACAATATTAAATATTTTGTACCGTTGATGCTTGCCAAATCTGTCACTTACTTCTCTTCTTCTCGCAACTTTACGTCTCGCCACCTTCTCTCCATCTCCAGCCTACCTTTCAAGGCCATCGTAGGTAAGATGATTACCCAGTTGAATTTCATCGCCCTACCTTCTCGAGCTTTTTCACAATTTGAAATTCAAAATTGTTATCAAATTTGTAGGAAGCTCTCTCTTTGAAACAAGCTGCGATATTATTTTTTGCGATTTTCTCATCGTCGAACACAATCTCTCGGTTGAATCGGTTCTGTTTAAATGTAAGTGTTGCCCATGGGTACAATGTAATCGATTGGATTTCGCAAACCTCAATTCCTGCGTTCCATTGTTGTTATTTTCAATTTTGTTTTTTATCAAGAATTTATGGATAATATTTCCCTTGTTTTTGTCTTTGTAATGACATTAGGGATCGAAGAGTTAATAATACAAGAACAGATTTGGGGAAATCCAAAATTATAAAGTCTAACAGAACCCTAATGAAGGTGTGTTCTTTTTCTTTATTGAAACAAACTACATGTATAGAATCCTTGTTGTTTTTGTATTTTAACCTTTGACACTACTCTTGGTTTTCTTTCGTGTCTTGTTTGAAACAATAGCGATGAAGCCTCGAAAGAAAAAAAGCTGTTGTTAATAATTTAGGTAATAATTTCGTTGAAATGTTATAATTAAAAAATAGATTAAATTAAACAGAACTGTTTTATTCTTTTTTGTTATTTTTCTAGATTCGGAATGTGAATTTGTATTCAAGCGGTCCCATATTGAATCCACTCAAGTTGTGATCTTTGAGAGTGACATGTGATTTCAAAGATGATGAGAAATATGATACTAGTCGGGAATATGATAAAAAAGTGAAGCGACCTCAAATAAATTGCACTCCTTATTTTGGTATGTATTGTCCTTTAATTTAGCTTGAATTAGCTTCTTATCTTTTAAAAGTGCCTTCTTGATTAGACTCTTTTTGGTAGATGATCCCAATATTAGTAGCCACCCAACTACTTGTTATAGGAGCAATTTAAGGACTGCATTAAAGAGATCGTAGTCTTAAGTATGATGATCGTATTGTGTATGAGATTAAGAAGACTCCTTTTGGTATTTGTTCAAGGCTATTCAGAATGTGATAAAGAAAAATTAATGAAGCGTTGTTGGAAATATGAGCGAGAATATAAGGGAGTTGATTTTGTGTTTTGATAAGGATATGGGCAAATTTGTTATTGGTAGCGAAGTTACGCTGTTTGTTCAAGGGACGTTCAACTTATTTTTGGTATTAGTGGTGGTGTTAGCCATATTCCTTTGAAAGATTGCTTACTCTGTTACTCCTTGGGTGTCACGGTGTTTTAGGAAGGAGCTATTGAAGGGAAATGGGAAGTTAATTCTTTACAAATATGTTATTTATGAGAAGTTGAAAGTCGTTCTTTCTATGAGATTTGAAAATTGGGTTGTCGACGCTCGTTTAACTTGCCTATACTTTCGAAGTTGTGTTTTAGCTCCCAATCAAAATGCCACAGTTTCACAACATATAGCTGGTTTTATTGAGAAGTTTGATGAAATTTGCAACTATGCTTGGTGTGGTTATATTATTGAGATGATGATTAATCGATTAAGGAGGTCTAAGACCATGAAAGTTGGTGGTCATGTGTAATTCTTGTCCCAAGAAGTTAACTAACTTTGTTTATTAGACTTTTGTTGTATTATTCGTCATTGTTAATTACGATATTTTACATATATTTTTTTAGTCTTGGGTGCGAGCACACGGTATTGTCGAACCAACAAATGAACAAGGTTTCCCCATTTGTAAAGTGGGATTTGAACGAGCTTCAAAAGAAGTGGTTAAAGTCGAATATCGAGCTCATGACGAAATATGTAAGCACTACCTATATCTTTATTTATTTTTCTACAATTTTTTATTTTTTCCACTAATAATGAATATATACTTTCGTTGTATGCAGTACGGGTGACGAAGTTGAAGTCCAATAAAAGAGAACAAATTAGTTTTAAAAAGTTGCATGCCTTTTGGGAGGAAGAGAACTGTACTCAACCAACCATTTCGATGGAGATGATGAAGATGATAACCAATCAAGATGAAGATGAGGACACCCCAATGGTGATCATAAAAGCGAGGATAATGAATCGAGGACAATGAAATTGATGATGAGGATGTTGCTTCTTTGTTGATCTTGGAGCCCAGACTCCTCTGTTCAAAATCAAACAATCGTGGTTCGTAGAACACCACCGCTCCTAATTCTAATCGTAATACGCCTATAAAGTTTGTGAAAACGAATCGGCTAATTATTGGTGGTAGTAAGGAACTTTGCCCGACCAATGATTGTCCACTGTGCAACGACCACGAAATTACCGTCTTTTCTTCAATATACCAAGAGTCCGTTTAGAGATGTGAACCAATTTTCTCCATTTCATATTAAAGATGCATTTTTTGGTGCATGTCAAGCATTGGAGAAGACGAATGAAAAACGAGTTCGTAATCTGTTGAGTATGTTGTTTCTTATGGCATGTTGTCGAGAATGTTCAATCACCAAGGAGACGGAGTTTGAAGTTTTAAAGAACAAGGAGATAACGGAAAAGGATAAGGAGATTGTGATCTTTGAAGAACCAAATGAAGTTGCAGAATTTGAGTTTTTTATTTCGTAAAAGGACAAGGAGTTGGAGTTGTCAAGAACCAACTGAAAGATCGGGAGCAAGAGCTAAAAAGGAGATGGACGCGAAAATGATGGATATTCTTACGAATACTAGGCTAGAGGTTTCCATCAAGTTCTCTCATTTAATAAAACAGTGATGATGACATATCAAGGTTAAAGGAAGAGAATAATTGCTCGAGGTTACAAAGTTGAGAAGTTAAGCTCTGGTCCAACTTTGACTCAAATATGTCGAGAATCCATCCACTTTGACACACCTTGAAAGTCTGGAAAAGCTTCATATCGTTACATTAGAGAATGAGAACTCGAAGAAAGAGAAGGCCTCCCTTCCGGATACTATTGATACATATGAAACAATTGATTCATTCAAGTCCATTGATTGTCCAGAGATTACACCAGAAAGTCTAAAAGGAAATCATTAAAGTATCCAGAACCAAGTTCACTTGCCAAAAGGGTGAAAGAAAGAAGTACAAATGACGATCGCAAAGCTCTTGCAGCTTCTCCACAGCTAAAGACGCGTGAAATTGTTGAGATTCATGAAGGAGAGAAAAGAACTAAAAAGAAAGTTGTTTGTGCATCCAAGGCCTTGAAGCGTGTTTTTGATGAGTCTTTTGATGCTGTTAGAAAAACAACTAAAGAAGTAAAGGAGAAAAACCTTGAACACCTTGAAAAAGAAGGAGATGGGTAAGATATCTTGTATCCACATCTAAATCATAGAATACTTTCTTCATAATGTGGTCTATTTACTTTTTTTTTTGTTGGTGTTTCTGCGGTAGGGTTCTATTTGATGGTGAGAATGCTTTATCTCATGTTACCGTGAAGGACATGTTTTGTATTTTACTGCACGAGCGCTTCTCCAAAGAATGTAAGTACATTTTTAATTGATGTCATGTTTATAAGTTTGTGACTGACAATATGCAATTATGTTCTTTTTAGGTAATTGATTCCCTGGGTAGATCTTTTGCTACTCATTCACGAAGAAACTATATTTGCTCAAAATACAATTGTTTTTACGCAAATTGTTGGGTATAGTCAAGTTTTTCTTTGTAAATCTAAGATTTGGCTTCTCTTTATTTAACTTCTTTATATATATATATATATATATATAAATTTATATGAATTGTTTGTGTGCCATATTTTGTTTTTGTAGGACCTTATTGCATGTAAAACCCAGACATCTTTAAAAGCTTTAATTGATGATAAATTGGAGCAAGTGGGCCAAAATCACTTTCGATGTTTCCTTTACTAGTAAAGGAAAATGGTCAATCTTCAAGAAATTTAGGAGATCACCTGGACCCTTTTGTATCCTGGATGTTGAGAATAGTAATTGGATTTTTCTCAATTCCATGCGTCCAAGGAGGAATTTTGATAAAGATCCTCATTTGAATGGAGCAATGTTAGTGGTGAGTAATTATTCAATATTTGGCATTGTTTTCTATGTGTATTATTGAATGCAGTTTATGTTAGTTAAAGGCATGAAATAACATTACAAGCTCATATTCATTTACAATTACCATGATAATCTACTATTATGGATTATTTTTGAAGTATCATTTTAATAAAATTTTAATATTATTGTTTATAAACCGACACAAAGTTGAATATATTGTATATTTTCTTTTTAGGTTGAATATGTGGAATCAAAGCTTACATGTGTCTTTTCGAGAAAAAAATTAAACACGGCTTGTTGAAGGGTCCGTTGAAACTTCCTCAATCCGTTCCTTGCCCCCAAAGCAGAGTCTTCGACTCAGCTTGATTGTGGTGTTGTTGTATGTCATAACATTGAGTCTTTGATTCTTCGTAAATCTTTAAAAGTGGGAACTTTATCTAAGAGCAACCTCGGAGATTATAGAGCCAAGATGGTTTCTTGGTTTGTGATCCCCGGTACTATTGATCCTTGAGAAAGTCCATAGTTATCGAGTTTTTAAAGACATATTTGTGTTTAAATTGTAATAATAGTATTTCGACAATGTGTTTTATGGTATCATTCTACATGTAAACCGTACTAGATAATATCTTACTTTCTCGGAGGTTGAATGTTTTTGTTGGGAAAATGAGACTGCTTTGGTAACTTCCGACTGCTTTTTTCTATTTGTACACAACGTTTTTTATTTGTACTCTGCATGTTCTAAATATACACCGAGCTTTCTGTTTGTACACAGTGTTCTTCCAATGAACATATATATCCAAACATATACATGTTTTTGGTAACAATTTGCTTCTCTTTGACATGGTTGTATACCTTATGCGGTGTTTGTACATTCTTATTCTTGTTTGTACGTTTCACTTTGCAAATGTACCAATCTATCATACTTCTAATAATAATATACTGCTGTTTTTTAAAACAGACTGCTTTTTTAAAACCGACTAACATTAACAAAAATATGTCATATAAACAATAAAAAAATAAATGACAAAATAGCTTATATTCAAAGTCTAAATATATTACATACTTAATGGGAAACTAATATCATACTAGTCCAACTACTTAATAACACTAACACAATTACGGTAATTTTCACAAGCAAAAGATACAAATACTTTCTAAAATAGATTCTTGTCCAAGCATTCTTGACGGCATTCGATACTACGAATAATGGGGAAATGAGTACAAAATGCATACTCGACATCATTCCTTCAAAGATGGCGAAAAACCATGTTCTTCATATCAAATACAACAAAGATACCAACCAGCTTCCAGATGAAACATGATCTTCTCATTCGCTTTTTCATCAAACGCACCGGATGGATTCCCATAAAATGACCACCCACGGGAAATCTGAGATCAATAGGCATTGTGTATTTTTTCCATGATGCATGAACTTTGTAATCATGCATTATCCAAATTTTCATATCTCTAAAAGATTGAACCAAGGAAGTATATACCACCAGCCTTTCTTCATCTATGCCCCCAAACTCAATCATAGACGTATTTGTTACTTCATTAGGCAAACTTATATAATCTCAAGTTTCATCTCTACAAGAGAAGCTAGCAATACCAAAATGTATGCTATATTGTGACACCAACCAGTGAACATTACCAGAGACAAAAGTAGGGGGCTTCCAAACAAGGTAAGAATATGGATAAAGACCAAAGATTATGCCACCGATTTCTAGAGACGAGAAAACACCCGAACTTCGCCTGCACTCCCTAGTGTCGAATATGGCTAACCTAACAATTTTATAATCCCTAGCACCGGAATCGAACCCCAGCCCAAAATATACATATGCATTTTTACAATTAGGAGGGAACTCTATTGGGGTACTAGGTATGTTCACGATATCCCCATTCATAGGATTTTTGAGAAAGAACTCATCCTTTATAGAACAAAAAGCACTAACCCGTTACAGCCTAGCAAGATAGTCAAATTCTTTGTCTCCTTCCATGAGAACCCTTTCGTTGACCATTGTTCTAGGTGTCGTGGCCTTGTACGAAAGTGGTGTAAACCCAAACTCTTTTGAAGAAGAAAACATATTCGATTCGCCTCCGCATTTGAACCAAGTCTTTGTTCTTGTTGGAAATATCGGCTTTCTATTGTGGATAACCACATTTTGTTTATTGTCTTCAATCTTGTCAATGGCTTGGCTCGAATCCTTGATATGATTTCAGACATGATTTAAATCTGGGAATATTGTACCACCCAACGTAGGTAGGTTCCATAGAAGTATTTTTCATTGGATTAGATAAGTGTTTGTAACTTTTCTATTTTGGGTGGAGTGTAGTGAAGGATTTCTGCAATATTAATCTAGGTTTTTATAGAGCTCAAAATGGAGGGAAACTATATGGAAGAAGATGACGATCACAAGTATTATAACCTGGGAAAAATTGCGTCTTTTCATAGGTCAATAGATGATCGGTTTTAGAGTATGCATTCCGTATTGATGTGACTGTTTAATATTTGTATCACCATTTTTATTTTTTGGGTTAAGTGATTTTTTTAAAGTTTTTAATAGAAAATGGATTTAGGTTGAAATTATGAATAATGAAAGAGATTGTTGTTTAAATATTTTAAACCAAAATCCTACTATCTTGTAATACTAATATATATTTTCATAATATGTATATTATAATGATAACATGATGTTAACTAAACTTTTTTCATCAAAAATATATTCATGTGCATGTACAATAACAAAATGTACTTATATTTTATTTTCGTGTTAGTTATACAATTCTTTGCAACGGTAACTCCATTATATTAAAACTATTTTCATTATGCGTCACCTCTAAAGTAACAATTTATAATTTATAATTTAAAAATTAAAACATATTAAATATATTTAAAATAATACATTTAGTCATCCCTATGTGTTATATGAATAATGAAAAGTATTGTTTTTAAAATATTTTAAAATAAAATCCTAGTATCTTGTTAATTAAAATATTTAATTAATCTTTTGTTCACACACATATATTGTACGTCATTTATCTATTCTTACACGTCTACTATAATCATGATCCTCTAAATCGAAATATGTAAAAATACAAGTCAAAATATCCAATCTTCATAATTTTGAGTCAAAATTTTCTTTCAATATTTGTTTTAATATAAAAGTGTAAATTTACTTATTAAAACTAATATACTCAATTACATTGAATAATATAATTATATCAATAATATTCAATACACTTGTATTTTTATTAAAATAATTTTCATGCCTAATAAATAAAATAATACTTTTTTGGGAACAAATTAGAGTATTTGGAATTGTAAGGAGACTTGATGAACTTATTTCTAACTGCTAACAACTAATATTTACAGATAAAAAAATACTTTTTTTCATCCCTATGTGTTGTACGTCCCTTTTTATATGGGGAAGGTGGGAAATCAGCGGTAATATATTTCTAAAAGTCCAAGATAATCATTATCTTCCTATATTGGAATATGTGAAAATACTAATTCAATTGATAATTAATAAAGTCCAGTATTTACATTTTGATTTTCACTTTGTTTCAATATACATTTGAATATATATTTCATTTTTTTGCCTAAAGTAATAATAAATCTATCTTAAGAAAAATTAGAAACAAAAATGTTAAATATAAACAAATTAATGATATTTTAATATACTTTATCACACTGTATTTGCACAAAATTTGATATAAATGTACAATATGTGATGTACTTGTATTTTTATTACAACAATTCACATACTTAATAAATAATATATAAACAGTATTTCTATCCGTTATGCATAAATTAAACATATATATATATATATATATATTATTTAAAATAACATATAGTCGTTACTTTTATGTTATTTCATCTTTTATTATCACAAATATTTTTTCAGTATATTATTAAAAATTACACTAATAATTTACAAATTTGTTAATGTCAAACATCCAGTAATTTTAAAAATCAATTTATTTTAGAAAAGATGATTATTAAAATATAGGAAAGTAACATTTTTAATTAAAAAAATTATAATATATAAATAGATTTTTAAACAATTTTAATGATTATTCACCTACATGTGTCGGGAAATCGAAGTAATCTATTTCTAAAAGTCCAAGATAATTATTATCATCCTATATTGGAATATGTGAAAATACCAATTTAACATATAATCAATAAAGTCCAGATTTACATTTTGATTTTCACTTTGTTTTAATACACAATTGTTAAATAAAAAAATAAATGATATTTTAATATAATTTATTACATTATAATATTTGCACATAATTTAATATAATTGTACAATATAGGCTACACTTGTATTTTTAGCTACAATAATGCACATGTTTAATAAATAACATATAAACAAGTTGTTTCTATCCGTTATGCATAATATAAATATATATATATATATATATATATATATATATATATATATATATATATATTTAAATAACATATAGCCGTATACAAATAACACAAATTCCTTCTATAAATAGATGGGGTCATTGGTTATAGATCATCTTGATTTTTCAAAATCCTAACCATGTCCTCTAGTAGTAATTTCAAATCCAATGATACCTATATAATGTATAGAAAATCAGTTTGTCGGGTTTGTTTATCCCCAACAACAATTAAATTGTCCTGAAACTTCACGAAATCCCGGAAGATTGTACTACCACCGTGATATACACGGTTGGTCTCATTGGTGTACACCAACAAATTGTCCTTCGTCCTTACAACAAGATTTTGAAGAGGTAACCAGTTTGAAAACAACCAAGTAAGTGCAAGGAGGGAGCATGATCTGGGGGAAATATTATCAATTATCCCTTTCAACTTTGTTCTATATACATATCATGATAATAATCACGTATTTTTATGATATGTATGACTAAGTTGGTTTTTATGTAAATATTTATATGTAAGATAGAGTTATTGATTTTAGTTTGGCTATTATGGATTATATAATCTGATCATATAAACGTTATATTAATAATGATGCAATTATCTGTAGAAGTTATAATCTGGAAAGTTTGGCTTATATGCATAAATCAACTAAAAACATCCAAATATGTTCAAATAAGTTTATCGAGTACATTCTTGTATTACTACAAAACCCATGAAAATCAGCTATTCACCCAAATCTTCTGTTGCATCCACCGCTTTCATCCTAATTTTCAATAAAAACATTATAAACAAATTATAATTTGAAATTCAGTATAAATAATCTAACAGCTTGTAATAGTATTTAATTTGCATACCAAATTAACAAGTGAACATATGAAAGCTGTCATGTTTTCCCGAGAACTCCACAAATGTTACATAAAACAGATTTTTTCTTCAATCCTCTTTCTCCATAAGACAATTTCCTCTTTGACTTTGGCCTACCTGGTTTTCTTTTTAATTTTGGAGGCGATCGCATTTTTCTCATCTTTGAAGGAAGAGCATTCAAACTTCTCGGTTTTACGGTATTGCATTTATATCAAACATGTAACATTTACGATACGTAGAAGTAAAGAAACACTCTTCAATATGTGAATACACCGAAGAGCAAAATTTCCTAGTAACTACAACCGCATGAGAGTACGGAAACCACTTATTTGCCAATGATAGCATGTACAACATCTCAATTTCAGATCAACCATTACCGATATTTTGGATAATACCTCATACCGACCATTTGGACATCGTATTACTTCCCAAGTTTTACTGACTTCCGATAGCTCCATCCACCGCTTTTTCCTTTTTGCACATAGTACCCCGGTCTACATTTCGCTTCTTTGCACGCCTTTTCATATACCAACGACAACATTCCTTACGTATGTATTCCAACATATAAGAAATTGGGAAACCTCTAGCATGTCTTATCCATGAATTATAAGATTCAAATGCATTTGACGTCATTTCACCATACCTTCTTATATTAGGGCAAAATGAGACTGCCCATTTTTTTCATAAGGCACGATCTCTAACCATTCTTCTCGCTTCCAAACCACCTTCCTTTTTAAACAGTGCTATCTTTTCTTCAAATATACGTCTGTTCGGAGCATATGCAGACTCTCAAAAGTATGTGCATAACTTCAATCGAAGTGCTTTTCGATACCCTCCCCGTAAAAACGACCCTTAAGATTTGCTATCAAATTATACAAGCAATAAAAATGGACATGATCATCAAAGACTTTTGAAAATGTTGTCATCAAACCTGAGTTCCTATCGAGATATGTACACAACTTTTTGTCATGCTTCAAACCATCTTTTAATTTTCTTAAAAACCACTCCCGATTTTCTTCATTTTCTGTGACACAATAGAAATTGTCATTGGAAACAGAGACCTATAATACGTAACAATAAAAATATTAATACAAACAGATGCATATTTGTAATTATAAATTAATTGTTCAGACTTATTACCATTATTTCCATCCTTTGCGGCTACAAGCATTGTACCAATGCACGGCCCTTCATAAACGTTCCATCGATGAATAACATAGGGCGACAATATTGAAAACCATCAACGACAGCTTTGTATGCAATGAAAAGTCTTTCAAAGCTGTCTCGTCTTTTCATTCGATTGAAGCTCTACCAAGCTCCTGGATTTGTTCTACTAATTGCTTCACAATACCATCTAAGATTTGCATAAGACTCATTGTATGAACCATATAACCTACAACGTGCGTTTTCCAAAGACCGCCAAGCATCCATATATTCAATATCCTTTGAATAATTTGCTTTCATATGTAAAACTAAATCCTTAGGACCAAGTTTAGGATTGGACTTCACCGCTTCAAGAACTAAATCTCCAACAATTTTAGATCCCGAGTTTATTTTTCTTAGATTTAACCATAGATCCAACACAATTGTGATCCCAATTAGCATCCACCACAAAGAAATTATTGCTATGCTTACATTTTCTAGCTTTAACAAACCAAGGACGGTAAAGTCATCTTCACACTTACAAACCGCATGTACATATTTTGAATCATTCCTAATGTATTTGAACCTAAATCCCTTTTTAACGGTGAATTTAACTAGCTCCATTCTAAACTCAACCACACCTCCATTAAACAGACTACCAATCCCATCTTTGAATATATCCCGCCAATGATCGATAAATCTTTTTACCCTTTTCTATTGGACACATCTCATAATTTGGTGTTCTATCCAAACTTGAAAAAACTGATCTATTTCTCGTTTCTTGATTGGAAAATAAATTATAACGATCTTCAATCACAAGATCACAAACGAATTCATCCGCCTCAACATACATATTATCTTGGCATTCATTCATTTTATGTGTGGTGTCATCACTACTAGAGTCAATTCTTGAATTTACTTCGACATTAACAATTCTTTCATATGTAAGATTACATATAAGAATCATGTTCTTCAAATCTTCATTTGACCCCAAAACAATTTTTAATGATACCCACCGAGAAACGCATATTCATTTTTTCCAAACACAATTCTTTCCACGTACCTTGAATTTGTGATGTAATATCTTCATATTTGCTATCCTTATTCAACCGAATCGGTTTGCACTCTTCGTTGTAATTCACATTCAAAAAGATCAAATCATCCATTGAAATCAACGATCATCGATCAAGGCAACATGGATCGTATATATAGATATATGTATATCCTGATATTCGAAAAGCAGAGAAGAAAGCGAGAGAAGAGACGAAGAAATGATCGATTTATACCTAATTTAAAATTCAAAATTTCAAATGTATATCCTAATTAAATGCATGTCTAATTAGTCAAGCTTGATGATGTCACTGTCTGCTCTCTCAATTTTCTTACCTCTCCGACGCTTAACGGTGTAAAAGGTGGGAAGATATTTTAATTTCGTGTACAATAAAATGTACAATCTACGGTAATGGGGGACTTCCAGTGCAAGGGTAGTTTAACTTTTTTTTACTTTTTGTACCTAATTGTAAGCTCAAACAATATTTGTATCAAATTGTAAGTTTGAACAGATTGTGTACCTAATAGTAGGTGGCTCTAATTTTTATACAAGAAGTAATTAAAAAAAAAAGTTTATCGAAGAACTAACTTAAGAAACAAATTTCAAAATTGAAAAAGTCAAGAGTAAAATCAAAATGAGATTAATTCGGGAATAAAAAAATATTTCTCTGTTAGATCAAGATTGTTTTGATGAGTTAAAAGATTATTTCAGATGAGCGAGATGATAATAAAGAACAGTGAAGATCGAGTTCTAATGCTAAGGTGATCGAGACTATGTCAAGAATAGTTCAAGTCACCAAGACTAGGAATCACAAGTCATCCGGAGACAAGCTCGAGTCTAGTCGTCTGCGGGAGACAAGTATAAAGAGCTCGACGAGGTCAAGACAAGCTGAGTAGAATAAGAAAGGCAAGTCTTCACCAAGTCACCGCAGATGAGTAGATTAAAATCAGTGAGGAGCAAGCGGTTTTCAAGATTAAGTTTGTTGAGCTTTTTTAGTTTGTTAGAACTAACTAACAAACTAAGCTGTCTTTTCAGACTTATAAATAGGTCTAGGCACTTCTTTCTAAATATAGAGAATACATAGAACACACAAGTTTTTCAGCAAGTTACTTTTCACAAAGTTCTCAAAAGCACAAAATAGTTTTTCACGATTTCTTCATAGAATTTTCTAAGTGTTTGTAGAACACTTTCTCATACATCTTCAAAAACACTTCTATTATCTTAGAGTTAGATTTCTTAGTGTTGATTAGGAGTTTGAAGATTTGAAGATTCTTGTAAGTTGTAAGTTGTAAAGATTGTAAAGTAAGTAAGTAGCTAGTGGAGACCCTTCTTCAAAGTTTGGAGAAGGAGAGTGGATGTAGGATTGTTCTAATCCGAACCACTATAAAATCTAGTGTTCTTTCTGCTTTCATTTATCTTTCTGTTCAATTTACAATCTATTATTCAAAATCTAATTTCAGAATCTTAGCTAAAACCTGAATATCGGTGTTGCTTTTGATCTTGTTAAAAGTTGAGTTTAAAATTGTTTTCCGTTGTGATTAATCGATACTTTGAATTGATTTTGGAAAGATTCGAAAAATCTACAAAATCTATTCAAACCCCCTTTCTAGATTTTGTTCTAGAAGGCTAACTCAAGGTTTTAAATCAACTCAACATTCCGGGACCAACAAGTGGTATCGGAGCGGTGTTAAGTCTGTTTCCGATATTAATTTTAGGTCTTAACTAAGATCCCGATTTTTTTGTTCTTGATAACTCAGTAGTTTCACTAACAGTTCTACTAACTAGATCTTGTGAGTTTTGTGGTTTTTATGTTTCATCATGTCTTCCGTGAAAAGCAAGAAATCCAGGAGTTTGCGATTTTTCTATAGAAGAATATGATTACTTGGAAGTTTAGAATGGAAAACCATCTTAAAGCAATTCATGATAGAATGGAGGAGGTTCTTGAGGAAGGACCTATCAAGTTTTATCATGGTGGCACAAGTGATGGTACTACAACAAATGAAACAAGAGTAAGGCAGAAAAGAAAAGCTCGAACTCACTAGTGATGAAAGGAAGATTCATAATTTAGATCAAGTTGCAAGAACTGAAATTATCGAAACATTGAGCAAGGATTGGATTGAAAAGGTTAAAAGATGCAAGGCGCCAAGGAAATGTGGGAAACTCTTGCTGGAATCATGTGAAGGATCTGGATCGTGTTAAAGAAAACAAATTGCAATCTGTTCTACATATTTTTGATACTTTCAAGATGAAAGAAGGAGAGTCTCATTGATCACCGGATGTTAGATTGACTAATCTTCTAAACAAGGCCGCTGATTTGGGAAAAACATATACAGAGAAAGAAATCAACAATAAAGTGTTGAGATCATTGAGCAAAAGATGGAGAGAGAAAGCTAACATTCTGAAAGTCACTCAAAATCTATCTTCAATTTCTCACCACACTTTGTTTTCTCATCCTGAAGGCTTTAGAGTATGACATCCAAATCGAAGATGAGGAAGATGAAGCCGAATCTTCAACATCCTGGAAAGATCAGAGCATTTGTTCATCAAGATGAATCTCAAAAGATCTCTAAAGCATCTGATTTGTCCATCAAAGAGGAAATGGCTCTTTTGTTAAAAAGATATGAAAGATTGAGAATGAAATATAAAAGAAATAAGAGAGACAGATCAGGTCGAAGGAACTATAGATCGAGATAGAGAAGAAAAGAGTTCGAAAATGATAAGAAAAAGGATCAGACAAGGAATCATAAGTCACCTATCGACGAGGAGATAGTAGTCCTAAGACAGACAGAGGAGATATTTGCTATACATGCAACAAGCCTGGTCACTACAAATATGATTGTCCTCAACTCACTCCCAGAGAGAGAGAAGAAAAGAGGAAGAAGAGAGATAGAAGGTATGCTGATCGAGAGAGCTCTTCTAGTGAGAAAGAAGAAGCTCATGAGACATCATCATCCTCATCCTCATCTGATTTTGGGTCGAGATGATGACATGTGTCTAATGGCTAAAGAGGTACATTACTATTCATCATCGTATAATGATTGTGATACCTTATCTGAAACTGATCCTAGTCTTATTGATAAACTTTTGAAAGATTTGGAGATTGCTCTATCTCGCTTATAAACAGATAGAGACTGAAAATCTTAATTTAAAGGATCAAATTTCTGATCTAACTAAGGTCAATCAAACTAAGGAAAGTGAGAAACCAGACTGTACATTCAAGGGGGAATGTCAGACCGAGATGATCACCAGTACCTTGTCTGATAAGACAGATAAGCTAGAACAGAATTGAAGTTCTTTAAAAATAAAATTTTCAAATATCTATTATGAGAATGAGAATTATAAAAGGACTAACAGAGAATTAAATCTCAAGTTAGGACTTCAATAATTCTCAAACCACAATAGATAAAATCTTCAATTCGTCACAAAAGTCTAGTGATAAAACTGGATTAGGCTTTGATAGGAATAAGAAAATGATCCTATAAAACCTAGAGTTTTTGTCAAAGCAACTAATCCTAAGGTAGAAACTTTATTCAGTCCGTGGAAACCAAAGGAATTAATTACCTCATCCGATACTTCAAAAGAAAAACCAGACGAGGAAAGTAACTCCTAAGGCTAAACCTAAGACTAAATCAAAGATCTATCCTAGGTATAATAGCTTTGATGGAAGAAGCAAATCATATCCATTCTTAGCAAGATTCAAGACAATTTCAAAAGATCAATTAAATAAAATTGATCTTGAAAGTCTTATCTTAGTAGATAGATATGGATGCAAGCTCCAATCTATGGTTTTAAGGAACATTGATATTTTTATCTGGATTCCTAAGAGTAAACTTAACATGAAAGGACCCAAAGTACAAAGGGTACCTAAGCAATAAACTTGTGATCTGCAGGAAGATATGAAGATAGTTGATAGAGGAGACATTCTTGAGGTTATCTGGTACATTGATGATGTTGTTCCAAGCATATGACCTATGAAAGACGACTTCTCTCTAACTATCAAACCATTGATGGACCAAGAGTGATGTTTGGAGATAACAACTATGGACTTACTAAAGGTGTAGGAACACTAATGATTGGAGATGTTCAAGTTCAAGAAGTTTACTACGTGGAAGGATTGAAACACAACCTACTATCTGCTTCACAATTTTGTGATAAAGGGTTTTGTGTCAAATTTACTCATAATGCATGTTATGTATTAGATGGTTTAAATGAGAATATTCTATTGGCTGGAGTTAGACAAGGTAACATTTATGTTGCTAATTTCAAAAGTTGTCCTAAAGATACTTGTCTTGTTGCTAAGAGTTCGATGACTTAAGTTGGTGTGGCACAGACGACTTGGTCACTTAAACTTCAAAACTCTTAACAAAAATAGCAAGGAAATCTTTAGTTAAAGGACTCCCTGATAAAGTATTTTCAAAGAACCATGTATGTGTTTCTTGTCAAAAAGGAAAACAAACCAAAGCTTCTTTTAAAACAATAAGTAGTCCTTCTTCGTAAAGGATTCTGGAACTTCTTCATATGGATCTGTTTGGTCCAAAGTAACTCCTCTCAACTTTAGTGGAAGAAAATATACCTTAGTAATTGTTGATGATTTTTCAAGATTTACTTGGGTTATTTTCTTGTACAAAAAAATGAGACTATGACTAAGATTCCGTAATTCCTTAAAAAGATTCAAAATGAAAAGGGATTAAATATTGTTAAAATTAGAAGTGATAAAGGTACTGAATTCCTAAATAAATTGATCTCTAACTACTGCATTGAGAATGGCATAGCTCAGAAACATCTGCAGCAAGGACTCCACAACAAAATGGAGTTGTTGAGAGAAGAAACAAAACGTTAAAAGAGGCTAGAACAATGTTATCTCGAATTCAACACTCCACATAGGTTTTGGGCGGAAAGGCTATTGTACTGACTGCTATGTTCAAAATAGAAGTCTGATTGTTAAGGATAAGTATAAAACTTCCTATGAAATTTGGAAGGGAAGATCTCCCAAAATTTCATATTTTCATATATTTGGTTGTAAATGTTTCATACACAACAATGGGAAATCTCAATTAAAAACCTTTGATGCCAAGATAGCAGATGGGATATTCTTGGGATACTCATCTATATCAAAGGCATATAGAGTTTTTAATAAGACAACCTTGTGTGTAGAAGAAACACCCCATGTGGTATTTTATGAATCTTCTCTTGAGTTTGACAAGACAGGGGACATCACAAAGATATCGGATGATCTGGATCGATGACTATCAAAGGATCAACCATAAAATTCTACAATCAAGGATCGATTCGGATGAAGAGGAAGAATCGAGACAAAGGAAAGGAACCTGAAAGAACTTCCTCAACAGGTGATCTACCAACCGATTAGACGACCAACGACACATCACCGATCGGGTAGAGTTATCAAGGTAACATAGAATCATCTCAAATAAATAGTTCAGACAAGACACCATCTACTATAAAAGATAAAGGTAAGAAAGTAATGTCATATCACCCAGTGAGCGGATAATTGGAGATTTAGACTCGGTGTTCGGACAAGGACCCAACTAAATCAAGATTGTATGTTCGGTTGCTATGTGTCATTACTTGAACCTAAATCAATTACAAGCTCTAACCGATTCCAACTGGATTAATGCCATGCAAGAAGAGCTAAATCGAGTTTCAAAGACAAGATGTGTGGGAGCTTGTTGAAAGGCCTCATCATCAAAAAGTCATTGGAACTAAATGGGTCTTTAAAAACAGAAAGGATGAAAATAATATTGTGGTTAGAAACAAGGCCGGACTAGTTGCTCAAGGTTATTCACAATCGGAGGGTATTGATTATGATGAAACCTTTGCACCAGTGGCTCGTCTGGAAGCCATAAGATTGTTTTTAGCCTATCTTGCTTTTAAAAGATTCATAGTTTTTCAAATGGATGTTAAGTCGGCATTTCTTAATGGAATCTTAGTCAAGAAGTTTATGTAGAGCAACCTCCTGGTTTTGTCAAAGGAGACAAAGTCTATAAACTAAGAAAAGCTCTATATGGACATAAACAAGCACCAAGAGCTTGGTATGACACCTTGTCGACTATCTAATTCAGAATGGTTTTGTTAAAGGTAGAATTGATAGAACTCTCTTTAGAAAAGAGTTTGGTTGTGATCTTTGTTAGTTCAAATTTATGTTGATGATATAATATATGGATCAAATAACATATCTTTGTGTGAAAAATTTAGTAGTCTTATGAAAAGCAGATTTGAAATGTCCATGATGGGAGAAATGACTTATTTTCTTGGACTTCAAGTCAAACAGACAAAGAAGGGAATATTCATCAACCAAGCCAAATATACAAAAGATCTGATTGAAAAATATGGAATAGGTACCAGCCGAGAAGCTAAGATACCTATGATGATAAATTTTTCAATGGATCCGCACGAGAAGGAGAAGACACCGATCAAACCGAGTATCGAGGTCTTATTGGTTCTTTATTATATTTAATCGCTAGTAGACACGATATTTCATTTGCGGTTGAAGTCTCGTTTCGATTTCAAGTTAATCCTAAGAAAAGTCATCTTGAAGCGGCAAAGAAAATCCTCAAGTATTTGAAAGGAACATAGAATGTTGGATTGTGGTATCCAAATTGATGACAACTTTGGAGCCGTCTGGATACTCGCATTCGGATTTTGGTGGGTGTAAGATAGATAGAAAATCTACATCCGGTACTTGCCAATTCCTTGGAAGTAAGTTGATTTCATGGTTGTCTAAGAAACAAACCTCTGTAGCTACTTCCCACAACTCAAGTGAGTATATGGCGGTGGAAGTTGTTGTTCACTGATCTGGATAAGTCAACAGCTAAGGGACTATAATATTATCACCAAAGATGTACCTATCTTTTGTGATAGTAATAGTGTCATAGCTATTACTCGTAACCCGATTCTTCATACAAGATGCAAGCATGTAGATATCGAGACACCACTTCATCCGAGACCATGTAGAAAAAGGAGATATCGGACTCGAGAAGATCTTAACTGATTTTCAAAGAGCGAGACATCTTGACAAAACCACCGCAGAGACAAGGTTTAAAGAACTATCTGTAGAACTAGGATTATTAGATGCTTCTTTAGTAAATCTCTAATTCTCGTATTTTTATTTTTGTCTCTCTCAATTTAGTTTATTATGTCTATAAAGAATTTTCGGACTAGATCTCGAGTCAAAGGACAATCAGTAGCTGATATCATTGATTTCCTTCTTAGGAATCAAGAATCAAGGATTAGTCATATAGACCCTATCCGACATGATAATTGCTTATCGACATTGGGTAAATCGAGACAAGGGCACAATAGTCGGTGATTTTACGAAAAGCAGATGACTATCTGCACCCTATCTCGATCTACCTCAAGCTACTAATGGTTTTCCTTGAGTCTATGTCTTTGCAGGAATAGGTCACAGATCATACTTGTTTTACCTCATCTGTTCTCAAATCTTTTATTCGAGACACTTTTGTTTTCTAAAATAAACTCCATATTCTTATCCTCATAAAAATACTTTTTGGATTGATTGGTTGGAAAACCTAACTTTTGAAAATTAAATCGAGCCTGTTTATTTAAAATTCTTTTAAATTTGCTAAAAGTTAAAACTAAGTCGTTTTTTTAATAAAATCAGACAGATTACTTTATCGAGATGACTTTACAAACTCATCTGTTTTGAAAACCCTTATACGAAGTAAGGTAGTCCTAGGCTAATGTCGTGTATACTTACTTCTCTGCATAAAGTAACCTACATCTCACAAATCAACAGTCTATAAAGTAACTTTTTACGCATTTCAAAGATTAGTGTATCGCACGCGCTGAATCCCAATCATTTATCCAAGATTTTAACCGTTGATTCAAGACAAGAAAAACATTTCAAATAAATGGCTTAGATTAAAATTAATTTTCGAAGCGGTTTCTCTTTCCAAAACTTTCCCTCCTATAAATGCATCTTCTTCTTCTCTTAATCGCTTTTCACTCTCGAGAATACTGTATATCTTCTAAACACTTTTCCAAAACTCACAAAATTTTCCAATGACATCTTCTTCCAAAACCACCAAAACCCACAAACCCAAATATATTTCAACCAACATTTCTCATTTCAAAATGAATGAGGAATTTTTCAAAAATCGACTAAAAGCGAGAAATGTATGTCGACTTTGAAACCACCGAGGATCCGAATCTGCAGAGATCCTACGTCTTCTTGAAGCATCACGGCTCGAGGATTTCTCTCAATGAAATCTCCCGCAATGTAATGTACCGATCTCTTAGGGGCGAGAATTCTTGGCAAGAATGGTGGATACCCGGGAGGGGTTTGATACCTTAGTCGATGGTACGACTTTGAGTTATTCGAGGGAAAACATCGCTGCAGCGTTTGACACGTCAATGGAGGGAGTTAATCCATTGACATACAAGGAGGATGTGTGGGAGGAATCCTTCGATTTAATGGCGAGGGTTTCACAGAGGGGTATAAGAAGGGATTTAAAGAAGAACCTTCTTAGAAGAAAGTATAGGTTGTTGATGACGTGATTACAAAGGCAATATTGGGTGAGCAAAGCTCACATGATGGGTTAACCAAACCCAGTTGTGTGTAATGCGAGCCATTCTGGATGGGGCTCGTAAATTGGGTGGAGCCGCTGATCACCAAATCAAGGAGGAGAAGAAACGACTTACCTTTAAGTCGTCTGCGAGAAGGGTGGATCCCTACCTCGTGGTCACTGTTTAATAAGATAATTGTCTTGATGGAAGGGCTGAGCAGAGAGGTCGACTGGAGAGTGGAGTACGAAAAAGTACTCCAAACAAAAGGGAATCCTCACCAAGGATGACAAGGCTTGGAGGAAATCCGGACTCGGACGATGAGTCTGATGCGGCCCAGGTCCGGAGGCTGGAGGCGGCGGCGAAGCACGAGACCAAGCGGCTGAACCGGCCCGAGCCGAAAGGTCCCTCAGCCGAGATCGAAGCGAGAGGGACATGAGGAGGTAGCAGTGAGGTCCCTCCTCAAGAAGAATCGGTCAAGCAGTGCTGCAGTCCCTGGGGTTTCTCGGAGGAAAAGAAAGAGGAGGCTGGTGAAAGCCGTGGATAAGAAGAAAAGGGAAAGCTCGTCTGTGCTTCGGCCAAAGCCGCCTCGGATGAAGAAGAGGAAGAGGAGGCTGAAATCCCTCTGGTGAGGCGGCCTAGACGAGCAACTCGAGCTCGGAAGGATCAACCAAATCTGGTGGCTCCGAGCAGCAGATGGAGTTGTCAACCCCGCTACCAGAGGAGGTCCCAGTCCTTCGAGATAGCGGTGAGGTTGGTCGGTTGGAGGTTCCCCTCCCCAACCAAGGAAGCTGCTCTCTCCCCTATTCCAGAGGCAGTACAAGTCTTTCCCCATCTCCTCAATTATCCCCTCGCACCCGGCAATGAAGAAATGCCTCAGGTGGCATTTCGAGCCTCAAACTCGGCTCGACATCCCATCTGTCCAAATAGGCGATGAAGGGGTATCCCAGTGCCAGTACCTCGAAGCCTCTCCAACAGCCTACCTCCCCCACTCGTCCAAATCCAAATCCCACCAACAGAACCCGAACATACCTCATCTCAACCACCAACACCCATATTACCAATCTCATCTCCCATTACCACCCCTTTCATTCAAACTCAAACATCTCCCCCACCCCCATCCGAGCAAATTATTCTTCCCACAGTCCAAACCTCACCAATTCCAATTATATCCTACTCATCTCTTCCAACTATACAAACACAGCCTATTCCTCCCCACCTATTCAAACAGAACCCATACCCTCCTCATCCGATTCCTCATCCGAGGATGATGAGAGTGACCTTAGCCCCACCTCTGCCATCTCCTCCATTCTCTCCCTTGTCGAGAAAAAGATAAAGTCTATCTTCGTAAAGAAGATGAAAAGGAGAACAAGGAAAGCTGGTTGAAAGCTGTGAGAGACACGATGCTAGCCAAGATGAAGGAAGTAGAGGTAAACCTATCGATAAAATATTAAGTGTTACTAACTCTGTGTTGGTGCAAAGTGAAAGAAATGGAGGGTGAGTGAAAGCATTAAAGGAAGAGGTGAAAGGGTACAATCAGTGGTGGTGAATGAGTGCGAGTGGATCACTCCGACTTCGGGGCCAAGTGTAATTTATTGGATGCAAAACTTACAGGACTTGGCACTTGAAGTTAAAAAGGGGAAAAAGCTGAAGGCTGAAAGAGACAAGCCCTCACACCGTGGTCGAGGAGACCGGGAAAGATGTAGGCATGAAGGCCAACACAGGTGATCTGGAGGCAGCCGGGGAAGAAGCTCGAATCAAATCGATGAGTGGCCGCACTCCAGTGAGGGTGAGTCAACTTGAAGAAGGCAGAAAGGAGGATGAGGAGAAGAGAAGGAAAGAGGAAGAGGAAAGGACAGAAAAACTCTTAGCTCGGCTAAAAGAATCAATCCGAAGGAGCGAGGGAAGGGAAAAGAAGTGGCGATCGAACCCGGATCACCAAATTGTTACTGTGGCTGCTGCTAAGGGAAAAGGAAAGAGAGAAGCCGATTATTCTAATCTCTCGAGATGAGCGAGATCAAAAGAATCAAGAGAGAGATGGAATACTTTGGCAAGAAAGAGAAGAAGAGGCAGAGAAAGAAGAAAGACTCCAATGTTTTACTGGAGTGCTGCGGCGGAAATGGATGATCGAGGAGATCAAGGCGGGAAATTCAGGCCATTCCACAATACGCCCTGCTCCTCCTAAGCCGACTGGAAAATATGCGGTGAGTATAGAGAGAAAAACACGGAAGGGATGTGGATATACTTGGTATATTCTCAAAGGCCACTGGAGCAACTCAGCAAGATCCAGATTTAGCTTGGCATGAGTGGATGGAGAAGGTAGATGCGGAGTTCTATCATCGATCTTGGAAGAAGCCGATGTAGAGTTCAACGTCAACCTTGATCTCTCCGGCTTTTGAGTATGCCATCCCCGCTAAGAAACCAGATGGATCCTCGGACCTAGACTCGGGTCAAGGGAATTTTGAAGAAGGCAGAGGCTGAATCTGGACTTGCTCAAGGAGAAGATCCGGCGGCTTAGGAAGCGCGTATTCAAGCGGTGATGATCCCAGATGAAGACCGAGTGGGAAGATTGATAGAAACAGGATTTTACTTTTCCTTATCTTTCTTTTCTATTATCTTTCCATCTGTAATCTTTGTAAATCCAATGTGAATATACTTTGTTTGATTCATTTTCTGGTTTTATTTTCTTAAAGTCATCTTTCTTGCTTTAAGAAAAACTTAAAATTTTCTTAAGTATAAGTCATCTGAGAATTTCATTTCTCGGACTTGAAATTTTTTTTTAAAAATTTATCTAAGTCTTAAGACTCAATTTTTTCTCTAAGTTTTCTCTAAAAGAGTCTAAAAGACTTAATTCTTTTAAGTGCTTTAATGTGACTGAATTCTTTGTAATGTGAAGAATGTGCTTTGATATACCTATCTAATAATTTTGATTAACCCTAAACTAACTACAATTTGTGAGTGTGTCTCTTTCTTGTAGGTTTTAACTTCATCAAAAAGGGGGAAATTGTTAGATCAAGATTGTTTTGATGAGTTAAAATATTATTTGAGATGAGCAGATGATAATAAAGAACAAGTGAAGACCGAGTTCTAATGCTAAGGTGATCGAGACTAGGTCAAGAATAGTTCAAGTCGGTGAAGACAAGGAATCACAAGTCATCCTGAGACAAGCTCGAGTCTAGTCGTCTGCAGGAGACAAGTATGAAGAGCTCAGACGAGGTCAAGACAAGCCGAGTATAATAAGAAAGACAAGTCTTCACCAAGTCACCGCAGATGAGTAGATTAAAATCACCGAGGAGCAATCGGTTTTCAAGATTAAGTTTGTTGAGTAGTTTTTAGTTTGTTAGAACTAACTAACAAACTAACCTGTCTTTTCAGACTTATAAATAGGTCTAGGCACTTCTTTCTAAATATAGAGAATACATAGAACACACAAGTTTTTCAAACAAGTTACTTTTCACAAAGTTCTCAAAAGCACAAAATAGTTTTTCACGATTTCTTCATAGAATTTTCTAAGTGTTTGTAGAACACTTTCTCATACATCTTCAAAAACACTTCTATTATCTTAGAGTTAGATTTCTTAGTGTTGATTAGGAGTTTGAAGATTTGAAGATTCTTGTAAGTTGTAAGTTGTAAAGATTGTAAAGTAAGTAAGTAAGTAGCTAGTGGAGACCCTTCTTCAAAGTTTGGAGAAGGAGAGTGGATGTAGGATTGTTCTAATCCGAACCACTATAAAATCTAGTGTTCTTTCTTGCTTTCATTTATCTTTCTGTTCAATTTACAATCTATTATTCAAAATCTAATTTCAGAATCTTAGCTAAAACCTGAATATCGGTGTTGCTTTTGATCTTGTTAAAAGTTGAGTTTAAAATTATCTTCATTGTGATTAATCGATACTTTGAATTGATTTTGGAAAGATTCGAAAAATCTACAAAATCTATTCAAACCTCCCCCTTTCTAGATTTTGTTCTAGAAGGCTAACTCAAGGTTTTAAATCAACTCAACATTCCGGGACCAACATTCTCTTTTATATAAAGAGAAATGAGAATATAACAATGGTAGTGAACCGATTATAAATATCGTGGAAAAATTTATTTTTGCTACCCAAAGTTTACCTTTTTCCAGATTTGGTACCCCACTTTTAGGCACTCTCAAAATTGATCACCAAAGTTTATTTTTTACCTCAAATTTGGTCCTGTAGTCGGTTTTTCGTCATTGACTAACGGAAGCACCTATTTAGGCACGAATTCATCTCGGACTTTTCTCTCTTTTTCCAAATTCATCGACTCTTCTCTCTCTTTTCCCCGCTCAAACCCTAAATTCTATCTTTTATCTTGAGGCTCGTTTAACCCTAAAGTTCTATCATTTCAACTTCTTCATCTTGAAGCTCGTTAATGGCTAAAAGAGTCAAGTTTGGGTGCACCACAATACGGTAAGCATTCAATCTGCTACTTGATTTTTTAGGTATATATAGGTTAATTGGCTTTTATTCATTTTTTTATCAATATCTAATTGTTTTTTTAATTATGCAGATCCAAAAATGAACCAACTCTTTTACATTAAAAATTTTTCATGGTGGTAAAATGAAAGATGGTCGTAAAAGAAATTATGTAGGGGAGAATGTAGATTATTTTGACTATGCCGATGGTGATATGTTTGGGTTTTCAGCGGTCCAAGAATTTTTCAGTTGGAGCCAATACCACATTTACGTAATACACGTTCAAATCTAAAGTTAGAGTTTGTGGACTCTACAGATTGACTTGAACTCGAATGCATCTTTAAGTCGATTATTGAGTTTAAATGCAAATCTCAAATCCTTATAAACAACAAAGCATACCTTCGGTGAAGATACAAAGTTTGATTGGAGAGAAATCATGAGAAATTGAAAAAATTAGTGCTCGATAGAAGAGGGAAGTGTCTTTGTCGAATTTGAGGGCAATACTTATAACCCTAGATTAATTCGCGCCTAAAACATGTGTTTCCGTTAGTCAATGACATGTCAACTGTTGGCGAGGACCAAATTTGAGACAAAAATGAACTTTGGTGACCAATTTTGAGAGTACCTAGAGGTGGGGTACCAAATCTAAAAAAGGTAAACTTTGGGTCAAAAATAAATTTTCCCTAAATATCGAGGCCCCAAGCCAAAAACCCTTCCTTCCTTCATCCCTGCACTCTAAATAACGACGCTGCCGCTTTAGGCATCAAAGCCCAGACTTTTCCTAAAGAAAACCCAATTATCATAGGCGAATCCTACTTTCCTCCTTAGAAACCCTAACACATCGGTGAAAAATGGGGACTATGGCGATGCCATGATGCGCAACCAAAACGCCGCCGTTCAGGCCCGTACCAAGGCTCAGAACCGCGCTAATGTCATGCAACTCAAATTGGTAATCTCTCGTTTGCTGAATCTGTTTTTTTAATATGTCTTTTACCGTCGCTATTTTAGGTTTTCTTTTTCATTTGATTTGATTTGATTTGAGCATTTTTGGTGCTAGGTTTCTCGCAATTGAGGCAATAATTCACCATTTTTTTCTTTGTTATTTTTACGGGGTCGTGTTTCTGGAATACGGTAATCTGGAATTTGGATAAAGTAGTTACGGAGTTACGGAGTCCATCTTGAGAATATGTCTTGATGTGCACTGCCTTAGATAGTTGTGACTTTTGATTAATAATTCCAGATTTGGGTATAGACTATAGTATTGTTGTTGTTGCAAAAGTATATGAGCTATATTTGAATAACTTGTACATCCAACCATATTTGTGATCCTGCTAATGGTTCTCTGTTGAATAATATGCAGATTGGTCAGAGTCATCCAACTGGTTTGACAACAAATCTCCTGAAATTGTTTGAGCCCCGGCCACCTTTGGAATTCAAACCACCTCCTGAGAAGAGGAAGTGCCCACCATATTCAGGTCTTTAGTTGTTATAATTATGATAAAGTCTTCAAATGAGTTGATTTGTTTTTTCTTATACTAACTACAAGTATGTTATCATTTAATTTCCCAGGAATATCACAATATGTCAGTAACTTTGCTGAGCCTGGTGATCCTGATTATGCTCCTCCTGTTCAGAAGGGTGAAACTCCGGTTAGTTCTTATATGTGTCTCAGCATCTTGTGTGATGAACACTGTTTATTAGGAATGTTGTAGGTTTTGAAGTTTTACTCTGATTTGATATGGCCGTATGCCATTGATTCTATATGCTCACTTTATCAGTAAAGAGAGTTATATATTGTATATGACATATTTTTTCAAGCACCTTGATTATGTGGCAAGCAATGATGACGAAGTGGTTAGAGCTCCACTACCTATGCCCTAAAGGTCATGGGTTCGAGTCACCCTTTGCCCGATCTAAAAAAAAAAATGTGGTAATCAATGATGGAGGGAGGGGGTGGCCAGGGGGTCGCTAGGCCCCCTTGCATTTGTTTTATTTAATATATTTAATAAATTGAAATATTATTTAATACAAAAAATTCTGTTATCTTTCAATATTATTTAAATTTTTAAATATCAACAATGAAGTTATTAACTTATTATGCAATATTTAAGTTTTTGAAGAATTAAAGACATAAAAATTAAATATGTTAATTTCTGAACAATTTCAACATTATCTTGTATGTTACGAGCGGGAACAAACAATTTTTATATTTACATATTGAAAACTAATTTTTCCATCTCCATTAATGATGCATTGTTTTGACTAATACTAAAATGAGACAAAATTGGTAACTATAATTCTTAATTGGCCCCGCTGAACATGATTCCTGGCTCTGTTGCTGGCTGTTTGGAACTTAGAATATCCTGCTATGTTATTTATTCGTGTAGAATGTAGATCATAGTTGTGAATGTGAGATGCGGGGCGCAAGGGGCACCAGGGCTTGCACCTTTTGAAGGCTGAGGCAGGCACAGTTTGCGGGGTGAGAGCCTCCATGTGCCTTGGTCACGCCTCTGAACTTTGCAGATGTCCTCACCCCGAATATTTTTCCTGTACTAATTTTATGATATAAAACAAGTTTTAGACATAAAAACTCAAAAGAAAACAACACATATCATAAACAAGAAAATTTCACCAAATTTAGGCCTTGGGTTTATGAGAAAATAGGTAAGAAAAAGGCGAAACAGTACAGTTGCTGAATCTCTTGCGCTGTGGCCATGATGTTTTTTTTTTTTTTTTTTGCGTGCATCTTATCTTTATGACTTATTCTGTGTTTTGAATCCCATTTCTCCTTCCCATGGATAGAGATTTGACAAATCCTGATGTACATGAGATTATATCTCCTTCCCATAGCATGAGATTTTGACAAATCATTATTTTGATAAGATTTTATCCTCTTCCCATGTCAAGAGTTTCGACAAATCTTGATTTATTTAAGATTATATCATCTTCTCATAGCAAGAGATTTGACAAATCTTGATTTACTTAAGATCACTATTCTGCAGTGAAGAGTTGAGGGTATTTTTTCTTTTAAAAAACTATTTTTCTAGTTCAGGAGGTGCGCCTCTAATCTTGGGCGTCAGAAGGCCCCTTTTGCCTCTTGCCTTCAACAAGTATGGTCTAGATTCTAGAAGCATGGACACCTGATTCGTGTGTTACAAATTTCCTATTTTGGGATTTCTCAACATATTATAATGTTACGGTCATGTGGATGCTCAGATGTTGCCATTACCCTCTCATGTATATGGCTGTAACATAGTGTATATGGCAAATTTTAGTAACAGGTTTAGGTGAGACCACTCACTGTAGTGACTTGTGAGTGTCTTTTGCTTTGATTGATTTTGTAGATTTAAATATATAAATGTATTTATATTAATGAAATCTACCCCACCCCCAAATTTTGTTTAGAGATTAATAGTATTGATGGTTCTTAATTGCATTTTGCCATGTTTCATTGATATATGTATTGCAAAAACTGACCCAAATGTTATGGTCATTTTCTTTTGACCAGTATATTTAATACTCCATAGTCCATAAGAAAAATCTCCACTCCAGTGCATGCAATGTATAATTTATTCTGTCTGTTTATACAGGTAGAAAGAAGAGCCAGGATTCATCAACTACGGCTGGAGGAAGGAGCCAAAAAGGCATTAGAGGAGCTTGAGAAATGTGATTACAGCTCTTATCTGTTTCTAATATTTGATTATACAAATTGGTCACATCTGATGGTAACATATATAATGAAAAACATGCTTCTGTTTGTCCACAAGAAGTCAATTTTTAATGATATCAGGCAGAAATCTATAGTTCAATTTGTATGTATTTTTGTAGTTTGGCAACCTTGCCCACCTTCTTATGATAATTTTGGTTGCAGATGATCCAAGTAATGATCCAGGTGTCTCTGGAGATCCTTACAAAACTTTGTTTGTGGCCAGGCTTGTGAGTAGTAATTTCTGTTTGGAATTTATTTTGCAATCCACATTATCGTATTTTGCCTAGTTTGCTTATGTTCTGTTTTTTTCCCAGAATTATGAGACAACTGAGAGCAGGATCAAAAGGGAGTTTGAGGCTTATGGTCCTATCAAGCGGGTAGGTATTTTGGAACACCCAAGCGGGGCTTGGGTTGGTAAGAAATTTTACATGTGTCTTGGTATTGCCTAATCTGAACCTCTTCCGTGAAAAGATCTTACTCAGAAAGGTTTTTATCTTCACTCTCCCCCTTAAAAAGGATTTTTTTAATGTTTTGTTCTTTTTGTTAATTTTGGTAATAAGATGGCTTGAAGATTTTGGTACTCATGGTCACTTTGTTTGAAAAATTTGTTTAATAAACTTTATGGTCACAGTCCCTCATTTTAACTGAGTTGAATAGATTGCATGTAGATATAGTTATGACTACTGGTCATTCATGTCATTTAAACCCTCTTTACAACGCTTGAAATACAATCCTGCAATGCAACTTTGCTCTTCCTGCTGACAAGATTATAGTAATTTCATTTTTTCGATTGAACGACAATGGATGATTAAATCAGGATCAGAAGTATCCCCAGGTATATTTTTGTTAGCATGATCAAAATTAGGTTATTGTTAATCCCTGTTTCCTTCTGCTCGCTTCGATTCTGAGTCTCTAGTCACCTCATCAATGGTATAGTTTAATGTGTAAGTATCAACACCCTATAAGAGGGAAAATCTTATCCTTCACTTTTATTGCCGTTTATTTCCTTGAGAAATTATTCAAAGTCAATAGATGCTGCTTCATTCAAGCAAAGGTAATACATTAGTTTGTGAAGAGCAATGATGCTTTGTGCTCGTATATCAAGGAGTCTGGAGGGACAAAATTTACACACTGGGTAAAAATGCACTGGGAGTATTAGTATTTCTCTCTTATTTTACTTTCTAGTACACAATGGCTTTCTGCTACTAAAATCTTACTTTTGGATTTAAAGGCTGTCAAAAAATGCTTCAACGATTCTGAAGATATCCCGGTATTGAATATTACTTGTAGTCATTTCAGTGTTTTTTTGTTTTTAAAAAATTCCCTGGTAAGGGGATGTTAGAGTACATGTCAACTGGTAAATTTGCCCGCCTTTTAAGACACCTCTAGCAGTGATGGTGATGCGTCTCGCCTGGAAGATCTATTATTGAAAGGTGAGCACGGCTAATTAGGCAAAGTGCCTGTCTGCCGTGCCCTTAGGCTTTTATTATATAATATTAGTAATGAATCAAGTGGTGATTGGAAAAATGCTGTTCCTCGGTACATATAATTCTTCTTTGTAATCTTACCCTACTAACCAGGGCCTTTTGAGTTTCAGGTTCGCTTGGTTACTGATAAAGAGTCAAACAAGCCTAGAGGCTATGCCTTCATTGAATACGTGCATACACGAGATATGAAAGGTTTCTTAGTTTTACTTAGCCTCCGTATTTATGACTCTTGGCTACAAGTGGCATGTTTTTTTTTTTTTCCTTGCAGCTGCATATAAACAAGCAGATGGGAAAAAGATTGATAACAGGAGGGTCCTTGTGGATGTTGAACGTGGTAGAACTGTTCCAAACTGGCGCCCTCGCCGGCTTGGTGGAGGACTTGGAACAACTCGTATTGGAAGTGAAGAATCTAGGCCACTAGGGAGGTAATTTAAGTTCATGTACTTTTTCTCTAAAACTTAGCACTTGGAATTTCCTATTACACAATGACATAAGATAAGATGTCTTATGTTACATATACTAAACAAATGACACATAAGACAAGAAAAAGGAGCAATAAAAGGATGATAACGGAAATAAATTACACCTCTTCTGGTGATGTGTCACATAAGACGAGAAAAGGAGCAATGAAAGGATAATAACGGTAATTAAATTGCACCTCTTCTGGTGAATGGTGATGCATGACATGCGTCCGTAGGTTTTGAACCATGTTCTATTACAAACCTCTATAAGTCTTGCATTGGACCCTTGCTTGATGATTTTGTTAATTTTCGAGTAGAGTCTTATGAACCAATATAGGTTAGGACCAATTAGGTTATGAGATGATAATCCATTTCATTGTTATTTTTTTATCCACCTTCTGCTTGCAAATAGCACGTCGTAGGTCAATAATTGATGTGTAAATGTGGTTGTATGCATTCTAAAATCGCCTGAATTGCTGTGTGAAACTGTTCCAGTATCTTGAAAAATGATTTCTCATATTCAGAATAATATATTTTCTTAACAGGACCTATATAGTCCTTTTGATGTTAGAGGATAATGTTGTGATATACAATATAAAGAGAAGCTATTATACTCTTTATGATTGTCTGATTCATCTTAACGTTGGTGCCCGTGTTACAGAGAACCAGTGCAGTCTGGAGGAATATCTCGATCAGAGGAGCCAAGAGGGGAACGAGACAGGTAAATCCTGCAACTAGTAATCTTTATACTGCCCTTATTGATCCTGATGAATCTATATGTATGTATATAAATACATTAGTCTGCCAAAAATAGGTCACTATTTTCCCCGCCAAAATCACATTCTGAAAATAGAAACTTTTTCCTTTTCTCCGATGAAAATTTTAAGTCATGTTCTTTTCTTTTCAAATCCGTTTTCAACATACAATATATCAACTTAAATACATTCTTATAATCTTTAATTTAAAATCCATATTGCATTTATAAAAATAAATTTTTAAATTTAAAATATGAACTCATTGTGATTTGAGGTGTTTTTATTGAATTTAAGTTTGTGTCACATTACACAGTTCACATAAAATAATTGTGCATTGCATGAGAGAATTTCTAGTTACCTTAAAACCAGTTTTTGAACCGTATTTTCCTGTGAAATTTTCTCATAAAAATCTGCTATAGAATTGCATAACATATATATTCTGGAATAATCATATTACCTCATCCATTTCCCTTGCCTAACAATTCAATTGGCAAATTAAAATTGGTGACTGATCATGAAGCGACATTTCAGGGACAGGGAGAAGTCCCGTGAAAGGGGAAGGGAAAGTGAAAAGTCTCGTGAAAGGGGACGGGACAGGGAGAGAGAGAGGTCTCGTGAGCTGTCTCACGAAAGATCAAGGGATCGTGACCATAGAGATGATAGGCACCACAGAGATCGCGATAGGACCAGAGACAAGGACCGGGAGAGAGACCGTGGTCGAGACCGCGACGAAAGAGATCGGACGCGCGACCGCGATAGGGGGCGAGATCGAGGCCGAGACCGTGATCGTCATCGCGAGAAGGATAAGGACAAAGATGAAATTGGGGATGACACCGAACGTGGCCGTTCGCACGATCGAGACTACGACTACGAGCGCGGTGATTCAAAGCACGAGAGGGGTGAGAGAGAGAGGAACTATGCTAGTATGGAACCAGAAACGCAAGAGCGTGAGCACTATGACTACTATGGTAACCAAGGGCGTGGGCAGTATGATAATGCCGATGGGCAGGGTGACTACGACCGTTACAGGGAGTACGATCGTGATAATAAGGACCGATACGATCAAATGGACGATGATGGTTATGGTTACGAAAGAGGTGCGTCGGAGCCGCAAGATAGAGATCATCGTCGTTCCGATAGATCTGTTTCTCGTGAGTACGAGTATTAAGGGTTGTGGAATTTGGTTTGATTAGAATTGATTTTGATGTCTGAAATTTGTGTGGGTTTGTATTTGGTATGTCGGACTATTTGAGACTTGTTCTTCCTACATATGGGGGTGGGGGTAGGGGGTGCAGCCTTTTTTCTTTGGTTTTAATATTAACTCAACAAGACCCCAATTTGGATGGTATGCAGTTTTTTGGTTTTATTGCTCTCCATGTTTGTCTTGTGTTGTTCTTGGTTTGCCTGGTATCATGACAATTATGTCAAGTTTGTGATCATGCATGCAAATGCTTAAGCTGATTGCTACATAAAGTGTAGCATGCATATTTGGTCAAAATTGCTTCAACAAACATGATTTGGTTCTGCCAATTTTCACGGTGATATATACATATATATATATGTGTGTGTGTGTGTGTATAGTTGAGCTTATAGGGTATGTTTTGGGGCAAAGTTATTGCATCCATGCACTCGGGTAAGAAAATTCGACTTCCTCAAACCAATTCCAATCTCGTCCTAATTCCAATATCTCCCATTACTTTCATCATCATCCGTTGGCGTTGTGCTCAACCCGTCGGCATACAACCGTCTTTTTCAATCTCGCCCTAATTCCAATCTCTCCCATTACCTTCATCATCATCCGTCGGCGTTGCGCTCAACCCGTCGGCATACATTTGTCTTTTATCTTCATTTCTCTTCTCTCTGCCGCCTTTTATAGTGCTCGAAAGTTTGGTTGGAGGAACTCGAAAGTTTGGTTGGAGGAAACGACCACGGGTGGAACATTAGAGAGTTGAGAATTGAGTCATAGCCCACTTGGCCACCGGGCTCCTCACTTAAGTGGGAGACTGGTTCGATTCCCTTCGGGAACGAATTGGAGTGGGAGATATAAGGAGACTTGGAGAATTTGGATTTGTAAGGAGATTGACGAACTAACTTCTAACCACTAACAACTAACATTTACCGATCCAAAAAAAAAAAAAAAAAAGAGTTGAGAATTGGGTAGAGGAATTCCTGCTGCGGAGGAAGATCATGGAATTTCTCATTTCCGCCCATTTGGTTAGTTCAATTTTTTTGTGCATAACTTAATTTGTTCAAATTCCTTCGGCTTTTTTGTTGGACATTTCGAGTGTAATTGTATTTATAATTATGTAATTCGTGGATTTGGACTTCTTGTTGTCGATTTTATGTTCGTGAATTTCTCGGATTTTTCGAATTTGGGTTTCTTAAATTTCTTGCATTTAAGCTTCTACTTTGTATTCAATTTGTTCTAGATTTTTATCGGTTGTTTGGTTGGTTCAATTTATCATCATTTTATTTCTAATTCATTCTCGTGTTAATTCGCATGTAAGATAATTCTAATTCATTATGTGTTAATTCAAGCGAGAATAATTAGAATTAGATCGAAGCGTCCTTGTTTCTTTGCTTAATCGCATGTTTTCGTCTTAATTTCTCATTCACCACACCATCGGAATATCATTATGTCACTCATATTCTCACAAAAAGGAGAATCATTACACAATCAAAAGAACACAATAGTTCTTTTATCAAGAAATTATAAGTCATTAATTCAAATGGGATTTTTACCGTGTCATGAGAATTAATTGACATGCACATTTTATATCTTCGGGTAGAGTGCTACTTATTATTACTAAAAAGTGGTATTTATTATTCTAAAAGTGCTATTTATTATTCTAAAAGTGCTATTTATTATTCCTAAAAGTGCCATGAAAATTAATAGTAAAGTGCTACTTATTATTAATAAAAAGTGCTAGATGTTATAACTAAAAATGTGTTATTTGTATTTATATAAGTGCTAATAGTTTCGAAAAGTGTTAGCACTTCTTAATGAAAAGTGCTAGCACTTCTACTAAAAAGTGGTACTTATTATTAATAAAAAGTGTTTGATGTTATAACCGAAAAGTGCCAACAAAATTAACGAAAAATTTCATAATAAAAGTATTACACTACTTAGAAATTAACATTGTCTTGCATAAATAAAATCTAAAATAAATGTGGTTTTGGGGTTTTGGAACCAAATTTGTTTGCTTGAACCGAAGTCGACGTTTCTCTTTTCTTCTTCTTGCTCATCTCAAAGTGTCATTTTGCTCTTTTGCCTCTACATTTTGTCTTTGAACGTGCGGTGGTCCAATATATTTGATGATGATTTTGCACCGCTCAACATTCTAACACTCTCCTCACAACACAATACATCAATAGTCGACGAGTCTCTTTTTAAACTTTCTTCAATAATCCTTAGGGTAAGTTTTTTTTTTTTTTTTTGGGTTTTTCAATGACTCTTGAGTCATGAGATTTGAAATCCTGGATGAATAGTAAAAGTGTGTGTTTCTTTTGTGGTTTGAGTAGAGTGAGATTTTACTTTATGTCAAATCAATGTGTAAAAGTGGTTGATATTGTATTATTATATTGTATTTGTGTAAGAGTGATTGATATTTTATTATTATATTGAGAAGAGATGTAAAAAGTAGTTTGTATTGGAAAAAGTAATAATAGGTATATAAGTGTTTGTGTGGATTGAGTGTGGAATTTAAAGTCGGGTTTTCATATCCCTAACTTACATGGGACGGGCGCCGCAAAGTCCTAAGTCCATCCGTATGAATCTCCAAAAGAACATACCCTTATTGCTTCGTCATTATCTTCGTATCTCAATACAAGGTTATAGAATTTCCTTGTAATGTCATGCCTCCATGGTATGGATTTACCACATTTTGCGCAATACTCAACACTCTCCCAAACTTGTCCCACACTTTTGATTTTGCAATTTTTGTCCAATTGCTTTTTTATGTAAGCATTTGATATTCTTTGTATAGAATTTATAAGAAGAATCCTTAGAGAGTGATAACACAACATTTCAAATTCTTCAAAACCTAAAAAGTCACATGTTATTAACTTTATGCTACTATCAAAAATTACTTCATTGCCGCTTATCCCCTTTAGGTGATGTCACCATATATATTATTATGGTGTCGTGTTTTTTAACAATTTTACTTGTAATGTAAATACCTTTCATGATCTTTTTAAATTCCCCAAGAGAGTAAGTGTATATAATATAATAATTTGACATATATTTTACTGATATAAAAAGTGCTACTAATTCTTATTGTAAAGTGTTGTTAAAATTTACCGATAAGTGTTATCTTATGTAAGTATTGTTGAAACTCCTATTTATATTTATATAGATAATAGTTTTACGAAAAGTGCTAGCACTTCTTCCTGAAAAGTGCTATCACTTGTTATTAAAAGTGTTGTTGAAAGTCCTATTTATATTTATTTAGAAGTGTTAATAGTTTCGAAAAGTGCTAACACTTGTTTATGAAAAGTGCTAGTACTTCTTATTATTTTCGTTATTAGTTAAGTGCTACTAATAAAATTGTTACCATCATTGGTGTTGTCAATGTCTTCTTTATTATTTTATCTTCTACCATTGCATTGAAATCATCAACCATTATAGTCAAATCATGAATTTCATTCTCCATGAGAGATGCCTCTTTGTTTTGTTCATTTTCGGTAGATACATGTTGAATTATACTCAACCTTGTATCTGAAATTTTGTAAAGAAAAAAATATATAATTGAATCATTCACCTCAAAGTTAAAATTCTTACTTTGTACAATTAAAATTAATAAGAACTATGAAATACTATACATATGAGCTAATAGTTTCAAAAGTGAGCACTTCTTATTGTTTTCGTTACTAGTTAAGTGCTACTAATTCTTATTGTAAAGCTCTTTAAAAATTTAGTGATAAGTGTTATCTTATTAAAAGTGTTGTTGAAAGTCCTATTTATATTTATATAGAAGTACTAATAGTTTCGAAAAGTGCTAGCACTTGTTTCTGAAAAGTGCTAGCACTTCTTATTATTTTCGGGTTAATTGCACATATCGTCTGTAAGAAATTTTTCATTTCAAATTTGGTCCTTATATTTGAAAATGGTCCTTTTACATGCACATATAGTCCTTTTTGATACGTTTTAATTGCACATATAGTCCTTTTACATGCACATATAGTCCTTTTTAATTGCACATATAGTCCCAAAAAGGACTATATGTGCATGTAAAAGGACCATTTCCAAATATAAGGACCAAATTTGAAATGAAAAATTTCTTACGTGACGATATGTGCAATTAACCCTATTGTTTTAAGCATTAGTTAAGTGCTACCGATAAAATTTTTACTTTCATTGGTGTTGTCAATGCGTTCTTTAGTTATTTTATCTTCTACCATTGTAGTCAAATCATGAATTTCATTCTCCATGAGTGATGCCTATTTGTTTTGTTCAATTTCAGTAGATACATGTTGAATTATACTCAACCTTGTATTTGAAATTTTGTAAAGAAGAAAAAGATGTCATGAAAAAGAATCGAACCATTCAACTCAACTTAAAATTCTTACTTTGCACAGTTAGAATAACCAAGAACTATGAAATATTATAAATATGTGAGGAAGAAAAATGACAAATGTCATTAAATTAAACTAAAAAGTGTCATCTATTATTAATAAAAAGTGCAATGTATAATTTATAAACGTAAAAAAGTATCGGTAAGAATAATTCATATCTTGGTTTTTTTTTTTTTCACATTGAATCAACACCCATTTTATCTTCGATTAGCAACAATTAATTACAAGCAAACATAGAATTTGTTAAAGTAAGATATAGACAGAGATTCATTAAACAGATATAGAAATACAATATTATCATCCTTATATATTCTTCAAAAGCATAAAAATCCAAGATGGTTTCAACTTCACATTTGTAATCAAAATCTAAAATGGTCATTGATGTTGAAAAATAGTGTTGTAGAACTAACCTTTTTAAAATCATCATCCATGTTGCTCGACATATTGAAGATTGACGCAGAGGTCACAAAAATTGGGATTTAAAACTTTGAAAATCAACGCAGGAAATTGGGGATCTAAAGAAAAGAAGGAAAAAATGTGTTGATTAAGGATCTTGGGGATCGACGCAGAGAGAGAAATTGAGGATCTAAAGGATAAAAGTAAGAAATTGGGGATCTAAAGGATAAAAGTAAGAATTGGGAATCTAAAGAAAAGAAGAAAAAAATGTGTTGATTAAGGATCTTGGGAATCAACGCAGAGAAATTGGGGATCTAAAGGGTAAAAGTAATATATATATATATATATATATATATATATATATATATATATATATATATATTTGATGAAGGGTGGGGATCTAAAGGATAAAAGTAAAAAAAATATACATATATATTTGATGAAGGGGTTGAACACCGACCTCAAACATAAAACTCTTATATCGTACCACTAAACTAAACACAAATCACAATAAATTTTGAATTTCTATAATATATATTGTAGCGCTCCGTTCCGAAACGTCGGGCCCTCTGTGACCTATCTCGAATCGGGAGCGAGTCGCTACTATTGTAACTAAAATTTAAACTTTGAATACTTTATAAAAACAAAAATCAATACAATGAGGATGAAATTCAAAGCTTAATGAATAATAATGAAATATCATAATCTCATGATAATAATACATTCATATTATAAAGATGGTGGATCATAAAATTTATTACAAACATAATTGGAGTTCGAACTTAAATATCGTAAATATTTGACTTTATTTAAATATAATATCTTAACCGGTTAATATGGGGCTCTTGGTGTCACCGCAACTTCCGAATCCCTTCTTCAAAACCTGAAATATTAATTGAGTGTGAGATAAAAAAATCTCAGTGGGTAACCCGCAGTCGTTAAGTCGTTTGGCAATAAACAAAATGTATTATTACGAACCGGACTCGTCGGTCATTTCATAAATTTATATTGCCCAATAGATCCATCGATCCTTATGTTAGGATGTATACTATAAGCCTAGCTTTTGTATGAACATCTTTTTGAGTATGAACATCCTTTTAATATGAGATTCATTATGATCAAAATACTTATTGTTTATGATTGTTATATATATCATTATTTTGTCCAGATTAATCTATACCGTAGATAACATGGTGTGTGGTGTCACACGTAAGATCATGCTATCAGTTCCTTATAGATTATAAATAATAGCTCACAACCAAGATGGATTTGGACAAACCATTGGAACGGTTGTAGTGTAATTTGACCGTTTAAAGCTTTGTTTTTCTTGCCGAAATGAAGGTCTTCTTTCTTTTGTTACCGATGTTGGTAAAGCATTTAGTTAAAGCATTTGTTTGAGAACCGAGAGGAAAGATGTTACTCCTAAGCGTGCTAGGGCGGCTACAGATCTGCTCGGATTTAGGGAGTAGTAAAAATCAAAAGAATACAAAGAAGAGAGACTGCATGCTACCGATAAGAGAACGTAGCGAACTTAGGCAAGTGAGCGAGTGGTAGAGCAACGCCGGAAGGGTTCTTCTCTTTTCTTTTTATGCAATTATGAACGTTTAGAAGTCGTGGGACTTCTAGCTGCATGCCATGTGATCAACGCGGATAGTTCTAAGTCAATCCTACCTTCTTATCTTTTATTAGGTATCGTGCTCGGATCATCCGTCTTGTCGCTTTCTTCTTCTTGTTGACTACTCTCTATCTCTCGTATTATTAATACTTTTATTAACCAAATCTTCTTTCTTTTCTATCACACCATCCCGAGTCTTACAACTCAACACCTTCGTAACCTTAGTCTTTTCTCTTTCGTTCATTTCTTTATCCTTATTATTTAATCTATCTAATAGATATTTTTTCATCTCTCGCTTCAAGAAGATTGCACCTTTTGAAGTGATCCGATAACTCGTATAGAATAGTTATTTGCGGCGGAAAAATCATTTAAACAATAAGGTTGAGTATTACCCTCAGGTAGATTGATTCTTTTTGTGTTTTGTTTAATTCCCAAATTGAAAAGAGTCTTTTTCAAATACTTCCAGCTTTTTTCCAATTAATGCTGAATTTCTTTTGATCACTCGCATCCTACGTTAGTCTATCTTGACTATAAAGTTACACTAGTACATTTTGTATGTATTGGCAGACCATATGAGGTTGTTCAATTTGTACCGACTATATAAAAGAACAAGACCTCTGTTGTTATGGATGTACGTCTTCTTAATTCCTATATAATAACGGACACGTGTACTCGGTGTATGTTTCTTTGATTTGCCAATGGGTGAGATTTATTAAATCAACAGGCTCGGTGAATTGGGAGATAACATTGTTTGTATGGTGTCTTTGTTGATTATAGAAGGAATCCGTGTCCTAATTATTTAGGATGATGATGTCCCCTTGAGGAGCTCATAAAGATTATTATGTAAACCCCGCAGTGGATTTAATTCGACATAATAATAAAGATGAGTGGTACTACTCTTGGAATTAGATATAAATTAATTAAGTTGTCAGTAATTTAATTAATTTATGGACATTCGATATCTTAAACACGGGGAAATAAACGTACACATAATAAAGAAGCCCATATTATAATATGGGATTAGGACGGTAATTCAATTATAACTCTTTAGTGGACTCGAGTTATAATTGATGGGCTTAAGTAAAGTGTTCGATCAACACGGGATATTTAGGCCCATCGGGAGGCCTAACCCTAATTCCTCCTTAGGGTCCCTGTTGTAGCCTATAAATAAACCCTAACATCGAGCCTCCAGATGGGTTAAAAATGTGAGATCGAGAGAGGCGGATTGATTCCTTGGAGGATCGTCGACCACTCGACGTCCAAGGGAAAGGGATATGAATATGACAAGACCGTGAGGTTTCGAGGCTCATCCTTCGATCGCAGATTCGACCTTAGAACTGGTTCGTCATCACCTATTACGGTGAATAAATGTACAATTTTATCCGCTGCGTTTATGTGATCGCGATCCCGAATCGATAATTTTATAGAGTCGGCGAAAGGTGGTTCCAACACCTTAACCCGAAGGTCTAAAGGCTCTATTGATCCAAAGACCAATAGTAATGAGTACATAAGACTCGGTGAGCACATAAGGCTCTGGCCCGATAGACTCGTCGGTCTTCAACCCGTCGGTCCAATTGGCCACTTAGATCCGAAGATCCGAAATAATAGTAACTTATTGATTAATATAATAAATACAATTGCATATACCAACAAACGACAAAATATTTACAAATCGCACCGCAGATAATGTTACCCACCTTGTAACTTCACAGTTAGTTAGAACTATCTCTGGAATTCTTTGAAAATTACACTTGCAAGGACGCCTCGAGTCTGCAGTCCGTAGCACTTAACCTAGCACATTTTTCTAAATATTTATTTTGCTATACTTGGAGAAATAATAGAATAGTAGGAAGGATTATATAATTACTTACTTCTTGGTGAAATTCTTGAGGAAAAGATATTGATGAAGGGAACGATGGTGTAGTAATTAAGGAGAACCGTGATGCTTTTGATAGAGAAATTTTGCAAAGCATATTATACTTATAAGGTTGCTAATTTTTGGATGACTAATGAAGGCTATATTCTAGGTGATGACTAAGCAAGCCTATGTTTAATTTAGGCTTGGGTGGTGGCTAATTTTAAGACATTATTAAGTTGTGGTGGAAGGAATGTTTGCCACCTCCTAATGTAAGAAGGCTTACTAATTATTATTATTATTATTATTATTATTATTATTATTATTATTATTATTATTATTATTATTATTATTATTATTATTATTATTATTATTATTATTATTATTATTATGATTATGATTATGATTATGCGGGTACCACACATATGTAGTTCATTTATTGAATTTTATACTTTAACCTATAATTAAGTATTTAACTAAATAAATTTAAGGTATTAATTAGTTTTCTAAAATTAGTCCCTTATTATAAAAATAATATTTTGATCCACATAAATTTTAATTTAACTATTTATATATTGTACTTAAGTTGCATTGCTTATAATTAAGTTTCGAACATTTTTTTAATGTGCTAGGAGTGCTTCGAATCCAAAGAGTTCGCTCCAAATCTCTAAAAATATTATTTCTTGAAAGTACTAAAGTTTGAAATTAATGCAACAATAAAATTTTAATTTATAATTAACTTATTAAATTATGCGATAAAAAAATGCACTGGGTATTACCCGAATGGATCAAAATGACCCATTTTAAAAGATGGATCAAAATGACCCGGATGCATGGATGCAACCACTCCATAAGAGACCAACTCTTGTTTTGGGATTTATATGTGCGGGAAGTCATGACTTTGAAATTCTATGGATTTGAAAATCCGATGAATAGTAAAAGTGCGTGCTTGGTTTGAAATTTTAGTAGGGTGAATTTTACTTTATGTCAAATCAATGTTTAAAAATGATTGATGTTGTATTACTATATTATATTGAGTGAGAAAAAAATATGAGAGAGAATTAGTGGATGAGTGTGAATAAAGTAATTTGTATTGGGAAGAGTAATAATAGGTTTTATATGTATTTTTAGATGAGGATTGAGATTTGGATTTGCAAGTCCGATTTTAAATCCCTAACTAGTATGAGACGTGGTTCGCAAAGTCCTAAACTCATCCGTGTGAGTCTCAAAACAAACATACCCTTATTGTATTGAACATTTTAATTTTAAAAATGATACTCTCTCCCGTCATATCTAACACTATTTTATCATTATTCTTTAAATACACATATTTATCACATATTTTTACTTTATATATGAATTACTAATATTTATTTAAACTCATCTTCAAGGAAATATATTTATTGAAACTCGTGTCTAAGGAAATAAATTTATTGAACGGTGGTTATATATATATATATATATATATATATATATATATATATATCTTTCATAAATTTTGAATTTCCGTCTCATAGAGTAGTGAGACGGTAGTTTTATTCATGATCTATTCCGAAATTATGATAAAAGGGAATGATATTTTAGTAATATTGTCTTTTATTGGCGCATGACTACAATTGTAGAATGAGCAAGTCTCTTGTGAAATATTGCACCGTGCAATATCAATTAAAAAAATGAAATTATTAAATCTTGTGGGTCAAGATAAAAACGGGTCAAATTAGCGCAGATTTCTTCTTCTTCCTCCACATGCATTTCTTCTTCTTCCTCCGTTCTAACTCTTCTTCCTCCTCTGCTCGCTCCACAACTTCTATCGTTGTGCTCGTGTTCCCAACCAACCCCAACCACGCATCAAGATTCTTTCAGACGCGTAAACGCCGACGATGAGGAGGGATAAAACTGTGAACTCCGATGAAAAAAGAAAAAAGAGGGATGATCCGATTGATGAAAACAATAGTGGATAAAACTTAAACATTGATGAATACAAAACTTATGCGAACTTCGATGATAAATTTTTATTTCGTTTAAACTGGAATTAATATCGCAACTCCTAATTTGGTTACGATTATTCATATAGTAACATACATTTTTCTATAAAGTAACATGCTTTTGTTCATATAGTAACACGTTTTTTCTTCATATAGTAACACATATTTCTCTATACAAGAACACTTTTGTGTTCATATAGTAACATATTTTTTTCAAAATTATGTGTTACCGTAAGAACAATTATGTGTTATCTTGTAAAGGTAAGTACGTGTTACTAGTCCTAAAAAGAATAAAATATTAGTTTTGTTCATTAATAACACATTTTTCTTCATACAATAACACGTGTTTGACCTAATAATAACACAACCTAAGAGTAAAAATTTATTTTTACCTTTGCATAAGTTTAAAACACATATTTGCTCTTACAATAACACATATTTACTAAAAATCTTATACTTGGGGATCAAATAGACCCATGATTTTTTTCTTAACACATTAAAATCATTTCTCTTTAATATTGAGATCAAATAAGTCATCATTTTTTTTTGATCGGTAAATATTAGTTGTTAGCGGTTAGAAGTTAGTTCACCAAGTCTCCTTACAATTCCAAATACTCCAAGCCCTCCTTATACCTCCCACTCCAATTCGTTCCCAAAGGGAATCGAACCCAGTCTCCCACTTAAGTGAGGAGCCCGGTGGCCAAGTGGGCTAAACCCCCTTGGTTAAATAAGTCATCATCTTAATAAAATCACACTCTTTTAATAAGAATAAAGTTGTCGAAAATTAAATACTTATTTGATTCACACATATAATTAGATTAGAGATTTATTTGATCATTTTTTTCATTTTTATTTTGCATTTGGGCGATTATTTTTAGGCAAATACATATTATTTATTTTATAATAACACATATTTATCGCTTAAGTAACATATGCGTAATCTAATAGTAACACCCGTGGAAGCACCCGAGGGCGAATTTTTCTTGTCCCCGCGAGTTTTTTGAAAATATCCATTGGATCCGATCCGACCTGCGTCTAGGATCCGCAAATTTTATTAAATGGGTTATTTCACGGTACAATATTGCATATAAAAATTTGTCTTGTAAAATTTAGGGAAAATGATTTTGTAGTACATTCTAGCCTCCAAACTTAGGGGCCACTTACAATCACTGTTTTTATAACCTCTTAGATACAATTTGCCACATGAAATTCTTGAAAAAATTAGTCATTTCCAACTTACTATTCATGGCGGACAATTCGCAGCCTTTTGATGTGATAAATTCTGTAATTTTCTTCTTCCATTTTTCAAATTTCGTGCTCGTCTCCCTCTCTCAATACCTTCAATCTCTCTCTAAAATTACAACAACCCTCCACAGTCCTCCGTCGCGCGCCGTCGTTCCTCTCTCGGCTTCATATCTTCAGTGCCTAATGTTTGAAAAGTTTCCGTCTCCATATTTTCAAGGGGGTTCTCTCTCAATTCCATCACCTAGGGTTTTGTTCTTCGAGCGGCGCCGCCTCCGCGGATGGCTCATACCTTCCGACTGCTGTGTGGCGATTGTCGATGCTCGACGCCATAGTCCACGTAAACTTTATATATTCTGCCCTTAGCAAAACAAAACCCAATTGTTTGACGCTCCTCTCGCACATGCACAAGTAGTGAGAGAGGGCAGCGAGAGAGTGGGAGAATGCTCAAGATGCCGATAGAGGTGCCGAAGGGGCTTCCATTTCGGTGGATTCATGGACACCTTGTTCCAAAAGGAAAAGGCACCATTTTCTCACACGCTTTTTATTATTTTTTCTTTCTTTGTAGTTGTTTTTCTTTATGAATGTTTTTTTAAGGTATGTTAATCAACAGCTTGAATATTGACAAGAACTTGGCTACCTTTTGATTATATACAAACCGAAATACAACCGATGAAACAATTTTTTTGGGTGTCATTTGAACCGTTTGTTTCTTTGTGCTGATGTATACAAATCTAGAAATGTGCCTTTGCCTCGGCGTCTTCCCTCCCTTGCTGGAAAGAGTTATCTTGTATTTTTTGATTTGTTTGTTTTACGGTGGTCAACTTTGCGAAGGCTACCGGTGACTCGCAAACACTTTCAGATGTGGATTTGAAACTCATCGTGTTGACTTATACATTGGAAGAACAAATACATGGGACTCAACAATAATGCTAAAAGGTCTGTCCGAAAAGACTTGCTTAGATAGGGTTCTAATGTGCCTAATCTTCACCGCAATTTGGAAGGTTTGGGAGATAGATGGGATCATAATAATCCTAATCCTTCTTCTCCTTTTCCCGTATATTGACTTTCACTTCTTACTTAATTCTACCCTTCTCCATATTGAAGAGGAAGTGAAATTATAGTAAAATTATGTGAATGCAGTTTTACCAATGATATTTGATACTCCAATTTTAAAGAGTAAGAATATATAATTCGCAAAGTTTCATATAATATATACTAGTGTAAAACAACAATGCTTTCTTTGTCCATAATGTTTTAATTGTGCTTTTATTATCTCGGTTAATAGATAATCAAGAGACTATTTTGGGCTTCGTGATCTTGAGAAGCGCACTACCAACTAGTGGAGTACTTAATATTCACATTGGTGATGTTTTTTCTCCGTAAACTGCTATTTTTGGTGGTTATGCCAGTAAATTTATGCGCTTTTTTCTGAAGACAAATAGATATCAAATAAATAAATCATCCATATCTTTCACCACAACATTTATTAATAATTGGGTTTAACTCAATAAGAATTTGTCTTTAACGGCATATATCTCCTTGTATCCTCTTTAGGTGACCTATCTCGTACATATTACGTAGATGACTGCAAAATGTCAAAGAATGTAGCGTTGTTTTGATCACATAATGGTCAATTATATCTCATTGAACAAACTGCAAGTAATCATAGTTGATTTCTTCACGAAAGAAAGGTTTTGCCCAGCTTAGAACAGTGCTATATGTTTATTGACCTCTGTGTGTGCATTTTCTTTCTTTTTTTGGGGAGTGGGCACTCATAGTGCTAAAATTGTCATGATATGATAGTTTTGTTTTTATGGAGGCCATATTTATAGTTTTGCATTCAATATTAGAGTTCTCTCTACAGCTCTTTTGGTCTATTTATGGGCTTCTAAGAAGACTTGTCTCATACAATTTTAAAATTTCAAATTTATATGCCAAGATATGAAGGTCGAAAGATATGACTTGATCGATTCGGGCCTTTGTGAGTTATCTAACATGACTTGGTCATATGTGGTGGTCTTCAGATGAAAAATGTCATCACCTAAAGAAGAAAACAATACGAGTTGCAAACGATCCCCCATCTATTTTATCTTTTAAATAATTATGATTTAATATCCACAAGTGTTACAAAGCTTCCCTATCGAGTATAAATCTAATTAGACACATTACACTTTATGAAAATGATAAAGACTTGAAGCTAAATTGCAATTATTAGCTGGGAATTCTATTTTGGCATGTAATCTTTATGCTTTTCCATTCTCAACCAGGCTGCTACTTGGTTGGAACTCTATGATAAATTGATGCCTGAGGGACTGTTCATGGTGAACTGTTGTGCGGTGAAAAAGGACTGCCGCTACAAATGCAATTTCTCAAAATGATGGTACATCTACGAATGACTCTTGGAAACTAAATGCTACCATTAAGGCCATATGTGAAGCTTTTCTGGAAAAGTAGGGTGCTTTTTAATGTTTCATAATATTTTTGAGTTAAGGATCATTTTAACCCCGTGTATTTTGCATAGGTTGTATTACTTATTGATTGTTTTGTTGTTTGTATAAGCTTTACAGATTGTTGAATCAAGAAGTTTTGATGAGTTAAAAAGGAGCATTTCGGTTGATCAGACGATCCGAGGATCACCGAGGTTAAGCTAAACAGATCGTGACAAGGTCTAGAACCAATTCACCGAGATCTAGTCATCTGCAGTGAGACTATCATGAAGAGCTCGACGAGGTCAAGACAAGCCGAGTAGAATAAGAAAGGCAAGTCTTCACCAAGTCACCTGCGAGACGAGTGGGAAGAATCACCGAGGTCAAGAGCGCTTTCAAGAATAAGTTTGTTGAGCGGTTTCGTTTGTTAGAATTGACTAACAAACTAACCGTCTTTTCGGACTTATAAATAGGGCTAGATTTTATTTCTCTAGATATATATACTTATGCGAATTTGATTTTTCACACTATTCACTATTGATTTCACAAAAGTATTTTTCAAGAGATATTACAAATATTTTCTAAAGTGTTTATAGAACACTTCACTTCACATCTTCAAAAACACATCTTATTCTTAGAGTTAGATTTTAGAAAGTTGATTAGTTTTTGAAGAGTTGAAGATCAAGTTGTAATTTGTAAAGTTTGTACAAGAAGTAAGTAAGCGATTAGTGAAGACCCTTCTTCAAAGTTTGGAGAAGGAGAGTGGAGGTAGGATTGTTATAATCCGAACCACTATAAATCATGGTGTTATTTCTTGCTTTCTTTAATTTCTGTTCAAATTACAATATTGTTAATTCAAGATTAAAGTTCTGAATCTTAACTAAAATCGAATATCAGCCTTGCTTTTGATCTTGTTAAAAGTTGAGTTCTCAATTATATTCCGCTGTGATAATCGATACTTTGAATTGATTTTGAAAAGATTTGAAAAATCTACAAAATCTATTCAAACCCCCCATTTCTAGATTTTGTTCTAGAAAGCTAACTCAAGGTTTTTTTCAACTTAACATTCCGGGACCAACAAGTGGTATCAGAGCAGTGTTAAGTCAGTTTCCGATATTGATTTTAGGTCTTGAACAAGATTCTGAAATTATCTTGATTTTCTTCATTTTCTTCTTTTACTAACAGTGCTACTAATTAGTTTGTGGAGTATTTTGTTCCTTGTTTCATCATGTCATCGGGAAAAACAAAAAGTCTAGGAATCTTCCTGAATTCTCTATTGAAGATTATGATTTACTTGGAAATTTAGGATGGAGAATCACCTAAAAGCCATTCATGATAGGATGGAAGAGGTTTTTGAAGAGGGACCTATAAAATTCTATCATGGAGGAACCAAAGACTGAGCCGAATCACCAATCCAGGACCAGACAAGAAAAGAAGAGCTCGAGTTAACAAATGATGAAAGAAAGGTCCATAATCTTGATCAAGTAGCTCGAACTCGAGATCATTGAGACTCTAAGTAAGGATTGGATTGAAAAGGTTAAAAGATGCAAGACCGCCAAAGAAATGTGGGAGACTCTTTCTGGAATTTGTGAAGGATCTCGAACAGTCAAAGAAAATAAGCTTCGATCTGTTATACATGCTTTTGACACATTCAAAATGAAGGATGGTGAGACTGTAGATCAACCGGATGTGAGATTGACTAATCTTGTGAACAAAGCAGCCGATTTGGGTAAAACCTACACCGAGAAAGAAATTAACAACAAGATACTCGAGATCTTTGAGCAAAAGATGGAGAGAGAAAGCTAATATTCTCAAGGCAACACAAAATTTGTCATCAATATCACATCACACTCTCTTCTCTCATCTTAAAGCACTTGGAATATAACATTCACATTGAAGATGAAGAAGATGAAGCAGAAGTCATCTACATCTGGAAAAACTGTAGCATTTGTTCATCGGGATGAATCAAAAGATTTCTAAAGCCTCGATTTGTCTCAGTAAAAGAAGAAATGGCTCTTTTGTTGAAAAGGTATGAAAGATTGAAGATGAAGTACGTAAGAAACAAAAGAGACAGATTAGGTCGAAGGAACTATAGATCGACAGGATGAAAAGAGTTCGGTATAATGATAAAAAGAAGGATCAAGAAGTCATAGGTCACCTATCGACGAGAAGATGGTAGTCCAAAAACAGACAGAGGAGATATATGCTATACTTGCAAAGAAACCTGGTCACTACAAATATGATTGTCCTCAACTCACTCCCAGAGAGAGAGAAGAAAAGAGGAAGAAAAGAGATAGAAGGTATGCTTGACCGAGAGAGCTCTACTAGCCGAGAAAGAAGAAGCTCGTGAGACATCATCATCCTCATCCTCATCTGATTTTGGGTCAGATGATGACATATGTCTAATGGCTAAAGAGGTACATTACTATTCATCATCGTATAATGACCGTGACACCTTATCTCAAACCGATCCTAGTCTTATTGATAAAGCTGTTGAAAGATTTGGAGACTGCTCTATTCGCTTATAAACAGATAGAGACTGAAAATCTTAATTTAAAGGATCAAATTTCTGATCTAACTAAGGTCAATCGACTAAGGAAAGTGAGAAACTAGACTGTACATTCAAGGGGAATGTCGGACTAAGATGATCACCGAGTACCTTGTCCGATAAGGCAGATAAGTTAGAACAGTCGAAGTTCTTTAAAAATAAAATTTTCAAATATCTATTCTGAGAATGAAAATTATAAAAGGACTAACAGGAATTAAATCTCAAGTTGGGACTTTTGAATAATTCTCAAACTACAATAGATAAAATCTTCAATTCATCTCAAAAGTCTAGTGATAAAGCTGGATTAGGTTTTGATAGGAATAAGAAGAATGATCCTATAAAACCTAGAGTTTTTGTCAAAGCAACTAAACTTAAGGTAGAAACCTTATTCAGTCCCTGGAAATCAAAAGAATTAATTACACCATCCGATACTTCAAAAGAAAAATCAGACGAGGAAAGTAACTCCTAAGGTTAAACCTAAGACTAAATCAAAGATCTATCCTAGGTATAATAGCTTTGATGGAAGAAGCGAGATCTTATCCATTCTTACCAAGATTCAAGACAATTTCAAAAGATCAACTAAATCAGATTGATCTTGAAAGTCTTATCTTAGTAGATAGATATGGATGAAAGCTTCAATCTATAGTTTTAAGGAACATTGATATTTTTATCTGGATTCCTAAGAGTCAACTTAACTTGAAAGGACCCAAAGTACAAAGGGTACCTAAGAAATAAATTTGTGATTGCGGGAAGACAAGAAGATAGTTGATAGAGGAGACATTCTTGAGGTCATCTCGGTATATTGATAGTGGTTGTTCCAAGCACATGACCTATGAAAGACGACTTCTCTCTAACTATCAAACCATTGATGGACCAAGAGTGATGTTTGGAGACAACAACTATGGAATTACTAAAGGTGTAGGAACACTAATGATTGGAGATGTTCATGTTCAAGAAGTTTACTATGTGGAAGGATTGAAGCACAACCTACTATCTGCTTCACAATTTTGTGATAAAGGGTTTTGTGTCAAATTTACTCATAATGCATGCTATGTTTTAGATGGTATCAATGAAAATATTCTATTGGCTAGTAAGACAAGGTAACATCTATGTTGCTAACTTCAAAAGCTGTCCTAAAGATACTTGTCTTGTTGCTAAGAATTCAGATGACTTAAGTTGGCTGTGGCACGCATTTACTTGGTCACTTAAATTTCAAAACTCTTAACAAAATAGCAAGGAAATCTTTAGTTAAAGGACTCCCTGATAAAATATTTTCAAAGAACCATGTATGTGTTTCTTGTCAAAAAGGAAAAACAGACCAAAGCTTCTTTTAAAACAATAAGTAATCCTTCTTCGAAAGAATTTTGGAACTTCTTCATATGGATCTGTTTGGTCCAAGAACTCCTCTCGGCTTTAGTGGAAGAAAATACACCTTAGTAATTGTTGATGATTTTTCAAGATTTACTTGGGTTATTTTCTTGTACAAAAAGAATGAGACTATGACTAAGATTCTAGAATTTCTTAAAAAGATTCAAAATGAAAAGGGATTAAATGTTGTTAAAATTAGAAGTGATAAAGGTACTGAATTCCTAAATAAATTGATTTCTAACTCGCATTGAGAATGGCATAGCTCAGAAACATCTGCAGAAGGACTCCACAACAAAATGGAGTTGTTGAAAGAAGAAACGAGACCTTGAAAGAGGCACTAGAACAATGCTATCTGAATTTAACACTCCTCATAGGTTTTGGGCGAAGCAGTGAATACAAAGCATGCTATGTTCAAAATATGAGTCGATTGTCAAGGATAAATGTAAAACTCCCTATGAAATTTGGAAGGGAAGATCTCCCAAAATTTCATATTTTCATATATTTGGTTGTAAATGTTTCATACACAATAATGGGAAATCTCAATTAAAAACCTTTGATGCCAAGATAACGAGATGGGATATTCTTAGGATACTCATCTATATCAAAGGCATATAGAGTTTTTAATAAGACAACCTTGTGTGTAGAAGAAACACCCCATGTGGTATTTGATGAATCTTCTTTGAGTTTGATAAGACAGGGAAATCACAAAGATATCGATAATCTGGATCGATGACTATCAAAAGATCAACTATAAAATTCTACAATCAAGAATCAGATTCGATGAAGAGGAAGATTCAGACAAAGGAAAGGAACCTGAAAGAACTTCCTCAACAGGTGATTTACCAACCGATCGGACGACCAACAACATATCGGCTAATCGGGCGACCAACGACACATCACCGATCGTGTAGAGTTATCGAAGGTAACATAGAATCATCTCAAATAAATAATTCAGACAAGATATCATCTACCGTAATAAATAAGGGTAAGAAAGTAATGTCATATCATCCAACTGAGCAGATAATTGGAGATTTAGACTCTGGTGTCCAGGCGAGGACCCAACTAAATCAAGATTGTATGTTCGGTTGCAATGTGTCATTACTTGAACCTAAATCAATTACGAAGCTCTAACCGATTCCAACTGGATTAATGCCATGCAAGAAGAACTAAATCGATTTCAAAGACAAGATGTGTGGGAGCTTGTTGAAAGGCCTCATCATCAAAAAGTAATTGGAACTAAATGGGTCTTTAAAAACAAAAGGGATGAAAACAATATTGTGGTTAGAAATAAGGCCGGACTAGTTGTTCAAGGTTATTCACAATCGAGAGGGTATTGATTATGATGAAACCTTTGCACCCGGTAGCTCGTCTGGAAGCCATAAGATTGTTTTTAGCCTATGCCGCTTTTAAAAGATTCATAGTTTTTCAGATGGATGTTAAATCAGCCTTTTTAAATGGAATCTTAGTCAAGAAGTTTATGTAGAGCAGCCACCGGCTTTGTCAAAGGAGACAAGGTTTATAAACTAAGGAAAGCTCTATATGAACTTAAACAAGCACCAAGAGCTTGGTATGACACCTTGTCTCGATTATTTAATTCAAAATGGTTTTGTTAAAGGTAGAATTGATAGAACTCTATTTAGAAAAGAGTTTGGTTGTGATCTTTTATTAGTTCAAATTTATGTTGATGATATAATTTTTGGATCAACTAATATATCTTTGTGTGAAGAATATAGTAGTCTTATGAAAAGCCATTTGAAATGTCCATGGGTGGAGAAATGACATATTTTCTTGGACTTCAAGTCAAGCGAGACAAAGAAGGGAATATTCATCAACCAAGCCAAATATACAAAGATCTTATTGAAAAATATGGAATAGGTACCAGTAGAAGCTAAGATACCTATGATGACAAATTTTTCAATGGATCTTGATGAGAAGGGAGAAGACACCGATCAAATTGAGTATCGAGGTCTTATTGGTTCTTTATTATATTTAATCGCTAGTAGACACGATATTTCTTTTGCGGTTGGAGTTTGTGCTAGATTTCAAGCTAATCCTAAGAAAAGCCATCTTGAAGCGGCAAAGAAAATCCTCAAGTATTTGAAAGGAACAATAAATGTTGGATTGTGGTATCCGGTGATGACAACTTTGAGCTATCTGGATACTCAGTTCAGATTTTGGTGGGTGTAAGATAGATAGAAAATCTACTTGTACTTGCCAATTTCTTGGAAGTAAGTGATTTCATGGTTGTCTAAGAAACAAACCTCTGTAGCTACTTCTACAATCAAGCCGAGTATATGGCAATGGAAGTTGTTGTTCTCGGTGATCTGGATAAGTCGGCGGCTAAGGGACTATAATATTATCACCAAAGATGTACCAATCTTTTGTGATAGTAATAGTGCCATAGCTATTACTCGAACCCGCTTCTTCATACAAGATGCAAGCATGTAGATATCGGACACCACTTCATCCGAGACCATGTAGAGAAAGGAGATATCGACTTGAAAAGATCTTGACCGACTTTCAAAGAGCAGACATCTTGACAAAACCATTGGCAGACAAGGTTTAAAGAATTATCCGTAGAATTATGTTTATTAGATGCTTCTTTAGTAAATCTCTAATTCTGTTCTTTTTAATTCTTGTCTCTCTCGATTTAGTTTATCATGTCTAGAAAGAATTATCGGACTAGATCTGAGTCAAAGGACAATCGGTAGCTGATGTCATTGATTTCCTTCTTAGGAATCAAGAATCAAGGATTAGTCATATTGACCTTATTCGACATATGGTAAATCGAGACAAGGGCACAATAGTCAACCGATTTTCTAAAAAAGCAGATGACTATCTCGCACCCTATCCGATCTACCTCAAGCTACTAATGGTTTTCTATGAGTCTATGTCTTTGCGGGAATACATCACGAGATCATCTTGTTTCACCTCATCTGGTTCTCATTTTTTAGACTTCTTGGTTTTATAAATTTTTTTGATTGAAAATCCCATTTTTTAGAAAATTAAGTGAGTCTGTTTTTTTAAAAAAAATTGTCTTTAAGATTGCTAAAATTTTTGAATTTAAGCTGTTTTTTTAAAAAAATCAGACAGTTCTTGTATCGTAAGACTTTTTCAAGTCATCTGCTTTTTCAAACTCATCCGATTTGCAAACCCTTAGTCGAAGTAAGGTAACCCTAGGTTGACGTCGAGGTATACTTACTTCCCTGCATAAAGTAACCTACATCTGTCAAATCAACAGTCTATAAAAAAACTATTTACGCATTCCAAAGGCGATTAACATCCACGCGCTGAATCCTAATCGCTTATCTTAATTTTTAACCGTTGATATATGCGCGGTAAAATTTTTTTGAATAAATGGCTCAGATTAATTCAAATTTTCCAATCCCCCTATAAATACATCTTCTTCCTTAAACAAACTTTTTCACTCTCGAAATACTTATAAACTCTCTCGCAAAATTTTCAAAACTCGTATTTGATCATTTCATGAGCACTTCTCAAAAACAAATAGGAATTACTTCAACCATGGTGGATGTTCATAATGAGACGTTTAATAAGAAGATCAAATCGGAGATGTATGTGGATTTCGACACAACCTCGATGGCGAATCAAGGGAGGTTTTGGAGTTATTGGAGAGGGCTGGATTAAGGACATTCTGTTCCAAGAAATCCCCTCCAATAAAACACTGGATATGCGGGAATAGAGTTCTACGTCAACGGGACGTTCGAGAACGGAGTTTTTAAAACCAGAGTTTATGGAGAGATTTTAACCGTTACTCCGGCGGAGGTGGCCAGAATTTTTGATACAAGTAGTGAAGGAGTGAACCCCTCACCTACAAGTCGATGAATGGGTAGAATCATTTGAGATGATTGCCCGGAATTCTATGAGGGATCGGCGATCGGAGTTAAAGAAGAAGATGCTCCGACAACGGTATCGTCTTCGATGACCATTGTTACAAAGGTCATCTTGGGAGAACAAAGTTCTCATGACGGCCGACTGCACCCACTATGTGTCATGAGGACAATACTTGATGGGGTCCAAGCTAATCGGGCTGGGATGCTTCGGAAAAGCTAGAGACGAAAGGAAAAGGTTGGAGGTTGTTGGAGGAAAGTGGCAGGCGAGGTCGATCACCATCCTATTCAATAAGGTGACGGTGATCATGGAGGACCCGTGTCACCGAGATCAATTGGTCGACGGAGTCGAACCTACACAAAACAAAAGGGGATTCGACGAAGGATGAACCTCTTAGGGCTCCAAATGATTCGAGACGAAGGTGGAGCCGAGGTAGGAGCTCGTGCACCACCGCCAAGAAGCCGAGGAGGAGGAAGAAGAGGAGAGAGAGGAAGAGCTGCCGACAAAGTGAGCTCACCGAGGCCGCCCACCAATGAAGTGAAGGAGAAGGCACCAAGGAGGAGGAGGTTGATTAAGACCTCGAGCCGGTGGAACGTCTGTCGACCAGCCAAGTCTTTTACCCGAAGAGGTAACCACTCTGCAAATCGCACAGCAGGTGGTTCATTCGAGAGGAGGTCCAGGAGATAAGCTCAGAGAGGACCCTCCCCCACCCACAGACAGTACAATTTTCCCCCTCCCCTCACTGTGCCACTCTGGCGATGAAGAGGTGTCCAGTGCCGGCACCTCGAGCCTCTAAAACAGCCTACTTCCGATATAGTCCAAATCCCAACCTCATCTACCCTCCCTCAAACTTCATCCCCTCCACCATCTCCATCTCGAGATGCTGTCCTTTCTTACAGACTAGTATTCGCCCCAACTCCCATATCCATCTCCCCACCAGCCTTACCCATATCCTCCCAAACTTAACCCATATTACCCCAAACAACCTCATCTCCCCCACCCACTACTTCACATATTCCACCCCCACCATCATCTCCTCCACCAAATCCCCCTCCCCCATCGACGCCCCCACCTCATCTCTCCCATCCGAACCCCACCCAGTGGATACCTCCAATATCTTTGGGGATATCCACATGAGCTCTCCCAGTCAACCTCTCCCACCACCTCTTCCTCATCCGAATCGAGAGGAGGAGGCCGATCCAATTTTTGCCATCTCATCACTTTTGAAGATATGCATAAGAAGATAATATCTCAAGTTCAAAAGATGATGGAGAAGAAGACAAGGAAGGTGATACGAGCAACACCGATACGATGCTCGCCAACATGCAGATTGCCGAGGTCAACATGTCAAGGAACCTATCAGCCAATCTCAACACCGCCGTTGGATCTCGGCTAAGTGACCTAGAGGAGGAGGTTAAGGCACCGAAGCAAAGATGGCAGACAACGAGATCCCTGGTCAACACTCTCACATCGATCGAATGACTTCAGGTCCATTGCTCACTGGAAAGATGACTCCGCACTTCCGTAATGAAGTTAAAAAGGGGGAAGGAGCGAAGGAAGGATGAACACCCTCACAGTGGAGTCTTGTCACTCACAGACAAGGTGGACTCTAAGGCGGAACACAATCGAGTTGGAGGCAGCCAAGGCCGAATTGAAAGTTAAATCGGATGAGCCGGCAGCCTTGCAACCGAGGGTGACCCAAATAGAGGAGGCCATCCGAGAGGATGAGGAGAAGAGGAATAAGGAGGAGGAGGAGAAGTCGAAGCTCTGCTGCCAAGATGAAAGAAGCGAAAAACCCGAGGTCAAGGGCAAGGGTAAAGGCAAAGCAACAGAGAAGTCTTCATCACCGAGCGGTGATCACCCTGCAGTGGAGCGCAAACGAAAGAAGCCTGACTTCTCAAACCTATCACCGAAAGCAGATCGAATCCATGCTTTGAGAAGGAAAAGTATGAGAAGCAGGAGAAGAAGAGGTCAAGAAGCTGGGAAAGCCGAGTGAAGTGGGACAGGATTCCCGGAAATGGGTATCCAAAGCACTGAGATGAAGCGGACTTCCGCCCTGTCCACCGCACTTCAGCCCCTCCAAAGATGGTTTCAGGGAAATATACAAGCGAATACAAGAAGCTAGCCCTGGATGCCGATGGATGTATTATCGTACATCTTGAAGGCATCGCCATCCGGAGCACCCGACGAAGATAAGAGCTGCACGAGTGGATGGAAAAGGAGGATGCCGATCTGTATGGGAAGTCTGCTTGATGAGGCACACAATGTGTTCAATCACGACTTAGTTGCACCAGCCTATGAGCAAGTTACCCCCAAGCTGAAAGAAGACGGCTCTCGATCTGGAATGGGTCAAGACGGTTATAGCCAAAGCGAGCGGGAAACCGGGCTCACAGATGAAGAAGAGCTTAAACGGCTAAGAGCACGGATTTTCAAGCTGGTGAACATTCCGAGAGGCCACGATGGGGAATCACGATAGAACAGGATTTTTCTTTCCTTATCTTTTATTTTCTATCAGTTCTTCTATTTGTAAATTTGTAAATTTGTAAATGAATATATTTGGACTTATGTGAATTATGTGTATCGGTTTTTTTAAAGTTTTTTTAAGAAAATTTTAAAATTTTTCTAAGTATAAATCATCTGAGAATTTTATATCTCGTAGTTAAAAACTTTTTCTTAAAATTTTTTTAAGTCATAAAACTCAATTCTCTAAGTACTTCTAAAAGAGTCTAAAAGACTTAAATTTTTTTAATGCCATGAATGTGAATGAATGCATTTGTATTGTGAAAATGTGCTATGATATACCTATCTGATTGTTTTAACTAATTCTAGTACTAACTTCGATTGTGAGTGTGTTTCTTCCTTATAGGTTTTAACTTCATCAAAAAGGGGAAATTGTTGAATCAAGAAGTTTTGATGAGTTAAAAGGAGCAGCTCGATTGATCGAGGCGATCGAGGATCGAGTGAGGTTAAGCTAAACAGATCGTACAAGGTCTAGAACCAATTCGGTCACCGAGATCTAGTCATCTCTGCAGGAGACTATCATGAAGAGCTTAGACAAGGTCAAGACAAGCTGAGTAGAATAAGAAAGACAAGTCTTCACCAAGTCGGTGGAGACGAGTGGGAAGAATCGGTGAGGTCAAGAATAGTTTTCAAGAATAAGTTTGTTGAGCGAGTTTCAGTTTGTTAGAACCGACTAACAAACTAACTGTCTTTTTAGACTTATAAATAGGGCTAGATTTTATTTCTCTAGATATATATACTTATGCGAATTTGATTTTTCACACTATTCACTATTGATTTCACAAAAGTATTTTTCAAGAGATATTACAAATATTTTCTAAAGTGTTTATAGAACACTTCACTTCACATCTTCAAAAACACATCTTATTCTTAGAGTTAGATTTTAGAAAGTTGATTAGTTTTGAAGAGTTGAAGATCAAGTTGTAATTTGTAAAGTTTGTACGGTAAGTAAGTAAGCGAGTTAGTGAAGACCCTTCTTCAAAGTTTGGAGAAGGAGAGTGGATGTAGGATTGTTATAATCCAGACCACTATAAATCCCGTGTTATTTCTTGCTTTCTTTAATTTCTGCTCAAATTACAATATTGTTAATTCAAAATTAAAGTTCAGAATCTTAACTAAAATCTGAATATCAACCTTGCTTTTGATCTTGTTAAAAGTTGAGTTCTCAATTATATTCCATTGTGATAATCTGATACTTTGAATTGATTTTGAAAAGATTTGAAAAATCTACAAAATCTATTCAAACCCCCCTTTCTAGATTTTGTTCTAGAAAGCTAACTCAAGGTTTTTTTCACCTTAACATTCCGGGACCAACACAGTTTTCATTATCGGGTAAATTAGAAGAAGATGCCGCAGAGTGCGGAGAAAACTATCTCGGCCCTCATTGGATTTTGCCGATTTGACTACAGTCTGCATCTTGTCCCAAATGAACTGAATTCAAGTGTCAACTAGTGGCAGACTTATGCAGAGCATGCGTAAGAAAATGGGTCCAATCAAAATTCTAGAATTTTACCTCTTAAAGGTTTGACGGTTGGTTAGAATTTAGAAGGTCAAACTTCTCGGAAGATGCTTAAATTCAAGATGACAGTGAGACATGTGGGTTATTAGAAGGTAGGTGATGTTGGTTTTGTGATTCTTGTAATAGATACTTTTCGAAGAAGAGGGAGGTGAAAATTGATGAGAAGAAGATATTGTATTATAAAATTGTGATTAAAACTTTTTATTAATTGCATCTCGCACGATGAAGCTCATTCAAACTTGTGTACACACATAAGATTTTTGTGCATTCATACAATGTTGTGTGCATATATATAATATTGTGTGAATACATATAATGACATGTGCATATATATATGACCATGTACATATACATTATGTTATGTGCACTTGTTGTTAACTTGTATATATACTTAGAAGTGGTCACGTTTTACCCACATTATTGACCATAATTCCACTTAATTATTACGTATAAGTTTAGGTTATTGTTGGTCTAATATTATATTCATGTGCATGTAATTGAATTACCTTCAATTTTTTGTTCACCACCAATTTGCAAATGTGCAAATGTTAAAGACATACACGCGCACATTCGACCAATCTACACATGTAGAGATATATATGCGCATGCCAACAAATATGTGATAAAAAACAACTTTGATTACTAATTTTGAAATTTACATATCTAAAATTATAACACCGAAATTGCACATATCTAACCAATTATTCAAGAATTCAACCAAATTGATAAGATAACTCTACAAAATATGTTACTATTCAAGGTTCTACAAGTAAACAATATCCAATTTAATGAAGAAATACAAAATCTTTTCTATCAACCAAAAGATGTGCAGAAAGCCTTTCATAGTTCTTCATAAAACCTTTCACTTTCATCTCATTTAAGCTTTCATGATTTTGGAAAATGTAAAAAATAAAAGAATGTTAGTACGTAATCTTGCACATAGCAAAACAAACCACCTTTCTAAAACATCATATGGATGAGAATAGAAGAATAAGAGACAATCACAAAAGAGAGATAAGAAACACCAGCATTGGGTCGAGACCGGTGGCTGCATAAACAAAATTCTACTAGTGGCTAGCAATAAATAAAAATTAGTAGGTTGTTACCTACTAAAGCTATATGATTAAGAAAAAATAATACAATTATATGCATTAACAATTTTATATGGACGCCAAGATACCTACTAGAGCATCATAGATAGGTGTAACAACCATAGAAAATATCTACATAATATATTACCCAATTGCTTGAAAACTAAAAAAATGGTATAACTAAAAGAACAAAAATATGATCTGAATACATCATATTCGAAGAACATAAATAAAAGAACATTGACTCAATATCACTTGAAGATAAAAAAGGAATTATTAAGGAGAGAAAAATATATATAATTTATATAAATATATAAGATAAGTTAAAGTCTAGATGCAGAGTCGTCATATCAAGAGAATATTTTACTGCAGCTTCCTCCAAGGTATATAACACAAACATCTCCAGAGTCCTGTTTCTCATCCACATGAATAACAAATAGTTATTCAATGAAATTGTCAATGGCATCACTAATGTGGTGTACCATCCGGATCTCCGATAAGAAGTGCAAAAATCACAATAATAAGCATCACATCTATCATTTCCAAGAAATCAATTAAAGTAATGCGATCACTACCCCCACTAATCCCAAAAATCAATTGAACATCTCTGCTGCTAACCCCTACAAGTTCACGGCCAATAACAAACTTTCCTACATCTTTATCAAAACTCAAAACCAACTCCCTTATATTTTATTCATATTTCCAACATCTCTTCATTAGTTTCTTTTAGTCGCATTGCTAGATTGTGTTGAACATGTACCAAAAAGAATTCTTATTAATCTCAATTGTGGTGTTCTCATCATATTCAAGACTACTTATTTCCTTAACACAAGATATGAGATTGCTTCTATAACAAGTGGCTTAGTTAACATTTGCATCATCTATAAAAGTAAAATTAAACAAAGTTAGTCTTTTTCTATTAATACCAATAACATTAAGTAAATAACACCAGATTTTCAAAAATTTTATATTAAAAGCATACCAAATTTTTGCTTGAATTCTTTCTTCTCCCCTATTTTTTTCTTTTCACAATCTGTTATCGTAATTCATATCTTCTCGATATCTAATCACTATCTGATGTTATATTTTTCTTTCAAAATATAAATTCACGTTTAGAACCTGGAAAATAAATATAAATTGAACTCATATTCTGTTTATGTTTACTAACTAAAAATTATACCTTAATCATTTATACTCCCTCCGTCCCAATATATATTTCTTTCATAGGGAGGGAGGGCACGGTTATTAAGAAAAGAGGAAAAAGTGTAGGAGAGAGAATAAAGTGTAAGAGTATTTTGGATGGTTGAATGAGATAAAGTATAAGAGGGAGAATAAAGTAGAATAAAACAAAAGTGACATTATTAAAATTTAAATGATATTATGAGGGTGTAGTTTACGAGGGTATTCCTTTTTTAGTGTGTGAAAGTAATCATGGAACGTCCAAATAAGACAAATGTGAAAAGACAAATTCTTATATGAAATATTTCACGGATCCTAGATCCGTGAAATAATCCATATTCAGATCCAAATTAAGAAATTCATGGGTCCTAGGCGGGGCGGGCGGGTTTAATGGATATTTCCAAAAAAACTCGCGCTAGGGTAAAAAAAAATTGCCCCGCGTGCTCCGGGTGTGTTACTATTAGGTTAAACATGTGTTACTTTAACAATAATTATGTGTCACTATAAAACAAAAAGCTGCATATTTATCTAAAAATAATCACTCGAATGCAAAAATAAAAATGAAAAAATAGTCAAATAAATCTCTAATCTAATTATATGTGTGAATCAAATAAGTCTTTAATCTTCGACAACTTTATTCTTATTAAAAGAGTGTGATTTTATTAAGATGATGACTTATTTGATCTCAATATTAAAGAGAAATGATTTTAATGTGTTAAGAAAAAAACATGGGTCTATTTGATCCCCAAATATAAGATTTTTGGGGTAAATATGTGTTATTGTAAGGGCAAATATGTGTATTAAACTCGTGCAAAGGTAAAAATAATTTTTTACTCTCGGGTTGTGTTATTTTTAGGTCAAACACGTGTTCTTGTAAGAAGAAAAATGTGTTATTAATGAACAAAACCAATATTTTATTCTTTTAAGGACTAGTAACACGTACTTACCCTTACAGGTAACACATAATTGTTCTTATAGTAACACAACTTTCGAAAAAATATGTTATTATATGAATACAAACGTGTTCTTGTATAGTGAAAGATATGTTACTATATGGAAAAAAAAGTGTTACTATATGAACATAAATGTGTTACCCTATAGAGAAATATGTGTTATTATATGAAAAAATCGAAACAGGTAACAATTGCGATATTAATTCCACTTTTTTAGAAGAACATATAAGCGATAGCAAAGATGATCCAGACAACAACACACTTTAATTTGATAAACTTTGTTATTGTTATGATCAAATTTGTAGCAATTACTTGACAATTTTTAAAAAAATTCATCCATATCTTCTCCTTTTTTTACGTATCTCTGCGTATTTACTGCTCAATTTGATATCTTCGTTGAATTCCGTTGTTGTTTTCGCCGAGATTCTCTGTTGAATCGCCACCGATAAATCGCCCGTCTTTGCGGTTCGCAATTTCGACCTAATTTGCGCAGAATATTGTTTTGACCCGTTTTGGAGAGATGACCGCGAGATTTGTGCTCCTTCGTTTTTAACGTAAATTGCACGTGAATTATTTCACAGAGACTTGCTCATGTGAAAATAATATTGGGACGAGGGAGTAACATTTTTCATACAAATAAAAAAACAGATTAAAACTAAACAAACTCACCAGAATTGTCAGAATCCTTTTTCCTCTTTTAAAATTGCTACTTTCACCTCGAGATCTCTTACCGCCCTGAATTGATTTCCCATTCTCCGTTCTTTTCTTTTGAACCTTTCTATCCCTATTATTAGTTCAATTTGTTTAAATTTACTTTCTAAAAATGTGTAAAATCCAAAACCTAATAGAAAAAGAATAATTTAAACTTGAAAACAAGAAACAATCTGATGAAGATAACTAAAAAATGAGAACAAAACAGTAATTGTATAATAATTATTAAAAAAAAATTAACAGATAACTTAAACCTTAAAACCAGAAACAATCTGCCAAAGAATTATATACATTGCATACATTCCATAATAGAATAAGAATATTAAATTAGAAATCTTACATTTTCATTGTAATAAATTTGCTTCCAGAACTAATCTTCCTTTAACGATCTTCTTCTTCGCAATTCAATTTCTCGGTCGAAATGGAAAATAAGGATGACAGATTTTGGGAAAAGAAAATTTTGTAGAGTGGTAGATAACTTGTTTGTAAGTATTAGTTGTGTGCATACGTGTGCTCACACAAAACAATCTAACAAGCGGTAAAATACTCATTTTTATAAATTTTTTTTTTTTTTTAACTATGTGTATAAAAAAATATTTTTTACCCACTATCCAATATTATTCCCAATATATTCACTATTATTGTGGTCCCACACCCCTTAATTCTCAACACCCACAACGGCTCCCCCAAATGCAGTCAAAACTGCTGAAAAAAAAATCTTCCCAAGAAAATTTAATTTTTCCAATTAATTATCCACCCCAACCGCCCACCCACCCCAATTAATTACCCCACACCCATATAACCCTTGGCTCTCTCTTACTCTCGGCCTCTCCCCCTTTTTCTCATTCCCAAATAGACTCTGTCTCTCCCTCTTCCCGCGACCACCGGCTACCACCAACTCTCTCTCCTCCTCTTCCACCCCAATTTTTAAGGTAATCATTCTTCGTACAAAATAAGTCGTCTAATTAAAGAGCAATATAGTTTTCCGGATGTAGACGAAGCTCCCGCCGGTACAACTTTTCCGGTAAATTTTCCGGCGATTTTTTTTTAATTTTTGAATAATACAAAATTTTTGAACAAATTTAAATTTTAAATTGTTTTGAATGTTAGTATAATTTTAATTTAATATTTGTTGTTAATTGATTTGAATTTTACAAAATATTTTGAACAAATTTGAATTTTAGATTTCATATATATTTGTTGTTAATATTTGTTGAATGTTAATATAATTTTAATTTTAATTTTAATTTATTGTGAGTTTAATTTGAATTTTAGTATTTAGCATTGAATTTTAATTTAATGTTAGTATTAGTATTTGATGTTAGTGGGTATTATGTTACGAACGAGGTTCGTGGGCTTAGGAACGCGTACAACCGGGCCAGGAGGGCCCAATCCAAGCAACAGGAACAAGCCCAGAAAAGCCAAGTTAATATCGAAGACTCTGGAACAAGCTGATACTTTGATTAATAAGAATTGGGCTTTAGCAATAATTAATTAATTAGCTTTGGGCTTCAATTGTTAAAAGCAGGCCCAAATGTTGATTAATGGTGTCAATGCCTTATAATATACTCTGTACATCGAATTATCAGATTACATGAAGAAAAGATATTATTTCCTTCCGCAAAATACTTTGCGAAACCACCGAGACTTTGGCACTGCGGAGCTCCGGTGACCTTGAAAACGTGATTCCCAACACTGGTGCTTACATTGAGAGCAATAGTTTCGGGATTCACCATTAGAATTTGAAGAATGGCGGTAGCTCACAAAGATCGTATTGAGGCGTTGGAGGCGAAATTTGAAGCCCTAAATGCTGGGCTCGCCAAGATTGTGAGACTTGAAAAGATGTTCGAACAAATCTTGCGAGAAGAAAGGCAAGAAACACCGATCGAATCGTCATCCGCGAAAGCGGAAATTCCGACGGCAATAGCTCAGATGACATCCGAAGCTTCGCGAGCCTTGACTGACGAAGGACGATCTGCGGCGGGTGCGGATCGGTGGAGGGCCGACCTAAACTCACATGCCCTGTTTTGGTGGTACGGATCCTAATTCATGGTTGAGTAGAGTGGAACAAGTATTTTGATTTGAATGAGGTTGAAAAGGAAAATCGGGTCCGATACGCAGCCTATTACTTGGAAGGCAAAGCCAATGTGTGGTGGCAGGCTTAATCGGGTTTACAGGAAGAAGGAAAAGTGGGTTAGGTGGAAAGATTTTACAAGGAACTCTTGATCGAGGTTTGGGCCGTCGGAGTACACCGACTACGGCGAGCGTTATCCCATATAAAACAAGTGGGAACGCTACGGGAATATCTAACGGAGTTTGAGAAATTGGCTAATAGAGTTGAAGATTGGCCGGAGAAGGCATTGGTGGGGGCATTCATGGGTGGCCTTAAAGCGAGTTGGCGGCGGAGGTGCGAGTCCATCGGCCACGAGCGTGCGGCGAAGCCATTGAACTTGCACGAATCCATGAAGATTGCTTATCAAGAAACGTGTACCCAAGACGGAAAACAGAAGGTGGGTAATTTAAATTAAAATAAAGGGAACGGAAATCTCCGAGGATAGTAAGCTACCAAGCTCTAATCTGCGATCAATTTCGAATGGAATCAAGAAATTGCCATGGAGTGAAATGCGTAAACGACGTGAATTAGGCCTCTGTTTCAACCGTGATGAAAAATTCATACACAGGAATAAATGCAAAATCAAACAAGCATTCTTGATTGAGCCGACTTACTCGAGTGAAGAGGAGGAGCCAAGTATGGACAACACGTATGAACAAGCCGAGATTTCCTTACACGCAATGGCGGATGTGAAGGGCCCTAAAACAATGAGGGTGGAATCCTGGATAAAAGAAAAAAGAGTGATGGTATTGATCGACAACGGCTCGTCACACAACTTCTTGAATCAAGAAGTAGCCAAGAAATTGAACCTCAAAGCCGAAAGGGTCCAACCTTTTTATGTCAAAGTAGCAAATGGAGAGAAACTGGCTGCACCACCATATATAATCGGTCTCGATACGAATGCAAGGGGTAACAATTATCACCGACTTATTTGCATTACCCTTGGGAGGCTTAGATGTTGTATTGGGGATACGGTGGTTAGAGGAATTAGGAGAGGTAACCACCGATTATAAAGCTGGAACAATGAGGTTCAAATGGGGTGATGGTATGGTCACGATCAAATCTGGGACAGATGATGCAATAAAGGAAGTTGGAATTCACGGCTTAGCGCGAATGTGGCAAAAAGGGGGTCGATGCTATGCGATCGGGGTAGAAGAAATAACAAAACCACCTGCCAAACATGAATCGGTAATTGGCAATCTGATATCTCCCAAATTTTATTAGAATTTGATCTTGTGATAAATGAATTGCAGGAGCTTCCTCCAAAACGCAGCTTTGATCATCACATACCCTTGAAGGATGAGACTCAAGCTGTAAATGTTCACCCCTATCGCTACGCGCATTTTCAAAAACAAAAATTGAAAGACAAGTTAAGGAAATGCTACAAGCTAGATTAATACGACCTAGCACTAGTCCTTTTTCATTGCCGGTGTTACTTGTCAAAAGAAAGACGGCTCGTGGCGATTTTGCACCGACTACGGCGCTCAACGCCGCTACCGTAAAGGATCGTTTTCCAATTCCAACGATCGATGACATGCTAGACGAACTCGGCGGATCACGTTACTTCTCAAAGCTGGATTTACGCGCCGGATATCACCAAATTCGGGTTCTTGACTCAGATATTCCGAAAACAGCGTTTCGAACTCATCAAGGTCACTACGAGCATGTTGTCATGCCATTTGGCCTTTGCAACGCACCTTCGACGTTCCAAGGGGCTATGAGCGACATCTTTCATGAGCATTTGAGAAAATTTGTCCTCATATTCTTCGACGACATACTAATCTACTCAAGAACACAGGAAGCTCACCTACAACATTTACGCCGTGTACTCTCAATCTTGGCCAAACATCAATTTCGTGTAAAACTTAGTAAATGTGCATTTGGGCAAAAATCGAGAGATTATCTTGGCCATGTGATATCCGAAGATGGGGTTAGAGTAGATCAAAATAAAATCCGAGGTTATGAAAGATTGGCCTCAGTAGAAAAATTTAAGCTGCTCTAAGGGGATTTTTGGGACTTACTGGTTATTATAGAAAATTTGTTAAAGATTATGGAACTATTGCGCGGCCACTTACGGAAATGACTAAAAAGGGAGGATTTAAGTGGGTGAGAATAGCGAGAATGGCTTTTGAAAAATTGAAACAAGCCATGACCACAACACTCGTGCTTGCAATGCCAAATTTCGAGGAAATATTTGAGGTGCATACTGATGCCGGTGATTTCGGTATTGGTGCGTGTTGGTACAAAAGGATCGACCATTAGCCTATCTAAGCAAAGCCTCGGGGCCTCGGAAATTAGAGTGGTCGGCCTATGTAAAAGAAATGATGGCGGTAATTGAGGCCGTTCGACTATGAAGACCCTATTTGCTAGGACGCAAGTTTAGAATTATAACGGATCGTGACCTCTAAAACACATGTTAGAGCAACGAATCATTACTCCGGAGCAGCAAAAGTTTGTAGCAAAATTGATGGGGTTTGAATTTGAGATATTATACCGATGCAGTCGTCAAAATAACGTCGCCGATGCACTTTCTCGAAAGGCCAGACCAGTGAAATTGCAGCCATCACCGGGCCTATATGGAGTATATGGAACGAAATCGAAATCACTCGGTATTGGATTCAAATCATCCTCAAACAAAGAAGAAATTAAGCGGCAGCGGGGCGCCGCCGAAGACTACGAGTGGAGGAAGGCATGCTATTCTATAAAGGTAAGGTATTCGTTCCATTATCCGGATCTCTACGACCTAAACTAATTCATCATTTTCATAATTCCGGGATAGGAGGACACTCGGGAATATACGAGAACATGGGCTCGGATTTCATGCTCCTTTACATGGCCCGGCCTTAAGAAAGAGGTGCGGGAATACGTGATGAAGTGCGACACTTGCCAACGAACAAAAAATGATTCACGAAGACCGGGGCCTGCTACAGCCTTTAGCCGTCCCTGAACACATTTGGGAAGATCTTTCGATAGATTTTGTAGAAGGCCTACCTAAATCAAATGGGTACAACGGAATTCTAGTGGTTGTCGATCGACTTACCAAATACGCCCACTTTATTCCACTAGTGCATCCCTACACCGCCAAATCCGTTGCAAGACTCTTCGTGGAATACGTCATCAAGCTACATGGAATTCCAAGATCGATTGTCACCGACCGTGATCGTATTTTCATAAGCAACTTTTGGAAAGAATTCTTCAAGATGCAGGGAACACACCTTGCCATGAGCTCGGCATATCACCCTCAAACGGACGGCCAAACCGAGGTTACGAATCGAACGTTGGAACAATATCTACGATGCTTTGTTCATGAAAATCCATGAAGATGGGAGGAGTACTTACCATGGGCAGAATATTGGTACAATACCACGTTCCATTAAATCGACACAACGCACACCCTTCGAGTTGGTATATGGCGGCGGCCCCCTCATCTTGTCGGCTATCCCATTGGAGACTCACCAAATGCAGAGGTAGATCGCAAATTGTTTGAAAGAGATTTAATGCTACGAGAACTCAAAGAAATATTGGGAGTATCCATAAACCGCATGAAGAAGCAATATGATAAGGGACACCGAGAAGTAGAGTTCAAGGTTGATAGTAGGTATTTCGAAACTTCGACTCTATCGGCAACATTCGGTTTCACGGCAAACTTGGGACAAGCTGGGTAGCAAGTTTTACGGGCCATTTAAAAATCTTTGGAATGTTAGATCAAGTAGAGTTTTGATGAGTTAAAAGAACAATCCGGATGAGCAGACAACTTTGATGAGCGGCTCGGATCGGAGTTCGGTACTAAGCTGATCGAGGTGGGTCGAGACTTATTAAGTCGCAGAAGATCAAAGTTTGTAAGTCATCCGGAGACAAGCTCAAGTCTAGTCATCTGCAGGAGACGATCATGAAGAACTCAGACGAGGTCAAGACAAGTTGAGTAGAATAAGAAAGGCGAGTCTTCACCAAGTCACCGCAGACGAGTAGGAATAATCACCGAGGTCAAGAGCGTTTTCAAGATTAAATTTGTTAAGCGGTTTTTAGTTTGTTAGAACTAACTAACAAACTAATTGTCTTTTCGAGACTTATAAATAGGTCTAGATTTTATTTTTCAACACACTCATGCAAATCTGATTTTTCACACTATTCACTATTCGATTCACAAAGTAATTTTTAAAAGAGTTTTCAAATATCTTCAAGTGTTTGTAGAACACTTCACTTCACATCTTCAAAAACACTTCTTATTCTTAGAGTTAGATTTTAGAAGGTTGTTTAGCATTTTGAAGAGTTGAAGATCAAGTTGTAAGTCTTAAAGATTGTAAAGTAAGAAAGTAAGCAACTAGTGGAGACCCTTTTTTCAAAGTTTGGAGAAGGAGAGTGGATGTAGGATTGTTATAATCCGAACCACTATAAAATACAGTGTTCTTTCTTTGCTTTCATTTATATCTCTGTTCAAGTTACAATTTATTGTTCAAAGTTTAATTTCAGAATTAAAGTTAAGATTTGAATATCGGTGTTGCTTTTGATCTTATTAAAAGTTGAGTTTAATCTTAAATTTCATTGTACTTTGATACTTTGAATAAATTTTTGATAGATTTGAAAAATCTCAAAAATCTATTCAACCCCCTTCTAGAATTTTGCTAGAAGGTGATACACTTCTCAACTAATCTACTCAACTAATCGGGACCAACATGGAAAGAGTGGGACAGGTAGCATATAAGTTGGACACGCTAACTAATGCTCAAATACATCCGGTGGTTCACGTCACCCAACTCCGGAAGTGATTAGGCGGTGGCGACATCATTTCGATCGCCTACCAGCAATTACTCGGGACGGACGGGTTATTTATCGACCAGCAAAGGCATTGGAGTACCGACTATTAAGGAAAGCGAGGACATTATCGGCTGGGAGGTCCTCATTGAGTGGGAGTCGTTGCCTAGTTCGGAAGCTACTTGGGAAAGTATGGATGAAATACGAGATCGGTTTCGGACTTCATCCTTGAGGACAAGGATGCTCCTCGAGGGCGGCAATATTACGAGCGAGGTTCGTGGGCTTAGGAACAGCGTACAAGCGGGCCAGGAGGGCCCAATCCAAGCAACAGAACAAGCCCGAGAAAAGCCAAGTTAATATCGAAGACTGCAGAACAAGTGATACTTTGATTAATAAGAATTGGGCTTTAGCAATAATTAATTAATTAGCTTTGGGCTTCAATTGTTAAAAGCAGGCCCAAATGTTGATTAATGGTGTCAATGTCTTATAATATACTCTGTACATCGAATTATCAGATTCTTGAAGAAAAGATATTATTTCCCCTTCCGCAAAATACTTTGTGAAACCACACGAGACTTTGGCACTTTGCCGGAGCTCTTGACCTTGAAAACGTGATTCCCAACATATTAGTAGATGTTAGTATTTTTTAAAAATGAATTTGTTATTGTTAATACAATTAGTTGTTTAGTAAATTGTTGATGTTAGTATTTATTTCATTAGTGTTATGGTATTATTAGTTTTCTTAAAATATATGATTATGTTATTTTTTTATTATATAATACTAGTTTTTATTTTTAAAATATTTTGCACAAATTATTAATTTTTGTTAATGTTACAAAATATTTTAAATAATTTTGAATTTTAAACAACATATTTATTTTTAGTATGTTAGTATAATTTAAAAAAATTTATTAATAATTATTAGTATAAGTAGATGAGTTATTCATTAAATTTTACTATATAGTATAAGTAAATTTTTAAATAATTTAAAAATATTTTAACACAATTTTATTTATCAGAATCGTAGCGCCCAAGTTCTCTTTCTTTTTAAAATAATATCACTTTGGGGTGAAGGCGCTACTAAAATACCATTTCAAACTCATTTTCGGAGATACGATAATAAAATTATTATCTTTATAAGTGGAAGCTATAACCAAATTAAAAATAATACCCCATAGCAACTTAAATCGGTGATACGTACTTGAGAAAGAAGAATTTAACAAACCTCACTCACATGCAATAATTACACATCAAAAGAAAAAGGGCAAAATATGTTTTGTTACACGTTTCAACTAGTATATTTATACTAGTCAAACAAAAGAACCATTATTTTTCACTCCAGTAGCATAACTCATAATATATACAATAATTACACAATCGAACCAAAAGGTACAAAGGTCTTTGCATCCTCATCGTCCCTCCACATCAAACTCAAGATCTGTAATAATGGATATGAGGGTGAGTGTTTCAAATACACCCAGTGGAATAATCTCAATGATTGCACTAATAAAATGTATATGCAAATAATACATAACATAAAAACATAACTCATGTGCACATTGTATGTGCCATTACCCGGCTTGAACATTGTATGGGCCATTACCCGGCTTGAACATAGTACGGACCATTACCGGCTTGAATATAGTACGGGCCATTACCCGGCTTGAACATTATACGGGCCATTACCCGGCTTGAACATAATATCATAATTGTTGCGTAATCATGACATATATTACTCACATATTGCACCTTAACATAGCAATCATAACATGGAATGTTAAACTCAATTAAGAGTGGAAATTATCCCACCCGATTAGATATGAGCACTGTTTTGGAGCGAATTGCTTTTATGCTTGAGTTCTTCTCGGCCCTACAAATGATATCGTGCGCTTAGAAAATTGTAATAGATCTGATAATTAACTTATAATAACTATAATAAGAGCTTCCTAGAGTTATAGGACCACCGGATTTGGTCTAGAGGTTAAAGGGCAAACCAGTCTTTTCCTAAGGATTTTAAAGTTCGATTAATGTGTTTGATGGTCAAAAGACAAACTAGCTAGTTTATTGATAATATAATCCTATTTAGAGCGTGTAGAAACTTCGTTGGGATAAAAATGGACTTGAAACAAAGAATTTGGATTAAAACGGAGTTCACGGCGTACTGCTCAGGGGTAAAACGGTCATTTTTATAATATTGTTCATCCCGTGATTTTAGAATTAAAATGTAGATCTTTGAATTTGAAACAATTTGACGCTGGTTTGGATCAAATCGGATGAAAAATAAAAGATTCTACAAGCGTTTGAAAATGAGGGGCAAAATTATAATTAAATGAAAAGTTAACGTTGACCGTTGACCGTTGACTGGTCAGTTGACCAAACTATAAGATTTGCATTTTAGTCCCTGAAGTTAATCTAATTCTCTTTTGCCTCCCCTCTACTTTCAAGCTTTTGTACAAGAGGTCCATACTTGTCATTCTACACCTCCGATTGGAAAACCGAAAATACCGTTGGAATCCTTACAATCTCGGCTTCCCATTTCACCCAAGCCCCGCCTCCAACGGCCACCTAAAGGAGACGACCATTTTAGCGAGAGAATGACGAAATACAACCTATGTCATTAACGTCCATTTCAAGCTTTTGATACTCCATTTTTATCGTTTCCTACTCACCATTAGACATATGACCATTACTACATCTCATAATGACTCAAAGCGTAAGAATCAACAAAAATAAATTTTATTTCTAAACGTTGAAATCCGTTTCTACGCGTCACTTTCGGCTGATTTTTCTACCGATTTCATACACGATTTTAACAATGGAGAATAGAATTCTACTCTACGCACAATGACTTCACAACGGTATAAGCCTCGCCACCTATCGTTTGCCATTGAATGAAAAATCACATTTAAACAATAATTTTCGAAGCTTCGCACTAAATTTTCTGACGCTATAGGAATCGAAACAACAAGCTGATCTTATTTCTACAATCTATGAATTGCTACGAGCATTTCCATATATAATATGATAATACGGAGAAAACCGTCGGCAACGGAATAAGGCGGCATGAACGGAGAAAATAAAAAAAAGAAAAGGAACGTATCTGCGGCGCTAGCTTACCGAATAAGGAAATGGAATGTAAGTAGGATATATTACGGACGTCAATTAACTATTCAATTTAATTAATGAAAATTTTTACATTATCAGTAACTTTCACATTTTTATTAATTTAACTTAATATATTTAATATATATATATATAAATATATTTTATTTAATACCTCTTATAAATATATTTGCATATAAATACACATAATTAAACATTATAAAATATTTAAATTTTCTATTTCAATTAGAAAAATTATAAAATTATAATACTTAATTTATTAAAATTAATAACATGCATTAATAATTCATATAAGGATTTCGGTATTACAGAATAGGAGATTTATAATTTTTTTAAAAAAATTTACACAATTTTTGTATTAATATTTAATTAATTAAAATATTTGTTACACAATTTTTATTTAAATCAATTATTTTTTAATTTTTTTATTCGAGCGAGCACGAGTCGTAAATGCGGGGCTCGTTCAGATTATTTTACTATTATTTTTTAATTTCAGAGAATAAATTAATTATTAATTAAAACAAATAATTTAATACCGCACGAGTCCTCCCACACAACTCGGTCGAGACCCGTGCGGATTATTTTATTATTTTTAATTTATATTTTAATTATTATTTATTTTTATTATAAAAATTAATTATTAATTAAAACAAATAATTTAATACCGCACGAGTCCTCCCATACGACTTGGTCGAGGCTCGTGCGGATTATTTTATTATTTTTTAATTTACATTTTAATTATTATTTAATTTTATTGTAAAAATTAATTATTAATTAAAACAAATAATTTAATACCGCACGAGTCCTCCCGCACGACTCGGTGAGGCTCGTGTGGATTATTTTATTATTTTTTAATTTATATTTTAATTATTATTTATTTTTATTGTAAAAATTAATTATTAATTAAAACAAATAATTTAATACCGCACGAGTCCTCCCGCATCGACTCGGTTGATGTTCGTGCGGATTATTTTATTGTTTTTTAGTTTACATTTTAATTATTATTTATTTTTATTATAAAAATTAATTATTAATTAAAATAAATAATTTAATACCACACGAGTCCTCCCGCACGACCGGTCGAGGCTTGTGCGGATTATTTTATTATTTACATTTTGATTATTATTTATTTTTATTGTAAAATTTAATAATTAATAAAAACAATTCATTTAATACCGCACGAGTCCTCTCGTACGACTCGATCGAGGCTCGTGTGGATTATTTAATTATTTTATTTATTTTCTCTTTAATTATTATTTATTTTTAATAATAAAATAATAATAAAAAATTTTAAAAATCCTGGACACCCCTTTGAACGAGAGGGTGTCCAGATTCATTTATTAATTTCTTTTAAATTTATTTTTAATAATAAAAAATTCTGGACACCCATTTGAACGAGAGAGTGTCGTATTTATTTATTAATTTGTTTTAAATTTATTTTTAATAATAAAATAATCATAAAAATCCTGGACACCCCTTTGAACGAGAGAGTGTCCAAATTTATTTATTAATTTATTTTAAATTTATTTTTAATAATAAAATAATACTAAAAAATATTAAAAATTCTGGACACCCCTTTGAACGAGAGGGTGGCCAGATTTATTTATTTATTTATTACTTTATTTTATATTTATTTTTAATACTAAAAAAATTAAAAAAATCCTGGACACCCCTTTAAACTAGAGGGTGTCCAAATTTATTTATTAATTTGTTTTAAATATATTTTTAATTCTAAAAAATTATAAAAATCCTGGACACCCCTTTGAACGAGAGGGTGTCCAGATTTATTTATTAATTTATTTTAAATTTATTTTTGTTAAATAATAACATTGATATTAATATTAGTTCATGAATGTTATGGTATTAGTATTAATAGATGAATGTTATGGTATAAGTAATGATAAATTTTTAAAAATAAATAGTATTAGTTTGCTCGTGTTTTTGTCTTTGTTTACTTTGATTGCCGATTGGAGTTGGATTAGACCGGCTTTCCGGGGACAGGGTTTTGATTAACCAATATGTGCGGCTCACCATATTTAGCATTGTCAATAGAGGCGGGGCGAGGGGACGATCCCCATCCCCGTCCCCATTAGACAGGAAAATCTCCGTCCCCATCCCCGTCCCCGCGAACCTTTCAGAAAAAAAAAGGCCCTATCCTCGCCTGCATGGGAATCCTGTTCCCGTTTTAATTTTTTTTAATAAATTTTTTATTATATTAATAAATAAATTACATATTAATAAATATATATTTTAATAAATCATTTTTTAATAAATATATATATATATTATATTAATATATATATATATATATATATATATATATATATATATATATATATATATATATATATATATATATATTATATTTGGGTCCCCGCAGGATCGGACGAGGATCCCGCGGGGTGGTGAATACTCTCCCCATCCTCGCCCGTCCTCGCCTTTGGGGTGAATTTTTCCCGTCCCCGCCCGTGGTGAATTTTGGCGGGGATTCCCGCCGTTCGGGACGGGTCCCGCGAGGAACGGGATTCCCGCCCCACCGCCATCCCTAATCATATTGGAAGATATCAAGAGAGTGCTACATGGAATTAGTGAAGATTGCTTGAACATTTTTAATATGGGCTGTTTTGGGAGATTCCTATTAATGGAGACGTCAATTACTCGGTCAACGGTTGCACTCACGGGTTCTTGGCATACCAAGTGAGCATCCCCAAAGGTAGATCATAATATTTTACGGTTTAAGATTGGGGATCGCTTTATCCGATTCTCGCAGATGCGAGCTTGCTCTCGTCATGGACCTTAATTTCGGAGATCCGACCTATGGCGAGAGCATTGGATACTCGTCGCTCAAGACGGACGGGATATATATGCGCCACTTGTTAACCTCAAGAAAGGAATCCGTCCGCAAGAACTTCGCAAGCGATTCAATTAGAACCATTTTGCGACTATCCGTTAGATGCGGCCGATATCGCAAAGGTGTTGTTCGTCTCCTTCATTCTCACCGAAAAAGATCACACAAGTGCCTTATCCCCTTTTGGATGTGGCACTTAGTCGATGATTTGCATCGTTGGGAGCAGCCCCATGGGGATCTTATAGTTACTCGCTGCCGAACGAGATAACTAAGATACCTCACCAATTGGTGAACATCACGAGATGATATACGGTATCACCTTCATGGGTGCTCGTTAGCACTAGTGGTACATATATTTAATTATATATTAATATTTTTATTAAAATTATCGCAATCTAAAATTTTATTGAACAACGCAGGTTTGGAGCTTGAGGCTATTCCCGAGAATGGGAAAGCTATTTGGGATAAAAAAACAAGAATAATCCGAGATAGGCGTACCCCAAGGGTATGTCGTTGGGGTTCGGGAAAAATATTAAGGATCACTCAATGACCGTCGATGAATTATTAATTTGTCATCAGTCTGAATCCTACTACTCGTTTATTTTAATTAAATTAAATTAAATTATTATTCTTTAATTTTAATACTTTTTGTTCTTTGTATTGTTGTGTCAACCGATATGTCGGGTGTTTTTGCACCTACCGAGTCCGAGCTTCGGATGTCATACTAGTTAATCTATTTGAGAACATATGATGCCGAGTCGGCCACGGAGGAGTCCGGTTGTCAATGAAGAAGCTGAGTATGATCATTATCTTGCTGATGAAGTATTAGAATGTGCTCCACGATGACCTGCGGAGCCCACCTTGAGATCGGGTTCATAGGAGTCCGTCTTCGGAATATATTATCCGAAGGGAAGCTAGGGAAATGGAGGAGAGGATTACGAGAATATTAAAGAGTACGTGTACACTCAGGTGCAATCTGCAAAAAATGAGTTGATGGATTCGATGTACACTCGGGTGCAATCTGCAAAAAAATGAGTGATGGATTTCTTCATCGAGAGGGATCGAAGGAACATGCAATCCATGCACAACATGCATGGATGGCTCTATGAGCACACTCCGAATGCCTTCTATTCGAAATTACGTCGATACGGAGTAATTTTCGGACTCCTCCATCCTATCCTTATCATAGGGATACACCACCGTCACCGAACCCCGAGGCATACTCCTCCACCATCTTCGTCTCGATTACTCCTAGTGTAGCTCTTGGGCTTCCTCCGAAACAAACAATAAATCCTCTCGACAACCATAAGCTTCCCGTAGCGTTGAAGAAACCATGTCCACGATTCATTGCACTTCAACATCACCAACATCTTTGTTGGCGAAAGGGAAGATATTTCCATTTTCATCTGAGTAATGACAACAAACGAGAATCCCACAATATTCGCCCTTCAAGTAGGTCCCATCAATAACGATGACTGATCTTCCATATCTAATAAACCCAGAAAGGATGCCCCAACACAAAAATGCATATTTAAATGCGCTATTATCATCCACATGTAAAGTCAGTATGAGACCCGAAATTGGCGAGCTTCAAGTGGTAGAGATATCCAGGCAACTTCTTTGAATGCCACAAAGACTCGATCCGTATAGTATAGACAAAGCATGCATTTTGGTGACTCGTGCATGATCGTAATTCAATGTGAGTCCATAATCTTTAAACCCTTCATTTTGTATTATTGCGGGGGTTATTTACGAGTTGTACCGCATATTTCTTAGCAAATAATTTTCCAAGAAATTTTGACTTCATGGACTTGGGAGTTTTCGTGTCACGATCAAGGACACATGTATGTGGGATGGTTAATTTCACGACTCGCCATACATCATGCTTAGTTGTTGCATGAAAATTGAAATCGCAAGAATCGTACTTGCACTTGAATTACCACCTTGTCGTATCGAACGTTTAACCCGAAACTCTACCTTATTTACCAAATGGTATTGAGAAACAGCTTCCACCATTTTGCTTTTACTTGAAAATGAATTGTTTGGAGATAACTCATTGAAGAGTATAAAAGAAGATGTCGGGACTTTCACACGAAATCTGCGAAATATGCCATGCATTTTCTCTTGTAGACTCTTCATGAGACATATATGCGGTATATGTCTGCTCGTGCCATAGTTCCTCCTCATCTACCGATTCATCTTCCTCATATGAACTAGGGTCCCCAAAATTATACCCGAATTCAGTTTCATCATCCAAACCACCGGTATGATCATCAAACGGTGGGCTAATCGGAGCCAACGTGCGAGGCACCGTACTAGGACCGGTATCACCTACACGTACGAGTACTCACGAGGGGGACGCTCACCATTGTTTTTTTCGGTGAAACATAAACTACGAGATCTTCATCCTTGTACTTATTCAAAAATCGTGCAACATCATTATACTGTATTTAGCTTCCACTTAATGATGTGGCCCCTCGACTCACTAAGAGCTACAACTTTGATAGCCCCATTCGTGCATTTCTCGCTTGCACTACACCGTGTATACTTTCTAAAAGTTCACTATAGCTAATTGGTGGGTAAATCGAAACTAGAATGTGATCTTGTTCTCCATTAATATACTGCAAACCTTCTCAATAACCTCCATGGTAAAACCATAAAAAATCTTGAATTATCGTCCATCTACATAATTAATAAATACTAAATTAATTCTAAAATTTAATATAATGGCTAAATTAAAATTTTAAAATAATTATTTTAAGTAATTATAAATCGTAAAAATAACTATATTACTTAAAACAACTACATTAACCACCATTTATAAGTCATAAAATAATTTTAAAAATTTCTAAATAAATTATAAGTCCTACATATAAAATCATTCATAACTCTTAATATTATTCAATAATATCAAAATAAATAACAACAGATAGAAAGTAGAAAAAATTACCTTGTTCTTCTTTCTTCAAACTGCAAGTAAGAGAAAAAGAAAGAGAAAAATATGGAGAATGAAGTGAATAAATGATACATTTTTTTGAAAGGAAAGTGAATAAATTATCTTGATGAAAGAGCACGTTTTAAATAAATTTAAATTTTTTTAAAAATAGATTTCCCACTTTATGTGATTCCCTACTTTATGTGACATAAAATAGAGAATCATGCAAAGAGGGAATCAATTCTGATATATATTGGGGAATGGGGGAGGGGCTTGGGAGGGGGAGGGGGAGGGGAGGGGGACGTGGGGAATGGGGAGGGGATGGGGCGTGGGGAATGGGGAGGAGGAGGAGATTTGGGGCTGGGGCGGCTTTTGGGGGTGGGGTATGGGTGGGTAGATTTTTTTTTAAAGTAGGTAGAAAATATTTTTGTTAAGTAGGTGGGTAGAAAATATTTTTTTTTATGGCGATGGGTAAAACCAAGTTTTTCTCCAAAACAATTGTGAGATGATAATCTCTAGGGAGAGGCGAACAACTATTCTTTGTAAAATGACGGTTGCTTTGGTAATGGGTTTTTGACAATGTGTAGAGAGTCATTGTTTGGTGTCGATTCAGTGATTTGAAGCAATATTGAAGCCAACAATACTAAAAGTGTAAAAAATTATCTCGTAGTTTGAGAGTAAGAATTTAGAAGGGTACAATTAGTTTTTTACGGCTAAAATTGTATCTTTCAGTAATTCTAAATAAGAATTGTATTTTAGAGTAAAGTTGAGAGCTAGATTGAACCCCATAGTGATGGCCCCAATTTACTTTACCGGTAGTTTTTTTTTTTACAATTATTATCATTATAATTTTTCCTATTTCTTTTTGTGATTGGAACCCATGAATTTAAGAGCTTGAATAATGATATTCTAACCATTTAACTATCTCACATCTAGTAATATTGTTTTTACTAGGTAGTTTTCCGTGCATCGCACGTACTGTTGTAATTCTTTTTTAGTTTTTAGTGTATATATGAACACATACTCCCTCCCCATATTAATTTTCACACTTTCTTTTTGGTTTGTTCCACATTAGTTTTCACATTCTAAAAAGGAAATCCCTCCTTAAACTCCTCCCTCACGGTATTCATATATTTACACAATATGTCATTACTTTACACTCAATTCAACCACCTCTCTTACTTTAATAATAAAAGTTTACAAAATCACACTTCAATACTCCACTCATTATATTTTTCTTAAAATGTGTGCCCAGATTAGTATGAAAACTAATGCAGGATAGAAATCTGTCTGGGATAGAGGGAGTATAAATTAATAGATATATTATGACACCCACACAAAAAGAAAAGTTGTACAATTTTCATATGTAAATAGCTATCAACTATGCAATTCATTGACTTTTTTAAGATAAGTGAGGAAGTATTGTTTGGAATTGTCACATATATAAAATGTGATACTTTTATTTAATTTGTAATACTCAATTTTAAAAATTTCACAAAATATTATATACACATTTAATCTCTACAATAATATTTTCCTATAGCAATTCATAAAATTTAGAAGTAAGTTTTGCAACACATCCAAATAAAGTGTACCTCTGCATCAATATCATCCCCAATTAACTTCATTGCATCCAAATAAAAGAAAAAAATTAAGAGAGATGGGTTTTTAAAGATAGGGGGAGAGAACGTCTTCATAAATAATTATATGTATACGAAGAGGTTTTATAAAAGAGTTATGGAAATTAAAATTTTCTTAAAAGGACACATGTCAATATATAAAGGATGACACTTGGCAACATTTGGAGTAGGTACATCCTACTTTTATATATATAGATTTTTATACCTTTTCCATTTCTTTTTAGTGACACACACTTATAGAGCCGTCAAAATAGGTTGGCCCCTGCCCGCCATGCTAAAAATGAGGTTGGGTTGAATTTTTTTAGCCCGTTTAGAAGCGAGGCCTAGACAGGGTGGCCCGTTTGGACCGCGGGCTTTGGCGGGTTGGGGCGGGCTTTGGCGGGCCGTCCGCTTGTTTTTTTAAATTTTTGTTTATTTTTAATATTTTTATATACAATACTAACAATTATAATATTATTTATAAGGATATTTTGTAAAATTTATATCTATAGATGATGAATTTAATTTGTTGGAGACTATATTATTTAGTTAATATGTCTAATGAATTATAAACTTCAATTTGTAAGAAGTAAATTTTACAATAAATGAGCGATGAACTTTATTTGCGAGATATATATTATTTATTTAAAGTGATAATCACCAACGTAAATTATTTGATTGTGATAAATTTAATGTATTAGAGCTTGAAAATTATTATTTTTAAAAATTTTAAATATAAAAATTAATGTGGGTGGTTCACTGAATCCATGGCCCGCCAATAAGTGGGTTGGGTTGGGAATTTTGCAGCCCGCCATATTTCTCGCCCGCCCCGCCAGCCCGTTTCGATAGCATGACACACTTATGACCTTTCTTTCACTTTTATATGTTCTACTATTTTTGAGAAAAATTGAGATTATGACAAATTAAAATTTATATTACTTTAGTTTTGATATTAACTCAGTTGATTGAATTTTAATTTGTATTATAAAATTAAAATTTTAATAGATAGTAGAACTCTAACCACTTAAACTATACCTCTTCGTCTAACTTTTATTTATATAAGGATAAGGATTTGTCTAATATAAATACTTCCTTACGCGATTATCAAAATTAATTTATCCAAAAAATCATATTGTCAAAATCGATAAGTGTGTAAATGGATTGCCCAATGGCGGATATATGCATGTGACAACCATGGACAAAAATATCCTCGATACTTACCGATATATTGTCGATATATCCATTTTTTTACAAGTCCGACACGGATATGCAGTGTAAAAAAATATCCGCCATGATATCGGTCAAATATTAGTAAATATCGGTATAATATCGATATCGAGCGAGTGACGTTGTTTTTTTATGAAAAGTCGCGATATATCGCTGAAATATCGATAAAATATCAGTGTGATATCGGTAAATATCGGTACATATCGGTAAATATCGGTACATATCGGTTAAATATCGGTAATACATATTTTTTAAGATGACATACTACCGGCATATCCAAAGCATGGTCGAGCATTTGGACAAGATAGAACAACATACTACCGACATATCCTGTTTAGAATTGCTCTAATTTGATGAGTTGGTATCGGTATTGTTTAGATCAAGATGACATTTCTTCTTTTACATTTGAACCTCATAGTTCATCATTTTGGTATTAGTTGTCTTGTATTAACTAAGTATGAACAATTATTGTATCGCTTTAAACCGCTTATGTATTTTGTTGTTGATGTGTTTGTCATAGACAATTCAATTTGTTGAGAATATATGATTAATTTATGTATTGAAGTTAGTAGGAACATTCTCTAAAATTTCATGTTAAATTTCCATCATTTTATTAAAATTTTCATCAATTTTCTAATTTTTACCGATACCGATATTTGACATCGATATTTTCACCGATATTTCTCTGACACAAATATTTAAGGTATCGATATTTCTCACGACACCGATATTTCTATTGACACCGATATTTTCTTCCTTGGTGACAAATGACAAGGAGGGTACGATTTTGAAATTTTCTTTTATAATATATTCTCTCCATGGCATAAAAACTTTTATATGAGGAAATATACATACTTTAAAAAAATAAAAAAATTGAGGTTTTGAGAAGTAATTTTATAATAACTTTTATGTATAAAGTAAAAAATTTATTGGGTTGTGTGTATGTGTGAGTTAAAAAGTAATGACATTTTATGTAAATTAGTAAAAATTGTAAGAGTCGAGTTTATAAAGGGTTAAAGGTGTGAAACTTATAGTGGAACAAATGAAAAAGAAAATGTGAAAGGTTTTATGAGACATAGGGAGTATATTCTATATATAAAAATTGATTAGTTGATTTTGCACGAATTTTTTTAAAAAAATATAATGAGTATAAAGTAAAAGAACTTGTATGTTAAATGATGTAAAACTATTAACATTTTAAAAAATAATCTATTTTATGTGGATAAATTAATATAAAAACGTTACACAATTCTTTTGGACGTATTATTTTACTCAAGTTTCCTAGTTCCCCGAATATAATCATATGTGTCAATTTTGGTGTTCCACTCCATGTTTCATAACGTGGATGGATGACACGTGGTATGTTAAAAATATCCAACGAATCACACAATGTTGGTCCATATTTTAAAAATCCAGAAAAATGAAATATAAATTAAGACATATTTAGTGGCACATAGAAATTGAATCGCTAGTTCCCTTATCGTCAAACCCATCATTCATCATGGTTGAGGTTGACCAAGTCACCAAGCTTATTTTACTCCGTTAAAATTACAAGTTTGCCATTATCTATTTATTTCACAAGTTTTGATTTTTTGTGTGGTGGGTTCATGTGGATGCATTCATATATTTTTTTATGACACTTTTCGGTTAATTTTATTGATATATTTCAATGATGTTATCACTAAGTATTTTTCTTTTATTATAAATAGCACTTTTTATTTATAAAAAGCGGCACTTTTCGATTATAACGAGTAACACTCTTATGGTGGATTCAAGTGTATGAATAAAGTGAGCACATATGAGATAGAGTCATTTCATAAAAAAAAAAATTTCAACGCAACACTTTATTTCTTCTTTCCCACAAACTCACACGGTGCGCGCCTCTGTGCGCCCTTGTCCCTCTTGCCTCTTGTTATTATGTATTCATTTAAGGTACTCCTTCAATCCTACGAGTCTGCACACTTGTCTTATTAAATGTCATCCCACAAAAGTCTCGCACACCCATAAATAGCAAAAAAATTAATTTTAACACCCTCACAATACATATTTATTTATAAAATTGTCATTACTTTTTTAACACAATTAACACACTTTCAGTTGAATATTTAGTTGATCAAATTCTATATTAAGCTCAAATTCAATTTAATTAATCCAACCCAATAATTAAACCCATCAACCCAACCCATTTCATTTAATTCACCCCATCAAACCCACCACCAAACCAACCCAACCCAACCCATTCCATTTAATTAACCCCAACAAACCCTAAAATGTAATCTGCCGCTCCATTATCCTCTCTCGATATCTATTGAAGGTTCTTCACTCTCCCTCTCCCCGATCTCCTCTCTCGAAGGTTCCGTTAGGAAGAAAGTTGTATTTAGTTTTGATGAGTTAAAATGTAAAATAGGATGACCAACGAGAATCTTGTATAGTCGGTGATGTAGTAAAGATATGTAAATAGACTAAGTACAAAAGTTAGATAAGGATACACAAGAAGTCGGATGAAGACGAGAAGTCGAGATGAGGACAAGGAGTCGACGAAGACAGGAAGCCGGATAAAGATAAGCATAAGAAGGCAGACAAGGTCAAAGACAATGAGTGACAGTCACCAAGACTAAAGACTAAGACACAAACAAGGTAAACTATGTCTGAAGACAAGATGATGAAGTGTTAGAAAATTCAAGAGATATCAAGAAGCGATTACAACTAACCAATAAGAGGTTACAAGATTCGATTAGTTTGTTATAACTAACTAGAGAAGAATCAACAAGGAAGTTACAATCACAACAAAAAGATCTCTATAAATAGATCTAGAAATTAGAGTAGATCAACTTTTGCTATTTTCACAAATTCACAAGTACTCTCAAAACACAATTAGCATTCACAAGTATTGTAATCTTACACACGAACGTACTTCTCATTCACAAGTTTTTAATGTTTGTAGAACACTTTTCACGAATATCTTCAAGCCATTAGAATCCGAGAAATTAGAAAGGAATATTGTAAGGTGAAGATCTGCATTTTAAGTAAGTAAGAAAGGAAGAAGAAAGTAAGTAAGTCGAGACCCTTCTTCAAGTTAAAGGAGGAGAGTGGACGTAGGATCATTTGATACTGAACCACTATAAATTCGGTGTTATTTCTTTTATGTTCTTTATTCTTACCGTTATTCACATTTCAATCACATACTGAAGCTTAAGATCCATATTGATTGAGTATAAAAATTGTTTCCGTTGTAAAACTTTGATTTAGAAGGTAATAGATAATCTAAACTCGAAAGAAAAAGATTTTGATAATCTATTCATCCCCCTCTTTTAGATTATCGCTAGAGGAACATTTAATCTCTTATTTCAACTCAATCAAAGGGACCAACAAGTGGTATCAAAGCATTGTTAAACTGTTTCGATATATATTTGTGGCCTCAAAAGTTTCTAAAATTGTGTTCTAGTTCATCTTCTCTATTTTCGATCCACTAATCTTGCTAACAAGTCTTTGTTGAGATTTCTTGATTCATTATGTCATCTGTTAAGAGCAAGAAAACCAGGAGCCTACCCGAGTTCTCTATTGAGGAATACGATTATTGGAAATTCGAATGGAAAATCATCTGAAAGCAATCCATGATCGTATGGAGGAAGTTCTTGAAGGAGGTCTAATAAAATTTTATCATAGAGGAACAAGTGATAGAACTGGGCTTGTAGAAACAAGGGTCGAGGCAATAAAAGAAGAGTGTTGAGTTAACAAATGACGAAAGGAAAATCCATAATCTAGACCAAGTGGCAAGGACTGAGATTATCGAAACACCGAGTAAAGATTGGATTGAGAAAGTTAAAAGATGCAAAACTGCAAAGGAAATGTGGGAAACACTTGCTAATGTGTGCGAGGGATCTGATCAAGTAAAGGAGAATAAGTTACGATCGGTATTACATGCATTTGATACGTTCAAGATGAAAGAAGGTGAAATTGTTGACCAAGCCGGATGTCGATTGACAAATCTTCTAAATAAAGTTGCGGATCCGGGAAAGACTTATACGAGAGAAAGAAATCAATAACAAGATACTCATATCTTTGAGTAAAAGATGGAGAGAAAAGGCCAATATTCTCAAAGCAACTCGAATTTATCCTCAATCTCTCATCATACTTTGTTTTCAAATCTCAAAGCACTGGAATATGATATCCAAATTGAAGATGAAGATGATGAAGCTGAGTCATCAACTTCAAAAGACAGATTGCATTTCTTCATTAAGAGGAATCGAGAAAATTTTTAAGGCATCGAGATCTATCAATCAAAGAAGAAATGACACTCTTAATGAAACGATATGAGAGGCTAAAAATGAAGTACAAAAGGAACAAAAGGGATAGATCAGCTCGGAGGAATTACAAGTCGACAGAGAAGAGAAGAATTCGAGACAATGACAAAAAGAAGGATCAACCTAGAAGGTATAAGTCACCGGTCGGAAGAGGAGATAATAGTCCAAAAATAGATAGAGGAGATATTGTTTACACTTGCAACAAACCTGGTCATTACAGCTATGATTGTCCTCAACTTACTCCTAGAAAGAGAGAAGAAAAGAGGAAGAAACGGGATAGAAGATATGCGGACCCAGAGCACTTCTAGGCGAAAAGGAAGAAGCTCAAGAAACATCATCATCCTCATCTTCATCTGGTTTTAGATCGAGATGATGACATATATCGATGGCAAAAGAGGTAAACTATTATTCATCTTCAAATAATAATTGTGAGAATCTATCTCGAATCGATCCAGTCTTATAAATAAACTTCGAAGGATCTGAGACTGCTTTATCTCGCATATAAACGAGATAGAGACTGCAAATTTTAGTTTAAAGGAATAAATTCTTAATCTAACCCAAGTCAGTCAAACAAGGGAAAGTGAAGTATTAGGCCGCTCATTCAAGGGGAATGTCGGACTAAGACTATCACTAGCACCTCATCCGATAAGACAGATGGTTTGGAAAAAGAATTTAATGCTTTAAAAATAAAATTCTCAAGTATACATTACTGAGAATGAGAGTTATAAAAAAACTAACAGAGAGTTAAATCTCAAGTTTGGACTTCTAAATAACACTCGGACCACAATAGATAAAATCTTCACCCTTCACGAGAAGTCTAATGATAAGACGAGGTTTAGGTTTTGATAAAAATAAAAGGATGATCCCATAAAACCAAGAGTCTTTGTCAAAGCCATTAAACCAAAGGAAGAGACTAGATTTGGTCCTTGGAAACCTAAAGAACAAATCACCTCACACGACATTTCTAAAAGAAAACACAGAGACGAGGAGAAATGCTCCAAAGACAAAACCAAAGACTAAGACAAAATCTTATCCTAGGTATAATAGTTTTGATGGAAGAAGTAAGTCATATCCATTCTTACCACAATACAAGACAATCACAAGAGGTCAACTAAATAAGATTGATCTTGAAAGTCTTATATTGGTAGATAGATATGGTTGTAAACTTCAATCTATGGTTTTAAGGAATATCAATATTTTTGTCTGGATACCCAAATATCAACTTAACAAGAAAGGACCCAAGTTACAAAGGGTACCTAAGATCGAAATTTGTAATTGCAGGAAGATAGAAAGATAGTAGAAAGGATAGATGTTCTTGAGGTCATCTGGTACATTGGCAGTGGATGTTCAAAGCATATGACCTATGAGAGGCGTCTTCTTTCTAATTATCAATCTATAGATGGTCCAAGAGTCATGTTCGGAGACAACAATTTTGGGCTTACCAAAGGAGTTGGAACATTGATGATTGGAGATATACAAGTCAATGAGGTCTATTTTGTAGAAGGATTGAAGCATAACTTGTTATGCTGTTTCACAATTTTGTGATAAGGGGTTAAGTGTTAAATTCACTCATAATGCATGCTATGTGCTAGATGGTATCAATGAAAATATACTATTAGCTGGAGTCGAACAAGGTAACATTTATGTTGCTAACTTTAAGAGCTGTCCTAAAGATACTTGTCTTATTGCAAAGAGTTCGGATGACTTAAGTTGGCTATGGCATAAACGTCTTGATCACTTAAACTTCAAAACTCTTAACAAAATTGCAAGGAAATCTTTAGTGAAAGGACTCCCAGATAGAATATTCTCAAAGAACCATGTTTGTGATTCATGTCAAAAAGGAAAACAGACCAAAACTTTCTTTAAAATAATAAATAGTCCTTCTTCGGAAAGGATTACGGAACTTCTTCATATGGATCTTTTTGGTCCAGTCACACCTCTAAGCTTCGGTGGAAGAAAATATACCTTGGTAATTGTTGATGATTTCTCAAGATTTACAGGTTATTTTCTTATACAAGAAGAATGAGACCATGATAAAAATTCCAGAATTTCTTAAAAGAGTTCAAAATGAAAAAGGACTAAGTATTGTTAAAATTAGAAGTGATAAAGGTACTGAATTCCTTAATAAGCTTGTTACTAACTATTGTACTTGAGAATGACATAGCTCATGAGACATCAGCTGCACGGACACCACAACAAAACGGAGTTGTTGAAAGGAGAAAGCAGAACCCAGAAAGAAGGCTGCTAGGACAATGTTATCTGCGAGTATAACACTCCTCACGGAGTTTTGGGCGGAAAATTTATTATCTTGCTTGTTTTGTTCAAAATAGAAGTTTGATTGTTAAAAATAAATGTAAAACCCCCTATGAAATTTGGAAGGGAAGATCTCCCAAAATTTCATAGTTTTATATATTTGGTTGCAAATGTTTCATTCACAACAATGGAAAATCTCGATTAAAATTTTTGATGCTAAGATTGCAGATGGAATATTTTTAGGATACTCATCTGTATCTAAAGCATACAAAGTTTATAATAAGACAACATTGTGTGTGGAAGAAACACCACATGTTGTATTTGATGAATCTACTTTTGAGTCTAGCATTACAGATGACATCTCAAAGATATCGAGAAGATTTGAACAAGATGTGTTGGTCCTGAACGTTGAGTTGATTAAAACCTTGAGATAACCTTCTAGAACAAAATCTAGAAAGGGGGGTTTGAATAGATTTTGTAGATTTTTAAATCTTTTCAAAATCAATTCAAAGAATCGATTAAACACAATGCGGAAAACAATTTTTAAACTCAACTTTTACCAAGATCAAAAGCAAGGCTGATATTTAGATTTTAGATAGATTCTGAATTTTAATCTCAAATAACAAATTGTAACTTGAATGTAAATTAAAGAGAGCAAGTAAAGAACACTGGATTTTATAGTGGTTCGGATTATAACAATCCTACATCCACTCTCCTTCTCCAAACTTTGAAAAAGGGTCTTCACTACCGCTTACCTACTTACAATCTTTTACAAATTACAACTCGATCTTCAAACCTTCAAAGATGCTAAACAAGCTTCAAATCTAACTCTAAAACTAAGAAGTGAATTTTGAAGATGTGAAGTGAAGTGTTCTACAAACACTTTAGAAAATTCTATATAAAAATTGTGAATAACTATTTTGTACTTATTAGAATTTTGTGAAAATCACTTGCTAAAAAAACTTGGATATTCTCGTATGTTCTCTCTCTTCAGAATGAAGTGCCTAGACCTATTTATAAGTCTGAAAAGACAGTTAGTTTGTTAGTTAGTTCTAACAAACTAAAACCTCGCTTAACAAACTTAATCTTGAAAACCGTTTGCTCCTCGGCTGATTTTAATCTACTCATCTGCGGTGACTTGGTGAAGATTCGCCTTTCTTATTCTACTTAGCTTGTCTTGACCTCGTCTCGAGCTCTTCATATTTGTCTCCCGCAGATGACTAGACTCGAGCTTGTCTCCAGGATGACTTGTGAATCATAGTCTTGGTGACTTGAACTATCCTTGACCTAGTCCGATCGGCTTAGTACTAGAACTCAGTCTTCACTGTTCTTTATTATCATCTGCTCATCCGAAATAATCTTTTAACTCATCAAAACAATCTTGATCTAACAATTTCCCCCTTTTTGATGAAGTTAAAACCTACAAAAAGAGACACACTCACAGTGAAGTTAGTTTAGGGTTAATCAAAATCATTAGATAGGTATATCAAATCACATTCTTCACATTACAAAGAATTCAATTACATTAAAGCACTTAAAAAACAATTAAGACTCTTTAGAAATACTAAAAAAATGAATCTCAAGACTTAGATAAATTTAAAAAATTTAAAGTCCGAGAGATAAAATTCTCGAGATGGCTTATACTTAAGAAAATTTTAAGTTTTTCTTAAAGCAAGTAAAAATAACTTTAAGAAAATAAGACAAGTAAAATGAATCAAACAAAGTATATTCACATTGGATTTACAAAGATTACGGATGGATACTAATAGAAAAGAGAAATAAGGAAAAGAAAAATTTTGTTTCTACTAACTCCCATTGCTTTTCGTGGGATCATCACCAATTGAATACACGCCTCCTAAGCCGCTCAGATCCTCTTCTTGAGTAAGTCCAGTTCGGCCTCTGCTTTCTTTAGAATCCCCGAACCCAGTCTAGGTCCAGTGGTACCATCGAGCTTTTCGCAGAATGGCATACTCGAAAGGCTGGAGAGATCGAGGTTGACGTTGAATTCTACGTCGCCTTCTTCCAGCAGCCGAGCATAGAAGTCTGCGTCTACCTTCTCAATTCATTCGTGCCAAGCCAAATCTGGATCTTGTTGAGTTGCTCCTGGAGCTTTAAGAATGTACCAATAGTACATCCACATTCCCTCCGTGTTCTTGTCTTTATACTCAAAGATACTTTCCGCAAGCCACCTTAGGAGGAGCAGACGTGTTGTGGAATGGTACGAATTTCCCGCCGCCTTGATCTCTCGATCATCCATTTCCGCCTCAAGCAGACTCCGAGAAGACATTGGAGTCTTTCTTCTTTCTCTGCCTCTTCTTCTCTTTCTTTCCAAAGTATTCCATCTCTCTTTTAATTCTTTTAATTTGTTCCTCCGAGAGATTGGAATAATCGGCTTCCCTTTTTCCTTTCCCCTTAGCGGCTGACCTTGGTAAAAGTTCGGGTGATCTGGGCTCGAGACTGCTACTTCTTTTCCCTTCCCCTTGGCTCCTCCAGTTTGGACTCTTTAAACTGAGCCAAGAGTTTCTCTGTCCTTTCCTCCTCCTCTAGTCTCCTTTTCTCTTCATCCTCCTTCACAGCCTTCTTCAAGTTGACTTACCCTCGGTGGAGTGCGGCCGACTCATCGAGACTTGATTCGAGCTTCCTCCTGGCTGCCTCCGGATCAGTGTTGGCCTTCATGCCTACATCTTTCTCGGTCTCCTCGACCACGCAGTGTGAGGGCTTGTCTCTTTTCGGCCTTCAGCTTTTTCCCCCTTTTTAACTTCAGGTGCCAAGTCTGTAAGTTTTGCATCCAATGTGTTGCACTTGGCCTTGAAGTCTGAGTGGTCTGACCGGCTCATTCACCACCAGCTGATTGTATCCCTTAACTTCCTCTTTCAATGCCCTCAGCTCATCCTCCATAGATTTCACTTTACCAGCCGGCCAGAGTTAGTGACATTTATAATCTTATCGAAAGTGTTACCTCTACTTCTCTCATGCTTTGGCTAGCATCGTGTGCATTACAGCTTCGACCATTTTCCTTATCCTCCTCTTCATCTTTCTTCAAGGTTGAGTTAATCTTTTTCTCTACAAGATTGAGGATGGAGGAGATGGCGGAGGTGGGGGCTTAGGTCATCGTCTGTTGGAACCACCGATCGCCGACTCTACGAAAATATCGGACTCGGGATCAAAATCACACAAACGCAGCGGAAAGAATTGTACCTTTATTCACCGTAATAGGTGAAGACAAACCAGTTCTAAGGTCGAAGCTGCGATCGAAGGATGAGCCTCGAACCTCACGGTCTTACGCCGTATTCCTATCCCTTTCCCTTGGACGTCGAATGGTCGACGATCCTCCAAGGAATCGAATCCGCCTCCCTCGATCTCACATTTTTCACACGCTGGAGACTCGATGTTAGGGTTTATTTATAGGCTACAACGGGGACCCTAAGGAGGAATTAGGGTTGGGCCTCCTGATGGGCCTAAATATCCCGTGTTCGGTCCGAACACTTTACTTAAGCCCATCAATTATAACTCGGTCCACTAAAGAATTATAATTGAATTACCGTCCTAATCCCATATTATTATATGGCTCCTTTATTATGTGTACGTTTATTTCCCGTGTTTAAGATATTGAATGTCCATAAATTAATTAAATTACCGACAACTTAATTAATTTATATCTAATTCCAAGAGTAGTACCACTCATCTTTATTATTATGTCGGATTAAATCCACTGCGGGGTTTACATAATAATCTTTATGAGCTCCTCAAGGGGACATCATCATCCTAAATAATTAGGACACGGATTCCTTCTATAATCAACAAAGACACCATATAAACAATGTTATCTCCCAATTCACCGAGTCTATTGATTTAATAAATCTCACCCATCGGTAAATCAAAGAAACATACATTGAGTACATGTGCCCATTATTATATAGGGATTAAGAAGACGTACATCCATAACAACGAGAGGTCTTGTTCTTTTATATAGTCGGTACAAATTGAACAACCTCATATGGTCTGCTCAATACATACAAAATGTACTAGTGTAACTTTATAGTCAAGATAGACTAATACCAAATTACACTACAACCGTTCCAATGATTTGTCCAAATCCATTTTGGTTGTGAGCTATTATTTATAATCTATAAGGCAACGATAACATGATCTTACGTGTGACACCACACACCATGTTATCTACGGTATAGATTAATCTGAACAAAATAATGATATATATAACAATCATAAACAATAAGTATTTTGATCATAATGAATCTCATATATATAAAAAAATGTTCATACTCAAGAAAGATGTTCATACAAAAGCTAGACTTATAGTATACATCCTAACATCGTCGTCATCCTCGGATGAGGAATCGGATGAGGAGGAAATGGGTTACAGTTGAGTAGGTAGGAGAGAGGTAGACTGGGTTTGTATGGTTGGAAGAGAAGAGTAGGATATTATTGGAATTGGTGAGGTTTGGACTGTGGGGAGAGTAATTTGTTCGGATGAGGGTGGGGGAGATGTTTGAGTTTGTAAGGTAGGGATGGTAATGGGAGATGAGGTTGGTGATATGGGTGTTTGTGGTTGAGATGAGGTATGTTCGGGTTACATTGGTGAAGTTTGGGTTTGGACCGTTGGGATTATAGGCCGTTGGAGAGGCTCTGGGATACCGGCCTGGGATACCCCTTCATTGCCAGCTTTGACTGGTGGAATTTCAGGTGAGTCCGAGGCTCGAAATGCCACTGGGGTATTTCTTCATTGCCGGGTGCAGGGGATAATTGAGGAGATGGGGAAAGACTTGTACCTGCCTCTGGAATAGGGGAGAGAGTAGCTTCCTTGGTTGGAGAGGGGAGAACCTCCACCGACCAACCTCACCGCTATCCGAAGGACCGGGACCTCTTCCGGTAGCGGGGTTGACAACTCCATCTGTTGCTCGGAGCCACCAGACTTGGTTGATCCTTCGTGAGCTTTGAGGTGCTCGTCTTGGCCTCCTCACTAGAGGAATTTCAGCTTCCTCTTCCTCCTCTTCATCTAGAAGGGCTTTGACGGAAACAGCAGATGAGCTTTCCCCTTCTTCTTATCCACGGCTTTCACTAGCCTCCTTTTCTTTCTCCTCTGAAACGTCCTTGGGATCGCAGCACTGCTTCAACAGATTCTTCTTGAGGGCTACCTCAGTGCTGCCACCTCATGTCCTCTCTGTTTCAATCTCACGGAGGCACCTCACCGCCTGGCTCCGCTGGTCTCGAGCTTCGCAATCTGCTGCCTCAAGCCTCTGGACTGGCTGCGTCGACTCATCATCTCGAAGTCTGGATTTCCTCCAAGCCTGTCATCCTTTGTCAAGATTCCCTTACGCTTGGAGTACTTTTTAGTACCCACTCTCCGATCAACCTCCTGTTCGGTCCTTTGATTAGTACGGTGATTTTGTTAAACAGCCGACTGCCGAGGTAGGTATCCAGCCTTCTGCAGACGACTTGAAGGTGAGTCGCTTCTTCTCCTCTCTCAGCTTGTGGATTAGCAAGTCTACCCAATTAACTTGCACAACATCGACAATGGCTCGCATTACCCACAATCTGGGTTTGGTTAACCCATCATGTGAACTTTGCTCACCCAATACTTGCTTTTGTCACCACCGTCATCAACAGTCTAAACCTCCTTCTTAACAAGTTTTTCTTCAAATCCTCGCGAGTTCCCGTAAGTAACCCTCGCCATCATATCAAAAGACTCTTCCCATTCATCCTCTTTGTACGCCAATGGATTAACTCCCTCCATTGACGTATCGAAAATCCTAGAGATATTTTCCCTGGTATAACTTAGCGTTGTTCCATCCACGGATGTGTCGAACTCCATCCTCAGGTATCCACCATTCTTGCTAGAAACTCTGCTCCCAATAAATCACTGTTTCTATTTTGGGGTGATTTCATTGAGAGAAATCCCCGAGCCTTGATGCTTCAAGAAGACGTGAGAATCTCTGCAGATTCTGGATCTTGGGTTGTTTCAAAATCCACATACATTTCTATTTTTAATCGGTTTTGAAAAATTCCTCATTCATTTTGAAATGAGAAATATTGGTTGAAATATATGTAGGTTTGTAGGTTTTGGTAGTTTTAGAAGAAGATGTCATTGAAATATTTTGTGAATCTTGGAAAAGTGTTTGGAAGATATGCGGGTTTTACGAGAGTGAAAAAAATAATTAAGGGAAGAAGAAGAAGAATTTATAGGAGGGAAAGTTTGGAAAGAGAAACCGCTTTGAAAACTAATCTTAATCTAAGCCGTTTATTTGAAATGAATTACTTGTCTTGAATCAACGGTTAAAACTCGGATAAATGATTGGGATTCAGCGCGTGTAATACACTAACCTTTGAAATGCGTAAAAAGTTACTTTATAGACTGTTGATTTGACAGATATAGGTTACTTTATGCAGAGAAGTAAGTATTCTGACGTTAGCCTAGGACTACCTTACTTCGTATAAGGGTTTTCAAAACAGATGAGTTTATAAAGTCATCTCGATAAAGTAACCCGTCTCGATTTAAAAAAAAACAGCTTAGTTTTAACTTTTAGCAAATTTAAAAGAATTTTTAACTAAACAGACTCGAATTTAATTTTCGAAAGTTAGGTTTTCTAACCAAATAATCCAAAAGTGTTTTTATAGGGATAAGAATATGGAGTCTATTTTAGGAAACAAAGGTGTCTGAGTAAAACATTTGAGATTCGAGATGAGGTGAAACAAGATGATCTCGTGACCTAATCCTGCAAAGACATAGACTCAAGGAAAACATTAGTAGCTTGAGGTAGATCGGATAGGGTGCGAGATAATCATCTGCTTTTTGAGAAAATCAGCCGACTATTGTGCCCTTGTCTGATTTACCATATGTTAGATAAGTAATTATCATGTCGAGATAAGGTCAATATGACTAATCCTTGATTCTTGATTCCTAAAAGAAATCAATGATATCAGCTACCTGATTGTCCTTTGACTCGAGATCTAGTCCGATAATTCTTTCTAGACATAATAAACTAAAATTGAGAGAGACAAGAATTGAAAAACAAAGAATTAGAGTTTTACTTGAAGAAGCATCTAATAAACCTAATTCTACGGATAATTCTTTAAACCTCGTCTCTGCCGGTGGTTTTGTCAAGATGTCTGCTCTTTGAAAGTTGGTCAAGATCTTCTCAAGTCGATATCTCCTTTTTCTACATGGTCTCGGATGAAATGGTGTCTAATATCTACATGTTTGCATCTTGTATGAAGGACTGGGTTACGATTAATAGCTATGGCACTATTACTATCACAAAGATAGGTACACCTTTGGTGATAATATTATAATCCCTTATTTGACTTATCCAGATCATTTGTGAACAACAACTTCCAAATGCCATATACTCGGCTTGATTGTGGAAGTAGCTACAGAGGTTTGTTTCTTAGACAACCATGAAATCGGCTTACTTCCAAGGAATTGGCAAGTACCGGATGTAGATTTTTATCTATCTTACACCCACCAAAATCCGAATCGAGTATCCAGACAGCTCAAAGTTGTCATCACCGGATACCACAATCCTATATTCTTGTTCCTTTCAAATACTTGAGGATTTTCTTTCTTTGCTTCAAGATGGCTTTTCTTAGGATTAGCTTGAAATCGAGCACAAACTCCAACCGCAAATGAAATATCAGGTCTACTAGCAGTTAAATATAATAAAGAACCAATAAGACCTCGATACTCGGTTTGATCGGTGTCTTCTCCTTCTCGTTGCGGATCCATTGAAAAATTTGTCATCATAGGTATTTTAGCTTCTCACCGGTACCTATTCCATATTTTTCAATAAGATCTTTTGTATATTTGGCTTGGTTGATGAATATTCCCTTCTTTGTCTGCCTTGACTTGAAGTCCAAGAAAATATGTCATTTCTCCCATCATGGACATTTCAAATCGCTTTTCATAAGACTACTAAATTCTTCACATAAAGATATGTTAGTTGATCCAAAAATTATATCATCAACATAAATTTGAACTAACAAAAGATCACAACCAAATTCTTTTCTAAAGAGAGTTCTATCAATTCTACCTTTAACAAAATCATTGTGAATTAAATAATCGCACAAGGTGTCATACCAAGCTCTTGGTGCTTGTTTAAGTCCATATAGAGCTTTCCTTAGTTTATAAACCTTGTCTCCTTTGACAAAGCCAGGGGTTGCTCTACATAAACTTCCTCAGCTAAGATTCCATTTAAGAAAGCTAATTTAACATCCATTTGAAAAACTATGAATCTTTTAAAAGCTGCATAGGCTAAAAACAATCTTATGGCTTCCAGACGAGCTCATTGGTGCAAAGGTCTCATCATAATCAATACCCTCCGATTGTGAATAACCTTGAGCAACTAGTCTGGCCTTATTTCTAACCACAATATTGTTTTCATCCCTCTTGTTTTTAAAGACCCATTTAGTTCCAAAGATTTTTGATGATGAGGCCTTTCAACAAGCTCCCACACATCTTGTCTTTGAAACTGATTTAGTTCTTCTTGCATGGCATTAATCCATTGGAATCAATTAGAGCTTCGTAATTGATTTAGGTTCAAGTAATGACACATAGCAACTGAACATACAATCTTGATTTAGTTGGGTCCTCGTCTGGACACCGAGTCTAAATCTCCAATTATCTCGCTCACCGGGTGATATGACATTACTTTCTTACCTTTATCTTTTACGGTAGATGGTGTCGTGTCTGAATTATTTATTTCAGCATGATTCTATGTTACCTTCGACAACTCTACGATCGGTGATGTGTTGTTGGTCGTCGATCACCGATGTGTTGTTCGTAAATGCAGTCGAGTTGGTAGATCGATTGTTGAGGAAATTCTTTCAGGTTCCTTTCCTTTGTCTCGATTCTTGATTGTAAAATTTTATGGTTGATCCTCTAATAGTCATCTGATTCAGATTATTTGATATCTTTGTGATGTCTCTTGTCTTATCAAACTCAAAAGAAGTTTCATCAAATACTACATGGGGTGTTTCTTCTAGCGCCTCTTTCAAAGTCCTGTTTCTTCTCTCAACCACTCCATTTTGTCATGGAGTCCTTGCTGCAGATGTTTCTGAGCTATGTCATTCTCAATGCGGAGTTAGAAATCAATTTATTTAGGAATTTAGTACCTTTATCACTTCTAATTTTAACAACATTTAATCCTTTTTCATTTTGAATTTTTTAAGAAATTCTGGAATCTTAGACATAGTCTCATTCTTTTTGTACAAGAAAATAACTCAAGTAAATCTTGAAAAGTCATCAACAATTACTAAGGTGTATTTTCTTCCACTAAAGCCGAGAGGAGTTACTGGACCAAACAGATTCATATGAAGAAGTTCCAGAATCCTTTACGAAGAAGGACTACTTATTGTTTTAAAAGAAGCTTTGGTCTGCTTTTCCTTTTTGACAAGAAACACATACATGGTTCTTTGAAAATACTTTATCGGGGAGTCCTTTAACTAAAGATTTCCTTGCAATTTTGTTAAGAGTTTTGAAGTTTAAGTGACCAAGTCGTCGTGCACACCCAACTTAAGTCATCTAAAACTCTTAGCAACAAGACAAGTATCTTTAGGACAACTTTTGAAGTTGGCAACATAAATGTTACCTTGTCTTACTCCAGCCAATAGAATATTTTCATTTATACCATCTAAAACATAGCATGCATTATGAGTAAATTTGACACAAAACCCTTTATCACAAAATTGTGAAACCGATAGTAGGTTGTGTTTCAATCCTTCCACATAGTAAACTTCATGAACTTGAACATCTCCAATCATTAGTGTTCCTACACCTTTAGTAAGTCCATAGTTGTTATCTCTAAACATCACTCTAGGTCCATCAATGGTTTGATAGTTAGAGAGAAGTCGTCTTTCATAGGTCATGTGCTTGGAACAACCACTATCAATATACCGAGATGACCTCAAGAATGTCTCTTCTATCAACTATCTCCTTATCTTCCTGCAATCACAAATTTATTGCTTAGGTACCCTTTGTACTTTGGGTCCTTTCATATTAAGTTGACTCTTAGGAATCCAGATAAAAATATCAATGTTCCTTAAAACCATAGATTGAAGCTTGCATCCATATCTATCTACTAAGATAAGACTTTCAAGATCAATCTAATTTAATTGATCTTTTGAAATTGACTTGAATCTTGGTAGGAATGGATAAAATTTGCTTCTTCCATCAAAGCTATTATACCTAGGATAGATCTTTGATTTAGTCTTAGGTTTAGCCTTAGGAGTTACTTTCCTCGTCTGGTTTTTCTTTTGAAGTATCGGATGAGGTAATTAATTCCTTTGGTTTCCAGGGACTGAATAAAGTTTCTACCTTAGGTTTAGTTGCTTTAACAAAAACTCTAGGTTTTATTGGATCATTCTTCTTACTCCTATCAAAGCCTAATCCGTTTTATCATTAGACTTTTGTGAAGAATTGAAAATTTTATCTATTGTGGTTTGAGAATTATTCATAAGTCCTAACTTGAGATTTAATTCTCTGTTAGTCCTCTTATAATTCTCATTTTCAGAATAGATATTTAAAAATTTTATTTTAAAGAATTCAATTCCTTTTCTAACTTATCTGTCTTATCGCATAAGGTGCAGTGATCATATCGATCGACATTCCCCTTGAATGTACAGTCTAGTTTCTCACTTTCCTTAGTCTTATTGACTTTAGTTAAATCAGAAATTTGATCCTTTAAATTAAGATTTTCAGTCTCTATCTGTTAATAAGCGAGATAGAGCGGTCTCCAAATCTTTCAAAAGTTTATCAATAAGACTAGGATCGATTTGAGATAAGGTATCACAGTCATTATACGATGATGAATAGTAATGTACCTCTTTAGCCATTAGACATATGTCATCATCTGTCCCAAAATCAGATGAGGATGAAGATGATGATGTCTCATGAGCTTCTTCTTTCTCAGCTAGGAGAGCTCTCGATCAAAGCATACCTTCTATCTCTTTTCTTCTCTCTCTCTGGGAGTGAGTTGAGGACAATCATAGCCTGTAGTGACCAGGTTTGCTGCATGTATAGCATATATCTCCTCTGTCTGTTTTTGGACTACTTTCTCCTCGTCGATAGGTGACTTATGACTTCTTGACTCGGTCCTTCTTTTTATCATTATCTGAACTCTTTTCATCCCTGTCGATCTATAGTTCCTACGACTTAATCTGTCTCTTTTGTTTCTTGTACTTCATCTTGATCTTTCATACCTTTTCAACAAAAGAGTCATTTCTTCTTTTACGGACAAATCGGATGCTTTAGAGATCTTTTGATTCATCCCGATGAACAAATGCTACTGTTTTCCAGATGTAGATGACTCTGCCTCATCTTCTTCATCTTCAATGTGAATATCATATTTCGGTGCTTTAAGATGAGAGAAAAGAGTGTGGTGTGATATTGTGACAAATTCTGTGTTGCCTTGAAATATTTGCTTTCTCTCTCCATCTTTTGCTCAAAGATCTCGAGTACATTGTTGTTAATTTCTTTCTCGGTGTAAGTCTTACCCAAATCGGCTGCTTTGTTCACAAGATTAGTCGAGTCTCACGTCCAATTGATCTATAGTTTCTCCATCCTTCATTTTGAACGTGTCAAATGTATGTAGAAACAGATCAAGCTTATTTTCTTTGACTGTTCGCATCCTTCACAAATTCCAAAGCAAGAGTCTCCCACATTTCTTTGGCGATCTTGCATCTTTTAACCTTTTCAATCCAATCCTTACTTAGAGTCTCAATGATCTCGGTTCGAACTACTTGATCAAGATTATGGACCTTTCTTTCATCATTTGTTAACTTTCGTAGCTCTTCTTTTCTTGTGCAGTCCTGGATTCGATTGACTCAATTCCAGTCTTTGGTTCCTCCATGATAGAATTTTATAGGTCCCTCTTCAAGAACCTCTTCCATCCTATCATGAATGGCTTTTAGGTGATTCTCCATCCTAAATTTCCGATGAGTCGTAATCTTCAATAGAGAATTCAGGAAGATTCCTTGACTTCTTGTTTTTCCCTAATGACATGATGAAACAAAGAAACAAAATACTCCGAAAACTAATTAGTAGCACTATTAGTAGTAAAGAAGAAAAAATCAAGATAATTTCAGAATCTTATTTAAGACCTAAAATCGATATCGAACGCCTTAACACCGCTCCGATACCACTTGTTGGTCCCCTGAGCGTTGAGTTGATTAAAACCTTGAGATAACCTTCTAGAACAAAATCTAGAAAGGGGGTTTGAATAGATTTTGTAGATTTTTAAATCTTTTTCAAAATCAATTCAAAGAATCAGATTAAACACGTGGAAAGCAATTTTTAAACTCAACTTTTAACAAGATCAAAAGCAAGGCCGATATTTAGATTTTAGATAGATTCGAATTTTAATCTCAAATAACAAATTGTAACTTGAATGTAAATTAAAGAGAGCGGTAAAGAACACTGGATTTTATAGTGGTTCGGATTATAACAATCCTACATCCACTCTCCTTCTCCAAACTTTGAAGAAGGGTCTTCACTAGCCGCTTACCTACTTACAATCTTTTACAAATTACAACTCGATCTTCAAACCTTCAAAGATGCTAAACAAGCTTCAAATCTAACTCTAAAACTAAGAAGTGAATTTTGAAGATGTGAAGTGAAGTGTTCTACAAACACTTGAGAAAATTCTATATAAAAATTGTGAAGAACTATTTTGTAATTATTAGAATTTTGTGAAAATCACTTGCTAAAAAAACTTGGATATTCTGTATGTTCTCTCTCTTGAATGAAGTGCCTAGACCTATTTATAAGTCTGAAAAGACAGTTAGTTTGTTAGTTAGTTCTAACAAACTAAAACCCGCTTAACAAACTTAATCTTGAAAATCGTTTGCTCCTCGGCTGATTTTAATCTACTCATCTGCAGGTGACTTGGTGAAGATTCGCCTTTCTTATTCTACTTAGCTTGTCTTGACCTCGTCTGAACTCTTCATATTTGTCTCCTGCAGATGACTAGACTCGAGCTTGTCTCCGCATGACTTGTGAATCCTAGTCTTGGTGACTTGAACTATCCTTGACCTAGTCTCGATCGGCTTAGTACTAGAACTCGGTCTTCACTGTTCTTTATTATCATCTGCTCATCCGAAATAATCTTTTAACTCATCAAAACAATCTTGATCTAACAAGATGACCATCAAAAGACCAGTTGTAAAGTTAACTCACTTTAAGAGGAAGAACCAGATTCAAACGAAGAAAAAGAACACGGAAGTTAATCTTCACCAACCGATCGGACAACCAATACCACAATCGATCGAAGTTGCATCTGAAGGTAATACATAATCATTTGAAATAGATACTTTAGACAAATCTTCATCCATAGTAAGAGACAAGGGTAAGAAAGTAATGTCTTATCATCCAAATTTGAACAAATAATTGAAAATTTAGATTCAGGAGTCAGGACAAGGACATAACTAAATCAAGATTATATGTTCGGTTGTTATGTGTCATTACTTGAACCTAAGACTATTCTTGAAGCTCTAACGATTCCAACTAGATTAACGTCATGCAAGAAGAACTAAATTCGTTTCAAAGACAAGATGTGTGGGAGCTTGTTGAAAGGCCTCATCATCAAAAAGTCATTGCAACTAAATGGGTCTTTAAAAACAAAAGAGATGAGAACAATGTTATGATGAGAAATAAATCCGGACTAGTTGCTCAAGGTTATTCACAATCGGAAGGAATTGATTATGATGAAACCTTTGCACCGGTAGCTCGTCACGGAAGCCATAAGATTGTTCTTAGCTTATGCCGCTTTTAAAAGATTCATAGTTTTTCAAATGGATGTTAAGTCGGCTTTCCTAAATGGAATCTTAGGTGAAGAAGTTTATGTAGAGTAACCTCCAGGCTTTGTCAAAGGAGACAAGGTCTATAGACTGAGGAAAGCTCTATATGGACTTAAACAAGCACCTAGAGCATGGTATGATACTTTGTCGATTATTTAATTCAAAATAGTTTTGTAAAAGGTAAAATTGATAGAACTTTGTTCAGAAAAGAGTTTGGTAGTGATCTTTTATTAGTTCAATTTATGTTGATGATATCATTTTTGGATCAACTAATACATCTCTATATGAAGAATTTAGTCATCTTATGAAGAACGAGTTTGAAATGTCCATGATGGGAGAGATGATTTACTTCCTTGGACTTCAAGTCAAGCAGACTAAAAAGGGAATATTCATAAATCAAGCTAAATACATGATTGGAGTGTATAGGGTAAGAGTTATTAAGACCAATCAACAAAATATCGAACCCAAGGGAGAAAGTATGCAAACGAAATTCGAGGATAAGAGTTCTAAATGGCTAAAGTTGCAACAAGTTTTTGGACTAAATCTCTACAAAATGCAAGAAATTAAATGACAAGATTATGCAAACAATCTATCAAACACCTAGAATGCAAGATCAAATATACTAAAATCAATGGGGGAATTGGGTGCAAGGGATAATCTCCATCAAGGAATCCATGATTAACAAGCTATGATTGTATCCAAGTGCAAATCAATCCAATTAGAAAGCATAAACCATTATGAAATTAATCACTTCATTAATATCACAATGCCTAATGTGAGTATCCTTAGTTCTTCCCATCTCTCAATGTAGAAGTCCCCAATTCATACAATCATGCAAAATTGAAACCCGATTAACACCTAATCACGTTAGCTCAACTCTCGCCTATTGCTAGGGTGATCAACCATTAATCAAAAGAGACAATTTTTCATGAAGCACAATTAAGAATCACAATTAGGAAGCAATCTAATTCAATTGATCACAATTATCAACAATCATAGCATGAGGCAATCACTTCATCCCTAATTTCAATTATCCCAAGCACAAAGTTATTAGCCCATGGTGCTACAAGCAAAAGCCATAGGTAGAAAATCTAAGAAAGCAATTAACAATCTAATCACTACAAGCAATGAATTAAAGAGAACAAAGGGTAAGAACATCACCAATTAAACTTCAATAGACAAAAATAAGAATGATTAATCTTCTACAATGCTTGAATCCAACTTCATCCTTGTCATTCATCACTTCAAAGTATCCATTAGGAAAAACCTTCACAACACGAAAAGGTCCACTCCATCTTAATTTGAGTTTACCGGGAAAAAGCTTCAACCTTGAGTTGAATAGTAGCACTTGATCTCCTTCTTTGAACTCCTTCCTTCTAAGCCTTGCATCATGCCACTTCTTGGTCTTTTCCTTGAAAATCTTTGAACTCTCATAAGCTTTCATCCTAAACTCGTCCAACTCATGCAATTGTAGAGCCCTCTTCTCCCCTACAAGCTCTTCATCAAAATTCAACTTTTTAGAGCCCAAAATGTTTTGTACTCTAACTCCACCGGAAGATGACAAGCCTTTCCATACACTAATTGATAGGGAGACATGTCAAGAGGCGTCTTAAAGGCGGTTCGATACGCCCATAATGCGTCATCAAGCTTTGTTGCCCAATCCTTTCTACTTGTCCTCACCGTCTTCTCCAAGATACCTTTAATCAAGCGGTTAGACACCTCGGCTAAGCCATTCGTTTTGCGGGTGGTAAGGAGTAGCAACCTTGTGTTTAACATCATACCTTAACAAAAGCTTCTCCATGGCCTTGTTAACAAAATGGCTACCACCGTCACTTATCAAAATCCTTGGAACCCCAAACCGTGTAAAGATCCTTTTCAAGAAGGCTATCACCACTTTGGAATCATTGCTTTTGGTTGGAATGGCTTCTATCCATTTAGAAACATAGTCAACCCCTACGAGGATATATTGATACCCCTTCGACGGTGGAAATGGCCCCATAAAGTCAACTCCCCATACATCAAAAATTTCCACTTCTAAGATGTTGCTCAATGGCATCTCATCCCTCTTGTTAAGGTTCCCTATCCGTTGGCACTTGTCACATTCCTTAATGAATCTCTCGCAATCCTTGAAGATGGTTGGCCAATAAAATCTTCCTCACGGTCTTGGAAGTGCTATAATGGTCTCCACACGGTAAAGAGTGGCAATGTTTCATGATTTTCTCCCCTTCCTTTCTTGTAACACACCTCCGAAGTACTCCATCCACCCCCACTTTGAAGAGGTATGGATCGTCCCATATGAAATGTTTGACCCGGTTGTAAAAAACCTTCCTTTCAAAGGGATTCATCTCCGGTGGCAATTCTCCACTTGCTAAGAAGTTCGCATAATCCGCAAAACCATGGAACATCCCCTTCCTTTACCACACTCATTACTTCTTCAATACTTAGCAATCCCTCATCGGGAAAGGTCTCTTCAACTTCCTTGACATCCCTTTCCATCTCTTCTACTCCTTCAAGTCTAGAAAGGTGATCTGCTATGACATTTTCACTACCTTTCTTATCCACTATCTCCATGTCAAATTCTTGCAACAATAATATCCATCGAATCAACCTAGGCTTAGCATCCTTTTTCGACATGAGATACCGAATTGCGGCATGGTCGGTGTACACAATAGTTTTCGACCCTATAAGATAGGGTCGAAACTTATCAAAAAAGCGTACACCACCGCAAACATTTCTTTCTCGGTAGTGGTGTAATTGACTTGGGCCGGATTGAAAGTCTTGGAGGCATAATAGATAGCATGAAACCTCTTCTCTCTCAATTATCCTAAGACGACCCCCATAGCGAAATCACTTGCATCACACATGATAATGAAGGGCTTTGTCCAATCCGGAGTTATTAGAATGGGTGCACTCGTCAAGGCTTCCTTCAAAGACCTAAAAGCAATCAAACAATCATCATTAAACTCAAATGGCAGATCTTTTTCTAAGAGATGAGATAAGGGTTTAGAAATTTGAGAGAAATTCTTAATGAATCGCCGATAGAACCCGGCATGTCCAAGGAAAGATCGAATTTCTTTCTCATCCTTAGGTGGAAGCAACTTCTCAATAGCCACAATTTTTGCCTTATCCACTTGCAATCCCTTCGATGATAAATGATGTCCCAAAACAATGCCTTCTTTGACCATGAAATGACACTTTTCCCAATTTAGCACCAAGTTTGTATCTTCACACATTTGCAAAACAATGTCAAGATTAGTAAGGCAATTATCAAATGACTCACCAAATACGGAAAAATCATCCATAAATACTTCCATGATTTTCTCAATTAAGCCATGAAAAATTGACATCATGCATCTTTGGAAAGTTGCGGGAGCATTGCAAAGACCAAATGACATTCTTTTCCAAGCAAACGGCCCATACGTGCAAGTAAAAGTAGTCTTTTCTTGGTCTTCCTGCAATCATAATTTGATTGTAACCGGAATAACCATCTAAGAAACAATAGTACTCAAATCCACTTAACCTATCAAGCATTTGATCTAGAAAAGGTAAGGGAAAGTGGTCCTTGCACGTGGCCTTATTAAGTTCTCTATAGTCAACACAAACTCGCCACCCCGTAGCTACCCTTGTTGCAATTGATTCATCATTTTCACCCTTTATTACCGTAATCCCCCTTTCTTGGCTACAACATGCAATGGAGAGACCCACGGACTATCGGAAATAGGAAAAATCATATTAGCATCTAACAATTTCACAACTTATTTCCTAATTACCTCTTGAATATTAGGGTTCACTCTCCTTTGGGGTTGAACTATGGGTTTATGGTCCTCTTAAGTCATCAATGGACCAACCTATGGCGGATTTGTGCTTACGAAGAACATCAAGTAATTTAGTTACCTCATCGGATGTAAGATATGACGATACAATTACCGGACAATCTTCATTTTCCTCCAAATAAGCATACTTCAAGTGCTCGGGTAGTGGCTTAAGGGCTCCTTTCACTTTCTCTTCAATTGGCTTCCCATCTTCATTGTTCTCCCAAGGTTGATTGGGAAAGCCTTCAAACTTTATCTCTTTCAACTCCTCCACTTCCAATGCATCCCTATCACAATCATAAGAAACACAAGATTCATTAAGCACATGATTATATGATGGAATAACATAATCTTTAGAGAAAAGAGTATAAGAAGAGTCCTCCCAAGCCTCTTGAAGGCATGAATCAATCACATCCACAACATGGCATTCCTCCTTCTCCATGGGGTGCTTCATCACATCCTTCATTGAAAAATGAAGCTCTTCATCATCAAGCTTCAAAGTAAGCCTTCCTTCATTCACATGAAACACCGCTCTTGCGGTAGCTAGAAACGGCCTCCCTAGTATCAATGGTACATCTTTATCTTCCTCCATTTCAAGTACTACGAAGTCCGCCGGAAACACAAAATCCTCTACCTTGACCAAAACATCCTCCACAATACCTTTTGGAATAGTAGTTGACTCATCGGCAAGTTGAAGAGTTACGGTAGTGGCTCCTAACTTCCCTTGGTTAAGCCTCTTAAACATAGAAAATGGCATCAAGTTAATACTTGCCCCCAAGTCACACAAGGCATGCTTCTCCAACCCATTACCAAGATCACATAAAAGAGTAAAGCTACCCGGATCCTTCAACTTTGGTGGAAGCTCTTGTTGAAGCACGGCACTACACTCCTTTGTCAATTTCACTAACTCCGGCTCTTCAATCCTCCTCCTTTTTGCTAGCAAATCTTTAAGAAACTTAGCATAGTGGGGCATTTGCTCAAGGGCCTCCGAAAATGGAATATTGATATACAAGGTTTTGAAAACCTCAAGGAAACGAGCAAACTTCTCATCTAATGCTTTCTTCATGTACCGTTGAGGATAAGGCACAGGTACAACCATCTTTGGAACCCCTTTTTCATCCTTCTCAACAACCTTTTGCTTCGCTCTCTCTTCCCTTGCCATCAACCACTTTGGCTTCTTCTTCTCTTCCTCCTCCATCATCTCTTGCTTTTCTTCATCACAACTTTCATAATGCTTCTCCTCTTCATCACCATTTGAAGGCAATTTTGGTCCTTCATACCGTGCACCACTCCTAAGCTCGATAACTTGACAATACTCCTTTGATTCTTTCTTTTGCAAGTCATCCACCGTAGACGAAAGCTTCCCAACCGTAGTAGCAAGTTGCCCTACTTGATGTTCGATCGTCTTGAAACGAGTGTCCATTTGCTTCCCTATATCATCAAGCCTTGAGTCATTAGCTTCCAATTTCTTCACGATCAACCCCAAAATCTCCTCCGTGGTAGCCTTTCCTTCATTGTTTGGAGCCTTTACACCCGGATCAAATCCGGGAGGAAATTGAACGGCGGCTCTCGGATTTGCATATGAAAAATTCTCGTGTCTCCTCCATGTATTCCCATTAAATTGAGCTTGCGGTTGAGGTTGATAGCTTCCTTGTGGCCTATTTTGGTAAGGCATTTGGTAAGGCCTTCCTCCTTGATAATTCCCTTGAAAGTTTCCTCATTGATAGCCTCCTTGGAATGGAAGCCTACCCATATAACTCACTTCTTCAACCGGCAATGAACATGGACCAACATCAACATGGGGAACGGATGGACTCACACTTGCTTGGCCTTGTGAAGTAGTAAGAGCTCCTAATCGGTCCATCATAGTCATCATCATACTCTTCATACTCTCGATTTCATCAACTTGTGACACTCTATGGTGTGCTCCTCTATTAACCGACACTTGGAATGAATCTTGAGCTATGTTCTCCATTATTTCATTCATTTGCCCCACGGTTTTAGACCAAATCGATCCATTAGCACAAGCATTCAAAAATGACCTATCCCCATCCGTCAAACCATTGCAAAAGTACATAATGGTTTGCTCCTCCGGAAACCGTGTTGAGGACAATTGATAAGTAACATGCCATACCTCTCCCACGCCTCCGGTATGGTCTCCCCATTCTTTTGTCGGAAGTGAGAAATAGCCTCCTTAGCTTGCACGGTCTTTGACGGTGGGTAAAACTTCATCAAAAATTTCTTCGACAACTCTTCCCATGTACGTACGGTCCCGGGCGGTAATGAATTAAGCCATGCTTTTGCTCTTCCTTTCAATGTAAAGGCAAAGAGCCTCAACTTCTTCGCATCTTCGGGTACCCCATGGTATTTTGTAGTGTCGGCAATCTCAAGAAATTGTGCCATATGTTGATGTGGGCACTCATTTTCATCTCTTCCTTCAAATTGCTTCTCCCTAAGCATTCTCACCACAGCGGGACTTATCTCAAAGTTATTAGCATCTATCCTCGGCCTTGCTATCCCATCATAATGCTCTCTAAGTTGTGGTTCAAAGAATTCTCTCAACGGCCTTCCTTGAGGTGGTGGCTCATTTACGGGTTGTGGTTGGGCATTTGGTATGTGAGGTGGCTCATGATATCGTGGCTCTTGATTATACGGCATATGGGGATAGTATGGTGGAAATTGTTGTGGATGAGGTGGATAGTAGGGATATTGATGAGCTTGAGGTGGATAAGGATATGGATTTTGGTAGGAGTAATTTTGTGGTGGCATCCCTTGAGGGAAAGGGCCAACTTGAGCATGGAAATGATTCCCATTACCTCCATTCTCTACTCCTCCTTCTCCTTGTCCATGTACCTCCTCTACTTGAGGATCACCCACTAGTCTCTCCTCATGCCTTTGATCTTCTACTTCCATAGTTTCCCTTCTTCTTCTCACACTATTTCTTCTCAACGTAGCCTCAATTTCCGGATTTAGTGGCAAGGGTGGAACACCACTCGATCTTGTTAGCATACACCTACAATGCCACAAATCCAAGTATCAAATTCTAACCAACAAAATCAACAAAAACGAAAACAAAAGCAACAAATAACCACTTCAAACAATCCTCAAATCTCACTTATAGGCGCAAAAACTAACTCCCCGGCAACGGCGCCATTTGATTGGAGTGTATAGGGTAAGAGTTATAAAGACCAATCAATAAAATATCGAACCCAAGGGAGAAAGTATGCAAACGAAATTCGAGGATAAGAGTTCTAAATGGCTAAAGTTGCAACAAGTTTTTGGACTAAATCTCTACAAAATGCAAGAAATTAAATGGCAAGATTATGCAAACAATCTATCAAACATCTAGAATGCAAGATCAAATATACTAAAATCAATGGGGGAATTGGGTGCAAGGGATAATCTCCATCAAGGAATCCATGATTAACAAGCTATGATTGTATCCAAGTGCAAATCAATCCAATTAGAAAGCATAAACCATCATGAAATTAATCCATCATGAAATTAATCACTCCATTAATATCACAATGCCTAATGTGAGTATCCTTAGTTCTTCCCATCTCTCAATGTAGAAGTCTCCAATTCATACAATCATGCAAAATTGAAACCCGATTAACACCTAATCACGTTAGCTCAACTCTAGCCTATTGCTAGGGTGATCAACCATTAATCAAAAGAGACAATTTTTCATGAAGCACAATTAAGAATCACAATTAGGAAGCAATCTAATTCAATTGATCACAATTATCAACAATCATAGCATGAGGCAATCACTTCATCCCTAATTTCAATTATCCCAAGCACAAAGCTATTAGCCCATGGTGCTACAAGCAAAAGCCATGGGTAGAAAATCTAAGAAAGCAATTAACAATCTAATCACTATAAGCAATGAATTAAAGAGAACAAAGGGTAAGAACATCACCAATTAAACTTCAATAGACAAAAATAAGAATGATTAATCTTCTACAATGCTTGAATCCAACTTCAATTCTCTCAAATCACAGCTGCAATCTTCAATTACAATCAATCAAACTACTAAACTAGTGGACTAAATGTAGAATCTAATCTAATTCTAACAATCTATGGCAATTACAATGGAAATCAAGCTACAAAGTGCAAAATTCGCCTAAGGAACCTCCTGAAACTGCTCTAAACTGCTAGAATTAAGATATGCTCTGTTTTGGCTTCCAATGGCTTTAAAACTGAATTTTCGGTTTTGGGCACTCCTCGAGTCGAGCTTCAGGCCCTCGAGTCGAGGCCTAAGAGTCGCTAACACGCTTTTTTCAAAATATCGTCGCCTCGAAGTCGAGGCTCAGCCCTCGAGTCGAGGATCCTGCCAAATTTCCCATCCCTTGACTCGAGGCTCCTCCCTCGAGTCGAGCTCATTCTTTTTGAAAAATTTTCCCTCCAAAGATGAACCTCGAGTCGAGGTCTATGCACCCTCGACTTGTGCTCGAGACCAAGGAATTTTTATCGAGAAGGGCTTGGGCCCGACCCCGTTTTCGTCCCATATGTTCGTCTTTTCATTCTAAGAATACCGGTACTCTCGGTTTGGCAAAATTCCACCGATTTACCTGCAAAACGGGCGAAAAACATCAAAAACTCACAAAGTAATACTTTTTAGGCAAAAGAGTGATACTTTTCACATTTAGGCACAAAAATCACACTTTAGCTCACTTTTTGCACTAAAATAGGCCCTAAAAACATGTATCAATTCACTCCAATCAATACACAAAAGATCTTATTGAAAAATTTAGAATAGGTACCAACCGAGAAGCTACGATACCTATGATGACAAACTTTTCAATAGATCCAGATGATAAAGGGAAAGACACGAATCAAACGGAATATCGAGGTCTAATAGGTTCGTTATTATATTTAATCGCTAGTAGACACGATATTTCTTTGCGATAGGAGTCTACGCACGCTTTCAAGTTAAACCAAAGAAGAGTCAACTTGAGGCGGCTAAGAAGATTCTTAAATTCCTAAAAGGTACAATTAATGTTGGTGTGGTATCCGGTGATGACAATTTCGAGTTGTCGGGATACTCATTCGGACTTTGGTGGGTGTAAGATAGATAGGAAATCTACTTCGAACTTGCCAATTTCTCGGGAAGTAAGCCGATTTCATGGTTGTCTAAGAAACAAACCTCTGTAGCTACTTCTACCATCAAGCCGAGTATATAGCAGTGGGAGTTGTTGTTCACACTCATCCGGATTAGTCAACAACTAAGGGACTATAACATTATCACTAGAGATGTGCCAATCTTTTGTGATAGTAATAGTGTCATAGCTATCACCCGTAACCCGCCTTACATACTGTGCAAGTATGTTGACATAAGACATCACTTCATAGTAGATCATGTTGAGAAAGGTGACATCGTACTTGAAAGGATTTTGACCGATTTTCAAAGAGCCGATATCTTGACAAAACCTTTAGTAGAGACAAGGTTCAAGGAATTATCCATAGAGTTAGGATTATTAGATGCTTCTTTAGTTAATCTATAATCTCATCTTATGTTTTTCATTCTTTGTCTCTCTCAATTATTTTAGAGTTTAAAGTCATTTTGGTCCCATAACTATCTCGCTTTTTCGATTTGGTCCCAAGATAGTTAAGAAAATTAATTTAGTCCCATAATTTTTGTAATTGCATAATTTAAGTCCCATAATTTTTGTAATTGAGTAATTTAGTCCCATAATTTTTGTAATTGCGTAATTTAGTCCCATAATTTAATTGCGTATTTTTTGTATTTCCGGCGTAATTAGGACTTAAATTACGCAATTACAAAAATTATGGGACTAAATTAATTTTCTTAACTATCTTAGGACCATATCGAAAAATGCAGATAGTTATGGGACCAAAATGGCTTTAAACTCATTATTTTACTATGTCTAGAAAGAAGTATCGCACGAGTAGAGGATCATATGGATAATCACAGAGCTAATATCATTGATCTCCATAAAAGGAATCAAGAATCAAGGATTAATCTATTGATCTTAGACCAACTTGATACTTACTTATTTGACATGAAGTAATTCAGACAACTACATTATAGTCGTCTGTTATAAACAAACAGATGAGTATATGTACCTTATGTGAGTTACTCACAGAGGTTATTAATGAGTTGTTTCAGTGTCTTTGTGTTCGGGAGAAATTAAGTCCGATAAACACTTTTCATCATATGACAAAAGCTTCTTATCGAATATTCATAGAATGCATAAAGTGTTACAATCAATCCGCACTAGGTGAAAATATCGGGAAGTATTTTCTACATTTTGTTTCTTTTATAATAAAAATTATGCATATTAGTTCATATAATCAATATGTGAATTTAATGCTTTCCAACTCATCCCAGTTATGTCACTTCAATCACGAAAGAAAACATCGATGCAAAGAAGAAAGCTCAAGATGAACATTGATCTGTATTTTTCAAGAATCAGATTTGAAGAATAAATGGCTGTAGTTGAGCATAAAATCGCAGAGGAGGAAAGCAAGCGGGGAGGCTTGGGTTAAAAAGTATGTTCAAGATGTGTATGAGCAGATCAAGACTATGGTGCACGAGCGGACTAAAGCAACATGGGCTGAAAGGGAAGCATCCTTCCAACAAATCCCGAGCATGTCAATGGCCATGGAGAAAGCCTCCCTATCTGCTAGACGAAAAATGAGCTATGAGGAGTAGAGTCACCAACCTCAAAATGTTTGATAAACTGGATCGAGAAGATGGGGTTTGTCGAAATGAACTCCGGGCCAAATTGAACAAGTAGCCACCATCTGCAACACCCGATTTGCCGATGCTAAAAAGGAAGGTGGTGAGCTCAAGAAAAGGATGGATGCCCGGGATGACAAGATCCTGGCTTTGAATATGAAGGTTGAAGAGCTTGTCAAGAAGCTGAGAGCCGAGAAGGAAAAAGAAAAGAAGATCAAGAGAAGTCTCACAGGTTCTTAAAAGACTGAAAAAGGGACAAGGATCAAGGGCAACCGAACCCACTTCCGGATCTCGAAGTCAAGAGATTCCCACTCAAGACCCTGCTCCCATCAAAGTCGTTCCCTCTTCCTCAAGGCCAATTTGGACAAACTAAGGCTTCAAGCCATCGACAACACCAGTGAGGTGGGTCAAGAAGAAAAAATCAGAAGAGAAAGAGGGAAGAGAAGGAGAAGTACAAGAGAAGGGATGCGAAGAAAAGGAGGGAGCAGGAGAAAGCAGAAAATTTTTATGATCGGAAGCAGAGAAGATGGGTTCGTAAAGGCGAAATGATCAAGGGGAAGAGGTCCTTTGACCATACCACGTAATGGATGTTGTGCCAAAGGAAGTCCCGTTGATGGGAGAACAGAAAAGTGGAGATCCTTTGAGGCGTAATGGATCTTCGCTTTCCATGTCTGCAAAAACATCAAATGGGGTCCGGAGGAGAACATGGCATTTCATCGGTGGTTGGAAGAAAGAGACCCAACTTTCTACCAATACCTAATCAACCTAGCCCATGAAGAGTTCAATGCCGACATAGTTGCACCAGCCTATGCATCGATGGAACCTCTCGAGGACAAGAGATGGTCGTCTGGACCACGAAAAGGTAAAGCCTAATCATCAAAGCGTAAGCCAAGCCGACTTGGCCGAAGGAGGTGAAACGGTGTCCCTTAAGAAAAGAGTCTTCGATCGCTCAAGATACCAGAAGATACGTGGTATGACTAAATCTTATCCTTTACAATCCTTGTCTACATGCTCGATTATCCTGTAAAGGTGCTAAAATGTGTTGTATCTGGAAAAATTGTGTGAATATATCTTTTGACCTACTCTCATGAAACTATTGTTTAAACTAACTTACTATGATTTAATCTTCTAATTAATTCTTGGTATAACTAACTGAGATAAACTTGAGTAAAAATTCATAACACTAAGTCATCCTAATTCACTAACCTCGGTCTATTTGTCTTTCTTCTATCTATCCGACTATGATCTTCTAATTGTGAGATATATTGCTCGATTATCCGACTAAGTGACTTAAGTGCATACTTTGTGGAATACTTATCTTCTAAGTTTACTAACAAGTTTCTTTTCTTAAGCTATGTTTTAACATCATCAAAAAGGGGGAAATTGTTAGGAAGAAAGTTGTTGTTGGTCCCACGGATTGAGTATATTATTGAGAAACTTGAAACAACCTTCTAGGGAAAATCTTGAAGGAGGGGGTTTGAATAGATATTCCAAACTTTTTCAAAAACCAAGAAAATCAATTCAAGATATCAAAGTTTACACAAGAAAAAGCAAGTTTTAAACTCAATCTTAAACGGATCAAAAGCAATCGATTACAAGTCTCGATTGTGAGTCTGAAATTGAATTTAATTTAAAGTTGAAATTGATTTAGAATGCATAAGTAACGAAAGCATTAAAGAACACAACAATTTATAATGGTTCGATCTAATTGATCCTAACATCCACTCTCCTTCTTCAATCTTGAAGAAGGGTCTTGTCTACTTACTTACTTACCGACTTACAGCCTTACAAATTACAACTTTTCTCGATGACGATCTTCTAATCTTCAAGTCTATCTTCAATTCCTAAAAATTCTGGAATCTCTAACTTTACAAAGGCAAGAGTGTGTTGAAAATGTACGGAGTAGTGTTCTATAAACACTTAGAACTTGTGAAAATTTCTTTGAAAAACTTGTGTGAACGCTTAGAAAGCTTGTGAATTATGAATGTGAGAATATTGAATTACTTCGTATATTTTAAAGTTGTGCCTAGATCTATTTATAAGTTCGAGAGACAGTTAGTTTGTTGTAACAAACTAAACTGTAACAAACTTAATCTTGATAACTGTCTCGTCTTCACCGATCTTGCTTCTAGTCGTCTCAGAATCGACTTGGTGAAGACTTGCCTTTCTTATTCTACTCACTTGTCTTGACCTCGTCTCGAGCTCTTCATAGTTGTCTCCTGCAGATGACTTGTCTCAAGCTTGTCTTCGATGACTTCTACTTCTTTGACCTCACCGACTTATCCAGCTTCTTCCTAGTCCGATCACCTAGTACTTGGATCTTCACCTCACTGCTCTTCGTAGTTAGCTAGTCATCCGAGTTGATTCTCGTCGACTTCTTTTAACTCATCAAAACTTTTTTGATCTAACAGCTTGTATTTAGTTTTGATGAGTTAAAATGTAAAATAGGATGACCATTTGAGAATCTTGTATAGTCGATTGATGTAGTAAAGATATGTAAATAGACTAAGTACAAAAAGTTAGATAAGGATACACAAGAAGTTAGATGAAGACGATAAGTCGATGAGGACAAGGAGTCGACGAAGACAGAAGCCGATGAAGATAAGCATAAGAAGGCAGACAAGGTCAAAGACAATGAGTGACACTCACCAAGACTAAAGACTAAGACACAAACAAGGTAAACCATGTCTCAAGACAAGATGATGAAGTGTTAGAAAATTCAAGAGATATCAAGAAGCAAGCATAATAACCAAGAAGAGGTTACACGATTGCTTAGTTTGTTATAACTAACTAGAGAAGAATCAAGCAAGGAAGTTAAAATCGCCAACAAAAAGATCTCGTATAAATAGATCTAGAAATTAGAGTAGATCAACTTTAGCTATTTTCACGAATTCACAAGTACTCTCAAAACACAATTAACATTCAAAAGTATTGTAATCTCACACACGAACGCGTTCTTCACGTTCACAAGTTTTTAGTGTTTGTAGAACACTTTTCACGAATATCTTCAAGCCATTAGAATCCGTAAATTAGAAAGGAATATTGTAAGGTCAAGATTTGCATTGTAAGTAAGTAAGAAAGGAAGAAGAAAGTAAGAAAGTCGAGACCCTTCTTCAAGTTGAAGGAGGAGAGTGGACGTAGGATCGCTTTGATCCGAACCACTATAAATTCGGTGTTATTTCTTTTATGTTCTTTATTCTTACTGTTATTCACATTTCAATCACATACAAATTTCAAAAGCTTAAGATCCATATTGATTGAGTATAAAATTATTTCCACCGTAAAACTTTGATTTAGAAGGTGATAGATAATCTAAACTCGAAAGAAAAAGGTTTTGATAATCTATTCATCCCCCTTCTAGATTATCGCTAGAGGGACATTTAATCTCTTATTTCAACTCAATCAAAGGGACCAACAGTTCTTCACTCTCACTCTCTATCTCCGATATTTTCTCACTCTCTCGATCCGTAAAATAATGGTTTTCCGATAATTTGATGAATAACTCTGTGTAAATCAAGGGTTTTTTCGAGAGAGAGAATCTATAAATCGAGGGTTTTCTAATAATTTTTTGATAAATCTGTGGTTCATTCTCCCATGGCAAAGATATAATACTCTCATTTGTTCTAGTCATATAAAATCATTTCTCATCAATGTGAACCACATTGTGCATGGTTTCAAAACTGATGGTGTTGTTGTCCATCTCAACTTTTATTGCTCTCAAACAATGTTTCAGCCTTTGAACTTTGTTGGTCAGTAAGATCGACTTTATCGCATTAGTGTGTGGCTTGATTTTTCCTTTTTAACCCATCTTCCTACCGAACTCTTGCCCACTTCCAGCTCCTTAGCAAGTCGCTTGATGGTCCCTCTTTTTCAACAGTATGCTCTTCATAATGCGTATTTAATTCCACAAGAATCTTACCCGAACGCTCAACTTGTTTGACTTGAATAAAACAGATTCTAATTATGCAATCTGATTTTTGCAATGCCCACATATTTTGAATGGTCCTCCTACATACTCCAAATGATGATGTAGCTTCATTTATTTTGCCTTTGTGAATTATGCCATTAGTGTTGTGTGGTTGAGAAATTGAAAGATTAATTGTCTATCTTTCACATCCTAATTTTACAAATAATTTTAACGCTAACTTGAATAAAAATTTCTTTCAAGAGTTCATAAAAAAACTCAAAGACATTTTTTTAGCAAAACAATTTAATAAATACCATTAGCGGAAATAGGACCATAAAAATCTTTTTAAAAAAGTCAACTAAAATAATTTGCATAAATTGTCTCAATCTTCTTAAAAATTTAACTCACTCAAAAGATAATCTTACGAAAAGAAGTTCATTGACATGCTACGAATTAAAAATGCTAAAATAACACCAATCAATCCACCTTGCCTCTGCCGCAACTCCATTATTCTTAATCGCAAAAGCATTAATTTGATTGGGGTGAGCAACCAACTAGCTCAAGGAGTCCTATTTGTCACGCTTAAATATCCAACATAATCAAAACAACAACTCACATACCACATAACCATAACATTTGTCAAGCAAAGCCAACCATAGTAACATAAATCATAATCGGTCCTTTCCACCGAACATAAATCATAGTCTATTATGTTGCACGGTCCTTTCCACCGAAACATAAATTATAGCATATTATGTACACGTTCCTTTCCACCGGTCATACACATAAATAGTATGTTACACGATCCTTTCCACCGAACATACCCATATCATAACATATAGCACATAGTAGCAAGCAACAAATCTCAATCATGCAAGGTATTTAAAAGTGACAAATATTTATCAATCATATAGAGAAAACCCCACCTTAAACCTTGATTATCCTTCGTAAATGTTCTAAAGCGTGGCCTCCTTGGCACCTAAAATAATAATTAATAAACTTATTTCGGTGTTAAAAATTTATTAAATTTATAAATCTTAGTCTTATTATATACTATAATTTAAAAGGGACGCAGAAACTTCCTAATACCAATCTAATATATAAATTTCAATACTAATCTATATTTATGTAGTCTGAAATAATAAAATAAATTATAAAAAGAATAATTGGCCGACATGGATTCAACCATTTAAGCAAACATATAGATAAAGTATAATCATATTTACTATGTCTTACTACCTCAAACTTGTCGCATAATATTTTTGTAAATAAAAGGAAGAAAAATAAGTTGTTCGACTCCATTTGGTTTGAAAATCGAAATCAAAAGCACATACTCTACATTAGTGCTAATAATTAAAAAGTGATGGATAACATCGACAAAACAAAAAAATTGAATATGGGCAATTATCATGATTTTACAGAGAACTAAAATCAAATTAAAGTGGAGAGAAAGATTGTTACTGTTTTGGCAAAAGAATGAGAAGACCGAACTACTTTCGATGAAGGGAGAAAATAACTCAAGTTTACCGCACACAAAATATTTTTGTCGTCCTAGGCCAAGATGTATTATGAGGTATTCGAAAAGATGAGAACAAAATAATATTTTTTGGCCAAATAGGTGTTTTTATCCAATATGCATAACCAAAATAGTTTTCTACCCATTTTATAAAAAGTGAGTTTTTACTCCAAATTTGACATAAAAAGACTCAAATACCCTTAACTTAAGTATATTCTCCTACACTTTTATGTTTTCATCTTCATTCACGTTTATTAGCGCCACCGCCACTTTCTCTTCACATCTTCATCATCTCAAGTCAAAACCATGGTAAGTCTTAATATTTTATTTTTACTTTTTCTCTTCTCTTGTAGTTTCGAATATACATGTAAAATTAAAAAAATGGATGGTGAAATTGCTTGTCTCGCTTAGTGAAATTGCTTGTCTCGATGACAATTTTGCTTGTCTCGATAGTCTCTTCATCTTATATTTTAGGATATGCACGTAAAATAGAAAAAAATCGAAGGTGAAATTGCTTGTCTTGCTTGTGAAAATATTTGTCTCGATGGTGATATTGGTTATCTCGCTAGTGAAAATACTTATCTCGCTAGTGAAAATGTTTGTCTCACGGGTCTATCGAGACAGATTCAAATCTTCATAACTTGAAGATTTGAAGTTTTGAATACTGTCTCGAGGTTCCATTGAGACAAATATTTTCACTAGCGAGACATAAATTTTTCACCAACAAGACAAGACCATTGAGACAAAATATTTTCACCATCGAGACAAACCCAAATGAGACAACATATTGTCATCATCGAGACAAACATCTGCGAGACAAATATTTTTCCATCGAGACAAGCATCGCGAGACAAATATCTTACCATCGAGACAAACACTGCGAGATAAATATTTTGCTATCGAGACATACAATATCACCATCGGCACAAACATTTCGCTATCGAGACATATTTTTTTCCCTACGAGATAAGTTTATTTTTTTTAATTTTTAGACTTTCAATTTTTTTAAAAAATACTATACATCCACTATACAAATTTCTTTTTATTTATTATATTATTTTATTTATTTATCTATTTTTTCAGATGGAAGAGAATGAAATTGTACTAGTTCATCGTGGATATTGGGGTGGGATGGTGTATAAAAATGGGAAAGATGATTTGATATATACATCATTGCGAACAATATCATTTGGGGAGTTTATGGATGTTGTTCATAATATTGTGAGAGATGATCTTAGATGTTGTAATTATGAGTTGCATTGTTTGATGGAAACAAAAAGTTGTGGAATAATAAAATTTCAAATACGATCCGAGAGAGATATGCAACGAGTTGCGGGTGTATTTGCAGCACCTATGGCACATAATTGCTCATATCACAATTGTGTAATGTTTGCATATTGAATAAAAATACTTGCTCATATCACAATTATTACTTATGACACATCATGCTCAAAATTACATCAATATACAAGAAATATTAAACTAACCAAAGCAAATTACTACATCAAGCAATATGTTCAAAAATCTAACTAGCCGCATCACTAGATGCATAAATCAGAGTGTCATTTGCTTCCTATAATTGCTTCCATATAGGGTTGTTCCGTCTCCTCCAAAGTAGGTGTAATGCGTTGGACTCGAAGCTATATATCAAGTAGTAAAATAATTCAAAATCAATTACACGTTTCAAATAATAAATATAATAGAAGAAACGCATATTTTAAAATTTACTTACATTGTTTGCACCGAGCATTGTTGAAATAATTTTCGCACTTAGATTCTTTGGACTATACCAACGAACACCCCTAGGTAAACCATTGTATAATGAATTTTTTTAATGAGTTTTTCCAGCCTATGTCCCCACCGTCGGCCTATACTAGAAATGCACTTGTACGCCCAGATCTACATTAAAAGTTGAAAATTATTAATGGCCGACGGGATGATATGTTAAAAATGATAAAAATAGTTATAAAACATATGATCCTCGTAAGACCATCGGGAATTCATAAATATTTATTTTTTCCTAAATTTTGTACTTGTCTCGCTAGGCAAAACTTTGTCTCGCTAGGGGTTGTCTCGCTAGGCAAAACTTTGTCTTGCTAGGGTTTGTCTCGCTAGACAAAGTTTTGTCTCGCTGGGGTTTGTCTCTCTAAACAAAACTTTGTCTCGCTGGGGTTTGTCTCGCAAACAAAGTTTCGTCTCGCAGACAAAACTTTGTCTCGCTAGATAAAATTTTATCTCGCTGGGTTTTGTCTCGCTAGACAAAAACTTGTCTCGATAGACAAAATTTTGTCTCGCTAGGCAAAAATTTGTCTCACTTGATAAATTTTGTCTCGATGGACAAAGCCGTAATCACAACGGTTCTAGAATTAAACAAAAATTGCAGAAACTCAAATCCTAATTTGAATTACAAAATCAAATCTAATCTACAATCAATCTACATACTTTAATATATTCATTCTCAATCAAAAATACATAAAAAAAAAAACTAAAATTATTATCCATCATCGCAAATGCATTTGTCCATCATAAAAAAACTAAAATTTGTAGCAAAAATTCATACTCAAACAATTAATTTGTCCATCATTGCAAATAGATGTCAATCTAAAAAATTCACACCTATTCGCTTTTGTTCATCGCTGTGTCGCCGGCCTCCCATCGCCCGACGCCGCATGGCCCTCCTTCCGGTCACCCGTTGTTGCCGCTGCGCAGTAACCGCCGCCTCCGACGCCAAGAATCGCGGCCTCCCATCCCCCACAACCATGATTTCTTCTCGTTGGGTGTCTCTGTTGGTGTCTCGTTGGGGTATAATTAGGTTTAGGTAATTTTAGAATTTTGACACTTTAGTAAAAAATAAATAAACAGTGGTACTTTGGTCTTTTTATGTCAAAATTGGGTATAAAACTTATTTTTTTATGAAATGGGTAGAAAACTCTTTTTACTATGGTAGAAGGGCACAAATCTCACCGCCCTATTTATTTTTCTAGTGGGATTCTTTGAGATGACCGTGTATTATATAAAAAAATAAGTGGTGGAGATATTTTTGTTGAGATAAAAAGGGAATTTGGATCTACATAATCTCACACCTAAAAGATAAGATTTTTTTAGGGTGACTTACTACTAGGTACAATTTTGAACACTAAATTACTACTAGGTACAATTGCTTTCCTAATTACTACTAGGTACAATAATAGAGGTCAAACTTCCCAAATTACCATTCTTCTAACTTGCAGCCTTCTTCAAAATTAAAAAGTCAGTCAGCCTTTACTATTGACATGACATATATCATTGTCTGCACTTTACTATTGGTTTTTGTATTTGCCGTTATGCTTTTCTTAACTCAATTATCTCACCACTTTTTTATTTATTATTTTATTTGTTGTTATGCTTTTAGGCCCCATTTTGTATCAATATTGTGTTTAATTTCGTATCCAAATAAAATTGTACATGTGCAATAGTGTTGTAGAAAAAAATTTGTCACCATTTTTATTCCTTTATCCCTTTTACGCTTTTGTTTCAGAATTAAAAATAGTCATTCTTTTTCCTTTATCCCTTTTACAGCTTTTGTTTCGTAATTAAAAATAATTTGTTTAAGAATTATTTTGTCATTACATTTATTTTAGAATTAAAAATACTAAAAATATCACACAAATACCAAAATTAAATTTAGAATTAATATTATTATTGCACATGTGCAACTTCATTGCACATGTGCAACTTCATTATACATGTGGAAAAAAATAATCTTGAACGCTTTGAATACTTCTCTTTTCACTCATACCGTGAGAAATAAATCTGCAATATCAAAGAAACCAGAGCTCAAACCCCATAATCGACAATTAAACAAACAGAGAAATCATGTTTAAACAAAAAAAAAAAAGAGAAAAATCAAACTCAACAAAACTAGCTTCAAAATTAGCCAAAATTGTTTGTTCAGCTTCAAAATTAGGACTTACAACCTCAAAATTAGCCAAATTTGATTAGCTTTAAAAATCAAACTCAAACAAAATTTCAAAAACAATAGAAATTCAACACGCTTATTTCAAAAACAGAGTAATTTCAAAAACAAGAGCAAAAATCAAACTCAAACAAAAATTCAAAAACAATAGCAATTCGACACAAATATTTCAAAAACAAGAGTAAAATCAAACTCAAACAAAAATTCAAAAACAAGAGTAATTTCAAAATCAAGTTGTTTGTTTAGCTGTGTGTGTGGGAGTGTGAGAGTGTGTATGTGTAAGAGAAAGAGAGAAGAGGACTTACAGCTTGCCGATCTACGCCATCGCCGCCCACCGTCCATCGCGCCGCACATCATCGCTGGAACAAAGAAAGCAGTTAGCCGCCTACATCCCCCAAATTGGGGTTTTTCACCATGGTCGATCTATGGTCGAGGTGGAGGCCACGATGCCAATAGGTTTGGCAGGCCCCCTTCGTCTTCGCTTGGGAGAGAGCGCCGTCGATCTCGCTTCCGCCACGACGCCGAGGGTTTAGCGGTGCCCCTCCATCGACCGCTTCTTCCGCATCGTCATTGTCGCTCCTATGTGGGTTCTTGGATGTCGGTCTCGCTCCTCTCGTTGTTCTTCGTGGAAAAATTATTTGAGAGAGAGGGGGATGACGGCCGAGAGAGAGACGGGTGGGGAGAAAGTGATTGAGAAACGAGGGTTTTGGTGATTAAATGGGGAAAGGGTATTTTGGGTAGGAATTATAGTGTGTAGTAATTTAGAAAGAGTGTTGTACCTTGTAGTCATTTTTCACTCCATGTTGTACCTAGTAGTAATAAATCCATTTTTTATTTAATTTGAATTTTTGAAAGAATGAAAATATATATCTTATTAATATTAATATAATTGTTAATATTATAGAACTCTTTCATAAATAAAACTGAAAATATTAATAATTATTATTATAATAGTAACTTATGAAAAATTTAATTTACTTATGGTGATTGATACTCTTGGGTATTACACTATCCGATGGAGTGAGTTCATTGCTCTTCTAGTTTATGTCATTTAATGTATAGTTGTTGCTCTAGTGTTTAATGTTGTGAATCGATGGATATTTATTTTTGGTAGTTGAATTTTGATGGAGGGAATCTATAATTTATTTTCTATAATTTTTGGAGGGAATCAGAATTTTTAGGAATTTGTAATTTTTGGAGGGAATCAGAATTTTTATCCAAGAATTTTTGTTAGATCAAGATTTCGAATTTTGATGAGTTAAATTGTATAAACTAGACAAACTCATGTAAATAGGATGACCAAATGAGATTGTATAGAATACCTAATGTAGCAAGCTTAGTGCTAGGCCGATCAAACTAGGAAAAGCTAATGAAGTCACCGAGTTTAGGAAGAAGGAGGTCATCTCGTAGAGAGTCTTGAAGAAGTCATATGTTGGAGAGAATAATGAAGAGCTCAAGACAAGGTCAAGACCAGCTAAGTAGAATAAGAATGGTAGGTTTTTTACCAAGTCACAGCAGACGACTAACTTAAGATCACCGAGGCCAAGACAGCTTTTAAAGAAAAGTTTGTTAAGTGGTTTTTAGTTTGTTACAACAAACTAACCATCATACAAAGCTTATAAATGGAAGTAAGCACAGCTTCTTAGAAGAACTCTTAGCACTCTTCACTCTGAAATTCACATTTTCTATAAGCACTCACAAGTTTTCAAAAGTTTTCTTAGCTTTCTAAGTGTTTAAAGAACACTTCTCTCAGACATCTTCAAAACACAATCCGCACCGTATTTTCGCATTTGCTAGTTAGATTGTTAGTTTGAAGATAGATTGAAGACGAAGATCGTCAATCCTTGTAATTGTAATCATTAGTGAGTAAGTAAGTAAGTAAGTGAGTCGAGGCCCTTCTTCAAGTTGAAGGAGGAGAGTGGATGTAGGATCTTTTGATCCGAACCACTATACATCGTGTGTCATTTACTTTCTCGTATTTATTTCGTTGATAACTGTTGTTCAAACAAATTTATTTCAAATTGCTTTTAGATCCTAATTCAAAGATTGAGTTTAAAATCAAGCTTTCGCTATTAAACTTTGATAACTTGAATTGATAATCCGAATTTTGCAAAAATTTAGATAATCTATTCAACCCCCTTCTAGATTATCTCTCGAAGGTTCACTTGTTTTCACTAAATACTCAATCTCGACCAACATTTTCGTAATTTTGGATGGAATCGTAATTTTTATTACGATATTTACCGTACAATTGATAATTTAAGTTAAATAAAAATTAATTTTCCCCTTTTTTACTATTCATGGGCGGGTTTACAGTGGGGATTAGTTTGAGTTAACACTCAAACTAATCTCTTACTTCACTTACTCATGATTTACCTTCTATACCCTTTATTTAACTTGGTCAACTTGTCCTTTCTCAATCTCCATACCTAGTTAGTCATGTGATTGCTTTTCGACGGAGGGAGTAAGTTTTTTTATTCTTTTATCAATTTTTAGTTATAATTTTATTTAGTTATCTTCTCGAGTTAATTTGGTGATATTTACTTATTTAGTGATAGATAAGGGATATCTTTGCATTTAATGTATATCATCATCATACCGCAAAGATATCCCTTATTGATCAGTATCAAATTTTGCTATTGGAAATGAAATTAGAGCTAACTATCCCATTTCCTTTTGCTTCTCTTTCCATGATTGAGAGTACCATCCTTTGATTTATTTTCCTTATAAATTATACTCCTTTGGTCCCATAATTATCTTCATACTTTTAAAATAAAATGTTCTCTCTAAACTTCATCTTCGCAATATCTTCACATTTACATAAAATGTCATTATTATCTTGGTCCATACACAATCCAACTCATTTTTTTACTTTATATATAAAAACTTACAAAATTACCACTCAAATTTGTATTCATTCCTCCACTTTTTAATCTCTCGTGGTAAATAAAGGGTGAAGATAAACTTAGGATATAGTAATAATCTTAAACTGATGATTATTTGGCGTGTCCTATGTACTGTTGGATGATGAACACTCCTTGTACTCCTCACAATATTTATAATTTTACATCTACTTTAAAAAAAAAAAATTCTTGATATTGTTAGGTTTTGAAATAGAGAGAGGGTATTTGTAATGCTAATGCTAATGCTCATCTCAACTAGCTATGCAAGATCGTCTCACATTATACAATCAAAACAAAATAAAACACAGTAATAGTGGAGATAATTTTTATCTCTTGTCAATGTAATTATGAGCCTTTACAATCTACATCAATTCTATCAAATACACTAAATTTGTGGTATAGCTAATTTCCCCACTCTTGGCGACATTATGAATTGTGTATCCATAATTGTCAAAATCTTGGGTATCGACAATCCTCCGGAGATCACAATCTCTGCATTGCAAACCAAAAATCAATCAACTCTGACTATCACAGAAACGAGCAGATCTTGTGTGAGACCGTCTCACAAGAAACATGAACATAATTTGAAAAACAACGCTTTAACACTTTGAAAGGTAAGTTGTTAGTTTGTGAACCATCTAACCGTGAGACTGTCTTACACAAGTTTTCCCATAGAAACATATTACGGACATGTTTGCAAACTCAAGTAACAGTTTTCATAACCATTGTTTTAAAAGCTTTTGAAAAACGTGGTTTTGCCACACTTTGTAGAGTTTGCAAACACCACCTACGTAACCCGATCCTCTATTCCACTTTCAGCATCCCATTTGTGTCCAACTATTAAAACTGAGGTTCCTACAACAATCGGCCATTAAAACTACACAATTTTAACAGTGGAACACAAAAATGACATGAAAAGCGTGACTTAGGATGGCATCTGATTAAGCAGCAGCAGCAGAGTGTGTATTCATACCTATGCCCTCTCTAACAGAAAGGTTAGGTCTCATAATATCTTTAGAATTGATAAGGAATATGTCTCCTAGATATAGGTGGTTGGTGGGCACATAAACACAGCACAGATCCTCTGAACCTGAACTCTTGCGAAGGATAATGGTCGATGTGATGAAGCCGAACGCATACTCCCCAATACGAGGATGCTTTATGATAGCCACTTCCTTAAAGGCTTGAGAAGTCTGATCTGAACAAGTGATAGTAGTTCAGTACTCAAGCATGATGATCGGACAGATATAAATGCAATGATCTTGGTTACCTGGCGAGATGGCTGCACTGATCTGCTTCGACGCAGCATATATATAGCTCATCAGGGGCATCTTCTTGATGAACCATTCTCCCAAAGCTAGGAGCGACGCACCAACCCATGACGACATGAACACTCCCACGAGGAAAATGAACGTGATTGAGGTGACGAATCCAAGACCTGACGATTATGAATCAATACAGTATAATTCAAGAAACAGTCTATCAGCAATCTAAAACGACATTCGTGTTTTAATTCAAACAACATACCGAATATATTGATCCCTAGATGAGTGTAGATTGGTGAGAAGAAGCCATCAACGAAATGAATGAACCACCAAGTTGAATAGAATGTGATGGCTATAGGAAGTAAGATCACACTGCAGATTATTATGTTAACTCATCAGCTAAATGATATCATGAGGCTCGATGACCTCAAACAATGTAACTCCAACATGAACTATAATCATCTATTCCTCCATCCATCCACTAAAAATATGCCCACTTGTCGTGTTTGTCCGTCCTGCAAAAATATGCTCATTCTCTTTATAGAAATAGTCACTTTATTATCATCTTCCAACCATCACTTAGGCCTTTTTTTTTTTTTTTCAGACAACGTTTTGGGATTTAGGATTTGGATTTCTCCATTCTTTCCACTTTTTGGATTAGCAAATCCAATTCTCGAATCCAAATACACATCCACCCATATTATACATCTATATATTTAAAACTATCACATTACCTTTCTTTTCTTACATTTACTTGTTCTCTCTCATATTTTTCTTACATTTACTCATTTTCTCTCTTACTTTTTTTTCACCTAATAATTATTTCGCTTATCCAACAACAATAAAATAATATTTTATCTTCATTTAAAAATATTGATTTGAAAGTTACATCTATTACTACTCCTTCATCCAAAACTATAATACGTACTTACTATTCATTGAATTTGTCTCATCTACTTTATTTTTCCATCCGAATTTGTCAAATTCTACTCAAGCCGAAAAAATATAGCCTTAATTACTCAAAATGCCATTAACTTTAAACTCACAAACAATCATTTTATTCCTAATGGACCCCACAATACCTCTCAAGATAGTTTCATCCCGACATTGTTTTAGTGGACGGTGGGAGTAATTAATTAAGACACTTTCACAATATGATGATATGCATAAGATAGTGAATCAGTTAATAGAATTAGGTAGCTAGTGAAGTTCATATAGCAACGAATATCACTGACCATCCTGTCATAAACTTTTTCCAAGCCCAACTACGAACAACTTTGACAAATGCCTGCACAATTTGTAAAAACATTGATTGCAACCCTTTCGATCAAATGTATACTACACATTAACATTTTGGTGAAATTTAATTGAAACCGAAAGACACAAATTCTTGTTGGCTAGTACTTGTATTGAACAAAAGTGTAATGTAAATCATCTGGGATTTGAATTTGGAAGGGGGAGAGAGTATATCAAACAAATCTCTCTCTCTCCCCAAACACGCACATTATGTGTGTATATATCTATAAATGTGAGTAAAATGCAGCTTAATTTCCAGAAAATTAGTGGGCAACATATGAAGGATAAGCATATAAATTTGATTCTGTGACATGCGCATATACGTATATGGGCGAGGTTAAAAAGAAAAGGGATGATGACCTACCTCCTTTCCGCCGCCGCCGCCGGAGGAGGTGGCTGCGTCGGGTGAATCAGAAGGAGAAGAGGATTTGGAGCGATTAGCATCATCGTTGAGATTCGATAAAGGTATTAGGCGCTCCAGATCTCTATCCATCTCTCTCGTTCCCATCTCTCTCTCTGCGCTTAGTCGCTAGCACTGTCCCATTACAAATTTTTAGATTAGATGCATGTAATGTATAGTAATTAATTAATCACTACAACTCTCACGACAAATTTATTTAATAATATCATTACACTTATTCAAAAATTTATGTAAATCAATTGTATACAAAAATTTATGTAAATCAAGTGTATACGACAAATTCTATTTTCACATGCACATTCACTATCATCACATGTACATTCACTTAATTGTCATATTTACTTATAACATTGTTTGTGCATGTGATGATAGTAAATGTGCAGATAGTAAAAATAAAATTCATCATATGCGATTCACACAATTATTACTCCGAACTAATATCATAATGTAAAATGTTATGATATTAATTAATAAGAATAATTATATTAATGAATGAATGCAATAATATTAATTTTATATTGTGAATAAGTTTCACATAAGAGTGATTAATTCTTTATGATATATATTTTGGCAAAATGGTATAACTCGAGTAATTAGACTCCACTACCTATGTCATAAGGTCATAGATTTGAGTCAATATTTGTCCAATAAAAAAACTCTCTCTCTCTCTCTCTATATATATATATATATATATATATATATATTTACAATTTTATTTTATGAAATTGATTGTCTGAAAAATAATATAAATAAATTAATTGCACAACTATCTACAAATTCAATTTTTTAAATACGATGAATTTTTTTTTCATGGTATAAGAGCTATTTGATTCACGCCCAATGTGTTTGTGTGTATAAATATTACTCACTTTGTCCCGTCATTTAAATGTTTTTTTGCCAAAAGGGTCCGTCTCGTAATAGATACATCATTTCCTTAAATAATCATAAAATAATTTTACCCTTTTAATCTATATTTCTCAAACATCTCAATATTACATCACATGTCATTATTTTTTTCACACTAACTCAATTTAATAATATTAAATTTGGAAAGACTATCCTAATCCCATGAAAAAAGTTACTTATTTAACAACTTTTATATTAAAATATGTGTTGAATAGAAATATCATATTAAGTATGGGATACAAGGAGTATATTTTAGGTTTATAACAATTGTGGTATTATTGTATGAATCTAACTTTATAAACAAATTTTTTAGGAGAATTTCTCGTTTAATTATTTTATTTTAAAATATCACGTGTGAATTGCATGTGTAGGGGCAATCAAATTGTGCGGAATTTATGCACGTGAGCTTCTGTGAAAAATTAGGCTTGATATTTTTTACACCTTATTGTAAGACGTTTTGATGTGAGACAGAACACATAAAAATGACTATATTTTATGTAGTAAAATGTGATTCTAAATTAAGATATACCCTCTCCATCCTATAAAACTATTAAGGAGAGAAAGTGCACTTAAAAAAGAATTATTAGAGTTTTGATGGATAATTTTATAAATTTTTATATATAAAATAAATATATATATTGATACGTAAAAGCTGACTTGGGCCCGTTTCCGCACTTTGGGTTCCACGTGGGTAAAGCCTTTACGCAAAGGCAATCCTTAGCTCCTCTCACACGAACGTACTGCAAAACACGCCGGAGGGTTCTCCGGCGTAGACACTCCGATGCTCAAGTCGGATCACCGGAAACACTCAAGAAAGTACGTATGAAGTAGCTAAGTAAGAGTGATGGTTATTCGATACCGTTATCTCTCTCTTCGGGTGTATTATTTATACGTACTTTAGAAGTAATAACTGCTACCACGGTTTCATGGCATTATCCCGCACGCGTTCTTTCACGATGTCATGCGTTGATATCTTTTCTCTCAAGAAAACTCGCATAGTGCCTACGATTTCCCTCCTGACGGAGGTTGGACCCGGCCAATGAAGAATATCAGAGTATTCCTTGACTTGGGCCTTAATCTTCTCAACCGATCGTTGTTTCTCACGTTTCCTCAATCTTATCGTGTAATTCGCCCATATGGACTCGATTAATACCCGCTCATGGGCTTCAAATCTCAATCGGCCTCGCGGCCCACTGCCGATTGGGTTTGGGCTTCGCGGCCCACCTGCATTAGGTTAGGCCTTGCGGCCCATTTGTATTCGTGCTTGGGCCTCGTGGCCCGCCGTAGCAAGGCCTGGGCTTTGCAGCCTCTCGTAATTAGATTGGGCCTTAAGCCCACACCTCGGATTCGGCTCCCTCTCTGGAGGGTATTCGGTTATCTTGTTGGGCCTCACCGAGCCGAATATCCTTGAGCTCTACGTGTAGTTGGGCCCGTCATTTTGATCCGCATCAACCACTCCTCCCTACTCAGTGAGCGATCTCTAAACTCACTCTGAGTAAGGAAGATTTGGAAATCCTCCCCGCATCTTTAATTTCCGTGGTACATCCCCTCTCGCTAATCAAGTTGGAGTCTAGTGGCTCTTCGGTTTCGCACTCGCCATGCCAAGCATACATCTCGCTTCTTTAGTTTCGATTCTTGATACACGCTTCCATCAATTCCCTCTTTATTTCAAATCACCTCTGTTTACTATTCCTCTTCTTTATCCTTTCTAAATTCTCGCTTCTCTGCGATTTCTTCTCTGCAAGTCCTCCGCGAATGCATTCTCCAATCTTTACCTCGACTCCTTCCCACTATCCGTAAATTCTCTTTTCATAATCTTATTTTCTCATAGGGTTCTTGTAATGTCTCGCCTAGTTCCTCAAAAGCTGTTTCGATGCTCGTAACTCGTCTCGCAGTTCTCATCATTCTTCGATCCCCAACCCATCTAGGGATTTCCCTCTCGTTTCTTCCTCCTCTTCGAAGGTAGATAGTGTTCGATTTTGGAACTCCTTTCTGGGCCCTCAAAACTCTCGAGAAAAAGCCCTACATGATCTTCTTTCCGGTGATTACATCTCGGGATATAGCTTATCCCTTCCCGATCGGGGGAACGTCCCAACTTGGCGACTACCCCTACCTTAGCTTTTGGCAAGCCCGGTTCGAGCTTGGGTTACGCCTTCCTCCTCCTAAGTTCTTGTGCCGTATATCAAATCTTTACGGTATTTCTCTTAATTAGTTTGCCCCAAATGCTATTCGCATGATGATCTCCTTCTACATCCTTCTTAAAGAAAATGGAGGGAGACCATCCGCCGAGTTATTCTTCTCATAATATAATTGCAAAACTTCTGGTCCCTTCTACTACGTGAGTGGTAGGGTGAAAGGGAAGCGCTTGTTCCTTGGCAAGGTTCCCAACATTAACAAGGAATGGGGCAATCACTATGTTTTCATAACTCCCGATAAGCCTTGGCCGTTCAAGAATCAACGATGGGTTTATAAGAACCCCTCTCCTCCAGCCTCCTCCTAATCATCTTCCACTAATCGCCGGTAATTCGAATGTTGAATGCCCATGTACATTCTCACGGGTATTTTCACCTACCCGGGCTTTGCTTTAACCCCCGCCTTCTTTCCCACTTTAAATTCGATTCCGTGAGGGTTCCTCCTGGAACCAGGAGACGGTAAATACTTGTTACTCTTATAACATAAAATGTAATTATGTATTCATTCGATTAATCCCATTATTTGTCTTTCGGACATGTTGTGGTGTCGAAGGCTCTGGAGGGTCCCGAAGACTCCTCCGATTCAGCCCCTCCTCCAGCTTGTCCCACAAGGTGATACCTCGAATGTACCTCATTTTTTTCCCGATCATGCTCCTATGGAAGATCCAGAGACCGATGCTCCTCCCCAAGAGAAGTCCAAGATCGGCAAAGGAAAGGCCTCTCCTAGTCGAGCTCTCTCCCATCACGAGATACTTTCCGTGCAAGTACCCCACCGCACGCAGCCGTGGTCTATCTTCTACCCCAATTGACGTGGATTCCTACTCCTCGGGTCAAGCCGCCAACAAGTTTTTTAGCGAGCCGGTGTCCGCTCAAGACTCACAAAGGATGTTAAGCCTTCCTCCCGATCAGCAACAACATCAAGTCAGAGGCCATTTTGCTCGTAAAACTACCTTGCCTTTATTTCGTCATATATCGTACTTTTTGTCCTGAATTTTAATCGCAAATCTTGATATTTGATCACATCTTGGTGTTCTACGAATCAGCCTGTCTCAGACCAGTCTCCTTCTTCAAATCTCGACTTATGACTTTCGGTCATAAGCACCTTTATGCGATTCTTGTACTTCTCGGCTTTCGGGTGGGCCATTTCGCGCTCCTCCTCTAGCATGTCCAGGTTTTGTCTCATTAATTCCTCATTTCTACCTTCCCGGAAGTGGGCTAGACGATGTGTCTCCATCCCCACTTCGGAAGGTATGACTACAAATCTCGCCCCATACACTATGTGAAAGGGGGACTTCTCTGTTGGTTCTCTAGGGGTGGTTCGATAAGCCCACAACACTCGACTCCAGCTTATTTACCTATCTCCCTCAAGCTTTATCCACTGGGTTCGTATCCCGCTTACAATGGTTCTCGTTGGTGACTTCCATCCGGCCATTGGCTTGGGGTGTGCCACCGAGGTGAACCTCTCAATTATCTTCGATTGTCACACCATTCCCGTACCATGTTTCCCATAAACCGGGTCCCATTATCTCGATACTAGGATTCTGGGTATGTCAAACCTGCAGCAAATATATCTCCATAAAAATTTGATTATATTACCTTCCTCGATCCTCGCTAGAGGTACAAACCGACCCACTTGCTAAAGTAGTCCACCGCTACCACTAAAATCTTCTGGCCGCCCACCGCAATTGGGAATAGGCCCATCAAGTCTATCCCCCATTTCGCAAAGGGACATGGCGAGTGCATGGCCCCCATCTCCTCTGCGGGGAGGTGGATAAGGCAGCCATGCTTTTGACATTTCTCACACTTCTTTACCTAGTCTTTGGCATCCTGGGTCATGGTAGGCCGTAAGTATCCAGCCCTCAAGGTTTTTTTTTCAAACTATTGCTCGAGCCCCGCATGGTCAAGACAACAACCTTCATGGATATCTTTGATAACGTACCTCCCTTCTTGAGGGATAAACACCTCAAGTAAGGTTGCGTGAAGGATCACCGTACATCTTATCTCCGATCATCGTGTATCGATTCTCCATTTCGAGCTTTTCTTTTATCTCGGGCAGATTTCCGGGTTTTGCAACACTCGATAAATGTTGGTTCTCCAATCATCTTCACTTCGATGCCCCTATTGAGGAAGTCGTAGCTTCGCCTCTACAGGTGACTAGGTGATCTTCCCCCTCCCTTCAGTGTTGCGTAACTCGCTAGTTTAGACAAGCCATCCACTCTAGAGTTTTTTCTCGAGATATATGTTTGACCTCAAAAGAATCGAACCTTCCCTACAGGCTCCGCTACTCGTTGGAGGTAGGCTATCATTTTCTCATCTTTGGCCTCGTACCCACTTGTAACCTCGCTTGGTTACAAGTTGGGAATCCGAAAATATGACCACTCGACTGCTCCCGGCTCTGCGGCCATCTCCGTTCCTTGAATCAAGGCCTCGTACTCGACTCCGTTGTTTGAGGTAATGAATTCGAACCTCACCGCAACTTGCATTTCTTGGCCCTCTGGATCAATAATCACGATCCCGACTCCACAACCCTGCATGGATACAGAGGCTGTCCACGTATACCTTCCATTCTCCTTCCTACAAATAAGACGAGTACCTTCCTGAATAAAATCGAGACAAGGCTTGTGCTTTGATAGTCCTCCGTGGCTCAAAATCCACGTCATACTCCCCCAGCTCGACGGCCCATTTGATCATCCTCCCCGAGAGATCAGCTCGCCAATTACCTGCTTTAAGGTAGTTAGTCCGAACAATGACCTTATGTGATAAGAAATAAGGTCGTAACCTTCGGCCGTGACCATTATAGTCGTGGCTGCCTTCTCTATCTCCAAGTATCTCTCTCGCTCCTTGAATTAGTTTACTAATGTAGTAAAATAGGTTTCGGTTGACCCCTTCTCCCTCACCAACACCGAGCTAAGTGAGACCCCACCTACGAGAGGTAAAGGTAGAGTGTCTCCCAGTACAGGCTTCGTTAGCGTAGGTAATCGGGCCGGTGTTGTTTGAGCTCCTTGAACGCCCGCTGGCATCGCTCATCCCACTCGAACTTGGATCCCTTCCTCAAAATCCTGAAGAAGGGGTGGCTCCTCCCTCGCAGATCTGGCTATAAACCGCTTAATGCTATAATCCTTCCATTCGGTCTCTGCAGCCTCCTTGATATTAGTGGGGGCTGCATATCGAGCACAGCTTTCACCTTGGCGAGGTTGACTTCAATACCTCGTTGGGTCACCATGTATCCGAGAAATTTCCTGGACCTCACTCCAAAGAAACACTTCGCGGATTTAGCTTCATATCATTCGTCCTTAGCACCGAGAAAGCTTCCTCCGTGTCAGCCACGTGTCCCCCGCCTTCACACTCTTCACCAAAGATGTCATCTACGTAAACTTCAATGTTTCTTCCCGCTTGGTTTTTAAACATCTTGTCAACCATTCTCTCGATATGTTGCTCCCGCATTCTTCTGCACCAAAGGACATTCTAATATAGCAAAAAGTTCCACTAACAATAATGAAACTTACCTTTGGAATATCCGGAGGAAAAACTGTATTTGATGGTAGCCTTGGTAGGCGTCCATCATGCTTAACAATTCAAACTCAGATGTTGAATCGACCATCCGGTCGATCCTGGGTAATGGATAATGATCATTTGGGCATGCCTTGTTCGGATCTCAAAAATCTATGCACATTCTCCATTTTCTCCCGGTTTTGCCACCAACACCGCATTGGATAGCCAGTGGAAAATCGAATTCGCTTAACATGTCCCCGCTCCAACAACTTCTCTCGCTTCGCCTTCGTGATGGCATCCTTTTTAGTCCAAAGACTCTCGCCGCTTTACCGACTTATCTTTAGGATCCACGTTGAGGTGGTGAATGGCCACCTCCTCCGAATACTTGTCATGTCGAGGAAGAAAAAGCAAACACATCTGCATTTCTTCGTAAAGTTGTTACTGTGTCTTTCTCCAATTTTGGCTCCACTGGGCTCCAATCCTCATCGTGCACCCTTTCTTGTTCTGGATACGGTTCGACCATCATCAATTCTTCTTGACTCTCTCATTTTTGGAGGATCGGCTTCCTTCGTGATCTTACATCTCTTGGATTCACGATCAACCTCCTTGTCTCTTTTCAAGCTGCGATGCACCTCTTTATCGCCATCTTTACCGCCTCCACGTAGCATTTCCTAGATCAGTGGTCACTAGCTACTTCACCCACCTCATCATTCACCTGAAACTTGAGTTTCATGTGATATATTGATATGACCACCGAATAAATTCAATACCGCCTACCAAAGATCATGTTATAAGATGAGGGTACATCAACAATAAAAATTCGCCATCACCACCCTCCTCCGTGGAGCTTCGCCTAACTCCCACCCGGGAGGGTTACTCGACCAAGAGGGTGAACCGCTCCCTTTGTAAATCCATATAGCGCAGATTCACCGGCCGTAATTCCACATTCAAATTCATTTTCTTGAAGCATTCTAAGAAAATGATGTCCGCCGAGCTCCCGTGTCTCACGAAGATCCACGTCACGGTATATCCAACCACGTGCTGTTGTGATGACTAGCGCATCACCGTGGTCTTTCTTCCCGAGACCTCCATCCTCCGGACCAAAATGAATCCGAGGTGTGTGGCCTACCTCCTTCGATTTGCCTCGCTTGATATTTCCCTACTTCTCTCCTCGTGATCCTCTCTCCAGCCTTTCCGTGCCCCTACTTCTCTCCTCGTGATCCTCTCTCCAGCCTTTCCGTGCTCGGAACAAGCCTCCTCGTCCGACCTCCTACTATCATTTGGATTAGTCTTCTTTCTCGGGAGGGCCTTTCCTCCCGCCTTCCTTCGAACATTTTTCCCTTCTCTTCAGCTTTTGGTGGAACCACCGGATCGCCGACTCTAATTGATTATCTAATTCGGGATCACATGCATAAAAATGCAAAGTGGAAAAATAAAACATACCTATTCACCTTAGTTGGTGAAATCAAACCAGTTCTAAGGTCGAATCATGATCAAGGATGAGTCACGAACCTCACGATCTTCTCGCCATATCCCTATCCCTTTCCCTTCGACGCCGAATGGTCGACGATCCTCCAAGGAATCAGAATCCGCCTCTCTCTCGATCTCATATTTTTTTCACACGTCCTGGAGGCTCGATATAAGGTTTATTTATAGGCTACAACAGAACCCTAAGGAGGAATTAGGGTTGGGCCTCCCGATGGGCCTAAATGTCCTGCGCTCAATCTCAGACACTCTACTTAAGCCCATCAATTATAACTCGGTCCACTAAAGAGTTATAATTGATTACCGTCCTAATCTCATATTATAATATGGACTCCTTTATTATGTGTACGTTTATTTCCCGTGTTTAAGATATCGAATGTCCATAAATTAAATAAGTTATCGACAACTTAATTAATTTACATCTAATTCCAAGAGTAGTACCACTCATCTTTATTATCATGTCGGATTAAATCCACTATAGGTTTACATGATAATCTTTATGAGCTCCTCAAGGGGACATCATCATCCAAAATAATTAGGACACGTATTCCTTCTATAATCAACAATATACCATATAAACAGTGCTATCTCCCAATTCACCGAGCCTATTGATTTAATAAATCTCACCAATTGGCAAATCAAAGAAACATACACTCGAGTACACGTGCGCTTATTATATAGGGATTAAGAAGACATAGATCCATAATAACAGAGGTCTTGTTCTTTTATATAGTCAATACAAATTGAACAACCTCATATGGTCCTCGCTCAATACATACAAAACATACTAGTGTAATTTTATAGTCAAGATAGACTAATACCAAATTACACCATAACCGCTCCAATGATTTGTCCAAATTCATCTTGGTTGTGAGCTCTTATTTATAACCTATAAGGAACTGATAGCATGATCTTCTCGTGTGACACCACACGCCATGTTATCTACAAGATAGATTAATCTGACAAAATAATGATATATATAACAATCATAAAAATAAGTATTTTGATCATAAAAATCTCATATCAAAAAGATGTTCATACAAAAAGCTAGGCTTATAGTATACATCCTAACACTTTGTCATCACCTCCTTTCTTTTTGCCCCTCGGAGCCGACTCCGATCTCTGTAAACAAATTCTTTAAGATGACCTGTCTAGATCATCTTTCAATCTCATCACGTAAGTGAAAACAATTGTTAGTGTCATGCCCATATTCATTATGAAAACGACAAAATTTATCTCGACTTGGTCGGCCCTCTGGATCGTGGTCCAAGGAAACTTCATTTGGGGGTGGTCGGATGCTACCTCCAATAGCTCCGCAGTTCCAGCCTTCTGGGGGTGTATTTGTCAAACCTCGAGCGGGGTCCAAATTTTGGTGCCTTCTCTGGCTCCGCCGTTGAGCCTTTCTTGGCTGACTCCTTCTTTTCTCAGTCCACTCGACTTGACCTCTGCTCTCTTTGCCTTTCTCACTTCCTCCAATGTGACATACTTCTCTGCTCTCCTCAAAGCAACTCATCAAATGTCTCGAACCGGTTTCTTTGCCAGAGAGGAGAATAGGTCTCCGTCTCGGAGGTTGCCGGTGAAAGCATTAATCTTGACCTCTAGGGTGGCGGTTGGGACTTCCAGTGCCACCGGATTGAATCTCTTCATGAAGGCCCGCAAGCTTTCACTTTCTCCTTGCTTCATGTTGAACAATGTCAACGTAGCTCTAGGTTGTCTCTTCGTGGCCGGGCGAATCGTGCAAAAATAGCTCCCCAAATCGCTTCGAAAGAGCCAATGGAATTGGGCTCTAGCCGCTAAACCACTTCTCGGGCCGCTTTAGACAGAGTGGTAAGAAAACCCCGCACTTCACACCCTCCCCATATCGATGGAGGAGGACCGAATTTTCAAATCTCACCAAATGGTCATAGGGGGTCACTGTACCATCATATTCATAATTAAGAGGTTTAATATGGATAGACAATTCATCTTGTAAGATGTTCTAGTAAATTGACAACCCGTAACGGGTCTAGGCATACCGACCCAGCTTTTCATCCGGTGTTTCATGTTATCCATCTGCTTCCTTAGGGACTCGATCTGGTCCTTCATGGCTTTTGATTGGGTATCTCATGTACCCTCCTCCTCGTCCTCGATCTTACTCCCCGTTCTGGGGCGGTTTCCCTCCCTCGTGCAACTTCCTCTGACTAACCTCCCTTGGTCAAGGAACTCGCCGATCTTCTTTCTTGGACTCCTTCCGCTCCTAGGACCTCCTCCTAGTTTCGGACTCCACTTCTCTCCTTCGTTCTTCTTGATGCTCGTCCCGCCTACTCCCCAGCCGGGATCGAGCGCATGTTTCCTGGCCCCGCTTCTCCCGTCCCGCAGGAGGTGGGGTCCTCCTCCATCATTGCTCTTGCCACAGCTCGGGCTATCAAATCATCTAGCCGCTCCCGAGTGAGAGCGATGGCGGCACTGGTTCGCATTCTCTTAGGTGTTCCCCTTGATGGAGCATTAGTAGCTCCCCGGGACCCCGGCCTATAGGGATTCCTTCCGGAATCGCAGAGGAAGAAGCAGTGTAGGTTAGCCTCTCTCTCTCTCGGCAACAACTCCTACTCCCGGGTGGCGCCGACCAGAGTTGAAGTTTTCGCCTCGTACCACCATAACAAGTGGTGTTCCTCCGGTGTTGGGCATAACAGCAGTGGCACGGGGTTGGATGCACTTCGCCCCGAGTTGGATTTGCGGGGTTGTCCTTCCCGAGCCAAGATTAGTGCAATCGGTCTCATGGGTTTATGTTTACCAATCATGATATCTTTCTTTGAAATGATAGAAAAGAAGTTGAAACTCACGCCTCAGCTCTTCCTTCCCACAGACGGCACCAATTGATGCGTAAAACCGACTGGACCCGCTTCCCACCCGGGTTCCACGTGAGTAAATCCTTTACGTAGTGTAATCCTTAGCTCCTCTCACATGAACGCACGCAAAACACGCCGGAGGGTCCTCTCGCGTAGGCGGCCTGACGCTCAAGTTAGATCACCGGAAAATACTCAAGAAAGTACGTAAGAAGTAGCTAAGTAAGAGTGATGGTTATTCGATACCGTTACCTCCCCTTCGGGTGTATTATTTATACGTACTTTAGGAGTAATAACCGTTAGCACGGTTTCATGGCATTATCCCGCACGTTCTCTCATGATGTCGCGGCGTTGATATCTTTTCTCTCAAGAAAACCGCATAGTGCCTACGATTTCCCTCCTCGGACGGAGGTTGGACCTAGTCAATGAAGAATATCAGAATATTCCTTGACTTGGGCCTTAATCTTCGCAATCGATCGTTGCTTCTCTTGTTTCCTCAATCTTCCCATATGGGCCTGATTAATACCCGCTCATGGGCTTCAAATCTCGGATCGGGCCTCGCGGCCCACCTACGATTAGGTTTGGGCCTTGCGGCCCATCTCGTATTCGTGCTTAGGCCTCGTGGCCCGCCTCGTAGCAAGGTTTGGGCTTTGCAGCCTCTCTGTAATTAGCTTGGGCCTTAAGCCCACCTCGGATTCGGCTTCCTCTCTGGAGGGTATTCGGTTATACTATTGGGCCTCACAGGCCGAATATCCTTGGACCCTACATGTAGTTGGGCTCGTCATTTTTATCCGCATCATATATATATTGTTTGTATGTGTCCAAGAGTAATGATATTTTGTGTAAATTATTGAATATTATGAGAGTATACCAAAGATTTTTATAACCGAACCAATCTGTAAGCACATTAATTTTGTGCTCAATTAAATGGCGACACGTGGAAAATTAAGTATTAATATCAAATAGATTTAATTACTTATATTATGGGAATTTAATTAAATTAATTCTCAAATTAAATAATTTATTGATATTAAATATACACGTAAAAGCTGAAATTAAATCCTACGAATTTTAAATATTCGTAACTTGTTGGCGAAGTAATTAACTTACCATATAACGTATAAAATCTCGTTAAATGGAAAGTTAAATCAAATTGCCCCACATGGAAACAAATCAAATCAATCGATAAAATCAAATCAGTCCGATGGGCTTCTAAGCCCACCCATTAAATCAATCTCACCCCATAACTATAAATAGGGGTCATCATTCATTCATTCCACATACAATTTCGTAGGCAACTGCACTCAATTCCAGAGCTCAAGCAGACTTCGACGTTCTTCGCGGCATTCAAAGGCGTTCTTCAAGCAAATCAACCGGGAACCGCGTCCAATCCGGATCAAGGTTGTAATGCCCCTAATTCGTAAAGTCGACCTTTGAGGTCCCGACGTCCTAAACCCGAGTCATCACTTAGTGAACCATAAAATTGAGCCAAAAATTTCTTTTAGAAGGCAAAGCTATTCATTTGAGTTGCAGCGGAAGATTTCACAAACACTTATTTAAGACGTTTGAACCATATTCATAACTAAATGAAGAGATTAATCGCTTGACAAAAGTCACCCGGTGAGTCTAAGGTTCAACTCTCGAAAATCGTAGTGACGAGTCTTTAACAAAAATACAAATTTTCATAAAGATATAAAGCGACCCATTTAGATAAAAGGAGAGTGGAAGCGGGTCGTCTATTGCAGCTCCTGTGCCTCAATCTCGTGACTCGAAAATATTAGTTATAGGGCGTGAGATAAAATCTCGATGGATGACTCTTACTGTTATTACGAGTTGACAGGAAATCCCAAAATAGTTGAATGTTTTATCCTTTATTCTCATATTTCGTTATTTACTTCCTTGTTATGGCATTGTGTACATTTGTATACGGTAATCTTCCGTTATAAAATTTTCATCCTTTAACTTCCGCTCGATTAAGAAATTCATCTTTCTTTAAAACAGCTTAGTACATAAATATAAAGCACGTATGAGATGGCACATGATAGTTTCCTATCACATCCGATCTCCGTAATCACATTGTGGAATGGCACGTTTACACGTCCGAGACCCGTAATCATCACTACAACATAACTTAGATTATGTAACACCCCTAAATTGTTACCTATTGTGCATAAAGTGTTACTTAATAAGTGTTACCTAATAAGTGTTACCTAATAAGTGTTACAACATGGTGTTACATAAAGTCATTTATGTTGTATTGCATATTGCGGGATGGCACGCTTACACGTCCGAGACCCGTAATCATATGGGAGGGCACATGATAGTTTCCTATCACATCCGGACCCCGTAAACTTTCATCAATGGGAGGGCACATGATAGTTTCCTATCACATCCGGACCCCGTAAACTTTCTTCATATGGGAGGGCACATGATAGTTTCCTATCACATCCGACCCCGTAAACTTTCATCACATCATATAGGGCTTGCCCTCTTTTCATAAAATAATAAATAAAAGTAAAATATAGCTCATCATTGGACGATCACACATTTAAGTTATACATTCACACGCTTTTGGTATTTGCATCTTTCGAGGAATCTGTTTATGTTTGATTCAGAAAACTGACAACAGTCCATATAACATTAACTAGCTATACAGATAGTGTCACCCACCTGGAGAACTTTTAAGAGAAAGTTTAACTTCTTGATCGCTTAGGCCTCTCGTACAAACCTCCTGGTCTCGTGTTCCGACCGTACTCTACCTAGCACAATCCGTATGTTTAGTTCGACAAAATTTTGTCCATTAGAAACTTAGGTTCTCGATCTTATTGTGTCTCTCTAAGTCTAGACTTTGGTATTTAGAGGTACTTGTTTCGTTAACCGATTTTATGGATTCAAACCTTTTGGTTTAACGGTATTTCTAGTGTACTGTCGGTTCAAGGTTCGGGATTTGGGTTAGTTGGTTTTATTCTATTATAAGAAACCAAATACCACATTCATGGAGTATCACATAAATCGTACATCACATAAGGCATGCTTAGTTTTCTAAAAGTTAAGTAGACTATTGCTCCTAATACTCTACCATTGAAGAAAGTGACACGTAAACATGCATAAATAGAATAAGATACTTAGACTCATCCAAAAATCATGAAATTTTAGTATGTTGTACATTTTTCAGTGTAGAACAAAGTTTATTAAGGGTCCAAGTTCATTCGAGTTACGGAACTATAGCAGATTTTAAAATAAGGACTCTAAATTTCTGTCTCGGCAAAACAGTGCCCTTAAACTTATAAAATCCATAACTCTTTGTAGAAATATCCGGAAATTATGAAATTAAAACATGTGGTGCATTACTCAAATATGAACAACTTTAATTCAGGGACCCAAGCCATTTGACTTACGGATTCTGTCCAGAAAAATCGTGAACATTCAATCCATCGTTTGGCTCGGTTACTGAACATGTCTTACGAGAAAATTCATAACTTATTGGATACTCGTTTAAAAATCACCAAATTTTAGAATATTGTTATAAACAGGTTGTAGGACATCCATGAATTTTTCCATAATTTATTACTTAAGCAAAACTGGAAAATAAATTCGTGCAACACAGAATAGCCCTATGCGTCGAACATCGACCAGGTACTCAGAAAACGAATTTTATCTCATAAAGTACTAAACGAAAAATTATGATTTTTGAATATGATTTACAAAACATCAAGGGGAACATCCCAGATTTTTCTAGAATTCTATAACTATCAGAAAGGGGAGAAATAACAGAAATGAGTCACTGCTCCCAGATTATGCACATTTACGTCACACATAATTCCACGATTTTATTCTCCTTACACATTGACCAGAAAATTATGAAATTTAAAAATGTTGTTCTAGACTTCAAATAATACATCTAGGAATTTTTCCATGATTTTTAAACGGGTGGAAAGGGTCCAAATGAATTTTACAAAACGGGTCAGCAGCTAGGGCATATACTTCGGCAGTTTCATACTTCAAGTATAACTTCACCATTTTGACTCCAAACACCATAATTCCAACTCAAGCACTCCATATAAGATTAAAGCATATCAAAACAAGCTCTTAGGGCTTCCTAAACTATTTTTCCTAAGTCTTCTAAGCTAAGAAGGCATAAGACTAAAAGAAATGGCTAGGAGGCTTACCCTTGGAGAGTTTCTTCCCTTTCTTGAGAGCCCCAAAGCTTTCCTCTTGGTGTGGGAAAGAATGAAGAGGGAAGCAACCTATTTATAGAAGGGAGGAAGGGGGAGAGGGACGGCAGTTTGGGGTGATGGGGAGGGAAATAGGGAGAGGTAGTACACTAGGTAGGTCTTTAGAGTGTGGTTATGGGTAAAGAAAGGTACCATTGGCACTATTCCCCTCTAACCTCCCACATGGTCGGTTATTTTTAGGCAATTGGGCTGTCAATTGGCAGCCCACTATTTAATACAAGATTGTGATCTCGACGTTGAATTTTCGGTATTTTTCGGTTCGAGTTTCGCTCCAAAATTTATTAAAACGCAGCGATTGGAAAACAAACATTTTTCATTAGGGTTTTCTTGAGTGTTTCTCACCTTTAAAGGACTCATTGATCATTATTAAACAAATCCGGATTACGGATGTGAGTTCGAAAAGTATCGATAGATTTTCGGGTTGAAAAACCGTTAAATCAGTTGGAGAAAAATTAAGAAAACCACATAGAATTTAAATCAATCAATAAAATAAATCAAACTTAGAAAATCAAATATAAAACTCTAGGTTTTGGTTTTGGGTTATTACAAAGGTGTTCAACCCTCCGATCAGACGTTTCTCCTTGAAGATTCAAAGACGTTCATCGCGGCCTCTTGAGGATTCAAGAACGTTCATCCAAAAAGTCTCCGTAAATAGCGTTTAATCCAAGATAAGGCTCTTAAGCCCTTGGATTAATGTTATAAGTACACCAAATCCACCAAATCCGCCAAATCATCCAAGTCATCCGCCAACATTCGAAGAGAAGAATCAGAGGATTAAACTTAGAGCTATGGTCCGCTAAAATTTAATCGGTTCAATCCGATTAAAATCAAATTGCGAACTTTTTTGTGTTTTTATAAATTAAATTCACGAAATTTATTGTTACAAATTGGCACGTCCAAAGGGACGATTTTCGCTCTTCATCTCCAATCTCTAAAGATCCATAGAATTTATGGGGGCATGTCAAATTCACCTTCTGGGGCATATCAAATCACCTTTGGAGTTCTACATCATTTCGAGACCAAGTTGCAGCGCCATGCGTCTCTACAACAGTCTCGAGGGGGCATTTGTAGACATCGAAATTTTGAATTTCGTAGTCTTATTATTTTGTGATAAACTCTAATTTTGGAGATAAAAATATAAGAATATCTTCAAGATTTGAGAATATATATTTTTTCCTTATTTTTCGAGTCATTGATATTTTCGAGATTTTGGGATATCTTTTAGTCTTGCTCTCCAAGTTATTCATCTCTTATAAATAGGTGAGTCAAAATAGAGTTTTAGGGTCCGATGGAATAAGTCACAAACGACTCCATCAACTCACTACTACCAAATTGTAGGTCAAATCACTCTATCAAATCGTAGTAAATCCGGAATAAGTCGCCGAGACCCCGATACTACAAATCAAGTATGATTCTTTGGAGAGAGGAATCAAGAGATCAACGAGAGTTGTAACCACAAATTCTCAATGAGAAAATATGTTTACCATTCTTCTTTTCTTCGCCTTTTATATATTTATTTGCAGTGATGAAATTTATTGGTTAACACCAACGACCAAATCGATTGAACACCGGTTCTTTGGTTCAACCGATTGGATCGGTTGGACCACGGTCCAACCATTAAAAGGTTTTCAACATATTTTTTATATATATTTCTTATGTGACATTAGAAAATAAATATGCACTTTTAAACATCATAACTTATAAGTTTTATAATGACATAAATACAATTTAGGAGACGCTTGGTTGAAAATTCTTCAATGGCAATGGGAATGAGAATTAGTATAAGACAATTGTGGTGTTGAATGAGAATAAAATATGGTGAATGACATTATTTGCCCTCTTAAATAAGATAATCATTAATTAACATTTTCCCCATTTACAATCATTTCTCATCAATCATTCCCTCTATTACCAATAACAAGCTTCTTTATCTCATTTTTTCAAAATTCAAGCACAACACCAATGATGTATGAATACATTCTTTCCTCCAATAAATCTAGGGACCTAGGGGAAAAATCAATTTCATTCTCATTCTCATTGAAGGGCAAGTAACAAGTGCCCCTAAATCAAGACAAGACAATATTATTTTAGAATATTATAATTAATAATTGCTAAAAAAAAATACTAAAATTAAGGAGAGGGAATTGAATAAGTATACACAATAGATAGTTTTAAAAATTGAGAGACTTGTTTAATAAAATTAATAATTAAAATATTAAATAAAAAGGAATAAAAAATATGTTATTATCTAAACTTAAATAAATATTAAAAATATTTTCTTTTAAAAACTGTTCAACCGGTTTTTCCCCGTTTTGGTCAATTTTTCCGATTCAACCTCAATAATATAACTGATTTTATTGCCGGTTTTCGATTCAGAGAAATAGTGGTTTATACAAGATTTTCCATTTTAAAAGTGTAAAGTGGAACTGACAAAAAAGAAAATTGCATGATTAATGTTATTTGAAAATTGAGGGGTTTTTATTAAAAAAATCATGCAAACCTGATTCACTGAAAATCTACCCTGTTGAAACTAATTTAGAAAATTAATTTTTTTTAAAAAAACAGAAAATAATTAAATTTAAATTAATAAGTAAAACGCATATTCTCATACTCATACGTAAAATTGTCGATATTATTTCCGTATTTGGCAGTAATTAGCGGTTAAAATGAATTTTAATTCCACAACACTCCCTGTTTACAACTGGAACTACATAGAAGCTCCAATTCTTTCTCTCCCTAAATTCACAAACCCTAAATTGAAATTGTAACATCGAATTCCTCTTACACAATCTGATTTCCGAGTTGGAAGAAGACTCCATTCAGTTTCAGATTAGCAATTCAATGATAACTCGGTCGAAACTCGTTGAGCAGCTCAGAGATTACCAGATCCGATCACAGCATAAGTGTCCTGCTCTCACCGTCTTCTCTCCCAAACCCCTTCTTTCCACCTGGTATTTCACCCTACTTCACCTTCCCAACTTTATTTACCGATTGCATATTCGTCATCATGAATTTTGCCTATAATGAGTTGCAATTTTGATTCAATATTGAATATACGGATTTATGTTTGTCGTGGTTCAGAATCAAATTGCTTGCGCGATTCCCTGACTTGTATATGCTAGTATAGTGAATACTTTGAATTGTTTATATATACTTCTTTAGAGAAAATCGCGAATAAGCTTTCCAACTAATGGCATTTTTGCAATGTAATTAGGAAATTTTAATTTTGCAATATTGTATATTGTATATCATTGCACAAGTACCGGGATCAATTTAAGAAAATGTCAGAAGATTGGGAATTTATTTGCAATTTCCTATGTATTTATATAGCATAGGATAGTGAACAAAGTAGTAATATGATAGTTATAAGATAGTAAACAAACCAGTAGAGAAGAATAGTTCTTCCCGTGTCCCATATTCAAGTTACATTTCTAAAGAGTTGAATTTTTAGGACCGAATGATCTCTCAAAGAAGTAATTCCCTAGGATACCAGAAAGAAATATGTCCTATGTGATAACGAATTTGTAAACAATTTTTTTATTTTTTAAACAATGCTAACAATAGAACAAGATTGCTATGGTTTTCCTTTCTTGATTTCCTGGTACGCTGGCTAAAGTATTTCTCCTCTTACGACTGCAATTATTGAGGGGTCGTTTTCAACTCTGAGACTGGTGAAGAATATTCTAGAAAAAAATATGGAAAAATGATTTTCACATCTTTAGTAAATTTTATTGCTGAAATCCTTTTTATATTTTCAAAACAATGCAATTCTTATGGGAAGTTAGTTTCATTTTACTTATTCTTGTTTGTAAATGCCTCTAGATGCGAAAATAGCTTAAGAAATCTTGCTACTAGCAAATTTGTCATCATAAGACTTAAGGTTTGAATTGCTGACCAGAATGAAATATCGGTGCTTGGTTCAAATGCTTCAATGGGAATGTAATTAGAATCATCAAATAGTGAATTACTATGAGAATGATAGTTACATTGTTAGTGTATTCCTCTAATATTGGAACAAGTTGGTACAAAAATGATTGTTGGTTGAGGAATAGTGGAATGATTGAGGTAAAATGTTAATAGGGGAGGACATAGTTAATCAATATGGTGGTAATGATTAACTTATTTTATGTCTCATTACCTAGTACAAAATATGATGAAGGTGAATTAATCATCTTTTATTCTCATTAACCACTACAATTACTCTATATTCATTTCCATAACCAATCTCAGTACGATAACAAGTGCCCCTTAGTTTGTTTGTACTTTGTAACAAATCTTTTAGTTATTTGTGAGCTTTTCATGGGTTTGCAGAGTCACTGCCTGCTAGTTTTGTTTAAGTACTACAACATGATTCAGGCTTTGCATGTGTATTTTCGTTACATATTACATTTTCTTTGAGATATTAGAAAGCTCGAGTATATTGCCTTCATTCTATTATTCTTATCTCGGTAGTCTGGATGAATGACCTATTTTGATCAACATTGAAATATTGTTTTTAAAACTATTCCAAGGTTTACGCCTTTCTATATTTCAACTTATCTTGGTTTCTTTACATTATACAGGACTGATGTCGCAGTAGCTTCTTGCTGGGCCTTAATCTTTACTGTTCTTCTAGTTTCATCATATATTACACTTTATCTAAAACACTATTGGCTTTCCTCCGCCCTTGTATGCCTGGGCATTCTTGTTCCTATTCGTTTGAGAATTGCAAGACAGTCTCTTGCGAAAAAGGGATAGAAGATTGTTACTACCCCTATCCATGTGAGTTGCTTGCACTATTTCTAGATTATAAGGACAATATTGGGTTTGCAGTTGCATCTAAAGAGACTGAAAGGTGCAACCCATTTTTGTACCTTAGTAAGAAGCTTTTGATTTTTGTGTTTCACACTTTAAAGAATTAAGAATTTAGCCAAGCATTTAAATTGTATATCTATCTGTCTCTTTGGTCATCAAATTTGAGGAGTTAGATTATATACTCAATGTTGGCATTGCAGTATGTAACTTTTATTATAAGTGAAATGATATACAAGTTAATGGTTGATTGATTCTGGAAATAAAAACTTGTAGCCTGAAGGATTTCCTTTGCCGTATAGAATTACTGAAGCTTTCTATTTTCTTTTAATGTCACTTGCAAAGAACAACTTCTTTAGCCACAACTTAAGCTTAATTACAATTCATTATTTTTACTCTTTATAACTCATGTTCCTCCACCCTAGCACAAATGGAACTACATTAAACCGTATATCATATAATTGGCGCCAAAAATTTTGTTTTTTTCAACCACCAGGGGTTGGCGTAGTGGTGAGGGTTTGAGGCTTAGGAGTGTGATGCTTCATAGGTCTCAGTTCGAAACCCATTGGGTGCAAACAATTTCGAGATGGATTAGTCCATACAGAGCTTCGCTCCGGCTTTAATTGGGCCCCGCTAGTGGACGGTGGGATTGGTCCCCCGATTAGTCGGTCTTTAGGCCGGATACCGAGTTATCAAAAAAATATTTTTTCATTGTTGGCAATAAATTTTTTTCTTAGATGGTGTTTTAGAACTCTATTTCAACACTAGAATCACTCTATTTGTGACCTTCTAAAATAAACTAGTCTCATGGTTTGAGAAGCATTTGAAAACATGCTCTTGGTTGATAATGAAACTTTTGACTTTCGGTTCGAGAAATCAAGATAAGAGGATCGAATCACTTGCCATTCGTTGGTTATTAGAGGCATCCCGAAAATATCCAGATCGAAATATGGTTTTCAAATTAAGTTACGAATTAGTGGATACTATTATACACAAAAAGAATAGACTCATAAAATGACAAAGATAAATAGAGCTTTTGCACATTTTTCGTTAATCCATAAACAAGATCTATACATCTCGATCAAAAAAGAATCAAGAGAAAAAGAAAGAATCGGGAATTGATTGATAGATTTCTCGATACAAATGAAAAGAAAACGAAAGATGAAACATAAATCAATAAAAAAACTTTAGGGGAACGGATCGTCTCTACCGGGTATTAAACCTAGCACCCCATATTGGACATTTAAACGGTGTCGTCCCGATTCATTTATTGAAATAATAATCTCTTTTTTTTTCTCGGCCTTGCACAAGAGGTCTTCCATGTAAATTATTCTTGTTTTTAAAAATATTTAGGACCAGTTATTGTCACACACCAAAATTCCAAGTACATACATCCGAAAATTCAAATTAACCGAACCAAGAAAAATGACTAACCTACCCTTATTATCTTTGTGCGAAAAAAGTTCGAATTTTCAAGTGTGTGTACTTAATAATTTTCTCTTGTGCAAAATTTTTTTCCGCACAAATGGTAAATGTGCAATTTTTTTATCACACAAAAGCAAAATGTGCGAAGAACCCGATCCGAACACCCATTTACAAGATTTTATGCAACTCAACCCATAATTCGATCAATACATTACAATCCATCAAATTTACGCAATAAATTTAATAAAAAAATCAATATTTAAGGAATTCAAAACATAAAAATCGATCAACCCATGAACATGAATTATCAAAATTTAAACATAAAATATCTTCACATAAAATAAACATAATATTGTCATTTATAATTGAATATGAATGCAAAATAACTAGTTACCATATTCAAATACACACAAGTGATCATATTTAACAAATAAAACATTTTAAATAACAATGACAAAAATAACAAACACACCTTTTGCCATTTAAATAGAAACTTCGCTGGTGAAGAACAAGGAAGGTGGCGGCGAGGCGGCGGTAGCATCACGGCGGCGGCGGTGTGCGGAGCAGCAGGGGTGCGGGAGCGGGAGTGGGAGCGGGTGGGGGATGCGTGTGTGTACCTTTTTTTTTTAAGTTAACTGCTATATGGAAGCATGGTTAGTGAGAAGGGTATATGTGAAATTTCGGGCGTGTGTACTTGAAATTTTTGTGTGTTTTCTTTGAAAAATGTGTGTATTTGGAACTTTGGTGTGTGGCAATAACTTCGCCCATTTATGTAACCAGTGATTAGTTGGAAATTACTAAAATTAGTCTGTCAATAAAATTGGGCTAAGTGAGACTAAAATTGGGCACTATTAATTAAAATTTTCAAAGCCCGATAAAATGGTAAATCCTTAAATAATGGCCTAGGTTACGTACACACATTTTTTTGTTATTATAATTAGAGTCGGTAATTTAGGCCCGACTGCGCGAATTTTTACATAGGCTGGACCGGAATAATTATAGACCCAAAAATCGGGACGTTTTGGCCCGATGGGCTTTACGGGCCCGACCCGGACGGCCTGCGGGCCGCCCGTTGGCCCGTGAATTTTTTTTTAAAAAATTTTTTAGTTTTTTTTTCATATTTCATAGTATAAATAAATCGGTGTTAATATATGAAATCAATATTAAGTTTGTAACTAATAGTTATAATTTATAATTTATATGAGAATGTTTTGTTTGGTTAATATGAAAGACAGAAATGCGATCATATTTCGTGGCGAGCAGATTGTGAGAGAGAAAATTATGAAAGATCTTTATTAATCTAAATTTATTAAATATTGTTAGTGACATTTGATAAACTAACATATATATTATGTATAAATTGGATTTTGACCTCACGAATATCTCTTACTTGAACCATTTTAGTTTAATAAAATTTTCAACTTCTTGATTAAAAAAATTTATAATTTATAATATTTTCAAATTATGAAAGTGAACCCTATCACATCAACATTCAATTGAGTCATTGATACTTCTATTTGGACTTATGAATTATAATGGACTAATATTATGACTTTATGAATTATGATAGTTTATATTTTCTACATTAACTTATTTTTATATTCATTTTGTATAGATTTATTAGTAATGTGTAAGTGGTAATTAAACTTATTTTTTATAAATAAATATTATATGATCACTATTTTAATACAAGTGTTATATATAATTTTTGATAAATTAAAAAAAGTAATGGGTCGGGCCAGCCCGATAGCCCGATGGCCCATACAGGGTCAGTGGGCCTCCATTTTGTAGGCCCGATCAATTTTTGGCCCAGCCCGGTCCGAAAATTTCGTTTGGCCCACCCGATTTGCCACCTCTAAGTACAATGAGTACACAATCTAATAATACCCCGAAATCCTTATATGAATTATTAATGCATGTTATTAATTTTAATAATTTTAATAATTTTTCAAATTGAAATAGAAATTAAATATTTTATAGTGTTTAATAATGTGTATTTATATACAAATATATTGACAAGAGATATTAAATAGGATATATATATATATATATATATATATATATATATATGTATATATATTAAATAAGTTAATTGAATAATTAGTAAAAGAAAATTTACTAGATAAGTAAAAGAAAAGGGGAACAAAATTCTTATCTCACTTTTTTTTCTTTCCGTCGTAAGCTAACGCAGATAAGTTTATTTTTATTTCTTTTTTCTTCAATTCATGCCACCGTGCTCCGTTGCGGCGGTTTTCTTCGATATTATAGTGTTATATATGGAAATGCTCGTAGCGATTCGTAGATCGTAGAAATGAAATTTGTTTGTTGTTTCGACGCTTGTAGCGTCTAAAAATTGAGTGCGAAGGTTTGAAAATTATTGATTTAAATGTGTTTTTCATTCAATCACCATTGTTGTTCCATGGACGATAGACGGTGTGAGGCTTATACCATTGTGAAGCTCGTTATGCGTAGAGTAGAATCATATTCTCGATTGTTGGAAATGGTGTATGAATCAAGTAGAAAAATAAGCCTAAAAGTGATGCATATAAACGGGTTTCAACGCTTAGAATTAAACTTTGTTTATGTTGATTCTTACGTTTTGAGCCGTTATTGGGTGTAGTAAATCATAGGCCTAATTGTAAGTAGGGAACGTTGAAAATGGAGTATCAAAAGCTTAAAATTGGACGTTAATGGCATGGGTTGCATTTCGCCGTCGTTGCTTCACGGCCATCACCTTTCCGGTGACCGTTTGAGGCGAGGGGGTGGAATAGGATGCCAAGATTGTGAGGATTCCGGCGGTATTTTCGATTTTTCGATTAGAGGTGTAGAATGACGGTAGGGACCTCTTGTGCAAAAACTTGAAAGTAGAGGAGGCCAAAAGGCCAAACATAATTAGATTAACTTTAGGAACTAAAATGCAAATTTTGAATTCTGGTCAGTTGTCTAGTCAACGGTCAACATTTGACTTGTTGCTTAATTACAATTTTGCCCCTCATTTTCAAATGCTTGTAGAATCTTCGCTTTTCATCCGTTTTGATCCAAACCAGCGTCAAAATGTTCCAAATTCAAAGACCTACATTTTAATCCTGAAATCATAGAATGAAAAGCCTTATAAAATGACCATTTTACCCCTAAACGGTTGTAAACCGTAAACTCCGTTTTTAATTCAAATTCGTAGTTTCAAGTCCGTTTTTATCCTAACAAGTTTCTACGCGCTCTAAATAGGATTATATTATCAATAAACTAGCTAATTTGTCTTTTGGCCATCAAACATATTAATCAAACTTTAAAATCCTTAGGAAAAGACTGGTTTATCCTTCAACCTCTAAACCAAATCCAGTGGTCCTAAAATCCTAGGAAGCTCTTATTATAGTTATTATAAGTTAATTATTATATCTATCGCAATGTTCTGAGCATACGATATCATTTGTAGGGCTAGAAGAAGACGTTGACACCTAAAAGCACTTCGCCTCCAAAACAGTGTTCATAACAAATCGGGTGGGATAATTTCCACTCTTAATTGAGTTTAATATTCTATGTTATGATTGCTACATTAAGGTGTGATATGTGAGTAATATATGTCATGATTATGCAACAATTGTGAAATTTATGTTCAAGCCGGGTAATGACCCGTATTATGTTCAAGACAGGTAATGGCTCGTACTATGTTTAAGCCGGGTAATGGCCCGTACTATGTTCAAGCTGGGTAATGGCCCGTACTATGTGCACATGAGTTATGTTTTCATATTATGTGTGTTGGTCCCGGAAAGTTGAGTTGATTAAAACTTTGAGTTAGCTTCCTAGAACAAAATCTAGAAAGGGGGTTTGAATAGATTTTGTAGATTTTTCAAATCTTTTCAAAATCAATTCAAGTATCGTATGATCACGGTAGAATATAATTGAGAACTCAACTTTTAACAAGATCAAAAGCAAAGGCCGATATTCGATTTTAGTTAAGATTCTCGAACTTTAATCTTGGATTAACAATATTGTAATTTGAATGTAAATTAAAGAAAGCAAGAAATAACACCAGGATTTATAGTGGTTCGGATTATGAATAATCCTACATCCACTCTCTTTCTTCAAACTTTGAATAAAGGTCTTCACTAGCCGCTTACTTACTCACCGTACAATCTTTACAAATTACAACTTGAACTTCACTCTTCTACAATCTAATCAACTCTCTGAAATCTAACTCTAAGAATAAGATGTGTTTTTGAAGATGTGAAGTGAAGTGTTCTATAAACACTTAGAAAATATTTGAAATCTCTCTTTGACAAATACTCTGTGAAATCAATAGTGAATAGTGTGAAAATCAAATTTGCATAAGTATCTAGAAAAATAAAATCTAATCCTATTTATAAGTCTGAAAAGACAATTAGTTTGTTAGAAACTGCTTAACAAACTAGAAACCGCTTAACAAACCTATTCTTGAAAACTACTCTTGACCTCACTGATTCTTCCTACTCGTCTGCCGGTGACTTGGTGAAGACTTCGTGTTGGTCCCGGAAAGTTGAGTTGATTAAAACCTTGAGAATGCTTCCTAGAACAAAATCTAGAAAGGGGGTTTGAATAGATTTTGTAGATTTTTCAAATCTCAAAAATCAATCCAAAGTATCGATTAAGCACGGATTAAGATTAAATTCTCAACTTATTATAAGATCAAAAGCAAGGTTGATATCTTGATTTTAGTTAAGATTCTGAATTTAACCCTTGATGAAACACAAATTGTAAATCAAACGAAAATAAAGAAAGCAAGAAATAACACCGGGATTTATAGTGGTTCGGATTTTAATAATCCTACATCCACTCTCCTTCCTCAATTTGAAGAAGGGACTCTACTTACCGCTTACTTTCTCACTTCCACTTACAACTTACAACTTGTACAATTCTACAAATCTTCAATCTCCTAGACTCTTCTTCTAGAAATCTAAGCACATTACAGTGTATATTGAATTTTGAAGATTACAGAAAAGTGTTCTAAAACACTTAGAACTTTTGAAACTCTCTAGAAATTCTTGTGAAAAGATTGTGAAATCTGAATAGTGAATTGTGTAAATCAAAATATGCATAAGTGTTATCTATCTGTTAAAAATGAAAAACCTAGACATATATATAAGTCTCAAAGTCGGTTAGTTTGTTAGTTAGTTCTAACAAACTTGAAACTCGCTTAACAAACTTAATCTTGAAAACTCGCTTAAAACCTCGGTGATTCTTCCTATTCGTCTCGTGACTTGGTGAAGATTAGCCTTTCTTATTCTACTCGGCTTATCTTGACCTCGTCTCGAGCTCTTCATATTTGTCTTCTCGCAGATGACTAGACTTGAGCTTGTCTCCGGATGACTTGTCATTCCTCGTCTCCAGTGACTTGAACTAATCTTGACCTAGTCTGATCGGCTTCGTACTAGAACTTAGTCTTCGGTTCTACATCATAGTCTGCTCATCTCGAGCAGTCTTTTAACTCATCAAAACAATCTTGGTCTAACAATTTCCCCTTTTTGATGAAGTTAAAACCTACAAGAATAGATACACTCACAAATGAAGTTAGTTTAGAGTTTAACAAGATCAATAGATAGGTATATCAAAGCACATTCTTCACATTTACAACAGATTTATTCACATATAAAAGTTTTAGATCTTTTAGACTCCCTTAAAAAAACTTAGAAAACCAAATGAGTCTTCAAGACTTAGATTAAAATTTTAAAATTTTAAGTCCGAGAGATAAAATTCTCGGATGATTTATACTTAAGAAAATTTTAAGCTTTTCCAAAAAAACTTTAAGAAATTAATACAAATAAAATGAATCAAACAAAGTATATTCATATTGAATTTACAAAGATTACAGATGAGAAGATAATAGAAAAGTAGAAATAAGGAAAAGAAAAATCCTGTTTCTATCAATCTTCCCACCTTGGTCTTCATCTGGAATCATCGACCAATTGAATACGCGCCTCCTAAGTCCCCGTGTCATCTCCTTGTACAAGTCCAGACTCACTGCTTTCTTCAAAATTCCCTTGACCCAGTCTAGGTCTAGGGATCCATCTGATTTCTTTGCGGGGATGGCATACTCGAAAGGTGGAGAGATCGGGTTGACGTTGAATTCTGCATCGGCTTCTTCTAGCAGCCTAGCATAGAAATCTCCATCTACCTTTTCCATCCATTCGTGCCAAGCCAAGTCACTGGTCTTGGCTGAGTTGCTCAGGGGCCTTTGAGAATATACCGTAAGTATATCCACATACCCTCCAGATTCTTCTTTCTATATTCATCTCCATATTTTCCAAAGCCGGCTTAGGAGGAGCAGACGTGGTATGAAATGGTCTCAAGTTCCCACCGCTCCGATCTCTCGATTAGCCATTTACGCTCGTGGCACTCCAAGACATTGGAGTCTTTCTTCTTCTTCTTCTGCTTCTTCTTTTCCTTCTTACCGTAAAATTCTAACTCTCTCTTTATTCTTTTGATCTGCTCATCCGATAGATTGGAATAGTCAGCTTCTCTCTTACCTTTTCCTTTAGCGACCCTAGGAATGATTTCCTGATCTGGGCTCATCGATCGCTACTTTCCTTTCCTTTACCCTTGGCTCCTTGATTCGATTCTTTTAACTCGAGCCAAGAGTTTCTCCTGACCTTTCCTCCTCTTCTTTCCTTCTCTTCTCCTCATCCTCCTTCAAAGCTTCCTCCAGTTGACTCACCCTCACTGAGAGCAACCTCATCGATTTAATCCGAGCTTCCTCCTTGGCCGCCTCCAGTGTCACCGTGTTGGCCTTCATGCCCACGTCTTTCCCGGGTCTCCTCGACCACACTGTGAGGGCTCGTCTTTTCTCTCGCTTCAGCCTTTTTCCCCTTTTTAACTTCAGCACCAAGTCTCGAAAGTTTTGCATCCAGAGCGTTGCACTTGACCTCGAAGTCCGAGTGGTCTACAACCAACTCATTCACCACCCGCTGATTGTAACCCATAACCTCCTCCTTCAACGCCCTCGGCTCCTCCTCCATTGATTTCACTTTACCACCAAAGACAGAGTTAGTGACATTTACAATTTTATCGGTATAAAGTTACCTCAACTTCTCTCATGCCTAGCATCGTGTCCGTTACGGCTTTGACCATCCTCCTTGTCTTCCTTTCCATCTTTCTTCTGAATGTAGCATTGATTTTCTTTTCGACAAGGGTCGGGATGTAGGAGATGGCAGTGGTTGGGCTTAAATCGGTGTCATCATCCTCGGTTGAGGAGTCGGGACGAGGAAGGTGTTGGTTACGGTTGAGTAGATGGGAGAGGAATATCTTGTGTTTGAATAGTAGGAAGAGAAGAGTAGGATATTATTGGGATTGGTGAGGTTTGGACTATGGGAGAAGGTATTTGTTCGGATGAAGGTGGGGGTGGGATTTCAGGAGGTGGTGATGATGGTAGAGGTGGGATTTGAGTTTGGACAGAGTTGGGAGTTGGATTGTAGGGATTTGGGTGTAGGCTGTTGGAGAGGCTCTGAGATACCCGGCTGGGATATCCCTTCATTGCCAATTTGGATTTGTGGAGCTTCGTGTGAGGCATAGGCTCGAAATGCCAGCTGAGGCATTTCTTCACCGCCGGGTATGGGAGATAAGGAAGGAGATGTGGAAAGACTTGTACTGCCTCTGGAATCGGGGAAAGAACAGCTTCATCGGTTGGGAGAGAGGAGCCTCCAGGTGACCAACCTCGGGCCGCTATCTCAAGGCCCAGGACCTCCTCCAGTAGCGGGGTTGATGGATCTATCTGCTGTTCGGAGCTACCGACTTGGTGGATCCTTGAGAACTCTGGGCTGCTCGTCTTGGCCTCCTCACCAAGGGGATTTCTGCTTCCTCTTCTTCCTCTTCATCTGAGGCAACCTTGGCGGGAGCAGATGAGCTTTCCCCCTTCTTCTTTTACGAGGCTTTCACCAACCTCCTCTTCCTCCTCTGAAACATCCTCGGGACCACAACAATTTTTCAAGTTGAACTTGAGGTGCGACCTCGCCGCCTGCTTCATGTCCCTCTGTTTCGACCTCCACCGGGCCACCTCAACTTGTTCAGCTGGACCTGTCCCTCAACAAGTGCAGCCAGACCTCTGAGCCACAGCCGCATCGGACTCATCATCCGAGTGCTGGAATTCCTCCCACTGTCATCCTTTGTGAGGATGCCCTTACTTTGAATACTTTTTAGTACCTATTCTCCGATCGGCCTCCCTATTCAGCCCTTCAATCAAAACAGGTGATTTTATTGAAGAGACCGATCAGAAGTAGGAACCCGACCCTCTGCGATTGACTTGAAAGTGAGGCGTTTCTTCTCCTCCCCGAGCTTATGAAGTAACAGCTCTACCCGGTTCACTTGCACTCCATCCAAGATGGCTCGCATCACGCACAATCTGGGTTTGGTTAACCCATCATGTGAGCTCTGCTCACCCGGCCACCGCCTTCGTAACCCACATCATCAACAACCAAAACCTCCTTCTCGTGATTCTTCTTTAAATCCTGCGAGTCCCCTGTAAGTGACCCTCGCCATCATATCGAAGGATTCTTCCCACTCATCTTCTTTGTACGTCAATGGATTAACTCCCTCCATTGACGTATCAAAGATCCTGGCAATATTCTCTCGAGAATAACTCGGTGTAGTTCCGTCGATAGAAGTATCAAAACCGTCTGAGTGTCCTCCATTCTACTTGAAAACTCTGCACCCAGTAAATCCCATTACTCGTTTTGAGGAGACTTTAGTGATAGAAATCCTCGGAGACGTGAAGCTTCGAGGAGGCGAAGAATTTCTGCAGATTCTGGGTCATTTGTGGTTTGAAATCAACATACATTTCCGCTTTCAAAGCGGTTTTGAAATATTCCTCATTCATTTTGAAATGAGAAATATTTGTGGAAATGTATGTGGGTTTATAAGTTTTGGTAGTTTTTGTGAAGATGCCATTGGAAGTTTTTGTGAATTTGTAAAGGGTTTGACAAACTATGCGGGTTTTACGAGAATGGAAAGAAAAAGTTTTAGGGAAGAAGACGATGTATTTATAGGGGGAAGATTGGAAAGAGAAACCGCCATTTTTGAAAATATGAATTAATCTCAGCCATTTATTCAAAAAGTTTTCTTGAGTATTAATCAACGGTTAAAAACAAAGATAAGCGATTAGGATTCAGCGCGTGAATTGCAATCGCCTTTGGAATGCGTAAATAGTTACTTTATAGATCATTGATTTGACCGATATAGGTTACTTTATTCAGAGAAGTAAGTATACCGATGTCACCATATGATATCTTACTTCAACCGAAGGTTTCCTAAACAGATGAGTTTGAAAAAGCAGATCGGCTTAAAGCAGATAAGTTTTAGAAAGTCATCGATAGAGTAACATGTCCGATCCTGAAAACCAACAGTTTAAATGTAACTTTTTAGCAATTTTCCAACCAAGGTTAAACAAAACAAACTCGGATTTATTTTTCTAAAACATATTTTTAAGAAACAAAAAGCAGACTCGAGTTTAAGAATAAAGGAGTTTGAATAAAAGAATAAAACAAGGTTATTTGAGACTGTTCCTGCAAAGACATAAACTCAAAAGAAACCATCGGAAGTTTAAGGTAAATCGATAGGATGTTAATAGTCATCTGCTTTTCTACGTAAGTTCGATTGACTATTATGTCCTTGTTCGATTTACTAAATGTCGAACAAGTAATTATCAATTCGTATAAGGTCAATATGACTAATCCTTGATTCTTGATTCCTAAAAAGGAGATCAATGATATCACTACCCGATTGTCCTTTGACACATATCTAGTCCGATAATTCTTTCTAGACATTAATTTAAAGAAAAGAAAAGGAATAAGAAACCAAATGCACTATTTCTCAATTAGAAACCAGCTAAAGATGCATCAAGTAATCCTAATTCTAAACACATTTCTTTAAACTTAGACTCATTAATGGTTTTGTAAGAATGTCACTTTTTGTGATTCAAAGTGGCAATTTTCTCAATTCTAATGTCATTCTTTTCAACATGATCTCTAATGAAATGATGCCTAATATCTATATGCTTGCATCTAGAATGTAAAACAGGATTGTAAGTCATTGCTATTGCACTATTACTATCACAAGAAATAGGAACAATCGATGTTTGAATATTGTAGTCTCTAAGTGTTGACTAATCCAGAGGAGTTGAGAGCAACAACTTCCACCGCCATGTACTCGGCTTCGGTTGTGGAGGTGGCAACAAATGTCTGCTTTCTTAGATAACCAAGAAATTAATTTGTTGCCTAAGAATTGACAGGTTCCGTAAGTGGATTTCCTATCAATCTTACATCCTCCAAAGTCTGAATCGAATAACTCGTTAGCTCAAAGTTGTCATCACCGGGTACCATAACCCTACTTGTAAGGTTCCTTTGAGATATCTAAGAATTTTCTTAGCAGTCTCCAGATGAGTTTTCTTGGGATTAGACTGGAATCTTGCACATACCCCAACCGCAAAGGCTATGTCTCGGCCTACTTGCGGTGAGATAAAGAAGAGATCCAATCACCCACGATACTCCGTTGCATCGCTGGGTATCCCCGCTCATCCGAATCCATTGAGAAGTTAGTTGCCATAGGTATTTTGACTTCTCTGCTAGTAATCATTCCAAATTTCTCAATCGGATCCTTAGCATACTTAGATCGATGTATAAATATACCCTTACTCATCTGTTTAATTTGTAAGCCTAGAAAGTATGTCAATTCTCCCATCATTGACATTTCAAACCTGTTCTTCATGAGAATGCTAAACTCTTCACATAATTTCAGATTAGGTGAACCAAAAATTATGTCATCTACATAAATTTGAACTAGTAAGATGTTGCCATCTACTTCCTTTCTAAACAAGGTTCTATCAATCTTACCTTTGGAAAAACCATTTGATGTTAAGAAATCGGATAGAGTATCATACCAAGCTCTGGGAGCTTGTTTCAGCCATATAGAGCTTTATTGAGTTTATAGACTTTGTTATTGGTCTTAAACCCGGAGGCTGCTCTACATAGACCTCCTCAAGTAACACACCATTAAGAAAAGCAGACTTAACATCCATTTGAAAGACTTTGAAAGACTTATATGCAGAAATGCCAAGAACAATCTTATTGCCTCTAATCTGGCAATCGGAGCATAAGTTTCATCATAGTCTATTCCCTCGACTATGAATAACCTTGTGCAACCAGTCTTGCCTTATTTCTAACAATAATATTGTTCTCATCTGCTTTATTTTTAAACACCCATTTGGTGCCTATAATCTTTCTCGTAAGGGTCTTTCCACTAGATCCCATACATTTTGTCTTTCAAACTAATGCGCTTCTTCCCGCATGGTCATTATCCGATTTGGAGTCTCGATAATGCTTCCTCAATAGACTTGGGTTCAAGAAGCGACACACAACAACCGAAAAGACTTTCGAGTCTAACATCATTCGTGTCCGCACACTACTAGATGGGTCTCCTATAATCTGATCGGATGGATGATAGCTTCTCATCCTTTTGCCTATATGAGGAGAAGAATCCTCATCTTGAGTCTCAATTGGCAACTCATCTCGACTCAACCTCACCGGCATTCCCCTTCATCAACCGACTCGTGGCCGATCGGTTGATGTCAAAGGTGTCTCGATGCGAAGGAGTTTGATCAGAAGTTGTCTTCTCGATTATCGGATGGGGATTCTTCTTCATCCGATTCTCAATCAAGAGTAGGTAGATAAACAGCTTCTATGTTTATTCTTGGATAATTCAATTTTATCTAGATTTTCGTAAATTTGATTCACTTTATCTCGAGAAGGAATACAACTCATCAAAAACAACATGAGGAGTTTCCTCCACACAAAGGGTTGTCTTGTTAAAAACTCTAAATGCCTTTGAAGTATTAGAATATCCCAAGAATATTCCATCAATTTGCTTTAGCATCAAAAGTTCTTAACTTAGATTTCCCATTGTTATGAATGAAACACTTACAACCAAAAGCTTTGAAGTATGAGATCCTTGGAATCTTACCCTTCCAAATCTCATAAGGAGTCTTACCCTTATCTTTGACAACTAAGCACCTGCTCGGGTATAGCAAGCCGTGTTGATAGCTTTCACCCAACCTATGAGGGGTATTATACTCACCAACATGCTCCCGGCCGCTTCCTTCAAAGTTCTATTCCTTCTTTCAACCACTCCATTTTGTTGAGGAGTTCTTGCTGAAGATGTCTCATGAATAATTCCATACTCATTGAAGAAGTTAGATAAACAAGAATTCAAAAATTCTACCCTTATCACTCCCGATTTTAATAATATTAACTCCCTTCTCATTCTCAATTTGTCTCAACGCATCGGGAATCTTGTTCATAGTCTCATTTTTCTTGAAAAGAAATATGACCCAAGTGTATCTAGAAAAGTCATCTACTACAACAAGAGTATATTTCCTTCCACCGAAACCGAGAGGAGTAACAGTCCAAACAAATCCAGATGAAGAAGTTGCAACACTCTTTCGGATGAGGAGGAGTTAATACTCTTAAATGAGTGTCTAGGCTGTTTACCTTTTTGACAAGCATCACATTTAAGATCGCTTGATAAAAGTTTTTCAGGTAATCCCTTAACAAGGTTCTTCTTAGCTACCTTACTAAGGGTCTTGAAATTCAGATGACTAAGCCTTTTATGCCATAGCCACCGACATTTTCTCCACCCTTAGCCATCGACAAGTATCTTGGGAACAACTATTAAAGTTGGCCACATAGACATTACCCTCGTCTCGAAGCCGCTAATAGTACCTTATCTCGAGGAATTATCCAAAATATCACATTTATCCCTTGAAAATTTTACAAGAAAACCTTTATCACAAAGCCGAGAAACGGATAACAAATTATGTTTCAACCCTTCAACAAAATATACCTCGATACGGATATCCTTCATAATCAATGTACCTACACCTTTAGTCTCGACCACAATTATTATCACCAAATACAACTCTTGGACCATCAATGCTTTGAAAATTTGATAACAGCCTTCTTGTTATGGGTCATATGTTGTGAACAAACCACCGTCAATGTACCATATTGAAGCTAAGATCTCTTCCTTGAGTGATGATCCCCGTGAATCCTCAGAAAATGAGTTAGTTTTGAGGTACCCTAGTGATCTTGGGTCCTTTTGGGTCAAGAATCACTTTAGGAATCCAAACAAACATCTCATCTGCAGACAATAAGTCGACTCGTATTTTTCTACCTAATCTGCCTACAATAATATCATTTTTAAATGACAACTTGTTGTATTCAGATTGAGTAATTTTTCTAAACTTAGGAAATATAGGATAACTTTTGCTCCTTCCATCAAAAGAATTATAATAAGAAAATCTTCTTATTTTGGTTCTTGGATTCCTTCTAGTCGATAGGAATTCTTCACCAATTCTTGGTTTCTATCGAAGCTATAGTCCTTATCCGACCGGTTGGTTTCCATGGACCAATTTTAATATCCTTTGATTGAATGATGCTTTCACAAATTTCCTAGGTTTTTGAACATCGATTTATTGTTCCTATCATAACCAAGTCCTGTCTTATCATGAGATTTCGGGAAGTATTAAAAATATGATCTATTATCGATTGTGAATTATTAAGTCGACTAATTTTGAAGACAAGCTTCTCATTGTCTTTCTTAATTAATTCATTTTCAAGACAGACTACTTCAAATTTATCTTTTAAAGTCTTGAGTTCATTTTCTAATCTTTTCAGTAAGCCGGATGATGTATCAAGCTTGACCGATGAAAACATTCCCTCAATGTTTCCTCGCCTCAAAGCCGTTTCATCACCTTGCCTTTATTTAGAATTTGAATCGATCCTTTAAAAATAAATTCTCTGCCTCCACTGTTTATAAGCAGCTAAAGATGTCTTTAAATCTCTCAATAACTCATGAATAATAGTTTGGTCATGATCGATGCAGATCGACAAGAATCATTATCTCAAGATGAATAGTAGATTACCTCATTAGCCATGAGACAGATCTCATCATCTCGATCCGAAATCGATGAGGATGATGAAGATGATGATGATTTCTTTGGCTCTTTTTCTTCAGCCAACAAAGCTCTTTGATCTCGCAAATCTCCTGTCTCTTTTCTTCCTCTTTTCTTCCCTTTCTTTAGGAGTAAGTTGAGGACAAATATAGCCGAAATGTCCTGGCTTGTTGCAAGTATAGCAAATGTCACTCCTATCTCGATCTGGGACTGGAAGTATTTCTTCTAACAAGTGATCTCGTATCTTCTTGTCTCGGCTTTTGTTTTTGTCATCATCTCAAGATTTATCTACCTTCCTATCTGATCTGGATCTTTGTCTATCTCTTCCCGCAAATCTCAATTTATTTCTCTTATACTTCATTCTCAATTTATCATACCTTTTTGTAAGTAAAGCCATCTCGCTCTTTCAAAGATAGATCAGCTCCTACAGACTCTGTTGACACCTTGTCTTCTTTACCGACAAAGGCAACAGATTTGGATGAGGTGCTTGACTCCATCTCATCTTCCTCATCTTCTATCCGAATATCATACTCTAAAGCTTTAAGATGAGAAAATAAAGTATGGTGAGTAATAGAGGATAAATCTTGAGTTGCTTTAAGGATATTGGATTTTTCCCTCCATCTCTTGGTTAATGATCTCAAAATCTTGTTGTTAATCTCCTTCTCTCGAATAATTCTTTCCAAGGTCACCGCTTTGTTAAGAAGATTTGTCAACCTCATATCAAACTCGATCTACGTACTCATTTTCTTTCATCTTGAATGTTTCTAATGTATGCAATCTTGATCGTAGCTTGTTCTCCTTCACTTGGTCAGATCCTTCACAAACATTAGCTAAGGTTTGCCACATTTCTTTGGCTGTTTACATCTCTTAACCTTCTCTATCCAGTCTTTACTCGAGTCTCTATGATTTCTGTTCTAGCTACTTGGTCAAGATTGTGGACCTTCCTTTCATCATTAGTCAATTCGTAACTCTTCTTCTCTTGCCTAGTTCTTGATTCAAATTTGCCTCTGCTCCAAGTCTTTGGTACCTCAATGGAAAAACTTTATAGGACCTTCCTCAAGAACCTCTTCCATTCTATCATGAATGGCCTTCGATGATTTTCCATCCTAAATTTCCAATAATCATACTCTTCAATTGAAAATTCAAAGTGATTCCTGGACTTATTACTTTTACTGAAGACATGATGAAACAAAGACAAAATACTCCACAAAAGCTTATTAGTAGCACTGTTAGGGATGAAAGAAAATGAAGAAAATCAAGATTATTTCGTAATCTTGTTCAAGACCTAAAATCAATATCGTAATGTGCCTTAACACCGCTCCGATACCACTTGTTGGTCCCGGAAAGTTGAGTTGATTAAAACCTTGAGAATGCTTCCTAAAACAAAATCTAGAAAGGGGGTTTGAATAGATTTTGTAGATTTTTCAAATCTCAAAAATCAATCCAAAGTATCAGATTAAGCACAGCGGATTAAGATTAAATTCTCAACTTATTATAAGATCAAAAGCAAGGTTGATATACCGATTTTAGTTAAGATTCTGAATTTAACCCTTGATGAAACACAAATTGTAAATCAAACAGAAAATAAAGAAAGCAAGAAATAACACCGAGATTTATAGTGGTTCGGATTTTAATAATCCTACATCCACTCTCCTTCCTCAATTTGAAGAAGGGACTCTACTTATCGCTTACTTTCTCACTTCCAAACTTACAACTTACAACTTGTACAATTCTTCAAATCTTCAATCTCCTAGACTCTTCTTCTAGAAATCTAATCACATAAAGTGTATATTGAATTTTGAAGATTACAGAAAAGTGTTCTAAAAACACTTAGAACTTTTTGAAACTCTCTAGAAATTCTTGTGAAAAGATTGTGAAATCAATAGTGAATTGTGTAAATCAAAATATGCATAAGTGTTATCTATCTCGTTAAAAATGAAAAACCTAGACATATATATAAGTCTCGAAAAGTCGCTTAGTTTGTTAGTTAGTTCTAACAAACTTGAAACCGCTTAACAAACTTAATCTTGAAAACTGCTTAAAACCTCGGCCGATTCTTCCTATTCGTCAAATCTGACTTGGTGAAGATTAACCTTTCTTATTCTACTCAGCCTTATCTTGACCTCGTCCTCGAGCTCTTCATATTTGTCTTCTCGCAGATGACTAGACTTGAGCTTGTCTCCGGATGACTTGTCATTCCTCGTCTCCACCGACTTGAACTAATCTTGACCTAGTCTCGATCGGCTTCGTACTAGAACTTAGTCTTCGCCTCTACATCATAGTCTGCTCATCCGGGAGCAGTCTTTTAACTCATCAAAACAATCTTGGTCTAACAACTCGCCTTTCTTATTCTACTCGGCTTGTCTTGACCTCGCCTCGAGCTCTTCATAATTGTCTCCTGCAGATGGTAAGATTTGAGCTTGTCTACGCATGACCTGTAAATTCGATCTCCGCCTAACTTAATCGGCTCTCGACCTAGTCCGATCAGCCTTAGCATCGACTTGATCTCGAGCCGTTTATCAACGTTGTCCGCTCATCTGGATTGTTCCTTTTAACTCATCAAAAACTCTTCTTGATCTAACAATGTGTTATTTGCATATACATTTTATCGGTGCAATCATTGAGATTATTCCACGGGTGTATTTGAAACACTCACCCCTCACATCGTTCTGAGATCTTAAGTTTGATGTGGAAGGATGATGATGATGCAACACTGTACTTTTTTGATAGATTGTGTAATTATCAGATATATTATGAGCTTTGCTACTAGAGTAAAAAATAATGGTGTTTCGTTTAATTAGTATAAGTATACCGTTGATACATTTGTAACAAAGCATATTTTGCTTTTTGCTTTTGATGTATAATTATCGCATGTGAGCGATGTTTGTTAATATTTTTAATCTGGTTTATAGCTTCCGCTTACAATAATAATAATAATAATAATAATAATAATAATAATAATAATAATAATAATAATAATAATAATAATAATAATAATAATTTTATTATTGTATCTCCGGAAATGAGTTTTAAATTGTATTTAGTAGTGTCTCACCCAAAGTAACATTATTTTTAAAAGAAGAGAACTTGGGGCATTACAAATAACTCCTTGAATTACCCTTCTTCTTTCAAGTTTACTTCTCTTTCTTTTCATTAATGTTCTCACACACACCCACCACCCCGAGTGGTTCCTTGATGTGAACGTCGCCGCCGCCGCCTCTGTCCCAATGATGTCGAGGACGAAGAATACAAGTTAGTTGTTGGTCCCACTTAGTTGAGTATACTAAAGAAAACTTGAATCAACCTTCTAGGGAAAATCTAGAAGGGGGAGGGAGTTGAATAGATTTTCCAAGTTTTTATAAATCTTAGAAAATTAATTCAAGATACCAAAGTTACACAAATGGAATTTGTTTTTAAACTCAACTTTAATCGGATCAAAAGCAAACTGATAATTTGTCTCGATTGAGATTCTCAAATCGAATTTTGATTTTAAGTTGAAAGCGAATAAGAACAGATAAGTAATTGAAAGCAATAAAGAACAACCACGATTTATAGTGATTCGGATCTAACCGATCCTACATCCACTCTCCTTCTTCAACTTGAAGAAGGGTCTCTTCTTACCACTTACTTACTCACTATCCAACTTACGGTTTACAACTTACAAAGATCTTCAAATCTTCAAACTCCTAGACTCTTCTCTAAAATCTAACTTTTACGGTGATAGGTGATCTTTGAAGATGTACAAGAAAGTGTTCTATAAACACTTAGAACTTTGAAAACTTTCTTTGTAAAACTTTGTGAATTGATGTGAGAGTGTAACTGAGTATATTGTTCGATGTGTTGTGTTGACGTGATATGTTTAATAAAGTGAAAACCTAGACCTATTTATAAGCTTGAAAAGACAGCTTAGTTTGTTAGTCGGTTCTAACAAACTAAAACTACTTAACAAACTTAATCTTGACAATCGCTCTTATCTTCACCGATCTTTCGCAACTCGTCACCAAGTCCGGGAAGATTCAAGTCATCTAGAGACAAACTCAAGCCAAGTCATCTGCAGGAGACAATTATAAAGAACTCGAGACAAGGTCAAGACTAGCTGAGTAGAATAAGAAAGACAAGTCCTAGTCCGATCGACTTAGTATCGAAAATTGACCTCACCGTTCTTCGAAGTTGTCGGCCATCCGAGTTGATCTTTTTAACTCATTAAAACCTCTTACGATCTAACATTAGTTTTTATTTCTAAGTTTTTTGTTAGTTTCGAATTATAATTAAGTCATGTTAGGTCGAACTCGGTTACAATATATATATTTTTGAGCGAATGTATGATTTAATGCACAAAAAACAAATGCTTTTCATGCCAAAATGTGTTTTTGCTCGCGAAATAGCTTTGTTCGAGTGCAGTTTGCTGAAAAAGATACTAATGTTTGAATTTTTGGTCCAAAATGTTAAGAGTTTTCATTTTTACCAATGGTAAAAATTTCAAAAGACTTTTTCAAACTATTGTATAAATTTCAAAATTATTGTTAGAACATTTGTTTATTTTTCGTGTATTTATTTTTTCAAAATTTTATTTATGCAGTTTCTTAGGTTTAAATATATTGTTTGTGTTTTTAATGAAAGATGATAGGATGCGGACTACCACCTCTAATAAAAGGAAACGAAAAGCGGTGAACGAATAAGCAAAAATTGAAAGATAGTACGGTGATGCATAAACTTGAAATCTTTCTTACCACTTCAAATGTAAAATTTTTTTCTAGCCACTTTGTGAGACATAAAATTACTTTAATACCCTTATTAAATAAATTTATTCTACTCATATAATTTATTAAATAATTATTTAATTAACTATTAATTTTATATTTGGTGATTATAATAATTTTGTTAATTATTGATGAATTTAATATCAATTATTTTTTTATTTTTAATAATAAACAACTAATTAGTATTTTTTATATCATTGAAATATTAATTAAATCATTATATATATGATGTTACTAATTTACAACTAACTAATAGATTAAATATGTGTTGATTGTGGAGGAGTGTGTAGGATATCTTATGGGTGGGGATCCTTCAACTTATAAAAATTGGGGGCCACTATTGGGTACAAAATCTTGTTCAAAGTTTCAATTTGATACAAACACTTTGTTTGCACTTACTCTCGGGTACAAAAAAATGAAATATTCTTCCCATTGTACCCCCTGAAGCTGAAAATGGTAGTTCTTGTGCAATGTGCATACTGTTCATTGACTAATTAGATATTCTTCCCTATGTACATACTGTTCATTGTCGGTGAAAAGAAAGAAAATTGAAGGCGAGAGACGGTGACATCATCAAGATTGACTAATTAGATATGCATTTAATTAGTCATAGATATACATTTGAAATTTTGAATTTCAAATTAGGTATAGATATGTTCTGTTTACATATGATCGATCAATACTTCGTCTCGCATGTAAAATCTTATATATATATATATATATATATATATATATATATATATATATATATATATATATATATATACAGTGACTCTGCCTTCATCTCGTCAATTAATACTTGAGCTTACATTACTCTCACAAGAATTGTTAATCGATCATCGTTAATTTTGATGGATGATTTGATTATTTTGAATGTGAATTACAACGAAGAGTGCAAATTGATACAGTTGAATAAGGATAGCAAATATGAAGATGTTACATCACAAATTCAAGGTACGTGGAAAGAATTGTCTTTGGAAAAAATCAATATGCATTTCTCGGTGGGTATCATTAAGAACTGTTGTTTGGTGTCAAATGAAGATTTGAAGAACATGATTCTTATATGTAATCTTACATCCTGGGAGAGTTGTTAATGTCCAAATAATTTCAAGAAATGCATCTAGTAATGATGACACCACACATAAAATGAATGAATGCCAAAATAATATTTATGTTGAGGTTGATGAGTTTGATTGTGATATCATAATTCAAGATCATTCTAATATATCTTCCAATTCAAAAGAAACAAAAATAGATCGTGTATTTTCAGGTTTGGATAGAATACCAAATTATGAGATGTGTCCAATAGAAAAATGTAAAAAGATTTATCTCGATCATTTATGGATATATTCAAAGATGAGATTGGTAGTGTGTTTAATGGAGGTGTGGTTGAGTTTAGAATGGAGCTAGTTAAATTCATGTTAAAAAGGGATTTAAATTCAAATATATTAGGAATGATTCCAGATATGTACATGCGGTTTGTAAGTGTGAAAATGAATTTTATTGCCCTTGGTTTATTAAAGCTAAAAGATGTAAGCATAGCAATAATTTCTTTGTGGTGGATGCTAATTGGGATCACAATTGTGTTGGATCTATGGTTAATCTAAGAAAAATAAATTGGGATCCGAATTATTGGAGATTTAGTTCTTGAAGCGGTGAAGTCCAATCCAAAACTTGATCCTAAGGATCTAGTTTTACATATGAAAGCCAATTAATCATTGGATATTTAATATATGGAAGCTTGGCGATCTATGGAAAATACACGTTGTAGGTTATATGGTTCATACAACGAGTCTTATGCAAATCTTAGATTGTATTGTGAATCAATTAATAGAACAAATCCAGGAGCTTGGTAGAGCTTCAACTGAATGAACAAACAAGATAGTTTGAAAGACTTTTCATTGCATACAAAGCTTCCATTGACGGTTTTCAATACTGCCGTCCTATGTTGTTCATAGATGGAACATTTATGAAGGGTCGTGCACAGGTTACAATGCTTGTAGCCAGTGCAAATGATGGAAATAATGGTAAAAAGTCTAAAAAATTAATTTATAATTACGGATATGCACGGTAGTAATACATATGTATTAATATTTTGATTCTTATGTGTTATAGGTTTGTTTAGGTGGCAATTTCATTTGTGTCGTGAAAATGAAGAAAAGCGGGAGTGGTTTTTAAGAAAATTAAGAGATGGTTTGAAGCATGAAAAACAAGTTGTGTACATATCAGATAGGAACTCGGGTTTGATGACGGCATTTTCGAAAGTCTTTGATCATCATGTCCATTTTTATTGCTTATATCATTTGATAGCAAATCTTAAGGGTCGTTTTTCTGGTGGAGGGTATCGAAAGACACTTCGATTGAAGTTATGCACATACTTTCGAGAATCTGCATATGCTCGAACAGGACGTGTTTTTGAAGAAAAGATAGCACTCTTTAAAAAGGAAGGTGGTTTAGAAGCGAGAAGAATGGTTAGAGAGTCTACCTTATGAAAAATGGGCGTCTCATTTTGCCCTAATATACGTAGGTATGGTGAAATGACTTCAAACGCCGCTGAATCTTATAATTCATGGATAAGATATGCTAGAGGTTTTCCAATCTCTTATATGTTGGAATACATACGTAAGGAATGTTGTCGTTGGTATATGGAAAGGCGTGCGGCAAAGCGAAATGTGGACTGGTGTACTATGTGCAAAAAGGAAAAAAGGTGGACGAAGTTATCAAAAATCATAAAATTTGGGAAGTAATACAATGTCCAAATGGTCGGTATGAGATATTATCTAAGATTTCAGTAATGGTTGATCTGAAATTGAGACGCTGTACATGCTATCGTGGCAAATAAGTGGTTTCCGTGCGCTCATGCGGTTGCGGTTATACGGAAATTTTGCTCTTCAAAGCATATTCACATATTTAAGATTGTTTCTTTGCTTCTACGTATCGTAAATGTTACATGTTTGATATTAATCCAATACCGAGAAATCGAGAAGTTTGAATGCTCTTCCTTCAAAGATGATCAAAATCCAAGATCGCCTCCTAAATTAAAAAAAAAAAAAGAAATCCAGGATGCCAAAGTCAAAAAGGAAATTGTCTTATGGAGAAAGAGGATTGAAGAATAAATCTGCTTTATGTAACACTTGTGGACTTACCGGGAAGCATGACCGTTTTACATGTTCACTTGTTAATCGATATGCAAATTTAATACATTTTCAACTGTTAGGTTATTTATATCGATTTCATATTATAATTTGTTTATAATCTTTTTATTGCAGCAGTAGTTTCGGAAGAAGATTAGGATAAAAGCATTGGATGCAATGAAGATGTGGTTGTATAGATGATTTTCATGTGTTTTGTATGTGTAATACAAGAATGTACTCGAGACACTTATTTGAACTAATCTGGATGTTTATATTTGATTTATGTATATAAGAGAAACTTTTGATTTTAACATCTTTAGATAATTGCAACATTATGAACATAACGTTTATATAATCAGTTTGGAATAGGATAGTATAGTTGAAACAAAAGAATAAGTACATTTTGAAATAATAAATAGAAAATTACCGATGATTATATATTATAAATATTCAATCACAAACTTAGAAACAAAATAAACATCAATGACTCTAACTTACATATAAATATTTACATAAAAACCAACTTAATCATACATATCATCAAAAGTATAGCAGTTATTATCATGATATGAACATAGAACAAAGTTGAAAGTGATAATTGATAATATTTTCCAACGGTATCATGCACCCTCCTTGCACTTGCTTGATTCTTCTTGAAACTCGTTACCTCGTCAAAATTTTGTTATAAGCTTGAAGGACAATTTGTATATGTACACCAATGCGACCAACCGTGTATATCACGGTGGTAGTACAACCTTCCGGGATTTCTTGAAGTTTCGTATAATTTAATCGTTGTTGGTGATAAACAAACCCGACAAACTGATTTTCTATACATTACATAGGTATCATTGGATTTGAAATTACTATTAGAGGACATGGTTCTCATTTTGAAATATCAAGATGATCTATAACCAATGATATATTTATAGGTGGCTAACATATATTTCAATTGGTTTTATTTGTAACTGCTATATGTTATTTTACAAAATAACATGTAAATTTAATTTATTTGTAACGGATAAAAACAACTTGTTTATATATTATTTATTAAACATGTGTATTATTGTTATTAAAAATACAAGTGTATTAAATATTGTACATTTAAATCAACTTATGTGCAAATATATTGTAATAACGTATTTTAATAATATTGAATATCATTAATTTGTTTATATTTAACAATTGTGTTTCTAAGTTTATTTTTGATAGATTTATTATTATTTTAGGCAACAAAATGAAATTAGATATAAGCTAATTAAAATTAGCTTTTAAATATATATTCAAATGTATATTAAAACAAAGGTTTTCCCGCCGTTTGCACCTCCCCGATCGTCATCTCCTTCCATTTAATTCCCTCCATTTTACAATTTATAAAAGACTAGGGTTAATAAATCAATTTCATTCATTATACTTAACAAAAACGAGAAAAGCTACAAAATCACATGTCTCGATTCAATGAAGAACACGATCATGGAGCCGATTCTACTTTGGGAGGGACAATATTCACAGCATTTAAATTATGTCTCGATATCATATCAAGAATCAATGCAAAGCCATTAACGAAATTGAAGATTATCAACAAATCTTGGAAGTCGAGAATTGAAAAGCGGTATTTTCAAAGGGAACAATATACGGTGCAAATGAGGAGGAAAAACCTCATTTGCTTTATCCTTCAAAAGGAGTTTGACTTTTCTCCGCTTTCTTACGAGTCGCCGCCACTGGAATGATGGCCAACACAAGGGTACTCATGGATGGAGACAAAGAATATTATTATCTTGCTACCGTAACGGTTTAGTGCTATATTGTTCAATAAGAGATGAGTTATTTCGAAAATCCAATGAATGGTGATACGGTGAACATCCCTACTACCCCATAGAGTTCCCTCCTAAATCTAAATCTGCATATGTTTATTTTGGCCTGGGGTATGATTCCATAACTCATGATTATAAGATTCTTAGGTTAGCATTGTTCGATGCTAGAGATTTTTATTCGAGGCTAAGGTTTTTTCAGTCTCATAAAATCGGTGGCATAATGTTGTTTCTTACCCCTATGATTTTCCTTTGTGGAAGCCACCATGTTTTATTGCGGGTAATATTCACTGGTTGATTTCACATTATAGCATACATTTCGGGATTACAAGCTTCTGTTGTAAAGATGAAACTTTTGATTTTATTCGGTTACCGGATGAAGTCACTAATTCGCCTAAGATTGGGTTTGGGGGGTTGATGAAGACAGGCTTGTGGTTTATTCTTCGTTGGTGTATCTTTTAGAGCAATAGAAATTTGGATAATGCATGAATACAAGGTTCATGCATCATGGAGAAAATATACTTTTGATGTTGATTTCAAATTTCCACATGGTGGTCCTTACATAAGAATTCATCCAGTTCGGTTAATGAAAGATCAAAATGAGAGGATAATGTTCCGCCTAGAACCGACTGGAATCTTTGTGGTCTTTGATATGAAGAACAGAGTTTTTCGCCATCTGCGAAGGAATGATGTTGAGTATGGCTTTTCTACGCACTTTGCCGTAATTCGAGTCTCGAGTGCCCCACGAACATGCTTGGGCAATAGGTATCTGTTGAGTATGCTTTGTTTTAGTTGATTACTTGAAAAAATAATCATTTTGTTAATGTTAGTCTGTTTAAAAAAGCGAGTTTATTAGTATTAGTAGTATGTTAGATTAGTATTAATGTGTAATATATCTTGATATTTGATATAACTTTTGTTTATATGATATATAATCCTAGTTGTTTACGTTGGTATATAACAGTGTACTCATCCTAATTTTTCTTTATATGGTATATAATCCATTGTACATTTGTAATATCAAATGTACAAACAGTAAATAAATGTGCAACCCCAGTGTAAGGTATACAACTTTAAAACATGAAACTCGATTGTCAGTAACAAACATGTATATGTTTGGATGCATATGTGCATTCAACCAATACTGGTACAAATAGAATACATTGTGTACAAAATCTAATGTACAATAATGAAGATACAAATACAGTCTCATAAAACAACTAAAATATTCCACCACCGAAAAGAAAGAGATTATCTAGTACGGTTTACTAGTAGTATGATACCATAAAACACATTGTCGAACTACTATTATTAAATTTTAAACACAAATATATCTTTAAAAGTCTGATAACTATGGAGTTTTTCAAGGATCAATAGTTAAGGGTTCACAAACCAAGAAACCATCTGGGCTCTATAATCTCCGAGGTTGCTCTTGGATAAAGTTCCCACTTTTAAAGGTTGATGAAGAATTAATGATTAAATGTTATGACATACAACAACACCACAATCAACCGAGTTAGCACTCTGCTTGTGGACAAGGAACGGATTGGGAAGTTTCAACGGACCCTTCAACAAACCGTGTTTAATTTTTTTCTAGAAAAGACCTGCTTTCACTTTACTTCCACATATTCAACCTGAAAAGAAAATATACCAAAAAAAAATAATAAGGAAAGGTATTAGAATAATAATATTAAAAATAAATTAAACTGATCCTTCAAAATTAATCCATATTAGTAACAAGTACCATGGTAATTGTAAATGAATATGAGCTTGTTCCACCATGTCGGCATAAACGAGGGTATATTATGTTTTAAATAGTGTTCACATGCTATAACGAACGTAAATTTTCATTAGGCTAAATCACGAGATGATAAATTAAATAACATATTATATCATAACTAATGAGTAATCATTATAATACTATTGCATGCCTTTAACTAACATAAAAGCGCATTCAATAATACACATAGAAAATAATGCCAAATATTGAAGAATTACTCACCACTAACATTGCTCCATTCAAATGAGGATCTTTATCAAAATTCCTCCTTGGACACATGGAATTCAGAAAAATCCAAATACTATTCTCAACATCCAGATACAAGAGGGTCCATTGATCTCCTAAATTTTTAGAAGATTGACCATTTTCCTTTACTAGTAAAGAAAACATCGAGAAAGTGATATTGACCCACTTGCTCCAATCTATCATCAATTAAAGTTTTTAGAGATGTTGTTTGGGTGTTACGTGCAATAAGGTCCTGCAAAAACAAAAGATGGTACACAAAAATTCATATAAAATATATATATATAAAGAAGTTGGATAAAGATATGCAAAATCTTAGATATACAGCAAAAACTTGACTATACCTAGCAATTTGCAATAAAAACAATACTCCCTCTGTCCCCGCATCAGTTTTCACACCGATCCGGCACAAATATTAAGAAAATGCACTTTTGGTGGCGAAGGAGGGAAAAGGGGAGGGGTAAAGTAGACAAATCTACTTTATGCTAATTGTGATTAGCATTCTCTCAATCGTTCAACAATAAAGAAATTACAGAAACTTCTCGTATTCCTCACAAATCATTGAAGATACGTAGAGAAAATTACAAAGAGATATACATGGAAATTACAACAAATTAAATTTGAATTAAAATGATAGAGATTTACAATGATACAAATCAAATCGTTGGAGGCAGAGTTAAACAAACAACCGAAAAGAAAATATACCGTAAAAATAAAAGGAAGAAGAAGAATCGAAATAATCAGAAAATACTGCATCTCCACTTCCACCGCCTCCAACTCCTCTCGACTCCATCTCTGTCTCGGGTACAAAGTAGTCATCCTCTAAATCGGGGACAATAGCCCCGTAGAGATCAAAATTAGGTGTATCCTCGAGATAGTAACAAAAATACAATCATTAGAAGTCTAAAATCACGAGATCGGATAATATTGAAACTTTGATGAAAAAAATTGCAGATCGGAGAACAACTTGAAGAATACCTAAACAAGGCATTGAAATCCATCGCACCGAGTGTATTGTATACGGGCTCGGTGTATTTTGTATGGGCCGCGTATTTTATACGACCAACATAGATCGGAGGAAGACGGGGAGGATGGCGATCGGAGAGTCACGAGGTGGCCATCGGAGAATAACCAAGACGGAGACGATGAGGGTATCGATGGGAGGGAGACGAGGAGGGTGGCGATCGAAGGAGGGTGGTGATCTCGGGGACAGAGAGGGAGGCGGAGAGGCGAGTATTCTAGAAGTAGGGTTAGAGTTAGAGAGGCGGATAAGAGAGAGACAGAGAGGAGAGTATTCTAGAAGTAGGGTTAGGATTGAGTGTGTATTTATACAACCAAGTATTGTATGGGCCGCATATTAATGGGCTGAATGTATTTTTATTTGTGTATTTTTATGCGCTACGTATTTTATTATGGGCCGAGTGTATTTTTTTGGGCTCGGTGTATTTTTTGGGTAAAATACATATTTTATACGGTCTTAGTGTATTTTATACGGCCTATGTATTTTATACGGACGCGGTGTATTTTATACGGCCTATGTATTTATACGGGTTGAGTTTATTTAATTAGATGTAATTTAATTAATTTTGGTTGATTAGATAGTTAATTAGTGTATTGTGAGTTAATAGTATAAGAAAAAGTAATGGCAATGTGGTAAATAAATTGAACTTTTGAGGGTAATGGTTATGAAAAAAATTTCCTTTTGGGGTGTGAAAAGCGATGTGGGACAGGACGAAAAAGGAAAGTGTGAAACCGATCTGGGACAGAGGAGTAGTATTACGAGCAAATATAGTTTCTTCGTGAATGATTAGCAAAATATCGCCCACCGAATCAATTACCTAACAATGAAACTTTATTGCATATTATCAGATCACAAAATTATAAACATGACATCAATTAGAAATGTACTTAAATTGCTTTGGAGAAACGCTCGTGGCGTAAAATACAAAGCGAGGTCATACTTAAGAATACATGAGATAAAGCATTCGACCCTCAAATAGAACCCTACCGGGAATAACAACAAAAAAACAAGTAAATAGACCACATTATGAACAAAGTATTCTATGATTTAGATGTGGATATATGATATGTTACTCGTCTCCTTCATTTTCAAGGTGTTTTTGAATCGTCATGCCTTATATCTTGATTTGTTTTTCTAACAACATCAAAAGACTCATCAAAAACACGCTTCACGGGCTTGGTCGCCTGCATCGCTTTTTTAGTTCTTTTCTCTCCTTCATGAATCTCAACAATTCACGCGTCTTTAGGCTGTGGAGATCTGCAAGAGCTTTGCAATCGTCCATTGTACTTCTTTCTTTCACCCTTTTAGCAAGTGAACTTGGTTACTGGATACTTTCTTGATTTTCTTTTATACTTTCTGAGGTAATGTCTCGACAATCGGTAGAGTTGTATGAATCAATTGTTTCATATGTCTCAATAGTATCTAGAAGGGCGGCTTTCTCCTTCTTCGAGTTCTCATTCTCTAATGTAACGATATGAAGCTTTTCCAAACAAAGTGGAGGGATTACAGATTTGAGTCAAAGAAGGACCACGGCTTAACTTCTTAACTGTAACCTCGGGGAATTATTCTCTTCCCTTAATCTTGATATGTCATCATCCATATTGTTTAATTAAATGAGAGAACTTGATGGAAACCTCTAGCCTAGTATTCATAAGAATATCCAGCATTTTAGTGTCCATCTCCTTTTTAGCTCTTGCTCACCGAACTTTCGAGTTGGTTCTTCAAAGAATTCCAACTCCTTGTCCTTTTCTCGAAATCAATAACTCAAATTCCTGCAATTTCATTTGGTTCTTGAGCATCTCAATCTCCTTCTCATTTTCCGTAATCTCCTTGTTCTTCATAGCTTCAAACTCCGTCTCCTTAAGCTGATTGAACATTCTCCGACAACATGCCATAAGAAACGGCATACTCAGCAGTTTACACTTTGTTTTCGATCGTCTTCTCCATTGTTTTGAGAAAGACCAAAAGCTGCATCTTTAATGTGTGCAGGAGAAAATTGGTTCACATCTTTAAAGCGAACTCTTGGAATATTGAAGAAAAGACGGTAGTATGGTCGTTATGTACGGGGACGATCATTGGTCGTGCGGCCTTCCCTACTACCACAAAAAATTAGGCGATGTGTTTTCACAATCTTTGTAGGAGTATTCGCTTAGAACTAAAAACTTCTGGTCTCCTCTGAACCACGTGTGTTTGATTTTGAGCGAGTGCAGGCTCCAAGATCAACAACAACAACATCCTCATCATCAATTTCATTGTCCTCCATTCATTATCCTCGCTTTACGATCCCCCTTGGGGTGTCCTCATCGTCATCATCACATTGGTTATCATCTTCATCTCCATCGAGAATTGGTTGGTTGAGTACGAGTTCTCTTCCTCCTAAAAGACATGCAACTTTTTAAAACTAATCTCTTCCCTTTTATTGGACTTCAACTTAGTTACCCGTACTGTACAATGAAAGTATATATTCATTATTAGTGGATAAAAATTAAGAAATTTTGGAAAAATAAATAAAGATATAGGGAGTGCTTACATAATTTGAAATGAGCTCGATATCGACTTTAGCGGCTTCTTTTGAAGCTCGTTCAAGTCCCACTTTAGAAATGCAGGGAAACCCACTTCATTCGTTGATCTAACAATCTTGGTGTGCTCGCATAGCCAGATCTTGAAAATATATATATAAAATATTTAAATCCACAATGAAGTATAATAGAACAGAAAGTCTAAGAAACAAAGTTAGGTAACTTACTTTGGGAGAAGAATTATACTGACCACCAACTTTCATGGTCTTAGACCTCCTTAAGCGATTAATCAAAGCATCTTAATAATATAACCACACCAATCATAGGTGCAAATTTCATCAAACTTCTCAACAAAACCAGCTATATGGGGTGAAAGCTGGCATTTTGATTGAGAACTAAAAAAACCTGACTTAGGAAGTATAGACAAGTTAAACGTGCGGCGTTGACAACCCTATTTTCATATCTCATAGAAAGAACAACTTTCCACTTCTCATAAGTAAAGAATTAACTTCCCATTTCCCTTTAATAGCTCCTTCCTAAAACACCTTAACACCCAAGGAGCAATAGAGTAAGCGAATCTTTCAAAGGTATATGACTAACACCCCCACTAATACCAAATATAAGTTGAACGTCCCTTGAACAAAGAGGCGTAACTTCGCTCCCAATAACAAATTTGGCCATATCCTTATCAAAACACAAAATTAACTCCCTTTTATTCTTCTTATATTTCCAACAACGCTTCATTAATTTCTTTTTATCACATTCCTGAATAGCATTAAAATAAATACAAAAAGGAGTCTTATTAATCTCATTAACAATACGATCATCATACTTAAGACTACCGATCTCTTTAATGCAGGTCCTTAAATTGCTCCTATAACAAGTGGTTGGTGGCGACTAATATTTGGATCATCTACCAAAAAGAGTCTAATCGGTAGGACACTTTTAATTAGAAAACAACTAATTCAAACTAAATTAAAGCAAAATACATACCAAAATAAGGTGTGGAATTTTTTAGAGGTCGCTTCACTTTTTTATCATATTCCCGACTAGTATCGATTCATAATCATCTCTGAAATCACCGTCACTCTCAAAGATCGCCGACTTGAGTGGATTCAATATGTGAACGCTTGAATACAAATTCACATTCCGAATCTATAAAATAACACACAAATAATAAAACTAAAAGTGTAATTTTATTTATATAGTATATTAATACTAACATTTACACGAAGTTATTACCTGAATTTTTTCCAATTTTTTTTTCTTTTGAGGCTTCATCATTTGTTGTTTAGATACAAGACACGAAAGAAAAAAAAAAGAGTCTTATTAAAGGAACAAATACCATAACAACAAGGTTTCTATACATGCGGTTTGTTACAAGAAAGGAAAAGAACACACCATCATTAGGGTGCCTATTAGACTTTATAATTTTGAATTTCCTCAAATCTGTTATTCTTTTATTAACTCTCCGATCTCTAAATTCATAACAGCGCACAAAGAAAGGAAATATTATCCCTAAATTACTTATAAAAATCAGAATTGAAAAAAACAACCATGGAATTCAGGAATTGAGGTTTGCTAAAAGGATGATTACATTGTATCCATGGGCTAATACTTACATTTGAACAGGGGTGGGTCAAGGGGCGGATTGAAGTCGACAATGAGGAATTCGCGAACGGTGGAGTACGCGATTGTTTCAAAGAGATTGCTTCCTACAAATTTGAAAATTATGAGAATTCAAATTGGGAAAAAGCTCTATAATGGAGAGTGTATTCAACACATAATCATGCTTACCTACGATAGCCTTGAAACGTGGTCTGGCTATAAAAAGCGAGGGTGGCATACGCAAAGCGCGTAAGGTAAGTAAGTGACGCGATGTGACAAAAACAACGGTATCCTTTGTCTAAAGTTAATGTTATTGTTAATTTTGTATCTGAAAGTAAATTCTTTGTAAGGGACAAATTGGACAAATCACTTAGAAACTTGTAGGTGAGAGTAAGTTTCAAATAATGTTTTGACTTTTTATAAAAATATACATGTGTTATGTAGGGAATTGTAATTTTCCCATAAAAATTTACCCATTTTGAGGGGTATTTATATTTCAAATAAATCAAAAAGATAAGAATGGATAGAATAAATTATTTTTATGTAAAGTGTTAGATCGGAAGAAGTTTTGATGAGTTAAAAGAAGCGGACTAGAGTCAACTCATATAAAGTAAGATGACCACTAATCGCATAGAACAAGCGAGGTAGAGCCCTAGCACTAGGCTGATCGAGACTAAGGGAGGCTAGAAAAGTCAGGTGAGGTCAAAGAAGCAGAGGTCATCGAAGACGAGCTTGAGATAGTCATCTGTAGGAGATGATTGGAGTGAATTGATGCATGTTTTTAGTGGGTATTTTAGTGCAAAAGTGGTGCAAAGTGTTAGTTTTTGTGCTTAAAAGTGTAGAGTATCATTATTTTGCTTAAAAAGTATTATTTGTGAGATTATTGATGTTTTTCGTCCGTTTCTTTGGTAAATCGGTGGATTTTGGCCAAACCGAGAGTACCGATATGCTTAGGATGAAGAGACGGACAAAATGGACGAAAACGAGGGTCGGAGGCGGAGTCCATTTGGAAAAATGTCCTGGTCTCGACCTCTGGTTGAGGACCGAGAGGCCTCGACTCGAGGGATGGGAAGAAATGAGATGAATTGCAAAAATGGAGCTGCCTCGACTCGAGGGCTAGGCCTTGAGTCGAGGGATGTGCAAAGCAGGGAAGCCTCGACTCGAGAGCTAAGCCTCGAGTCGAGGAGAGGCAAATTGCGGAACTCGAGGGGGAGGATTTTGAAATTCGTTATTTAAAGGGCTGAAGCAGAGCATTCCAAATACACAATTCATTAGAGCAGATTAGTAGCGGTTTTGGGGCAATTTCTTAGGCCCCAAGCCAATTTCCGTTGTAGGTAGTGTAGAAGGTAGATTTAGATTTAGATTTCAATTATTGTTGATTAGATTAGCTCTAGTATAGCATTTGATCTAGTTATTTCATTCAATTCAAGCTTGTAATTGATTTGAAGATTGGTGTTGAAGACTCAAGCATTCCTATTTTTGTTAATTGAAGGCCAATTGGTGATGTTCTTCATCTCTTGTCTTTTCAATTTCTTAATTGTTGTGATTTGCTTTATGTTTGATCAATTCTATCTTCTTTCCATGGGTATTGCTTGTGGTACCATGGGCTAACTCTCTTGTGCTTGGGTTAATTGAAATTGATGATGATTTGATTGACTATGCTATGATTGTTGATGATTGGAGATCAGCTGAGTAGATTGCTTACTAATTGTGATTCAAATTGTGCTTCATGCGTAATTATCTCTTTAGATTAGTGTTTGATCACCCTAGCTATAGACGAGAGCTGCGCTAACGTGATCCGGGATTAATCGGGTTATAATTATGTATGAATGCGTGGATTGGGTGTTTTAGAATCGAGAGTTTCGTTTCACTAAGGATACTCACATTTGTTTGCTTCCTAATTGTGATTCTTAATTGTGCTTCATGTAAAATTGTCTCTTTAGATTAATGGTTGATCACCCTAGCAATAGGCGAGTTGAGCTAATGTGATTAGGTGTTAATCGGGTTACAATTTTGCATGATTGTATGAATTGGGGACTTCTACATTGAGAGATGGGAAGGACTAAGAATACTCACATTAGGCATTGTGATTTTAATAGAGTGATTAATTTCATGATGGTTTTATGCTTTCTATCCTAGTTGATTTGCAATTTGATGCAATTGTAGCTTGTTGATCATTGATTCCTTGATGGATGTTAACCCTAGCACACCTATTCCCCCATTTATTGTTGTGTTTGTATTTGCCTCTTAAGTGTTCGATCATTTTCCTCATAGTGTATTTGAGTTTATTTCTTGCTTTTTATTGTGTTTTATTTCGAAACCATGCTTGCAACGATAGTCTTCGAGAACTTCGTATTTCTAAGGCCTCACGTGCATACTTTTTCCCTTGGGTTCGATATATGCGATTGGTCTTAATACCACTTACCCGGTTGCTACTCCAATCAAATGGCGCCGTTCTTTGGGAATTAGTTTTTGCGCCTAAGTGAAACTTAGAAATTGTTTGGCGTGACTACTTGTTGCCTTTGTATTTTTGTTTGTTTTGTTATTTTTGTTTGAATTTGATACTTTGCTATCTTGTCTAGATGGAGGGATACAACTCATATGCATGGAATCAAGAGATTTATTAAGAGAGTATGGTGTATTCTCCACACTTTGAGGATTTTGGATACAATGTGTTGGTCCCGTTTAGTTGAGTGAACTAAAGAAATTTGAGTCGACCTTCTAGGAAAAATCTAGAAGGGGCGAGGTTGAATAGATTTTTCAGATTTTTCAAATCTTTCAAAATATATTCAAAATACCAAAAGTAACACAACGGAAATTCAACTTAAAACTCAACTTTAATAAGATCAAAAGCACGCTGATATTTAGTCTAACTTTAATTAAAATTAATCTTTAATTGATAAACTGAAAATTAAGAGAAATAGGCAAGTAAACAAAAGTAATAATGAACACGGTTATAGTGGTTCGGATTATGAACAATCCTACATCCACTCTCCTCCTTCAAACTTTGAAGAAGGGACTCTGTTTACCACTTACTTACTTACTTTCAACTTACGACTTACAATTCGTAAAGATCTTCAAATCTTCAATCAAGCTAAATTCTTTTCTAAAATCTAACTATTACAGTGAATATTGAACTTTGAAGATTACAAGTAAAGTGTTCTATAAACACTTAGAACCTTTTTGAAAACTCTTTTGAAAAACTTGTGAATTGATTGTGATAGAAATCGAGTAGTGAAGAATGTGTAAATCAAATTTGCATAAGTGTCTTGAAAAATAAAAACTAGACCTATTTATAAGTGCGAAAGAGGCAGTTAGTTTGTTAGTCGGTTCTAACAAAGCTGAAACTCCTTTCAACAAACTTAATCTTGAAAACCGCTTGCTCCTCGGTGATTTTAACCTACTTGTCTGCGGTGACTTGGTGAAGACTTGCTTTTCTTATTCTACTCGGCTTGTCTTGACCTCGTCTCGAGCTCTTCATAATCGTCTCCTGCAGATGACTAGACTTGAGCTTATCTCTAGATGACTTGCAACTTCTAGTCTCCAGGTGACTTGTTCGATCCTCGACCTAATCGATCGGCTTAGTACTGGACTACGATCTTGGGCTGTTCTTAATAGTAAATGCCTGCTCATCTGCAGGTTGATCTTTTAACTCGTCAAAACCTTCCTTGATCTAATAATTTCCCCCTTTTTGATGATGTTAAAACTATATAAAACAAACATGCTCACGGTGATGTTAGTCAAAGTTATTCAAGCTAATCGAGATAGGCATATCATTACACATCTACACTTTAAATCAGATTTATTCACGTTTAAGCACTAAATTCACACTTAGAAAACTTTAAGAAAATATTTTTAAGTCTTAAGAATTTAGACTTAGTGAAAGTTTTTAAATTCAGAAAGTTTTTTTAAGACTTAGAAATTTTTTTAAGAAAATTAGGTGCAGATGAGAAATCTCTCGGATGACTAATACTTAGAAACATTTATGTTTTTCTCAAAACAGTAAATACATTATCAAAATTAAAACAAGTAATTCAGATAAGTTCCAAGCATCTCATTCACAAAAGGAGCACATTTATAAATTTACAAATGGATCAGATTAAAAGATAAAAGATAAGAAAATTTAGGCTTATCTAATCTGTCCATCTATCTTTCTCAGGAGTTGCATCCGATCGAATATTCTAGTTCTCGGCTCTGCAATATCCTTTGGATCGATCAACTTCATCGATTTATCCCATAATTGATAGTTGATCTGATCCACTCCTTGTCGATTGAGCCATCATCATTTAGTTTGATTGGGATGGATGAGTAGTGCGGAGCAACCAAATCCACGTTGTACCATTCATCTCCTTCATCAAGTAGTTTCGGTACAAGCTTGGATTCTCCTTCTCTATCCGGTCATGCCATGCTATCGTTTCATTTTCGAGATGATGCTCCGACTCCTTTGCGAGATGTACCGTAAGAAGGTTCATTTAGCCTCATACTTCATGTACTCGGCTAACCTAGCCGGATGCGCAATCATCTTTGGAGGGCATCGGTTCTTTCTGAGGCACGACCCATGCCGTGTCTGCTCCTCCTCCATTGTTGGGACCACCCACTTCTTAAGGATTTGTCAAAAATCCTGCCGGCTTCCTTGGTGACTTGATCTTCCTCTGGCTTCCCTCCGGCCATAGTAGACCCTTTACGCCTTAATCCGCTGTCCCTTTCTGCCTCGATCCTAAGTCAGCTCAGCTGATTTTTCAAGAGGTCTTTTCCCAATGACTTTGGACAACAAGCTTTGTTTGACGGGCGACACGACTCTCTCCGGCTCCTTCCCCTTCTCGGCTATCATCACTCTTTGCCCTTGCCTGTTCAGCCTCGGCTTTGGCTTTGACCTCCTCCTTTCTCTCCCTGATCTTGGCCATAAACCTTTCGAGACTTCAGCTCGGCCTCTTTCTTCTGGCTCGCTCATCTGCCCTTATCGCCTCCTCAATCTGCTCGATTCTTATCTTTAAAGGCGGTGAGTTCGTCGATTGGTATTTTAAAAGCTTGATCGATTAAGCTCAACTTTAATAATCTCCACATCTTTCCCCTTTTTAACATCATCAAGTAGCATAGCAAGCTGCTCCTTGATAACGGTAAAATAGGTGGAAGGCGAGGTTTGATTCCGCATGATCTCATCGGCCCGGGATTTGATTATCGGCTTGAGTTTGGCTCTTCGATTCTCTAACCTCCTTCTTCACCTCAGCCATCTCTTCTTTTACGAGACAATTTTACCGAATCGAAATAGAAGATAAGAGATTTACCTCGGATGCTTTTAAGCATTTCTTCCATGGTGACACCGATGTAATCCACAATGTCTGCAGCTTTTGATGTAAGCATCGAGTAAATCTGTCCTCTACTCTCTTCTCCACTGGTTGAGGATAGATGCGAAGGTGGATCTGGAGCTGGGAAGGGCGGCGGAGAGGTCTCTGGCGAGCCCGGATGACCTCGTAGATGGTTAAGGAGCTGCTCTTACGAAAGAATGGATGAAATGGAACTGATTCCAGCAGACTCCAACACGGTTTTCTCCCGGGAGATGAGGTTTTCCCAGCCAACCTCTTACGTAAATAGACTCATCTCCTCTAGGTCTCCACCCTCGGTGATGGACCAACCAAACTTCAATGGATTCCTTCATTACTTCAGGTTGAACTAAAGTTCGGGAATAAGCTCTGCCAACCTCCTTCGAGCATCGATCGAAGGGACGGCTCAAAACTTCCCATAGATCCGTCGGGTTTGGGGGTGTGTATTGGGCTTATTTGGGGAGAGGAGTGGGATATTTGGTGGAGAGGAAGTCAAGGAAATCAAATGGTTGAGTGGAGGTGGGAGGAATTTCTGGGATTGGGGATGAGGTAGGAGGTAGAGTGGTTTGTGTTTGGACTATGTCGGGAGTAGGCTGTTCAAGAGGCTCGGAAGTACCGGCTGGGATACTTCTTCATCGCCTAGGTGGGGTGGGGATTTATCGAGATGAGGAGATGTTAGAGGATGTACTGCTGAGACTTGCTTTTCGGCGAATCTTTGTCCGTTACGAGTGGGATCCTCCAGCACTTCCACCTCTTCCTCTATCTGCTGCTATTTCTAGCGTAACGGCCTCTTACGGAAGCAAGCTTGAGGGAGGCTGCAGAAGACTCTCCTCTCGATCGATACATCTGCAGGCTTTAACCGATCTTCTTTTGGGCCTCCTCCGAGTGGAACATCGAGTCCGGTTTCTTCAAGTAGGATGACCACTTGTTCCACTCAGTGCTTCCTCGGTGGTTGCCCCTCAGTACACCAACCTCACTGCTGGTGCCTCGGCCTCGGGTACCTCGGCCGCTTGTCTTGGGACCACCGCAGCTGCTGCCTCCTTCCTTTGTGCCCTTGCCTCATCTCGATTCATCATCCGAACTGCAACCCTCCCGATCTTTTATTCTTTGTCAGCAACCCCTTCGCTTAGAATATTTTTCTTGCCCTCTCTTGTCTCGCACCCTCTTGTTTAGCCCTTCCATCGATCGTGATCTTATTGAGCAGACTCACAAGAGATCGAGCAACCCAATCTCCCTCATCAGGATTATACACCAATCTCGCCTTTTCCTCCTTCAACCTCCTAAACAACAACTCTACCCAGTCTACCCTACTCCATCATAAATGGCTCGCATGCAACACACTGGATTTTGTCACACCATCATGCGAACTGCGATCTCCCGGGATAGACTTGGTCACTATCGTCATCAACAACCTATACTTCCTCTTCGTAAGATGCTTTTAAGATCTCTCCTCGTTCCTCCGTAAGTAACCCTTGCAAAAATGTCAAAAGATTGTTCCCATTCCTCTTCCTTGTAAATCAATGGATTTACCCTATCCGCCGTGGTGTCGAGAATTCGGGCCATATTTTCCTTTGTGAATTCTAACAGAGTACCTTCAACAGATTGTACTAAATCCATTCTCGGTAAATGCACTGTTCACCAAAAATTCTGCCCTAATGAAATCCATGGTTCTGTTTTCTGATTTCATCGAACATAATTCACGCACTTGATGCCTCTAGTAATCCTAGAATCTCGCTGATTCTCTATCTCGAGTCGTTTCAAAATCAACGTACATCTCTACTTTGAGTTTGTGTTTGATCGCCTTAGTGTTCATTTGAATTCCGAATTGGATGCGGTTATATAAGTGGGGGCTCTTGGAGTTTGAGAAGAAGTAGAAGCCATTTTAGTAATTTTTGTGAGAATGAAAAATTTTACAAGAAATTTTGAATAAGGGAAATGTGAAAGTGAAATTTTGAAACGATGAAGGTAAGTTTTTAAACCTTGAAGAGAGAGAGGGAAAGTTGGGAAGATGATACGTGGCACGTTCTCGAAATTTAATTTTAACCGTTGATTAATGAAAGCGCGTGTAAAACATCAACGGTTTAGCGAGAAAACCACATCGAATTCAGGCGCGTGGCATAAACGCGTCTTGAATTGTGTAAAAGTAACCGTTTATCCTACGGATTAGACGCCTAATAGGTTTGCTTTATACATAGGTAATTAGTATACCCGACGTAAGCTAAAAGATGCCTTTCTTTGCAAATAGGTTTCCTATTTCAGACTTGGTCTATATCGACTTGGTCAAAAGTGACCTTGTCTTATATTTTGAAAAATTCCTTCGAGTCCGATTTTGAAAAACATAAAAATTTTTAATGCAAAGCTTAACACGGTATTTTCAATTTAGTCAATTGTATGCAGTTATTTGGAAATAAGCAGACTTAAGAAAGTTATTTGGGAACAATAGCTTTTAAGGAAAAACAAAGGTGAGGTGTTTTTCTCGATTGAAGAGTTTTAGAAATGAAGCCGGTACACTGCTCGCAAGCAAACTCATCAAAACTATTAGTAGCCGAGGTAGATCGATAGGGTGTTGATAGTCATCTGTTTTCTAGAAATCATGTGACTATTGAGCCCTAGTCCGATTTACCGAATGTCGAATAAGAAATCATCATGTCGATAAGGTCAATATGACTAATCCTTGATTCTTGATTCCTAATAAGGAAATCAATGATATCAGCTATCTGATTGTCCTTTGACTCATATCTAGTCCGACAATTCTTTCTAGACATTGATTTAAAGAAAAGAAATAAAAAGAAATAAGGAAAACATTTAACAGATGCAAATTATTTGAATTAAAAATCAGACAATGATGCATCAAGTAATCCTAATTCTAAGCACAATTCTTTAAATCTATATTCATTTAATGGTTTTGTAAGAATATCTCGCTATTTGTGATTCAAGTGGCTATCTTCTCAATCCTAATGTCATTTTTCTCCAAATGATCTCTAATGAAATGATGTCTAATGTCTATATGCTTACACCTAGAATGCGAATGTGATTGCAAGTCATAGCTATTGCACAATTACTATCACAAGAAATAGGAACAGATGATGTTTGAATGTAATAATCTCTAAAAATCTGTTGACTAATCCAGAGAAGTTGAGAGCAACAACTTCCACCGCCATGTATTCAAATTTCGGTTGTGGAGGTAGCAACAGATGTCCTGCTTTCTTAGATAACCAAGAAATTAATTTGTTGCCTAAGAATTGACAAGTTCTGAAGTGGATTTCCTATCAATCTTACATCCCCAAAGTCTAAGTCTGAATAACTGCCCATTTCAAAGTTGTCATCACCGGGTACCATAACCCTACTTGCAAAGTTCATTTGAGATATTTAAGAATTTTCTTAGCAGACTCCGAAGAGTTTTCTTAGGATTAGATTGGAATCTTGCACATACCCCAATTGCAAAGGCTATGTCTAGCCTACTTGCGGTGAGATAGAGAAGGGATCCAATCAGTCCACGATACTGTTGCATCCGTGGGTATTCCCCGCTCATCCGAATCCATAGAGAAGTTAGTTGCCATAGGTATTTTAACTTCTCTACTAGTAGTCATCCCAAATTTCTCAATTAGATCTTTAGCATATTTAGAATGATGTATAAAAATACCCTTACTCATCTGTTTAATCTGTAAGCCTAGAAAATATGTTAATTCACCCATCATTGACATTTCAAACCTGTTTTTCATGAGAATACTAAAATCTTCACATAATTTCAGATTAGGTGAACCAAAGATTATGTCATCTACATAAATCGAACTAACAAGATGTTACCATCTATTTCCTTTCTAAACAAAGTCCTATCTATCTTACCTTTTGAAAATCCACTTGATATCAAGAAATCGATAAGGTATCATACCAAGCTCTGGGAGCTTGTTTCAGTCCATATAGAGCTTTGTTGAGTTTATAGACCTTGTTATTGATCTTAAACCCAGGAGGCTGCTCCACATAGACTTCCTCAAGTAACACACCATTAAGGAAAGCAGACTTAACATCCATTTGAAAGACTTTGAAAGATTTATATGCAAAGAAATGCCAAGAACAACCTTATTGCTTCTAATCGGCAATTGGAGCATAGGTTTCATCATAGTCTATCCCTTCGGACTATGAGTAACCTTGAGCTACCAATCTTGCCTTATTACGAACAATAATGTTGTTCTCATCTGCTTTGTTTTTAAACACCCACTTGGTGCCTATAATCTTTCTATGTAAGGGTCTTTCCACTAATTCCCAAACATTTTGCCTTTCAAACCGATGCGGTTCCTCTGCATGGCCGTTATCCGATTTGGATCGATAGAGCTTCCTCAATAGACTTAGGTTCGAGAAGTGATACATAACAGTGAACAGACTCTCGAGTCTAGCATCATTCGTGTCCGCACACTACTCGATGGGTCTCCAATAATCGATCGGATGGATGATAACTTCTCATCCTCTTGCCTATTTGAGTGGAAGAGTCCTCATCTTGAGACTCAGCAGACAATTCATCCGACTCTACCCGAGCCGACGTTTGCCCTTCATCTGCCGACCCCCGCTAATTAGTCGATGTCAAGGGTGTCTCCTCGGATGGGGTCTGATTAGAAGTTGTCTTATGACTATCAGATGAGGATTCTTCTTCATCCGAATCAATCAAGACTAGGTAGATAGACTTTCCTATGTTTAGTTTTGGTTAGTTCAATCTTATCTTGACCATTAGAAATTTGATTCACTTTATCTCGAGAAGGAATATAATTCATCAAACACCACATGAGGGGTTTCCTCCACACAAAGAGTTGTCTTGTTGAAAACTCTATATGCCTTGGAAGTGTTGGAATATCCCAAGAATATTCCATCACCGCCTTAGCATCAAAAGTTCTCACTTAGATTTCCCATTGTTATGGATAAAACTTTTACAACCAAAAGCTCTCAAATATGAGATTCTTGGAATCTTACCCTTCCAAATCTCATATGGAGTCTTACCCTTGTCTTTAACAACCAAACACCCGTTGCTGGGTATAACAAGTCCGTGTTGATGGCTTCACCCGTAACTGTGAGGGTTTCATACTCGGCTAACATGTTCCCGGCCGCCTCCTTCAAGGTTCTATTCCTTCTTTCAACCACTCCATTTTGTTGAGGAGTTCTTGCTGATGATGTCTCATGAATAATTCCACACTCATTGAAAAAGTTAGATAAGCAAGAATTTAAAAATTCGGTGCCACTTATCACTCCCGATTTTAATAATATTAACACCCTTCTCATTTTGAATCATGCAACAGATCAGAATTTTGTTTATCGTCTCATTCTTCTTGAAAAGAAATATAACCTAAGTGTATCTAGAAAAATCATCTACCACAACAAGAGTATATTTCCTTCCACCGAAGCCGAGAGGTGAAACAGTCCAAACAGATCAAGATGAAGTAGTTGTAAAACTCTTTCGGATGATGAGGTGTTAATACTCTTAAATGAGTGTCTAGGCTGTTTACCTTTTTGACAAGCATCACATTTCACATCGTAGTAAAAAGTTTCTCGTAATCCCTTAACAAGATTCTTCTTAGCCAGCCTTACTAAGGGTCTTGAAGTTCGGATGACTAAGCCTCTTGTGCCATAGCCACCGAGGTCATCTCCACCCTTAGCTATCGACAAGTATCTTTAGGGCAACTATTAAAGTTGGCCACATAGACATTACCATGTCTCAAACCAGTTAGAAGTACCTTGTCTCGAGGAACTATCTAAGATATCACATTTGTTTTTGAAAATTTTACAAGAAAACCTTTATCACAAAGTTGGGAAACAGATAGCGATTATGTTTTAAACCTTCAACAAAATATACCTCGTATACCCGAATATCCTTGATAATCAGTACCTACTCCTTTAGTCTGTCCAATATTGTTGTCTCCAAATAATACTCTAGGACCATCAATGTTCGAAATTTGATAGTAGCTTCTTGTTATAAGTCATATGTTGTGAACAACCACCGTCTATGTACCATATAGAAGCTAAGATTTCTTCCTTGAGTGATGATCCCTGTGAATCCCGAAAAGCAGATTAGTTATAAGGTACCCTAGTGATCTTGGGTCCTCGAGGGTCAAACATCACTTTAGGTAACCAGACAAATATATCATTTCCAAGTAATAAATCGACTTAAGTTGCCTACCAAATCTGCCTACAATTATATCACATGAAGATGATAATTTATTGTATTCAGTATTTAGTAATCTTCTTGAACTTAGGAAAAGTAGGATAACATCTCGCTTCTCCCATCAAAAGAATTATAATAAGAATTTCTTCTTGTCTTAGTTCTTGAAATTCTCTTAGTCTCGATAAGGAATCCTCACTGAACTTTTATTTTCAGATCGAGATGCAAATTCCTTATCTCGACTAAGTGGTTTCCAAGGACCAATTCTAATCTCTTTTGGGTTTTCGATGCCTTCACAAATTTCCTAGGTTTCGAACATCCGGTTTATTATTCCTCTTATAACCAAGACCTGTTTTGTCATGGGATTTTTGAGAAGTATTAAAGATGTGATCTATTGCTGATTGTGAATTATTAAGTTGACTTATTTTGAAGACAAGCTTCTCATTGTCTTTCTTAATTAATTCATTTTCAGCATGTATCATCTCAAATTTGTCTTTTAAAGATTTCAATTCATTCTCTAGCCTTTTCGACAGTCGGTGATGTACTAGCCTCACTGGGTTAAACATTCCCCCTTGAATGTTTCCTCAAATTCTAAGTAGCTCACCACCTGCTTGCCTTTGGCTAGAATCAATTTGATCTTTTAAAGTCAAATTTTCTGCCTCTAGCTGTTTATAAGCAGTCAAGGACATCTTTAAATCTTTCAACAATCCTTGAATAACAGCTTGATCATTATCTCAAATGCATTTATAGGAATCATTATCAAGAAGAATAATAGACTACCTCTTTAGCCATGAGACAAACTTCATCGATCCGATCCAAAATCGGATGAGGATGATGATGATGATGATTTTCTTGACTCCTTTTCTTCAGCCAAGAGCCCTTTGATCTCGCGAGTCTCCTATCTCTCTTTTTTCTTTTCTCTTCCCTTTCTTTAGGAGTCACCGAGGACAATCATATGAAGTGTCCTCGGCTTGTTGCAAGTGTAGCAAGTGTCACTCCTATCGATTTAGGGCTGGAAGGATTTCTCTTAACAGGATCTGAATCTCCTTGTCGGCTCCTATTCTTGTCATCATCTGTTGAGTCATATTCTTTTCTTCTTGACTTGGATCTAGATCTGTCCTTACCTGCAAACCTCAATTTGTTACGTTTATATTTCATTCTTAATCTGTCATACCTTTTGGTGAGCAATGCCATCTCGCTCCTTCAGTAGATAGATCAGCTCCTACAGATTCACTGTCAGATTGTCTTCTTTGTTGACAAAGGCAATGATTTGGATGAGGTGCTTGACTCCATCTCATCTTCCTCATCTTCCTCATCTTCTATCTCGAATGTCATACTCTAAAGCTTTAAGATGAGAAAATAAGGTATGATGAGTAATAGAAGATAAATTTTGAGTTACTTTAAGGATATTAGACTTTTCTCTTCATCTCTTGGTTAAAGATCTCAATATCTTATTATTGATCTCCTTTTCAGTATAGCTCTTTCCCGTATCACCGCTTTGTTGAGAAGATTTGTTAATCTCACATCTAGCCGATCCACTGCTTTCATTCTCCTTCATCTTGAAGGTATCAAAGGCATGTAATACTGATCGCAGCTTATTCTCTTTTACTTGGTCGATCCTTCGCAAACATTTGCAAGTGTCTCGCCACATCTCCATAGCCGATTTGCATCTTTTGTCCTTTTCAATCCAGTCTTTACTCGTAGTTTCAATGATTTCAGTCCTAGCTACCCGATCTAGGTTGTGGATTTTCCTCTCATCACTTGTCGCTTCCGAGCTCTTTTTCTCTTGTCGACTGGATTCAGCCGATTCAGTGCCATTGCTAGTGCCTCCATGATAAAATTTAATAGGTCCTTCTTCAAGAACCTCCTCCATCCTATCATGGATAGCCTTGAGATGATTTTCCATCCCGAATTTCCAATAGTCATATTCTTCAATTGAAAATTCGTAGACTCCTGGATTTCTTGTTCTTGCCTCAAGACATGATGAGATAGAAAAACAAAACACTCCACAATCTTGTTAGTAGCACGATTAGTAACAATAAAGAAGATGAAGAAAATCAAGAATATTTCAGAATCTTAGTTAAGACCTAAAATCAATATCGTAATGCCTTAACACCGCTCCGATACCACTTGTTGGTCCCGTTTAGTTGAGTGGACTAAAAGAAATTTGAGTCACCTTCTAGGAAAAATCTAGAAGGGGGTTGAATAGATTTTTCAGATTTTTCAAATCTTTCAAAATATATTCAAAATACCAAAGTAACACAGCGGAAATTCAACTTAAAACTCAACTTTAATAAGATCAAAAGCACGCTGATATTTAGTCTAACTTTAATTCTCAAATTAATCTTTAATTGATAAATCGGAAATTAAGAGAAATAGGCAAGTAAACAAAAGCAATAAAGAACACTGCATTTATAGTGGTTTGGATTATGAACAATCCTACATCCACTCTCCTCCTTCAAACTTTGAAGAAGGGACTCGCTTACCACTTACTTACTTACTTTCAACTTACAAATTACAATTCGTAAAGATCTTCAAATCTTCAATCTCCTAAATTCTTCTCTAAAATCTAACTATTACAGGTGAATATTGAACTTTGAAGATTACAAGTAAAGTGTTCTATAAACACTTAGAACCTTTTTGAAAACTCTTTTGAAAAACTTGTGAATTGATTGTGATAGAAATCGAGTAGTGAAGAATGTGTAAATCAAATTTGCATAAGTGTCTTGAAAAATAAAAACTAGACCTATTTATAAGTCTCGAAAAGACAGCTTAGTTTGTTAGTCGGTTCTAACAAACCGAAAACCGCTCAACAAACTTAATCTTGAAAACCGCTTGCTCCTCACTGATTTTAACCTACTCATCTCGTAGCCGACTTGGTGAAGACTTGCTTTTCTTATTCTACACAGCTTGTCTTGACCTCGTCTCGAGCTCTTCATAATCGTCTCCTCGCAGATGACTAGACTTGAGCTTATCTCCAGATGACTTGCAACTTCTAGTCTCCGGTGACTTGTTCAGTCCTCAACCTAGTCTCGATCAGCCTAGTACCGCACTGATCTTGGCTGTTCTTAATAGTCGTCCGCTCATCCGGGTTGATCTTTTAACTCATCAAAACCTTTCTTGATCTAACACAATGGTTGGAGGAACTATGAAGATAATTCTCAATGGCAACAAGTTCCATCCAATTATGAAGATTGGATTTATGAAGAAATTCCTTCCCCACCTCAAGAGATGTTCCCTTACTATGAGCATTATGATCAATTCGATCCATGTCTTGGATTTGAATTTCAAGGAGCATCGGAAGGGAAATACTATGACAATGGGAGAAGCTATGAGTATGATTATCCAATGCCACAAGTTTCTCTTGAATTTGAAGAATGGGGACTCTATGATGTGAGAGCTAATTTGCAAGAGATGCTTGGAGTTTTGTTGGAAAATTTTGAGGAAAATGAACCTAGATGTGATGAAATGCTTCCCTTGTATGAGGACATTTATGAGACCAAAGCAATGGTCAATTCATGGATAGAGGGGAACATGGAGATCATCGAAGTTCATTTCATGTTTATAAAAATTCAACTCAAATATTTCCAACTCCAAGTAAAGAACTTGACCATCATGGAGAATCAAGAAGAAGAAGAAGGGGAGGAAAAGGTGAATGGAAAGAAGGTGAAGAAGAGGGTCCAAGCAATGAGGATGAAAGGGAAAATTTCCTTGTCAAAAGTGAGGACGAGGAATGTCTATTGATGGACATGAGCTATAATGAACAAGCAAATCTAGAAGCACCAAATGAGGAATTGAAGAATGACATGAGCATTTCTAAACCTTCTAACTCTTCAATTTGGACTTTAATTGAAATTGATGCTTCTATTGATTTGATCTTACCTCTTGAGAACTTTGATTATAGGAAAGAATTGAAGAAGTGCTTGGGCATCCTTGGAGAGAAGAAATGGAGAGGGTTGTTTGTGAGAAAGAAAGGAGGACAACCATCAATAAAATGGAAGGATGTGGATGATGGGTCTCTCCTACATATGTGCCTCCATGATTTTGAAGCTCAAAGGTTAAGATACAATGGCAAGGAGGACCGCTATCCTTGGCCATTCCGATGAAGGAAGATGGAAGTGAAAGAATAAGTCCGGCATAGGATAATAAAAATAGCGCTTGATGGGAGGCAACCCATTCTTTTTATGTCTTTTGTGTGCTTTTTGGTAGCTCTGTGTTTTTGTTTCGTTTTTGGGAGAATTGGCTTGGGAATTTATTTGCTCATGCTATAGGAGGTTGAATTGCATATTTTGCTATGGAGCTTATTTGGATTATTGAGCTTAATGTTGATACCATTAGAAGTTGCATATATTTTTATCACTCTCATTCTAAACCTTGAATTTATGTTATCATTCAAGTTTGGGGGTATTAGTCGTTATTTGGTTCTTGCATCTCTTAGTGGTAATTATTTGAAGATTCTTATGCCCGATTGTAGGTACACTTGCTAGATGAATGGGAAAGCAATTGGAATTACAAGGAAATGCAAGATCAAGAAGGAAAGAGCTAGGAAGCTTGATGATCCCTACATGCTTGAAGGAAAAATGGAGTTTAAAGGCTTATTGGTATAACACTTCCTTTCAAACTTAGACTTGTCTAAGTTTGGGGGTGTTTCTCTTCCCTCTTTCATTTGTGCTCTTCTATGATTTTGGGGTTGGATGAGATTATTGCTTATTGATGATGATGCTATAATTGTGTCTTGGTTTTCTTGTATATTTTGAGCTTAATTTGTCTTGAGCTTAATGGTTGATTTATTGCATATCTTTTAGTATAATTCATGATGTAGTGAGTATGCTTGGGATTATGTACATGTACACTTATGCTTGATTTGCAAGACATATTGAATTTATATTTGATCATGAGTTGATTTGTGGCTTGAAGCTAGCATGCTTGATAGTTATGTGAAGATGAATGTGATTGAAAATGCTTGATTCATTGCTCAATTTAAGCCCGTGAGCTTTTGTGCCTTAATAATCGTACATCTTATACCGTTGAATGATTTCTTTGTGAGTGCATCATTCATGATTTGTATTCTAGAACTTGCCACTAGACTTGTTGATATTGATCTTTGTGTGATGTCATGAAAATGATAAGAGGCCATGTTTGATTGATAAGTCACTTAACCAAATTTTTCCCACCAAAATATTTGATTTCCTTAGTGAGCCATGTTGAGCCTTATTCTTTGGCAAGCCAAGTGAAATTGAAACTATTTGCCGATTCTTACGAGCCTTCTTGTTAATGCTTAGTAGAGCTTGATTGTTGGCTATAGATGGTGATTTGATTGCAAAGAGTGGTGAAAATAAAGTGCTAAGTGATGAAGAGAAGAAAGGTTGTGAAAAATTGAATTGTGAAAAGGAAGTTGTGAATATCAAAAGAAGAAAAATCAATTTGTGAGCTTAAAAGAAAAGAAAGCTCAAGTAATGGTGGTGATTGATCATTGAAGTTCAAAAGAAAGAGTGTTGATTGATGAAAAGTGAAGAGATGTGTATTGTATTGATTAGTGAGCATTCAAGTCTCTACTACTTAGTCATTTTATCCAAATACATCCCACCTTTCCAAAGAGCCTACATTACAACCTAAAAGAAAGACCTCTTTGATTCTTGATTGATCACAATTGATTTTGATTGAGATTAAGTCTTTTGGCAAGCATATGGTGTACTTATTTGTGAATTTGATGATTGAGTGCATGATACCTTGATACACTTGAGAGTAGATTGAGACACTCCATGGAAGGAGCAATGTGTTAAGTGTTTGATTGAGCATTTGTTGGAGCATGATTTATCGTGATTGCTAGAGGAGAGTTGCATTGATACTTATGATCATTGATGAGTTCGATTGTCTTCTACTTCGCCTATGGTGCCATGTGACATAATTGCAATCAATTCACTCCTTGGTGCTTAGTTGCTACGTTGCTCGAGGACGAGCAACACTTCAAGTTTGGGGGTATGATTGGAGTGAATTGATGCATGTTTTTAGGGGGTATTTTAGTGCAAAAAGTGTTGTGATTGGAGTGAATTGATGCATGTTTTTAGGACCTATTTTAGTGCAAAAGTGAGCTAAAGTGTGATTTTTGTGCATAAATGTGAAAAGTATCACTCTTTTGATATGTTTCGTCCGTTTTGCAGGTAAATCGGTGGAATTTTGCCAAACCGAGAGTGCCATTATTCTTAGAATGAAGAGACAAACATACCGGACGAAAACGGGTCGGGCCCGTAGCCAATCTCGAGAAAATTTCCTGGTCTCGAGCACAAGTCGAGGGAGCGTGGACCTCGAATCGAGGGATAGGCTGGAGGGAAAGGAAATTCAAAATGCAGCGGCCTCGACTGAGGGAGGAACCTCGAGTCGAGGGATGGAGAAATGGTAGGATCCTCGAGTCGAGGGCTGAGCCTCGACTCGAGGCAGAGGAAAATTGAAGAAGCGTGCTAGCGACTCTTGAGCCTCGACTCGAGGGCCTCGAAGCTCGAGTCGAGGAGTGCCAAAACCGAAATTTGCGCTTTAAAGCCCATTGAAGCCAAAACAGAGCATAACTTGATTCTAGCAGCTTAGAGCAGCTTTCAGGAGGTTCCATAGGCGAATTTTTCACTTTGTAGCTTGATTTCTATTGTAATTGCTATAGATTGTTAGAATTAGATTAGATTCTACTTTTAGTCCACTAGATTAGCATTTTGATTCATTGTAATTGAAGATTCCAGCTGTGATTTGGGAGAAGAGAAGTTGAATTCAAGCATTGTAGAAGACTAATCATTTCTATTTTTGTCTATTGAAGCTCAATTGGTGATGTTCTTACCCTTTGCTCTCTTTAATTCATTGCTTGTGTTGATTATATTGTTAATTGCTTTCTTAGATTTTCTACCCATGGCTTTTGCTTAGCACCATGGGCTAATAGCTTTGTGCTTAGGATAATTGAAATTAGGGATGAAGTGATTACCTCATGCTATGATTGTGGATAATTGTGATCAATTGAATTAGCTTGCTTCCTATTTGTGATTCTTAATTGTGCTTCATGAAAAATTGTCTCTTTTGATTAATGGTTGATCACCCTAGCAATAGGCGAGAGTTGAGCTAACGTGATTAGGTGTTAATCGGGTTTCAATTTTGCATGATTGTATGAATTGGGGACTTCTACATTGAGAAATGGGAAGAACTAAGGATACTCACATTAGGCATTGTGATATTAATGGAGTGATTAATTTCATGATGGTTTACCTTTCTAATTTGATTGATTTGCATTTGGATACAATCATAGCTTGTTAATCATGGATTCCTTGATGGAGATTATCCCTTGCACCCAAATCCCCCATTAATTTTAGTATATTTGTTATTGCATCTTAGGTGTTTGATATATTGTTTGCATAATCTTGCCATTTAATTTCTTGCATTCTTATAGAGATTTTAGTCCTATATCTTGTTGCAACTTTAGCCATCTAAAACTCTTATCCTTGAATTTCGTTTGCATACTTTCTCCCTTGGGTTCGATATTTTGCGATTGGTCTTAAAAGCTCTTGCCCTATACACTCCAATCATGGTGCAAAGTGTTAGTTTTTGTGCTTAAAAGTGTAGAGTATCACTATTTTGCTTAAAAATTATTATTTGTCGATTATTAATGTTTTTCGTCCATTTTACAGGTAAATCGGTGGATTTTTGCCAAACCGAGAGTACCGTTATGCTTAGGATGAAGAGACGGACGAAATGGAAAAAACGGGGGTCGGAAGTGGAGTCGGCCAGGAAAAATGCCCTGGTCTCGACCTCTGGTCGAGGACCGGAGGTCTCGACCTCACGTGCATACTTTTTCCCTTGGGTTCGATATTTGCAATTGGTCTTAATACCACTTACCCGGTTGCTACTCCCATCGGAGACAACAATGAAGAGCTTAGACGAGGTCAAGACAAGCCGAGTAGAATAAGAAAGGCAAGTTTTTACCAAGTCACCGCAGACGACTAGGACCAAGATCAAACCGGAGTCAAGACAGTTTTCAAGAATAAGTTTGTTAAGCTTGTTAGTTTGTTACAACTAACTAAGCTTTCTCGAGCTTATAAATAGGTTTAGGCACAATTTCAAACTTAATAACTTTTTCAGCACTCTCTCATTCACATAATTCACAAGTTTTCTAAATTCTCACGAAAGCTTTTAAAAGCAATATTCATAAGTTCAAAGTGTTTATAGAACACTTATTTGTATTTCGCAGCACCATTGCACCGTATTCTAGAAATTTTAAGGATAGAAAGTTGGAGAGTAGGATTAAAGATAGAGATCTTAAAGTTGTATTTGTAAGACTGTAAGTAAGAAAGTTAGTATGTGGTCGAGACCCTTCTTCAAGTTGAAGGAGGAGGGTGGATGTAGGATCGGTTTGATCCGAACCACTATAAATCATAGTATTTTCTTGCTTTATTTTACTTATCTTGTTCTAAATCAAGTTCAACTTCTGATTCTTAATTAGATTGCTTTTGATCCATAAAAGATTGAGTTTAAATCTGTTTTCCACTGTGTAAACTTTGGTACTTTGAATTGGTTAACAAATCTTTGAAAAAAAAAAGATTTGAAAATCTATTCAACCCCCTCTAGATTTTCACTAGAAGGTTGTCCGAAGTTCTTTGTTAATCTACTCAATCCGTGGGACCAACAAGTGGTATCGGAGCAGTGTTAAGTCATTTCGATATAGATTTGTGGTCTTGAAAAGTTTCTGCAATTGTTTCTTGTTTATCTTCTTCATTTTCAATCCACTAACCTTGCTACTAACAAGTTCTTGTTGAGATTTTTTGATTCACTATGTCGCCCGTTAAAAGCAAGAAATCCAGGAGTCTCACGAGTTCTCAATTGAGGAATATGATTATTGGAAGTTTAGGATGGAAAACCATCTAAAGGTAATCCATGATCGGATGGAAGAAGTCCTTGAAGAAGGTCCAATTAAGTTCTATCATAGGGGAACTAGTGATGGGACCGGAGTCACTGAAACAAGGGTAAGACAAGAAAAGAAAAGTGCAGAATCGACTAATGATGAGAGAAAGATTCATAATCTGGACCAAGTAGCGAGGATAGAGATTATTGAGACTCGAGTAAAGACTGGATAGAGAAGGTAAAGATGTGCAAAACAACTAAGGAAATATGGGAAACACTTGCTAGTGTATGCGAGGGATCATACCAAGTCAAGGAGAATAAACTACAATCGGTGTTGCATGCATTTGATACATTCAAGATGAAAGAGAATGAAATTGTAGACCAACCGGATGTAAGATTGTTGATCCCGATTCGTTGAGTTGATTAAGAAACTTTGAGTTAACCTTCTAGGACAAAATCTAGAAGGGGGTTGAATAGATTTTGTAAATTTTTCAAATCTTTCAAAATATATTCAAAGTACCGGATGTACACAATGGAAATTCAATATTAAACTCAACTTTATTAAGATCAAAAGCAAACCGATATTCAGATTTTAACTTTGATTCAGAAATTAATCCTTGAACAATAAATTGGAAATTGAACAGATAAGTAAATAAAAGCAAGAAAGAACACCAGATTTTATAGTGGTTCGGATTATAACAATCCTACATCCACTCTCCTTCTCCAATTTGAAGAAGGGACCACTTACTACTTTCTTACTTCACAAACTTACAACTTACAACTTTTCTTCAAATCTTCAAAGTACTCCTAACTCCTTCTTTTGAATCTAAGAATTACAGTGAATAATGGGTTTTGAAGATTACGGGAGAAGTGTTCTATAAACACTCGAAACTTTTGAAAACACTTGTGAATTGAGATTGAAATCGAATAGTGAATAGTGTGAAAAATCAAATTTGCATAATCATTTTTGAAAAATAAAATCTAGACCTATTTATAATTACGAAAGACAAGGCAGTCGAGTTTGTTAGTCAGTTCTAACAAATCGAAATCGCTTTAACAAACTTAATCTTGAAAACCGCTCTTGACCTCACTGATTTCTTCTACTCGTCTGCATCGACTTGGTGAAGACTCGCTTTTCTTATTCTACTCAGCTTGTCTTGACCTCGTCTGAGCTCTTCATGATTGTCTCCTGCAGATGACTAGACTTGAGCTTGTCTCCAGATGACTTGTAACTTGATCTCCACGACCTAATCGAGTCCTTGACCTAGTCTCGATCACTTAGGATGAGCACACGATCTTAGCTTTTCTTCATACTTGTCTCGCTCATCTGGATTGATCTTTTAACTTATCAAAACTTTACTTGATCTAACAATTTCCCTTTTTGATGAAGTTAAAACCTACAAGAAAGAGACATACTCACACTGAAGTTAGTTTAGAGTTAATCAAGATTTAACAAATAGGTATATCGTAACACATTTTCACTTTAATCGATTCAAAATCATAAAGCACTTAAAAAAATTTTTTAAAGTCTTTTAGATTTTTTAAAAAAACTTTTAATTCTTAGGACTTAGAAAATTTTTACTTAGAAAAATTTTGATAAAATTTTTAAAGTCTGAGATGATAACTTTCTCGGATGATTTATACTTAGAATTTTTTTTTTTTTAAGTTTTCTTAAAGCAAGAAAAGAAACTTTAAGAAAATAAGACAAGTAAAACTCATAAGTCAAATATGTATACTCACATAAGATTTACATGATACAAAAAGATCAAAAAAATAAAAAGATAAGGAAAAGAAAATGATCCTATGATCGGACTTCCCACCGATTAGCTTCGGGAATGGCCAACCAGTGAAGACCCTCTTCCTTAGCTTTTGAGCTCTTCTTCATCTTTCAACCCAGACTCTACTTCAGCTTTGAAAATGATGCCTTTAATCCAGCTTCATGTCAATCGAGCCATCTGGGTTGGTCTTGGGTCTGTCTGTCTCATAGGCCGGGCACAAAGATCGGCATTGAAGAATTTATCCGCTTTGATCAGCGGCCTCGATAAAGATCTTTGTCTTCCTTTTCGATCCACTCGTGCCACCTCGGGTCCTCGTCTTGAGGCTGCTTGAATCAGACCCCTTAAAGATGTACCGGTGATACATCCATCTCGGCCCGTATTCTTCTCCTTATACTCTTTGAAGAGTTTGCAGCGACGACCTTTGGAGGGTTGAGTGTCCAATGGTAAGGCTCCGAAATCGGCTTCGTCTGCCCTTTCATCTCCCATTGTCTCACATCCTTACTCCACCTCATCTCAAGCTCCTTTGTTTTTCTTTTTCAGCTTCTTCCTTTCCCTCTCACCATAGAATGCCTGCTCCCTCATGATCCTGCTGATCTGTTCCTCGTGCATTCGAGTAATCGGGCTCCCTCTTTCTTTTCTCGCATAAGGTGGGCTTGGGACTTAGCACTTTTCTTTGGAGCAGACTCTTCGACCAGCCTTCCCTTTCCCTTTTCCTTTCACCTCACCGCTGCTTTTTGAGACTCTTTGATTTTTGCAAGCACTGGGTGGACTTGTCTTCCTCTTCCTTCTTCCTCCTCGCCTCATCCTCCTTCAAGGCTTCCTCTAGTTGGCTGACCCTCACCTGAAATACGAGCTTCCTCCCTAGCTGCCTCCACCACCAGCTGTTGGCTTTTGTATCAACCTCTTTCCTCGTCTCATTCACAATTTGTGAGGGGTCGCTCTCTTTCTTTCACCTCCTCTTCCCCTTTTTACTTCATCACTAGGGTAGTCGGCTTCATCTCCAGATCTTTGCATTTCACCTCGAAGTCCGACTTGTCCAAAGCCAATGAATCCACCACAATTGCATTGTAATGTCACTTGATTTTTCAGCCCTTGCACTTCCTCCTCCAAGGCTTTCACCTTCTCGGCAAGAACAGAGTTAGTAATAGAAGTAATCTTTTGAGTTAGATTTACCTCTACTTCCCTCATGTTCGAGATCATTGCCTCGATGATGACCTTCACCATCATCTTCGTCTTCTATCACATCTTTTTCTCAAAAGCTTGTTTCATCTTCTTCTCCATTTAAGCTATTATTGAAGTGATGGCTGAGGTGGGGCTCAAGTCATCGTCCTCATCCTCGTAAGAGGATTCGGATGAGGAAGAAGTGGGAGTGTGGGGTTCGAAATTTGGGGAAGAGGGACTGGTGAGCTCATCTCGGATATCCTCCAGAAGGAATAGGAAGTTATATCTATCTCTCGTGGAGGTGTGGTTTGTGTTGGAGAAGTGGAAGGTTGAGTTTCAGGTGGGGTTAGGTTGGATGAAGTAGGTTGTTCAATTTGTGGGGTGATGGTGGGGGTGGGGGTGGTTTCAGTGTTGGGTGGAGGTGGGGATGGTTTCGAGATGGGGTTGAGGTTGATTCAGGTTGGATTTGGACTATGAGAGCCGGACTGATAATTTGGGGCAACCGTGGCTGTTGTAGAGGCTCGGAGGTGCCGCCGGGCACACCTCTTCATTGCAAAGTGAGATTGAGTAAGAGAGAGAGAAGAATTGGTACCTTCCTCCCGGATGGGAGAAAGTGCAGATTCCTTGGCCGGAGAGGAAGGAACATCCAGCCTTTGCAACCTCACTGCAATCTCCAAAGACTGGAACCTCTTCGTGAAGCAAGGTAGAGGCTTCCGTCTCGACGGCTCGTAGCCGCCCGAGGATTCGGATGTCCTGGAGGACCTCCTCTCGAAGAATGAATTGGTTGTCTTCATCGCAGTCCTCATCTCGATCGTTGGCCGGGTAGCAGCCTTCGACGGCCAGATGGTTTCTTCTTCGAGGCTTTGACGATACGTGGCACGATCTCGTAGTTTTAATTTTAAACCGTTGATTTAAAATGTGCGTGTAAAACATCGACGGTTTAGCGAGAAAATTGCTTCGGATTCAGGCGCGTGGCCTCTACGTCTTGAATTATGTAAAAGTAACAGTTTAGCCTACCGATTAGACGGCTAATAGGTTTGCTTTATCGAGAGGTAATTAGTACCCTAAGCTAAAAGATACCTTTCTTTGCAAATAGGTCTTTTATTTCAGACTTGGTAAATGCCGACTTGATCAAAATGACCTTGTCTTGCATTTTTCAAAACTTTCTCCTAGTCTCGATTTTGAAAAACACAAATGTTTAAACAATGCTTAACACAGATTTTCAGCTTTAGTCACTAGTACAAATTAATTTGAAATATGCAAACTTATGAACTTTATTTGAAAACAAAGGTTTTGAGGAGAGACAAAGGTGAAGGTTTTCTCGATTGAAGAGATTTAAGAGACAGATCTGGTATACCTGCTCTCGCAAGCAAACTTATCAAAACTATTAGTAGCCGGGTAGATCGGATAGAGTGCATAGTCATCTGTTTTCAAGAAATCAAAGTTACTATTGTGCCCTAGTCCTGATTTATCGAATGTCGATAAGTAATCATCAAGTCGATAAGGTCAATATGACTAATCCTTGATTCTTGATTCCTAAAAAGGAAATCAATGATATCATACCCGATTGTCCTTTGACTCGTATCTAGTCCGATAATTCTTTCTAGACATTAATTTAAAGAAAAGAAATAACAAAAATAAGGAATACTTTTATCGATGCAAGCAATTTAAAAATCAGATAAAGATGCATCAAGTAATCCTAATTCTAAGCATAATTCTTTAAACCTAGACTCATTAATGGTTTTGTAAGAATGTCTGCTCTTTGTGATTCAAAGGCTATCTTCTCAATCCTAATGTCATTTTTCTCCACATGATCTCTAATGAAATGATGCCTAATGTCTATATGCTTACATCTAGAATGCAGAACGTGATTGTAAGTTATTGCTATTGCACTATTACTATCACAAGAAATAGGAACAATCGATGTTTGAATATTATAGTCTCTAAGCCGTTGACTAATCCAGAGGAGTTGAGAGCAACAACTTCCACTGCCATGTGTTCGGCTTCGGTTGTGGAGGTGGCAACAGATGTCCTGCTTCTTAGATAACCAAGAAATTAATTTGTTGCCTAAGAATTGATAAGTTCTAAATGGATTTCCTATCAATCTTACATCCTCCAAAGTCTGAATCAATAACTCCGTCACCAAAGTTGTCATCACCGGGTACCATAACCCTACTTGCAAGGTTCCTTTGAGATTAAGGATTTTCTTAGCCGTCTCGGATGAGTTTTCTTGGGATTAGACTGAATCTTGCACATACCCCAACCGCAAAGGCTATATCTCGGCCTACTTGCAGTGAGATAGAGAAGAGATCCAATCAATCCACGATACTCCGTTACATCCGTGGGTATCCCCGCTCATCTCGAATCCATAGAGAAGTTAGTTGCCATAGGTATTTTAACTTCTCTACTAGTAGTCATCCCAAATTTCTCAATCGGATCCTTAGCATATTTAGATCGATGTATAAAAATACCCTTACTCATTTGTTTAATCTGTAAGCCTAGAAAATTTTTAATTCACCCATCATTGACATTTCAAACCTGTTTTTCATGAGAATGCTAAACTCTTCATATAAATTCGATTAGGTGAACCGAAGATTATGTCATCTACATAAATTTGAACTAATAAGATGTTACCATCTACTTCCTTTCTAAACAAAGTTCTATCAATCTTGCCTTTTGAAAAATCATTTGATGTCAAGAAATCGTATAAGGTATCATACCAAGCTCGGGAGCTTGTTTTAGACCATATAGAGCTTTGTTGAGTTTATAGACCTTGTTATTGATCTTAAACCCGTGAGGTCGCTCCACATAGACTTCCTCAAGCAACACACCATTAAGGAAGGCAGACTTAACATCCATTTCAAAGACTTTGAAAGATTTATATGCAAAGAAATGCCAAGAACAACCTTATTGCTTCTAATCTCGCAATCGGAGCATAGGTTTCATCATAGTCTATCCCCTCGCATGAGTAACCTTGAGCAACCAATCTTGCCTTATTTCGAACAATAATGTTGTTCTCATCTGCTTTGTTTTTAAACACCCATTTGGTACCTATAATCTTTCTCGTTTAAGGGTTTTTCCACTAATTCCCAAACATTTTGTCTTTCAAACCGATGCAGCCTCCTCCCGCATGGCGCTTATCCAGCTGGATCGATTGAGCTTCATCAATAGACTTGGGTTCAAGAAGCGACACATAACAGTGAAAAGACTTTCGTAGTCCAACATCATTCGTGGTTCCGCACACTACTAGATGGGTCTCCTATAATCTGATCGGATGGATGGTAGCTTCTCATCCTTTTGCCTATATGAGGAGAAGGATCCTCATCTTGAGTCTCGGTAGGCAACTCCTCCGACTCTACCTCACCGACGCCCCTTCATCACCGACCTCCGCCTCGATCGGTGATGTCAAGGGTGTCTGCTCGTATGGAGTCTCGGTTAGAAGTTGTCTTCTGATTATCGATGGGGATTCTTCTTCATCCGATTCTCAATTAAGACTAGGTAGATAGACAGCTTCTATGTTTAGTCTTGGTCATCAATTTTATCTAGACTTTCGTAAATTTGATTCACTTTATCTCGAGAAGGAATACAACTCATCAAAAATAACATGAGGGGTTTCCTCCACACAAAGGGTTTTCTTGTTAAAAACTCTAAATGCCTTGGAAGTGTTGGAATATCCCAAGAATATTCCATCACCGCCTTAGCATCAAAAGTTCTCAACTTAGATTTCCCATTGTTATGGATAAAACACTTACAACCAAAAGCTCAAATATGAGATTCTTGGAATCTTACCCTTCCAAATCTCATATAGAGTCTTACCCTTGTCTTTAACAACCAAGCACCTGCCTGGGTATAACAACCTCGTGAGGGGTTTCATACTCGGCTAACATGCTCCCGGCCGCTTCCTTCAAGGTTCTATTCCTTCTTTCAACCACTCCATTTTGTAGAGGAGTTCTTGCTGAAGATGTCTCATGAATAATTCCACACTCATTGAAAAAGTTAGACAAACAAGAATTCAAAAATTCTCGTGCCTTTATCACTTCTTATTTTAATAATATTAACACCCTTTTCATTCTCAACTGCCAACAGATCGTGATCTTGTTCATAGTCTCATTTTTCTTGAAAAGAAATATAACCCAAGTGTATCTAGAAAAGTCATCTACTACAACAAGAGTATATTTCCTTCCACCGAAACCGAGAGGAGAAACAGGTCCAAACAAATCCGGATGAAGTAGTTGTAAAACTCTTTCGATGAAGAGATATTAATACTCTTAAATGAGTGTCTAGCCGTTTACCTTTCCGACAAGGATCACATTTAAGATCGGTGGATAAAAGTTTCTCAGGTAATCCCTTGACAAGGTTCTTTTTAGCCAGCTTACTAAGGGTCTTGAAATTAAGATGACTAAGCCTCTTGTGCCATAGCACAGATATCCTCTCCACCCTTAGCTATCGACAAGTATCATTGGGGCAACTAATAAAGTTGGCCACATAGACATTACCATGTCTCAAGCCGCTTAAAAGTACCTTATCTCGAGGAATTATCTAAGATATCACATTTATCCTTAGAAAATTTGACAAGAAAACCTTTATCACAAAGCTGGGAAACAGATAATGATTATGTTTCAAACCTTCAACAAAATATACCTCGAAACCTGAATATCCTTGATAATCGTAGTACCTACTCCTTTAGTCCGACCACAATTATTGTCCCCAAATAATACTCTTAGACCATCAATGCTTTGAAAATTTGATAACAACCTCTTGTTATAAGTCATGTGTTGTGAACAACCACTATCAATGTACCATATAGAAGCTAAAATCTCTTCCTTGAGTGATGATCCCTGTGAATCCCGAAAAAGCAGTTAGTTATAAGGTACCCTAGTGATCTTGGGTCCTTGAAGGTCAATCATCACTTTAGGTAACCAGATAAAGATATCATCTCCAAATAATAAATCGACTTGGTCTCTCTACCAAATCATGTCTACAATTGTATCACTTTTAAATGATAACTTGTTGTATTCAGATTTAGTAATTTTCCTAAACTTAGGAAATGTGGGATAACTTCGCTTCTCCCATCAAAAGAATTATAATAAGAATTTCTTCTTATTATTTTGGTTCTTAGATTTCTCTTAGTCTTATAATGAGACCTCGTGAATTTTTGTTTTCAAACTGGGAGATGCCTCCTTACTTGACTAATTGGTTTCCAAGGACCAATTTTAACCTCTTTTGATTGACCGGATGCTTTAACAAATTTCCTAGGTTTTTGTACATCCGATTTACTATTTCTATCATAACCAAGACCTGTTTTGTCATGGGATTTTGAGATGTATTAAAGATGTGATCTATTGCTGATTGTGAATTATTAAGTTGACTAATTTTGAAGACTAGCTTCTCATTGTCGTTCTTAATTAATTCATTTTCAAGACAGATTAATTCAAATTTGTCTTTTAAAGTTTTCAATTCACCTTCTAATCTTTCGGGTAATTTGGTGATGTACTAACCTCGGCTGGGAAAACATTCCCCCTTGAATATTTCCTCGGTTTACGGATAGTTCATCACCGCTTTCCTTTAATTAGAATTTGAATTTGATCCTTTAAAGCCAAATTCTCTATCTCTAGCTGTTTATAAGCAGCAGAGATGTCTTTAAATCTCTCAATAATTCATGAATAACAGCTTGATCATAATCGATGCAGATCGACAGAATCATTATCAAGATGAATAATAGACTACCTCTTTAGCCATGAGACATTTCATCATCCGATCCGAAATCAGATGAGGATGATGATGATGATGACTTCCTTGACTCCTTTTCTTCAGCCAACAGAGCCCTTTGATCTGCAAATCTCCGTCTCTCTTTTTCCTTTTTCTTCCCTTTCTTTAGGAGTTAGTTGAGGACAATCATAGTTGAAGTGTCCTGGCTTGTTGCATGTGTAGCAAGTGTCACTCTGTCTGATTTAGGGCTGGAAGGATTTCTTTTGACAAGTGATCACGAATCTTCTCGTCGGCTCCCGCTTTTGTCATCATCTCAGACTCATCTTCCTTTCTTCTTGATTTGGATCTTGATCTATCCTTACCTGCAAATCTCAATTTATTTCGTTTATACTTCATTCTTAATCATTATACCTTTTTGGTGAGCAGAGCCATCTGCTCCTTCGTAGATAGGTCGGCTCCTACTGCACTCGGTTGACATCTTGTCTTCCTTGCCGACAAAGGCAACAGACTTGGACGAGGTGCTCGACTCCATCTCATCCTCCTCATCTTCTATTTGAATGTCATACTCTAGAGCTTTAAGATGAGAGAACAAGGTATGGTGAGTAATAGAAGATAAATTTTGAGTTGCTTTAAGGATATTGGATTTCTCTCTCCATCTCTTGGTTAATGATCTCGGTATCTTGTTATTAATCTCCTTCTCTGTATAGTTCTTTCCAAGGTCACCGCTTTGTTGAGGAGATTCACAACCTTACATCTAACTCGATCCATGATTCATTTTTCTTCATTTTGAATGTATCAAAGGCGTGTAAGACCGATCGCGCTTTATTCTCTTTTACTTGATCTCGATCCCTCACAAACATTTGCCAGTGCCACATTTCTTTGGCTATTTTGCATCTCTTAACTTTCTCAATTCGGCCTTTACTTAAAGTCTCAATGATTTCGGTTCGAGCTACTTGATCTAGATTGTGGATTTTTCTTTCATCATTTGTCAATTCGTAACTCTTTTTCTCTTGTCTGGTTTTGGATTCACTGATTCGGCTCCGGTGCTAGTGCCTCCATGATAAAATTTATAGGCCCTTCTTCAAGAACCTCCTCCATCCTATCATGGATAGCCTTAAGATGATTCTCCATCCCGAATTTCCAATAATCATAATCTTCAATAGAAAATTCGGGTAGATTCCTGAATTTCTTGCTTTTTCCCGAAGACATGATGAGATAAAGAAATAAATTACTCCACAAAACTTATTAGTAGCACAGCTAGTAACAATAAAGGAGATGAAGAAAATAAAGAGAATTTCTGAATCTTAGTTAAGACCTAAAATCAATATCGAAACTGACTTAACACCGCTCCGATACCACTTGTTGGTCCCGATTAGTTGAGTTGATTATGAAACTTTGAGTTAACCTTCTAGGACAAAATCTAGAAGGGGGTTGAATAGATTTTGTAGATTTTTCAAATCTTTCAAAACTAATTCAAAGTACCGTATGTACACAGTGGAAATTCAAGATTAGACTCAACTTTAATAAGATCAAAAGCAAACCGATATTCAAATTCTAACATTGATTCTGAAATTAATCTTTGAACAATAAATTGTTAATTGAATGAGATAAGTAAATAAAAGCAAAAGAACACCAGATTTTATAGTGGTTCGCATTATAACAATCCTACATCCACTCTCCTTCTTCAACTTGAAGAAGGGACACGCTTACTACTTTCTTACTTCACTTACAACTTACAACTTACAACTTTTCTTCAAATCTTCAAAGTACTCCTAACTCCTTGATGAATCTAAAAATTACAAAGTGAATAATGGATTTTGAAGATTACGGGAGAAGTGTTCTATAAACACTTGAAACTTTTGAAAACTCTTTTGAACAACACTTGTGAATTGAATTACGAATAGTGTATAGTGTGAAAAATCAAATTTGCATGAGTGTATTGAAAAATAAAATCTAGACCTATTTATAAGTCGAAAAGACAGTTAGTTTGTTAGTCGGTTCTAACAAATCGAAAACTACTCAATAAACTTAATCTTGAAAGCTGCTCTTGACCTCGGTGATTTCTTCTACACGTCTGCGGTGACTTGGTGAAGACTTGCTTTTCTTATTCTACTCGGCTTGTCTTGACCTCGTCACGAGCTCTTCATAATTATCTCCCGCAGATGACTAGACTTGAGCCTGTCCTCGGATAACTTGTAGCTTCGATCTCCAAATGACTTAACCGGTCCTTGACCCGATCCTGATCTCGCTTAGTATGAGCACACGATCTCGCTTTTCTTATCAATTGTCTGCTCATCTGGATTGATCTTTTAACTCATCAAAACTTTATTCGATCTAACAACTACCTCCGACGACCGTCTTGAAAAGCTAGTCGTTAACTTTGGTAATGAGTTGACTAGAAATAAGAGTACGAAAGATGTGTGGGCAATGCTAGAATGCATTTCTGGACTCACTTTGGATGAAATGCTTGATGCCTCGGAGAATCTTTCGAAGAATGCTCGGCATTTGGAAATGTTTACGGTTTTCCGATTTGCATGTGGACGTTATATTCGCCGATTGCTAGTGGAGACTTTGATAAGCCAACATGAATGTGGTCAAATGGATTTAAACAAAACTTTTGGATTTAGAAGAATGCGGTAGTATTTTAGATGATGTTGTTGTTGGTCCCACGATCAAGTTTATATAAAGAGAAAATCTAGAAAGGGGGATTGAATAGGTTTCCAAACCTACTCAATTTTTTTCTTTCAAATTAATCGAGATAACCCAAACAGGTTTCATATTATCCAAGTATCGATTTATACAATATAAATAATTTTATACTTGATCCGATTGATAATTCTTTGAATAAGTTTTTGATTATATGAAGTTGATTAAGAATCACGTAAGTAAAACTGATAAAGAACAGAAAGTAAGAACACAACGATTTATAGTGGTTCAAATTTATAAAAATCCTACATCCACTCTCCTTTCACAATCTTGTGAAAGGGACTTCACTACGTACTTACTTACTTACTTCCTTACTTACATTTTACGGTGATGATCTACAACTTTACAATTAATTCTTCCCGATTTCTAGAATTCTATGGCTTGAAGATATATGTGGAAGTGTTCTATAAACACTATGAAACTATAATCGTACTTGAACGTTCATGTGCGTGAGATTGTGCTTGAATGTGTGTTGCTAACAGAGTCTGTGTGGATTGTGAATTGCTAGAATTACAAAAGTTATTCTATTCTAAACTAGTGATCTATTTATACAAGATCGTTTCTGTTAGTTACAACTTCCTTGTTGACTCTTCAAAGTTTGTTGAAATTGACTAAGCTGAATCTTGTAATCGCTTCTTGGTTAGTTATAATTAATCTTGATGTTTGTTATAACTATCTCGATTCTTCTAATACTTTAAGTCGTCTACCTTTCTTGTCTTCAAACGCTCTTCTCCTTGTCGATCATCTTCATGTCTTCGCATGTTCCGATCTTCCAAGTGTCTAGTCGTCTGCTACCTTTCTTTATCTCGAGTTCATCTTTATCTGTCTTCCTATCTTGTCTTTATCTTATCTAAGTACCTAGTCATATTACAAGATTTCTCATTACATCGATTGCCTATACAATAACTCATTTGGTCGTCTTATTTTACACACTCATCTTAACTTTATCAAAACTATAACATTTTTCTCTTAATAATTTTCCCCTTTTTGATGATGTTAAAACCTATCAAGAAAAGAAATGTGTTAGTAAAATAAGAATATGAAGAAAAATAAAAATAACAGATAATTAAGTCACTTAATCATATAGACAGATACTCTTAGTTTATCAAACAATTAAGTTAATCAAGTCTTGCAGATGAATAAGTGTTACTATATTTTAACCAATTGTAGTTTCTTAGATTAATCATTTTTAAGATTAAGTCGCTTATAAGGTTAAGTCAATCAAGTTAGCAAAATTACCAGATTATCTCAAATGATAGAATCAAGATATACAATCACATTCATCTTTCAAATTTACACATTGATCAACACATACAAAATATTCAGATAGGAGTTAGGTAAAGGATAGGATTTTAGTCATACCACCTGTCTTCTTCTCGAATACACATCCAAATAAGACACGTTTCTTCAAACTTACTTGTCTCCCCTCCTTGGCCAGTCGATTGCGGTTTCGGCTTGGATCGGCATTTGCTTGACCTTTTCTCGGTTCGATTGACCATCTTGAGTTAGGGAGGAGACATCGTTGAGTAGGCAGTGCAACTAAATCCACATTGAACTCAAAATCGCCATAGTCAATCGACATCTTGGTAGAAGTCCGTGTCCTTCGCCTCTAACCATTCATAAAAAGCAATGTTCTCATCTGTGTTGGTCCCACTTAGTTGAGTAGATTAGTCACAACTTGATCTAGCCTTCTAGGAAAAATCTAGAAGGGGTTGAATAGATTTTTCAGATTTTACAAATCTTTCAAAACTTATTCAAAACACCCAAGTAGCACAAATGATAATTCAATTTAAACTCAACTTTATTAAGATAAAAAACACACCGATATTTTAGTTCTAACTTCAATTCTGAAATTAACCTTTGATTGATAAAATGAAAATTGAAAGAAATGATAAGTAAAGTAAAGCAATAAAGAATACCACGATTTATAGTGGTTCGGATTATGAATAATCCTACATCCACTCTCCTTCTTCAACTTGAAGAAGGGACTCTGCTACCACTTACTTACTTTCAATCCAACTTACGACTTACAACTCATGAAGATCTTCAAATCTTCAATCTCCTAAATTCTTCTCTAAAATCTAACTATTACGGTGAATATTGAACTTTGATGATTACAAGTAAAGTGTTTATAAACACTTAGAACTTTTGAAAACACTTTTGAAAAACTTGTGAATTGATTGTGAAGATAGAAATCTGAATTGCGAATAATGTGTAAATCGTGTTGTGTTAATTGTATTTGAAAAATGAAAACCTAGACCTATTTATAAGTTCTGAAAATACGGTTTGTTTGTTTGTCGGTTCTAACAAACCGAAAATGCTCAACAAACTTAATCGAAAAATTGCTTTGCTCCTCACTGATTTTTTTGATCGGTGCTCCTCACCGATTTATCCTACTCGTCTGCGGTGACTTGGTGAAGACTCGCCTTTCTTATTCTACTCGGCTTGTCTTGACCTCGTCTGAGCTCTTTATAATTGTCTCCTGCAGATAACTAGATTTGAGCTTGTCTCCGGATGACTTGCAACCTCTAGTCTTCAGTGACTTGTTCGATCCTTGACCTAGTCTGATCACTTAGTACCGGACTTTGATCTCACTGCTCTTCATAAATGCGATCATCCGAATCGCTACTTTTTAACTCATCAAAACCTTTCTTGATCTAACAATTTTCCCCTTTTTGATGAAGTTAAAACCTACAAGGAAGAGACACACTCACAGTGAAGTTAGTTAAAGTTAATCAAGATTATCGGATAGGCATTTTAAAACATATTCACACTTTGAATCGATTCATCCAAGTTAAAGCACTTAATTCACACTTAGAAAAATTTAAGAAAATATTCTTAAGCCTTAAGACTTTTTCAAAATATTTAGACTTGAAAAAAATTAAGTCTAAAAAAAAAAATTAAGACTTAGAAAATTTTTAGAAAATTTTAAATACGAGATGAAAATTTCCTCGGATGATTAATACTTAGAAGGTTTTAAATTTTCTTAAAACAGTAAAGAAAGCTTTAAGAAATAAAACAAGTAAATCACATAAGTCAAAGTATATTCATTCACATATATACATTTTACGTATAAGGAGAACTGATAGAAATAAAAGATAAGGAAAAGGAAATCCTGGTCTATCGATTCCCCATTTGCTTATACGGAATTTTCAGCCAAGTGAAGATCCTAGCTCTGAAATTTATTTGAGTTCTTCTTTATCTCGTGAGATCCATCTGTTTGACCCATTCCATATCACGGAGATCCATCTGCATTTAGCTTAGGAGAGACGTGCTCATAGGCTGGAGCGACGAGATCACGGTTGAAAACCTTACTAGCCTCATCAAAATTTGTCTTCCATATAAGTCAACATCCTCCTTCTCCATCCATTCATGCCATGCATGTCTTCATCACCGCACGGATGGAGATGCCTTCAAGATGTACCAAAAGTACATCCATCCGGCATCCAATGCTTTCTTCTTATACTCCGGTGAACTGTCCTGAAACCATCTTCGGAGGGGCGTACGAGCGGTGGACAGTCGGAAATCTGCTTCATCACCGCTTTTGACACCCATTTCCGAGTGTCCTGTCCCACTTCAAATTTCGGCTTTCCCTAACTTCTTCAGCCTCTTCTTCTCTCTTCTTTCATATATCTCTTTCTCGGTGTTGATTCGTCTGATTTGCTCATCTGAAAGATTTGAGAAGTCTGCTCTTTCCTCTTCTTGTCGGCCTTATGCGATTTGGAAAATGTAAGCTCATTCTTTGCTTCCTTTCTGCTTTGCCTTGGCTTTGCCCTTGCCCTTGGCTTCGGTTTCTCATATTCTTTTAACCGGGCCAGCGGACTTTTGTCTTCTCCTCTTCCTCCTTTTTCCTCTTCTCCTCATCCTCGCGGATGGCATCTTCGATTTGAGTCACCCTCACCGTAATGCAATGAGCTCGTCCCGATTTTTCTTTAAGCTCTGCTTTGCTTCCCAGCTCAGTGCGTCTGCCTTTGAATCAAGCTTGTCTGTGATGGACGAACTCCATTTGTGAGGGTGTCAAGCCTTCCTTCGATTCCTTCCCCTTTTTAACTTCATCTTTAAGGGTTACAGCTGGTCCTCCAATGCGACAACGAAGTCGAAAGTCGATTTTTCTCAAGTTAATGCTTCGACTATGACTTTGTTGTCTGCGGCAATTTTGTCTTTCATAGCCTTCACCTCCTCTTCTAGGCTGTCCAGACGACTAGCTAGTGCGAGCCCAGTTTGTTGGATAGGTTTCGAGAGAGGTTTACCTCGACAATTTGCATGTTGGCTAGCAAAGTGTCTGTGGACGGCCTTAACTAGCTTTTTCGTCTTCTTTTCCATCATCCGCTTTACCTTGCTGATGATTTTCGTGTGTAGGTCTTAGAAGGCAGCGGAAATAGCAGAGAGTGGATCGACCCTTCCTCCGATGACTCGGATGATGAGGAAGGTGAGGGGGTTTTGGACTAGGGGAGCCCATCTGGATATCCCCAAAGATATTGTGGGTCATATCTGGATCAGGATTTGGATAGAGGGTTGAGAAGGGGTAGGTATATTAGATGGGGGAGGAGGAGCTTGATAGGTGGAGTTTCGTAGGTGGGGGAGGAATAGTAGGAGGTGGAAATGATGGTAAGGGTGGTTGAGAAGATATAGGTTGAGTAGAAGGAAGTGAAAGATCGGCCATTGGTTGTGGGGAGTTGAGGTTGAGGGTAAGATGGTTGGAGTGTAGATGGTTATTGGTGTAGGTGATTAGACGGGTCCAGTAAGAAATGAAAAAAATTCAGATGGAGATGGGGGAGGAGAAGTGGTTTGTGTTTGAGGGAGGGATGATGAGGTTGTGGCTTGGACTAATGTGGGAGTAGTCGCTTAAGAGGCTCGGAGGTGCCACTGGGTCACCTCTTCATCGCCAAGGTGGGTGGGAGATGAGGTAGGGGAGATAGAAGGAGTAGCAGAGGCTCCAAAAGAGGTTACCTTTTTGGGTAAAGGGGAGGGTGTCCTTTACGAGCCGATTTCATGGATGTCCTGGGCTAGCTCAACACTGCAGCCTACCTTTAGAGTAGATACCTCTTCGGTAGCAGACTTGGCCGAGCTTCGGATGAGGCTCCTTCCTTTTCCGAGGCTTTTATCAGCGTCCTCCTCTTAGGAATCTTTTCTTTACTGCTTCATTGGTTGTGAAGCCTCAGCAGAGATCATTGATGGCTCACCGCTTGCTCTTCCTCTTCCTCTTCCTCCTCGGTGAGGGTCCCGAGCCACGACCTTAGCCGCTTCTCCGTCAGTCGGTGGTCCTCCGATCAGCTCATTCTTTGTTAACAACCCTTTTTGCTTGGTATAGGCTCTTACTCCATCAGCCCGGTTTATCTCAAATGTCAACATATCCTCCAAGATAACCGTCACCTTATTGAACAGATGGTGATCGATTTGGCTTGCCACTTCCCATTCACCACTTCTAACCTTTTCCTCTCCGTTTCAAATCGACTCAACAACATCTCAGCTCGGTTCACTTGCACTCCATCTATGATGGCCCTCATGCAACACGGCTGGGTCGAGTCGGCCCGTCGTGGGAGTTCTGCTCCCCTAAGATCACCTTCGCCAATATCGTCATCGCCAGACGATATCTCCATCGAGCATTTTCTTCTTCAATTCTGATCTCCTATCCTTCATTGAAGTTCGGGCAATCATCTCGAATGATTCTATCCAATCGTCGATTTGTAGGTGAGGGGATTTACACCCTCATTGCTCGTATCAAAAATTCGTGCCACCTCCGCCGTGGTCACCACCAATTCCTCGCCGTAAACACGGGTTACGAATATGTCGTTCTCGTATGTCCCGTTGACATAGAACTAGACTCCTCTCATGTCAAGAGTCTTATTTGTGTTAGACTTCTTGGAGCGAAGGTCCTTAATCCCGACCTTTCCAAAAGTTGAAGAACCTGTCTCGATTCTTCATCTTGAGTGGTTTCAAATCGACGTACATTTCCGACTTGATCTTCTTGTTATAAGTCTCGCTTTGATTTCTACCATTGTTGGAGTTATTGTGATAGGTTTTTAGATTGGCTCATAAAAGATTTGGCTAAGAATTTTGATAATAAAATTTGCGAGTATAGGAAAGTTTTTCAAAGTGAAAAACTTTGAACGAAGAAGAAGATATATTTATAGGAGGGAAGATTGGAAAGAGAAACCGTTTTGGAAACTTGGGTTTTAATCTAAGTCGTTTATTTGAAATGATTTCTGTTACGAATCAACGGTTAAAATCTTGGATAAGCGATTGGGATTCAGCGCGTGTAGTTCACTAAACTTTGAATTGCGTAAAAAGTTACTTTGTAGACCGTTGATTTGACCGAAGTAGGGTCACTTTATGCAGAGAAGTAAGTATACGACATCACCTAGGGTTACTTTACTTCATATAAGGGTTTTAAAAAAGCAGAGATAAGGTTATGAATTCCTCCGATAAAGTACCTCGTCGATTTATAAAACAACCTAGTTCTTCCTTTTGAAAAACTTTAAGACCGATTAAGAAAACATTTTATTTCAAATAAGCGCACTCGCATTAAATTTTCTAAAAATTAGTTTCTCCACCCAATAAAAATAATTTGCGAAGAGCTTTATAAGAAAACACAAAGTGTATGGAGAGCATTTAGAGGAGTCCAGATGAGAAGGTTTATAACGGATAAGATGAATCATTCGATCTAACAATCTGATACGTGAATCGTCCCGCAAAGACACGGCCTTAGAAAAATCATTAGTAACCGGGGTAAGTCGGATAGGATGCAATGGTCATCTGATTTTATAAGATCGGCTGACTATTGTGTCCTTGTCTAATTTACCTAATGTCGGATAAGTAATCATCAAGTCGGATAAGGTCAATATGACTAATCCTTGATTCTTGATTCCTAAAAGGAAATCAATGATATCACCTACCTGATTGTCCTTTGACTCATATCTAGTCCGATGATTCTTTCTAGACATTTATTTAAAGAAAAGAATGAAAGAATTAAGGAAAACAATTAATAGATGCAAGCAATGATAATAAAAATCAGCCAATGATGCATCAAGTAATCCTAATTTTAAACACAATTCTTTAAATCTAGATTCACTAATGGTTTTGTAAGGATATCTCGCTCTTTGTGATTCGGTGGCTATCTTTTCAATTACGATATCATTATATTCCACATGATCTCTAATGAAATGATGTCTGATATCTATATGCTTACACCTAGAATGCAGATAAGGATTGAATTTCATGGCTATTAAACTATTACTATCACAAGAAATAGGAGCAGGATGATGTTTGAATGTTATAATCTAAGCCGCCGACTAATCCAGAGGAGTTGAGAGCAACAACTTCCAGCCGCCATGTATTCAACTTCATTTGCGGAGGTGGCAACGGATGTCTGTTTCTCGGATAACCAAGAAATTAATTTGTTGCCCAAGAATTGACAAGTTCTGAAGTGGATTTCCTATCAATCTTGCAACCCCCAAAGTCTCGAGTCTGAATATCCCGCCACTCAAAGTTGTCACACTGGGTACCATAACCCTACTTGCAAAGTTCCTTTGAGATATTTGAGGATTTTCTTAGCGGTCTGAGATGAATTTTCTTGGGATTAGATCGAATCTTGTACATACCCCAACCGCAAAAGCTATGTCTCGGCGTACTTGCGGTGAGATGAGATAGAGAAGGGATCAATCAGTCCACGATACACCGTTGCATCTGTGGGTATCCCCGCTTATCCGAATACACAGAGAAGTTAGTTGCCATAGGTATTTTAACTTCCCTACTAGTAGTCATCCCAAATTTCTCAATCGAGTCCTTAACATATTTTATCCGATGTATGAATATACCCTTACTCATCTTCTTAATCTGCAAACCTAGAACATATGTTAATTCACCCATCATTGACATTTCAAACCTATTTTTCATGAGAACAACTAAATCTTCACATAATTTCGATTAGGTGAACCAAAAATAATGTCATCTACATAAATTTGAACTAACAAGATGTTACCATCTATTTCCTTTCTAAACGAGTCCTATCTATCTTACCTTTTGAAAATACATTTGATATAAAAATTCGGATAAGGTATCATACCATGCCACAGGAGCTTGTTTCAGTCCATATAGGGCCTTATTGAGTTTATAGACCTTGTTATTGATCTTAAACCCGGAGGCTGCTCCACATAGACTTCCTCAAGTAACACACCATTAAGGAAAGCAGACTTAACATCCATTTGAAAGACTTTGAAAGATTTATAAGCAGCAAATGCCAAGAACGACCTTATTGTTTCTAATCTCGCAAGCTGGAGCATAGGTTTCATCATAGTCTATCCCTTGACCGTGAGTAACCTTGAGCTACCAATCTTGCCTTATTACGAACAATAATGTTGTTCTCATCTGCTTTATTTTTAAACACCCATTTGCTGCCTATAATCTTTCTATGTAAGGAGTCTTTCCACTAATTCCCAAACATTACGCCTTTCAAAGTGATGCGGTTCTTCCTGCATGGTGTTATCCGATTTGGATCTAATAGAGCTTCCTCAATAGACTTAGGTTCGAGAAGTGATACATAACAGTGAATAGACTTTCGAGTCCAACATCATTCGTGTCTCGCACACTACTTGATGGGTCTCCAATAATGCAGTCGAGATGGATGATAACTTCTCATCCTCTTGCCTATTTGAGTAGAAGGATCCTCATCTTGAGACTCGGCGGACAACTCATCTCGACTCTACCCGAGCCGACGTTCCCCCTTCATCTGCGACCCCCGCCGATCGGTGATGTCAAGGGTGTCTCCTCGAGATGGAGTCTCGATCGGAAGTTGTCTTCGACTATCAGATGGGGATTCTTCTTCATCTGAATACTGAATCAAGACTAGGTAGATAGATCGTTCTATGTTTAGTTTTGAGTCAGATTCAATCTTATCTAGACCATTGGAAATTTGATTCAGTTTATACGAGAAGGAATATAATTCATCAAAAACCACATGAGGGTTTCCTCCACACAAAGAGTTTTCTTGTTGAAGACTCTAATGCCTTAGAAGTGTTGGAATATCCTAAGAATATTCCATCACCGCCTTAGCATCAAAAGTTCTCGGCTTAGACTTCCCATTGTTATGGACGAAACATTTACAACCAAAAGCTCTAAAATATGAGATTCTTGGAATCTTACCCTTCCAAATCTCATATAGAGTCTTACCCTTGTCTTTAACAACCAGGCACACATTACTGGGTATAACAAGTCGTATTGATGGCTTCACCGGAACCTGTGAGGGATTCCATACTCGGCTAACATGCTCCTGGCTGCCTCCTTTAAGGTTCTATTCCTTCTTTCAACTACTCCATTTTGTTGTGGAGTTCTTGCTGATGATGTCTCATGAATAATTCCACACTCATTGAAAAAGTTAGATAAGCAAGAATTTAAAAATTCGGTGTCTTTATCACTCTTTATTTTAATAATATTAACACCCTTCTCATTTTGAATTTGTCTGAATAGATTATGGATCTTGTTTATAGTCTCATTTTTCTTGAAAAAAATATAACCCAAGTATATCTAAAAAAATCGTCTACCACAACAAGAGTATATTTCCTTCCACTTGAAGCCGAGAGGTGAAACGAGGTCCAAACGAGATCAAGATGAAGTAGTTGTAAAACTCTTTCAAATGATGGGGTGTTAATACTCTTAAATGAGTGTCTAGGCTGTTTACCTTTTTGACAAGCATCACACTTCAAATCGGTAGAATAAAGTTTCTTAGGTAATCCCTTAACAAGATTCTTTCTAGCCGACTTACTAAGGGTCTTGAAGTTCGGATGACTAAGCCTCTTGTGCCATAGCCAACCGAGGTCATCTCCACCCTTAGCTATCAGACAAGTATCTTTGGGACAACTATTGAAGTTTGCCACATAGACATTACCGTGTCTGCAAGCCGATTAGAAGTACCTTGTCTCGATAAACTATCTAAGATATCACATTTATCTTTAGAAAATTTGACAAGAAAACCTTTATCACAAAGTTGGGAAACAGGATAATGATTATGTTTTAAACCCTCTACAAAATATACCTCGAGATACCTGAACATCCATTATAATCAAAGTACATACTCCTTTAGTCTATCCACAATTGTTGTCTCCAAATAAAACTCTAGGACTATCAATATTCTGGAAATTTGATAGTAACTTCTTGTTACAAGTCATATGCTATGAACAACCACATGTCTATGTACCGGATAGAAGCTAAGATCTCCTCCTTGAGTGATGATCCTGTGAATCCTGTAAAATAGATTAGTTATAAGGTACCCTAGTGATCTTGGGTCCTCGAAGGTCAAACATCACTTTGGGTAACCAAACAAATATCTCATTCCCTAATAATAAATCAGACTTGAGTTGCCTACCAAATCTGTCTACAATTATATCACTTGAAGATGACAAATTATTGTATTTGATTTAGTGATTTTCTTGAACTTAGGAAAAGTAGGATAGCATCTGCTTCTCCCATCAAAAGGACTATAATAAGAATTTCTTCTTATCTTAGTTCTTGGAACTCTCTTAGTCCGATATGGAATTCTCATTTGAATTTTTGTTTTCAGATCGGGAGATGCGATCCTTATCCGACTAAGTGGTTTCCAGGGGACCAATTCTAACCTCTTTTGGGTTTTCGATGCATTCCCAAATTTCCTAGGTTTCGAACATCCGATTTACTATTCCTATCATAACCAAGACCTGTTTTTGTCATGGGATTTTTGAGAAGTATTAAAGATGTGATCTATTGCTGATTGTGAATTATTAAGTTAACTTATTTTGAAGACAAGATTCTCATTGTCTTTCTTAATTAATTCATTCTTAGCACGGATCGTCTCAAATTTGTCTTTTAAAGATTTCAATTCATTTTATAATCTTTCGGACAAATTTGGTGATGTACTAGCCTCGGCTGGGGTAAACATTCCCCTTGAATGTTTCCTCGATTCTCGAGTAGTTCACCACCGCTTGCCTTTGGCTAGAATCGAATTTGATCTTTTAAAGTCAAATTTTCTGTCTCTAGCTGTTTATAAGCAGCCAAGGACATCTTTAAGCCTTTCAATAATCCTTGAATAATGATTGATCAATATAAAATGCAGTTTATAAGAATCATTACCTAAGAAGAATAATAATCTACCTCTTTGGCCATAAGACAGATTTCATCATCCGATCCAAAATCGAGATGAGGATGATGAAGATGATGATTTTCTTGATTCTTTTTCTTCAGCCGAGAAGAGCCCTTTGATCTGCAAATCCCATGTCTCTCTTTTTCCTTTTCTCTTCCCTTTCTTTAGGAGTCACCGAGGACAATCATAGGTGAAGTGTCACATTTATTACGGAGTGTAACAAGTGTCACTCCTATCGGATTTAGGGCTAGTAGGATTTCTTTTAGCGAGATAAGACCCTCCTTGTCCAGCTCATACTCTTGTCATCATCGTAGAATCATCTTCCTTTCTTCTTGACTTGGATCTGGATCTGTCCTTACTGCAAACCTCAATTTGTTACACTTATATTTCATTCTTAATCTGTCATACCTTTTGGTGAGCAAAGTCATCTGCTCCTTCGAGAGATAGATCGGCTCCTATAGATTCAAATTGTCATCTTGTCTTCTTTGTTGACAAAAGCAACAGATTTGGACGAGATGCTTGACTCCATCTCATCTTCCTCATCTTCTATCTGAATGTCATACTCTAAAGCTTTAAGGTGAGAAAATAAGGTATGATGAGTAATAGAAGATAAATTTTTGGTTGCTTTAAGGATATTAGACTTTTCTCTCCATCTCTTGGTCAAAGATCTCGTATCTTATTATTGATCTCTTTCTCTGAATAATTCTTTCCTAAATCAATTTGCTTTGTTGAGAAGATTTGTTAATCTCACATCTAGGCGATCCATCATTTCATTCTCCTTCATCTTGAAGGTATCAAAGCATGTAATACAGATCAGCCTTATTCTCTTTCACTTGGTCGATCCTTCACAAACATTTGCAAGTGTCTGCCACATCTCCTTAGCTGATTTGCATCTTTTGACTTTTTCAATCCAGTCTTCACTCGAGTTTCAATGATTTCAGTCCTAGCTACCTGATCTAGGTTGTGGATTTTCCTCTCATCACTTGTCGATTCGAGCTCTTTTTCTCTTGTTCGACTCTTGATTCGGTGACTCGGTGCCATTATCGGTGCCTCCATGATAAAATTTAATAGGTCCTTCTTCAAGAACCTCCTCCATCCTATCATGGATTGCTTTGAGATGGTTTTCCATCCTGAATTTCCAATAGTCATATTCTTCAATTGAAAATTCGGGTAGACTCCTGGATTTCTTGTTCTTGCCGGATGACATGATGAGATAAAACAACAACAAGCACTTACACGGGTGATTAGTAGCGAGTTAATGAAATAAAGAAGATGAAGATAATCAAGAACAAATTTCAGAATCTTGGTTAAGACCTAAAATCAATATCGGAAACTGACTTAACAACGCTCACGATACCACTTGTTGGCCCCACTTAGTTGAGTAGATTAGTCACAACTTGATCTAGCCTTCTAGGAAAAATCTAGAGGGGGGTTGAATAGATTTTTCAGATTTTACAAATCTTTCAAAAATTATTCAAAACACCCAAGTAAGACAAATAAATTCAATTTAAACTCAACTTTATTAAGATCAAAAGCACACTGATATTTTAGTTCTAACTTCAATTAAATTAACCTTTGATTGATAAACCGAAAATTGAAAGAAATAGATAAGTAAAGTAAAGCAATAAAGAACACCACGATTTATAGTGGTTCGGATTATGAATAATCCTACATCCACTCACCTTCTTCAACTTGAAGAAGGGACTCTACTACCACTTACTTACTTTCAATCCAACTTACGACTTACAACTCATGAAGATCTTCAAATCTTCAATCTCCTAAATTCTTCTCTTAAATCTAACTATTACGGTGAATATTGAACTTTGAAGATTACAAGTAAAGTGTTCTATAAACACTTAGAACTTTTTGAACAACTTGTGAATTGATTGTGAAGATAGAAATCTGAATTGTGAATAATGTGTAAATCGTGTTGTGTTAATTGTATTTGAAAAATGAAAACCTAGACCTATTTATAAGTCGAAAAGACAGGTTAGTTTGTTAGTCGGTTCTAACAAACTGAAAGCTACTCAACAAACTTAATCGAGAAAAGCTGCTTTGCTCCTCGGTGATTTATCCTACTCGTCTGCGGTGACTTGGTGAAGACTCGCCTTTCTTATTCTACTCGGCTTGTCTTGACCTCGTCTGAGCTCTTTATAATTGTCTCCTGCAGATAACTAGATTTGAGCTTGTCTCAGGATGACTTGCAACATCTAGTCTTGGTGACTTGTTCGATCCTTGACCTAGTCTCGATCACTTAGTACTGACTTTGATCTCATTTGTTCTTCATAGTCGTCGATCATCTGAATCGCTTCTTTTTAACTCATCAAAACCTTTCTTGGTCTAACAATCATCCCCAAGCGATCTTCTTACAGGACATGGAAGAGAAAGATCTATTCCGCCTCATAAGCTCTCCATTTTTCTTGTTGATCCATTGGAAGAATCTGCTTGGGTACAACATCGGTTCGATGGTAGGGACGAAAGATCTCTTCTCCTTGTTCATTTCTTGACTTTTGAACCCACTTCCTTGTCTTAGATCATAAGTCTTTCCAGCCGCCTTCTCTTGCTCTCTCCTCTTCTTAGCGTCTACTGCGCTTGTATCGCAACTTCTTCCCTCTTCCTCTTCCCGATCTTTTCTTCTTTTTCCACCTCGGCTAGGAGTCTTTTGGGGTTGGCTTGTTTTGGCTTTCCCACTGATTTAGATGAAGAGGATGGTTGAAGTGTCTGAATTGGAGCAAGATCTTGCACCGGCAATTCTTGACTTCAGATCCGGTGGATTCAACCGCCTTGCCGACTTGCCGTCTCGATCCCCATTTCAATCTTTTCAAGACATGCTTTGAGACTTGTCTTTAGCTGCCTTCTTCCTAGCGTCCTCTGCTTGGAGTATTTCTTCGGCCAGCTCATCTATCTTTAGATTTAATACCGATATCTTGTCATCTTGGGTATCTATTCTTTTCTTGAGCTTAGACTCTCCCCGCTTTTTAATATCAGCAAAACGAGTGTTGCAATCGTGGCAACGTGCTCGACTTATCCAATAAGCTCATGTTTGACAAGACCCGTCTTGATCCAGCATGTCGAACATCTTTTTCTCGAGTTGCTTATATGCTCCTCAGCTCCTTGCTTAGCCTCGTTCGAGAGGGATGCTTTCTTCATTGCAAGAGTCATGTTCGGGATTTGTTGGAAAGATGCTTCTTAGCTGCCCATGCTTCTTTGGCTTGGTCATTCACCGGATCGCTAATTTCAAGGTAAGCATCCACGAACATACTGCTTGACCCATGCTTCTTGCTTATTCTCCTCTTTGGCTATCTTTAGATTGACACCGCCATCTGCTCTTCGTGCTGATCTTGGAGAAGTAGAGGTCTATCATCGTCTTCTCGAGAAATCGCAGCCTCTACATTCTCATTGATTGTTGAGGTGACAAATCCGAGGAGCATACGGAATGCGAGATGCACAAGCGCTTTTAAACTTACCACCTCGGCCTTGAGCTTCAACTTTGGATCCAGACGCGAGATGTGGATGGTTGAGCAAGATCTACTTCGATGGAGAAGATAGAGTCAAATCTATCTCCTCGACTTCTCTTTGTTGACTTACCTCGGTGGGAATCTACCCAATGAGGTTATTGCGTTAACTGTGTGATTCCACTGCACTGGTGCTTGCTCTTCCATCTACTCTGCTTGTGCCTCCTGTTGATCGGAGTGAATTGATACATGTTTTTAGGGCCTATTTTAGTGCAAAAGTGAGCTAAAGTGTGATTTTTGTGCATAAATGTGAAAAGTATCACTCTTTTGCCTAAAAGTATTACTTTGTGAGATTTTGAGGTTTTTCGTCCGTTTTGCGGGTAAATCGGTAGAATTTTGCCAAACCGAGAGTACCGTTATTCTTAGAATGAAGAGGCAGACATACGGGGAAAGCGGGGGTCGGCCACGAAGCCCTTCTCGATAAAATTTCCACTGGTCTCAAGCACGGAGTCGAGGGTGCATGAGGACCTCGACTCGAGGAGTCGGTGGAGGGAAAGAATTTCAAAAGCGAAATCTCGACTGAGGGAGAAGCCTCGAGTCGAGGGATGGGAAATTGGCGGATTCCTCGAGTCGAGGGCCGAGCCTCGACTCGAGGCGGAGATATTTTGAAGAAGCGTGTTAGCGACACTTAGGCCTCGACTCGAGGGCACGAAGCTCGAGTCGAGGAGTGCCCAAAATCAAAAATTCAATTTTAAAGCCATTTGAAGCCAAAACTGAGCATAACTTGATTCTAGCGGTTTAGAGCGGTTTCGGGGAGGTTTCTTAGGCGAATTTTGCACTTTGTAGCTTGATTTCCATTTTAATTTCCATAGATTGTTGGAATTAGATTAGATTCTACATTTAGTCCACTAGATTAGTATTTTGATTGATTGTAATTGAAGATTTCAATTTGTGATTTGGGAGTAGAGGAGTGGAATTGAAGCATTGCGGAAGAATAATCATTCCTATTTTTGTCTATTGAAGTTCAATTGGTGATGTTCTTACCCTTTGTTCTCTTTAATTCATTGCTTGTATTGATTAGATTGTTAATTGCTTTCTTAGATTTTCTACCCATGGCTTTTGCTTGTAGCACCATGGGCTAATAGCTTTGTGCTTGGGATAATTGAAATTAGGGATGAAGTGATTGCCTCATGCTATGATTGTTGATAATTGTGATCAATTGAATTAGCTTGCTCCCTAATTGTGATTCTTAATTGTGCTTCATGAAAAATTGTCTCTTTTGATTAATGGTTGATCACCCTAGCAATAGGCGAGAGTTGAGCTAACGTGATTAGGTGTTAATCGGGTTTCAATTTTGCATGATTGTATGAATTGGGGACTTCTACATTGAGAGATGGAAAGAACTAAGGATACTCACATTAGGCATTGTGATATTAATGGAGTGATTAATTTCATGATGGTTTATGCTTTCTAATTTGATTGATTTGCAATTGGATACAATCATAGCTTGTTAATCATGGATTCCTTGATGGAGATTATCCCTTGCACCCAATTCCCCATTGATTTTAGTATATTTGATCTTGCATTCTAGGTGTTTAATATATTGTTTGCATAATCTTGCCATTTAATTTCTTGCATTTTGTAGAGATTTTAGTCATAAAACTTGTTGCAACTTTAGCTATCTAGAACTCTTATCCTTGAATTTCGTTTGCATACTTTCTCCCTTGGGTTCGATATTTTGCGATTGGTCTTAAAAGCTCTTGCCCTATACACTCCAATCAAATGGCGCTGTTTGGGAACTAGTTTTTGCGCCTATAAGTGAGATTTGAGGATTGTTTGAAGTGGCTATTTGTTGCTTTTGTTTTTTTTTTTTTTTGTTGTTTTTGTTGGTTTGAAATTGATACTTGGATTTATGGCATTGTAGGTGTATGCTAACAAGATCGAGTGGTGTTCCACCCTTGCCACTATCGGATGAATACGATGAAGATGATGATGCAACAGCCTTTTCGACTCTTCTCTAGAAGACACTTCCACTCTTTCTTCCTCCCGTCCCGAGGTTCCCGCTACCTCGGCCGAGACACTTCCCTCGGGAAGTTGTCTTCTCCACCTCTGCGATCTCCTTATCTCGACTCCTCCTCTCGATGAAGATTCATCTCACGCAGAGTTTCAATTTTCTTGGCCTTGGCTTTCGTGGCCCTTTTCTTTGGTGCAACTATGGCGGCTGGAGTGACCTCATCTCCTTGAGTCGGAAAGGGCCAAAGATCTTCTCATCTTTTGTTAGTAGACCATACGCTTTGTATACTTCTTCACTCCAACCTTCCAGTTCAGATTGTGCCTTATTTTCGCCAATAGGATCAAGGTAATCCTATTCATCATGCTTGTCATTGTTTCCCGGAGTCCATCTGACCTTGCTTTCTGAAATATACTCTTTCAAACCTCTTCTTCTCCTCAAAGCGATGCAGTGAACAACGGTCTTGCCTTTACTTGGACACCATCTATTATTGCTCGTAGATAGCAAATTCTTTGCCGTGTTAACCCATCGTGACTCTGTTGTTCTCCCAAAATACACTTGGTGAGAATCAACATCAAAGAACCTATACTTTCGCCTAAGCATTGGCCTTTTCAAATTAATGGTAGTATTCGATGTGATCTCCTTCCATCGGTTTGAAGCTTTTCGGTATTCATCACTTTTGCAATTAAAGGGATCTACTCCTCAAGTGCTTAAACCGAAAATCTCCCCAAGTCTTCTACGAAACCACTACTTTCGCCTTTCTTCCATCGTAACAAACTCTTAACTCGATGAAGTTTTTTTCAAGGTTGCTCTGGTTAGGAACTCAACAACCAGATCGTCTAACGTTTTGTTCCTCTTTGATTTCATCGTGCAATATTGCTTTAGACTCCTGGATTCTAGAAGATGAAGGATCTCTCTGATTCTGGATCTCTGGTGGTTTCCCAATCGACGTACATTTCAGACTTTGTTTTCTCTCTAATCTTTTCAAGGTCATATACGAACTTAACTTTGGGTTTTGATTGGTCCGCCATTGAAGAAGTTTAAGCTTTTGAGGGGAAAGGAATTTTGAGAAAGAGAGAGAATATGAATGCGGAGTTATTTGTGCGTAAATAAAAATAGGCATATGAACTCCTATTTATATGGAAAGAGAATGAATATAATAATATTGATTCTAATTATTGGTGATAAAGTGAGAAAATGGGTTTATGTGCCTATTAAAAAGGTAATCATGGCTATATTTCTAAAAAGTGTGATGAATAAAATAATAGCCAAGTTTAATATGTCGCGCGTGTAAATTTTGACGATTCAAATTACTAAACCGCCTCTAAATTGAGCGCGTGAATGTCACTCGTGGTTTTTCAAAATCAAATTTGATAAAATTCGTCCGTAGTAACTTCTCCGACAAGAAGTAACTAATTACTTTTTACTTTTCAATAAATTGGAAAGATAAGAACCCTTTTAATAGAATACTATAAAAGCAATTATTTGAGAAATCAATTTTGGAAGAATCACCGAGTGAATTCATTAATAAATAACATCAATTATGATATTATATCCACATATTAATTATGTGAACTAATATACATAACTTTAAATAATAAAATGCAACGGTTGAAAATACTTCCTATTTTATTTCACAATCTGGATAGATTTGTGTATTCGTCGACTTCAAACAACGGATGATTAATATTTGTCTCATTACTATGAGTGTTGTAACATCGGCCCATTTGAAGATTTCTGAAAGCAAAGATACTTGGATAAACCATTAGTAACATTTTAGACAATACATACAAGGTACACATACTTTTCGCTTCTTGAAAGCAGGATGACTAAGGTGTATTTGTCTGAATTACTTTGTGTTAGACAAGTAAATATCAAGTTAGTTAAGTTCAATAGACTAATCCTTTATTCTTGATTCCTTAAAGGAGATCAATGATATCACTCTGTGATTGCCCATATGATCCTTTACAAGTCTGATATTTCTTTCTAGACATAGTAAAGAAAGTGAGAGAGACAAGAATTGAAATGCATAAATAGTAGATTAAAGACTAACTAAAGATGCATCAAGTAATCCTAACTCTACAGACAACTCTTTAAACCTAGTCTCAAGTAATGGTTTTGTCAAAATATCGACTCTTTGAAAATCAATTAATATCTTTTCTAGTCGATATTACCTTTCTCAACATGATCACGAATAAAATGATATCTTATATCAACATATTTGCAATGAGTATGTAAGACTAGGTTAAGGTAATAGCTATGACACTATTATTATCACAAAAGATTGGTACATCTCTAGTGATAATATTATAATCCCTTAGTGTTGATCGATCCAGTTAGCCGAGAACAACAACTTCCAGTGTCATATACTCGGCTTCAGTAGTAGAAATAGCTACAAAGGTTTGTTTCTTAGACAACCATGAAATCACTTACTTCCCGAGAAATTGGCAAGTTCCGTATAGATTTCCTATCTATCTTACACCCACCAAAATCTAAATCGAGTATATAGACAACTCGAAATTATTGTCACCTGGGTACCACGTCCTACATTTTTGTACCTTTCAAGAATTTAAGAATCTTCTTGGCTGCTTCAAGATGACTCTTCTTTGGTTTAGCTTGGAAACGTGCACGGACACCTACCGCAAAGGAAATATCAGGTCTCGGCGTTAAGTATAATAAAGAATCTATTAATCCCCATTATTTAGTCGGATCGGTGTCTTCCCCCTTGTTATGCGGATCCATGGAGAAGTTTATCATCATAGGTATCTTAGTCTCTCGGCTAGTACCTATTTCAATCCTTTCTATGAGATCTCTCGTATATTTGGCTTGATTGATGAAAATCCCCTTCTTTGTCTCTGTTTGACTTGTAATCCAAGGAAGTATGTCATCTCTCCCATCATGGACATTTCAAATCTGCTTTTCATAAGATGACTAAATTCTTCACACAAAGATAGATTACTTGATCCGAAAATGATATCATCTACATATATTTGTACTAATAAAAGATCATTATCAAATTTTTTTCTAAATAAAGTTCTATCTTTTACCCTTTACAAAATCGTTTTGAATTAGATAGTCGACAAGGTATCATACCAAGCTCTTGGTGCTGCTTAAGTCAATATAAAGCTTTTTTCAGCATATAGACCTTGTCTCCTTTGACAAAGCCTCGGAGGTTGCTCTACATAAACCTCTTGACTAAGATTCCATTTAGAAATGCTGATTTGACATCCATTTGAAAAGCGTGAATCTCTTAAAAGCAACATAGGCTAAGAACAATCTTATGGCCTCCAAACGAGCTACAGTGCAAATGTTTCATCGTAATCAATCCTTTACGATTGCAAATAACCACCGAGCAACTAGTCTAGCTTTATTTCTAACCACAATATTGTTCTCATCCCTTTTGTTTTTAAAGACCCATTTAGTTCCAATGACTTTTTGATGATGAGGCCTTTCAACAAGCTCCCACACATCTTGTCTTTGAAACCGATTAAGTTCTTCTTGCATGACATTAATCCAATTGGAATCGGTTAGAACTTCAAGAATTAACTTGGGTTCAAATAATGATACATAGCAAGCGAACATACAATCAAGATTTAGTGTGTCCTAGTCCTGACTCCAGTCTAAATCTCCAATTATTTGTTCAAATTTGGATGATAATTCATTATCTTTTTGCCCTTGTCTTTTACCAAGGATGAAGTCTTGTCTCAAATATCTTTTTCAATTGGTTACTGTGTTACCTTTAGAAACTTCTTCTTGTAAATCTGTAGGGTGGTTGTCTCGATCACCGATTTGGAAGCACTCTCAGAACTTTGTTTTTGTTTGAGTCTAATTCTTCCTCATCGTCGATTGAGTCTGCTACATAGAACTTTACAGCTTGATCTTTTAATAGACACACTTTGTAGATCATTTGAGACCTTTGTGATGTCATCTTCACTGTGTCCTTAAACTCAAAAGTGGATTCATTAAATACAACATGAAGTATTTCTTCCACACACAAGGTTGTCTTATTAAAAACTCTATAAGCTTTAGATACAAAGTGGAATACCCTAAGAATATCCCATCTCGCAATCTTAGCATCAAAAAAATTTAAATAATATTTTCCTTTCTTGTGAATGAAACACTTGCATCCAAAGATATGAAAGTATAAAATCTTGGGAGATCTTCCTTTCCATATCTCATAAGGGGTTTTATATTTATCTTTAACAATCGACATCTATTTTGAATGAAGCAGACAATATTAATGGCTTCGCCCAAAACTTGTGTGAAGTGTTGTATTCGGATAACATAGTCCTTGTAGCTTCTCTAAGAGTTCTATTTTTTCTTTCAACAACTCCATTCTATTGAGGTGTCCTTGCGGTGATGTTTCGTGAGCTATACCATTCTCAATACAATAATTAACAATAAGTGAATTAAGAAATTCAGTACCTTTATCACTTCTTATTTTAACAATACTTAGCCCTTTCTCATTCTAAATTCTTTTGAGGAACTCTGGAATTTTCGTCATTGTCTTATTTTTCATGTACAAGAAAATAACCCAAGTAAATCTAGGAAAATCATCTACGATTACCAAAATGTATTTTCTTCCACCGAAATCGAGAGGAGTGACTGGACCAAAAAGATCCATATGAAGTAGTTCCAGTGCAATCAAGAAGGACTATGTATTGTTTTAAAAGAAGCTTTAGTTTGCTTTCCTTTTTACAAGCATTACAGGACGTGGCTCTTTGAGAATACTATATCTGGAAGCCCTTTGACTAAAGATTTCCTTGCTAATTTGTTAAGAGTCTTGAAGTTTAAGTGACCAGACGCTTATGCCAAAGCCAACTTAAATCGTCTCGAACTCTTAGCAACTAAACAAGTATCTTTTGGACAACTTTTGAAGTTAGCAACATAAATGTTGCCTTGTCTAACTCCAGCTAATAGAATATTTTCGTCAAGACCACTTAAAACATAGCATGCATTACAAGTAAATTTTATACTAAAACCCTTATCACAAAATTGCGAAACAGGATAATGATTGTGTTTTAACCCTTCAATATAGTAGACCTCATTTACTTGAACATCACCAATTATTAAGGTTCCAACTCCTTTGGTTTGCCGAAATTGTTGTCTCCAAACATGGCTCATGGTCCATCTATAGTCTGATAGTTTGAGAGTAAACGTTTCTCGTAGGTCATGTGTTTTGAACATCCGCTATCAATATACCATATGACCTCGAGCACGCCTCGCTCTTTCAACTATACTGCGTCTTCCCGCAATCAAAGATTAGATTTTAGGTACCCTTTGTAAATTGGGTCCTTTTTGGTTAAGATGATATTTAGGAATCCAATGAAACACATCAATGTTCTTTATAACAAGTGATTGAAGTTTGCATCCATATCTATCAACTAGTATAAGGCTATCAAGATCAATCTTATTCAGTTGATCTTTAGATATCGTCTTATACTTAGGAAATAATGGATTTGACTTGCTTCTTCCATCAAAACTACTATACTTAGGATGAGATTTTGACTTGATCTTTGGTTTGTTCTTTGGAACATTATTCTTCATCTATACTTTCTTTGCGTAAACATGAGATGAGTTAACTTGCTCCTTAGGTTTCCAAGGACCAGCTTTAGTCTATTCTTCAAGTATTCGTGGCTTTGACAAATATCCTTGGTTTAATAGGATCATCTTTCTTGTTTCTATCAAATCCTAATCTGTCTTATCACTTGATTTTTGAGAAGTGCCGAGGATTCTATCTATAGTGGATTGAGTGTTACTAAGAAGCCCCAACTTGAGATTTAATTCTCTGTTAGTCTTCTTAAAACTCTCATTTTCAGTATAGACATTTGATAATTTAAGTTTTAAAGAATTCAATTCTTCTTCTAACTCATTAGTCTTTTCGGATGAGGAATTAGTGATAATCTCGGGCTTGCATTCCCCCTTGAATGAGCCGTTAGAATTTTCACCACTCATAGTCCGACTTCATTTGGTTAGACTTAGAATTTATTCCTTTAAACTTAGATTTTCAATCTCTATCATTTATAAGCGAGATAAAGCGAGTCTCCCGATCTTTGAAGTTTATTAATAAGATTTTGATCGATTGAGATAGATTTTCACAATTATTTTCGAGAAGATGAGTAGTATGTTATCTCTTTTGCCATGAGGCATATCTCAACATCGACCCAAATCCAGGACGAGGATGAAGATGATGATGTTTCATGAACTTCTTCCTTCTCTCGCTAGAAGACCTCTCACGATCTGCATATCTTCCGTCACGCTTCTTTCTCTTTTCCACACGCTCTCTAGTTGTTAAGCGAGGACAATCGTAGCTATAGTGACCGGGATTATTACATGTGTAGCGAGATATCTCCTCTATCGGATCTCGGACTACTATCCCCTCGTCGACTAGTGACTTGAATCTCCTAATCTAATCCTTCTTCTTTTCACCATCGTAACCTTTGTCTTCTCTTTCGGACTTGTAGCTTTTCCTACGATCATCCCGTTTATTCCTTTCATACTTCATCTTGAATGGCTTTGAGATGATTTTCCATCCTAAATTTTCAATAGTTATAATCCTCAATGGAAAAATCGGCAAACTCCTGGTCTTCTTACTCTTAATAGTAGACATGATGATCAAGAAAAACTAAATGGAAACTTAATAGTAGAATTAGTTAATTAAAGATAAAGAATAACCACAAAAACACAACTCAAGAACTATTAAGACCTCGGATATATCGTAAACTTGTTTAACACTACTCGATACCACTTGTTGGTCCCAGTCGATTAAGTTTATATAAAGAGGAAATCTAGAAAGGGGGATTGGATAGATTTTCAAACCTACTTAATTTTTCCTTTCAAATTAATCGGAGATAACCCAAACAGGTTTGATTATCCAAGTATAAGATTTATACAAAGTGATTTTATACTTGATCCGATTGATAATTCTTTGAATAAGTGTTTGATTATATGAAGTTGATTAAGAATCATGTAAGTAAAACTGATAAAGAATAGAAAGTAAGAACACAACGATTTATAGTGGTTCGGATTTATAAAAATCCTACATCCACTCTCCTTTCACAATCTTGTGAAAGGGACTTCACTACATACTTACTCACTTACTTCCTTACTTACGGTTTACGGTGATGATCTTGACCTTACAATCAATTCTTCCTGATTTACGAAATTCTATGGCTTGAAGATATATGTGGAAGTGTTCTATAAACACTATGAAACTATAAACGTGCTTGAACGTTCTTGTGCGTGATATTCTCGCTTGAATTTGTGCTGATTACGAGTTTGTGTAGATTGTGAATTGCTAGAGTAACAAAAGTTATTCTATTCTAAACTAATGATCTATTTATACGAGATCGATTCTCGTAGTTGCAACTTCCTTGTTGACTCTTCAAAGTTTGTTGAAACCGACTAACCGAATCTTATGCTCGCTTCTTGGTTAGTTATAACTAATCTTGATATTTGTTATAACCGCACGATTATTCTAATACTTTAAGTCGTAAATGCCTTTCTTGTCTTGAGACGCTCTTCTCCTTGTCCGATCATCTTCATGTCTTCGCATGTTACGATCTTCCAAGTGTCTAGTAAATCTGCTACCTTGTCTTTATCCGAGTTCATCTTTATTTGTCTTCCTATCTTATCTTTATCTTATCTAAGTACCTAGTCTTATTACAAGATTTCTCATTACATCATTTGTCTATACAATAACTCAATTTGGTCGTCTTATTTTACACACTCATCTTAACTTCATCAAAACTATAATATTTTTCTCCTAACAGATTGTTTATATTTTGTGTATTAGCCCATAGTATGGTATGACATTATCATTTTGTATAAGACCAATGAAAGTGCATAGCTTGATCATTTTGCTTTGAAAAGGTTCTTGTAATGTCGAGTTATCGGTTGTCAAACTTTTTTAACTTTACATATTTTGTAAAAATATGCAAGTATTATGTGTTAAAATCATATTTTGTATCCCTGGTTTTGAGTCTTTCACACAAGTCAGCGATCGAATTGCTATTGGACAAAAATTGGAGATTTTAAAATTTCGGGACTATGATTCGGGCCAAGCCCATTAAGAATCTCACCCTCACTAGCATTCTATTCACAAAAACCCTCCCCACCAAGTGACCCCCGTCTAGCCACTCGGACAATACCACTATTCCACCCAAAATAGCGCCCCATTTAGTGGCATCGCCGGTAAAAGCGAGCAGTGCCGACTATGAATCCGGCAAAATCGAACCGTCCATCATGGAACCCATCAAGAGCGGATAATGTATTTCTTGATTTCATACTTTTACATTGTCGAGCGTAACAAAAGCGGTAATGGGGGCATGCACAAGTTTTTCTATTTTGTATATGTATATATGTATATATATGTATATATCTTTATATGTATATTTATAAGTCATCTATATCTTGTATAGATTTTGCCTTGGATGTCCGCCTTTAACTTTTTATGGGAGATGTATTAGCATTTTATTCACCGACTAGAAAATGTGCGTAGCTTAATTATGTTTTAAATATTGGATTTTTTGAGTTTTTGGATAAATTCAAAACCAACATGCTTGACAATGATGAAAGTTCTTTTTTTGTTATGTCCTAATCGGTGTTTCGACGGTTTTGGAGATATGTCGGTTGAATGGATTTCAAATAAAAAATCAAATGCATTATCTTGCTTTTTCAACCGACTCATTTGGTATTTGCTCGTGAGATACCCCTTCGATGAGGTGAACAATATGATAAAGTTTGAGATTGCAACATTTTTTTATTTTTTTATCGGTGTCATTGCAACGCGTTTCGAATGCAATATATAGTAGTATGGTTTTTCACTTGAAACATAACAACTCATAAGAAGTAGACATTTTCGTAGATTTTTTTGTTTATGTCTTTCCTTGTCTGTTGTTAGATGGCAATCGTGGAGCGAGAGGATTATTTCAATGCTAAACTTAGTTGTCGGGCCGATCTAACTATTCTTTAAACCATAAAGGATCAGCTCGATAAAGAGGACAATCTCCATTTCAAAAATCATATTTCGGCCGCTTCTACAACTTGCAAAAGATACCCTTTCAAGACCAACTTTACTTACACTTGCTATTTAAGGAAAATAAGACAATGAGAGGCGACGAGCTTGTGTTCCATGTAAATAATGAAGAAGCAAAATTTGGGCTGATGGAGTTTGCGTTAGTCATGGGATTAAAATTCGGTGCTAAAATGGCCATCCACGAAAATAGCAAGTTCTTGTATATGTATATATGTATATATATGTATATATCTTTATATGTATATTTATAAGTCATCTATATCTTGTATAGATTTTGCCTTGGATGTCCGCCTTTAACTTTTTATGGGAGATGTATTAGCATTTTATTCACCGACTAGAAAATGTGTGTAGCTTAATTATGTTTTAAATATTGGATTTTTTTTTGAGTTTTTTGGATAAATTCAAAACCAACATGCTTGACAATGATGACGATTCTTTTTTTGTTATGTCCTAATCGGTGTTTCGATGGTTTTGGAGATATGTCGGTTGAATGGATTTCAAATAAAAATCAAATGCATTATCTTGTGTTTTCAACCGACTCAATTGGTATTTGCTCAGCGATATACTCCTTCGATGAGGTGAACAATATGATAAAGTTTGTGATTGCAACATTTTTTTATTTTTTTATCGGTGTCATTGCAACGTTTCGAATGCAATATATAGTAGTATGGTTTTTCACTTGAAACATAACAACTCATAAGTAGACATTGCATAGATTTTTTTGTTTATGCCTTTCCTTGTTTGTTGTTAAATGGCAATCGTGGAACGAGAGGATTATTTCAATGCTAAACTTAGTTGTCGGGCCGATCTAACTATTCTTTAAACCATAAAGGATCGGCTCAAGAAAGAGGACAATCTCCATTTCAAAAATCATATTTCGCCAGTTCTACAACTTGCAAAAGATACCGTTTCAAGACCAACTTTACTTACACTTGCTATTTAAGGAAGATAAGACAATGAGAGGCGACGAGCTTGTGTTCCATGTAAATAATGAAGAAGCAAAATTTGGGCTGATGGAGTTTGCGTTAGTCATGGGATTAAAATTCGGCGCTAAACTGGCCATCCTTGAAATAGCAAGTTCTACAAGGCGATATTCGGTAAGAAAAATATGTTGTATGTTCGTGATATTGAAGATGCTTTTATCCATGCATCGGTAGGCGGGAGATAAAGTTGAGTCGGATGTCATCTTAAAGCTTGCATTGTAATGGGTGTTATATGATATTACGCAGATGAAGGACAACACAACCAAAAGAATTGATACTCAATATATCCACCTTTGTGAAGATCTTATTGAATTTAACAAGTACCCTTGGGGTTGGTGGCATATGAGTTCCTTCGATGGGACATTCGTAATACTATGGGTGAAAAAACCACTACAAGACAGGGAGAGACACAAGGGTCACAGAGGGAAGCGTAATGTGGCTCACATGGACATTTACGGGTTCACGTACGCTCTTCAAATCTAGGCTTATGAAGCAATACCTTGCGTTGGTAGTTTTTGTGGTGGGAAGAGGCCAACGGGTGTGATCCCTTGAATGCTATCTTTGGAGTCCAACCAAGATGTTTCGTTTTGAAGAGTTGACACACCATTGTTTTTCTATATTGGATATTGGAGATGAAATTGCTTGATAGGGTACATTTAATTCGTTTATCAACTATTGATATTTGTAATTTGTTTGCATGCATGGGTTTTTGGTTTACTTTAATTCTAGCATAATATATATGAAGACTAAAGTGCATGGCATGTTTTGATATTATTTCGATAAATTGTGGACTACATGTGTGTGGAATATTTGTATAGCATGCATCTTCTCATGCTAGACTTAAGACATTGTTTGTGGATATTTTGACGTGAATAATTGCTTACTTATCTATTAATTTTTTCAATCTGTGAATACATATCAAGGTGAAGTCTGCTTTGAGCCCCACGGATGCCAAAAAAATACACCTTACTATTTAAGTCTTCTATCTTGGGAGGAGGGGTTCAATAAATCCAGTGATTTGTCATCCACGTCAAAGAGCCATAAGCGAAAGAGACGAGAAGTTGAAGTGGAATGTGATGAAGTGACACCGACCTCAAATACGACGTTGTTGAAAGACTTGAAAAAGAAATACAACGAGAATGGAGAAACACATGAGGGTCATCATTGAAAATCAAAAACGGATCATGGAGAAACCAGGTATAGGCGAGGGGCCTAAGGACAATAACGAAAGAGATGACGATAATAACATGCATGGTGAGGACAAAAACCGGGAGACACAAAAGTGGGGTTTGATGAGCACATAGATGATGGAGATGAGGAGAAACACGGGTCGTGGGGAGATAAAGACGGTGGAGACGAGGAGATGGACGGTGGGGGTGAAAGTAAGAAACATGGAAACGATGAGAAAGATGGGGAGATGAGGAGAGAGATGGGGGAGATTACAATGAAGAAGAGAGAGACGGGGATTACATTATTGAAGAGAAATGGGGGTAGATGAGGAGAAAGACACAAAGGGCGATAACACCGAGGAGACGCACGATAAGGACGAGGGATATCAATGTAACAAAGACGAGGAGAAGAATGATGGACATGAGGGCAACGATGGGGTCAAAAACCAGATGGAGATGAGTGGGTAATAGAGTTGGTAAATAAGTCAAACGATGGATAGAATACGGCAAAGGGAGATGACGATGAATTTGAGGAATGATACATGAATGACGGAAAACAAGGGATGAAAGTATAAGTGTCTATTGAAAATATTGGAGTTGTGGACTACACGTGGTTTAGAAGCATCCGAGATCCATTAGGATGGCTTACGTGTGAGGTAATTTCGCTCATTTATCTTTATATTTCATTTTCGACTAGAAAATATAAAATTAATTTAGTTATAAAAGCCGAGTGGTAGACTAATGCATTGACTCTTTTGGTATTACATGTGTTTTTTTGTTATAGAATCTAGGCATACTGCTAAATCTTATCGTTTTTAAAACTAAGACGTGGCCATGTAATTTCTAGACCGAATGGACTTGTGTTGATGTGTTGTTTTGGGTAAGTAGTTAATGCATTATGTTGCTGTTATTTCTTTTGGACTTTGTGGTAATCCAAGACACTATGTTAATGATATCATGGAGTGCGAGGCTATCATGACAGAGAGAGTGTATAATGCTTGGAAAAAGGCAGATAACAATCACTTACCTTGGATGTGGGAGACCAAGAAAAAATTGGTGGTTAATTATGTGAAGGGCGGATTACCTCTGCACGGATTGGCAAGCCATGGACCGAGGTCGAAAGAGTTTTTGGGATAGGACATGTTAATCAAAACCATTGGGTCCTTTATGAGCTATCCTTACAAGACGAGTGTGATTGGAGTGTATAGGGTAAGAGTTATTAAGACCAATCAACAAAAATATCGAACCCAAGGGAAAAAGTATGCACATGAGGTCCTAGGAATACAAGTTATTAGTGACTAGAGTTGCAACAATGGTTTGGAACAAAAACAACAAAAACACAAGCAAAAATACAATTAAACAACAAGCAAGCAATAGATCGAACACTTAGAATGCGATAACAAACACAACAATAAATGGTGGGATAGAGGTGCTAGGATTAACATCCATCAATGAATCATCAATCAACAAGCTACAATTGAATCAAATTGCAAATCAACTAAGATAGAAAGCATAAACCATCATGAAATTAATCACTCCATTAAAATCACAATGCCTAATGTGAGTATCCTTAGTCTTTCCCATCTCTCAATGTAGAAATCCCCAATTCATACAATCATGCAAAATTGAAACTCGATCAACACCTAATCACGTTAGCTCAACTCTCGTCTATTGCTAGGGTGATCAACCATTAATCTAAAGAAGCAATTTTACACAAAGCACAATGAAGAATTACAATTAGGAAATAAACTAATGTGAGTATCCTTAGTGCAACTAATCTCTCGATTACGAAGCACCCAATCCACACATTCATACACAATTATCACCCGATTAATCCCGGATCACGTTAGCGCAACTCTCGTCTATAGCTAGGGTGATCAAACACTAATCTAAAGAGATAATTATGCATGAAGCACAAATGAGAATCACAATTAGTAAGCAATCTACTCAATTAATCTCCAATCATCAACAATTATAGCATCATCAATCAATTCATCATCAATTTCAATTAACCCAAGCACAAGAGAGTTAGCCCATGGTACCACAAACAATACCAATGGGAAGAAGATAGAATTGAACAAACACAAAGCAAATCACAACAATTAAGAAATTAAAGAGACAAAAAGAGGAAAAACATCACCAAATGATCTTCAATTAACCAAAATAGGAATGCTTGAGTCTTCAACAACAATCTCCAAATGAATTACAAGCTTGAATTGAAAGGATCACAAGGATTAAATGTTAATCTATGGCTAATCTAGCAACAATCCATTGAAATCTACATCTAATTCTAACTTCTACTCTAATCTAAGATGGAAATTGGCTTGGGGCTTGAGAAATCGCCCCAAAACCGCTACTAATCTGCCGCTATGAAAGATGATTTTCCAATCCCTTCTCGATTGCCTGCTCAGCCTTTTTAAATAACGAAATTTGGAAAATTCTCCCCCTCGAGTCGAGGGTCAGGCCTCGACTCGAGGTCCCCGCAAAATACCTCACCCTCGACTCGAGGGTCATGCCTCGACTCGAGGTGCCTGCCATTTTCCGTTTTTATCCTTTTACGCATAGCCCTCGACTCGAGGCTCATGGTCCTCGACTGAGCTCGAGTCCAGGGCATTTTTTTCTCACGGGGCTTCGACCCCGACCCTCGCTTTTGTCCCGGATGTCCGTCTCTTCATTCTAAGCCTAATGGTACTCTCGGTTTGGCAAAATTCCACCGATTTACCTGCAAAATGGACGGAAAACATCAAAATCTCACAAATAATACTTTTAGGCAAAAGAGTGATACTTTTCACATTTAGGCACAAAAACTAACACTTTAGCTCACTTTTGCACTAAAAATAGCCCTAAAAACATGTATCAATTCACTCCAATCATACCCCCAAACTTGAATTGTTGCTCGTCCTCGAGCAACGTAGAAACTAAGAACAAAGGAGTGAATTGATTGCAATTATGTCACATGGCACCATAGACGAAAAATAAGACAATCGAACTCATCAATGATCACTTGTATCAATGCAACTATCCACTAGCAATCAAGACAAATCATGCTCAAACAAATGCTCAATCAAATACTCAACACATTGCTCCTTCCATGGAGTGTTTCACTCTTCACTCAAGTGTATCAAGGTTTAAAGCACTCAATCATCAATTGCATGAACAAGTACACCATATGCTTGCCACAAGACTTAGTCTCAATCAAAATCAATTACGATCAATCAAGAATCAAAGAGGTCTTTCTTCTAGGTTGTAATGTAGGCTCTTTGGAAAGGTGGGATATTTTTGGATAAGAGTGACTAATTAGTAGAGACTTGAATGTAAGCTAATCAATACAATACACATCTCTTCACTTTTCATCAAGTACACCCTTTCTTTAGAACTTCAATAATCAATTCACCATTCCTTTGAGCTTTCTCTTTTAAAGCTCACAAATTGAATCTTTCTTTTCATGCATTTTCTTCATAATTCAATCTTTCACAACCTTTATTTTCTTTTTATGCTTCATTCATCACTTAGCTCATCATCTTCCCACCCTTAGCAATCAAATCACCATCTTTAACCAACATTCAAGCTCTACTAAGCATAGGACAAGAAAGGCTCATACAAATAGGCTAAATGGTTTCAATTTTACTTGGCTTGCCAAAGAATAAGGATCATAGGCTCAACATGGCTCACTAAGGAAATCAAATGTATTTGGTAGGAAAATATTTGGCAAAGTGACTTAACATTCCAAACATGGCCTCTTATCATTTTCAAAACATTACACAAAGATCAATATCAACAAGTCTAGTGGCAAGTTCTAGCATACAAATCATGAATGATGCACTCACAAGAAATCAATCAACCGTATAAGATGTACGATTATCGTGCACAAAAGCTCACGGGCTTAAATTGAGCAATGAATCAAGAATTTTCAATCACATTCATCTTCACATAATTAATCAAGCAACTAGCATCAAGCTACAAATCTACTCATGATCATAACAAATTCAAACTAGTCTTACAACTCAAGCACAAATGCACATGTACATAACCTCAAGCATACTCACTATATCAAGATGATACTCAAAAATATGTCAATGAATCCACTATTAAGCTCAAAATCAATAAATCTCAAAAGCCTAGGAATAAGGAATCTAAAGAAATCATCAAGGAATAATCATCAATAGACCATCAAACTCAATAAGATCAAGATAATAACAACCATCAATAAAATCATCCAAAATCCAAAACCAATCATCACAATCATCAAGTCAAGAGTATAATCATCATCAAAAGTACAAAGGAAACAAGAATATAAGAATCTAAAGATCAACAAGAGGGAATAAGGAATAGGGGATAGCCCTAGTAATCGGACGGCGGCGGTGGAGGAGGGTAGTGTCCCGGCCCGAAGTTCCACGAGCTCATCTGCTGAAGGAGTGCATACATGTCATGTTGAGTCTTCAGAGACACCTCCTGCATCCTCCGAGTCTCTTCATTAAATCTGCGGGACTCCTCAAGCATCCGGTACATCTCATCCTGTCGGGTCGGACTCTCTATATGCATCCTCCGACTGTCGCCCACATCTCCTCGGGCCAAAACCCACGGCCTCGAGATGAACTCCCCGCGTCGTACTCTCTACTCCTCATCTCGTCCCCGCCTATACATGTTAATCACTGGCTGGTAATCCTCGTCCATCTGTGACCGGTGGCTCCTCTTGCTCCGGCTCCTCATCATCCTCGTTTTGAATCATAATCTCCATCTCTACCTCTGCTCCCTCTGCAGGCTCCATCACCACCGATCATCATCGTAACCCGACCGCCGACCCCCATCGTCATCATCAACCTCTCTAAGCACATCCCCATGCTCTCTAGTGTAGGCGTCTATCGCCTCGGTGTGACACCTTGTGACCACATACGTAAGTTGATAGTCACAAAGGCCTGAGATCCGAAAAGCTGTCGTCAACCTCTTATTAGGTAGAGGGAATCGGCCGCCATGATCTTTCTTGTAGGCACCACGTCCTACCAATGCGATCTAGCGTCCTCATGCGCCGCATGGTATCAAGAGTAAGGTCGGGGCCCTCCACCGCTCCGAGGTTATGCGTCGGAATCCCAAAATGCTCGCGATCAATGTAATCATGCCACCGAAGTTAATCTTCTTGAACTTCGTGCTAGTGGCTCTCTCAAATAAATAGCAAAGGTAGGCGGCATCATTAAATCGACTCCATGTAAGAAGCACCAAATGACGTACAGCTCCTCGGAAACCACGGCTCCTCCTCCGATCTCGCGAATATGGTGCTCGCGAGAATCTTCTCAAGATATCGAATGACCGGGTTCCGGATATGTGTGCTCTTAGACTTCCCGGAACAAAATCGGGCTGATTAGGAGCCCCGGAATCTGAAATCCTCCTCCAAAACCGCTTAGCATTATACTCATTCCGATGTTCAACGGTGATCGGTCGGGGTCTCAGTAGGTGCTCCAATAATCTCGTTGACCTCGTCCGAGTCAACGAGTACTCATACCCCATGAGCTCAAATGTAATACTCCTCGGGAATTTGGCCCTCCTGGCCTTATCAACTCTCACCGTGCACAGGAACTCGAGAGTGAGTCCGATATACGTCCGAGGCCTCTTCGCCAAGAAACCCCCATCCCGACTTGCTCAAATAAGCGAGGAATATCCTCCTCGATCCCCATCGATATCATGCAATCTTGGTCCACTAGTCTAGTCTTGACCACCCGGTTATAGAGCTCAGAATATAACTCAATATGAGTCCTCCACCGGTGATCATCCCACCGAATTCCGAGCTCGGCGGGTGTCCTGTGTGCACGTCGGATGGCGCCTTCTTTCTCGCGAATCTCCGCCTCGGAGAGGTTATGTCTGCGGTCCCTCTAGACATTGTTCCTGCAAAACATTCCCAAAAGCAAAAATCAATACCAACACATACAATACGAGCTCAAAAATATCAATCATACCATGAACGAGTCAACGATCAAAAATCATCTCAAATGAACAAAATCCCTAGTAACTAGCAACAAAGCCTCAACAATGGTCAATGAGTCAACTAAACACATATATCCAATAGAAGTGCTCAAAATAGTCCTCAAACATGCATTTACTTACTAACATGGCCCCACAATTAATTCACAAGTAGGCTCAACAAATAATCATGCAATTAAGCTCAATAAAATCCCAAAAATCATAGGCCAATTAGCAAGTAATTCAACAATTATGCATCAACAATTCATACACTTCTATCAACACCATAATTCAACTTGACCAAATGATCCCAACAATTATACTAGGAATTCCTACAAATGCCATAATTCACAATTACAATCCCGATTCACAAATAAACGAGCACAATATCATTTTCAATCCTAAACATGCTCCTATTCTCATCAACGATCCAAATATACTCATACAAGGCTCCAAATCATCCACAATAATCATGCATCTCAAGTGCCTATCATAATGCCCAAATGAAATATTCCAAATTCAAGAATTTTATCACAAATCATAACACCCATGCAAATATTACAATATAACAATGAAATTGAAACCAAGAAGAGTAGAGATTACATACCTTGTTTGTGAATTTGGCCAAAAACGGATTTGGACGACACCCAATCAAGTATACCCAAAAAATTGGTGGTTAATTATGTGAAGGGCAGATTACCTCTGCACGGATTGGCAAGCCATGGACCGAGGTCGAAAGAGTTTTTGGATAGGACATGTTAATCAAAACTATTGGGTCCTTTATGAGCTATCCTTACAAGACGAGTGCATCATTGTTTATGACTCTCAATCGAGCGGTGGAAAGAGGGGTAATCTAAGACACTTATCGAAGGTCCGCCTACTAGCCTCACTAATGCCGAGCATCTGTGACCAACTTGTTAACACGAGTCCAAGGAAACATATACAAGCAAAGAAAAAAGCGTGGGATGTTAAAATTTCACTGGATGCTCCTCAACAAGTTGATTCATCTTCTTGCGGCGTAGTAGTAATGAAGATGCTCGAGTATCTCGTAACTAGACGTCCCCTAACGCATTCGATCCACAAAGATGCATTGAATTACGTAAGATGTATTGTTCGGAGCTTTTCAACATACTTAATATTATGACCACTTGTTTCTTTTGAGACTTGACTAGCATAGTGTTTGTTTAAGATCGAATTAGGATTTAAATGTATTTCGAATTGTGGTAGGAAAACTTGCATAATGGTGTATTATTTTATTTCGAATTGTGGTAAAATTACATAATGGTGTTTTGTAAGAACTCTCGAATTTATCTTCTATTTTTAGGATGCCAACATTGTTTTTGTTAAATGGTAGTAGTGAGTTAACATAATGGCCCTTTTTGTTAATAACGCCATATATAATTATTTTTGTATTATTAAGTAGCTATTATTAGATTCTTCTTTCGGTCTACATTTAAAATATATATGTATAAAAATATAGTTTTTGTAAAAATAATTGATGTTGAGGGACATTAATATTTTTTATTAATTAAATGAGGTGAATATAATGGATTTTATTCTATGGAGTGGAGATTTTTTTTTACTCGGAAATGAGTTGCCTTGAATTTGCATTTGGTTGACATTTATAAATTATGTATATGTATAAAAAAATACTGTTTGAGCTAAAAAGAACTGATGTTGAGGGATATTAATATTTTAGAATAATTAAATGAGGTTCGAATGAATCTTTTATTATAGTTTCGTTTTATTTTTTTGTATAAATATAAATGCTTGAAGTTGAATTTACTTGTCTTATTATTTGTTTCAAACATACAACAAAAATTAACCATAAAGCATTATATTGTTTTTATCTTGTCAAATACCAAATTTAGAAAAAAGTGAAAAAAATCAAGACAACAATGTTTAAAAATGCATCCCACATGTTTCACACACAAAGGGGGTCCATTCATTAAACCAAAACAACCAACAAACAGTACATCATTCGACACTTGAAATGCAAGATGCATGAGGGTAAAATCAAAGCCATTACATAATACCATGCATGGCGGATGAAACAGGAGAATACATAAAAATTTTAAGATAGACACGGCCAACTAATACAACACAAATCCAGCTTTGATCGATGTCCGCCTACTCTCTTCTTCCCTGGGAACGAGAACCACTTGGTAGGGCTTGTCGATGACTCGGACGCTAGTGAGTGCGGTAACGGATCATCGGACGTTGAGCACTTCTTGGAGGTCGCGTGTGTTGAGACACTTGACTACCATAAGGGAGTGAATAGATTTCATCAAACAACCTTCTAGCCGTAGCATTGGTATTACGCAACATTGGAGAAATCACTTCTTCACTAGAATTTGATAAAAGCGATAGTCGGGGCCCTTGATGGCCGATTATCACCACCATAGGTGACGGTATCATCGCTGACCTCGATCACGGAAGAGCTCGCTTTGAATATTTGGGATTCATCGGGTTTAAAGAAGAGAGGTTTCATATTATCATACTCGGGTTCACCTCGGTAGTAGTATGCCCTCGTAAGACGGTTCATCTAGGACATGTGAATAAATTTAGCGTATGATATAGAAACACCTTATTATTTGCTACATAATTTCATAAAATAAATGTACATACTAACCTTGATTGCAAATTTCCATGTTTTATCATCGGTTGTCACATAGTTGTTGTCCTTGTTCCACCAAGTGTTCGTTGTTTTAAGAAGATCAAAGAAAAGCGATGAATACTGTCCATGAGGAATTCAAGCCTTGCAACCGCCTCTTTATAAGATAAACTTCGGTCATAATCTTCATTGAGCTTGCCAATTGTTGTTGCCACTGCATGAAAGTTACGTTCACCACGGCCAGCCCGGTGACCCAAGCGATGTTCAACTAAACACTCAATAAAGTAATGATCAATAACTTTATTTCAATTCTTTGAGTAGAACATCTCATCTTGTGGAGGGATATTTTTCAGAGACATTTTAGATGAGTGAGAACTTTGGAAACAAGTGAAAATGAATAAAAATGTGGAACATTATTAATATTTATAGATGAAAGTTGCAAGGCAGTTCACATGCAAACAATGTGGGATTTAAAAGCCACCCATCAACCAACCCATATTATAGACTATAGAGTGAGGAGATTGACAGACATAGCTTGGATTTTCAAGATGTGAATAAGGCCAAATCTTGACATTCACATGGGTATAGTAAAAAATTGGAAAGTGGTCAAACTAGGAAGTAAACATTATTTTGGCGTATTTCAATGTTATCGGACTCGCCATAAACATCCAAATTCAAAAGAAAGTAAATAATGCAATATGTGTAGTTGAAAATTTACGTGTGCAAACATAAAAATAATTAATGATGGTAAATTCATTACAAATAAATCTACATAAAAAATTCTGCATTTCCAAGTAATTTAACAATCTCTCATTCGACATTAACTAAAATTATTAAAATACGTATTCATTAAAAATGGACATCAAACTACCGATTCGACCTCCAAACCTCATACATAGACATGGCTAACTCCTCTCTCCAATTATAAACTCTGTCAAAGACTCTACCGTGTCAATAATATCAGCTGGTTGAGTTTCACCATCTTTGAGAGGTTGTTCGTAGTCTACTAGTTGCTCCAACGGATCAATCGGCATCTCGAGATCGGATGAAGTTGTGGAGTAGAAAGCAAGTCATGATAAGTCTAATTTGAGTCTTCATGGGAAAGTATGTGGGACTCTTAAGGATGGCAAACCATTTTTTAGGACACCGAATATACGTTCAATAACATTACGTGCTCTCGTGTGTCTCATGTTGAAGTGTTCGTGGGCATTGGAGGGACGATCGGTTGTTGGATACCATTCTTTCAAATGATACCTGCATCCTCGGTACGGAGCAAGAAAACCCTCACAATTGGCATATCCATTGTCACGAGAGATAATAGTTTCCTAGACATTTAAAAAACACAGAGGTCACAACATGTATTTTTCACAATAGAGGAAAATGCACCGGGAAACTACTAATCATACCTTTTGGGATCTTGCACAATTGGGTCGATAAACCGAATATCGCGAGGACACGGGAATCAGCGGCCGAACCTTCCCATCCGGGAAGAAGGTACACAAATCTCATTTCAGTATCACGAGACTCCAAGAATATTTGTCAAAATACGGCCTTTTCGAGTTCTATATCTTCCTTTATCCCGGGACCAACGGTGACATCGATATATGTAAGAGCTCCTAGACATCCCTATGCAAAGCACAAAAATGCATTAGTTGACAAACTTTTTGTATTCTACTTAAAAGAAAGAATATAGTTATTTATTACCTTGAACCATTTCCATCTTGGGTTCGTTGAATCATCGAGGACCGGGGTAGGGTTAACAAAGAATAGATAGTGTAATTTTAAAATCGCTTTCAAGACCAGAGTTAGTGTAATGGGAAAGCTGTTTAACCCGACCTACGGTAGTTAAAACCAACAATTCTCTGTTTCTTGTGATGAGACAACACCGATAAGAACATTGCAACTTGTTCTTCCACACACAAATACCTCTAGTTACTTAGGCCTTCTAATTCCCATAGTATAAAACATAGTTGGGCAAAAGTATTTTGATCCATTCGTAGGTTTGCCACACACTGATCACCAAGCATATACAATCTATTTAAAGTCGATACTTGTGATAGTATTTTACTTATCATAGCATAAGAACGACGGTTTCCTACAAATTGGTCTAATTGTATTCTGTTTATGTATAAGATGTGCTATAATCATGCAGATTATCTTTCTCCAACGATTAATTCGTTCTAACAATATATACAGAATCAATTTGGTGACGGCTAGAGACAACATATTTTGAAATCTACATACGGTATCGAGCAACAAAAATAAGCATGACAACCCCATCAAACAACAAGTCAAACAAATCAAAGGGACAACATACCACAAACAAATTCGCACAACCAGTTCAATCACAATCGGATAAGAACCAAGACAAGTTGTTGAACACAACTGGATTCATCAATTTATTATAGCAACAATAAACCAGCTAAGCTACAACAAATCTATAAATGGATCATTTGAACAACAATTTAAGCCCATTGTAATATATAAAAGCCAACATCTTTGAACCAAGATTTCGATAAGACTAACATCTACGAGTGGTCGAAAATGCAAAACATCATTCATGAAATGTGAAATACACATATTCTGCACTTGATAACCCAATTGAAAATCACCAAAATAATAAATTAAGAAATTAAAAATAAATAAAAACCAGAGAAATGGATGACCATTCGGGCCAAATAAGATCGAATGAAGTGAATCAAATTTTATTGCTTTTCTAAATTTGTCGTAAAGGGAGATTATCCATTGACCCATGCTCTGAAATGCAAAGTTCATTCTTCGCAAAAACGTATCAAAGCAACAATTCGGTGTGGATATGAAACAAAATCTCACTCTCTGTTCAACCCAATGTCCAAGTTCCACCTCGGTTTTCGGATGGGTCACCACCGCCGGCGAATCTGAAGGATCGATCGACCCTGTTAATATGGAAGGAAAATTACCAATTGTGAGTTTGCGTATAAACATGATAAATGGGTAATACGAAACCGATTTCAAATGAAAAAAACCAATAGTTAATAATTGAATTTCAAAATTCGAAATTGAGGGCAAATTGGTAATCGAATTTTCTTGTTGAATCTAGAGAAATTTGTAGGAGGGAGGAGGCCTCGATTCCTTTGATGAAGAGCAACAAGTGTTTCGTCCGTAATAACACTCGGGTTATAGTGGGTATGGTTGAAAAGAAAATGGATCTGTAATATTTTATCTAGGCTACCAATAAATACAATTTAGTTTGTAATACCCATAATAGGAGTCTTTTAATGGCTACCAATCGGACCGAACATTATTCTTTACATAAATTCTTAATTTTTTTAAAAAAATATTATAAATTCTTTAAAGTACACGATAATAAAAAAATATCCTGAATAATGATTTACGGTGCAATAAATTTTTTTATGGTTGATTATATGTAACAACACACAAGAATTTTATTTTTTAAAATTATTTTATTATTATTATTAGCATTATTATTATTATATGTATACATAATTATGTGAAATATTAATAAGATGTGCAAATGCATGATATATAATATTATCCTCTTTAAATTATTTATTATGTAGTAAAACTCATAAGAGAATAACAAATGCTATGGGCTTAAGTTGGAAAATAAGCTCTAAGTATGTAGGAGAGTGACCCAGCCCAAAATGATAAGATAAGGGCCCTTTAAGGCCCATTTAGAGGAACCCTAGTTTTTGTAGGGCGGTATATATAGGAGGTTGCGGCCTTTGTCCACATTTTTGTCACTTCACTCTAAGGTAAGCTCAAGCCTTGCACACCTCACACACACACACACCACTACAGCTTCTGCCCAGTTTCCGGCCGGCGACCTGACGTCCGATGATCGATCGGCCGGCGCCATATGAAAGCTGTTTTCAAGAGCTTTCCAGAACATTTTTCCGTTTTCAGATCGGAGTTTTGGATCTCCATCTATGCTCAGTCAAAGTTGGAGGGATGCCTTTATAGGCGGACCAACTTCCATAGTTCATATCTTGTTGCTCAAATGTCGAAATCTTTTGATTCTTGTCTTGTTAGAAATCTGTTTTCAAGAGCTTTCCAGAACATTTTCCTGATTTCAGATCGGAGTTTTGGATCTCCATCTATGCTCAGTCAAAGTTGGAGGGATGCCTTTATAGGCGGACCAACTTCTATAGTTCATATCTCGTTGCTCAAATGTCGAAATCTTTTGATTCTTGTCTTGTTAGAAAGCTGTTGTCAAGAGCTTTCCAGAAAATTTTCCCTTTTTCAAATCGGAGTCTTGGAACTATAGCTATGCTCAGTCAAAGTTGGAAGGATGCCCTTATAGGTGGACCAACTTCTACAGCTTATATCTTTTCACTCAAGTATCAAAATCTTTCGATTCTGGTCTCATTAGAAAGCTGGTGACGAGACCTTTCCAGAACAGTTTTCTTTTTTAAATCGGACTTATAGAGCTCCAGTTATGTTTGGTCAAAGTTTTAATAAAGTTGCAACGGTGCTACTAGAATTTCTAATGGACGCAAAATATTCGTTTCTTATCCGCTTTTAGCGAAATCAGCGGCAAAATGCCAAGAATTTCAGAAATGACAGTTTTCATCAAACTAATCAAATATCCAGATTTTTTTAATTTGTGTTAGCCTTTAAACTCCTAAGAAAATGTTTCTTTTTAATTGATTATAAGGTTTACTTTTGAGTCACTTATCCTCCTTAAAATGCATCTTTCAATCACACACATTGACCATCATTTAAATTAGATTATTAGTAAGAACTAAGAGGTAGAATTTTTGTTGTTGTAGGACTAGAGGAAGGTGAAGTAGGAGAAGGCTTGGAACTAGGAGAAACAATACCGCTTAATTCGTGCAAACTACTAGGTGGGGTAACTCTCGTTGAACTTTCTTGTTACCTACTTAAATCATATGATTTATTGTATGAATGGTCCTACGTGAATTTGTGTATATGATATATATGTATATATATATATGCATGCTTTATGAATATGTGATGAGTTCGAAAATATGCATACTCTTTTAAATGTGAAAATGTATGAATATGGATACAAGTTTATTTGCATGTGTGCATGTTCCATTATAAGGAATATGTTTATGCATACAAGAATATTGACATGTGTGCATGCTCAATTGTGAAGATGTATGATTTATGTGTACTTGAATGCTTGTATATATATACATATATATACACGTTCAAATTACAAGATGCATGATACATGGTTGAGACCATACAAGGTGTATTTTATGCGGATAATACCGTAATAGCTATGCTAAGATCACGGGTAAATCCGTACAAGATTTGATCGAAAGATCACTTTCGGGTAGCTCCCGAACAAGATGCTCGAGCGGGGTAAAGCGTGCCCCAACAAGATTGATGTGCTCTTATGTGTATTACCTACTATGTATACATTATCTATGTATTATCATTACATGATGTTGAGCATGTCCCTTGATTGTTAACAAATTGTTGAAACTTGAAGAATGCAATATGAGTTGTTATTATGAGATTTTTAAACGTTGTGCTTGAGATTAATATGTCTCTCATTTGTTATGTTCAAGGTGTACATTATTTCAAGTAGTTGATCTTTAATACAATATTTTGTGTGATGTTTGAGTGGGTATTTGAGTGAACCCACGGAGTGTTTTCCAAAGACTCACCCCCTTCCCTTTCGTAATAACGCATACGGGAGGAATGAAGATGGATGTGAGCCCTTGATCTCCGGTGCAATCATTTTTTTAAATATTGTGTTTTTGAACTTGACGCATTTGTTGCCTCTTTCAAATTGACCAGTTAATTGTAGGGAAAAACTTTGTGAACCCTACTTACTAATTTATTTCCATTGTCACTAGTTTTCACTATTTGAGGTTTTGGTGACGACCACCTTAATTTTCGAATGTTTTAGAAAAAAAAAAAAAAAAATTGAGGTCGTTACATTATATTAGTCCACGGGTAAATGATTCTCAAAGAAATAAAATATTATTTACAATTTATGTTAATAATTATAATATTAACACGAACATAAAAGAAAATTGAATTTAATACATGTGCATAACAAATAAAAAATTATTATTTCTCATCAATTATTTAAGTGTGTTACTTGATAAATATTATCCTCAAAGTTGAGGATTGAAGAAGTTTGATTCTCGTATATATGACATACAAATACAATACATTTGATATTAACTAAGTAAAAGATAAAAAATTAAAGAAACTAATATATTTTATAATGACTAAGCAAAAGATACAAAAAAAAAAAAAAAAAAACACTAATATATATAGTATATTTAATCGATATTATGAATTGATCATAATCTTCAAAGTAATTGGTCGTCCATCGTATATTGATCGTTGACTTCAAAATATGAATTTTCAAAAAAGATCTCAATCTTCAAAATATTAATCGCAAAAAAAAAAAATTAATAAATAAAGAAAAATATTAAAATCGACTTTAAATAAGAAATATGCATCTAGTCTAGAAAAATAACGAAACAGAAAACAACAAAGGAACGATCAAAATTTTCAAAATATGAATCTGCAAAAAAAAAAATTAAAGCTTATGAATTTGCAAAAATAATAATTAATCTTCAAAAATTAAATATAAAACATCGACCTATCATAATTTTTGAAATATGAATTAGCAAAAACAATAAAAAAGAAATAGATTAGCACGTTAGAACATATGAAATAAATTAGATCATAAATAAACAAAAAAATATTAGAAAGATAAATAGGAAAATTGATTAGAGAAGGAGAGAAGAAAGAATTCAGGGTTTTTATGAGAAACAAAAGAATCAATGAAAGAGGTTAGAAAGATGAATGAAAAATTGGCCGAGAGAAGGCGAGTGTTAGGATAAAAATTTTAGTTTTGATGAAGTTAAGATGAGTATGTAAATAAGATGACCAAATAAATGATTGTATAGCCGGTGAGGTAGTGAATAAAAACTTGTAAATGTTGCTGGAGAATTAAATATGAATTTAAATATAACACAAACTATTAGTTGGAGCTTGTCTTAAAGAATTTTAATTATAAAAATATTCCCTCCGTCACAAAGGTGTTTGCACATTTGAATGGACATATAGGTTAAGAAAATGCACTTTTTGGAGTTGATCATGTGAAAGTGAATGGTAATTGGGAAACCATGTGTATGTAAAGTAAGAAATTAGTTAATTGAGTTGAAAAAGTAATGACATTGATATAAATAAATGTGTATTGTGAGAATGTTAAAAATGAAAGATGTTTTCATTTATAGGTATACAAACAACTATGAGACGGACGAATAAGGTAAGTGTGCAAACACTTGTGGGATGGAAAAGAATAATACAATCGATTTTATTGAAGCTACCTTTCTCTCCATCCTCTCTCCTTTCTACACAAGAAAAATCTAAAGAGCTCCACAAGTAAGTTCTCTTTCCCCATCTCTATAATCAAAAGAAAAGGAAGGAAGAACAACGTTGCCGCTGTCGCCTTCCGCCGCGGCCGCGGCCGCTCCGTCCACCTCTACCCACCTTCGCTTGTTGTCTGCTTTTCGCCGCCACTAGGTCGATGATTGGAGTGAATTGATGCATGTTTTTATGGCTTATTTGAGTGCAAAAAGTGATCAAAAGTGTTAGATTTTGTGCTTAAATGTGTAGAGTATCACTTATTTGCCTAAAAAGTATTACTTGATGAGTATTTGATGTTTTTTGTCCATTTTTCGTAAATCGGTGGAATTTTGCCAAACCGAGAGTACCAAGATGCTTAGAATGAAGAGACGGACAAGATGGGCGAAAACGGGGTTGGAGGTGGAGTCCCACCCGTAAAAATGCCCTGGTCGACCTCTGCGGTCGAGGGCCGCAGGGCCTCGAGTCGAGGGATTTGATGGAGTGAAGAAATTTCAAAAATGGCAGCCGCTCGACTCGAGGGAGGAGCCTCGAGTCGAGGATCGAGAAATTGGGCATCCCTCGAGTCGAGGGCTGAGCCTCGACTCGAGGCAGAGAATTTTCGGAGAAGACGTGTTAGCGACTCTTGGGCCTCGACTCGAGGGCCCCAAGCTCGAGTCGAGGAACCCCCAAAATCAAATTTTTCAGATTTCAAGTCATTTGAAGCTAAAACAGAGGATAACTCATCCATATCGGTTTAGAGCGGTTTCTAGGTGGTTTCTTAGGCGAATTTCTCACTTCCTAGCTTAATTCTACTTGTAATTGCACTAGATTGATAGATTTATATTAGATTGAAGCTTGTAATCATTAGATTAGCATTTTGATCCATTAGATTTGAAGATTCAAGTTGTAATTGAAGAGTAGAGAATTGATTTCCAAGCATTGTGGAGGATTGAAGCATTCTTATTTTTGTTAATTGAAGACCAATTGGTGATGTTCTTATACTTTTCTCTCTTAAATTCCTTGTTTGTGTTGATTAGCTTGTTAATTGCTTTTCTAGATTTTTAACCCATGGCTTTTGCACTTAGCACCATGGGCTAATAGCTTTGTGCTTGGGATAATTGAAATTGGGGATGATGTGATTGCCTCATGCTGTAATTGTTGATGATTGTGATCAATTGAATTAGATTGCTTCCTAATTGTGATTCTTAATTGTGCCTCATGTAAAATTGTCTCTTTAGATTAATGGTTGATCACCCTAGCAATAGAGGAGAGTTGAGCTAACGTGATTAGGTGTTAATCGGGTTACAATTTTTCATGATTGTATGAATTGGGGACTTCTACATTGAGAGATGGGAAGGACTAAGAATACTCACATTAGACATTGTGATTTTAATGGAGTGATTAATTTCATGATGGTTTATGCTTTCTAATTTGATTGATTCACATTTGGATGCAATTATAGCTTGTTAATCATGAATTCCTTGATGGAGATTATCCCTTGCACCCCATTCCCTCATTTGATTTAGCTTGTTTGTTATTGCCTTTAAAGTGTTTGATCAATTGCTTGCATTAGTTCTACAATTTAATTCTTGCCATATTTTGTAGAATTTAGTCCTAAACCCATGCTTGCAACAATAGTCATTTAGAACTTGTATCCTTAGGGCCTCGCTTCCATACTTACTCCTTTGGGTTCGATATTTGCGATTAGTCTTAATACCACTTACCCGGTTGCTACTCCAATCAAATGGCGCTGTTGCCGGGAGTTAGTTTTTGCGCCTATAAGTGAGACTTAGGGATTGTTTGACGTGGCTACTTGTTATTTTTATTTTTGTTTTTGTGTGTTTGTTTTTGTTGGAATTTGATACTTGGATTGGTGGTATTGTAGGTGCATGATAACAAGGTCAAGTGGTATACCACCCTTGCCACTCAATCCGGAAATAGAAGCAACTTTGAGAAGAAATCGTGGTAGACGAAGAAGGGGAGCTATGGAAGGAGAAGATACAAGGAATGAGGAGAGAGTGGTTGGTGAACCACAAGTTGAGGAGTTGCATGATAATGGAGAGGGAAGAGTAGAAAACGGAGGTCAAGGGATTAATTTCAATGCTCAAGTTGGCCCTTTCCTTCAAGGGATGCCACCACAACACTTTCCCTACCAAAATCCGTACCTCTATCCTCCACAAGCTCACCAATTCCCATACTATCCACCTCATCCACAACAATACCCACCATACTACTCTCAAATGTCATACAATCAAGAGCCACGATACCATGAGCCACCACACATTCCAAATCCTCAACCACAACCCATGAAGAGCCACCACCACAAGGGAGGCCATTGAGAGAATTTTTTTGAGCCACAACGTAGAGAGCACTATGATGGGATAGCAAGACCGAGGATAGAAGCCAAAAATTTTGAGATAAATCCCGCTCTAGTGAGAATGCTTAGGGAGAAGAAATTTGAAGGCAAGGATGAAGATGAGTGCCCACATCAAGATATGACACAATTTCTTGAGATTTCCGACACGACAAAGTACAACGGGGTACCCGAAGATGCAAAGAAGTTGAGGCTTTTTGCCTTTACACTCAAAGGGAGAGCTAAAGCATGACTTAATTCATTACCTCCCGGACCGTGCGTACATGGGAGGATTTGTCCAAGAGATTCCTAATGAAGTTCTACCCACCGTCCAAAACCGTGCAAGCTAAGGAGGTTATCTCCCACTTCCGACAAAAGAATGGAGAAACAATACGAGGCTTGGGAGAGGTATGGTATGCTACTTGTGAATTGTCTTCAACACGGTTTTCCGGAGGAACAAACCATTATGTACTTTTGCAATGGTTTGACGGATGGGGATATATCGTTTTTGAATGCTTGTGCTAATGGATCTATTTGGTCGAAGACGGTTGGGCAAATGAATGAGATAATGGAAAACATAGCCTAAGATTCGTTTCAAGTGTCGTTTAATCGGGAGCACACCATAGTGTGTCACATGTTGAGGAGATAGAGTCTCTGAAGAGCATGATGATGACTATGATGGACCGATTGGGAGCTCTTACTACTTCACAAAGCCAAGCAAGTGTGAGTCCATCCATTCCTCATGTTGATATGTGTGCAAGTCCTATGCTTTGGTGGAAGAAGTTAGTCAAGATGTGGGTAGGCCTCCATTCCAAGGAGGCTATCAAGGAGGAAACTACCAAGGGAATTATCAAGGAGGAAGGCCCTACCAACATAGGCCACAAGGAAGCTATCAACCTCAACCACAAGCTCAATTCAATGGCAACACATGGAGGAGACATGAGAATTTTTCATATGCCAACCCTAGAGCCGCCGTCTAATTTCCACCCGGATTCGATCCGGTGCCAAAGCGCCTAACAATGAAGGAAGGGCCACTACGGAGGAGCTCTTGGGGTTGATAGTGAAGAAGTTAGAGGCTAGTGATTCAAGGATTGATGATATAGGCAAGCAAATGGACACCCGTTTCAAGACTATAGAGCATCAAGTGGGGTAACTAGCCATTAAGGTTGGTAAACTTTCCTCCACGGTAGATCACTTGCAAAACATGGGAAAGTATCCATCCACTACCGAGTCTAATCCTAAAGAGTTTTGTAGTGCTATCCAACTTAGAAGTGGTACACGTTATGATGACCCAAAGATGCCTAAGGAAGTGGATCATGAGAAAGAGATTGTGAAAGAGGAAGAAGCTAGTGGAGAGAGTTTGGATGTGGAAAAGAAAGAAAGTGAAGAGGTGAAAGCAAAAGGAGGTTCTACGAAAGAAGAAGAGTCTAAGAAAGATGCATGAGGAGTTCCTATGAAGGCTAATCCGGTTCCATTTCCTCAAAGACTTGGGAGGAAAAAGCTTGATGAAGAATTTGGTAAGTTTTTAGAAGTTTTCAAGAGCTTGCATGTTGATATCCCACTCTTAGATGCCCTTAAACAAATTCCCCACTACAAAAAGTTCTTGAGAGAGATAATGTCTAAGAAGAGGAGTTGGGATGAAAAGGGTATGCTTAAGCTAGTGGAGGAGTGCAAGGAGATCTTGGAGAGACACTTACCACAAAAGAGAAAAGATCCGGGGAGCTTCATTATCCCATGTGAGATAGGAGAGAATGTTAACATTCAAGGCTTGTGTGACTTAGGTGCAAGTATAAATATCATGCCTTTGTCCGTGTTTGAGAAATTGGATCTAGGAGAGGTGATTCCTACAAACATCAATCTTCAATTAGCAGATCAATCATATGCTCATCCATATGGGATTATTGAAGATGTATTGGTAGGGGTTGGCAAGCTCATATTCCCGGTTGATTTCATTGTTCTTGACATGAAGGAGGAGCTTGAGGCACCAATCATACTTGGTCGACCTTTCCTTGCCACGGGCAAAGCGATGATTAATGTTGAGAAATGAGAGCTTAAGTTGAGTTCAAATGGAGATGAAGTAACATTTACAAGAGTTCATGAGGAAGAGGTTGCTCAAAGCAAAGTGGAGAAGAAGACTTGTGGATACATAGAGATTATTGACTTATGCCCTTCCATTGAAAGGGAAGTTTCCACACCTATTTCTTCTATTCCTTTAGTTAATGAGCATTTCCTTCCCTTTTGTAAAATCATTTCTAACAAGTCTTGTGTTTCTTTGGTTTCTTCTAGGAAGAAAGCAATTTTGGAGCCTTTGCTTGACCCCGGTGATAAAGAGAAGGAAGAAGTTGAGAAGAAAGGACACCACTTGGGAAGAAGGAAGCAAGTTTTGAAGTAGGAGATCAAGTGGTGTGGAGTGAGTCCTATTGGAGTCGTCTTCTTGGTGTTGAAAGGCTTAAGGAAGTGTTAACCGTGAAGGAAATCAAGGAAGGAGGAAAGCTACTCCTAGAAGATAAGTGGGGATGTTGCCTCTTTGCAAAAGACCATCTAGTGAGGCACAAGGATGATCTCCATTTTGTCGATGAAAGGGAAGTATGAACTCTTTGAGTTCTGTCCGGCAAAGGACGTTAAACCTAGCGTTAGATGGGAGGCAACCCATCCTTTTATTGCTTTGGTGTGTTTGTTTTTGTGTTTTTATTTTTGGTCAATTCTTGGAAGTTTGCTATGGATTGGTATTATTCATGCTTAGAAAATTATGCTCTTTGCTTTGGAGAATAGTTGATTGTGTTGAGCTTATTTGTGATATCATGTGGAGTTGCATATTTGTATCACTCTCATTCCAAACTTTGAATTCATATGATCATTCAAGTTTGGGGGTGTTTATCTTATATGATATAAATGCATCTCTTAGTGATGATTATTTAGATGATTTCTTTGCCGTATATAGGTATACTCACTACGTTGATTGGAAAAGAGATCGAAATTGCAAAGGAATTCAAGAATCGAGAAGGATGGAGAGCTTAAAAGTTGGTGAAAAATGAGCAAAAAGGAAGAGAACCCGGTCTCTAGATCGAATGAGCGACCGGGCTTAAATCGAGAGACCAAAATGGTAAATTCTTGTATATTTGGGTTTGTTAGGGGCAACCTAATTTTCCTGGGATTGTAGTTTGTTGGTCCCATTTAGTTGAGTGGATTAAAAGAAATTTGAGTCAACCTTCTAGGAAAAATCTAGAAGGGGGTTGAATAGATTTTTCGATTTTCCAAATCTTTCAAAATTTATTCAAAGCACCAAAGTAACACAATGAAATTCAATTTTAATCTCAACTTTATTAAGATCAAAAGCACACCGATATTTAGTCTAACTTTGATTCTAAAATTAATCTTTAATTGATAAACTGAAAAATTAAGAGAAATAGGCAAGGAAACAAAAGCAATAAAGAACACTGGATTTATAGTGGTTCGGATTATAAAAATCCTACATCCACTCTCCTCCTTCAAACTTTGAAGAAGGGACTCTGCTTACCACTTGCTTACTTACTTTCAACTTACGACTTACAATTCGTGAAGATCTTCAAATCTTCAATCTTCTAAATCCTTCTTTAAAATCTAACTATTACAGTTGAATATTGGACTTGAAGATTTACAAGTAAAGTGTTCTATAAACACTTAGAACTTTTTGAAAACTCTTTTGAAAAACTTGTGAATTGATTGTGATCGAAATATGAGTAGTGAAGAATGTGTAAATCAAATGTGCATAAGTGTGTAGAAAAATAAGAACTAGACCTATTTATAAGTCTGAAAGACAGCTTAGTTTGTTAGTTAGTTCTAACAAATCGAAAACCGCTTTAACAAACTTAATCTTGAAAACCGTTTGCTCCTCGGCTGATTTTACCCAACTCGTCTCGCAGATGACTTGGTGAAGACTTGCTTTTCTTATTCTACTCACTGTCTTGACCTCGTCCCGAGCTCTTCATAATTGTCTCCTGCAGATGACTAGACTTGAGCTTATCTCCGGATGACTTGTAACTCCTAGTCTCCACTGACTTAATCAGTCCTTGACCTAGTCTCGATCACCTTAGTATAAGAACTTGATCTCACTGTTCTTCAAGGTTGCCCGATCATTCGAACCGACTTTTAACTCATCAAAACATTCTTAATCTAACAATTTCCCTTTTTGATGAAGTTAAAACCTACAAGAAAGAGACACACTCATAGCTGAAGTTAATTTAAAGTTAATCAAGATTATTAGATATGTATATCTCTGAGCACATTTTCACCTTAAGCGATTCATTCAAAAATAGAGCACTTAATTCACAAGAAAACAAAAATTTTTTAAAGTCTTTTAGACTTTTTCAAAATATTTAGACTTAAAAAAATTTAGAAAATTTTAAGTCCTGAGATGATAATTTTCTCAGATGATTAATCCTTAGAAAATTTTAAGATTTCTTAAAGCAAGAAAAACTTTAAGAAATAAAACGAGTAAATCAAATCATTCAAAGTATATTCATATTGGATTTACATAAATTTACAAGGAAGACTAAGAGAAACGAAAGATAAGGAAAAGAAAAGTCCTCTTTCTATTAAACTCCCCACTAATCTTCGTCCTGGGATCATCGCCGATTGAATACCCTCCTTCTAAGCCGCTTGAGGTCCTCTTCTTGAGTAAGTCCAGACTCAGCCTCTGCCTTCTTTATAATTCCCCGAACCTTCCTAGGTCCAGGTACCATCGTGCTTCTTTGCAGGGATGGCATATTCGAAAGCCGAGAGATCGTTGACGTTGAACTCCACATCTCGCTTCTTCCAAAGCCGATGATAGAACTCCACATCTACCTTTTCAATCCACTCATGCCAAGCCAAGTCCGGATCTTGTTGAGTTGCTCCGGGCCTTTGAGAATATACCAGTATATCCACATTCCCTCCAGATTCTTGTCTTTGTACTCGGCCGCATATTTTCCACAAAGCCACTTAGGAGGAGCAGACGTTGGGTGAAAAGGTCTGAATTTTCCACCGCTTTGTTCTTTGATCAGCCACTTTCGCTCAAAGAAGATACTCCGAGAAGACGTTGACGCCCTTCTTCTTCTTCTCGCCTCTTCTTTTCCTTCTTGCCAAAGAATTCCATCTCTCTCTTTATTCTCTTGATCTGCTCTTCTCGAGAGATTGGAATAATCGGCCTCCCTCTTTCCTTTCCCCTTAGCAGCACCTCTGTAAGAATGTCACCGATCTCGGCTCACCGATCGCTACTTCCTTACCCTTTCCCTTGGCTCCTTCAGATTCAGATTCCTTGAGCCGAGCCAAGAGTTTCTCCGTTCTCTCCTCCTCCTCCTTTCTCCTTTTCTCCTCATCCTCCTTCGATTGCCTCTTCTAGTTGCCTTACCCTCAACTCGGAGAGCTAGCTCATCGACTTGAGTCTCAAGTCTTCCTTAGCCGCCTCCGGATCAGCCGTGTTGGCCTTAGTGCCTTCTTCTTTCCCCTGGTCTCCTCGACCACAACCGTGAGGGTTGTCTCTTTTCGTACTCATCTTTTTCCCTTTTTAACTTCAAGCCTAAGTTTGACAGCTTTTACATCAAGGTCGTTGCATTTAGCTCAAGTCCTGCTTGATCTACGATCATTTCATTGACCACCATCTAGTTGTACCCCTTCACCTCTTCTTTCAGAGCCCTCACTCATCCTCCATTGCTTTCACTTTGTCACCAAAGACAGAGTTAGTGACAGCTTATGATTTTATCGACAAAGTTACCTCCACTTCTCTCATGTCAAGCTAGCATCGTGTCTCATATCGCTTCAACCATCCTCCTTGTCCTTCTCTTCATTTTTCTTCTCGAAGGCGTAATTTATCTTTTTCTCCACAAGCATGAGGATTGAGGAGATGGCGGAGGCCGGGCTTAGCTCATCGCTGCCTTCCTCGTATGAGGAATCGACGAAGAGGGGGTAGGTTCTTTCGAGTAGGTGGGAGAGGGATAGGCTGTGTTTGGATGGCTGGAAGAGAGGAATAGGATATAATGGGAACAGGTGAGGTTTAGATCATTGGGAAAGGAATTTGTTCGATTGAAGGTGGAGGTGATGATTGAGTTTGTATGGTGGGGGTGGTAATGGGAGATGAGGTTTGTAAGAGGGGTGTTGGTGGTTGAGATGAGATGTGTTCTGTGTTACGTAAGTGGGGTTTGTATTTGGACCGTTGGGGTTGTAGGCCGGCCGGAGAGGCTCGAGGTACCAGCACAGGATACCCCTTCATTGCTCGCTTGGACACCGGGATTTCAGCCGAGTTTGAGGCTCGTAAATGCCACTGGGCACTTCTTCATTGCAGTGCAAGTGACAAAGAAGGAGATGAAGATAAGCTTGTACTTGACTCGTGGATTGGGGGAAGAACAGCTTCCTTGGTTGGGTGATTGCAGCTTTTTCGAGTAAGTATATTTAAGACACAACCAAGTTATCGAACCCAAAGGAACTAAGTCGAGCAAGGATCCCTAAAGCTAAGAGTTGGCATGGTATTATAGAGTCGGGCTCGGGTATTCAAAATTAAATCTAAATTAAACACTAAGAATAATCAACTAGAAAATTACCAAGAAATATCAAATACGAGAAAAATGTGTTCGTGCAAATCACCAAGAAATCCTTAATTTCAAATTACACATGATCGGGGGTTTCAAATAATGAGGGATAATAGGAGCTATCTAGCCAATAATCATGCATCAACCGCATCTGGATAAGTCTAGGTTTAATACATCAAATAAGCACGTAAGATAGTTTAGAGACGACACCCTAAGTTTCCTCACTTAATCACAAGAAATAAAATCAAGCAATTAACGTATTCTAATGTAGGTTCTAATGAAAATTAACCAAGTCTCCTTGCGTTAATCCAATATTGAATTCAATCACAAAACCAAGCCTAACACCTAAGCATCAATTTAATAAACCAAATCTCTTTGAGCAAATTAAATCAATTGACAAAGGATCAAAACCTAATCTAGCAATTAAATCATGTAAATTACAATAGAATAATTAATCACCTCATTAAATGAAACACTCAATCACATGATCATCAAAATTAATTCATCCAAGGATCATCACACCCAAACACAAAAGAAATTTAGCCACTCATCACCAATTCAACAAAATCCATGAAAATTAAGAAAATTAAAAGAGAAGAAAGCATAAGAATTAAGAAATAATCCACTAATAATTAAAAGAAAAAGGTATGGGTATCACCTTGAATGTGTAGAGACACTTGATTGAATTTAAATCTAAACCTAATTTGCAAGGAATTGAAATTGAATTTGAAAAACACATATACTATGTGTGAATGTGTGTGTGGAAAAGAGAATTGTGCGTGAATGATGTCCTGTCTCCTAATTTCAAATTCTCGCCGCTATATTCCTTCCTCATGTGAAAAATCGTGTTCCTCTTTTATTTTAATCTGCCCAAAATTGCGCTGGAAAACTGAGAAAACGCATCGCGCTTTCTGCTGCAGCGCAGATGTGCAAAAACCCGATGGGGGCGAACTAATCAATTTTGTGGGTGTGCTGGGTGGGTGTACGCGCCAATCTGGTGGGTGCATGCGTCTGTTTTGCCTACCACAACTTCGTTCGATCATATTTTCTTCATACGAGCTCCGTTTGACCCGATTCTTTTGCGTTGCGCTCGTCTCTTGGCCCTCTTTCTACCCATACAATTTATCATTTGATTTGAGTACAAAAATATCCTCAATTTGCACTCAAAATTGGCATCAACCTACAAATTAAACACTCAAAGCACCAAATCAAATAATTAAATGCAATTAGTCAATTAAATGTGAATTAACATGAAAATGATATCAAATTGAGACAATTAAGCACACAATAATCATGCAATTTTCACACTAATCAACTCCCCCAAACTTAAGGTGTTGCTCGTCCCGGCAACGAAATTGAAGAACAAGGGGAAAAATTGCATAGACTCACTCAATACATGAACTTATCAACGCAATCATGAACTCAAGCAATCTTCCTCAAATGAATTATCAAGCCAAAAAGCAACTAATCACCTTCACATGAGTTGTGCTTCAACAATAGCAAAATCGAACACATTGTCTACCAATGCTCACAAGATATGTGTTTCACTCATCACTCAAAAGTGCATAAGGCATGTATACTCTCAATCAATCAAATCAAACAAGTGCACTACCATAGGCTTGCCACAAATCTACATTTTCTACCACACAAAAGTGATCAATCAAGGAATCAACAAGGTCTTGATAGTTGGTTGTAATGTAGGCTATATGGTAAAGGGTGGAAGATTTGGATAAGTGACTCGTAAACTAATGGAGCAAGAGGTCAAGATGCCTAGGAACATCTCTTACTCTCAAGAGAAAGTGCAATTGTACGGGTTGCACCCACAATACTCAACTCACACAATTTACTCATTTTCTTTTCAATTCCTTCTTCTCACTCAATAGTCATAGAACCCCTTTTTTTTTTTTTCCTTTCATTCTTTCAACCACAATATGCACAAGAGATTTTTTTCTTCTTTTCATCATTTCTTTTCTAATCACATCTTTTTTTTTCAAGTGCACAATTTTTCTCATCTTTTTCTTTTCATTTCACAACTCAAATTTTCCCACCACTCTTCTTTCAAAGCACAATTTAACCTCTTTAAAAGCATTACGCTCCACTAATTATTTGGGACAATTAGGCTCATAAAAGATAAAAGGCTAAATTCGTAGGTTTGCCAAAGAAATAAGTCTCAATAAGCTCAAAGTGGCTAACTACGGAATAATATCATTTGGTAGGATAAATTTGGCCAAGTGACTAAATCAATTCAAAGATGGTCTTGTATCACACCCCAAAACTTCACACCTAAGTAGCTTCTAATTAAGAAAAGTGGCAAGTTCTAGAGCACACAAGCATGATTGATACACACATCAAGGAAACAAGACTCAAAATTATGCAAGTCAAGGCTCAAATCTCACAAGGTTATCAAGGTAAGACAAAATGCTCTCCTAAGCAAAGTTTATACACAAACACATATTACAATGACTAAATCACTTTCTAACTCAACTCATCATCCAATTCCAATCACAAGATCACCAATTAAGCACATAACAAGTCCACAATCAAGATCACCTTACTCAATTTCCCATCACAAAATACACATCCAAAAAGATAAACTCAAAGATATGCAATAAATCCACTAATAAGCTCCAAATTCACAAAAAAATTTCCTCATGCTAATGAGAGGCAAATTGGTGCAACGAAAATTGCTAAACTAACACACCCCAAACTTTTTCATTGCTAAGCAATTAAAAGTTTGGTAAGATAGTTAGCTAGTTGAGTTGCACACAACTACCTACTACTAAGAAATGAAAAACACGAAAAGAGACACACTCCCCCAAACTTAGACAAGTCCAAGTCCTGAGAAGGTGTTGTACCTAAAGGTCTTCAAGTATCCTCTCTCCTTCAAGCTTGTAAACCTCACCAAGCCTCACTTGTACACCTCGACTTCCTGAAAAGCAACACACAACACACTTATTGAAAGAAAAAAAAAAACAAAAAAACAAAAATAAAAGACAGCAAGTAAAGGATGGGTTGCCTCCCATCTAGCGCTAGTTTTATTGTCCTATGCCGACATTATTCATTGAAGTTCAAACTCCTTTTCATCGGAATGGCCAAGGGTATCGGTCCTCCTTCCCATTGTATCTCATCCTTTGAGCTTCGAAATCATGGAGGCAAATATGTAGGAGAGACCCATCATCCACATCTTTGCACTTTATTGATGGTTGTCCTCCTTTCTTTCTCACCAATAACCCTCTCCATTTCTTTTCTCCAAGGATGCCCAAGCATTTCTTCAATTCTTTCCTATAATTAAAGTTTACAAGAGGTAAAATAAAATCAATAGAAGCATCAATTTCAATTAAAGTACAAATTGAAGAGTTAAGAGGTTTAGAAATGCTCATTTCGTTCTTCAATTCCTCCTCCGGTGCTTCTAGATTTTCTTCTTCAATGTTGCTCATGTCCATCAATGGACATTCCTCTTCCTCACTTTTGACAAGGAAATCGTCCATTTCATCCTCCTTGCTTGCACCCCTTCTTCTTGATGGTTATCCATGATGGTTATGTGCTTGACTTTGATTAGGAAAGATGAGAGATGACTTATTAGAACATTGAATTGAACTTGGGTGATCTCACTGTTCTCATCTATCAAGACATCAACTATTTCCTTTGCCTCATAGATGCTCTCATACAAGGGGATCGCTTTCTTCAAATTTTGAGTCATCTTCCTCAATTCTCTTCATCAATATCCTAAGCAACTCCTTCAAGGTAGCTCTCACATCATGGACTTCCCTTTCATAACGAGAGGAAGCTTGTGGAATTTGATATGCATACTCATCTCTTCTCCCATTATTGTAGCCATATCCTTCATAGTGTGGAGGATAAACCATACTATTTTGGTAATAGTATGGATTCCAAGAGTATTGGTTATATCCATCCATCTTTGCAATTAAGCTCTTAACCACCCTTGCATCTTCCGTAGGCTAAGATCGAGGTTCGATTTCAATTAAGAAATTTAACCCCTCTAAGAACAAATGAGTGTCCACCTACAAAAAGAGCAAGTATCAAATTCCCAAAAAAATAAACCAAAACAAAAATAAAAATAAAGCAAGTAAAATGACACTACTAACACCACTCAACAAACTCTAAGTCCCTATTAGCACTCTAATTAGTTCCCGGCAACGGCGCCATTTTGATTGTAGCTTTTTCGAGTAAGTATATTTAAGACACAACCAAGTTATCGAACCCAAAGGAACTAAGTCGAGCAAGGATCTCTAAAGCTAAGAGTTGGCATGGTATTATAGAGTCGGGCTCGGGTATTCAAAATTAAATCTAAATTAAACACTAAGAATAATCAACTAGAAAATTACCAAGAAATATCAAATACGAGAAAAATGTGTTCGGGTGCAAATCACCAAGAAATCCTTAATTTCAAATCACACATGATCGGGGTTTCAAATAATGAGGGATAATAGGAGCTATCTAGCCAATAATCATGCATCAACCGCATCGATAAGCCTAGGTTTAATACATCAAATAAGCACGTAAGATAGTTTAGAGACGACACCCTAAGTCTCCTCACTTAATCACAAGAAATAAAATCAAGCAATTAACGTATTCTAATGTAGGTTCTAATGAAAATTAACCAAGTCTCCTTGCGTTAATCCAATATTGAATTCAATCACAAAACCAAGCCTAACACCTAAGCATCAATTTAATAAACCAAATCTCTTTAAGCAAATTAAATCAATTGACAAAGGATCAAAACCTAATCTAGCAATTAAATCATGCAAATTACAATAGAATAATTAATCACCTCATTAAATGAAACACTCAATCACATGATCATCAAAATTAATTCATCCAAGGATCATCACACCCAAACACAAAAGAAATTTAGCCACTCATCACCAATTCAACAAAATCCATGAAAATTAAGAGAATTAAAAGAGAAGAAAGCATAAGAATTAAGAAATAATCCACTAATAATTAAAAGAAAAAGGTATGGGTATCACCTTGAATGTGTAGAGACACTTGATTGAATTTAAATCTAAACCTAATATGCAAGGAATTGAAATTGAATTTGAAAAAACATCTATACTATGTGTGAATGTGTGTGTGGAAAAGGGAATTGTGCGTGAATGATGTCTGTCCTAATTTACAAATTCTCGCCGCTATATTCCTTCCTCCTGTGAAAAATCGTGTTCCTCTTTTCTTTTAATCTGCCCAAAATTGCGCTGGAAAACTGAGAAAAAATGCATCGCGCTTTCTGCTGCTGCGCAGATGTGCAAAAACCCGATGGGGGTGAACTAATCAATTTTGTGGGTGAGCTGGGTGGGTGTACGCGCTAATCTGGTGGGTGCATGCGTCTGTTTTGCCTACCACAACTTCGCTCGATCATATTTTCTTCATACGAGCTCCGTTTGACCTGATTCATTTTGCGTTGCGCTTGTCTCTTGGCCCTCTTTCTACCCATGCAATTTCTCATTTGATTTGAGTACAAAAATATCCTCAATTTGCACTCAAAATTGGCATCAACCTACAAATTAAACACTCAAAGCACCAAATCAAATAATTAAATGCAATTAGTCAATTAAATGTGAATTAACATGAAAATGATATCAAATTGAGACAATTAAGCACACAATAATCATGCAATTTTCACACTAATCATTGGGGAGGGAGGGACCTCCACCGACCAACCTCACCGCTATTTGAAGAACAGTGAACCTCCTCTCGATAGCAAGGTTGTCGGCTCCATCTGCCGCTCGGATCCTCCAGATTTGGTGGAGTCTTCAGAGCTTTGAGTTGCTCGTCTGGGCCTCCTTACCGGAGGGATTTCAGCTTCCTCTTCCTCCTCTTCTTCTCGAGGTTATTTTCGCAGATGCAGCAGACGAGCTCTCCCCTTTCTTCTTCTCCACGGCTTTCACCGGCCGTCTTTTCTTCCTTCTCTCGGGATACCCTGGGACTGCAGCAAGCTGTTTCTTGAGATGGAAGCTCAACTGCTTCCTCTTGAGGTGCGACCTCAGCTGCTACCTCCTCATGTCCCTCTCGCTTCGATCTCACCAAGGAGCCGCCTCAGCGCACTCTGTCTCGAGCTATTGCACTGCCTCCACCTCGACTTCGGCAAGATTTGACTCATCGCTCCGAGTCTGGGTTTCCTCCAAGCCTATCATCCTTAGTAAGGATCCCCTTCTTCTTGGAGTACTTTTGTACCCACTCTCGATCGGCCTCCCTATTCAGCCCTTCGATCAATACGGTTATTTTATTGAACAGCCGACTATCGAGGTAGGTATCCGACCCTCTGCAGACGACTTGAAGGTAAGTCGTTTCTTTTCTTCCTTCACTTGTGGATCAGCATATCAAACCGGTTTACTTCCACCCCATCTAAAATGGCTCGCATCACACACAATCTAGGTTTGGTTAACCCATCATATGAGCTTTACTCACCCAACACAAATTTTCGTTACCACCGTCATCAACAACCCGAACTTTCTTCTCGTAATATTTTTCTTCAAATCCCTACGGGTACCCCCGTGTGTAACCCTAGCCATCAAGTCAAAAGACTCCTCCCAATCATCCTCTTTGTATGTCAATGGATTGACTCCTTCCATTGAAGTGTTAAAAATCCCGGCAATGTTCTCTTTTGAATAGCTCAAGATTGTACCATCCACGGTCGTGTCAAACCCATCCTCGGGTATCCCTCATGTTCTCCAAGAACTCGCTCCCAACAAGTCAAGAAATCATATTCGGGAGATTTCATTGAGAGAAATCCCCTTAGCCTCGATCCTTCCAATAGTTGGAGGATTTCTGCAGTCTCGGATCTCGAGTGGTTTGAAATCCACAAACATTTCAGCTTTTAAACGGTTTTGAAAAATTCCTCATTCATTTTGAAATGAGAAATGTTGGTGGAAATATATTTGGGTTTGTGGGTTTTGGTGATTTTGGAAGAAGATGCCATTGGGAATTTTGTGAGTTTGGAAAAGTGTTAGAGTATTTGCAGGTTTTCTCAAAGTGAAAAACGATTATGAGAGGAAGAAGATGTATTTATAGGAGGGAAAGTTTGGAAAGATAAACCGCTTTGAAAATTAATCTTAATCTAAGCGAGTTTATTTGAAATGATTTCTTGTCTTTGAATCAACGGTTAAAAACTTGGATAAACGATCGGGATTCAGCGTGTAGTTCACTAATCTTTGAAATGCGTAAAAAGTTACTTTGTAGACTGTTGATTTGACCGAAGTAGGGTTACTTTATGCAGAGAAGTAAGTAATCCCGACGCCACTTAGGAATACCTTTCTTTGCATAAGGGTTTTCTAAAACGGACAAGGTTCATAAGATATTCGAAAAAGACCTCGTCTGGATTTTAAACACAATCTAATTTTAACTTTTGGCAATTTTAAAAACTTAGTTAAGAAAACATTTTGTTTCAAATGAACAGGCTCGCATTAAATTTTCTAAAGTTTATTTTTCCATCCAACAATTTGAGAAGAGTTTTATTGAGAAACACAAAATATGGAGAGTATTCAAGCAAAGATGTCAAGATGAGAGGGTTTATAACAGATGAGGTGAAACAATCTGACCGTGGACTCGTTTCTGCAAAGACATGAACTTGAAGAAAACCATTAGTAGTGAGGTAGATCGAGATAGGGTGCGATTGTCATCATGTTTTTCAAGAAATCGATGACTATTGTGCCCTAATCGATTTACCTAATGTTAGATAAGTAATCATCATGTCGTATAAGGTCAATATGACTAATCCTTGATTCTTGATTCCAAAATAGGAAATCAATGATATCAGCTACCCGATTGTCCTTCGACTCATATCTAGTCCGATAATTCTTTCTAGACATTAATTTTAAGAAAAGGAAGAAACGAAATAAGGAATACATTAATCGTATGCAAGCAATTTGAATTAAAAATCAGCCAATGATGCATAAAGTAATCCTAATTCTAAACACAATTCTTTAAACTTAGATCCACTAATGGTTTTGTAAGAATGTTTGCTCTTTGTGATTCAAATGCTATCTTTTCAATTCTAATGTCATTCTTTTCCACATGATCTCTAATGAAATGATGTCTAATGTCTATATGCTTACACCTAGAATGCAGAATAGGATTATATGTCATGGCTATTGCACTATTACTATCACAAGAAATAGGAACAAATGATGTTTGAATATTATAATCTCTAAGTCGTTGACTAATCCAGAGGAGTTGAGAGCAACAACTTCCACCGCCATGTATTCAAATTTCGCCAGGAGGTAGCAACAGATGTTTGTTTCTTAGATAACCAAGAAATTAATTTGTTGCCTAAGAATTGACAAGTTCCTGAAGTGGATTTCCTATCAATCTTACATCCCCCAAAGTCCGAGTCCGAATAACCTCGTCACCAAAGTTGTCATCACCGGGTACCATAACCCTACTTGCAAAGTTCCTTTGAGATATTTAAGGATTTTCTTAGTAGACTCGGATGAGTTTTCTTGGGGTTAGATTGGAATCTTGCACATACCCCAATTGCAAAGGCTATGTCCGGCCTACTTGCAAAGTGAGATAGAGAAGAGATCCAATCACCCACGATACTCCGTTGCATCCGTGGGTATCCCTTGCTCATCCGAATCCATATAGAAGTTAGTTGCCATAGGTATTTTAACTTCTCTACTAGTAGTCATTCCAAATTTCTCAATTAGGTCCTTAGCATATTTAGACCGATGTATAAAAATACCCTTACTCATCTCGTTTAATCTATAAGCCTAAAAATATGTTAATTCACCCATCATTGACATTTCAAATCTATTTTTCATGAGGACACTAAAATCTTCACATAATTTCGCATTAGGTGAACCAAAGATTATATCATCTACATAAATCGAAATAACAAGATGTTACCATCTACTTCCTTTCTAAACGAGTCCTATCTATCTTACCTTTTGAAAATCCATTTGATATCAAGAAATCGTATAAGGTATCATACCAAGCTCGGGAGCTTGTTTCAGTCCATATAGAGCTATGTTGAGTTTATAGACCTTGTTATTGATCTTAAACCTGTGAGGTCGCCTCCGCATAGACTTCCTCAAGTAACACACCATTAAGGAAAGAAGACTTAACATCCATTTGAAAGACTTTGAAAGATTTATATGCAAAGAATGCCAAGAACAACCTTATTGCTTCTAATCGCAACCGGAGCATAGGTTTCATCATAGTCTATCCCTTGACCGTGAGTAACCTTGAGCTACCAATCTTGCCTTATTACGAACAATAATGTTGTTCTCATCTGCTTTGTTTTTAAACACCCACTTGGTGTCTATAATCTTTCTATGTAAGGGTCTTTCCACTAATTCCCAAACATATTGCCTTTTAAACTGATGCAGCCTCTCCCGCATGGTCATTATCCAGCTTTGGATCGTATAGAGCTTCCTCAATAGACATGGGTTCAAGAAGTGACACATAACAAATGAATGCACTTTCGCAGTCCAAAGATCATTCGTGTCTCGCACACTACTAGATGGGTCTCCGATAATCTGCCGATGGATGATAACTTCTCATCCTCTTGCCTATATGAGTAGAAGGATCCTCATCTTGAGACTCGATAGACAACTCCTCCGACTCTACCCGAGCCGACGTTCCCTTCATCACCGACCCCCGCCGATCGATCACCGATGTCAAGGGTGTCTCCTCAGATTGAGTCCGATCAAGTTGTCTTCGATTATCGATGGGGATTTTTCTTCATCTCGAGTCTAAATCAAGACTAGGCAGATAGACAGATTCGTGTTTAGTCTTGGTTAGTTTAATCTTATCTAGACTTTTAGAAATTTGATTCACTTTATCTAGGATGGAATACAACTCATCAAAAACAACATGAGGAGTTTCCTCCACACAGAGGGTTATCTTGTTGAAAACTCTAAATGCCTTGGAAGTGTTGGAATATCCCAAGAATATTCCATCACCGCCTTAGCATCAAAAGTTCTCAACTTAGATTTCCCATTGTTATGGATGAAACATTTACAACCAAAGCTCTCAAATATGAGATTCTTGGAATCTTACCCTTCCAAATCTCATATGGAGTCTTACCCTTGTCTTTAACAACCAAGCACCTATTCTGGGTATAACAAGCCGTGTTGATGGCTTCACCGTAACCTCGTGAGGGGTTTCATACTCAACTAACATGCTTCCGGCCGCCTCTTTCAAGGTTCTATTCCTTCTTTCAACCACTCCATTTTGTTGAGGAGTTCTTGCTGATGATGTCTCATGAATAATTCCACACTCATTGAAAAAGTTAGATAAACTAGAATTCAAAAATTCTCGTGCCATTATCACTTCTTATTTTAATAATATTAACACCCTTTTCATTTTGAATCATGCAGCAGATCGGGGATCTTGTTTGTAGTCTCATTTTTCTTGAAAAGAAATATAACCCAAGTGTATCTAGAAAAATCATCTACTACAACAAGAGTATATTTCCTTCCACCGAAACCGAGAGGAGAAACAGTCCAAACAGATCGAGATGAAGTAGTTGTAACACTCTATCGGATGATGAGGTGTTAATATTTTTAATGAGTCTCTAGGCGCTTTACCTTTTTGACAAGCATCACATTTAAGATCGGTAGAATAAAGTTTCTCGGGTAATCCCTTAACAAGGTTCTTTTTAGCCAGCCTTACCAAGGGTCTTGAAATTCGATGGCTAAGCCGTTTGTGCCATAGTCACCGAGGTCATCTCCACCCTTAGCTATCGACAAGTATCTTTAGGGCAACTATTAAAGTTGGCCACATAGACATTATCATGTCTAAAGCCAGATTAAAAGTACCTTATCTCGAGGAACTATCTAAGATATCACATTTAACCTTAGAAAATTTGACAAGAAAACCCTTATCACAAAGCTGGGAAAAAGATAGCAGATTATGTTTCAAACCTTCAACAAAATATACCTCGTATACCCGAATATCCTTAATAATCGTGAGTACCTACTCCTTTAGTTTGTCCACAATTATTGTCTCCAAATAATACTCTTGGACCATCAATGTTCGAAGTTTGATAGTAGCCTTTTGTTATGAGTCATGTGTTGTGAACATCCACCGTCAATGTACTATATAGAAGATAAGATCTCTTCCTTGAGTGATGATCCTCGTGAATCCCGAAAACAGATTAGTTATAAGGTACCCTAGTGATCTTGGGTCCTTGAAGCTCAAGCATCACTTTAGGTAACTTGAGAAAAAAAAATCTTATTTTCAAATAATAAATCGGACTTGGTCTCTCTACCAAATCTGTCTACAATTGTATCACTTTTAAAAGATAACTTGTTGTATTGATTTAGTAATTTTCTGGACTTAGGAAAAGTGGGATAACATCTGCTTCTCCCATCAAAAGGATTGTAATAAGAATTTCTTCTTATTTTGGTTCTTGGAGTTCTCTTAGTCTCCGATAAGGAGTCCTCAAATTTGAATTCTTGTTTTCAAGCCGAGATGCGATCCTTATTTGACTAATTGGTTTCCAAGGACCAATTCTAATCTCTTTTGGATTATCGATGCTTTCACAAATTTCCTAGGTTTCAACATCCGATTTACTATTCCCGTCATAACCAAGACATGTTTTGTCATGAGATTTTTGAGATGTATTAAAGATGTGATCTATTGCTGATTGTGAATTATTAAGTTGACTAATTTTGAAGACTAGCTTCTCTTGTCTTTCTTAATTAATTCATTTTCAGCACAGATTGTTTCAATTTGTCTTTTAAAGATTTCAATTCACTTTCTAATCTTTCAGGGCAAGCCGGCCGATGTACTAGTCTCACTGAGGAAAACATTCCCCCTTGAATGTTTCCTCGCTTTTGGGTAGTTCATCACCTGCTTTCCTTTAATTAGAATCTGAATTTGATCCTTTAAAGTCAAATTCTCTCGTCTCTAGCCGTTTATAAGCAGCCAAAGATGTCTTTAAGTCTCTTAATAACTCATGAATAACAGCTTGATCATTATCAAAAATAGATTTACAGGAATCATTATCGAAGAAGAATAATAGACTACCTCTTTAGCCATGAGACAAACTTCATCGTCTCGATCCGAAATCGATGAGGATGATGATGATGATGATGATGATTTTCTTGATTCCTTTTCTTCACCAAGAAAGCCCTTTGGTCTCGCAAATCTCCTGTCTCTCTTTGTCCTTTTCTCTTCCCTTTCTTTAGGAGTCACCGAGGACAATCATAGTCAAGTGTCCTAGCTTGTTGCAAGTGTAGCAAGTGTCACTCCTATCTCGATTTAGGGCTGGAAGGATTTCTCTTGACAGGGATCTGAATCTTCTTGTCTGGCTCCTACTTTTGTCATCATCTCGTAGAATCATCTTCCTTTCTTCTTGATTTGGATCTGGATCTATCCTTTCCTGCAAACCTCAATTTGTTAAGCTTATATTTCATTCTTAATCTGTCATACCTTTTAGTGAGCAGAGCCACCGCTCCTTCGAGATAGATCGGCTCCTACGAGATTCGATTGTCGGCTTGTCTTCTTTGTTGACAAAGGCAACAGATTTGGATGAGGTGCTTGACTCCATTTCATCTTCCTCATCTTCTATCCGAATGTCATACTCTAAAGCTTTAAGATCGAGAAAATAAGGTATGATGAGTAATAGAAGATAAATTTTGAGTTGCTTTAAGGATATTAGACTTTTCTCTCCATCTCTTGGTTAAAGATCTCAATATCTTATTATTGATCTCCTTTTCTCGTATAGCTCTTTCCCATATCAGCCGCTTTCTTGAGAAGATTTGTCAATCTTACATCCACCGATCCACTGCTTTCATTTTCCTTCATCTTGAATGTATCAAAGGCATGTAATACAGATCGGCTTATTCTCTTTTACTTGGTCGATCCTTCACAGACATTTGCAAGTGTCTGCCACATCTCCTTAGCCGATTTGCATCTTTTGACCTTTTCAATCTAGTCTTTACTCGTAGTTTCAATGATTTCAATCCTAGCTACCCGATCTAGGTTGTGGATTTTCCTCTCATCACTTGTCGATTCTGAGCTCTTTTTCTCTTGTCGACTCTGGATTCTGATTCAGTGCCATTGCTAGTGCCTCCATGATAAAATTTAATAGGTCCTTCTTCAAGAACCTCCTCCATCCTATCATGGATAGCCTTGAGATGATTTTCCATCCAAAATTTCCAATAGTCATATTCTTCAATTGAAAATTCGGGTAGACTCCTCGGATTTCTTGTTCTTACTCAAGACATGATGAGATAGAAAAACAAAACACTCCACGATCTTGTTAGTAGCACAATTAGTAACAATTAAGAAGATGAAGAATATCAAGAATATTTCAGAATCTTAGTTAAAACCTAAAATCAATATCGTAATGACTTAACACCGCTCCGATACCACTTGTTGGTCACGTTTAGTTGAGTGGATTAAAAGAAATTTGAGTCGACCTTCTAGGAAAAATCTAGAAGGGGGTTGAATAGATTTTTCAGATTTTCCAAATCTTTCAAAATTTATTCAAAGCACCAAAGTAACACAACGGAAATTCAATTTTAATCTCAACTTTATTAAGATCAAAAGCACACCGATATTTAGTCTAACTTTGATTCTAAAATTAATCTTTAATTGATAAACTGAAAAATTAAGAGAAATAGGCAAGGAAACAAAAGCAATAAAGAACACCGATTTATAGTGGTTCGGATTATAAAAATTCTACATTCACTCTCCTCCTTCAAACTTTGAAGAAGGGACTCGCTACCACTTGCTTACTTACTTTCAACTTACAACTTACAATTCGTAAAGATCTTCAAATCTTCAATCTCCTAAATCCTTCTCTAAAATCTAACTATTACAAGTGAATATTGGACTTGAAGATTTACAAGTAAAGTGTTCTATAAACACTTAGAACTTTTTGAAAACTCTTTTGAAAAACTTGTGAATTGATTGTGATCGAAATATGAGTAGTGAAGAATGTGTAAATCAAATGTGAATAAGTGTGTAGCAAAATAAGAACTAGACCTATTTATAAGTCTGAAGACAGCTTAGTTTGTTAGTTAGTTCTAACAAACCGAAAACTGCTTTAACAAACTTAATCTTGAAAACCGCTTGCTTCTCGGTGATTTTACCCAACTCATCCGCAGATGACTTGGTGAAGACTTGTTTTTCTTATTCTACTCACTGTCTTGACCTCGTCTGAGCTCTTCATAATTGTCTCCTGCAAATAACTAGACTTGAGCTTATCTCCGGATGACTTGTAACTCCTAGTCTCCAATGACTTAATCGAGTCCTTGACCTAATCTGATCGGCTTAGTATAAGAACTTGTTCTCACTGTTCTTCAAGGTTGCACGATCATCTCGAACCGACTATTAACTCATCAAAACATTCTTGATCTAACATAGTTCAATCGGTCGCAGCACCGCCTGTCAAGGCGGAAGCTGCGGGTTCGAGCCCCGTCGCCCCAATGGATTCAATAAATACATCAATTCATCTCGGTAATCTTAGAAGACAATCACCGGTATCGATGGTCGATACCTATGGTCGGTATATCTCGGACGGAGAGAATAAACGGACTCCTCGAGGGCCGCTTAAGCAACTTTAGTGCAAATCGGAAGGACTGGAGGTTGCTCTGCGTCGAACTTCATCCCCTTCGAGTTGGCCACGGGGCCCTCTCGACGCCCCACACCATTGCGACAGGCGGGGGCTTGCCCATCAGCCTATGCACCACTTTTCGTAATAAATTTCCTATATAAGGAAATCGGTGTAAGGCGCTAAGGTAAGAAAGTCTAGTGATATGCTTAACACATTCCATTTCTAAGTGGAATTCTTCCTTCTATTTTCCATTCATAGATAGAATAGGGATTCTTCGTCCAAGCGCGCATTCTGTTGCACATGTCGGGAAGGCTACTCTTCCTGCAATCGCGCCCGTGCTCGTGTTGAGCCTCCTGTCGGGAAGCTCCACCGGCCACTTCGCCACCTTTGTTTGGTACGTAGTTTATCAAAGAAAAGATATTTCTTACCGTAATGAATGAATTCAGGTATATCGGCTTAGGAAAGATCTCTTGGATCAAGCCAATTTCAAACCTATCCCCTATCTTTCTACCGGCCTCGTAGCTTCTCTGTCTTTACCGTAAGGAGAATCCATGACTACGGTCTATGAGAAAAGAATCCTGCCATCACTCCATCTGCCCGAACACTCGCTCCAAGAATGAGGGAAAGAGGTTAAAGAGAGAAAGATTTTTGAATCTAGAAGTCATTTTTAGGAGTTTTGGGGATCGGGTCGGGCCCGAAATCGCCAAAATTTTCTGGTCTCGACCTGTGGTCGAGGTTGCTCATCCTCCGGCCGAGGGGTCAACACTTGGTAAAAATTCAAAAAAATCACACATCCCTCGAGTCGAGGGTAAGACCTCGAATCGAGGAGGCCGAATTTTCTCATCCCCGAGTCGAGGGATAGACCTCGAGTCGAGGCAGCATAATTTCGGAATCCCTCGAGTCAAGGGCCGAGCCCCGACTCGAGGTCGGGCGTCTTTTCTTAAATATCGCAGAACCAGTTTCAAACACCCCGACTCGAGGGTTCTCAGCGTGTTTCGATCCCTTTTCATATCCATTCATCATACATTGCATCAAGTTAGGAATTTGAGGGTTTTGGTGAGTGAAATTTGGGGAATTTTGGGTATTGCTTGGGTGTTTTTCATTGTTCGTTTCTAGGCCGATTCCACCTTACAAGGTATGTAATCTCTCTTCAATTGGCTCTTAATTTCATTATTGTGGATGATTATTGCATGGGTGTTATGAATTATGCAAATTGTTGTTCGAATTGAATTTTCTTTTGGGCATTTTATCGAACACCTTATATGCATTATTGGTATAGACAAATTGGAGCCTTTTATGAGATTATTTGGATTGATTGATGAGTTTAGGAGCATGCCTAGGAATGAATGTGATATATTGCTCATTTATTTGTGGATTTTGGGCTTTGAGATTCATTTGAGAAATTCCTAGTGATATTATTTGTGATTAGTTGGTCAAGTCAAGTTTTGGTGATGATAGAAGTGTATAATTGGTGTTGAGAATTTGTCAAAGTACTTGCTAGTTGGCTCATGATTTTTAGATATAATTTTTGAGCTTATTTGCATGATCTTTGGTGAGTATATTTGTCATAGTTAATTATTGAGGCCATGCTAGTTAAGTATGCATATGGTTGAGATTTATTGGAGCACTTCTATTGATTTCATTGCTTAAGTTGGCTATTTGACCATTTGACCATTTGATGAGGATTATTGCTTAGTCACTAGGGATTGTTGTTGATTGAAGATTTTGATGATGGTTGTCTCGTTCATGGCTAGTTGGATATTCATCTTTGCTCGTTTTTTTAATTGTGGTGATTAATGGATGTCTTTGGGAATTTTTGCAGGAAAAATATTTAGGGAAGTTGATGGCGGAATTATTCAGATGAGGAGATTCAAAGACGAGAGAGGGATATTCGGTTTGCTCACAAGATGCCTTCGGATTTTGGGATTCCAAGGGATGATGTGAAGTGGAGGAAGCACATTATCTTGTACGCTGAGCTCTATAACAAGATGGTCAAGACCCGCCTTGTCGTTATGGACTGCATGACATCCATGAGGATAGAGGGGACACCCCTCGTCTATTTGAGCAGATTGGCATGGGGGCTTCTTGGTGCAGAGGCCGAGGACTTATCCCAGACTTACTTTGGAGTTTCTCTCGCACCATCGTATTTGATAAGGCCAAGAAGGCCAAATTCCCTCGGGCCATCACCTTCGAGCTCATGGGTAACGAGTACACGTTGACCGTGGACGAGGTCAACCAGATTATCGGAGCACCCACTGACCCCGATCGATCACTCCTCAACATCCGGAAGGAGTACGATGCAAAGAAGTTTTGGAGAAGGATTTCAGACTCCGTGGCACCGAATCAACCCCGCTTTATTCCGGTAAATCAAAGAGCACCCACATCCGAAACCCGGTAGTTCGTAACTTGGAGAAGATCTTAGCTAGCACTCTCTTCGTGAGATCGAAGGTGGAGCCGTGGTTTCAGAGGAGCTTTATATGATCTCGGTGCTTCCTACACGGGGTTAGATTCAACGCCGCCGCCTACCTATGCTACTTGTTTGTGCGGGTCACGAGCATGAAATTTAAGAAAATTCACTTTGGAGGCATGATTACTCTTATTGCCGAGCACCTAGGCATTCCCACTCATAACCTCGAGCGGTGGAGGGCCCCGATCTCACCACAGACACCATGTGGCGTATGAGGACACTCGACCGTATTGGTAGGACATGGTGCTTCCAGAAGCACTTGGGTGGCCGATTCCCTCTTCCCAACAAGAGGTTGACTACTGTTATTGGTGCTCCGGCATTTGTGACCATTAATCTCCGCATGTGGTCACAGCGTCACACGAGGCGATCGATGCCTATACCCGCGAGCATGGGGATGTGCTACAGGACGAAGATGATGATAATGATGATGGTCAGTAGTCCGGGTCTCGAGGACGATGAAGGTGCCGATGAGGAAGCCGAGGCAGATGTAGGAGATGATGATGAGGACGATGATGATGAGGATGAGGCTCGGGACGAGTTGCCGCATAGATGGATGAGGACTATCTCGCCCGAGATTAACATGTATTGGCGGGGATGAGATGAGGAGTCGAGAGTACGAGGCTGCGAGCTCATCACGGAGGCCATGGACTATGACAGAGAGGAGATGTGGGCTGATAGCCAGCGTATGCGAGATAGAGTGCCTGACTCGCCAGATGAGTGTTATCGGATGATGGAGGAGTCTCGTAGGTTCAATGAGGAGATGAGAAGGATGCAGGAAGAGTCTCTCAAGACCCAAAGATGACATGTATGCACTCCTTGGCCAGATGAGCTCGTGGAACTTCGGGCCAGTCACTATCCTCCTCCACCACCGCCGTCGATTATTAGGGCTACCCCTATTTCCTTATCCCTCTCCTCTAGTTCTTAGTCTTAATTCTCCTAGTGATTTGTACTTTTGATGATGATTGGTGATTGTACTTGATGTATGGATTTGATGTGATGATGTTTTGAGATTTTATGATGATTGGGATGATGATTGTGATTTTGATGGTTTTAATTTATTGAGCTTTCTTGTCTCTTGATGATTGTATTATGTTGATCTCTTGGATTCCTTTCATTTTGGGCTAGTCTTACATGAGCTTAATTGTGGACTTATTGCATATCTTTTTGTATCATTCTTGATGTAGTGAGTATGCTTGGACTTATGTACATGTGCACTTATGCTTGATTTGCAAGACTTAATTGAATTTCGATATGACCATGAGTAGATTTGTAGCTTGAAGCTAACATTCTTGATTAATTGTGTAAAGATGAATGTGATTGATAATGCTTGATTCATTGCTCAATTTTAGCCCGTGAGCTTTTGTGCCTTAATAATCGTACATCTTATACGGTTGAATGATTTCTTTGTGAGTGCATCATTCATGATTTGTATGCTAGAACTTGCCTTTGGACTTGTTGATATTGATCTTTCTGTGATGTCATGAAAGTGATAAGAGGCCATGTTTGAATGATGAGTCACTTAACCAAGTTTTTCCCTACCAAATACATTTGATTTCCTTAGTGAGCCATGTTGAGCCTATTTTTCCTTATTCTTTGGCAAGCCAAGTGAAATTGAAACTATTTGCCGATTCTTACGAGCCTTCTTGTCTTATGCTTAGTAGAGCTTGATTGTTTGCTATAGATGGTAATTTGATTGCAAAGAGTGGTGAAAATAAAGTGCTAAGTGATGAAAAGAAGAAAGGTTGAGAAAATTGAATGGTGAAAAGAAAGTTGTAATCATGAAAAGAAAGAAGAAAGATTCAATTTGTGAGCTTAGTGAAAGAAAGCTCAAGTGAATTGTGGTGATTGAACTCTAATTGCTTGAAGGAGAGTTGATGAAAAGTGTGAAGAGATGAGTTGTGTATTGATTAGCTTTCATTCAAGTCTCTACTACTTAGTCACTCTTATCCTAAAACATCCCACCTTTCCAAAGAGCCTACCTTACAACCTAAGAGAAAGACCTCTTTGATTCTTGATTGAACACAAATGATTTTGATTGAGATTAAGTCTTTTGGCAAGCATATGGTGTGCAAGTTTGTGAATTTGATGATTGAGTGCATCATACCTTTATACACTTGAGTGAAGAGTGAAACACTTCATGGAAGGGGCAATGTGTTAAGTGTTTGATTGAGCATTTGTTGGAGCATGATTCATCTTTGATTGCTAGTTGATAGTTGCATTGATATTATTGATCATTGATGAGTTCAATTGTCTTAATTATCGTCTATGGTGCCATGTGACATAATTGCAATCAATTCACTCCTTTGTGCTTAGTTTCTACGTTGCTCGAGGACGAGCAACACTTCTAGTTTGGGGGTATTATGATTGAAGTGAATTGATGCATATTTTTAGAGCTTATTTGAGTGCAAAAAGTGATCAAAAGTGTTAGATTATGTGCTTAAATGTGTAGAGTATCACTTATTTGCCTAAAAGTATTACTTGATGAGTATTTGATGTTTTTCGTCTATTTTTCAGGTAAATCGATGGAATTTTGCCAAACCGAGAGTACCAAAGATGCTTAGAATGAAGAGACAGACAAGGCGGGCGAAAACGGGGTCGGAGGCAAAGTCCCGCCCAAAAAATGCCACTGGACTCAACCTCCGGTCGAGGGCCGAGGGCCTCGAGTCGAGGGATTTGATGGAGGGAAGAAATTTCAAAAATGGCAGCTTCCTCGACTCGAGGAAGGAGCCTCGAGTCGAGGATCCAGAAATTGGGCATCCCTCGAGTCGAGAGCCGAGCCTCGACTCGAGGCGGGAGGATTTTCGGAGAAAATGTGTTAGCGACTCTTGGGCCTCGACTCGAGGGCCCCAAGCTCGAGTCGAGGAACCCCAAAATCGAATTTTGAGATTTTAAGCCATTTGAAGCTAAAACAGAGGATAACTCATCCATATCGGTTTAGAGCAGTTTCTAGGTGGTTTCTTAGGCGAATTTCTCACTTCCTATCTTAATTCTACTTGTAATTGCACTAGATTGATAGATTTAGATTAGATTGAAGCTTGTAATCATTAGTTTAGCAATTTGATCCATTAGATTTGAAGATTCAAGTTGTAATTGAAGAGTAGAGAATTGATTTCCAAGCATTGTGGAGGATTGAAGCATTCTTATTTTTGTTAATTGAAGACCAATTGGTGATGTTCTTATACTTTTCTCTCTTAAATTCCTTGTTTGTGTTGATTAGCTTGTTAATTGCTTTCCTAGATTTTTCACCCATGGCTTTTGCACTTAGCACCATGGGCTAATAGCTTTGTGCTTGGGATAATTGAAATTGGGGATGATGTGATTGCCTCATGTTATAATTGTTGAGGATTGTGATCAATTGAATTAGATTGCTTCCTAATTGTGATTCTTAATTGTGCTTCATGTAAAATTGTCTCTTTAGATTAATGGTTGATCACCCTAGCAATAGGCGAGAGTTGAGCTAACGTGATTAGGTGTTAATCGGGTTACAATTTTACATGATTGTATGAATTGGGGACTTCTACATTGAGAGATGGGAAGGACTAAGAATACTCACATTAGGCATTGTGATTTTAATGGAGTGATTAATTTCATGATGGTTTATGCTTTTTAATTTGATTGATTCACATTTGGATGCAATTATAGCTTGTTAATCATGGATTCCTTGATGGAGATTACCCCTTGCACCCCATTCCCTCATTTGATTTAGCTTGTTTGTTATTGCCTTTAAAGTGTTTGATCAATTGCTTGCATTAGTTCTAGAATTTAATTCTTACCATATTTTATAGAATTTAGTCCTAAACCCATGCTTGCAACAATAGTCATTTAGAACTTGTATCCTTAGGGCCTCGCTTGCATACTTACTCCTTTGGGTTCGATATTTGCGATTGGTCTTAATACCACTTACCAGGTTGCTACTCCAATCGTCGACCGCCGTCGTTCGTGGCCAAGGGGACGATCCTCCAACGATGTCGTGCTTGTGACGGCTAGTTAACGGATCGTCTGTTGAACACTTTTTTATGGTTTTTAGATTTTGTTGTTGTTTTTGTAGTCTTTTAGTGTTTTTTTATATGTTTTTCTTGGTTTTTTCGCTCGCGGTTTTGTGTTATTTCGTCTTCTTGTGGGTCCCCACTCGTTGGATTTCGGTTCTTGGTGGATCTTTATCTTTTGTCTTTGACATTCTGGAAGGAGATTGTGTGAGAAATTTGATTTTTTTTTTTCTTTCTGAGATAGGAGATCGGTTCTTGATAGGCGGAGATTACGATAGTCCCTCCACTCCCGTCGATTAGTTTGGAGCGATTGTTTGAGTGCAAGAGATAACTTGATTATACTTGCACTTATTTTTTTATATAAGTTATTTTTTCAAAGATAAAAAGAAAAGGGGCAAAAGTTTGATATCATTGATTGGAAAGCAACGAGCCAATGAGGCAACCACGTTTTGCTAAGCAAAGCGTGCTCAATGATTGTAAAGTAGCTTTTGGTAGGAGAACAATATTTTGTTGTCATTTTTAATTAATTAATTTGAGATTGTACACAAAATTTTAAAAATTATTAGTATTATTATTTTAAATAATTTGAATGACTTTAAGAGTAAATTAGAAAAAATCATAATAAATTGATTTGAAAATTGCACAACGTCATTTAAATTATGTGAAATGTCAAAACATCATCTAAAAAGAATTGGCGAGAATATCAAGTGGGTATTTGCAAATTTAATCAATAAGGAGAAACCTTTTATTTTGAAAAGAATCATTTATACAGTAAAATCTCTATAAATTAATACTCTATAAATTAATAAACTCTTTAAAATAATAAAATCTTTCAGTTCGACTTGGGCCTTTGTAAAAAATCATCAAATTCGATAAGATAATAAGATAATAATTTTTTAAAAATCCCTTTTTAAATATTAGGTCCCATTAAAACTCTAAATTAATAATTCATAAATATTACAATTATATTAGTTATATTGAGACTTATATAGTATATGTCACATTCATCATGCATGAATATATTTAATTGACTATAATACTTATTTAAGTCATTCCAATAAATAGATACATGCGTCCATGAATATAATAGTTAATTGTATATAATGAATTGATATTATACATGAATATATTTAATTAGTTACAAAGTGTTGGTCCCACTTAGTTGAGAATCTCGAGAAAAACTTGAATTAACCCTCTAGGAAAAATCTAGAAGGGGTGGTTGAATAGATTTTTAGACTTTTACAAATCTTTTAAACTTAATCAAAAAACCAAGTAGCACAGTAGGATAGTCAATTTAATCTCAACTTGAACAAGATCAAAAGCAACCGATAATTTTAGTTTTAACTTTGATTCTGAAATTAATCTTTGAATAATAAAGTGGAAAATGTGAAGAAACAGATAAGTAAATCAAAGCGGTAAAGAACACCAGATTTTATTACATCCACACTCCTTCTCCTACTTGAAGAAGGGACACTTACTACTTACTAACTTACAATCTGTCTTACAAATTACGCTTACAACTTTCTTCAAATCATCAAATCTCCTAACTCTTTCTCTCGAATCTAACTATTACGGTGAGTAGTGGATTTCAAAGATTACAAGTAAAGTGTTCTATAAACACTTGAAACTTTATGAAAAACTCTTTAAAAAAACAACTTGTGAATTGATTGTGATAGAAAAGCGAGTAGTGAGTAATGTGTAGAATCAAATTTGCATGAGTGTATTGAAAAACAAAAATAAGACCTATTTATAAGTCTGAAAACACGCTTAGTTTGTTAGTCAGTTTCTAACAAACTAAAAGCTGCTCAACAAACTTAACCTTGAAAATTGCTTCGCTCCTCGGCTGATTTTACTCTACTCATCTCGCAATTGTCTTGGTGAAGACTTTGCCTTTCTTATTCTACTCAGCTTGTCTTGACCTCGTCTGAGCTCTTCATTATTGTCTCCTGCAGATGACTAGACTTGAGCTTGTCTCCGGATGACTCGTAACCTCTAATCTCTAGGTGACTTAATCGAGTCCTTGTCCTAGTACGATCGGCTTAGTATAAGGACTTGATCTCCGTTGTTTTTCGCAGTTGTCGATCATCGAAATGCTTCTTTTAACTCATCAAAACTTTCTTAGTCTAACAATTTCCCCCTTTTTGATGAAGTTAAAACCTACAAGAAAGAGACATACTCACAATGAAGTTAGTTTAGAGTTAATCAAGATTTATCGGATATATATATCGTAACACATTTTCACCTTAAGCAGATTCATTCAAATTAAAAACACTTAATTCACAAGAAATCAAATTTTTAAGTCTTTTAGACTTTTTCAAAATATTTAGACTTAAAAAAATTTAAGTCTTAGAAAAAAATTTAGAAAATTTTAAGTTACTGAGATGATAATTTTCTCGGATGCTTAATACTTTTTTAAAAATAAGAAAATCAAATAAGTCAAACATATGTTTATTCACATCAAATTTACATGATACAAAAAGATCGAGAGAAGTAAGAAGATAAAGAAAAGAAAATGATCCTTTGATCGAGACTCCCCATTGATAAGCTTCGAATGGCCAACCGGTGAAGACTCGCTTCCTTAGTTCCTTCAATTCTTCTTCACCCTTCACCCAGACTCTACCCGGCCTTCGCAATGATGCCTTTGATCCAGTTTATGTCTATAGAGCCATCGTGGTTAGTCTTGGGTCTGCCTTTTTCATAGGTGGGGCACACAAATCAGCATTAAAGACTTTATGCCTTCGTCAATCAGCCGATGATATAGATCTGCATCTTCTTTCTTGATCCACTCATGCCACCTAAGGTCCTCGTCTGAGCTGCGAGAATCAGATCCCTTCAAGATGTACCAATGATACATCCATCTCGGCCTCTAAATTCTTCTCTTTGTACTCCTTAAGCCATTTCCCAGCGACGACCTTCGGAGGATTGAGTGTCCGATGATATGGTATGAAATCGATTTCTTGCCCCTTTCATTTCCCATTTTCTTACTTCCTTACTCCACCTCATCTCCAGCCCCTTGTTCTTTTTCTTCAAACGCTTCCTTTCCATTTCTCCATACCAAGCCTACTCTTTCTTTATCCACCTTATCTGCTTCTTGAGGGAGATTCGAGTAGTCGAGCTTTCTTTTTCTTTTTTCGGTCAGTGGGCTTAGGACTTAGTGTTTTAGGAGCTAGCTCTTCAATAAGCTTCCCTTTTCCTTTTCCTTTTACCTCGGCTGATTTTACGACTCTTTTATTTTTGCTAGCGGTGGGCGAGACTTATCCTCCTCTTCCTTCTTCCTTCTAGCCTCATCTTCCCTCGGCGCTTCCTCCAATTGGCTGACCCTCAGTGCGGTGCAGCGACTCATCAGATTTAATTCGAGCTTCTTCCCAGCTACCTCCGGCTCATTTATCTTGGCCTTAGTGTCAACCTCTTTTCTGGTTTCATTCAAAAGCATTTGTGAGGGTCCGCTCTCTTTCTTGTACCTCTTGTTCCCCCTTTTTGACTTCATCGGCTAGGGTAGTCGGCTTCGTCTCGAGATCTTTGCATTTGACTCAAAGTCTGATTTATCCAAAGCTAACGAGTCTACTACAATTGCATTGTAGTCTGTGACTTGGTTCCTTAACCCTTGTACCTCCTCCTCCAAGGCTTTCACCTTCTCGGCAGAACAGAGTTAGTAATAGAAGTAATCTTTTGAATTAGATTTACCTCTACCTCCCTCATATTGGAAATCATCGTCTCGGTGATCGCCTTCACCATCTCCCTTGTCTTCTTCTTCATCTTTTTAGCAAAGGTTTGTTTAATCTTTTTCTCCGTTTGAGCAACAATGGAAGAGATGGCTGAAGTTGGGCTAAGGTCACTATCCTCATCCTCGAAGAGGATTCGAATGAGGAGGAAGTGGGAGTATGGGGTTCGAGATATTTGGGGAAGAGGGACCGGTGAGCTCATCTGGATGTCCTCCGAGAAAAGAGTAGGAAGGAATCTCAATTTCGGGAGGAGGTGTGGAAGTTTGATATTCAACTGGCGAGATGAGGTTGGTTGTTTGGTTTGAGGAATGGTGGAGGGAGTGGGGATGGATTCAGGTTGGGTGGGAGTAGGGATGGTTTCGAGATGGAATTGGGATGGTTTCGGTTTGTATTTGGGTGTGGGAGTTGGACTGGAGATTTGGGGCAACGGTGGGCTGTTGTAGAGGCTCGAGGTGCCAGCCGGGCACACCTCTTCATTGCCAGTGGGGATTGAGATAAAGAGAGAGAAGAGTTGGTACCTTCCTCCCGTATAGGAGAGAGTGCGGCTTCCTTGGCTGGTGAAGGAGGAACCTCCATTTGAGCAACCTCACTGCAATGTCCAAGACAGGAACTTCCTCTGGAAGTAGGGTTGAGGCTTACGTCGGCGGCCTGAACTCCCGAGGATTCAGATGTTTGTGATGTCCTTTGAGGTCTCGTCGAAGGATAAGCTGGTTATCCTCGTCTCAATCCTCATCGATGGTTGGCTTATATGACTTCAAATGATTCTGCCGAGGTCTTCTTCTCGAGAGGCTTTGACAAGCCTTCTCATTGACCTTCTCCTAGGAGACCTTACCGCAGATTGTTTCTTCCTCGGTTGTCACTTCGACCACAGTGGATCCTCATTTGGTATAGCTTTAGTCTCAATCACCGCTCTGCAGATCTCACTGTTTGTCTCCGAGCTACCGCACTGCTGCTGCTCCCTCGATTTCTAGCCTCAATCGAATCATCATCTCGAGTGCAGCAATCCACCTATCCTTTCATTTTTGTCAGCAACCCTTACGCTTAGAGTATTTTTTCAGCCCTTCTCTCGTCTCAAATCTCTTATTCAGTCCCTCCATTAAAATTGTGATCTTATTTAATAGACTCACAGTGATTGGTAGGCGATCCAGTCTCCTCCATCGAGATTGTACAGTAACCTCATCTTCTCCTCTTTCGGTCTTCGGAAAAGTAAATCAACCCAATCTACTCTAATTCCATTGAATATCGCCCTCATACAAAGCACAATCGAGACTTAGTCACTCCATCATGTGAGCTTTGATCTCCTAGGATTGATTTCATCACGATTGTCATAAGCAACCTATACTTTCTTCTCGAAGATGTTTCTTCAGATCTCTCCTCGTCCCTCTGTAAGTCACCCTTGCAAAAATGTCGAATGACTCCTCCCATTCGTCTTCCTTATATACCGAGGATTCACCCCTTCCATCGAGGTATCAAGAATTCTCGCCACATTCTCCTTCGTGAATTCTAACCGAGTACCTTCTACAAAGGGTCTTGAAACCATTCTCTGTGAATATCTTTGTTAGCAGGAACTCAGCTCAATGAAATCCGCAGCTTTGTTTTCTCGGAGATTTAAATGAACAAAATCCTCTTAATCTTGAAGCCTCCAACAAACTTATAATCTCCTGGATTCTCTGTCACAGGTTGTGTCGAAATCAACGAACATTTCGGCTTTGAGTTTGTTCTTCACAGGTCTCTGAATTCATTTTGAAATTAGATTTCTGAGAGGTTATAAAAGTTGGGGGTTTTGGTGTTTGGGAAGAAGAAGATGCCATTGAGTAACTTTTGAGAGTATGAAAATTTTGCAGTAATTTTTGAACTCGGGAAATGTAAAAGTGAAACTTTGAAACTCGATGGTAAGATTTTTAAACGAAGGGGAGAGAGAGGGAAAGTTGAGAAGATGATACGTGGCACGATCTCATAAATTGAATTTTAACCGTTGATTAAAGAAGGCGCGTGTAAAATATCAATGGTTAGCGAGAAAACCGCTTCAACTTCTCGGCGCGTGGCTTTTACGTGTCTTGATTTGTGTAAAAAGTAACCGTTTATCCTATGGATTAGACGGTTAATAGGTCTACTTTATACGTAAGTAATTAGTATACCCGACGTCATCCTAGGGTTACCTTACTTCGTATAAGAGTTTTCTAAAACAGATGGATTTTTTAGAAACAATTAATAGTGTACCACGTCTGTTTTTATTTTGGCAAACTTTTTAAACATTAGTTAAAAAAAAATTATAAGAGGGCACAACGTATGGAGAGAATTCAGTAGTAAAGATGTCTAAAAGAAAAGGTTTATAAATGCGCGAGGTGAAACAATCGATCTGTGACCTATTCCCGCAAAACATCAACTTGAATAGCAACCATTAGTATTCGAGGTAGATCGAGATAGGGTGCAAATAATCATCTGTTTGTCATAAAATCAGATGACTAGTGTGCCCTAGTCTGATTTACCAAGTGTCGAATAAGTAATCTTCATGTCGAGATAAGGTCAATATGACTAATCCTTGATTCTTGATTCCACCGAGGGAGATCAATGATATTAGCTACCCGATTGTCCTTTGACTCCTATCTAGTCGATGATTCTTTCTAGACATAGTAAACTAAATTGAGAGAGACAAAGAATGAAAAACATAAAATTATAGATTAACTAAAGAAGCATCTAATAGTCCTAATTCTACAGATAGTTCTTTAAACCTTGTCTCTGCCAGTGGCTTTGTTAAGATGTCTGCTCTTTGGAAATCACCAAGATCTTCTCTAGTCTCGATGTCACCTTTCTCTACATGGTCTCGGATGAAGTGGTGTCTCGATATCTACATGCTTGCATCTTGTATGTAGAACTCGGGTTCGGGTAATAGCTATTATAATATTCAAACATCACTGTTCCTATTTACTTGTGATAGTAATAGTGCAATAGCAATGACTTACAATCTGTTCTACATTCTAGATGTAAGCATATAGATATTAGGCATCATTTCATTAGAGATCATGTTGAGAAGAATGACATTAGGATTGAGAAGATTGCCACCGAGTCACAAAGAGCTTACATTCTTACAAAACCATTAGTTGAGTCTAGGTTTAAAGAATTATGCTTAGAATTAGGATTACTTGATGCATCTTTAGCTGGATTCTAAATTACTTGCATCTCATTATTTGTATTCCTTATTTCTGGTTTTTTTCTTTTCTTTAAATCAATGTCTAAAAAGAATTATCGGACTAGATATGAGTCAAAGGACAATCGTAGCTGATATCATTGATCTCCTTTTTAGGAATCAAGAATCAAGGATTAGTCATATTGACCTTATCTCGACTTGATAATTACTTATTCGACATTTGGTAAATCGAGATGAGGGCACATTAGTCACCGATCTCTTAAAGAAACAGATGACTATTTGCACCCTATCCGATCTACCTCAAGCTATTGATGGTTTTTCTTAAGTCTTTGTCCTTGCAGAATAGGTCACTAGATTAGATTGTTTCACCTCATTTTCTTTGCCTCAATCTTTTATTCGAGACACCTTTGTTTCCAAAATAAACTTCATATTTTTTTATAAAATTTTTTGATTGATTGGTTGGAAATCCCATCTTTAAAAAAAAAAATTAAGTCTCGAGTCTATTTATTTAAAAGCTGTCTTTAAGATTGCTAAAAGTAGAACCTAAGTTGTTTTTAAAATCAGACAGGTTACTTTATCGAGATGACTTTTCAAACCCATCTGTTTTTAAACTCATCTGTTTCTAAACTTATCTCGATTTGCAAACCCTTAGTCGAAGTAAGGTAACCACTAGGGTGATGTCGTATACTTACTTCCACCGTATAAAGTAACATACATCTCACAAATCAACGAGCCTATAAAGTAACTATTTACGCATTCCAAAGGCGATTAACATCCACGCGCTGAATCCTAATCGTTTATCTTAATTTTTAACCGTTGATCTATGTGCGGTAAAAACTTTTTGAATAAATGGCTCGCATTAATTCAAATTTTCTCGAAATGGCGGTTTCTCTTTCCAATCTTCCCCCTATAAATACATCTTCTTTCTCAAACAAACTTTTTCACTTTCGAAATCCATACAAACACTCGCAAAATTTTCAAAACCCTTAGTTGATCTTTACATGAGCACTTCCTGAAACAAATAGGAGTTACTTCAACCATGGTGGATGTTCACAACGAAACGTATAACAAGAAGATCAAATCAAAGATGTATGTTGACTTCGAAACAACTTCCGATGGTGAATCTAGGGAGATTTTGGGATTATTGGAGAGGGCTGGATTGAGGACATTTTGCTCCAAGAAATCCCCCAATAAAACTCTGGATATGCGAGGATAGAATTCTACGTCAATGGGACGTATGAAAATGGGGTTTTCAAAACCAGAGTATATGGAGAGGTGTTGACGGTTACTCCGGCAGAGGTGGCTCGGATATTTGATACAAGTAGTGAAGGAGTGAACCCCCTCACTTATAAGTCTCGATGAATGGGTAGAATCATTCGAGATGATTGCCCGGAATTCCATGAAGGACCGGCGATCGGAGCTGAAGAAGAAGATGCTCCGACGGAGGTATCGACTTCGATGACCATCGTAACAAAGGTCATCCTTGGAGAACAGTAGTTCTCATGATGGGCTGACAGCACTGTGCTATGTGTCATAAGGACGATATTAGATGGAGTCCAAGCCAATCGGGCTGGGATGCTCTTGGAGAAGCCGGAGACGGAAAGGAAACGACCGGAGGTTGTGAGTGGAAAGTGGCGGCGAGGTCGATCACCACTGTTCAACAAGGTAATCGTGATCATGGAGGACTCGCCGTCACCGAGATCAACTAGGCGGATGGAGTCGCCTTATACAAAACAAAAGGGAATTCGACAAAGGATAAACCTCTTGGGGCTCCAAGTGACTCGAGACGAAGGTGGAGCCGAGGTACGAGCCTGTGCACCACCGCCGAAGAAGCGAGAGGAGGAGGAAGAAGAAGAGAGGGAAGAAGAGGCTGCTGCGATGAGCTCAGTGAGGCTTGACCCAATGAAGGCTGAAGGAGAAGGCATCTAGGAGGAGGAGGTTGGTTAAAACCTCGGAGCCGGGTGGGACATCTACCGCCGACCAGCCAAGTCTTCTACCCGAAGAGGGCAACCACGCCGCAGATTGCGGCTCGGGTGGTCTAATCGGAGGAGGTCCAGGATATAAGCTCGCAGAGGACCCCTTCCCCACCCACGATCAGTACAATTTTCCCCCTCCCCCTCTCCAGCCCACTCTGGCAATGAAGAGGTGTCCTGTGCCGGCACCTCGAGCCTCTAAAACAGCCTACTCCCGAAATAGTCCAAGTCCCAACCTCATCTACCCTTCCCCAAACCCAAACTTCATCCCCCCACCATCCCCATCTCGTATGCCGTCCTTCCTAACAGACTAGTTTTCGCCCCAACCCCCATATCTATCTCCCCACCAGCCTTACCCACATCCTCTCAAACTCAACTCATCTTACCCCAAACAACCTCATCTCCCCCACCTACTACTTCACAAATTCCACCCCCACCATCTTCACCTCCACCAGAAATCCCCCTCCCCCATCGACATCCCCACCTCATCTCTCCCATCCGAACCTCAACCAGTGGATACCTCCAATATCTTTGGGGATATCCACATGATCTCCCCTAGTCCAACTTCTCCCACTACCTCTTCCTCATCCGAATCGAGAGGAGGAGGCCAGATCCAATCCTTGCTATTTCATCAGCCTTTGAAGATATGCACAAGAAGATTATCTCTCAAGTTCAAAGGATGATGGAAAAGAAGACGAGGAAGGTGATCCGAGCAGCCACCGATACAATGCTCGCCAACATGCAGATTGGCCGAGGTCAACATGTCAAGGAACCTATCGGCTAATCTCAAGACTGCTGTTGGATCTCGGCCGAGTGACTGGAGGAGGAGGTTAAGGCACTTAAGCGAGAAAATGGCGGTGACAACGAGATCTTGGTCAACACTCTCACGTCGATCGGAATGACTTCGTGGTCCGTTGCTCGGTTCTGGAAAGATGACTCAGACCCTCCGTAATGAAGTTAAAAAGGGGAAGGAGCCGAAGGAAGGATGGACACCCTCACAGCTGGAGTCTTGTCACTCACAGATAAGGTGGACTCTAAGGCGGGACTCAGTGAGTTGGAGGCGCCAAGGCGAGTTAAAAGTAAAATCGGATGAGTGGCAGCCTTGCAACCGAGGGTGACCCAAATAGAGGAGGTCATCCGAGAGGATGAGGAGAAGAGGAGGAAGGAGGAGGAAGAGAAATCGGAAGCTCTGGCGGCCAAGATGAAAGAAGCGAGAAAACCCGAGGCCAAGGGCAAGGGTAAAGGCAAAGCAGCAGAGAAGTCTTCATCACCGAGTGAAATGACCCCGCAGCCGAGCGCAAAAGAAAGGAGCGACTTCTCAAACCTATCAGCCGAGCGGATAAGAAGAATCCATGTTGAGAAGGAGAAGTATGAGAAGCGAGGAGAAGAAAAGGTGAAGAAGCCGGGAAAGCCGAGTGAAGTGGGACAGGGATTCCGGAAGTGGGTATCCAAAGCACCGATGAAGCGGACTTCCGCCCTGTCCACCGCACTTCAGCCCCTCCAAAGATGGTCTCAAGGAAATACACAAGCGAATACAAGAAGCAGGCCCTGGATGCGGATGGATGTACTACTGTACATCTTGAAGGCATCACCATCTGGAAGCGGCCGATGAGGACAAGAGCTGGCATGAGTGGATGGAAAAGAAGGATGCCGATCTCTATGGGAAGTCTGCTTGATGAGGCGCACAACGTGTTCAACTGCGACTTAGTTGCACCAGCCTATGAGCAAGTTACCCCCAAGCTGAAAGAAGACAGCTCTCCCGATCTGGAATGGGTCAAGTCGGTCATAGCCAAAGCGAAAGGGAAACCGAGCTCACGAGATGAAGATGAGATTAAACAGCCTAAGAGCGAGGATTTTTAAGCGGCTGAACATTCAAGAGGCCAGCCGGTGGGGAATACGATAGAACGAGGATTTTTTTCTTATCTTTTATTTTCTATCGGTTCTTCTATTTGTAAATCAGTAAATTTGTGAATGAATATATACGGACTTATGTGAATTACGTGTATCACTTTCTTAAAGTTTTTTTCGGTTTTAAGAAAAACTTAAATTTTTTTCTAAGTATAAATCATCTCGAGAATTTTATGTCTCAGACTTAAAAACTTTTTCTTAAAAATTTTTTTCTAAGTCTTAAGACTCAAATTTTTATTTCTAAAAAGAGTCTAAAGGACTCAATTTTTTTTTAAGTGTTTGAATATGAATGAATCTATTGTGATAAGATTAAGTGCTCGATATACCTATCGATTATTTTAACTAATTCTAGTACTAACTTTAGTTTGTGAGTGTGTTTCTTCCTTATAGGTTTTAACTTCATCAAAAAGGAAATTGTTGAATCAAGAAGTTTTGATGAGTTAAAAGAAGCGGCTCGATTGATCGACGACACGAAGAACAGTGAGGTTAAGCTAGATGGATCGACGGGATCAAAGACCAATCTAGTCACCGAGATCTAGTCATCTGCGGGAGACAAACATGAAGAGCTCGAGGCGAGGTCAAGATAAGCTGAGTAGAATAAGAAAGATGAGTCTTCACCGAGTCATTGCAGACGAGTAGAACAAAGGCAGTGAGGACTAGCAGTTTTCAAGATTAAGTTTGTTAAAGCGAGTTTCTAGTTTGTTAGAACTAACTAACAAACTAACTGACTTTTCGGACTTATAAATAGGTCTAGGCACTTCATTTTACACAACTTTTTACAAAATACAATATACACAGAATTCACAAGTTACTTTTCTAGAAATTCACTCTCTCAAATCACAAGTTTTAAAATCACAAGTTTTCTTCATAGAATTTTCTAAGTGTTTGTAGAACACTTCACTTCACATCTTCAAAAACACTTCTTATTCTTAGAGTTATATTTTAGAAGTTTGATTAGCATTCTTGAAGAATTGAAGATCAAGTTGTAAGTTGTAAAGATTGTAAAGTAAGTAAGTAAGCGGCTAGTGGAGACCCTTCTTCAAAGTTTGGAGAAGGAGAGTGGATGTAGGATTGTTATAATCCGAACCACTATAAAATGGTGTTCTTTACTCGCTTTCATTTATATTTTTGTTCAAGTTACAATTTGTTGTTCAAAGTTTAATTTCGAATTAAAGTTAACATCGAATATCGAGTGTTGCTTTTGATCTTATTAAAGTTGAGATTAATCTTGAATTCCGTTGTGTACTTTGGTACTTTGAATAAATTTTTGATAGATTTGAAAAATCTCAAAATCTATTCAACCCCCTTCTAGATTTTTGCTAGAAGGTGATACACTTCTCACCTAATCTACTCAACTAATCGGGACCAACATTGTTGATCAATTAAGACAGTTTGTACCCTAATTGTGATTCAAATTGTGCTTCATGCATTTTTATCTCTCTAGATTAATGTTTGATCACCCTAGCAATAGGCGAGAGTTGAGTTAACGTGATTAGGGATTAATCGTGTTATAATTGTGTATGATTGTATGAATTGGGTGCTTCTTAATTGAGAGATTAGTTGCACTAAGGATACTCACATTAGGCATTGTGTGATTAATGGAGACTTAATTGCATGATGATTTTATGCTTTCTATCTTAGTTGATTAGCAATTTGATTCAATCATAGCTTGTTGATCATTGATTCCTTGATGGATATTATCCCTAGCACCCCAATCCCCAATTGATTTTTGTTACTTGTTCTAGCATACCAAGTGTTTGATTAATTGCTTGCTTGTTGTTTGATTGTAATTCTAGCTTTGTATTGAGTTTTAGATTCAAAACCACATTTGCAACAATAGTCATAGAGAGCTTGTATTTCTAGGGACTCACGGCCATACTTTTTCTCTTGGGTTCGATATACTAGGTTGTCTTAAAATCGCTTACTCGATTACCACAATCAAAATGGCGCCGTTGCTAGGGAATAGTTTTTGCGCCTAAAGTGAGACTTAGGAATTTGTTGGAAGTGGCTACTTGTTGTTTGTTTTGTTGTTTTTGTTTGAATTTGATACTTGCTATCTTGTGTAGATGGATGGATATGACTCATACACATGGAATTAAGATTATTATCAAGATAATATGGTTTATCCTCCTCACTACGAAGGATTTGGCTACGATAATTGGAGGAACTTTGAGGATAATTATCTAATGCAACAAGTTCCCTCTGATTATCAAGATTGGAGATGTGATGAAGTTCCTCCGCGCCTCAAGAGATGTTCTCGTATTATGAGCATTATGATCAAACATTCGATCCACGGGGTAGATTTAAGTTTCAAGGAGCATCGGAAGGAGATTTTTATGATGATGGGAGAAGCTATGAGTATGACTATCAAATGCCACAAGCTTCCTCTCATTATGAAGAATGGGGAATCCATGATGTGAGAGCTATCTTGAAGGAGATGCTTGGAATGTTGTTGAAGAGAATTGAGGAAAATGACCACTAGATGTGAAGAAATGTTTCCCTTGTATGAGAACATTTATGAGACCAAAGCAATGGTTGATGTAATGATAGATGGGAACATGGAGATCACCGAAGCTCAATTCAATGTTTTAAGAAGTCAACTCAAATATTTTCTAATCCAAGTAAAGAGCATAACCATCATGGAGAATCATCAAGAAGAAGGGGAGGAAGAAAATGAAAGTGAAGCTAATGAAGAAAAGGGTCCAAGCAAGAAGGATGAAATAGAAAATTTCCTTGTCAAAAGTGATGAAGGGGAATGTCCATTGATGGACATAAGCAACAATGAACAAGAAAATCTAGAAGCATCGAATGAATCATTGAAGAATGAAATGAGCATTTTTATACCTTCAAACTCTTCAATTTGTACTTTAATTGAGATTGATGCTTCTATTGATTTTATTTTACCTCTTGTGAACTTTGATTATAGGAAGGAAGTAATGAATTGCTTGGGCATCCTTGGAAAAATGAAATGGAGAAAGATGATGGTGAGAGAGCGATGGGGACAACCATTGATAATGTGCAAGGAAATGGATGATGGGTCTATCCTACATGAGTGCCTCCATGATTTTGAAGCTCAAAGATTGAAGTATTGTGGCAAGGAGGACCGATATCCTTGGTCATTCCGATGAAGAGAGTTTGAAATGAATGAATAAGTCCGCATAGGACAATAAAAATAGCGCTTGATGGGAGGCAACCCATCCTCTTTTTTTTTTTGTTTATGTGTGTTTGTGTGTTTTTTGTTGTTTTTGCTTTTGTTTTGTTGGAGAATTGGCTTGGAATTGAATTGATCATGCTTAGGGGATTGTGATATATTGCTATGGGATTATTGGAATGATTGAGCTTATTTGATACCATTGAGAGTTGCATGTCATTTAATCACTCTTTTGCCAAACTTTGAATTTCATGCTAAAATGTAAGTTTGGGGTGATAATTGTTTTTATTGGTTAACTTGAAACTTGTTTTGGTAAGAATTTAATGGTTTGTTGCTCAATTGTAGGTACACTAGCTAAATTGGATTGGGAAGTGCTAGGAAGTATGTTGAGCCCTACATGCTTAAAGGAAATGAGGAGTTTAAAGGCTTTACGGTACAACACTTCCTTTCAAACTTAGACTTGTCTAAGTTTGGGGGAGGTGTTCTTCTTTCCTTGCATATCTTTTGTGCTCTTGTATATGATTTTGGGGTGTGATTTGTATTGAGTTTTAATTTTGGATTTATTGCATATTTTTAGTGTTATTCATTGATGAAGTGACTGTGTTTGAGTTTATGTACATGTGCACTTGTGCTTGATTTGAAAGATTTGTTGAATTTTGATATGATCATGAGTTGATATGTGGCTTGAAGCTAGCATGATTGATGATCATGTGAAGATGAATGTGATTGAAAGTGTTTGATTCATTGCTCAATTTAAGCCCGTGAGCTATTGTGCCTTAAGAATCGTACATTTTATACGGTTGAATGATTTCTTTGTGAGTGCATCATTCATGGATTTGTATGCTAGAACTTACCCTTGGACTTGTTGAAATTGATCTTTGTGTGATTTCATGAATATAATAAAAGGTCATGTTTGGATTGATAAGCCACTTAGCCAAATTTTTCTCCACCAAAAATATTTGATTTCCTTAGTGAGCCATGTTGAGCTTAATATCCTTATTCTTTGGCAAGCCAAGTGAAATTGAAGTCATTTACCTATTTTTACGAGCCTTATTGTCCTATGTTTAGTAGAGCTTGATTGTTGGCTAATAGATGGTGCATTGCATGTAAAGTGTGGTGGAAAGATGATGTGCTAAGTTGATTGAGATGAAAAAGGTTGAGATAAAAAAAAATTGAATTGAGGAGAAAGTGTGAAAATGAAAAGATGAAAAATTCAATTTGAGAGCTTAGATATGAAAGAAAGCTCAAAAGAATGGTGATGTTTGAACTTTGAAAAGCATGAAGAAGAAAGAGTTTTGATTGATGAAGATTTGGAAGAGAAATGTATTATATTGCTTAGTTGACTTTCAAGTCTCTACTAATTGAATCACTCTTACCTAAATTCACCTACCCATTCCAAAGAACTTACATTACAACCTTGATGAAAGACTTATTTGATTCTTGATTGAACACAAAAGAAAATGATTGAGATTGAGTCCTTTGGCAAGCTTATGGGGTACATGTTTGTGAACTTGATGATTGAGTGCATTGTACCTTGATACACTTGAGTGATGAGAGAAACACTCCATGGAAGGAGCAATGATTGGAGTATTTGATTTTGCATTTGTTTGAACATGATTCATCTTGATTGCTAGTTGAGAGTTTGCATTGATACTTGAGTTCATTGATGAGTTCGATTGTCTTATATTTCTTCTATGGTGCCATGAGACATAATTGCAATCAATTCACTCTTTTGAGCTTATTTGCAACGTTGCTCGAGGACGAGCAACACTTTAAGTTTGGGGTATTATGATTGGAGTGAATTGATGCATGATTTGAGGGTATTTTAGTGCAACAAGTGGTGAAAAGTGTTAGTTTTTGTGCCTAAATGTGTAGAATATCACTACTTTACTTGAAAAGTATTACTTGTGTGATTTTTGATGTTTTACATCCCGTTTTAGGTAAATTGGTGGAATTTAACCAAACCGAGAGTACAGGCAATCATACGGCAAAAAGACGAACGAGACGGGCGAAAATGGGGGTCGGAGGCGGAAGTCGGGTCGAGAAAATTCCTGGACTCGACCTGCAGTCGAGGGCCAGGGACCTCGACCTGAGGGTGCCGGCAAGGAGAGAAAATTCCAAAAATTAAAGCAAGCTCGACTCGAGGGCTGGAGCCTCGATTCGAGGATCAAGGCAATATGGCAAGCTCGACTCGAGGGCTGAAGCTCGAGTCAAGGCTGGATTTAATTTTGAAAAGCGCATCCACGATTTAACGAGTCTCGACTCGAGGGTGCAAAAATTCAAAAATTGAGCTTTTAAAGCCATTTGAGCGGAAAACAGAGCATAATCTTCCCCATAGCAATTATTAGCGGTTTTAGGGGGATTTTCCAGTTCCATAGCTTAATTATCATTGTAGGTTAATTAGATTGTTAGTTTTAGATAGATTTTCATTAATTGTACCTTAGATTAATTTTTTGATCCATTAGATTTTTCATTCAAAGTTATAATTCAAGTGGAGAAGAGATTACGATTGGAGATACATTTGAAGATTGAAGCATTCCTATTATTGATCATTTTGGATTCAATTGGTGATGTTCTTCCTCTTTACTCATTTCAATTTGTTAATTGTTGTGATTAGATTTGTGTTTGTGCAATTAGATTTTTCACCCATGGAATTTGCACTTTGCTCCATGGGGTAATACTCTTGTGCTTGGGATAATTGAAATTGAAGATGATTTGATTGTCTTATGCAATGATTGTTGATGATTGTTGATCAATTAAGACAGTTTGTACCCTAATTGTGATTCAAATTGTGCTTCATGCATTTTTATCTTTCTAGATTAATGTTTGATCACCCTAGCAATAGGCGAGAGTTGAGCTAACGTGATTAGGGATTAATCAGGTTATAATTGTGTATGATTGTATGAATTGGGTGCTTCTTAATTGAGAGATTAGTTGCACTAAGGATACTCACATTAGACATTGTGTGATTAATGGAGACTTAATTGCATGATGGTTTTATGCTTTCTATCTTAGTTGATTAGCAATTTGATTCAATCATAGCTTGTTGATCATTGATTCCTTGATGGATATTATCCCTAGCACCCCAATCCCCAATTGATTTTTGTTACTTGTTCTAGCATACCAAGTGTTTGATTAATTGTTTGCTTGTTGTTTGATTGTAATTCTAGCTTTGTATTGAGTTTTTAGAGCCAAAATCGCATTTGCAACAATAGTCATAGAGAGCTTGTATTTCTAGGGACTCACGGCCATACTTTTTCCCTTGGGTTCGATATACTTGGTTGTCTTAAAATCGCTTACCCAATTACCGCAATCAATTGATCAAAGCCTGTTCCACGATGTCGGAGTTACGGAATGGGCAGTAAAATGGATGACACAAATGTTCTTGGTTTGAAAATGCCATTTCTTGCCCTGGTTATCATGGAATGAGTGGATTTATGTGTAGGTGGAGCAACATGACTGATTTGAAGAAGAAGAAGAAGAAGAAGAAGAAGAAAGAAGAAGAAGAAGAAGAAGAAGAAGAAGAAGAAGAAGAAGAAGAAGAAGAAGAAGAAGAAGAAGAAGAAGAAGAAGAAGAAGAAGAAGAAGAAGAAGAAGAAGAAGAAGAAGAAGAAGAAGAAGAAGAAGAAGAAGAAGAAGAAGAAGAAGAAGAAGAAGAAGAAGAAGAAGAAGAAGAAGAAGAAGAAGAAGAAGAAGAAGAAGAAGAAGAAGAAGAAGAAGAAGAAGAAGAAGAAGAAGAAGAAGAAGAAGTAGCAGTGGTTGTAGTATCTGAAGCATGGAGTGGAGAATATGAAGAGGGAAAAGGAGAATAGGGAGGTAAAACAAGCAAGAGGTTGTGAGAAGGGTGAGTTTTGAGAGGTAGAAAGTGTTGTTTGTGTAGGGTGATTGGAGTGAATTGATGCATGTTTTTAGGGGTTATTTTAGTGCAAAAAGTGAGCTAACGTGTTAGTTTTTGTGCCTAAAAGTGTAAAGTATCACTCTTTTGCTTAAAAAGTATTATTTGATGAGTTTTTGATGTTTTTCATCAATTTTGCAGGTAATTCGGTGGAATTTTGCCAATCCGAGAGTACCACTAGGCTCGAGAATGAAGAGAAGGACATATCGGATGAAAATGGGGGTCGGGGCCGAAGCCCCGCCGAGAAAAGTTCCTGGACTCGAGCTCGATCGAGGAGCAAGAGCCTCGAGTAGAGGGCTGTCTTTGAAAAGACCAAAAATGGAAAAAGGCAGGAGCCTCGACTCGAGGGCTGACCCTCGAGTCAAGGGAGAGGACAAAAGCAAGGGCTACCCTTGACTCAAGGGGGAGGTTTTTCAGAATTTCGTTATTTAAAGGGGCTGAGAAGAGCATATAAAATAGAACTTCCAATATAGCAGCTTAAGAGCGGTTTGGGGCGATTTGTCGTGCCCCAAGCCATTTCTTCCTTGTAGTTAGTGTAGATTTAGAATTAGATTTAAATTTCCATTGTTGTTGATTAGATTAGCCATAGATTAGCTTTAGTTCTTGTTATTCCATTCAATTCAAGCTTGTAATTCATTTGAAGATTGGTGTTGAGCACTCAAGCATTCCTATTGTTGTTGATTGAAGATCAATTGGTGATGTTTTTCCTCTCTTCTCTTTTTAATTTCTTATTTGTTGTGATTTGCTTTGTGTTTGATCACTTCTATCTTTTTCCCATGGTTTTTGCCCTTGTCACCATGGGCTAACTCTCTTGTGCTTGGGTTAATTGAAATTGATGATGATTTGATTGATTATGCTATGATTGTTGATGATTGGAGATCAATTGAGTAGATTGCTTACTAATTGTGATTCTCAATTGTGCTTCATGCATTTTTATCTCTTTAGATTAGTGTTTGATCACCCTAGCTATAGGCGAGAGCTGCGCTAACGTGATCTCGAGATTAATCGGGTTATAATTGTGTATGAATGTACGGATTGGGTGCTTCGGAATTGAGAGATTAGTTGTACTAAGGATATTCACGTTAGTTTGTTTCCTAATTGTGATTCTTAATTGTGCTTTATGTAAAATTGCCTCTTTAGATTAATGGTTGATCACCCTAGCAATAGGCGAGAGTTGAGCTAACGTGATTAGGTGTTAATCGGGTTACAATTTTGCATGATTGTATGAATTGAGGACTTCTACATTGAGAGATGGGAAGGACTAAGGATACTCACATTAGGCATTGTGATTTTAATGGAGTGATTAATTTAATGATGGTTTTATGCTTTCTATCTTAGTTGATTTGCAATTTGATACAATTGTAGCTTGTTGATTGATGATTCCTTGATGGAGGTTAGCCCTAGCACCCCTATCCCACCATTTATTGTTGTGTTTGTTCTCGCATCATAAGTGTTCGATCATTTGTTTTCTTGTTTTTAGTTTGTATTTTTGCATGTATTTTGTAGTGTTAGTGTCATCCCTTGTTGCATCAATAGTCACTAAGAACTTGTATTTCTAGGGCCTCACGTGCATACTTTTTCCCTTGGGTTCGATATTTGTTGATTGGTCTTAATACCGCTTACTCGAAAAAACTACTCCAATCATAGGGGAAGAGGCCTGAGATGGTGGAGAAGAAAGTATAGAAGGAAGATGAGTAAAACTAGGTAAATGAGTAGCGGTAGAAGTAGGAGAAGAAGGCTGTTGATATAAGAGAGGAATAAGGAAATTCCCACTCATTGAAATCAACTGTTCTAGAGATGTAGATTCTTCCTGAAGGATGAAGACACTGTAGTCTATGTGGAGAGTGTTGTATCCAATGAAGATACATTTGGAAGACCTGTATTGAAGCTTGGAATTATTATATGGTCTTAGAAAAGGAAAGCAAGAACATCCAAACATTTTAATGAAGGAGAAATGCAGGGCAACTTTATAAAGCTTATAAAAAGGAGAAGCATTAAAGAGAATAGGTGTAGGCAAGCTGTTTATTAAGTACACGGCAAGATGGAAAGCTTCCCACCAAAAAGACATTGGAAGATGAGATTGAGCAAGCAAAGCTAAACCTATTTCGTGATATGTTTGTGTTTTTTTCAATAATGCCATTTTGTTGATGTGTGTAAGGACAAGAGTATCTAATGATAATACCATGTTGTTTAGCATATGTTTGCAAAGCAATAAACTCTCCTACCATATCGATTGAATGGCTTTAATTTTCACGTAAAACCGCCTTTCTATCATTGTGATAAACTGAATTAATAAAGCGGCCTCATATTTGGCTTTTAAAGGATAGATCCAAGTGTATCTAGTATGATCATCAACAATAGACAAATAATACCTAAAGCCTTCAGTAGATACATGAGATGCAGGGGCCCAGGACATCCATGTGAATTTAAGAAAAAGAGCAGTAGCATGCATGGAAACAGATTTAAATGTCATCTACGATGCATTTTACTTAGTTTACAAGCATCACAAAAATCGGGATTCTTAGGAACAGTACTTTTATTTCTTTCAAAACTTTACACAAAGTATCATAACAAGGATGTCCTAGTCTAAAATGCCACACATTTGACTTATTTACTGATCGATATATATTATTCATGCAAGAAACAAAAGAGTGAGGAGATCGAGCAGATTGCCTCATCCCTAATGCAGCAATATCCAATGGTAAAGCCCATCCTTAAGTACTCCTTTCAAAAGAATTTGCTTGGTTTTCTCGATCCTTGACAAAACAAGAAGTAGCATGAAACTTCAATGAACACATCATTATCCTTTAAAAATTTGATATACTAAGAAGATTTTTAGTTATATCAGAACATGAAGTATATTGTTTAAAGCAAGAGCACGATTATCTTGTAAACAAGGCATATTAAGAGAACCAAGATGAAGAATGGAAGCGGTAGTACCATTTCCAACTATTAGCTTAGAATTACTTGTGTAAGGAGTTTGCACATGCATGTTGCCAAGAGCAAATGTGACATGGTGAGTAGCACCGTGTCAACAAACCATTCAGAGCCTATGGAATTCGAGAGGGAGAATGATGAGAGGAATCGAGAGATGTGATAGAAATACGGATGAGAGGAAGGAGCAGAGGGAGTGGTGTTGGTTAGATTGGCACGATAGTTGGCATGAGGAGGATTATTACCAGGATTACGAGAGGAAGAACTTTGACCATTTTCAAGACCTTGAAAATTCGGATCAAACCTCTTATAACATTTTTGTTGGTCCCGATTAGTTGAGTAGATTAGATGAGAAGTGTATCAGCCTTCTAGCAAAAATCTAGAAGGGGGGTTGAATAGATTTTTGAGATTTTTCAAATCTATCAAAAATTTATTCAAAGTACCAAAGTACACAAATGAATTAAAGATTAATCTCAACTTTTAATAAGATCAAAAGCAACACCGATATTCAGTATCTTAACTTTAATTCTCAAATTAAACTTTGAACAACAAATTGTAACTTGAACGAGAAATATAATGAAAGCGAAAGAACACTGCATTTTATAGCGGTTCGGATTATAACAATCCTACATCCACTCTCCTTCTCCAAACTTTGAAGAAGGGTCTCCACTAGCTGCTTACTTACTTTCTTTACAATGTACAACTTACAACTTACAAGAATCTTCAAATCTTCAAACTCCTAATCGACACCGAGAAATCTAACTCTAAAATAACGAAGTGATTTTGAAGATGTATGAGAAAGTGTTCTATAAACACTTAGAAAAATTTATGAAGAAATTGTGGAAAACTATTTTTGTGCTTTTGAGAACTTTGTGATTTTAGAAAATAACTTCTTTGAAAGACTTGTGTGTTCTGTGTATTCTATATTCGTAATGAAGTGTCTAGACCTATTTATAAGTCCTGAAAAGACAGATTAGTTTGTTAGTTAGTTCTAACAAACTAAAAGCTCGCTTTAACAAACTTAATCTTGAAAATCGCTTGCTCCTCGGCTGATTTTAATCTACTCATCTGGTGACTTGGTGAAGATTTGCCTTTCTTATTCTACTCGGCTTGTCTTGACCTCGTCTGAGCTCTTCATATTTGTCTCCTGCAGACGACTAGACTCGAGCTTGTCTCCAAATGACTTGTGATTCCTAGTCTTCAGTGACTTGAACCATTCTTGACCTAGTCCGATCGGCTTAGTACTAGAACTCGCCTCTCTTGTTCTACATTGTCATCTGCTCATCTCAATTAATCTTTTAACTCATCAAAACAATCTTGATCTAACAATTTCCCCCTTTTTGATGAAGTTAAAACCTACAATAAAGAGACACACTCACGGTGAAGTTAGTTTAGAGTTAATCAAGATTATTAGATAGGTATATCGCAGCACATCCTTTACATTACAAATGCATTCATTCTCATTAAAAGCACTTAAAGAAATTAAGTCTTTTAGACTCTTTTAGAAATACTTTAAAAATGAGTCTTAAGACTTAGATAAATTTTTATGAAAAAGTTTTCAAGTCGAGAAATAAAACTCTCGGATGATTTATACTTAGGAAAATTTTAAGTTTTTCTTAAAGAAAAAAATTTTACGAAAATAAAACAAGTAAGGACGAATCAACCAAAGTATATTCATGTTGGATTTACAATGATTTACACAGGAAAGATAATAGAAAAGAAAGATAAGGAAAAGTGAAGTCCTGTTTCTATTAATCTTCCCACCGGTCTTCATCTCGGGATCATCGATCAATTGAATACTCGCCTCCTCACCGCTTCAACTCTTCTCCTTGGGCAAGTCCGGATTCAGCCTCTGCCTTTTTAAGATTCCCTTGACCCAGTCTAGGTCCAAGGATCCATCTGGTTTCTTGGCGGGGATGGCATACTCAAAAGCTGGAGAGATCGAGGTTGACGTTGAACTCTACATCTGCTTCTTCTAGCGATCGATGATAGAACTCCGCATCTACCTTCTCCATCCACTCATGCCAAGCTAAGTCTGGATCTTGCCGAGTTGCTCCAGGGGCCTTTGAGAATATACCGAGTATATCCACATCCCTTCCGAGTTTTTCTCTCTGTACTCACTGCATATTTTCCAAAGAACCGGCTTAGGAGGAGCAGACATTGTATGGAATGGCCTGAATTTCCCACGCCTTGATCTCCGATCATCCATTTTCGCTTAGCGGACTCCGAGAAGACATTGGAGTCTTTCTTCTTTCTCTGCCTCTTCTTCTCTTTCTTGCCATAGAATTCCATCTCTCTTTTAATTCTTTTGATCTGCTCATCCGAGAGATTAGAATAGTCGGCTTCCCTCTTTCCTTTCCCCTTAGCGTGCCACAGTAATGATGTCGGTGATTTTGGCTCACCGATCGCTACTTCTTTTCCCTTCCCCTTGGCTCCTTCGATTCAGCTTCTTTTAACCGAGCCAAGAGTTTCTCTGATCTCTCTTCCTCCTCTCTCCTTCTCTTCTCTTCATCCTCCTTTACCGCTTCTTCAAGTTGACTTACCCTTAGCTGGAGTGCAGCCGGCTCATCAGTTGATTCGAGATTCCTCCTGGCTGCCTCCAGATCAGTGTGTTGGCCTTCATGCCTACATCTTTCCTGGTCTCCTCGACTACACTGTGAGGGCTTGTCTCTTTTCGGCCTTCCGCTTTTTCCTTTTTAACTTCAAAGCCAAGTTTGTAAGTTTTGCATCTAATGAGTTGCACTTGGCCCCGAAGTCCGAGTGATCTACTGCCGGTTCATTCACTACCGGTGATTGTACCCTTTCACCTCTTCTTTTAATGCTTTCAGCTCAAATTTCTCCATTTCTTTCACTTTGCCCGGCCCGGCCAGAGTTAGTAATATTTAAAATTTTATCAGACAAAGTTACCTCTACTTCCTTCATGTCTAGCATAGATCGTATACATGTGATTTCGACCAATTTCCTTGTCCTCCTTTTCATCTTCCTTCGAAGGTAGAATTTATCTTTTTCTCTACAAGGGAGAGAATGGAGGAGATGGCAGAGGTAGGACTAAGGTCACTCTCATTATCCTCGGACGAGGAATCGGATGAGGAGGGAATGGATTCTGTTTGAATAGGTGGAGGAGGAATAGGCCGTGTTTGTATAGTTGGCGAGAGAGGAGTAGGAAATAATAGGGATCGGTGAGGTTTGGACTGTGGGGAGAGTAATTTGTTCGGATGAAGGTGGGGGTGATGTTTGGGTTTGTATGGTAGGGGTGGTAATGGGAGATGAGGTTGGTAATATGGGTGTTGGTGGTTGAGGTGAAGTATGTTACGGATTGCATTGGTGGGATTTGAATTTGGACCGTGGGGAGGTAGGTTGTTGGAGAGGCTCGAGGTACCGGCTGGGATACCCCTTCATCGCCTATTTGGACAGGTGGGATTTTAGGCCGAGGTTGAGGCTCGAAATGCCGGCTGGGCATTTCTTCATTGCAGTGCGAGTGATAATTGAGGAGATGGGGAAAGACTTGTACCTGCCTCTGGAATAGGAGAGAGTGCAGCTTCCTTGGTTGGGGAGGGGAACCTCCGGTGACCAACCTCACCGCTATCTCAAGGACTGGGACCTCCTCTGGTAGCGAGTTGACAACTCCATCTGCTGCTCGAGCCACCAGATTTGGTTGAGCCCTCTCGAGCTCGAGTCGCTCTTCTCGGCCTCCTCACCGGAGGGATTTCAGCTTCCTCTTCTTCTTCTCCTTCTCGAGGCGCTTTGGCCGAAAGCAAATAGATGAGCTTTCCCCTTCTTCTTTTCCACGGCTTTCACCAGCCCCCTCTTCTTTCACCTCCGGGAAACCACAGGGACTGCAGCATTGTTTGATTAATTCTTCATGAGGCGACCTCAGCTGCTGCCTTCTCATGTCCCTCTGCTTCGATCTCGGCTGAGGACCTCGGACCGGCTTGGCTGGTTCGGGCCGGTATCGAGCTTCTACGATTCTTTGCCTCCACCTTTGGACCACGCATCGGACTCATCGTCGAGTCTGGATTTCCTCCAAGCTTGTCATCCTTGGTGAGGATTCCCTTTTGCTTGGAGTACTTTTTCGTACTCCACTCTCCGATCAGCCTTTCTATTCACTCTTCAATCAAAACAGCTTATCTTGTTGAAGAGGTGACTATTAAGGTTGGTATCCGACCCTCTGTAGACGACTTGAATGTAAGCCGCTTCTTCTCCTCCTTCAATTTATGGATCAATAAATCTACCCGGTTTACACTCACACCATCCAAAATGGCTCGCATCACACATAATGCGGGTTTGGTTAACCCATCATGTGAGCTTTGCTCACCCAACACCGCCTTCGTGACCACCGTCATCAACAATCTATACTTCCTTCTTAATAAATTCTTCTTCAAATCCCTTCTATTTCCCCTATATGTAACCACTCGCCATCATATCGAAGGATTCTTCCCACTCATCCTCCTTGTACGTCAATGGATTAACTCCCTCCATTGACGTATCAAAAATCTGGAGATGTTCTCCCTGGTATAGCTCAACGTCGTTCCATCCACTGATGTGTCAAACCCATCACAGGTATCATTCATCCCGGCTAGAAACTCGCCCCAGCAAGTCTCGTTGTTCTGCAGGGTGATTTCATTGAAAGAAATCCCCTTAGCCTTGATGCCTCCGAGAGGCGTAGGATTTCTGCAGATTACGGGTCTTGGGTTGTTTGAAATCTACATACATCTCTTCTTTCAATCGGTTTTGAAAAATTCCTCATTCATTTTAAAATGAGAAATATTTGTGAAAATGTATTTGGGTTTGTGAGTTTTGGTGGTTTTGGAAGTGGATGCCATTTGAAATTTTGTGGGTTTGTAAAAAGAGTTAGAGAATATGTGAGTTTTCTCAAAGTGGAAAAGGGTATGATTGAGGAAGATGATGAATTTATAGGAGGGAAAGTTTGGAGAGATAAACCACTTTGAAATTAATTTTAATCTAAGTCGTTTATTTGAAATGAATTCTTGTCTTTGAATCAACGGTTAAAACTTGGATAAACGATTGGGATTCAAAGACGTGTAGTTCACTAATCTTTGAAATGCGTAAAAAGTTACTTTATAGACTGTTGATTTGACAGATATAGGTTACTTTATGCGGGAAGTAAGTATCCCCGACGTCGGCTCGGGGTTATCTTACTTCGTATAAGGGTTTTCAAAGCAGATGAGTTTATAAAGTCATCTCGATAAAGTAACACGTCTGATTAAAAATGCAGTTAGTTTTAACTATTTAGTAAGTTAAAAAAAAATTAAAATAAATAAGCTCGATTAAATTTTCTAAAGTTAGTTTTTTTTTCATCCAATCAATCCAAAAATATTTTTATAAAGGAAAAATATGGAGTTTATTTAGGAACAAAAGATATCGAATAAAAGATTTGAGAACAGATGAGGTGAAACAAGATGATCTCGTGACCTATTCCCGCAAAGACATAAGCTCAAGGAAAACCATCGGTAGCTTGGGGTAGATCGATAGGGTGCAAATAGTCATCTGTTTCTTCGTGAGATCACCGACTATTGTGCTCTCATCTCGATTTACCCAATGTCGATAAGTAATCATCAAGTCGATAAGGTCAATATGACTAATCCTTGATTCTTGATTCCTAAAAAGGAGATCAATGATATCAGCTACCCGATTGTCCTTTGACACATATCTAGTCCGATAATTCTTTCTAGACATTAATTTAAAGAAAAGAAAAGAAAAGACCGTAAATAAGGAATACATTCAACATATGCAAACAAATTAGAAACCATTAAAGATGCATCAAGTAATCCTAATTCTAAGCACAGTTCTTTAAACCTAGATTCAGCTAATGGTTTTGTAAGAATGTCTGCTCTTTGTGACTCGGTGGCTATTTTCTCAATCCTAATGTCATTCTTCTCAACATGATCTCTAATGAAATGATGCCTAATATCTATATGCTTACATCTAGAATGCGAGATTGTAAGTCATTGCTATTGCACTATTACTATCACGGTAAATAGGAACAGTTGATTTTTTAATATTATAATCTCTAAGGCTGTTGACTAATCCGGAGGAGTTGTGAGCAACAACTTCCAGTGCCATGTATTCGGCTTCGATTGTGGAGGTGGCAACAGATGTCCTTCTTAGATAACCAAGAAATTAATTTGTTGCCTAAGAATTGACAAGTCCCTGAAGTGGATTTCCTATCAATCTTATGATCGTAGTATTTTAGTGATAAGAAATTTGCGACCAAACAAAATATCGAACCCAAGGGACTAGGAGTACAATGGAGCCTCGAAAACATATGTTTCCATAGAATTATAGTGGCTAGTCAAGATTTCAAAATTAAAGCAACTAAATAAAAAACACAAATCCAACAAGAAATTAAACGAAGCAATCAATAAAGGAATAACAAGGATGAGATAGAAGTGCTCGGGTGCAAATCACCAAAGACTCGTCAAATTCGGATCATCAACAATCAAGTGTTCATTCGAGAGAGGGATCATAGGGATAACCAACAAATAATTCAAATAAAACCGTCTTGGATAAGCCTAGGTTCTAAATGATCGATTAAGTACGTAGGAATGTGAGAGACGGCACTCTCACCCTCACTAATTGCAAGCAAACAACAAGTAATCAATGTGCCTTAATGAGGTTCTAATTAATCAACCAAGTATCCTTGAGTTAATCAAATATTGACTTCAATCACACAAGTAAACCAACACCCATGCATCAATCCAATCAACCAAGTATCATTGCATTAATTAAATCAATAAACACAAGATCAAAGCTCACCCTAGCAATTAAATCATACAAAGCATCATTAAGACAATTAATCACCTCAACGAATGAACACCCAATCACTAATTCACCAAAATCAACTCATCTAGGGATCATTACACCCAAGCACATAAGAAATTTAGCCAATCATGGCTAATTGAAAGTAACCCATGAACATTAAGTAAAGGGAAAACATGAACATGCTGAAATCAATAAACAAAAATTGATATAAATGGTAGAATTCACCTTGATGGAGTCTCTTACAACTTGAATGATCAATCTATCACCTATTACACTTGGGTAAATGAAATCTATCAAAATTTGATGAACACCTATCACTATGCGTTTGTGTGTGTGAAGGAAAGCTGAAAATGAACTAAGGAATTTTATCTAAGTGTAGAATGTGCTCTAAGTATGGAATTCCCTTCAATCGGTGAAATTGGGGGTATTTATAGTGAGGGCAAAGTTAAAATAACGAAAATTACACCTAGGTCCCTCAAAATCAGATTACTCAGCCAAAATCGTGCGGACACAGGTCAACTCGGCTCGAGTTGGTCAACTCGGAGTCGAGTTGAAGGCAACAAAGGTAACTGAGGATTTTTCTCTACCAACTCGGGCCGAGTTGGTCAACTCGGGTCGAGTTGGTTTCTCATTTCTCTCTTTCCGACTTCGTTCCCCCATATCTTGAGCATCCGACCTCGATTGAGCCAATTCTTTTTGCGTTGCGAAGCTCTCTCGACCCTCTTTCCAACCATATAATTTCTCATTTGATTTGGCAATGTTAACAGACCTCAATTTGCACTCAAAGTTGGCCTAAAACCTGTAATTTCAACTTAAAACACCAAATCCAACAATTAAATGCAATTGGACCAATTAATTATGAATTAAGCCATAAATCACCATCAAATTAAGATAATAAAGCCCTAAAATCATATGCAATTTTACCCTAATCAAATTCCCCAAACTTAAGACGTTGTTTGTCCTCAAACAACAAGACAATTAAGCACATTAGGGTGAAATTTATTGCAATTATGTCTCATGGCACAATAAATGAAAATAGGACAATCAAACCTCATCAATGAAAACAAGTATTCAATGTCACTTTCCACTAGCACTCAAAAATGTCATGTAAGTGACAAATACAATTCAAATTCTCACTCAATGCTCCTTCCACGGAGTATTTCACTCGACTCTCAAGTGTATAAGGGAAATGTAAGCACTCAATCATCCATTCACAACAATACACACCATATGCTTGCCAATAGACTCAATCTCAATCATCAATTTTGTGTGTCAACTATGAATCAAAAAGGGCTTTTCAAAAAGGTTGTAGTGTAGGCTCTTTGGATTAGGTGGGTGAATTTGGGGAAGAAGTGACTCACAATTAGTAGAGCAAATGAAAGTTGATTAAGCAATTCAATACACTTCATCTCAAGTCTCAACAATCATCACTCTTTCTTTTCTTTTCATTCTTTTCACATGTAATTCACCACCAACTCCTTTGAGTCTTTCTTTTTCAATCAAGCTCAAAATTGAATTTCACCTTCTCATCATTTCTTTCATTTTTTTCACTATTCAATTTTTCTTCTTTTCAACCTTCTTTTCTTTCTTCTTTCTCACAACAAACTTATCCAATCATACCACCACACTTTTCTCTTTTAACTTCACCATTCTTTTGCCAACAATCATGCTCTACTAATCATATGGACAAAAAGGCTCGTAAAGATAGGCAAAATGGCTTTAATCCCACAAGCTTGCCAAAGAATAAGGATTTAAGGCTCAAATTGGCTCACTAGGGAAATTAATGTCAATGGTTGGGCAGAATTTGGCTAAGTAGCTTTTCAAATCAAACAAGGCCTCTAATCATCTTCATAGATCAACACAAAATTCAACTTCAACTAGTCTAGAGGCAAGTTCTAGCATGCAAAGTCACAAATGATGCACTCAACAAGGAAATAAACCGTTTAATATGTACGATTCAAAAGGCACAAAAGCTCACGGACTTAAAAATGAGCAAAGAGAGTAAGCATCATTCATCACACTCATCATTACAAAACAATTTTCATGCTACCCTCAAGCAACACATCAACTCATATCACATCAAAAGTTTAATATGATCATCAATCAAAGCATATATGCCATGTACATACTTCCAAGCATATACCCCCTACACAAATAATAACACTCTCCAAAACAACTACTCTCAAGAAAAATAGACTCAAATATATGCAATTAATCCACAAATAAGCTCCAAAATCACAAAAATTTTCTCATGCTAATGAGAGGCAAGTTAGTGCAACGAAAATCGCTAAACTAACACACACCCCCAAACTTTTTTATTGTCAAGCAATTAAAAGTTTGGTAAAATAGTTAGCTAATTGAGTTGCACACAACTACCTACTAAGAAATGAAAGCTCAACACCCAAAATCATTTACAAGTATAGATACCAAATAAGCTCAACAACGAAGTGCGCCGGTGCAAATGGAAAAGCATGAAAAGAGGCACACCTCCCCCAAACTTAGACAAGTCTAAGTCTAGAGAAGATGTTGTACCTAAAGGTCTTCAAGTACCCTCTCTTCTTCAAGCTTGCGAGCCTCACCAAGCCTCAAATGCACAACCTCGACTTCCTAACAAGAAAACACAAACACACTTATTGAAAGCAAAAACGAGCACAAAACAAAGAAGGCAAGAAAAAGGATGGGTTGCCTCCCATCTAGCGCTAGTTTTAACGTCCTATGCCGGACATTATTCATTGAGTTCACACTCTTTTCATCGGAATGGCCAAGGATATCGGTCCTCCTTGCCATTATGTTTCATCCTTTGAGCTTCAAAATCACGGAGGCGCTCATGATTGGTAGGACAACCACCTATATATATGGACATTGTCAATGGTTGTCCCCTTTGCTCTCTCAACATCCTCCTTTTCCATTCCTTTTTTCCAAGGATGCCCAAGCACTTTATCAATTCCTTCCTATAATCAAAGTTTACAAGAGGTAAAATAAAATCAATAGAAGCATCAATTTCAATTAAAGTACAAATTGAAGAGTTTGAAGGTTTAGAAATGCTCATTTCATTCTTCAATGTCTCATTCAAAGCTTCTAGATTTTCTTGTTCATTGTTGCTCATGTCCATCAAAGGACACTCCTCTTCATCACTTTCGACAAGGAAATCGTCCATTCTATCCTTCTTGCTTGGACCCCCTTCTTTCTCTTTCTCTTTCTCTTTCTCTTTCTCTTTCCATTTCTCTTCTTCTTCTTCTTCTTCTTCATTTTCTTCTTCCCCTTTTTCTTGATGGTTCTCCATGATGGTTATGCTCTCGACTTTGCATAGAGAAGCTTTGAGTTGACTTACTAGAACATTGAGTTGAGCTTTGGTGATCTCCATGTTCCCATCTATCATTGCATCAACCATTGTCTTTGTCTCATAGATGCTCTCATACAAGAGGAACATTTCTTCAAATCTTGAGTTATCTTCCTCAAATCTCTTCAACAACATCCCAAGCATCTCCTTCAAGATAGCTCTCACATCATGGATTCTCCATTCTTGATAATGAGAGGAAGCTCGTGGAATTTGATAGTCATACTCATAGCTTCTCCCATTATTGTAGCCATAACCTTCATAGTGTGGAGGATAAACCATACTATTTTGGTAATAGTATTGATTCCACGAGTATTGGTTATATCCCTCCATCTTTGCAATTAAGCTCTTCACTACCTTTGCATTCTTTCGGTGGCTAAGTTTAAGGTTCGATTTCTATTAAGAAATTTAACCCCCTAAGAACAAGTGAGTGCCACCTACGAAAGAGAGCAAGTATCAAATTCACACAATTAAAAACAACAAAACAAGATAAATAATGCCACTAGTAAAGCTATCCAACGAAATCTCAAGTTTCACCTAGACACACTCAACTAGTCCCCAGGAAACGGCGTCATTTTGATCGTAGTATTTTAGTGATAAGAAATTTGCGACCAAACAAAATATCGAACCCAAGGGACTAGGAGTACAATGGAGCCTCGAAAACATACGTTTCCATAGAATTATAGTGGCTAGTCAAGATTTCAAAATTAAAGCAACTAAATAAAAAACACAAATCCAACAAGAAATTAAACGAAGCAATCAACAAAGGAATAACAAGGATGAGATAGAAGTGCTCGGGTGCAAATCACCAAAGACTTCGTCAAATTCGGATCATCAACAATCAAGTGTTCATTCAGAGAGGGATCATAGGGATAACCAACAAATAATTCAAATAAAACCGTCTTGGATAAGCCTAGGTTCTAAATGATCGATTAAGCACGTAGGAATGTGAGAGACGGCACTCTCACCCCTCACTAATTACAAGCAAACAACAAGTAATCAATGTGTCTTAATGAGGTTCTAATTAATCAACCAAGTATCCTTGAGTTAACCAAATATTGACTTCAATCACACAAGTAAACCAACACCCATGCATCAATTCAATCAACCAAGTATCCTTGCATTAATTAAATCAATAAACACAAGATCAAAGCTCACCCTAGCAATTAAATCATACAAAGCATCATTAAGACAATTAATCACCTCAACGAATGAACACCCAATCACTAATTCACCAAAATCAACTCATCTAGGGATCATTACACCCAAGCACATAAGAAATTTAGCCAATCATGGCTAATTGAAAGTAACCCATGAACATTAAGTAAAGGGAAAACATGAACATGCTGAAATCAATAAACAAAACTTGATATAAATGGTAGAATTCACCTTGATGGAGTCTCTTACAACTTGAATGATCAATCTATCAGCTATTACACTTGGGTAAATGAAATCTATCAAAATTTGATGAACACCTATCACTATGCGTTTGTGTGTGTGAAGGAAAGTGAAAATGAACTAAGGAATTTTATCTAAGTGTAGAATGTGCTCTAAGTATGGAATTCCCTTCAATCAGCTGAAATTGGGGGTATTTATAGTGAGGGCAAAGTTAAAATAACGAAAATTAGACCTAGGTCCCTCAAAAATCGGATAACTCAACAAAAATCGCGCGACACGTCAACTCGGCTCGAGTTGGTCAACTCGGGTCGAGTTGAAGGCAACAAGGTAACTGGAGGATTTTTCTCAGTCAAATCGGGCCGAGTTGGTCAACTCGGGCCGAGTTGGTCTACTCGAGGTCGAGTTGGGCCAACTCTGGTCGAGTTGGTTTCTCATTTCTCTCTTCCGACTTCGTTCCCCCATATCTTGAGCATCCGACCTCCGATTGAGCCAATTCTTTTGCGTTGCGAAGCTCTCTCGACCCTCTTTCCAACCATATAATTTCTCATTTGATTTGGCAATGTTAACAGACCTTAATTTGCACTCAAAGTTGGCCTAAAACCTGCAATTTCAACTTAAAACACCAAATCCAACAATTAAATGCAATTGAACCAATTAATTATGAATTAAGCCATAAATCACCATCAAATTAAGATAATAAAGCCCTAAAATCATATGCAATTTTACCCTAATCATCTTACATCCTCCAAAATCTGAATCGAATAACTGTCATTTCAAGGTTGTCATCACCGGGTACCATAACCCTACTTGCAAGGTTCCTTTGAGATATTTAAGAATTTTCTTAGCCGTCTCCAGATGTGTTTTCTTGGGATTAGACTGGAATCTTGCACATACCCCAACCGCAAAGGCTATGTCCGGCCTACTTGCGGTGAGATAGAGAAGAGATCCACTCGGTCCACGATACTCCGTTGCATCGGTGGGTATCCCCTCGCTCATCCGAATCCATAGAGAAGTTAGTTGCCATAGGTATTTTAACTTCTCTGCTAGTAGTCATTCCAAATCTCTCAATCGGATCCTTAGCATATTTAGACGATGTATAAATATACCCTTACTCATCTGTTTAATCTATAAGCCTAGAAAGTATGTTAATTCGCCCATCATTGACATTTCAAACCTGTTTTTCATGAGAATGCTAAATTCTTCACATAATTTCAGATTAGGTGAACCAAAGATTATGTCATCTACATAAATTTGAACTAATAAGATGTTTCCATCTACTTCCTTTCTAAACAAAGTTCTATCAATCTTGCCTTTTGAAAATCCATTTGATGTCAAGAAATCGTATAAGGTATCATACCAAGCTCTGGGAGCTTGTTTCACCATATAGAGCTTTGTTGAGTTTATAGACCTTGTTATTGATCTTAAACCCGGGAGGCTGCTCCACATAGACTTCCTCAAGCAACACACCATTAAGAAAGGCAGACTTAACATCCATTTGAAAGACTTTGAAAGACTTATATGCAAAGAATAATAAGAACAACCTTATTGCCTTTAATCGCAATCGGAGCATAGGTTTCATCATAGTCTATTCCCTCGATCATGAGAACCTTGTGCAACCAATCTTGCCTTATTTCGAATAATAATGTTGTTCTCATTTGTTTTGTTTTTAAACACCCATTTAGTGCCTATAATCTTTCTCGTAAGGGTCTTTCCACTAGTTCCCATACACTTTGCCTTTCAAACTCGATGCGATTCCTCCCGCATGGCGCTTATCCATTTGGGTCTGATAGAGCTTCCTCAATAGACTTGGGTTCAAGAAGCGACACATAACAAATTGAAAAGACTTTCGTAGTCCAGCATCATTCGTGTCCGCACACTACTAGATGGGTCTCCTATAATCTGATAAGATCGATGGTAGCTCCTCATCCTTTTGCCTATATGAGGAGAAGGATCCTCATCTTGAGTCTCGGGCAACTCCTCCGACTCAACCTCACCGACGTTCCCCATCATCGCCTAACCCTGCTAATCGATTGATGTCAAGGGTGTCCGATCTAATGGAGTCTCGATCAAAAGTTGTCTTCGATTATCGGATGGGGATTCTTCTTCATCGATTACGAATCAAGACTAGGTAGATAGACAGTTCTATGTTTAGTCTTGGACAGTTTAATTTTATCTAGACTTTTAGAAATTTGATTCACTTTATCTCGAGAAAGAATACAACTTATCAAAAACAACATGAGGGTTTCCTCCACACAAAGGGTTGTCTTGTTAAAAACTTTAAATGCCTTGGAAGTGTTAGAATATCCCAAGAATATTCCATCACCATTTGCCTTAACATCAAAAGTTCTTAACTTAGATTTTCCATTGTTATGGATAAAACACTTACAACCAAAAGCTTTGAAATATGAGATTCTTGGAATCTTACCCTTCCAAATCTCATATGGAGTCTTACCCTTGTCTTTGACAACTAAGCACTGATTCAGGTATAGCAAGTGTGTTGATGGCTTGACCCAGAACTCCGTGTGGGGTTTCATACTCGGCTAACATGCTCTGGTTGCTTCCTTCAAAGTTCTATTCCTTCTTTCAATCACTCCATTTTGTTGAGGAGTTATTGCTGAAGATGTCTCATGAATAATTCCACACTCATTGAAAAAGTTAGATAAACAAGAATTCAAAAATTATGTGCCCTTATCACTCCTTATTTTAATAATATTAACACCCTTTTCATTACGAATTTGTCTCGAATAGATCGGGGATCTTGTTTATAGTCTCATTTTTCTTGAAAAGGAATATAACCCAAGTGTATCTAGAAAAGTCATCTACTACAACAAGAGTATATTTCCTTCCACCGAAACCGAGAGGAGAAACAGTCCAAACAAATCCGGATGAAGTAGTTGCAACACTCTTTCGGATGAAGAGGAGTTAATACTCTTAAATGAGTGTCTAGGCTGTTTACCTTTCTCGACAAGCATCACATTTAAGATCGGTGGATAAAAGTTTTTCGTGTAATCCCTTGACAAGGTTCTTTTTAGCCACTTACTAAGGGTCTTGAAATTCGATGACTAAGCCTCTTGTGCCATAGCCACCGAGATGTTCTCCACCCTTAGCTATCGACAGGTATCTTTGGGACAACTATTAAAGTTGGCCACATAGACATTACCATGTCGAAGCCGCTTAAAAGTACCTTATACGAAGAATTATCTAAAATATCACATTTATCCCTTGAAAATTTGACAAGAAAACCTTTATCACAAAGGGGAAACAGATAAATGATTATGTTTCAAACCTTCAACAAAATATACCTCGAGATACCAATATCCTTGATAATCGTGAGTACCTACACCTTTAGTCGACCACAATTATTGTCACCAAATAAGATTCTTGGACCTTCAATGCTTTGGAAATTTGACAACAAACTTACGGTTATGGGTCATGTGTTGTGAATGCCACTATCAATATACCATATTGAAGCTAAGATCTCTTCCTTGAGTGATGATCCTGTGTATCCTGAAAAAGCAGATCGGTTGTAAGGTACCCTAGTGATCTTGGGTCCTTGAAGGTCAAGTATCACTTTAGGTAACCAAATAAACATCTCATCTTTAAACAATAAATCAGACTCGGTTTTCTACCAAATCATCTACAATTGTATCACTTTTGAATGATAACTTGTTGTATTCAGATTGAGTAATTTTCCTAAACTTAGGAAATGTGGGATAGCATCTGCTCCTTCCATCAAAAGAATTATAATAAGAATTTCTTCTTATTTTGGTTCTTGGGTTTGTCCTAGTCGATAAGGAGTCCTCACTGAATTTTTGTTTTGAGTGGGTGATGCGATCCTTATCTCGATTAGTTGGTTTCCAAGGACCAATTTTAACCTCTTTTGATTGATCGGATGCTTTCACAAATTTCCTAGGTTTTTGTACATCGATTTATTGTTCCTATCATAACCAAGACTGTTTTGTCATGGGATTTCGAGAGGTATTAAAGATATGGTCTATTCTTGTTGTGAATTATTAAGTTGACTAATTTTGAAGACAAGCTTCTCATTATCTTTCTTAATTGATTCATTTTCAGCCAGACTACTTCAAATTTGTCTTTTAAAGTTTTCAATTCATTTTCTAACCTTTCGAGATAAGGTGGTGATGTACTAGCCTCGGCACAGGAAAACATTCCCCCTTGAATGTTTCCTCGGTTTACAGCGATTCATCACACCTTGCCTTTAATTAGAATTTGAATTTGATCCTTTAAAGCGAATTTTCTGTCTCTAAATTTGTTTATAAGCAGCCAGAGATGTCTTTAAATCTCTCAATAACTCATGGATAACGATTTGGTCATGATCGGATGCAGGTCGACAAGAATCATTATCGAAGATGAATAGTAGATTACCTCATTAGCCATGAGACAAATTTCATCATCTCGATCCGAAATCGATGAGGATGATGATGATGATGATTTCTTTGGCTCATTTTCTTCTCGCCAACAAAGCCCTTTGATCTGCAAACCTCCTGTCTCTCTTCTTCCTCTTTTCTTCCCTTTCCTTAGGAGTCGAGTTGAGGACAATCATAGCTGAAATGTCCTGGCTTGTTGCATGTGTAACAAGTATCACTCTGTCGATCTAGGGCTGGAAGGATTTCTTCCGACAGTGATCTGTATCTTCTTGTCTCGGCTTCGCTTTTGTCATCATCTATTGACTCATCTTCCTTTCTACCTCGATCTGGATCTTGATTTATCCTTTCCGCAAATCTCAATTTATTTCTTTTATACTTCATTCTCAATTTATCATACCTTTTAGTGAGCAGAGCCATCTCGCTCTTTCAAAGATAGATCGGCTCCTACAGACTCTGTTGAAACCTTGTCTTCTTTCTTGACAAATGCAACATCGGCTCCCTATACTCACATGGCACATTCAATTCACTCCTATAATTATGATTGGAGTGAAAAGATATGTCACATGGCACAAAGGAGTGAATTGATTGCAATTGTATCAATGCACCATAGAAAGAGTTTAAAGGCCTAGTAGTCGGAAGGTGGTGGTGGAGGAGGATAGCTTGGCCCGAAATTCCACGAGCTCATTTGTTGAAGGAGGGAATACATATCATTTTGCGTCTTCACCGATTCTTCTTGCATCCTCCTTGTCTCTTCATTGAACCTACGTGACTCCTCCATCATCTCGGTACATCTCATCCTCGCCGAGTCGGACTCTCAATGTGCATCCTCTCGACTGCCTCGCCCACATCTCCTCCGCTGTAACCCATGGTCTATGAGACGAACTCCTGCCTCGTACTCTCTACTCCTCATCTCATCCTCGCCAAGTACATATTAATCTCTCGCCGATACTCCTCTTCCATCGGGCCAGTGCTCTTCTTGCTCCGGCTCGTCATCCTCTTCCTCGACTCAACCTCCTCAGCAACATCTGCTCTAACCGCATCTTCATCATCATCATCAAGAATCGGAATCCGACTCGATCACGACTCCGCCCGATCATCATCATCCCCCTCATCTCTAAGCACGTCTCCATGCTCCCTTGTGTAGGCATCGATGGCATCGGTGTGACGCGACCACATACGTAAGTTAATAGTCACAAATGCTCGAGATCCAAAAACAGCTGCCAACTTCTTATTAGGAAGAGGAAACCGGCCACCATGATCTTTGTTGTAGGCACCACGTCCTCCCTATACGATCTAGCGTCCTCATGCGCCTCATAGTGTCTCGTAGTCAAATCTGGACCATCTAGTGCCACAAGATTATGAGTCGGAATACCTGTGTGCTCATTATCGAGTAATCATCCCACCAAAATTTATCTTCTTGAACTTAGTGCTCGCCGCTCTCTCAAACAAATAACAAAGGTATGTGCCGCATTAAACCTCACTCCATGTAAGAAGCACCACAATACATATAGCTCTTCGAGACCACGGCTCCTCCTTCCGATCTCGCGAATATAGTACTCGCGAGGATCTTCTCTAAGTACCGACCACCGGGTTCCGAATGTGTGTGCTCTTCGACTTGCCGGCACAAACTCGGGTTGACTCGGAGCCCCCGAATCGGAAATACGCCTCCGTAACCTCTTGGCGTTGTACTCCCCTCTAATATTCAACGGTGATCTATCGGGTCTGTAGGTGCTCCTAGTAGCTCATTAATCTCATCCAACGTCAATTCGTACTCGTTCCCCATGAGCTCAAAAGTGATCTTCCGTGCAAACTTGTTCCTCCTAGCCTTGTGGACTTTGACAAAGTGCATAAGAACTCGAGTGAGTCCAAGATAGGTCCGAGGTCTCTTAGCTAGAAAACCTCCCATGCCTACTTGCTCGAACAATCTAGGGATGTCATCTTCAATCCCCATAGAAAGCATGCGATTATGATCCACGAGACGAGTCCTCGACTCACCTTCTTGTACAACTCAAAGCATACAAAATAATGTGCTTTCTCCACTTGTATTCATCCCACTGAATTCCCAATTCAGCGGGCATTCGGTGTGCAAAGCGTATAGCATCTTCTCTCTCTCGGATCTCAAAGCATCCGAATAATTGTGGCCATCCACTCCTCGGAACATACTTCCCGCACAAAATAATCCCAATAGCACAAATGAGTCCATAAATCAAAAAGCTAGCTCGAAATATCACTCTAAACCATGAACGAGTCAACGATAATTTCCAAACCCAACAAAATTCCTAATGACTAGGCAATCAATTCTCAACAAATGGTCAATGAGTCAATCAAATCAAATATCATCAATAGAAGTGCTCAACTAATCCTCAACATATACATACTTACTAGAATGACTTTATACAATGAAAATCACCATGTATGCTCACCAAAATCCTTCAAAAATACTCCACAAATATATCAAATAATAACAAGCCAACGAGCAAGTAATTCAACACATAGCATCACAAAACTTTCCTTTCTATCATCAACACTCCACTAAATTTGACCAATTATACCACAAATGCACTAGGAATTCCTAAAAGTATGCCAAAATCACATTTCAAGCCTAATTCCACAAATAATCAAGCAACTCATCATATACAATCCTAAACATGCTCATAAAATCCTCAATCCACTCAAATATCCTCAACAATGGCTTCAATTTATCAACATTAATCATGCATACCAAGTGCTTGACAAAATGCCCAAATGAACTTCCTCTTCAAATAAATTCAAGCACTTTGATCAACACCCAAGCAATAATCAACACCAATCATGAAATTGAAAGCCAAAGGAGACGAAATTACATACCTTAATTGGGATAAATCGGCTTGGAATGAAAGATATGAGCACCCACACAATTCTCCTCAAAAAGCCCCAAATTTGATTATAAAACCCTCAAAATCCACTCTTTGATGCAAGAAGATGATAATGCTATGATATTGAGATGATTAATCGGTGAAAACTGATGCAAAATGTCGCAAATAAGGAAGAATGGCGGAAAGGATCGTGAAAGGTATAAAACCCTCGAGTCGTGACTCTCTTGAAGCGATCTGCGTATTTATAACGAGACACCGGCCTCGAGTCGAGGGTCGAGGCCTCGACTCGAGGAATCCCACTTTCAAAAGCCTCGACTCGAGGTTCCTCCCTCGAGTCGAGGAATGTGCCATTTCCAAAAAAATTTCTAAGTCTAAGTACCTCGACTCGAGGTCTATGCAAGCTTCGACCTCGAGTCGAGACCAGGCATTTTTACGAATCCCAAGTCCGACCCGACCCCTAAACTCCAAAACCAACCTCTACACACCTAATGAACCCAAATATGCAAGAAATTACCGTTTTGGTCCTCGATTTAAGCCCGGTCGCTCATTCGATCGAGGAGACCGGGTTATCTTCCTTAATGCTCATTTTCACCAACTTTTAAGCTTTCCTTTCTTCCCAAATCCTCGATTCCTTTGCAAATTCGATCCCTTCCAATCCTTGTAGTGAGTATACCTACACACGGGCATCATTAGTCATCCACTCAACATCAATAAGGAATGCACTTCAAAACTAGATACACACACCCCCAAACTTGGATAAGGATATGCATTCAAAATTAAGTATGGGAATGATACAATTATGCAACCCTTTAAATGATATAACAATAAAGCTCAAAACCAAATACGCTCTCCATCAACTAACACCTTCTCCTAGCATGAAAAATCCCTAAGAATCCAAGGCAAAATAACACAAAAAGAGCTAAACACAAACACACAAAAGCAATAAAATAATGGGTTGCCTCCCATCTAGCGCTAGGTTTAACGTCCTTTGCCGGACGGAACTCTAAGAGTTCATACTTCCCTTTCATCTACAAGAATGTTAGGCACTTCTTTTGGGGTAGAAGGGTCCTTGTGCCTAACCAAAATCTCCTTTGTCAATAGACAACATCCCATTTCGTCTTCCACTAGGAGTTTTCCTTCTTCTTTGATCTCCTTCACTTTCAACACCTCTTTGAGTCTTTTTACTCCTAGTAGTCTCATCCAATTCGACTCCCTCCATACTACTTGGTCTCCAACCACAAAGGTTTCAACCTTCTTCTCAAACGGTTGCTTCCTTTCTTCTAACACCCCCAAACTTGAGCATTGCTCAAGTTTGGTCACTTCCTTCTCACCTTCTTTTTCAAGCTTCATATCACCGAGGTCAAGCAAAGTATCAATTAAGGCTTCCTCCTTCCTAAAATCATCCAAAGAAACACAAGACTTGTTAGCCATCACATTACAAGAAGGAATAAAATGCTCCTTAATTAAAAAATTAGAAGAAAGAGAAGGTAAAGAATCATCCCTATCAATGGAAGGGCATGAATTAATGATCTCTATATAGCCACATTTCTTCTTCTCCATCTTGCTTTGGGCAACTTCTTCCAATGGAGCTCTCGAAAATGTCACCTCTTTTCCATTGTAGCTCAACGTGAGCTCCTCTCTCAACATCGATAATCGCTTTTCCCGTAGCAAGGAAAGGTCGACCAAGTATGATCGGTGCCTCAAGCTCCTCCTTCATGTCAAGAACAATGAAATCAACCGGAAATAGGAACTTGCCAACCCCTACCAATACATCTTCAATGATCCCAAATGGACGAGCAAATGATTGATCCGCCAATTGAAGGTTGATGTTAGTAGGAATCACCTCTCCTAGCTTCAATTTCTCAAAAATTGCCAAAGGCATGACATTTATACTTGCTCCCAAGTCACACAAACCTTGGATGTTCACATTCTCACCTATCTCGCATGGTATGATGAAGCTCCCGGATCCTTTCTCTTTTGTGGTAAGTATCTCTCCGAGATCTCCTTGCACTCCTCCACTAGCTTAAGTATACCCTTTTCATCCCAACTCCTCCTCTTAGACATGATATCTCTCAAAAACTTATTATAGTGGGGTATTTGTTCAAGGGCATCCATTAGTGGAATTTCAACATGCAAGCTATTTAAGACTTTCAAAAACTTACCAAACTCCTCCTCTAGCTTTTTCTTCACTAATCTTTGAGGATAGGGAACCGGCTTAGCTTTCATAGGCACTCCCCATGCATCTTTCTTGGACTTCTCTTCTTCTTTCTTGGACTCTCTTCTTACTTGCTCTTCACTTGACTCCTCTTTCTCCACAACCACATTTTCTTCAATAACTTCTTCCTCTTGCACCACTTCTTCTTCAACATCCCCATCTCTAAGCCTCTTTGGACCTTCATAGCTAGTACCACTCCTTAGCTTGATGGCACTACAAAATTCTTTAGGATTAGGCTCGGTAGTAGATGGATACTTTCCTTTGTTTTGAAGATGGTCCACCGTAGACGAGAGCTTCCCAACCGTAGTAGCAAGTTGCCCTACTTGATGCTCGATCGCCTTGAAACGAGTGTCCATTTGCTTTCCTATATCATCAAGCCTTGAATCATTTGCTTCCAACTTCTTCACAATCAACCCCAAGATCTCCTCCGTAGTAGTCTTTCCTTCATTGTTTGGAGCCTTTGCACCGGATCAAATCCGGGAGGAAATTGAATCTGCGGCTCTCGGATTAGCATATGAAAAATTTTCATGTCTCCTCCATGTATTCCCATTGAATGGAGCTTGCGGTTGAGGTTGATAGCTTCCTTGTGGCCTATTTTGGTAAGGCATTTGATAAGGCCTTCCTCCTTGATAATTCCCTTGATAGTTTCCTCCTTGATAACCTCCTTGGAATGGAGGCCTACCCATATAACTCACTTCTTCCACCGCAATGAACTTGGCCCAACATCAATATGATGAACGGATGGACTAACACTTGCTTGGCTTTGTGAAGTCGTAAGAGCTCCCAATCGGTCCATCATAGTCATCATCATACTCTTCATACTCTCTAGCTCATCAACTTGTGACACTCTATGATGTGCTCCTCTATTAACCGACACTTGGAATGAGTCTTGAGCTATGTTCTCCATAATTTCATTCATTTGCCCCACGGTTTTCGACCAAATCGATCCATTAGCACAAGCATTCAAAAATGACCTATCCCCATCCGTCAAACCATTGCAAAAGTACATAATGGTTTGCTCCTCCGAAACCGTGTTGAGGGCAATTAATAAGTAACATGCCATACCTCTCCCACGCCTCCGGTATCGTCTCCCCATTCTTTTGTCGGAAATGGGAAATAGCCTCCTTTGCTTGCACGGTCTTTGATGGTGGGTAAAATTTCATCAAGAATTTCTTTGACAACTCCTCCCATGTCCGTACGGTCCCGGGCGGTAATGAATTAAGCCATGCTTTTGCTCTTCCTTTCAATGTAAAAGCAAATAGCCTCAACTTCTTGGCATCTTCGGGCACCCCATGGTATTTTGTAGTGTCGGCTATCTCAAGAAATTGTGCCATATGTTGATGTGGGCACTCATTTTCATCTCTACCCTCAAATTGCTTCTCCCTAAGCATTCTAACCAAAGCGGGACTTATCTCGAAGTTATTAGCATCTATCCTCGGCCTTGCTATCCCATCATAATACTCTCTAAGTTGTGGTTCAAAGAACTCTCTCAAAGACCTTCCTTGAGGTGGTGGCTCATTTACATGTTGTGGTTGTGGTTGTGGTGGCTCATGGTATCGTGGCTCTTGATTATACGGCATATTGGGATAATATGGTGGAAATTGTTGTGGATGAGGTGGATAGTAGGGATATTGATGAGCTTGAGGTGGATAAGGGTAGGGATTTTGGTAGGGATAATTTTGTGGTGGCATCCCTTGAGGAAAGGGGCCAACTTGAGCATGGAAGTGATTCCCATTACCTCCATTCTCTCCTCCTCCTACTCCTTGTCCATGTACCTCCTCTTCTTGAGGATCACCCACTAATCTCTCCTCATGCCTTTGCTCTTCTCCTTCCATAGCTTCCCTTCTTCTTCTCACACGATTTCTTCTCAATGTAGCCTCAATTTCCGGATTTAGTGGCAAGGGTGGAACACCACTTGATCTTGTTAGCATACACCTACAATGCCACAAATCCAAGTATCAAATTCTCACCAATAAAAACACCAAAAAAAAAATAAAAACAACAAATAGCCACTTCAAACAATCCTCGAATCTCACTTATTGGCGCAAAAACTAACTCCCCGCAACGGCGCCATTTGATTGGAGTGTATAGGGTAAGAGTTATTAAGACCAATCAACAAAAATATCGAACCCAAGGGAGAAAGTATGCAAACGAAATTCAAGGATAAGAGTTCTAAATGGCTAAAGTTGCAACAAGCTCTTGAACTAAATCACTACAAATTACAAGAAATTAAATGGCAAGATTATGCAAACAATTAATCAAACACTTAGAATGCAAGATCAAATAGACTAAAATCAATGAGGGAATTGGGTGCAAGGGATAATCTCCATCAAGGAATCCATGATTAACAAGCTATGATTGTATCCAAGTGCAAATCAATCAAATTAGAAGGCATAAACCATCATGAAATTAATCACTCCATTAATATCACAATGCCTAATGTGAGTATCCTTAGTTCTTCCCATCTCTCAATGTAGAAGTCTCCAATTCATACAATCATGCAAAATTGAAACCCGATTAACACCTAATCACGTTAGCTCAACTCTCGCCTATTGCTAGGGTGATCAACCATTAATCAAAAGAGACAATTTTTCATGAAGCACAATTAAGAATCACAATTAGGAAGCAATCTAATTCAATTGATCACAATTATCAACAATCATAGCATGAGGCAATCACTTCATCCCTAATTTCAATTATCCCAAGCACAAAGCTATTAGCCCATGGTGCTACAAGCAAAAACCATGGCTAGAAAATCTAAGAAAGCAATTGAAAATCTAATCTCTACAAGCAATGAATTAAAGAGATCAAAGGGAAAGAACATCACCAATTAAGCTTCAATAGGCAAATATAAGAATGATTAATCTTGTACAATGCTTCAATTCAACTTCACTTCTTCTCAATTCTCAGCTGCAAACTTCAATTACAATCCACCAATCTACTAATCTAATGAACTAAATGTGGAATCTATCTCAATTCTAACAATCTAGTGCAATTACAAGTAAATTCAAGCTACAAAATGTAAAATTCGCTCAAAGAAACTCCTAGAAATCGCTCTGAATCGCTAGAATCAACTCTTCCTCTGTTTTGGCTTCCAATGACTTAAAAACTGAAATTTTCGGTTTTGGGCACTCCTCGAGTCGAGCTTCGTGCCCTCGAGTCGAGGCCTAAAAGTCGCTAACACGTTTCTTCAAAAATCTCTCACGCCTCGAGTCGAGGCCTAGCCCTCGAGTCGAGCTCGCTGCAATTTTCATCTCCCTCGACTCGAGGCTCCTCCCTCGAGTCGAGCTCGCTGACTTTTGAAATGGTTTCCCTCCAAGATGAACCTCGAGTCGAGGTCTGTGCACCCTCGACTCGAACTCGAGATCGTGAGAATTTTTATCGAGAAGGGCTCCGGTCCCGACCCCGTTTCGTCCCGTATGTTCGTCTTTTCATTCTAAGAATACCGGTACTCTCGGTTTGGCAAAATTCCACCGATTTACCTGCAAAACGGGCGAAATACATCAAAACCTCTCAAAGTAATACTTTTAGGCAAAAGAGTGATACTTTTCACATTTAGGCACAAAAATCATACTTTAGCTCACTTTTTGCACTAGAAATAGCCCTAAAAACATGTATCAATTCACTCCAATCATACCCCAAACTTGAATTGTTGCTCGTCCTCGAGCAACGTAGAAACTAAGAACAAAGGAGTGAATTGATTGCAATTATGTCACATGGCACCATAGACGAAAAATAAGACAATCGAACTCATCAATGATCACTTGTATCAATGCAACTATCCACTAGCAATCAAGACAAATCATGCTCAAACAAATGCTCAATCAAATACTCAACACATTGTTCCTTCCATGGAGTGTTTCACTCTTCACTCAAGTGTATCAAGGTTTAAAGCACTCAATCATCAATTCACAAATAAGTACACCATATGCTTGCCACAAGACTTAATCTCAATCAAAATCATTTGTGATCAATCAAGAATCAAAGAGGTCTTTCTTCTAGGTTGTAATGTTGGCTCTTTGGAAAGGTGGGATATTTATGGATAAGAGTGACTAATTAGTAGAGACTTGAATGTAAACTAATCCATACAATGCACAATCTCTTCACTTTCATCTAGCAATACTCTTCCTTTTGAACTTCAATAATCAATCCACCATTCACTTGAGCTTCCTCTTTTAAAGCTCAAAAATTGAATCATTTCATTTCATGCACTTTTCTTAACAATTCAATCTTTTCACAACCTTTCTTCTCTTTTATGCTTTGTTCATTACTTTGCTCATCATCTTCCCACACTTAGCAATCAAATCACCATCATAGCCAACATTCAAGCTCAACTAAACATGGGACAAGAAAGGCTCATACAATAGGCTAAATGGTTTCAATTTCACTTGGCTTGCCAAAGAATATGGATCATAGGCTCAACATGGCTCACTAAGGAAATCAAATGTATTTGGTAGGAAAGTATTTGGCAAAGTAACCTATCATTCCAAACATGGCCTCTTATCATTTTCAAAACATCACACAAAGATCAATATCCACAAGTCTAGTGGCAAGTTCTAGCATACAAATCATGAATGATGCACTCACAAAGGAATCAAATCATCCGTATAAGATGTACGATTATTAGGCACAAAAGCTCACGGGCTTAAATTGAGTAATGAATTAAGAATTTTCAATCACATTCATCTTCACATAATTAATCAAGCAACTAGCATCAAGCTACACATCTACTAATGATCATATCAAAATCCAACTAGTCTTACAACTCAAGTACAAATGCTCATGTACATAACCTCAAGCATATTCACTATATCAAGATGATACTCAAAAATATGTCAATTAATCCACTATTAAGCTTAAGAAAAATGCATGGAATCATGGAATAAAGAAATCCAAAGGATCATCAAGTCAAAATCACCAATAGACAATAAGCTCAAAAATATATCAAGGAAATCATAGCATCACTTAAATCATCCATCCAAAACATCCAAACATCAAATCATCACAAGTCATCACAAAACACCTTAATCAAAATACGAGTACAATCCACCAAAACATAAGCATCTAAAACTAAGAAGAGGGAATGAGGAATAGGGGATAGCCACTAGTAGTCGGAAGGTGGTGGTGGAGGAGGATAGCTTGGCCCGAAATTCCACGAGCTCATTTGTTGAAGGAGGGAATACATATCATTTTGCGTCTTCATTGATTCTTCTTGCATCCTCCTTGTCTCTTCATTGAACCTACGTGACTCCTCCATCATCGTGTACATCTCATCCTCGCCGGTCCGACTCTCAATGTGCATCCTCTCGACTGCTCGCCCACATCTCCTCCGCTGTAACCCATGGTCTATGAGACGAACTCCTGCCTCGTACTCTCTACTCCTCATCTCATCCTCGGTACATATTAATCTCGGCCGATACTCCTCTTCCATCTGACAGCCGCTTCTTCTTGCTCCGGCTCTCTCGTCATCCTCTTCCTCGGACTCAACCTCCTCAAGAACATCTGCTCTAATCGCATCTTCATCATCATCATCGGAAGAATCGGAATCCGACTCGATCCTGACTGCACGATCATCATCATCCCCTCATCTCTAAGCACGTCTCCATGCTCCCTTGTGTAGGCATCGATGGCATCGGTGTGGCCAGCTGCGACCACATACGTAAGTTAATAGTCACAAATGCCTCGAGATCCAAAACAGTCGCCAACCTCTTATTAGGAAGAGGAAACCGGCCACCATGATGTTGTTGTAGGCACCACGTCCTCCCTATACGATCTAGCGTCCTCATGCGCCTCATAGTGTCTCGTAGTCAAATCTGGACCATCTAGTGCCACAAGATTATGAGTCGGAATACCTGTGTGCTCACTATCGAGTAATCATCCCACCAAAATTTATCTTCTTGAACTTAGTGCTCGTCGCTCTCTCAAACAAATAACAAAGGTATGCCGCCGCATTAAACCTCACTCCATGTAAGAAGCACCACAATACATATAGCTCTTCGTAGACCACGGCTCCTCCCTCCGATCTCGCGAATATAGTACTCGCGAGGATCTTCTCTAAGTACCGGACCACCGGGTTCCGAATGTGTGTGCTCTTCGACTTGCCCGGCACAAACTTCGGGTTGACTCGGAGCCCCGAATCAATACGCCTGTAACCTCTTGGCGTTGTACTCCCTCTAATATTCAACAGTGATCTATCGGGGTCTGTAGGTGCTCCTAGTAGCTCATTAATCTCATCCAACGTCAATTCGTACTGCTCCCCATGAGCTCAAAAGTGATCTTCCGTGCAAACTTGTTCCTCCTAGCCTTGTGGACTTTGACGGTGCATAAGAACTCGAGAGTGAGTCCAAGATAGGTCCGAGGTCTCTTAGCTAGAAAACCTCCCATGCCTACTTGCTCGAACAATCTAGGGATGTCATCTTCAATCCCCATAGAAAGCATGCAAAGCATGATCCACGAGACGAGTCCTCACCACCTTCTTGTACAACTCAAAGCATACAAAATAATGTGCTTTCTCCACTTGTATTCATCCCACTTTGAATTCCCCAATTCGGCGGGCATTCGGTGTGCAAAGCGTATAGCATCTTCTCTCTCTCGGATCTCGGCATCCGAATAATTGTGGCCATCCACTCCTCGGAACATACTTCCCGCACAAAATAATCCCAATAGCACAAATGAGTCCATAAATCAAAAAGCTAGCTCGAAATATCACTCTAAACCATGAACGAGTCAACGATAATTTCCAAACCCAACAAAATTCCTAATGACTAGGCAATCAATTCTCAACAAATGGTCAATGAGTCAATCAAATCAAATATCATCAATAGAAGTGCTCAACTAATCCTCAACATATACATACTTACTAGAATGGCTTTATACAATGAAAATCACCATGTATGCTCACCAAAATCCTTCAAAAATACTCCACAAATATATCAAATAATAACAAGCCAACGAGCAAGTAATTCAACACATAGCATCACAAAACTTTCCTTTCTATCATCAACACTCCACTAAATTTGACCAATTATACCACAAATGCACTAGGAATTCCTAAAAGTATGCCAAAATCACATTTCAAGCCTAATTCCACAAATAATCAAGCAACTCATCATATACAATCCTAAACATGCTCATAAAATCCTCAATCCACTCAAATATCCTCAACAATGGCTTCAATTTATCAACATTAATCATGCATACCAAGTGCTTGACAAAATGCCCAAATGAACTTCCTCTTCAAATAAATTCAAGCACTTTGATCAACACCCAAGCAATAATCAACACCAATCATGAAATTGAAAGCCAAAGGAGACGAAATTACATACCTTAATTGGGATAAATCGGCTTGGAATGAAAGATATGAGCACCCACACAATTCTCCTCAAAAAGCCCCAAATTTGATTATAAAACCCTCAAAATCCACTCTTTGATGCAAGAAGATGATAATGCTATGATATTGAGATGATTAATCGGTGAAAATCGATGCAAAATGTCGCAAATAAGGAAGAATGGCGGAAAGGATCGTGAAAGGTATAAAACCCTCGAGTCGTGACTCTACCGAAATCGATCTGCGTATTTATAATGAGACACCTCGAGTCGAGGGTCAGGCCTCGACTCGAGGAATCCCACTTTTTCAAAGCCTCGACTCGAGGTTCCTCCCTCGAGTCGAGGAATGTGCCATTTCCAAAAAAATTTCTAAGTCTAAGTACCTCGACTCGAGGTCTATGCAAGCTCGACCTCGAGTCGAGACCAGGGCATTTTTTACGAATCCCAAGTCCGACCCGACCCCTAAACTCCAAAAACCAACCTCTACACACCTAATGAACCCAAATATGCAAGAAATTACCGTTTTGGTCCCTCGATTTAAGCCCGGTCGCTCATTCGATCGAGGAGACCGGGTTATCTTCCTTAATGCTCATTTTCACCAACTTTTAAGCTTTCCTTTCTTCCCAAATCCTCGATTCCTTTGCAAATTCGATCCCTTCCAATCCTTGTAGTGAGTATACCTACACACGGGCATCATTAGTCATCCACTCAACATCAATAAGGAATGCACTTCAAAACTAGATACACACACCCCCAAACTTGGATAAGGATATGCATTCAAAATTAAGTATGGGAATGATACAATTATGCAACCCTTTAAATGATATAACAATAAAGCTCAAAACCAAATACGCTCTCCATCAACTAACACCTTCTCCTAGCATGAAAAATCCCTAAGAATCCAAGGCAAAATAACACAAAAAGAGCTAAACACAAACACACAAAAGCAATAAAATAATGGGTTGCCTCCCATCTAGCGCTAGGTTTAACGTCCTTTGCCGGACGGAACTCTAAGAGTTCATACTTCCCTTTCATCTACAAGAATGTTAGGCACTTCTTTTGGGGTAGAAGGGTCCTTGTGCCTAACCAAAATCTCCTTTGTCAATAGACAACATCCCATTTCGTCTTCCACTAGGAGTTTTCCTTCTTCTTTGATCTCCTTCACTTTCAACACCTCTTTGAGTCTTTTTACTCCTAGTAGTCTCATCCAATTCGACTCCTCCATACTACTTGGTCTCCAACCACAAAGGTTTCAACCTTCTTCTCAAACGGTTGCTTCCTTTCTTCTAACACCCCAAACTTGAGCATTGCTCAAGTTTGGTCACTTCCTTCTCACCTTCTTTTTCAAGCTTCATATCACCGAGGTCAAGCAAAGTATCAATTAAGGCTTCCTCCTTCCTAAAATCATCCAAAGAAACACAAGACTTGTTAGCCATCACATTACAAGAAGGAATAAAATGCTCCTTAATTAAAAAATTAGAAGAAAGAGAAGGTAAAGAATCATCCCTATCAATGGAAGGGCATGAATTAATGATCTCTATATAGCCACATTTCTTCTTCTTCATCTTGCTTTGGGCAACTTCTTCCAATGGAGCTCTCGAAAATGTCACCTCTTTTCCATTGTAGCTCAACGTGAGCTCCTCTCTCAACATCGATAATCGCTTCCCGTAGCAAGGAAAGGTCGACCAAGTATGATCGGTGCCTCAAGCTCCTCCTTCATGTCAAGAACAATGAAATCAACCGGAAATAGGAACTTGCCAACCCCTACCAATACATCTTCAATGATCCCAAATGGACGAGCAAATGATTGATCCGCCAATTGAAGGTTGATGTTAGTAGGAATCACCTCTCCTAGCTTCAATTTCTCAAAAATTGCCAAAGGCATGACATTTATACTTGCTCCCAAGTCACACAAACCTTGGATGTTCACATTCTCACCTATCTCGCATGGTATGATGAAGCTCCCGGATCCTTTCTCTTTTGTGGTAAGTATCTCTCCGAGATCTCCTTGCACTCCTCCACTAGCTTAAGTATACCCTTTTCATCCCAACTCCTCCTCTTAGACATGATATCTCTCAAAAACTTATTATAGTGGGGTATTTGTTCAAGGGCATCCATTAGTGGAATTTCAACATGCAAGCTCTTTAAGACTTTCAAAAACTTACCAAACTCCTCCTCTAGCTTTTTCTTCACTAATCTTTGAGGATAGGGAACCGGCTTAGCTTTCATAGGCACTCCCCATGCATCTTTCTTGGACTTCTCTTCTTCTTTCTTGGACTCTCTTCTTACTTGCTCTTCACTTGACTCCTCTTTCTCCACAACCACATTTTCTTCAATAACTTCTTCCTCTTGCACCACTTCTTCTTCAACATCCCCATCTCTAAGCCTCTTTGGACCTTCATAGCTAGTACCACTCCTTAGCTTGATGGCACTACAAAATTCTTTAGGATTAGGCTCGGTAGTAGATGGATACTTTCCTTTGTTTTGAAGATGGTCCACCGTAGACGAGAGCTTCCCAACCGTAGTAGCAAGTTGCCCTACTTGATGCTCGATCGCCTTGAAACGAGTGTCCATTTGCTTTCCTATATCATCAAGCCTTGAATCATTTGCTTCCAACTTCTTCACAATCAACCCCAAGATCTCCTCCGTAGTAGCCTTTCCTTCATTGTTTGGAGCCTTTGCACCCGGATCAAATCCGGGAGGAAATTGAAGCTGCGGCTCTCGGATTAGCATATGAAAAATTTTCATGTCTCCTCCATGTATTCCCATTGAATGGAGCTTGCGGTTGAGGTTGATAGCTTCCTTGTGGCCTATTTTGGTAAGGCATTTGATAAGGCCTTCCTCCTTGATAATTCCCTTGATAGTTTCCTCCTTGATAACCTCCTTGGAATGGAGGCCTACCCATATAACTCACTTCTTCCACCGGCAATGAACTTGGCCCAACATCAATATGATGAACGGATGGACTAACACTTGCTTGGCTTTGTGAAGTCGTAAGAGCTCCCAATCGGTCCATCATAGTCATCATCATACTCTTCATACTCTCTAGCTCATCAACTTGTGACACTCTATGATGTGCTCCTCTATTAACCGACACTTGGAATGAGTCTTGAGCTATGTTCTCCATAATTTCATTCATTTGCCCCACGGTTTTCGACCAAATCGATCCATTAGCACAAGCATTCAAAAATGACCTATCCCCATCCGTCAAACCATTGCAAAAGTACATAATGGTTTGCTCCTCCGGAAACCGTGTTGAGGGCAATTAATAAGTAACATGCCATACCTCTCCCACGCCTCCGGTATCGTCTCCCCATTCTTTTGTCGGAAATGGGAAATAGCCTCCTTTGCTTGCACGGTCTTTGATGGTGGGTAAAATTTCATCAAGAATTTCTTTGACAACTCCTCCCATGTCCGTACGGTCCGGGCGGTAATGAATTAAGCCATGCTTTTGCTCTTCCTTTCAATGTAAAAGCAAATAGCCTCAACTTCTTGGCATCTTCGGGCACCCCATGGTATTTTGTAGTGTCGGCTATCTCAAGAAATTGTGCCATATGTTGATGTGGGCACTCATTTTCATCTCTACCCTCAAATTGCTTCTCCCTAAGCATTCTAACCAAAGCGGGACTTATCTCGAAGTTATTAGCATCTATCCTCGGCCTTGCTATCCCATCATAATACTCTCTAAGTTGTGGTTCAAAGAACTCTCTCAAAGACCTTCCTTGAGGTGGTGGCTCATTTACATGTTGTGGTTGTGGTTGTGGTGGCTCATGGTATCGTGGCTCTTGATTATACGGCATATTGGGATAATATGGTGGAAATTGTTGTGGATGAGGTGGATAGTAGGGATATTGATGAGCTTGAGGTGGATAAGGGTAGGGATTTTGGTAGGGATAATTTTGTGGTGGCATCCTTGAGGAAAGGGGCCAACTTGAGCATGGAAGTGATTCCCATTACCTCCATTCTCTCCTCCTCCTACTCCTTGTCCATGTACCTCCTCTTCTTGAGGATCACCCACTAATCTCTCCTCATGCCTTTGCTCTTCTCCTTCCATAGCTTCCTTCTTCTTCTCACACGATTTCTTCTCAATGTAGCCTCAATTTCCGGATTTAGTGGCAAGGGTGGAACACCACTTGATCTTGTTAGCATACACCTACAATGCCACAAATCCAAGTATCAAATTCTCACCAATAAAAACACCAAAAAGAAAAATAAAAACAACAAATAGCCACTTCAAACAATCCTCGAATCTCACTTATTGCGCAAAAACTAACTCCCGGCAACGGCGCCATTTGATTGGAGTGTATAGGGTAAGAGTTATTAAGACCAATCAACAAAAATATCGAACCCAAGGGAGAAAGTATGCAAACGAAATTCAAGGATAAGAGTTCTAAATGGCTAAAGTTGCAACAAGCTCTTGAACTAAATCACTACAAATTACAAGAAATTAAATGGCAAGATTATGCAAACAATTAATCAAACACTTAGAATGCAAGATCAAATAGACTAAAATCAATGAGGGAATTGGGTGCAAGGGATAATCTCCATCAAGGAATCCATGATTAACAAGCTATGATTGTATCCAAGTGCAAATCAATCAAATTAGAAGGCATAAACCATCATGAAATTAATCACTCCATTAATATCACAATGCCTAATGTGAGTATCCTTAGTTCTTCCCATCTCTCAATGTAGAAGTCCCCAATTCATACAATCATGCAAAATTGAAACCCGATTAACACATAATCACGTTAGCTCAACTCTCGCCTATTGCTAGGGTGATCAACCATTAATCAAAAGAGACAATTTTTCATGAAGCACAATTAAGAATCACAATTAGGAAGCAATCTAATTCAATTGATCACAATTATCAACAATCATAGCATGAGGCAATCACTTCATCCCTAATTTCAATTATCCCAAGCACAAAGCTATTAGCCCATGGTGCTACAAGCAAAAACCATGGCTAGAAAATCTAAGAAAGCAATTGAAAATCTAATCTCTACAAGCAATGAATTAAAGAGATCAAAGGGAAAGAACATCACCAATTAAGCTTCAATAGGCAAAAATAAGAATGATTAATCTTGTACAATGCTTCAATTCAACTTCACTTCTTCTCAATTCTCACCGCAAACTTCAATTACAATCCACCAATCTACTAATCTAATGAACTAAATGTGGAATCTATCTCAATTCTAACAATCTAGTGCAATTACAAGTAAATTCAAGCTACAAAATGTAAAATTCGCTCAAAGAAACTCCTAGAAACTGCTTCTGAATCGCTAGAATCAACTCTTCCTCTGTTTTGGCTTCCAATGACTTAAAAACTGAAATTTTCGGTTTTGGGCACTCCTCGAGTCGAGCTTCGTGCCCTCGAGTCGAGGCCTAAAAGTCGCTAACACGTTTCTTCAAAAATCTCTCCCGCCTCGAGTCGAGGCCTAGCCCTCGAGTCGAGCTCGCTGCAATTTTCATCTCCCTCGACTCGAGGCTCCTCCCTCGAGTCGAGCTCGCTGACTTTTTGAAATGGTTTCCTCGAGCATGAACCTCGAGTCGAGGTCCAGGCACCTCGACTCGAACTCGAGATCGTGGAATTTTTATCGAGAAGGGCTCCGGTCCCGACCCCCATTTTCATCCCGTATGTTCGTCTTTTCATTCTAAGAATACCGGTACTCTCGGTTTGGCAAAATTCCACCGATTTACCCGCAAAACGGGCGAAATACATCAAAACCTCTCAAAGTAATACTTTTAGGCAAAAGAGTGATACTTTTCACATTTAGGCACAAAATCATACTTTAGCTCACTTTTTGCACTAGAAATAAGCCCTAAAAACATGTATCAATTCACTCCAATCAATCTAGGGGTGGAAGGATTTCTTCCGACAGTGATCTGTATCTTCTTGTCTCGCTGCGCTTTTGTCATCATCTATTGACTCATCTTCCTTTCTACGATCTGGATCTTGATTTATCCTTTCCGCAAATCTCAATTTATTTCTTTTATACTTCATTCTCAATTTATCATACCTTTTAGTGAGCAGAGCCATCTGCTCTTTCAAAGATAGATCAGCTCTGCACTCTGTTGAAACCTTGTCTTCTTTATCGACAAATGCAACGAGACTTGGATGAGGTACTCGACTCCATCTCATACTCCTCGTCTTCTATTTGAATATCATATTCTAGAGCTTTAAGATGAGAAAACAAAGTATGGTGAGTAATAGAAGATAAATCTTGAGTAGCCTTAAGGATATTGGATTTCTCCCTCCATCTCTTGGTTAATGATCTCGAGAATCTTGTTATTAATCTCTTTTTCTCGTATAATTCATCCCAAGGTCAGCCGCTTTGTTGAGAAGATTGGTCAACCTTACATCTAACTCGATCCACGTACTCATTTTCCTTCATTTTGAATGTCTCAAATGCATGCAAGACTCGATCGCAACTTGTTTTCTTTGACTTGTTCGAATCCTTCACAAACATTGGCTAAAGTCTCGCCACATCTCTTTGGCGCTTTGCATCTCTTAACCTTTTCTATCCAATCTTTACTTAGAGTCTCAATGATTTCAGATTCAAGCTACTTGGTCAAGATGGTGGACCTTTCTTTCATCATTTGTTAATTCGAACTCTTCTTTTCTTATGCAGTCTGGATTCGGTGACTCGGCTCGATCTTTGGTGCCTCCATGATAAAATTTTATAGGTCCCTCTTCAAGAACCTCTTCCATCCTATCATGAATGGCCTTTAGGTGATTCTCCATCCTAAATTTCCAGTAATCATAATCTTGATAGAGAATTCAGGAAGATTCCTAGACTTCTTGTTTTTCCCCGATGACATGATGAAATAAAGGAACAAGATACTCCACAAAACTTATTAGTAGCACCATTAGTAATGATAAAGAGAATGAAGAAAATCAAGATAATTTGAATCTTATTTAAGATCTAAAATCAATATCGTAACGACTTAACAACTGCTCCGATACCACTTGTTAGTCCCGATTAGTTAAGTAGATTAGATGAGAAGTGTATCAGCCTTCTAGCAAAAATCTAGAAGGGGTTGAATAGATTTTTTAGATTTTTCAAATCTATCAAAAATTTATTCAAAGTACCAAAGTACAGAATTAAAGATTAATCTCAACTTTTAATAAGATCAAAAGCAACACCGATATTCGTATCTTAACTTTAATTCTCAAATTAAACTTTGAACAACAAATTGTAACTTGAACGAAATATAAATGAAAGCAAGAAAGAACACTGATTTTATAGTGGTTCGGATTATAACAATCCTACATCCACTCTCCTTCTCTAAACTTTGAAGAAGGGTCTCCACTAGCCGCTTACTTACTTACTTTCTTTACAATGTACAACTTACAACTTACAAAAATCTTCAAACTCCTAATCAACACCGAGAAATCTAACTCTAAGATAATGAAGTGATTTTGAAGATGTATGAGAAAGTGTTCTATAAACACTTAGAAAAATTTATGAAGAAATCGTGGAAAACTATTTTTGTGCTTTTGAGAACTTTGTGATTTTAGAAAATAACTTCGAAAGACTTGTGTGTTCTGTGTATTCTATATTCGAATGAAGTGTCTAGACCTATTTATAAGTCTCGAAAAGACAGTTAGTTTGTTAGTTAGTTCTAACAAACTAAAAACTGCTTTAACAAACTTAATCTTGAAAACCGCTTGCTCCTCGGTGATTTTAATCTACTCATCTCAGGTGACTTGGTGAAGACTTGCCTTTCTTATTCTACTCGGCTTGTCTTGACCTCATCCGAGCTCTTCATATTTGTCTCCTGCAGACGACTAGACTCGAGCTTGTCTCCAAATGACTTGTGATTCCTAGTCTTCACCGACTTGAACCATTCTTGACCTAGTCGATCGACTTAGTACTAGAACTCACTCTCTCTTGTTCTACATTGTCATCTCGCTTCATCCGAATTAATCTTTTAACTCATCAAAACAATCTTGATCTAACAATTTTGCAGGAATGTGATTTCGTTTTCCACAAATCGTGCATAGACCTTATTCTTCCCATAAAACTTGGAGTTTCCTTTCGATTTCCCTCTAGAATTTGATTTACCATCCTTTTGAGCCACATTAGCGGTAAGATTTGTAGAAGACTCCTATAGAGGCATAACTTGCTGAGATGCGAGAACAACTGAAGTAAACGCATCTCATGATTGTGCAAAATTAGTGAACCTCGTAGAAAGACATTGGATAAGGACGAGTAGTTAGATTGACAACAACAACATCATATTTAGATCCTAAACCACTAAGTAAGTGTATGATAAGATCATCATCACTTATTGTTTGTCAGTGCATACGGTGCATCTGCTATGTTTCTAACTTGAAGCACGTACTCATCGGTTGAAGAATTCCCTTTCTTCAAGGTTTGAAGTTAAAGTTTCAGATTCATGACTTTAGCTCGGATTGTATTCGCAAAGATCATCAAAAACTTTCCAAACCTGAAAAGAGTGAGTGCATTGACTCACATAACCCGGCATGTTATCGAACCAGGCTCAACATCCAACCGAGTAGAAATTTATCCCTACGGTGCTAGGTTTCGCCTCGAACTCAACTAAGAACCACCACAATCATCGAAGGAATTAAAGAAGGAACATCCTGTAAAGAGCAAGTCGAGAAAATGCTCAAACTTATGAGCACGAACCGTAGCCAAGATCTCGAGACCTCCAATCTGAGAAAATTATTACGATCAAGACGAATCGAAAGAGTACTAAAGGCTTTTGGAAGAAGCTGAAGAAGAAGAAGAAGAAACCATAGAGAAACACAAAAAAAAAAAAAAAAAAGCAGCAGAGAGAAAATTAAACAATTATCGGAGAAATAAGCAAAGCTTAGAGAAACTGACAAAATCGAGAATCATGAAGATCAACCCAATCATATGAGCGATCGTAACCATCACGAGATACCATGTTGAACTCTCTTGAGTAATTTAACACTTATTTTTATTTCTCAATTGTAAAGAATGAGTTACAACTCTATAAATAAAGATCAAGAGCATTAGTAGGGTTTTGTAACAACCTAACGGACTCAACAAACAAATTCGTCTATAGCCGTCTTCTAGATGGTTTCATATATGATACATGCATGTGATAATCATAGGGCATGCACGTGAGTGAGCAAATGATTGCATTTGTGAGTGTGATTCTGTAACACCAATGACACCGAAACCTAGCACCACACAAGAGAATTTGCAAACTTATAAAAGAGATGATATTTTTGATAATATATTAAAATATTATCTTTCTAACGTGAATATGAACCTGTGTCACACGGAGAGCTACTATTTTATTTTCTTTTTCTTTAACATATAAATGATTATATTTGAAATACATTTTCTTGTTAAAATACATTAAATTGAAAATCTTCTCCAATATCTTATTTCTTGTAAGGTAGGATTGAGTTATTAGGAGAATGAATAGGAGCCAAGAATTGAGAAAGGATGGGTGAGAGGGGAAGGTGTGGGCTGATATTGAGAGAAGAATGAAATCTTATCCTTAGGAATTGAAAACCAATATTTAAGTCTGTTTTGCTGGAATTATATTCTCTCTCCTATAGTCAACATAATACAGCCAAATCCCATCAAATCTCTTTTCTTCTGTGGATTGAGAGTGCGTTCGTTTTTTGATTGAGATTTGATAAATTTGAATGGAGAAGTAAAATGGATAAGATAAATTTAAATAATAGTAAATATTATGTGTTATAGTTTGAAATAAAGAAATATATTGAATTTAATTTTATGTCAAATCAATTTTTAAGTGATGGTATAATATTTTATTATTATTGATTAGTGAAGTAATGATTCGGTGAAAAAAGTAAGAGAGGGAGTGAATAAACGTAAGAAAAGTAGAAGAGATGATTAGTAAATTTAAAAGTAGTGTGATATACTCCCCATCATATTTTTTATTACTCAAAATCCAAAAATAGTCGTTTTATTTTTGTTTTTCCATACCTAAAATAGTAAAAAAGCAATACTACTCTTTTAAATTAAACTCTCACAAACATCTTTTATTCCTCGATGTCGCTCAACTAACCATTTCAATAAAGTTGACTTTAAAATAACTCATTTCAATAAAGTTGAAAATATTCATTTATCCTTCACTTTATACCTTTAATACTAATAAACAACATATTTTTAATTTTTGTGTCAATTCTCCTTGAGCAAATAAAATTGGGACGGGGAAGTAATAGTTTTAAATATATGTGTGCATAATATGAGTTAATGTATATTTGGATGGAAGATTGAATTTACAAATTTAAAAAGTGAATAGAATGGACAAAATCAAATCCTAAATCTCAACTTCGTAGACCTAAAGAGAACATGACCTTAATAGCTGATTTTTTAAAATTTGGATATGTCCTATATAGATTCGAGTATGGATTTATTGTATAAGACGGTCATATATATGATATGATTCAATTTGTATTAATAAATTTTGTTTGCGGAATTAGTTTTAATTTGTAACATTTTATCATTGATTAATATTGTATGAATTGGTTGTACAACTTGTGCAAACTAATACTCACTCTGATGTATCCCAAAAATATATTCATTTTTTTATGGACACAACCACTATATCTTCACCCTATGATATTACTCAAATTATCATTATTATATTTTACTCATAAAAATTGACTTGTAAATTCCACTAATTTCCTGGGAATTCTGTTATAGTCTTAAATCCATATTGTAAGATGAAAACTCGGTACTGCTGGTACCTTTGATTCTAGAAATAAAATTACTTTTATCAATAAAAAAAAAGTTTTAAGAACTTTTCTCGATGACAATGGAATATATAAAAGGATTTTTATCGGTATAAATTTCGAAAGATATGTTAGTTATTAATTTGGAGTTTGAAAGATAAAACTTATTAATTCAGGGCCTTAATCTAAATATTTTAATTTCAGGTCCTAGATTGATAAAATCTCTTAATATAATCATCTTTCAGGTCCCAAATTGATAAGTTTTATCTTTCAAGTCTCAAATTGATGATTAACATATTTTTCAAGACTTGTACTATAGAGGGAACTGAACTAATGACCAGATATGTTTGAGCATTTGCTGCATCAAGATAAATAATTATCGAATTGAAAACTGTAGTTAAGATTATTCTCCCTTGACCTTTTTTAATTACTACAAACAGTATTTAAAATCATTTTTTAAAAAATTATCTCTCATAACTTCTGAAAGAAAAATAATTTTAAAAGCTATTTTATAAAATTTAAAAACACATCCTTAATCTCCACATACCGACGATCGATTCACCACCCATTTGAACATACCCTTCCCTCCTCTAAGCTCAATCTAGATAAGCTCAAGCCTGGAAATTAAGTAAAAATCAGAGAAGTAAATGTACACTATGCTCAAATTTAATTTTTCTAAAGTATATGTGTCAATACACCTAAAAATAAAATAAAAAGAGATAATTAAAATTTAAAAAAATATAAATAGAAAGAATAACAATCTGACTATCAAACAGTATGAAGAGGATATTTATGGTCTCACATCAATCAGAAGGAAGATTGCTTATCATGTCCTAATTTTCTCCCTCTGATCGTTGGCGCTATCATTGCTGTAAAACAATCTTGACAATTCTTATATGCAATATATACCGTGAAATAACACATTTAACGAAATTCGCGGATCCTAATCGGGTCGGATTCAATGGATATTTCCAAAAAAACTCGCGAGGACAAAAAAATCGCCCTCACGTGCTCCCAGAGATGTTACTATTAGGTTACACATATATTACTTAAACGATAAATATGTGTTACTATAAAACAAATATGTATTTGTCTAAAAATAATCGCTCAAATGCAAAAATAAAAATGAAAAAATGGTTAAATAAATCTCTAATCTTATATGTATGGATCAAATAAGTCTCTAATCTTCGACAATTTTATTTTCATTAATAGAGTGTGATTTTATTAAGATGAGGCTTATTTGATCCCAATATTTTAAAGAGTGATTTAAATGTGTTAAGAAAAAGTTCATGTGTTTATTTGATCCCACGTATAAGATTTGAGATAATTATGTGTTATTGTAAGGGCAAATATGTGTACTAAACTCGTGCAAAAGTAAAAATTAAAACTCGGTCTCGGGTGCTTTACTATAAAGTCAAACATGTGTTATTGTATGAAGAAAAATGTGTTACTAATTAACAAAACCAATACAACACATGGATAAATATTTTATTCTTTTAATAACACGTACTTGTCCTTACTTGTAACATATGTTTGATCTTATAGTAACATACCCGGAACGAGATTTTATTTATGTCTTTGTGCGAGTGTAACTATATAGAGAAAGATGTGTTACTATATGAAAAAATATGTTACTATACGAATACAAATGTGTTCTTTGCATAGAGAAAGATGTGTTACTATATGAACAAATCGAAACGAGGATAACAATTGCGATATTAATTTGATTATTTAGAAAAACATGTAGCACACATCAATTTGATGTTGTTGATAAATTTTGTTATTGTTTTGATCGGATCCATAGCAATTATTTAACAATTTTCAAATAAATCATCCATGTCTTCTCCTCTTTTTCCTCTTTTCTCGTATTTTTGCGTGTTTCTCCTCGATTCGATCTTGTAGTTAAATTTTGCTATTATTTTTCATCGGAGTTCACGGTTTTATCCCTCCCGATCGTCGGGCGTTTACTGCGTCGAAAGAACCTTGATGCGTGGTTGGGGGAACACAGCACAACCATGAAAGTTGTGGAGCGAATGGAGGAGGAAGAAGAGTTAGAACGGAGAAAGAAGAAGGAATCTGCGTAGTTTGACCCGTTCTTTATTTTGATCCACAAAATTTAATAATTTCCTTTTTTAATTGAAAGAGACTTGCTCAACAATCTTTTATTTCAACTGCTAACACTTTCGAGATCATGCATTATTTGATTATATAGGGACATTTTATAGGCAATTACAGATAGCAATTGTATATTACTTTCATCATAGACCTCATATGTTACAAATTATCTCAATGTTAATATATTATCCGAATAAAATATATTCCTTACATCCCTCTTTACTTTATATTTAAGAAATGACAAGTGTTTTAAAAATATACTCCCTCCGTCCCGATATATGTTACCCGTTTTTTTTTTAGCACAAAAACTAAGGTAAAATAATACTCCTATAATATAAATATAGTACAAATAATGTGATGGAGAGAGAAGAAAAAAATAAAGAGATTTATATAAAAATAAGTGTAAATGAGTGACATATGTGTAAATAATAAAAAAGTACAGAGATATAAATTTAGTGGGTAGTTGTAAAAAATAGAATGAGTAACTTATAGTGGGACAAACCAAAATAAAAAATGGGAACTTATAATGGGACGGAGGGAGTAGTATTTCATTCAATTCCATCGTGAGAGACCCAACAAGTATATAATTTATTCAACACGTGTTTAACACACGGTTTTGCTCGAGATATAATAAAATAATACCGTCTCATCTAAAAGTCCGAACTTGTTGAAAAATTAGGAACTAATCCATTTATATCAATACTCTAATAGTAAAATTATTGATAGAAAATGTAAGAAAAATAAAAAGTTAGAAAGAGAGTGTAAGAAAAGTAAATAAATAGAGAAATTTGGCGATTTGGAAGAACTATGCGCCCCATAAAGTTATGGCTCATGCGTGGAGACTTCTTTGGGACCGATTGCCGACAAGATCAAATCGAGCGGCATTTGAGGTATTCTCGACCCTAATGGTGACACTGAGCTGCATTTTTACGGAAATGAGGTGGAGACAAGTAGGCATGTGTTCTTTGAATGCCCAACCGCTTACTCAACTTGGATGAGTTGCTTGAGATGGTTGAGATCTCCAATGGCGATCCATAGAGGTACGTCCTTAAATTTATTGACTTTTAGGAGTACTATGAAAGGGTTAAAAAGGAAGAAAATTATTGTTAGCATTTGGCTTGGAGTTATTTGGTTAATATGGAAATGGAGGAATGCATGTATTTTTAGAGGTGAGCAATTCTTTGAATCGAAGTTAAAGGAAGAACTCAAAAGGAAAGTATGGAGTTGGATTGTTATTAAAGAAAGTCACGCAGGAGCATTTCTTATCCGGGTGGGAGGTTGATCCTAGATTATTAGTTGAAGGATGAATTTGAGAATCTTATATTTCTCTTGTAAACTTTTGGGTGTAAGTTCTATCTTTTTGGGCATTCCTTATGCCTAAGTGCGATCTTTTCAATAAAATTTTATTTTTCGATAAAAAATAAAATAGAGTATGTTATTATTATAAATGTGGACCACACGTTTCTAAAAAAATGTTAAGCTTTAAAGAGGCGTTCGGAATGATAAAATGTAAAGTTTAAAAAGGAACGGAGGAAATACAATTTAATTGGGTAATATATATATCTAACTTTTATCTTTGATCCAAATATTACACTCATACAAGCACATATACATTTTTGTATAGTTTACATACTTCTTTTATCCCTCGGTCCATGATATTTGTTCCTACACAATTTAAAAAAAAAAAAAAAAATAGATAAAATAAGAATATTGTGGGATATTATTATGGTTATAATGTCCATATATAAATAAAATAATTATTTGTGAGTAAATTAAATAAAACAACTAAGTGATAATGAGAAAGATGAATATAAAGTGAAGGAGCATATTTTAGCGACGCCTCAATGAGACAAGTGATAACAAATTTAGTGAAAAGTAATAGGTAGATCATAATACTCTCCATTAAAATGAATAAAAGAGGACAAAATTTAGAATAATGAATCTAATGCATAATATATATATATATATATATATATATATATATATATATATCAAGTAGAATGTATGGAGGTAGAATCAAGAATATTTGCCCCATCCAAGATCTTAGCTTGACTTTGTATTTGGAAGAAACTACAAATATGCAGTCTAATCAGAGTTGGACTGTAGAGGGCCATTGAGGTTATGTTATATATGGCCTACACTCTAGTTGGCGTAACTCAATTAATTTTGGTCAAGGGTTGGTTGTTCAAATACAATTATTTATTTCCTCTCAAATTTCTTTGAAAAAAATTATAAATAGGTTAAAAAAATTAAAATTATAAATAAGTTCATGTGTAAATATTTATGTGTATCTGTTCAAATATTTTTTTGTCTTCTATGCAAATTTTTAAATCTATTTGTAGTTAGTCTATATTTTTGAACCTATATATAAATGATCCAATTTCTTTAGGGTATATACACTTTTAATTTTAGGAGATATACTTCATATATTTTAAAATTATTATGAAATATTTAAAATATCTTAATAATAAAAAAATCATAGCTTATCTCACTCCCTTACCGCCGCCATCCACCTATTACGGCCGTCGATCGAGTTGGAAATTTCAAAAATATAAAAAAGGTCCAGAAAACACGGAACAATAAAAATATATGAGGAATAAAAATTGTAAAATTATATATTCATCAAATATTTTGATTAAATTTAATACCCAACAAAAAAACTCACTAATATGAAGAGGAAAAAAAAACTAACTCCAAATTTCAAAATATGTGGTTCATTTTGATCCATTTAGATCGAAAAAATATTGAAGTTCTGGGAAAGTATAGTAAGATTTTGGAATTATTTTTTCCAAATATAAATGACATATTTCGTCAAATAAAAAATCAAAATGAGACCAAAATTTTGGAAAAAAATCCAAAAATTGTACAAAAATTCAAGGCATGAAACAATATGGGTAAAAAAATTTGCATTTTTGAGAAATTTTGATCTGAAAAAGAAAAAAAAAAACAAATTTGAAACTATTATATTTCTCAGGAAAAAAAAATGGTGCTTTTATATCTAAGATAGTGTATTGTATTATTAAGAAGATTTTAGACATTTATAATTATTTTAAAATAAAAAAATATGAAGGGAAATGTGTTTTCTAAAGTTGGAGGTGTATATAATCGGACCCTTTCTTTTATATTTATTTCAAACTAGCTCTTGAACCCTCGTATTATGTGGGTTAAAAATTTATTTTTACATTAAATATTTTAATGTATATTTTATTTGATTAATTAAATTAAATTATACTAGTCATTTTTATTATCTAATAAAAGAATTCAATCTACTTTTCAAAATAAGACAAATTCTCATTAGAAATTTGTTCACCTTATCAAAGTGATATAATTATATTCATTTAGTAATAACGAATATATTCATTTACTAATACTATTAACTTATAAACTAATATCGTATTGTAAAATATTATAATATTAATTTATAAAAATAATGATATTAATGAATCAACACAATCTTTTCAATCTTTTTTTTTTAATCGGTAAATATTAGTTTGTTAGTTCACCAAGATTTCCCACTAAAGTGAGGAATCGGTGGCCGTAGGCTAAGCCACTGGTTACCACAATCTCACAATTACAAAATTGTGTATAAATAAATGTAGAATCATAAAGAATAAAAGTGGCATTTATGCCCAAAAAAAAAAAAGGTATTTTTGAGAAAAAAATAAAATAGTAGGTGGCATTTTGACGAAGTGTTAGATCACCACTACATATGGCTAGGGGTGGTTTACTACTTATACCGTATCAAAAATTTTAGTATGTAAAATTTCATACTTTTCTTGTCTTGAAACTTTTGGTATAAAATAATTACTTACCAATACCGTACCAAAATTTTGGTATACCGATTCTTTGAACGGTATCGGTATATACCGGTTCATACCGAAATTTTGGTATACCAGTTCATACCAAAATTGCGTTATACCAAACATACCGAATACCGAGCACATAATTTTTTTATTGAAATTACCGAAATACCAAAAATTATAAATGTGCATATTGTTACCGTACAAAAACATATGGTACGATATCATAATCGAAAATTTCTACACCTTTGAAAAATCGATATTTTCGATATTTTTCGATTTGATAAGTGCGGTTCGATTCGATAAGTGTGGTATACCGAAATTTTTGATATTTTTCTCACCCTTGCCTATACCTTAAATGTTATGGGTTCGAATTATCATTTGTTCGATAAAAAAATAAATAGTAGATGACATCTTCTCATAAAAGAAATAACAAAAGTGGCATTTGTGCAAAAAAATAAATAGCGGTGACGTCTTCTCATAAAAGACATAACAAAAGTGGCATTTGTGCAAATTTTATTCTATTCTTTTAATTAGTTATTTTGGGTTTTGGAGAAAGAGTTTTGGCGAGGCGTGAATGGTGGTAATGATTGAGTAGGACACATCTGAAGGTGACCCACCCGCACGAGTGGTTCACTAAATTCCTATTTTCTTCTCACTCGTTGTCATCCGGCCCTATCAATTCTCCCATTCCTTATTTACGTCTAGTTTTAATTTTATTAAAAAAATAAAACTCTGTATTTTTGAAGATCTGTTGCAGTACAATGGGGCGTATTTGCAAAATATTTGCTCTAGAATAAGTATACTTACCATCCCAGGGATTTTGCGTGACACAGTATTTTTATAATTAAGCCATCATAAAAATTCAGGAGTTAAATTTATATAGGAGGGTTTTCATATATGGGATGTGTTCTCAATATATATACTACTATAAAAATTCAGGGTTAAATTTATATAGGAGGGTTTTAATATATGGGATGTGTTCTCAATATATATACTACTATTTTCGTCCTTTTTCAAATTAAATATTTAAGAGATGACACATATTTTAATTAATATAGTATTTTATAGTAAAATTACATAAAAAAATGTGAAAAGTAAAATGGTAGAGAGTATAAAAAAATAAAAAATAACTTATTTTATTGTAAATGTGGGGCTACAACTTTTCAAAAAAGAATATTAAACTTTAGGAAGGACGACCAAAATTGCTAAACCTAAAAGGGATGGAGGGAGTATTATATAATTTGTGAGCTTATGATCGTATTCGTCATATTTTTAAGCATTGAAGTGTAAATACGAAAGTGAAAATCGATTCATACATGATATTGTCTCATGCAAATCTCTGTATTATACTTTTCTTTAAAATATAATTGGGTTGGAACTCCATAAACTCATGAATTGTAGTATTATACTCCGTCTCATATAATTTTTAAAAAAATCGAGATAGTATACATGGGTTGTTAAAAAAAAAAAAAAGTGGATAGCCAAATACGAAATAGAATGTATAAAAATAAATTAACAAAAACTCATATGAGTCGGATTTCACTCATTAGATGAGTATCAAATATATATGCGAGAGTAAAATTTGTGAGCAAGGGTATCAAATATGTGAGTTGAGATATCAAATATTTGTACATGTATATCAACTATATAAAAGCGGATTACGGGTGAGACCGACGAAGTGGTAGGTAAAGTGGTTAGAGTTTCACCACCTATGGTCCAAAAGTTATAGATTCGAATCATTTTTTTCCCAATAAAAAAAAACTCGTGTATTAGACCATCTCATTAAATTTTACTTGCATATATTTATTTTATTCATAAATTAACATAACAATATTCCACAACACCATACTTTATCTATGTTATTTTGTTCTTAAAATTCACATTTATTTGGTACTCCCCTGTCCCACTATATAAGTTTCTATTTTTTTTTATTTTGGTTTGTTCTATTATAAGTTACTTATCTATTTTGTCACTACCCACTAAATTTATATTCCTATATTTTTCCACTATTTACACATATATCACTCGATTACCATTACTTTTATTCAAATAGAGATTTTTTCTTCTCTGTCAATCACATTATTTGTGCTATATTTATATTTTATTACATTACTTTAATTTTTGTGATCAAAAGAAATGGATAACATATAAAGTGTGGGAGTAAATTATAAGTTGAACAAAAGATAAAAATAAAAAAGAAGAGGCATAGAGTGGAATGAATTTCCAGGTTGTTAAAAATGCGTTAGTCTCTTCTTTTTGTCTCCAGAGTCCATCCCTACTGCCATTTCCCTTTCCTTTCTTTGTGAGAGAGAGAGAAATACAGAGAGAATGTATGAAACAGAGCTGTATATTGTACTGTCATCATCTCTGCTCATCATATTCCTCTGTAGAAGAATTCAAAAAAGCAAAATCCACCCATGAATCTTCCACCAGGAAACATGGGTTGGCCTTTCCTCGGCCAAACCATCGCCTACTTATCCCCTTATCCCGCCCACACCATCGGCACTTTCATGGAACAACACATTTCCAGGTATTCAATCGAAAATTAAATCACCATTCTCAAATTACGCCTGCCCTAATTCAAATTTTTTTCAGGTACGGCAAAATCTTCAAATCCCATTTATTCGGCGAGCCAACAATCGTGTCGGCCGACGAAGGCCTGAACGCTTTCATTCTCCAGAACGAAGGCAAATTGTTCGAATGCAGCTACCCTAGAAGCATCGGCGGAATTCTGGGCAAATGGTCTATGCTTGTTTTAGTTGGAGAAATGCATAGAGATATGAGGATCATTTCTCTCAATTTTCTCACTAATTCCCGCCTCAAAACCCATCTTCTTCGCGAGGTCGAAAAACACACCCTCCTCGTCCTCTCCTCCTGGACGAATCGCCCCCTCGTCTCCGCCCAAGACGAGGCCAAAAAGGTACTCGTTTCTTTTGGATATAAAGATTAAAATAAAGTAATACTTCCTGCGTTCCACACATCTATTTTCATAGTTGATTTTTAATAATTTTTGTGTGTACAAAAATTATTTTTATAATGTATATACAGTAAAAATAAATTAAGAGATTTAAAAAAATAAAATATTACTCTCTCCATTTCATAAAAACTCTCGTAAAAGCTTTCACACGAGATAGTGCAAATTAAAGATTGGAGTTTTGAACGGTAATTTTATAAATTTTTAAATTTAAAAGTAAAAAAATCTATTAGGTTTTGTATATGTATAAGTAATAAAGTATTATCTTTGTAAAACTTTAGTTTTCACTTTTTTTTGTCTCATATTAATTTTCATATTCGAAAAAAAAATTCCTCCTTAAATTCTATCTTCACAATATGCGTATATTTATACAATATGTCATTACTTTTTATATTAAATCCAACCACCTCCTTTACTCTAATAATAAAAATTTACAAAATTACCGTTTAATATTTCACTCATTATATTTTTCTTAAAATGTGTGTCGATTAGTATAAAAAAAAAGTGTGAAAAATTTTATAAAAATGAGAGAGTATAATATAGAAAAATTAAAAAATATAAGAATTTAGTTAAAAGTAATATAAATGAATGTAAATTTTATTTTTACCGATAAAAGAAAAAAAGTAATATAAATGAATGTAAATAATATAATTGGAAAAGTGCTAGAATAAATGTAATTTATAGTGCAGACAGAAAAATATATAATGAGTATAACAGAAACAATATTTGTGTGCAGTTCACATTCGACTTGATGGCGCAGTATATAATGAGCCTTGAGCCAGGAGAAGCCGAGACAGAGCTGCTGAAGAACGAGTACATTACATTCATGAAAGGGGTGATTTCTGCGCCTTTTAATTTCCCAGGAACGCCTTACAGGAAGGCTTTACAGGTTTAATTTATTGTTGATTTTAATATTATCTGTTGATTGGATTTTGATTTTGGGATAATTGAAAATTAGTCACGATCGACGATCCTTAAATTCATCGAGAGGAAAATGGAGGAGAGGAGAGAGAAAGGAGGAGAGAGAGAGGATGATGATTTACTGGGATGGGTGTTGAAGAATTCGGGTCTTTCGAAAGAGCAGATCCTTGACCTGGTGTTGAGCTTGTTGTTTGCTGGCCATGAAACGTCGTCGGTTGCTATCGCTCTAGCCATTTACTTCCTCCAGGCTTCTCCCTCTGCTCTTCACAAATTAAGAGTAAACCAAATTCTTGTATATTGAATCATATTAATTATTTTATAAAATAGCACTCCTTCATCGCCTCGTAATTATCGTCACACTTTCCTTTTCTTCGTCTCAAAATTAGCTTCACACTTTTTAAAAGGAAATAACCCTCCATATAAATATCCTCACAATATCATTTTATTTTTAAAATTGACACTTCTATTCTACTTTACTTTATTCTCTCATACTTTATCTCATTATTAAACCACCCAAAATACTTTACATTTTATTCTCTCTCTTACACTTTATATTTTATAAAAGTCAATAAAACAGATTTCTTAAAAAGTATGTAAATACAAGTGTGTTAAAGATGGGATATTAGCTGTTTTTATTAGGAAAAATTACAGAAGAAAAAATTCAAAATTATAAATATTTTTAAATCCAAAATTACATTTATGTTCATGTTTAAATAATTTTTCGTGATTCTATTTAAATTTTTGAACCTATTCGTAATTAATCTGCTTTTTTAACCTATATGTAAATGATCCTTATTATTAGTTCTTCGGTTATAAGTTCAAAATTAAAAATGGATATTACAATTTTGTTTGTCTATACCCAAAGTAGCTAAAAATACACATACAAACATTTCTTATTTACACTTTGTACCACTCAATTTCTCACTATAATTTAATCTCGCTCACTCAATTACTCAATCCAATAAAATTTAAAAGATCTATTTTTACTTTTTCACTTTTAACTTTACACTTTTTAATACTAATAAAAAACACTTTTATCAAAATTCGTGTAATTTTTTGAGCAATCTAAATTGTAACGAAATAATATATAATATTAAATTTGAAGAACATTATTTCTATTCCGAAATATTTTTATATTTTTTTGTTTGATTCCACATTATTTTTCATATTTTTAAAATAAAATATTTTGGAATGAATGAATATCAGGTATTTTCACTAAACAACATTATTTTTTTAAATAATATTAGTTGTGAACCATGCAATTAGTACATACATGTCTTATTTTAAGAGTATACCAATATTATCATTATGGGTTAGGTTGTATAATATTTTTAAGTACTATGTATAATTACATAGAGTTACTATATAAATCGTGTGTATTTGGCTAATAATTGGGTTAATCGTTTCACCTATTATTTATGATTTCTTTTTCCTCGATTCTTTTTTGAATCACTTTTTCCTTGATTCTCAATTACTTCAAATAACGCCTCTTCTGCTTTCCTTTTAAAAAATAAATATAATCAGGAAGAACACTTGGCAATAGCGAAAGCAAGAAGGGAAACAGGGGAGACAACAGAATTGAGGTGGGATGATTACAAGAAAATGGAATTCACACAATGCGTAAGCTTAGCTTCTTCAATACTATTTTCACTCCATTTTATTTATGTTATGACCAATTTAAAATAGATCAAAACTAAATTAAAATTTTACTCCCTCCGTCCTGAAAAAACTTTCGTATGTAGGAGATACACATTTTAAGAAAAAAAAGCAATAATTGAGATTTTGAGGATAATTTTGTAAACTTTTATGTATAAAGTAAAAAAATTTATTGAGTTATATGTATGTGAGAGTAAAAATAATGACATTTGTGTAAATTAGTGCAAATTGTGAGGTTGAAGTTTACAAAGGATTTTCATTTTAAGGGTGTGAAACTTATAATGGGACGGACGAAAAAGAAAGTGTGAAATCTTTTATGGGATGGAGGGAGTATCAATTATAAATTACAAATAGGTTAAAAAAATTTAAAATTACAAATAGGTTCATGTTCATGTTCAAATATTTTTATGCTTTGTTCAAATTTTTGAAACTATTTGTAATTAGTCCAATTCTTTTTACCTATATGTAAATGCTTCCAGTATATTATACTCCCTCCATCTCATAAAACTTTTCACACTTTCCTTTTTTCGTCCGTTCCACTATAAATTGCACACCCTTAAAATTGAAAATTCTTTATAAACTTCACTCTCATAATTTTTACTAATTTACACAATATATCATTATTTTTGACTAGCACATACATAAAATCTAATATTTTCTTATTTTATACATAAAAATTTACAAAATTATCCCTCAAAATCTCAATCATTACTCTTATTTTTTAAAGTATATGCACTTCTTCCTATTAAAACTTATATAAAACGAAGAGAGTAATATTACTCTTACTTCATTTAATCAAATATTTAATTTTTTAATAAATGATAGCATCGTAAACTTTAAAAATATACGAAACACAATATATTTATTCATATATTTGAACCTGGGGAAGAGTAACAAAGCCAGATATCAAATTTCAGGTAATAAGCGAGACTTTAAGGCTGGGGAACGTGGTTAGATTTCTGCACAGAAAGGCCCTTAAAGATGTTAAGTATAAAGGTAGCATCAAATTGCATATTTTTATTCAAATTAATTAATCTTGTTCACTAAGGCTACATTTGGATGGAGTGGATTGAAATCAAGGGATTTGAGGATAATATACTATACACCCACACAAACTAAAATGGAGAAAAACCAAATGAATGGATTTGATTCACTCAAATATTAAGCGAGTGGGAGAAGTGAAATGATTTCAAATGACTAGGTTTTGTTGGGTATTTGAAATCCTCCCACTTATATAAGTAATATTTGTGTGTACCAAATCCATTCATTTAATTTTTCTCTATTTTGATTTGTAAATGTATGGTGTGTTATCCTCAAATCCCTTGATTTCAAATGACTCCATCCAAATGGAGCCTAAGATAAATTCTCTACTGTGAAACGAAATTTCATTCATTAATAAAATTATTATATTAATTTAGTAATATCAATATTCTTACATAAACTATTATAATAACATCCCTATATTACTAATATGGAGTTTGTTTTTGCTTAGGTGTCGTCATGAGGTTAATTTGAATGAGGTGTTACATTCTTATTAAATGCGTATACATATATATATATGCATATATATGTTAATAATTTATGTGTCATTTTCCTATTGATTTATAATTAATATATGACATCTATGTGATATTTTAATATAGGAATTAATTAAAAAATATATTTTTAAGGAGGTTTGAACCTTAGACCTCTTGCATAATGTTTATATTTTTTAATAAATAAGTTAATATATAAATCTTTAAATATTTTAAATATCTATTTTATATTTAAAAAGTGTTATCATATGATAATTTTTAAACATAAAATTATATTTAACTTAAGCCTATAAATGTATGTAAGAAAAATTGTGGTTGTATCAACTTTTATAAAAAAAAAAAAACTTAATATAATCATATATGATATTTATTGTAAATAAATGATATATATATATATATATATATATATATATATATATATATATTCGTAGTAATATTTATGCATCAATTATATGAAAAAATTCTATTAATCAGTCTTTTTTTTTATTAATTGTAAAATAAACTTGAAACAAATCTTATAGTAAATTCTTTCACATAATTATAATAATTCTAATCCCTACCATGAATTGTCATACAATTAATACTACCATTATTTAAATTTAATATTATAATTACAATTTTTTTATACATATACATTATTTTAATATATGTATATATTATTATTTAAAAATATTATATATATATATATATATATATATATAATATATTATATTGTAAAATTTATTTAACAAAAATACCGCATAATACGCGAGATCTCATCTAGTTTTATTCACATAAACAAGTTGAACTGTGTAAATAAATTATATTGTATTAGTTTATAAGTATAATAATATTATTGAATGAAAATTACTCCATCCGTTATAATTTAAATGATTCAAAATCAAATTACACAAATTTTAATAAAAATGTTGTTTATAAATATTAAAATGTGTAAAGTGAAGGGTAGATTGGTCTTTTTAACTTTATTTGAGTGCGTAATTGAGTGTGAGAGATTTAATTATAACAGAGAATTGAGTGACATAAGGGGTAAATAAGAGATGTTTGTAAAAATTTAGTTTGAAATGATATATATATATATATATATATATATATATATATATTGAATATGAGAAAATAAAATTGTGACGTTTATTTTTTGATTTTGAGCAATTTAAATTGTAACAGAGGGAGTATAATATACTAAATGAATATAATGATATTTTCTCTGTCCGGTGAAAGTTTCTCATTGCTTGTTGACACAATATTTAAATATTTGTAATAGAATAATAGTATAATACAAATTATGTGATGGAGAGATAAAAAGTGTGATGAAAAGATATGTTAATTATCAATTCGAGCCTAAAAGATAAAATTTATCAATTGAAACACGAAAGATGTTTATATTAAGGGATTTTATCGGTTCAAGCCACTGAAAAATATTTAAATTAAAGTCTTGAATTGATAATTGATATATCTTTTAGGGCTTGAACCAATAAAATCTCTTAATACACATCTTTCATGTCCTGTATTGATAAATTTTATATTTCAAGTTTCGAATTGATAATTAATATAACTTTCGGGTAAATCTCGATGAAAACCTTAAAAAAACTTTAATTGGATTGTATCAAAAATTGGAAAGTGGAAAACTTTCATTTGAACTCAGGGAGTATTAATTTACACAGGGAACATGTTTCACATGAATCAAATTCTAGTACTAATGGCTTCTGTTTTAATTATGGAGTACAAGTTTATTAATAATTATTAATTTTTTAAAAAGGATATGACATTCCACGTGGGTGGAAAGTGTTGCCGGTGATATCAGCAGTGCATTTAGATCCATCACTTTTTGACCAGCCTTCGCACTTCAATCCATGGAGATGGCAGAACCAGCATGAGGTACTACTTCTTTTCCTGATTTCTTTTTTTTTTTTTTTTTAATATAAATTGTTTTTCATAATAAATGTTCTGACTGAAAATCAATGAACTCTGACTCTTTCACTTTACCTCTCATTCGGTCAAAGGAAAACTAGTACTCCATATGTTCACTTTTAGCCCATATTAGTTTGTTACTCCTCCATCCAAGATGACTTTTATATGTAGTGTGACACATATTTAAAAAAAAGAGTAATAATTGAAGTTTTAATGAATAAATTTATAAACCTTTATGTATAAAGTAAAATAAATTTATTGGGTTATGTGTATGTGAGAGTAAAAGTAATGACATTTGTGTAAATTAGTGAAAATTGAGAGGGTGGAGTTTATAAAAGGTTTTTCATTTTAAGGATGTGAAACTTATATTGAGACGGACGAAAAAGGAAAGTGTGAAAACTTTTATTGGACAGAGGGAGTAGTTGTTAATAGTTATATCATCAAACACCCCAACATTTCAAAATTTATCCAAAGCCATCTTATAACTAATTCATTCCCAAATAAAATCGAACCTAGTCTCCCACTAAATTGAGGAACTCGGTGGCAGGTGGACTAAACCACACAGTTAACTAGTACTCCCTCCTGTTACAATCTAAATTGTTCAAAATTAATGATATGAGTTTTAATAAAAGTGTTGCTTGTTAATATTAACAAAAATATAAAATGAAAGATAAATGAATATTTTTAACTTTATTGGAATGAGTAATTGATGAAAAAAATGTAATTATAGTAGAAAAGTGAGTGACATGAAATGTAAATAAGAAATTTTTATTAACGGTTTAGTTTGAAAGAGGTATAATTATTTTTTTGCCATTTTAGATATGAGAAAACAAAATTATAACATCCATATTTTTGATTTTGAACAATTAAATTGTAATAGAGGGAGTACTTCTCGGTTTTCCCCTTTCTTGCATCCAAAAGTCTCAATGGTTATGATTTATCAGTCTAGTGTGTAAGCGAAGTTGAGTTGGTTTACGAGTTACTCGTAATCGACTCAGAAAAAATTTGAAATTAATTCAAATTTAATCGAGTCGAGCTATTTGAGTAGTTTTCAAGCTTGAAATCAATAATACTAGTGTTCTTAGGCTCGTGAGCTTAATCTGGATCATTGAATTTTACTATTTTACCCATAACATGTTAATTAGTTACAAATGCACTCTAAATATAAATAAAAATTAAAATATTTAAAATAATATTATCTAAGTATGTCGAATCGAACTCGAGTATTTCGAATTTTTCATTAAACTCGATTAAGTTAGAGTTGAATTTCAATTTTTCTAATATAGTTGTGTTCGAGCATGATATTATTCGCCCGACTTGATTCCGACTTGATTCATTTACACCATATATTTTGTCAAAGAAAATCCAAATACTTAAAATCAAAGCTAAGTAATATTTTAGCGGGATAAGGTACAATTTGGACCCTCAACTATTGTCTCAGGTACAAATTAGATCCTAAACTATTTTTTGGTACAAATTGGACCTTGAACTAATATCTCAAGTATAAATTGGACCCCAAACTATTTTTTAACAAATAAACACTTTTACTTTTAAAATTGAACAAATAAGCCCTTCAACTAATAAAATAAAATATGGAGACCCTTTTATTAAATGAATTAACATAGAACATTATTATATTAGTGGATAAATTGACAAAAAAGTTAAAAATATTATGATAAATTCTAAAAATGAGTGAAAAATCAACAAAACTTTTTTTTTTTTAATAATGGACTCATATTTTTTCAATAAACAATATAATGTTAAACTATAAAAAATTATTTATCAATAAAAAATATAATAAATTCTAAATTGGATCTTGAACTAGCATTTTGAGTACAATTTTTTATTTTTTTTTACAAATAAACACTTTAACATTTAAAATGAAATACATATGTTCTTCAACTAATAAAATGAGACATGAAGGTCCCTTTGATTATAGTTTTAAAACAATAAAAGTATATATATAAATTGTAAACGTAATAGTCTCGTATTTTTAAAAAATAATTTCTTTATTATTTTTACAAATTTTATTATTATGATTTTTTTAATTTTAATTTTATTTTCAATTCATTATATTAAATTAGTTATCTTCTTTTTATTACTAGTCTAACATTATATTGTATATTAAAAAAATATGAGTCCATTATTAAAAAAGTGTTGTTGATATTTTACTTATTTTTTAGAATTTATCATAATATTTTTATTTTTTTGTCAATTTATCCATTAATATAATAATATTTTATGTCAATTCAATTTATTGTATATTTTATTTATTAGTTGAAGGGCATATTTGTTCCATTTTAAAAGTAAAAGTGTTTATTTGTTAAAAAAATAGTTTGGGGTCCAATTTGTACCTAAGACATTAGTTTGGGGTCTAATTTGTACCTAAAACATAAGTTCAGGGTTCAATTTGTACCAAAAAATAGTTTAGGGTCCAATTTGTACCTGAAACAATAGTTGAGGGTCCAAATTGTGCCTTATCCCTTTTTAGCTTTTGTGATATTTAAAAAAAAAAAAATGTATCACAAATATTTATAAAAATATCATATTTTATTCAAGTCATTGTAAAAGTAAAACTCAAAATACCATTATACCATCAAAACACTATCATTTTAGTCAATAACATAATATAAAAACTACAACTACATCGTTAATTAATTATTAGTGTCATTAGTTCAATTTAATAATTATATAATTAATGCTATCGTGCATTGATTTGTGTTCTCAAACAATTGAAAGCTAATAATAGTACTTATGCAAGGTATGAGTGGTGCAACTTAGAAGAAAAAAGAGTTGTTGAATATCGTGTACAATGATTAAAAGCCACAATAATTATTAATCTCTCCTTCGTACCCTATCTTTTATATTTTATTTTTCATCGATTTTACAATACTTTTCACTCTTTTAAAATAAAAATATTTCTTAAATTTTATTTTCATAAAATCTTCTATTCTTCATAAAATTATTTTTGGATCCACACATTCTAACAATTCATTTTTTTATTTCATACATAAAAATTTACAAAATTACCATATTTATTTTTTCACTTTTTAAATTTATATGTCCTTCCTCTTATAAAAAAACTTTTATTAAACGAAACAGTATGATTTATTAATGCCAAAATGAAATTATGATATAATAATATGTTATGATGTTATTTCGTGTAACTTAGAACATATGTAATTTTATAGAGAAACACGAAATTTTTTTACATGACGCACAAATAGATTCAAAAGGGTATAATTACAAATAGGTTCAAAAATTTGCACGAAGTACAAATATTATTTACACATTGAACCTATTTGTAATTTTGAAATTTTATTAAAACTATTTATAATTTTCTCTTTTCTTTTTACATTACATATTACTCTAAATATTAGATAAAATAATATTAGAAATAAAACATACTATATAACAATAATATAATAATTAACTAAACATCATATAGAACCAAGGTTGAAAATATTGGTATCGCTTAGAAATATTGGTACCTTAAATTTACGGAAATATCGGTAAAAATGTCGATGTCGAATATCGGTATAGGTAAAAATTAGAAAATTGATGGAAATTTTAATAAAATGATGAAAATTTAACATGAAATTTTAGAGAATGTTCCTACTAACTTTAATACATAAATTAACCATACATTCACAACAAATTGAATTGTTTGTAACAAACATATCAACAACAAAATACATAAGCGATGCAGAGCGATACAATAATTATTCATATTTAGTTAATACAAGACACCTAATACCAAAATGATGACCTATGAGGCTCAAATGTAAAAGAAGAAATGTCATCTTGATCTAAACAAGAATGATACCAACTTATCAAATTAGAGCAATTCTGAATATAGTTCGGACATGCCGGTAGTATGTTGCTCTATCTTGTCCAACTTTCGACCATGAATTAGATAGTGTGGATTTGGCTCATCAATTCACCTTTATTCTACTGTCATTTGAGTATTAGTTGATTCCTATTTTGAAAAATTCAAGAAAAAAATACCGATATTTTCTAACCGACATTCGATATTTTCTACCGATATTTTTGACACCTTGTAAAATTTTAACCGGAGTCAACCGATCCTCGATATTTACCGACATTTACCGATATTTTTACCGACATTCTGTAAAAAAATATTTTTCGGTGCGTATTCGTGTCGAACTCCACGTAAATCCGAAATGTCGGCGATATTTCATCGTTGTCGTCGACTTTTTAATCCTTGTATAGAACACATTTAAAATAGAATACATGTGCTTGTCATTTTTAAATAAAAAATCTATTTTGTAAGGTTGTTTTATATGTTAGATACGATACTTCTACAATTTTTTTGTTATATCTTTGAAATTTTAATTTAAGAAATATAGTAATAATATTTTTAAAAATGAATTTTTGTACGCACCAATTGTACATGCAATCTCTTTTAATTTGCAATATCTTAATACTTATCAAAGTAATATTTCTATACTTATAAAACAATATCCAATATTTTTCACACAATTTGGCATGTTATGCGTGTTAAATATTAGGGTATTATTTTATAAGGGCATAAGTATTACTTGATACACGATAAGGTATTGCAAATTGCAAATTGCAAAAAAAAAAAAAAACTCGTTGTAGGTAGTGCAATTTGTGCATACAAGAATTAGTGTTTAGAGATATATAGTGTTTCAAGTTCTTGGAGTACCAATTTCATTCTACAACTCAAAATAACATTAATTATTTTTTTATACGATTTTATCATCAAACTATTACCTTTTAATAAAATAATTAATATCATTAGAAAAATACACAAAATACTAATAAAATTTATGATGAATTTAATTCACAACATACGTTGCCATATTCTTCTTGGCACGCGTGCGAAAACTTACAAAATTGAGCGAATATCATAAATTTTATTTTTGTTATCACCGTCATACATATACAATATAGATGTTATGCACATGCATCGTTATTCTCATGCACTATTATATCATTGATAGTGCATGTGAATGACAGTGATAACAAAAATAAATTTGCGTTACTCAAAACCAAATTAGTTGGTATATACTTGTAGGTAAAAATGCCATATCTAAATATAAAAATTTTACTCCTTTCGTTTTACAGAAATAATCTTTTTTTTTTTTTTTTTTTTTGTAATTAGTTCCAAATTATAGACTTTTATTATATTAAAAGTGTGTAAATTATTTATAATACTCCTATTTAATGTATATTGAATAAACATATTATTTTTATATTCATAAATAAGAATATATCATAAACTCTATAGTAAAATTCAGAATTTCAAGTATAATAAATAAAATTTTATTAGTCGATGTTAAAAAAAAATAGACCAATTTTATTTGAGTGGAGAGTACTGAAAAACGTGAAGCAAATGCAGCATTTCATGAACCATTAATTACAACAAATACTTTAATTCAATCAACTTTTGCAAGATCTTTGACCTCTAATCCTACACAGTAGTCTTTTATTTTTATAGTTATCCATGTAGTTGTGACCTTAAATTTTTATTCAAAAATTTAGTAACAAATATTATATAAAACTGTTTGAGATTTTTTTAGTATTTTTACTAGTATATAATTTTTATTAATATTTACATCATTCTTTAATTTTAACAACTCTATATACACGAGATTACTTTCTAATATTCTCTGAATTCCATAAAGATAGACTTACTTTCTATTTTTACCAATCTTATAAAAATAGGCCACTTATCATATTTAATAGGCCATTTATTTTTTATTTATATTTTTATCCCTATTTAGTATATTTTATTTTTTTCAAACCAATATCTAGATATTTAAATAAGGACAAAATTGAAAAATAATAGTACAAAATTTAAGGTGTTAATCATAATAACTTTTATTTCTTAATTTGTGTGAAAATACTATAATTTTATATTTATGTGTTGGAGGGAGTAATTTATTGCGTACATGATACTTCCTCCGTCCCAAAAAAACTTTCACACTTTTTTTTTTCGTCCGTTCCATTATAAGTTTCACACCCTTAAAATGGAAAATCCTTTATAAATTCCTCCCTCACAATTTTCACTAGTTTACACAAATGTCATTACTTTTTACTTTCATATACACATAATCCAATAAAGTTTTTTTACTTTATACATAAAAGCTTATAAAATTATCCTTTAAGTGCCCGTTTGGTAGACATGTTTAGCAATAAGATAAGGATTTAATTTAGACTAAATTAGGTCCTTATCTTATTGCTAAACATGCCTACCAAACGGGCACTAAAACTTTAAACATTACTCTTTTTCTTAAAGTGTGTGTCTTTCTACGTATGAAAGTTTTTACGGGATGGAGGGAGTAAAATCTAATTTCATTTGCCATATTAGCAGTTCTGTATATCTTTTCTCCAATAGGTCAATTGGACCATCAATATTTGTCAATTACTCAAAAAATAAGTTGAATAAAGATTAGTGGATAAGTGATTGTGTGTGGAAATTTACACGTAATATATATAGATCCGTTCCATATAAATTTTTTTAAACATTAAAAATCGTAAATTTACTTGTAATTTTTTGGGTTTTTATCGGTTCAAATCGTGAAAGATATATTAATTATCAATTTAGGGTGCTGAAGATAAAATTTATCAATTCATGACCTGAAAGATATTTATATTAAGAGATATTATCAATTTAGAACCTAAAATTAAGACTCCGAATTGATAATTGTCTTATCTTTCATATCCCGAATTGATAGAATCTCTTAATATTAAACATTTTTCAGGTTTCGATTGATAAATTTTATCTTTCGACTTCAAATTGATAATTAACATATCTTTCGAGACTTGTACCGATAAAAATCATAAATTTAAGGAATTGGATTTTTTCCTCTTAAATTACATAGATGTTGAAAGTTTTTAAGACACTAATAACTCTTACTTTTTTTTTTTTTTTTATCCCTGGTAACTTATATAGACTATAGACTAGCCTAGAGATATTAAATGTGTTGTCCTTTATAGGATCTCACGAGTCTAAACGTGCTACGGATTAAATGGGTCACTAATGGGTTAAAAAAATTGATATAAAATAGTAAATTATAATCATAATACGTAAATTTAATAAATTAATTTTTCATTTATCTTAACATAATACTAAAACGAGTTTTATTATTTTGTGGGTGACATGTACTAAAGTCGCTTTGAATCATGAGAAGAAAGTGAATTGAAAATTACCTATTTAAAATATATGCGATTTATTTTAAATTAATAACTTTCTATTATACTTTTAATTAATTAATAGTATTGAAATTTTACATAAAACTTTAAAAATTATTATTATCTAAATTATTTTAAGGGTATATTAAAAAAATATAATTAATTAACATTTAAAAAATACAAAATAAGTAGTATTTAAATTGCAAATGAAATGGATAGTCAAAATAATATTTAAATTGAATTGGAGAGAGTATATTTTTGTTGTTCTACGGAATACGCATTGCTTAAGACGTGTTCTTATTCTTACAAATTTGCATAATTTTTAAGTCTAGTGTGTTTGGATAGTATAAATTGTTTTTTTGTATTGCAGCAATTACTCATTATAATAATATGAAAATTTTCTTCTGTCCGTTGACCACGTAAATTTTGTAAGATAAAAATTTGTGACACCGTCTGCGGATCTCATTTCGTGAGACAGTTGTAAAATCATTATCACTTTTTAATAAATATTATTATCACTTATAATGTGAAGTGTATCACTTTTAATTTTTCATCTTAAAAGGATACATTTTACATATATTTTATGTAAAATTGTAAAATTTATTTAATACAAAGTGCATCACTTTTCAATTTTTTGATTTAAACGTACATTTTACATCCATTTTTTAAAAAGTGATAGTCCCTCCGTCCTATTTTTTTATTGCTCAAGTCAAAATAACACGGGTTTTAATGAACAAATTATTTTTAGTATTAAAAGGTGTAAATGTGAGGGTAAATGAGTCATTCAACTTTATTGGAGGAGATTGCTTTAGTTTGAGAGGGTAAAATGAATAATTGAGTGACATGAGGTGTAAATAAGAGGTGTTTGAAAGAGTTTAGTTTGAAAGTATAAAGTTATTTTTGTCATTTTGCGTATGAAATAACAAAAATATTTATTTATGAATTTTGAGCAATGTAAAATGAGGCTGAAAGTGTACAAATATAATAAAACTTTATTAAAAATTGGATTTGTGAATAAAACGGTCCCGTGATTGACTAGTCATGTCAATTAAGTTGTGAGCAAAATTACAAGATTGCACTAGCTGAGGTGTGATGATAAATGATAATTTGTCACAATCAAATTGCACGACCTCATATTATTTGATTTGGATCATGTGTTTTGACCAAAATTAAAGTTAGTGTGTTTGGTTTCTAAACACCATTAAAATTTCTCATTAATGAAATACAAAAAGTATGAAATAAGAAAAACAGTCAAAATATATTTGTTGATTTAAATGAGAGCTTTTTTTTTTTTTTCAAATGGTTTGAAGTGTTTTTCTTATTAAATTGGAGTATGTTTGAATTTAAGCATATGTAAGATCTTGAAACGAAAAACATAAAGAGTTTGTCTCATGTCGAATTCACGTAATTTTTTTATATTAAGTGTCATTATTTAAAAATACTTAATTTTTTTATACAATGACAATTTGTATCACAATGGTGATATTTTGTATGAACCATAATTCGGAAAAATCGAATTCACGTGAACTGAAATTACCAAACATAAAATATGTTTTTCGATTTGTATGCATGCTAAATTCAAGTTTTTATAGTAAATTTAATTTTAAAATTTAAATGATAAAAATATATGCTCTCCGGCCCTTTAAACTTTACATTATTTCTTTTAAAACTTTAGATTTTTCTACTTTTCAACGTTGTGGTTCCACATTTTTAACAACTATCTCTACTTTCAAACAAAATTATCACTCACTTTTATATTCTCCCTTTATTTTTTATTTTTCTTACATTTTAATTTCTTAAGTTTCTTACACTTTATTTTTCTCATACATTAATAACGTTACATAAAGTACTATACTTAGTAGAACACGTGTCTATTTTTTTAGCGGACAAATAATAGCTCGAATTCATGACCTTATGATATAGGTATTGGAGTTTCAACTATTTTAGTCATATCACTTCGCATTTAGTAGAACACATGTCATTCTCGGACGTAAAACGTAAAGCGGATTGGAGGAAATATTATAAATAGGAAAAAATTCATTTTTAGTACCCAAAGTTTACCTTTTTTGATTTGGTACCCCACCTTTAGGCACTCTCAAAATTGGTCATCAAAATTCATTTTTGTCTCAAAATTGGTCTTGCCGTCGGTTGACCGTCATTGACTAATGGAAGCACTGTTTTAGGCGCGAATTCATCTAGAGTTATAAATATTTCCCCAAATTTGTGACTCACTTTCCTCTTCTATCAAATCCCTAATTTTTTTCAATTTTTGGCCTTTGTGTAGCTTAATACAAAGTGAACATTAACACGGGAAGTGGGTCATCGAATTTAGATATTTAACATTATAGATTAATTCCACATACATTTCACAAAATAAAATACATTACATTTAATGAAAAAATATATATTTTTTTATCGGTAATGAAAAATATTAATCTACACAAAGGCCAAAAATTGAAAAATTAGGGTTACGATAGAAGAGGGAAGTGGCTGTCGAATTTGGGGGCAATACTTATAACCTAAATGAATTCGCGCCTAAAAGCAGTGATTAGTTAGTCGATGATGGTCAACGGCGGCAAGACTAATTTTAAGACAAAAATGAACATTGATGATCAATTTTGAAAATCATAAATGTAGGTACCAAATCTAAGAAAGGAGTAAACTTTGGTACTAAAAATGAATTTTTCCCTTATAAATATAAGGTAATCAAAATATAAAATAATAATAATAGTGATCCTCATTGCATGGATAATGAGAGAGAAAAAAGAGAATTTAGTGGGGAATGTGGTTTGATAATGACATGGAACATAGTTGGAAAGCGGGAGTTTAACTTTATAGTCCCCTTCTCGCACGTGCGTTCGTGGGGCGGCCCTTCCTATTAAAGTCTCCACGTGGATTGTGGGGGTGCCCTTGCACGTGCACCCTCATCATTATTTTTCTATTTTCTTTTTCTTTTCTCCATTATGACACTCTCTAACTACATTTTTTTACAAAAAGTTATTTGAATCCGGTGGATACGATGACACAAAATTTAATGTGAAGCGGTTTCATAGTATGAAATTAATACAATTACATATATTTACTAATACTTATAACATTTATACACTTATAAATTGATATTACAAGACAAAATAATTTTATATTATGAAATTGCTTCACAGAAAATGACTAATATTTGAACTTTATTTTTACTATCGGGTCGGACACTTTTACTACTCCCTCCGTCCCGGAACTATCTTCACACTTTCTATTTCGTTCCGTCCCAAAACTATCTTCATACCCCAAATTTGAAAATAACACTCAATATCAATACCCTCATAATATCAATTTTATTTAAAAATGTCACTCTTACTTTATTTTCTTGTATTCTCTCTCCTACATTTTATCTCATACAACCACCTAAAAGACTCTTACATTTTGTTCTCTGTCCTATACTAATTTAAGTTTTCTTAATAAGCGTGCCTCGGTTTCGGGACGGAGGGAGTATTATTGTCATGCACGTGCACTAATACCTTGCTAAATTTAGTTATAACGGTGTATGTGTCGATAAGTAATAGTGAATGTGAATGATAGTGATGATAAAATAGAGTTTATTATATGCACCATTCATACAAGTGTTATTATTATTATTTTTTTTTTTTGTTATTTTTACATATTTCTCATTTTCTTTGAGCAGCATTATTATTTTCCATTAAATTGCTTTATATATCTTTATTTATAAAAGAAATTTAAATTACTTATAAAATAAGTGTATAGAGCAATTTCGTTGATGTTAATAGTCGGGTCTTTGGGTATTTCCTCATAAAAAAAAATAGTTGGGCCTTTTTTTATCGATTAGTAAAAACCATATCAATTAGATAAATGTGGATATGGTTTCCTCTATTATTTTTCCACTGTGTGGGGACGAGGATCATTTCCTGCCCCATTTCTCGAGCGGAGTCGGTAAATTATTGCTTATAACATTTATATTATTTTAATATTACATAATTATATGTATATAAAGTGAAATTATTTAAGATTAGAAGATAAAAATCCTTTTTCCATTTTGTGTATAGTATCTCTATCACTGTTCATAATCTTCCAATCTCAAAATTTTAATTGATTTACCTCTTGTTTAATTACTTGAGGGTTGAGATTGAGTTAATGTTGATATGTTTTGTCCAATTAGGCATCACCGTTTTCCATTCTCTCATTTTTGTGAGAAAAATAATAAAAACAAAAGTAGAAATGAGGATTCGGAATACCCGAATGGATGGGAATTGCGATCGATTTTTTCTCATTCACTTCGTGGGCAAGAGATTGATGAATATCCTCCCGTCACATTTCTTTGCTTCGTTAGACATCCCTAAATTTGAATATAGACAATTGGAAGATACTGATAGATTTAGAGTGTCTTTACAAATACGGTGTGTACGTTTATAATTTTTAAAATTACTTATTTTTAAAAATTTTGAGGAACCTTTGATTATCTTTAATTTTTAAATTTACAAATATCACCTTAAATTCGTTTTACGTATAAAATTATTTCACACAATCAATTTATGCTACAAGAAGAAAATTATTTCATATCCATTGGAAAAAAAAATAAAATGGAGGACTAAGAATACAATATTGTATTCATGTTGTTTGACATGACCCGTTTGCCTATTGTTGTGTGCGAATTAAATGAAGTGGGGGCATAATACGTGTCCCTCATTTATTATTAACACAAACATTTGTACGAGACAAATATTTTCTCCATTCCTTCGAAAATTTTTCATTTTATCATTTTATTAGGTTCACTTAAAGCTTTTCGTGACTTTAATTGATAAAAAACTGTCTCTATATATTTCTCTCTATTGCTCTCTACATTTCTCATTTTTCATCACACCTCAAAACCAAAATAATATATATATATTTAAAAAAATTATAAAAATATATCACGTACTCTCCTCGTCCCATTTTAGATTCTTCAAAATCCAAAAATGGATATTTTATTTTATTTTCTCATATCCAAAATGATAAAAAGTAACTTCACTCTCTCAAACTAAACATCTCTTATATACACCTCATGTCACTCAATTACCCATTATACCCTCTCAAACTAAAACAATCCCCCTAAAATAAAGTTGAAATGACGCATCTACCCTCAATTTTGCACCTTTTAATATTAATAAACAACTTTTTCATTAAACCCGTGTTATTTTGATTTCAGCAATAAAAAATAGGATAAAGGGAGTATTATCTACGAAACAATGGCATGCTAAAATTTCATTATTTTTAATTATTTCTATGTTATTCATTCTTTTAACTTTATAATTGGTTTGCATGGGCAGCAATGCAATAGAGGAGGAGATTCAATTAACCCAACAAGAAAGCAATTAATGGCATTTGGTGGAGGACCACGGCTATGCGCGGGTTCAGAGCTAGCAAAGCTGGAAATGGCTGTATTCATTCATCATCTAACACTCAACTTTGAATGGGCCTTAGCCGAATCCGACCACCCCGTCGCTTTCCCTTTTGTCGATTTCCCCAAAGGCCTCCCCCTTGGCCTCGTCCGTCTCTAATCACTCTGTCTTGATCCATATAAAAGACGAAGAATATATATACACATGCGATTTCGATAGCTAGCTAAATGTTAAATTCTCTCGTGACGTGATGAATTCATCGTATGAATTTGACGTGACGAGAAAATTCAACATTTAGTTCTTTTATCAAAATACTATTGGTGTGTGTATAGATATGTGAAGATTTTGTTTTGTGAAAGTGAGTTTTCCTCTGGATTTTCCAACCCTATCTTTTAGGCTCACATTATTGGAGGAGCAAAAGCATGTAAAGATCGACCCATTGATGTTTAGGTATTATATGTATACTAGGACCACATCTCTCTCTTTCTATATGTACTTATATACGTATTATGACCAGTTAATTTTCTGTTTGTAAATTGTTTGTATCCATATATTACACTTATAAGTTTGTGATATGTTGGTCATATGGAAAGTAGTCATTTATTTATTACAAAAACTTATATACAATATTATACTTCATTCATCCCATAGAAGCTTTCATATAAGGGAGTGCACACACTTTTAAAGAAAAAAGAGTAATGATTGGAGTATTGAGGAGTAATTTTGTAAACTTTTATTTATAAAGTAAAAAAAAATTGAGTTATGTGTATGTGTGAGTGAGTCAAAGAGTAATGACACTTGTGTAAATTAGTGGAAATTGTGAGGGTGAAGTTTATAAATGATTCTTCATTTTAAAAGTGTGAAACTTATAGTAGGACTAACAAAAATGAAAAGTGTGAAAGGTTTTATATATATATTATGACCATTTAATTTTCTTTTTGTAAATTATTTAGGTTAAGTGGTTAGAACTTCACTATCTGCATTCGAGTTATCATTTATCCGATTAAAAGAAAAACACTAAGTTTGTGATATGTAGGTCATATGGAAAGTAGTCATTTATTTATTACAAAGACCTATATACAATATCACATTACATGATGCATAAACTTTAAATATAAGAATAAAATATCTCCCATGTCAAAATTGGATCGTCATAGAAATAATATATGTGATGCTAATTATAGTTTATGTAAAATGATATGTGAGTGTATTTTATGTATCCACCTTTGATGAAAAATATCAGAATTTGTAATCACAAGCAAAGCTCATGAATTATTTATTAATTTACTTTTACGTACGATTAAAGTATATTTAAAGGCGAAGCAAAAATTCGGAGGCAAATTGGGTCAAATGATTTTTTTTTTTTTTTAAAAAGTTGTGTCGAAACAAAATAGAAAACTCGCTCTAAGGTGTGCCAATATAATGACAAATATTTATTGTTATAAGGGCAAACATATGTTACAAGTCCCTACCAAAATAAATATTTGTCCTTATAATAATTATAAAGATGAATATGTGTTTATAAGAGGTAAAATATGTATTTCTTAATCATTATTTATTTCATTAAATCTATTTTTTTTTTTCGTATTTGTCTTGATTTTGTTCATGTAATAATATATTTTTCTCAATATAATAACACGTTTTTGTTCATATAATATATTTTTCAATACTTACACGTGTTACTATAAGGACAAATACTGTTTATGTAACACATGCATGCCCTCCAAGAACACAAAGTTGTCCTTACAGTAACTTTGTTTACCTATATAGTAATACAACATGGGAGTGAGTTCTTATGTTTGTCTTTGCACGATTTTTTGAAAATATCCACTTGACACTGGTGATCTGGTTAGGATCCGCGAATTTTTCAATTTGAGCCGTAATTTCGTTGGTCCTTGATTCGTAATTTTTTTATAAGTGTTTGTTAATGGTCATGATTTGTACATGTTATAAATTTAATATAAATAAATAATTTTATATTTTTACAAATTCGAACTTTTAATTGAGATGAAATTCTTTCATGTTGTCATTAATTTGTGGCTCAATTCACTTAATGATCAGTTCATATCCAAAAAATAACTCTGTCCATATTAAATTGTCCACACAACCTTCACGAGATGGCTTATAAAGGGGGCGCTTGGTTGCAAATTCTTTAATGAAAATGGAAATGAGAATGGATATAATATAATTATGGTGGATAATGAAAACAAAAATGATCACGACACCATTTTCCCCTCTTACATAAGGTAATCACTATCTATTTTGATTAACTTATTTCCATCCTACAATCATTTTTTCTCAATCATTCCTCTTCACCACTACCAACCTGTCACATCCCGATTTTCGAATGCTTTTGAAAAAGAATTTAATCTTATAATTATTCAAAGATTTTAATTTTTTTATAAAAAGATAAGAACATTTGAAGATATGTTTAATAGACGATTAATTTTGTAGAAACTTGCAGCGAGTAAATAGTAAAAACACTAATATTTTCAAAAAAAAAAAAAAGAAGCATAATCGATTGAAAAATAATATAATTTTTTTATATGTAAACATGGTTTAATAAAACAAATGAGACGTGACTCTTAAGAAATATGTATTTAAAAATAATCCTAAAATTATTAATTTTAACATAAAATAACAAGAATTAATTTCAAATATTAAATATTACTTGAATGCTTGTGACACATCCATCACCCTCCACCACACTCCATTTTAATCTGAAAAATGTTAATGAGATTGAGGTGAGCAAAACCACTAGCTCGGTGAGGTACCTTTGTCACGATTAAATATCACACATAAATAAAATCATCAACTTACATAACATTCATACTCAATACTTGTTCCTTGACTAAACCAAGGATGCGCGGCTATACCAACGATGCGCTGTCTAAACCAACGATGCACGGTTTTCCGCAAATAAACATGCGTTAACGAATGACTAGAAAAGTCATAACACGCGTTAACGAAAATCATAATAAAATCATAACATACGATGCGACAAGCAACCATTAAATTCACATGAATATTTAAAGGTGACAAAGTAAATACATGAGTATGAAAACTCACCTAATTATCCTTGATAAATATTTTAGAGCGTGACCTCCTTGACACCGAAACTGCAAGGAAATGAGAGACGAAATATATTCGATGTTCGAGAGGGAAAACTTGAATTTATGGTGAATGAAGAAAATTATTAATTTTTTTTTGGACGTGTTTTCTTAATGCACAAAGGTGAGAGAGATATTTTTATTGAGATAAAAAGGGAATTTGGATCTACAAAATCTCACACTTAAAAATAAGATTTTTAATTAAAATTTAAATTTTTGAAAGAAAAGAAAGAAAAATCGGCACTTTTTTTTAAAAAGAGAGAGATTTCTTTGTTGAGAAAATCTTGCTATAGCTAACTACTTGTTATCTACATAATATATATATATATATATATATATATATATATATATATATGAAATATTATTAATTTTTAAAATCTTAAAATAACTAAGTTGAAAATTTTTGGGGTGTTACACCAACAAGCTTATTTTGTCTCATTTTTCTAAAATTGGAGCACAACACTATTGATATATGTAAGCACATTAATTTTGTGCCCAATTAAATGGTGGCACGTGGAAAAAAAAATATTAATATCAAATAAAAATAATTATTTATGTTATGAGCGTAAGTACATTAATTTTTGCCCAATTAAATGGTGACACGTGGAAAGAAAATATTAATATCAAATAAAATTAATTATTTATGTTATGAGAATTTAATTAAATTAATTCTCAAATTAAATAATTTATTGATATTTAATATACACGTAAGAGAGTTAAATCCTACGAATATTTAAATATTCGTATTTTGGTGGCAAAGTAATTAACTTACCATATAACATATAAAATCTCGTTAAAATGGAAAGTTAAATCAAATATGTTCTACATGGAAACAAACAAATCAAATCAAATCAAATCGAGATCAAGCCTTATGGGCTTCCAAGCCCAGCCCATTAAATCAATCTCACCTACAACTATAAATAGGGACCTTCATTCACTCATTTGACACACAATTCCAGACACAATTTGAGCTCGGAGCGAGACTTCGACATTCTTGAAGATTCAAAGGCGTTCTTCGGCATCAAAGGTGTTCTTCAAGATAAGACTCTTAAGCCCTTGGATTAACGTTATAAATCCCCAAATTCAACCTCGGACGAGATCAACCCGAAGATTTCGCCACCAAATCCGCTAAATCATCCAAGTCAACATCGACTTTGAAGAGAAGAATCGAGAAGATCAAATTTAGAGCTAGAGTCCACTAAAATTTAATCGGTTTAATCCGAGTTAAATTAAGTTGTAAACATTTTCGTATTTTTATAAACTAACTACACAAAATTTGTTGTTATAATATAATGATTGGAGTGTATAGGGTAAGAGTTATTAAGACCAATCAACAAAAATATCGAACCCAAGGGAGAAAGTATGCAAACGAAGTTCAAGGATAAGAGTTCTAAATGGCTAAAGTTGCAACAAGCTCTTGAACTAAATCACTACAAATTGCAAGAAATTAAATGGCAAGATTATGCAAACAATTTATCAAACACTTAGAATGCAAGATCAAATAGACTAAAATCAATGAGGAAATTGGGTGCAAGGGATAATCTCCATCAAGGAATCCATGATTAACAAGCTATGATTGTATCCAAGTGCAAATCAATCAAATTAGAAAGCATAAACCATCATGAAATTAATCACTCCATTAATATCACAATGCCTAATGTGAGTATCCTTAGTTCTTCCCATCTCTCAATGTAGAAGTTCCCAATTCATACAATCATGCAAAATTGAAACCCGATTAACACCTAATCACGTTAGCTCAACTCTAGCCTATTGCTAGGGTGATCAACCATTAATCAAAAGAGACAATTTTTCATGAAGCACAATTAAGAATCACAATTAGGAAGCAATCTAATTCAATTGATCACAATTATCAACAATCATAGCATGAAGGCAATCACTTCATCCCTAATTTCAATTATCCCAAGCACAAAGCTATTAGCCCATGGTGCTACAAGCAAAAACCATGGCTAGAAAATCTAAGAAAGCAATTGAAAATCTAATCACTACAAGCAATGAATTAAAGAGATCAAAGGGTAAGAACATCACCAATTAAGCTTCAATAGGCAAAAATAAGAATGATTAATCTTGTACAATGCTTCAATTCAACTTCACTTCTTCTCAATTCTCAGCTGCAAACTTCAATTACAATCCACCAATCTACTAATCTAATGAACTAAATGTGGAATCTATCTCAATTCTAACAATCAAGTGCAATTACAAGTAAATTCAAGCTACAAAATGTAAAATTCGCTCAAAGAAACCCCTAGAAACTGCTCTGAACCGCTAGAACTCCCTCCTCCTCTGTTTTGGCTTCCAATGACTTAAAAACTGAAATTTTCGGTTTTGGGCACTTCTCGAGTCGAGCTTCGAGGCCCTCGAGTCGAGGCCTAAAAGTCGCTAACACGTTTCTTTAAAAATCTCTCTCTGCCTCGAGTCGAGGCCTCGCCCTCGAGTCGAGCTCGCTGCAATTTTCATCTCCCTCGACTCGAGGCTCCTCCCTCGAGTCGAGCTTGCTGACTTTTTGAAATGGTTTCCCTCCGGCGCATGAACCTCGAGTCGAGGTTCTGTGCACCCTCGACTCCAACTCGAGATCAAGGCATTTTTATCGAGAAGGACTCCGGTCCCGACCCGTTTCGTCCCGTATGTTCGTCTTTTCATTCTAAGAATACCGGTACTCTCGGTTTGGTAAAATTCCACCGATTTACCTGCAAAACGGGCGAAATACATCAAATCCTCTCAAAGTAATACTTTTTAGGCAAAAGAGTGATACTTTTCACATTTAGGCACAAAAATCATACTTTAGCTCACTTTTGCACTAAAAATAGCCCTAAAAACATGTATCAATTCACTCCAATCATACCCCCAAACTTGAATTGTTGCTCGTCCTCGAGCAACGTAGAAACTAAGAACAAAGGAGTGAATTGATTGCAATTATGTCACATGGCACCATAGAAGATAATTAAGACAATTGAACTCATCAATGATCACTTGTATCAATGCAACTATCCACTAGCCATCAAGATGAATCATGCTCAAACAAATGCTCAATCAAATACTCAACACATTGCTCCTTCCATGGAGTGTTTCACTCTTCACTCAAGTGTATAAAGGTTTAAAGCACTCAATCATCAATTGCATGAACAAGTACACCATATGCTTGCCAAAAGACTTAATATCAATCAAAATCATTTGTGATCAATCAAGAATCAACGAGGTCTTTCTTCTAGGTTGTAATGTTGGCTCTTTGGAAAGGTGGGATATTTATGGATAAGAGTGACTAAGTAGTAGAGACTTGAATGTAAACTAATCCATACAATGCACATCTCTTCACTTTCATCTAGCAACACTCTTCCTTTTAACTTCAATGATCATTCCACCATTCACTTGAGCTTTCTCTTTTTAAAGCTCACAAATTGAATCATTTCATCTTTTCATTTCACTTTTCTTCACAATTCAATTTTTTAACAACCTTTCTTCTCTTTTATGCTTCATTCATCATCACTTAGCTCATCATTTTCCCACACTTAGCAATCAAATCACCATCATAGCCAACATTCAAGCTCTACTAAGCATAGGACAAGAAAGACTCATACAAAATAGGCTAAATGGTTTCAATTTCACTTGGCCTGCCAAAGAATAAGAATCATAGGCTCAAAATGGTTCACTAAGGAAATCAAATGTATTTGGTAGGAAAGTATTTGGCAAAGTAACTCATCATTCCAAAAATGGCCTCTTATCATTTTAATGAAATCACACAAAGATCAATATCAACAAGTCTAGTAGCAAGTTCTAGTATACAAATCATGAATGATGCACTCACAAAGGAATCAAATCAACCGTATAAGATGTACGATTATTAGGGCACAAAACTCACGGGCTTAAACTTGAGCAATGAATCAAGAATTTTCAATCACATTCATCTTCACATAATTAATCAAGCAACTAGCATCAAGCTACACATCTACTAATGATTATATCAAAATCCAACTAGTCTTACAACTCAAGCACAAATGCTCATGTACATAACCTCAAGCATACTCACTACATCAAGATGATACTCAAAAATATGTCAATTAATCCACTATTAAGCTCAAGATAAATGAACATGGAATCATGGAATAAAGAAATCCAAAGGATCATCAAGTCAAAATCACCAATAGACAATAAGCTCAAAAATATATCAAGGAAATCATAGCATCACTTAAATCATCCATCCAAAACATCCAAACATCAAATCATCACAAGTCATCACAAAACACCTTAATCAAAATACGAGTACAATCCACCAAAACATAAGCATCTAAAACTAAGAAGAGGGAATGAGGAATAGGGGATAGCCCTAGTAGTCGGAAGGTGGTGGTGGAGGAGGATAGCTTGGCCCGAAATTCCACGAGCTCATTTGTTGAAGGAGAGAATACATATCATTTTGTGTCTTCATTGATTCTTCTTGCATCCTCCTCGTCTCTTCATTGAACCTACGTGACTCCTCCATCATCTGGTACATCTCATCCTGCCGGGTCGGACTCTCAATGTGCATCCTCTCGATGCCTCGCCCACATCTCCTCCGTCGAGAACCCATGGTCTATGAGACGAACTCCTGCCTCGTACTCTCTACTCCTCATCTCATCCTGCCGGTACATATTAATCTCTCGGCTGATACTCCTCTTCCATCTGGGACAGTGCTCTTCTTGCTCGGCTCCTCGTCATCCTCTTCCTCGGACTCAACCTCCTCGGCAACATCTGCTCTAATCGCATCTCCATCATCATCGGAAGAATCGGAATCCGACCACATTTCTTGACTGCACGATCATCATCATCCCCTCATTTCTAAGCACGTCTCCATGCTCCCTTGTGTAGGCATCGATGGCATCGGTGTGGCTGTGACCACATACGTAAGTTAATAGTCACAAATGCCTGAGATCCAAAAACCGTCGTCAACCTCTTATTAGGAAGAGAAAACCGGCCACCATGATGCTGCTGTAGGCACCACGTCCTCCCGATACGATCTAGCGTCCTCATGCGCCTCATAGTGTCTGTAGTCAAATCTGGACCATCTAGTGCCACAAGATTATGAGTCGGAATACCAAGGTGCTCGGCTATCGAGTAATCATCCCACCAAAATTTATCTTCTTGAACTTAGTGCTCGTCGCTCTCTCAAACAAATAACGAGAGGTATGCTTTGCCGCATTGAACCTCACTCCATGTAAGAAACACCAAATGACATATAGCTCCTCGGAAACCACGGCTCCTCCCTCCGATCTCGCGAATATGGTACTCGCGAGGATCTTCTCTAAGTATCGGACCACCGGGTTCGAATGTGTGTGCTCTTAGACTTTCCCGGCACAAACTCGGGTTGACTCGGAGCCCCGAATCAAATACGCCTCCGGAACCTCTTGGCGTTGTACTCCCCTCTAATGTTCAACGGTGATCTATCGAGTGCATGTAGGTGCTCCTAGTAGCTCATTAATCTCATCCAACGTCAATTCGTACTCGTTCCCCATGAGCTCAAAAGTGATCTTCCGTGCAAACTTGTTCCTCCTAGCCTTGTGGACTTTGACGGTGCATAAGAACTCGAGAGTGAGTCCAAGATAGGTCCGAGGTCTCTTAGCTAGAAAGCCTCCCATGCCTACTTGCTCGAACAATCTAGGGATGTCATCTTCAATCCCCATAGAAAGCATGCGATTATGATCCACGAGACGAGTCGACCACCTTCTTGTACAACTCAGCATACAAAATAATGTGCTTTCTCCACTTGTATTCATCCCACTGAATTCCCAATTCGGCGGGCATTCGGTGTGCAAAGCGTATAGCATCTTCTCTCTCTCGGATCTCGGCATCCGAATAATTGTGGCCATCCACTCCTCGAAACATACTTCCTGCACAAATAATCCCAATAGCACAAATGAGTCCATCAATCAATAAGCTAGCTCGAAATATCACTCTAAACCATGAACAAGTCAACGATAATTTCCAAGCCCAACAAAATTCCTAATGACTAGGCAATCAATCCTCAACAAATGGTCAATGAGTCAATCAAATCAAATATAATCAATAGAAGTGCTCAACTAATCCTCAACATATACATACTTACTAGAATGACTTTAGCCAATAAAAATCATCATGTAGACTCACCAAAAATCCTTCAAATATGCTCCACAAATATATCAAATAATAACAAGCCAACTAGCAAGTAATTCAACACATAGCATCACAAAACTTTCCCTTCATCATCCATACTCCACTCGATTTGACCAATTACACCACAAATGCACTAGGAATTCCTAAAAATATGCCAAAAATCACCATTCAAGCCAAATTCCACAAATAACCAAGCAACTCATCATATACAATCCTAAACATGCTCATAAAATCCTCAATCAACTCAAATATCCTCAACAATGGCTTCAATTTATCAACATCAATCATGCATTCCAAGTGCTTGACAAAATGCCCAAATGAAATTCCACTTCAAATAAATTCAAGCACTTTTATCAACACCCAAGCAATAATCAACACCAATCATGAAATTGAAAGCCAAAGGAGACGAAATTACATACCTTAATTGAGATAAACCGGCTTAGAATGAAAGATATGAACACCCACACAATTCTCCACAAAAAGCCCCAAATTTGATTATAAAACCCTCAAAATCCACTCTTTGATGCAAGAAGATGATAATGTTATGATATTGAGATGATTAATCGGTGAAAATCTGCAAAATGTCGAAAATAAGGAAGAATGGCGGAAAGGATCGTGAAAGGGAGAAAACCCTCGAGTCGTGTTGCTAAAAGTGAATCGCGATATTTATAACGAGACACCGGCCTCGAGTCGAGGTCAGGCCTCGACTCGAGGAATCCCACTTTTTCAAAGCCTCGACTCGAGGTTCCTCCCTCGAGTCGAGGAATGTGCCAATTCCGAAATTTTTCTAAGTCTCGGTACCTCGACTCGAGGTCTATGCAAGCTTCGACCTCGGGTCGAGACCAGAGCATTTTTGACGAATTCCAAGTCCGACCCGACCCCTAAAACTCCCAAAATCGACCTCTACACACCTAATGAACCCAAATATGCAAGAAATTACTGTTTTGGTCCCTCAATTTAAGCCCGGTCGCTCATTCGATCGAGGAGACCGGGTTCTCTTCCTTAATGCTTATTTTCACCAACTTTTAAGCTTTCCTTTCTTCCCAAATCCTCGATTCCTTTGCAAATTCGATCCTTTCCAATCCTTGTAGTGAGTATACCTACACACGGGCATCATTAGTCATCCACTCAACATCAATAAGGAATGCACTTCAAAACTAGATACACACCCCCAAACTTGGATTAGGATATGCATTCAAAATTAAGTATGTGAATGATACAATTATGCAACCCTTAAATGATATAACAATTAAGCTCAAAACCAAATACGCTCTCCATCAACTAGCACCTTCTCCTAGCATGAGCAATTCCTAAGAATCCAAGGCAAAAAACCACAAAAAGAGCAAAACACAAACACACAAAAGCAATAAAAAGATGGGTTGCCTCCCATCTAGCGCTAGGTTTAACGTCCTTTGCCGGACGGAACTCTAAGAGTTCATACTTCCCTTTCATCTACAAGAATGTTAGGCACTTCTTTTGGGGTGGAAGGGTCCTTGTGCCTAACCAAGATCTCCTTTGTCAATAGGCAACATCCCATTTCATCTTCCACTAGGAGCTTTCCTTCTTCTTTGATCTCCTTCACTTTCAACACCTCTTTGAGTCTTTCTACTCCTAGTAGTCTCATCCAGTCGACTCCCTCCATATCACTTGATCTCCAACCACAAAGTTTTCAACTTTCTTCTCAAGCGGTGGTTTCCTTTCTTCTAACACCCCCAAACTTGAGCATTGCTCAAGTTTGGTCACTTCCTTCTCACCTTCTTTTTCAAGCTTCTTATCACCGGGGTCAAGCAAAGGTACAATGAGAGCTTTCTCCTTCCTAAAATCATCCAAAGAAACACAAGACTTGTTAGCCATCATATTACAAGAAGGAATAAAATGCTCATGAATTAAAGAATTAGAAGAAGTAGAAGGTAAAGAATCATCCCTATCAATGGAAGAGCATGAATTAATGATCTCTATATAGCCACATTTCTTCTTCTCCATCTTACTTTGAGCAACTTCTTCCAATGGAGCTCTCGAAAATGTCACCTCTTTTCCATTGTAGCTCAACGTGAGCTCCCCTTTCTCAACATCGATAATCGCTTTTCCGTGGCAAGGAAAGGTCGACCGAGTATGATCGGTGCCTCAAGCTCCTCCTTCATGTCAAGAACAATGAAATCAATCGAGAATATGAGCTTGCCAACCCCTACCAATACATCTTCAATGATCCCAAATGGATGAGCATATGATTGATCCGCTAATTGAAGATTGATGTTAGTAAGTCACCTCTCCTAGCTCCAATTTCTCAAACATGGACAAAGGCATGACATTTATACTTGCTCCCAAGTCACACAAGCCTTGGATGTTCACATTCTCACCTATCTCACATGGAATTATAAAGCTCCCGGATCCTTTCTCTTTTGTGGTAAGTGTCTTTCCAAGATCTCCTTGCACTCCTCCACTAGCTTGAGCATACCCTTTTCATCCCAACTCCTCTTCTTAGCCATAATCTCCTTCAAGAACTTCTTGTAGTGGGGTATTTGTTCAAGGGCATCCAATAGTGGAATATCAACATGCAAGCTATTAAAAACCTTTAAAACTTACCAAACTCCTCATCAAGCTTCTTCCTCACAAGTCTTTGAGGAAAGGGAACCGGATTAGCTTTCATAGGCACTCCCCATGCACCTTTCTTGGACTTCTCTTCTTTTTCTTGGACTCTCTTCTTGCTTGCTCTTCACTTGCCTCTTCTTTCTCCACAACCACATTTTCTTCAATAACTTCTTCCTCTTTCACCACCTCTTTTTCAACATCCCCATCTTTAGGCATCTTTGGGCCTTCATAGCTAGCACCACTCCTTAGTTGAATAGCACTACAAAACTCCTTTGGATTAGGCTCGGTGGTAGATGGATACTTCCCTTTGTTTTGCATGTGATCCACCGTAGAAGAAAGCTTCCCAACCGTTGTGGCTAATTGTCCCACTTGGTGTTCAATGGTCTTGAATATTGAATCATTCGCCTCCAACTTCTTCATTATCATCCCCAAAATCTCCTCCGTGGTAGCCTTTCCTTCATTGTTTGGAGCCTTTGCACCCGGATCAAATCCGGGAGGAAATTGAACGGCGGCTCTCGGATTGGCATATGAAAAATTTTCGTGTCTCCTCCATGTATTCCCATTAAATGGAGCTTGCGGTTGAGGTTGATAGCTTCCTTGTGGCCTATTTTGGTAAGGCATTTGGTAAGGCCTTCCTCCTTGATAGTTCCCTTGATAGTTTCCTCCTTGATAGCCTCCTTGGAATGGAGGCCTCCCCATATAGTTCACTTCTTCCATAGGCATTAAGCTTTGAAAACTATCAACTTGAGCATGTGGTGGAGGATTTCCCCCTTGTTGTGACACGGTAAGAGCTCCAATCTTGTCCATCATGGCCATCATCATAGACTTCATACTCTCCATTTCCTCCACTTGAGACACCCGATGGTGGTTCCCCTACTAACACTTGCTTGAAGCGAATCTTGAGCAATATTTTCCATAATTTGTTTCATCTCTATCACCGACTTGGACCAAATTGACCCATTGGCACAAGCATTCAAGAAAGCTCTATCGGAATCATTGAGGCCGGTGTAGAAATACATAATGGTTTGCTCATCGGAGAAACCATGTTGCGGACAATTGATGAGTAGCATACCATATCTTTCCCATGCTTAGGAATAGTCTCTCCATTCTTTTGCGAAAGTGAGAAATAGCTTCCTTTGCTTGCACCGTCTTGGATGGCGGATAGAATTTCATCAAGAATCTTTTGCTAAGGTCCTCCCATGTACGTACGGTTCGGGTGGAATAGAATTAAGCCAAGCTTTGGCTCTCCCGTAAGAGTGAAGGAGAAAAGCCTAAGCTTCTTTGCATCTTCGGGTACCCCATGGTATTTTGTAGTGTCGGCAATCTCAAGAAATTGTGCCATATGTTGATGTGGACATTCATCTTCGTCCTTGCCTTCGAATTGTCTCTCTCTAAGCATCCTCACTAAAGCGGGACTTATCTCAAAATTGTTGGCTTCTATTCTCGGCCTTGCTATCCCATCGTAGTGCTCTCTAGGTTGTGGCTCAAAAACTCTTTCAATGGCCTCCCTTGAGGTGGTAGCTCATTCATAGGTTGTGGTTGTGGTTGGGCATTTGGAATGTGGGGTGGCTCATGGTATCGTGGCTCATTCATGTAAGGCATTTGAGGGTAGTATGGTGGATAAGGTGGATAATATGGGTATTGATGGACTTGTGGAGGATAAGGATAGGGATTTTGGTAAGGAAAGTGTTGTGGTGGCATCCCTTGAAATAAAGGGTTATCTTGAGCATTAAAATTGTTCCCATGACCTCCATTGTCTACTCTTCCCTCTCCATGTCCATTCAACTCCTCAACTTGTGGTTCACCACCCACTCTCTCCTCATTCCGTTGATCTTCTCCTTCCATATCTTCCCTTCGTCGTCTCACACGATTTCTTCTCAACGTAGCCTCGATTTCGGATTTAGTGGCAAGGGTGGAACACCACTCGATCTTGTTCGCATGCACCTACAATGCCACAAATCCAAGTATCAACTTTTCACCAATAAAATCAACAAAAACAAAAATAAAAACAACAAATAGCCACTTCAAACAATCCTCGAATCTCACTTATTGGCGCAAAACTAACTCCCCGGCAACGGCGCCATTTGATTGGAGTGTATAGGGTAAGAGTTATTAAGACCAATCAACAAAAATATCGAACCCAAGGGAGAAAGTATGCAAACGAAGTTCAAGGATAAGAGTTCTAAATGGCTAAAGTTGCAACAAGCTCTTGAACTAAATCACTACAAATTGCAAGAAATTAAATGGCAAGATTATGCAAACAATTTATCAAACACTTAGAATGCAAGATCAAATAGACTAAAATCAATGAGGGAATTGGGTGCAAGGGATAATCTCCATCAAGGAATCCATGATTAACAAGCTATGATTGTATCCAAGTGCAAATCAATCAAATTAGAAAGCATAAACCATCATGAAATTAATCACTCCATTAATATCACAATGCCTAATGCGAGTATCCTTAGTTCTTCCCATCTCTCAATGTAGAAGTTCCCAATTCATACAATCATGCAAAATTGAAACCCGATTAACACCTAATCACGTTAGCTCAACTCTCGCCTATTGCTAGGGTGATCAACCATTAATCAAAAGAGACAATTTTTCATGAAGCACAATTAAGAATCACAATTAGGAAGCAATCTAATTCAATTGATCACAATTATCAACAATCATAGCATGAGGCAATCACTTCATCCCTAATTTCAATTATCCCAAGCACAAAGCTATTAGCCCATGGTGCTACAAGCAAAAACCATGGCTAGAAAATCTAAGAAAGCAATTGAAAATCTAATCACTACAAGCAATGAATTAAAGAGATCAAAGGGTAAGAACATCACCAATTAAGCTTCAATAGGCAAAAATAAGAATGATTAATCTTGTACAATGCTTCAATTCAACTTCACTTCTTCTCAATTCTCAGCTGCAAACTTCAATTACAATCCACCAATCTACTAATCTAATGAACTAAATGTGGAATCTATCTCAATTCTAACAATCAAGTGCAATTACAAGTAAATTCAAGCTACAAAATGTAAAATTCGCTCAAAGAAACTCCTAGAAAGCTGCTCTGAACCGCTAGAACTCCCTCCTCCTCTGTTTTGGCTTCCAATGACTTAAAAACTGAAATTTTCGGTTTTAGGCACTCCTCGAGTCGAGCTTCAGGCCCTCGAGTCGAGGCCTAAAAGTCGCTAACACGTTTCTTTAAAAATCTCTCCTGCCTCGAGTCGAGGCCTCGCCCTCGAGTCGAGCTCGCTGCAATTTTCATCTCCCTCGACTCGAGGCTCCTCCCTCGAGTCGAGCTCGCTGACTTTTGAAATGGTTTCCCTCCGGCATGAACCTCGAGTCGAGTGCATGCACCCTCGACTCCAATTCGAGATCGGGGCATTTTTATCGAGAAGGACTCCGGTCCCAGGCCCGTTTTCATTCCGTATGTTCGTCTTTTCATTCTAAGAATACCGGTACTCTCGGTTTGGCAAAATTCCACCGATTTACCTGCAAAGCGGGCGAAATACATCAAATCCTCTCAAAGTAATACTTTTAGGCAAAAGAGTGATACTTTTCACATTTAGGCACAAAAATCATACTTTAGCTCACTTTTTGCACTAAAAATAGCCCTAAAAACATGTATCAATTCACTCCAATCATATAACCACCATGAAGTTATTTTTTCTTCTAATATATCAAAGGACATTGAGGAAAAATATATTTTTATTCTCATCCCCATTGAATAGCTTGAAAGCGAGTGATCCCTAAATTGTCCAGGTGACCTTCACAGACGGCTTATAACTTCATGATTACTTGGGCAACTTCACTAGGAATGTCATACGCAATTACGCATTAACATGCGAGAGGGTTGTGATTTATTTATGTTATTATTGAAGTGTTTGTAAATTCAATAAAAAGGGTAGAATTATTTTTAATTTGAAAAAGTTGAGTCTTATCAACTTCTAAAAAAATGATTCTAACCAAGGGGCATAGCCCACTTGGCCACCGACTCCCCACTTAAGTGGAAGACACTGGGTTCGATTCCCTTCGGAAACGAATTGGAGTGGAAGATATAAAGAGACTTGGAGAATTTGGATTTGTAAGGAGACTTGACGAACTAACTTCTAACCGCTAACAACTAACATTTATCGATAAAAAAAAATAAAATAAATGATTCTACACTATTATAATGAGTGTCTAAACAAAGTGATGTTTGAATGCTTGTTTCTAGACTTATGCTTGTTTGAATGTTATAAGAACAATGGATTTTCAATAACAAAATTTATGGATTTGGTAATATTATTATAAACAAAGCTTTTTTTTAATCGGACAAATGGTAACTCGAATCCATGACCTTTGAATCATAGGTAGTAGAACTCTAAACACTTGAGTTATACCACTTCGTCTCATTATAAACAAAGCTAGGTTAGTAGTTCAAGGATACGCTCAAGTAGAAGAAGTTGATTTTGATGAGACATTTGCTCTTGTAGCGAATTGAGTCTATTAGATTGTTACTTGTTATTTCTTGCTATATTGACATTAAAGTGCATTAAATGGATGTTAAAGATGTCTTTTTAAATGAAATATTAATGGAAGAAGCATATGTTGAGCGATCTAAATGATTTGAAAATTGAGAATATCCAGATCATGTGTTTGATAAGACTCAACTTTTTCAAGAGTCTTCAAATTTGATATGGTAGATTAACTGATTTTTTATTTGACTTTGGCTTTATTGGAGGTGAAGTTGATAGAACTTTTTTACAACACACATTGGAAAAGATATTATGATTGCTCAAATCTATGTTGATGATATTGTGTTCGGTTCTATATGTGATAATATGTTTGAACAATTTGTAAATGAGATGACATCGACTTAAATTATTTCGTAGGTCTTCAAATTTCAGCATAAAGATGGATTTTTTTTTTTACAAAGCAAATATGCAAGAAATCTAGTAAAAGCGATTCATATTAGACAATGTTAAACACATAAAAACACCTATGAGATCAACTCAAAAACTTTGTAAGGATAATGTTGGACAAATATTGACCAAACATTATATAGATCCATAATTGGTAGGACCCATTGATTGGAGTGAATTGATGCATGATTTTAGGGGGTATTTTAGTGCAAAAGTGATCAAAAGTGTTAGATTTTGTGCCTAAATGTGTAGAGTATCACTACTTTGCCTAAAAAGTATTACTTGCAATATTTTTTATGTTTTTCATCCCATTTTCAGTAAATCGGTGGAATTTGACCAAGCGAGAGTACCGAGCATTCATACGGCGAAGAGACGAACAAAAGCGGGCGCGGGGTCAAAGGCGGAATTCGGGTTGAGAAAATCCCTGGACTCGACCTGCAGTCGAGGGCCGAGACCTCGACTTGAGGGTGCCGCAGAAAGAGAGGATTCGAAAAATCAAAGGAAGCTCGACCCGAGTCTTTGAACCTCGAGTCGAGGGATGGGGCAAAACGGCAAGCGGGACTCGAGGGCTGAGCCTCGAGTCGAGGAGGAGTAATTTTTGAAAAGCGCTATCACGATTTCACGAGCCTCGACTCGAGGGCCCCAACCTCGAGTCAAGGGTGCCGATTTTCAAAAATTAGCTTTTTAAGCCATTTGAGCGGAAAACAGAGCATAACCTTCATTAGAGCGGTTATTAGCAGTTTTTAGGGCGATTTTCTAGTTCCATAGCTTAATTCTCATTGTAGCTTGATTATATTGTTAGATTTAGATAGATTTTGATCAATTGTACCTTAGATTAGCTTTTAATCCAATAGTTTTTCAATTTCAATTTGTAATTCAAGTGGAGAAGAGATTGTATTTGAAGATTCTTTTGAAGATTGAAGCATTCCTATTATTGACCATTTGGATTCAATTGGTGATGTTCTACCTCTTTACTTATTTTAATTCATTAATTGTTGTGATTAGTTTTGTAATTGCCCAATTAGATTTTGCACCCATGGGTGTTGCTCTTTGCACCATGGGCTAATACTCTTGTGCTTGGGATAATTGAAATTGAGGATGATTTGATTGCCTTGTGCTATGATTGTTGATTAATTGAGATAGATTGTTCCCTAATTGTGATTCTCATTTTGCTTCATGCATTTTTATCTCTTTAGATTAATGTTTGATTACCATAGCAAGAGGCGAGAGTTGAGCTAACGTGATCCGGGATTAATCGGGTTATAATTGTGTATGATTGTATGAATTGGGTGCTTCTTAATTGAGAGATTAGTTGCACTAAGGATACTCACATTAGACATTGTGTGATTAATGGAGACTTAATTGCATGGTGGTTTTATGCTTTCTATCTTAGTTGATTGACAATTTGATTCAATCATAGCTTGTTGATCATTGTTTCCTTGATGGATATTATCCCTAGCACCCCAATCCCCAATTGATCTTTGTTACTTGTTCTAGCATACCAAGTGTTTGATAAATTGCTTGCTTGTTGTTTGATTTTTAATTTTTGCAATTGTAGTGTATTTTTAGAGCCAAAATCGCATTTGCAACAATAGTCATCGATAACTTGTATTTCTAGGGACTCGCGGCCATACTTTTTCTGGGCTTCGATATACTTGGTTGTCTTAAAATCACTTACCCGATTACCGCAATCACCCGTTTGTTTTGGGGTATTAAATTTTGAGTGATAGTGAAACATGAAATACAATTGACTTTTTATGTGTGATATGTTTTACTAAATCATACATATCAAATGTTTGTTAATATATATTACAACATAGTTTAACATGAGTCATAATATTTTCAAGTGTTTGTATTGAGATTTAATTCATGTGATAAGTTAAAAGTTTACAATTATACCCCCATTTACTATTTTTTTAAATAAAAAGGGATGTTTTTGTCAATTAATTTGGTAATAAGTGGATGATAATTTTGATACCTCATAAAGGGAGATATCTATTTTCACTCAAAAATGGGAAAATATATGTTAGACTTTCATATTTTTGCAAGCCATAGGTAATACAAATCAACAATAACAAACACTTGAATTTTAGGGAAAACAAACTATATCCCTAGTAATCACTCAAAACAAACATGCCCGTAATATTTATATCTAATCTCTAGGGACCGAATATAATATTTAGTGTTTATTTGTGTGCTAGATATCAAGTTAATCCTAAAGAGTCTCATATGAACTCAATAAATTGAATTATAAAATATGTTGCAAGAACAAGTGACTATGGTATAGTATAGCAAAGCTACCAATTTACTTTAGTTGGGTATAGGGATCTGATAGGCGAGGAAGATAGTGATGATCGAAAAATTATAAGTGGAAGATGTTTCTACATGGAAAACAACCTAATTTCATGGCACAAGAGAAGTCAAATTGTGTTTCACATTTGTAAGTAAAACTAAGTATAAGTAGTCGGACTAGGTCAAGACATCGAGACAAGGATAGACCTCGAGATGTGGATAGGAAATCGACGAGGTCAAGATATCGAACAAGGATGACACATAGAAGGCTGTTGACATGCAATGCTATAAATAATCACCCGCACAAGGAATAAAGACGAGGACAAGAAGAAGCAAATATCGACGATGAAGAGTTAGAGTAATATTACACAAGATTCAAAAAGCAATTTCAACTAACCAAGAGGAAGTTACAAGATTGATTATATTGTTATAACTAATCAAAATAGAATTCAAGGAAGTTATAACTACCAAATGAAGATCTCTATAAATAGGGATAAAAATTAGTATAGATTTACTTTTAATACTTTGCACTCTTGATATACACAATCTGTATTCACGAGCCACAAAAATTGTATACATTCACAAACGTTTTATACGTTTTCCCGGTTTTAGTGTTTATAGAACACTTTTCCCATAATATCTTCAAGCCATAGATATCCGTAAATTAGGAAGAATTCTTTGTAAGGTTTGAAGATTCACAATTGTAAGTAAGTCGCAAAGAAGGAAGAAAGTAAGTAAGTAAAGACCCTTCTTCAAGATTGAAGAAGGAGAGTGGATGTAGGATTGTTATAATTCGAACCACTATAAATCATGTGTTCTTTATCGCTTTGATTTACTTACGGCTTCTTTTCAATTCCTAGCTTATCATTTCTGATTAATTTCGTGATTAAAGTTAAATCTATAATATCGATTGCTTTTGATCCTGTTGAAGTTGAGATTAATCATTCTTTTCATTGTGTCCTTTGATACTTTGAATCGATTTTGGAAGATTTGAAAAATCTACAAAATCTATTCAACCCCCTTCTAGATTTTGTTCTAGAAGGTTAATTCAAGTTTTAATCAACTCAACTAATCGGGACCAACAAGTGGTATCGGAGCGGTGTTAAGGCATTACGATATTAATTTTAGGTCTTAACTAAGATCCTGAATTTTTGTTCTTGATAATCTGTAGTTTCACTAACAGTTCTACTAACAAGATCTTGTGAGTTTTATGGTTTTTCTGTTTCACCATGTCTTACGTGAAAAGCAAGAAATCCAGGAGTTTGCCTTATTTTTCTATAGAAGAATATGATTACTGGAAGTTTAGAATGGAGAACCATCTTAAAGCAATTCATGACGAATGGAGGAGGTTCTTGAGGAAGGACCCATCAAATTTTATCATGGTGGCACAAGTGATGGTACTACAAGAAATTTAAACAAGAGTGAGGCAAGAAAAGAAAAGCACGAGAACTCACTAATGATGAAAGGAAGATTCACAACTTGGATCAAGTTGCAAGAACTGAAATTATTGAAACATTGAGCAAGATTTGGATAGAAAAGGTTAGAAGATGCAAGGCTGCCAAGGAAATGTGGGAGACTCTTGCGGAATTTGTGAAGGATGCGAGCAGGTTAAAGAAAACAAGTTGCGATCGATTCTAAACGCTTTTGACACTTTCAAAATGGAAGAAGGAGAGTTTGTTGATCAATTGGATGTCGGTGACCAATCTACTAAACAAGGCGGTGACTTAGGAAAAACGTACTACGAGAAAAAGAAATCAACAATAAAGTCTTGAGGTCATTGAACAAAAGATGGAGAGAAAAAGCTAACATTACGAAGGCTACTCAAAATCTATCCTCAATTCCTCACCACACTTTGTTTTCTCATCTAAAGGCATTAGAATATGATATTCAAATTGAAGATGAAGAAGATGAAGCGAGAATCTTCAACATCCGGAAAGATCGTAGCTTTTGTTCATCAAGATGAATCTCAAAAGATCTCTAAAGCATCTGATTTGTCCGTAAAAGAAGAAATGACTCTTCTCGTTAAAAAGGTATGAAAGATTGAAGATGAAGTACAAAAGAAACAAGAGAGACGAGGTTAGGTCGAAGGAACTATAGATCGAGACGAGGGATGAAAAGAGTTCGGACAATGATAGAAAGAAGGATCACCAAGAAGTCATAAGTCACCTATCGACGAGGAGATAGTAGTCCAAAAATAGACGGGGGAGATATATGCTATACATGCAACAAACCTGGTCACTACGGTTATGATTGTCCTCAACTTACTCCCGAGAGAGAGAGAAGAAAAGAGGAAGAAAAAAAGATAGAAGGTATGCTGACTAGAGAGCTCTCCTAGGCTGAGAAAGAAGAAGTTCATGAGACATCTTCATCCTCATCCTCATCGATTTTGGATCGGATGATGACATCTGTCACGATGGCAAAAGAGGTACATTACTATACATCTTGAGATAATGATTGTGATATTTTATCGGCCAGTCCCGATCTTATTGATAAACTTTTGAAAGACTTGGAAACAGCTCTATCTGCTTATAAACGAGATAGAGGCGGAAAATTTTAATTTAAAGAATCAAATTCTTGATCTAACTAAGGTCAATCAAACTAAGGTAAGTGAAAAACCGATTTGTACATTCAAGGGGGAATGTCGGTGAGATGATCACTAGTACCTTGTCGATAAGGCAGAGAAGTTAGAACAAGAATTGAGTTCATTAAAAATAAAATTTTCAAATATCTATTCCGAGAATGAGAATTATAAGAAAACTAACAGAGAATTAAATCTCAAGTTAGGACTTCGAATAACTCTCAAACCACAATAGATAAAATTTTCAATTCTTCACAAAAGTCTAGTGATAAAAGCGAGATTAGGTTTTGATAGGAGCAAGAAAAATGATCCAATAAAACCTAGAGTCTTTGTCAAAGCAACTAAACCAAAGGTAGAAACTAGATTTAGTCCATGGAAACCCAAGGAATTGATTACCTCATCGATAATTACGAAAGAAGAAAGCAGAGACAAGGAAAGAAACTCCAAAGGTTAAACCCAAGGCTAAATCAAAGTTTTATCCTAGGTATAATGGTTTTGATGGAAGAAGTAAGACAAATCCATTTTTACCAAGATTTAAGACAATTTCAAAAGATCGGTTAAATAAGATTGATCTTGAAAGTCTTATCTTAGTAGATAGATATGGACGTAAGCTTCAATCTATGGTTTTAAGAAAAATTGATATCTTTATCTGGATTCCTAAAAATCAACTTAACATGAAAGGACCCAAAGCACAAAGGGTACCTAAGCAATAAATTTGTGGTTGCAGGAAGACAAGAAGATAGTTGATAGAGGAGACATTCTTGAGGTCATCTGGTACATTGGCGGTGGTTGTTCTAAGCACATGACCTATGAAAGAAGATGTAACGCCCAAGTGTAAAGTCGACCTTTGAGGTCCTGACGTCCTAAACCCGAGTCATCACTTAGTGAACCATAAAATCGAGCCAAAAATTTCTTTTTAGAAGGCAAAGCTATTCATTTGAGTTGCAGCGGAAGATTTCACAAACACTTATTTAAGACGTTTGAACCATATTCATAACTAAATGAAGAGATTAATCGTTTGACAAAAGTCACCCGGTGAGTCTAAGGTTCAACTCTCGGGAAAATCGTAGTGACGAGTCTTTAACAAAAATACAAATTTTCATAAAGATATAAAGCGACCCATTTAGATAAAAGGAGAGTGGAAGCGGGTCGTCTATTGCAGCTCCGGGCCTCAATCTTGTGACCTGAAAAATATTAGTTATAGGGCGTGAGATAAAATCTCGGTGGATGACCATGTCGTTGTTATACGATTGACAGAAATCCCAAAATAGTTGAATGTTTTATGCTTTATTCTCATCTTTCGTTATTTACTTCCTTGTTATGGCGTTGTGTACATTTGTATAAGGTAATCTTCCGTTATGAAATTCTCATCCTTTAACTTCCGTTCGATTAAGAAATTTATCTTTCTTTAAAACAGCTTAGTACATAAATATAGCACGTATGAGATGGCACATGATAGTTTCCTATCACATCCGATCTCCGTAATCACATTGTGGAATGGCACGTTTACACGTCCGAGACCCGTAATCATCACTACAACATAACTTAGATTATGTAACACCCCAAAATTGTTACCTATTGTGCATAAAGTGTTACTTATGTAAAAGTGTTACCTAATAAGTGATACCTAATAAGTGTTACCTAATAAGTGTTACCTAATAAGTGTTACCTAATAAGTGTTACAACATGGTGTTACATAAAGTCATTTATGTTGTATTGCATATTACGGGATGGCACGCTTACACGTCCGAGACCCGTAATCATATGGGAGGGCACATGATAGTTTCCTATCACATCCGGACCCCGTAAACTTTCATCAATATCATATAGGGCAGTAAAATAAAGCTCATCATTGGATGATCACACATTTATAAGTTATGAATTCACATGCTTTTGGTGTTTGCATCTTTTAAGAAAATCTGTTTATGTTTGATTCAGAAAACCGACAAATAAGTCCATATAACATTAACTAGCTATACAGATAGTGTCACCCACCTGGAAACTTTTAAGAGAAAGTTTAACTTCTTGATCGCTTAGGCCTCTCGTACAAACCTCCGGTCTCGAGGTTCCGACCGTACTCTACCTAGCACAATCCGTATGTTTAGTTCGACAAACTTTTGTCCATTAGAAACTTAGGTTCTCGATCTTATTGTGTCTCTCTAAGTCTAGACTTTGGTATTTAGAGGTACTTGTTTCGTTAACCGATCTTATGGATTCAAACCTTTTGGTTTAACGGTATTTCTAGTGTCTTGTCGGTTCAAGGTTCGGGATTTGGGTTAGTTGGTTTTATTCTATTATAAGAAACCAAATACCACATTCATGGAGTATCACATAAATCGTACATCACATAAGGCATGCTTAGTTTTCTAAAAGTTAAGTAGACTATTGCTCCTAATACTCTACCATTGAAGAAAGTGACACGTAAACATGCATAAATAGAATAAGATACTTAGACTCGTTGGAAAATTATGAAATTTAAGTATGTTGTACATCTTTCAGTGTAGAACAAAGTTTATTAAGGGTTCGAGTTCATTCGAGTTACGGAACTATAGCAGATTTTAAAATAAGGACTCTAAATTTCTGTCTCGGCAAAACAGTGACCTTAAACTTATAAAATCCATAACTCTTTGTAGAAATATCCGGAAATTATGAAATTAAAACATGTGGTGCATTACTCAAATATGAACAACTTTCATTCAGGGACCCAAGCCATTTGACGTACGGATCCTGCCCAGAAAATTTGTGAACATTCAATCCATCGTTTGGCTTGGTTACTGGACATGTCTTACGAGAAAATTCATAACTTATTGGATACTCGTTTAAAAATCACCAAATTTTAGAATATCGTTATAAACAGGTTGTAGGACATCCATGAATATTTCCATAATTTATTACTTAAGAAAAACTGGAAAATAAATTCGTGCAACACAGAATAGCCCTATGCGTCGAACATCGACCATGTACTCAGAAAATGAATTTTATCTCATAAAGTACAAAACGAAAAATTATGATTTTTGACTATGATTTACAACACATCAAGGGGAACATCCCAGATTTTCCCTAGAATTTTATAACTATCAGAATGGGGAGAAATAACAGAAATGAGTCACTGCTCCCAGATTATGCACCTTTACGTCACACATATTTCCACGATTTTATTCTCCTTACACATTGACCAGAAAATTATGAAATTTAAACATGTTGTTCTAGACTTCAAATAATACATCTAGGAATTTTTCCATGATTTTTAAACGGGTGGAAAGGGTCCAAATGAATTTTACAAAACGGGTCAGCAGCTAGGGCATATACTTCGGCAGTTTCATACTTCAAGTATAACTTCACCATTTTGACTCCAAACACCATAATTCCAACTCAAGCACTCTATATAAGATTAAAGCATATCAAAACAAGCTCTTAGGGCTTCCTAAACTATTTTTCCTAAGTCTTCTAAGCTAAGAAGGCATAAGACTAAAAGAAATGGCTAGGAGGCTTACCCTTGGAGAGTTTCTTCCCTTTCTTGAGAGCCCCAAAGCTTTCCTCTTGGTGTGGGAAATGAAAGAGGGTAGCAACCTATTTATAGAAGGGAGGAAGGGGGAGAGGGACGGCAGTTTGGGGTGATGGGGGAGAAATAGGGAAGGTAGTACACTAAGTAGGGTACTTAGGGTGTGATTTTGGGCAAAGAAAGGTACAATGGCACTATTCCCTTCTAACTTCCCACATGGTCGGTTATTTTTGGGCAATTGGGCTGTCAATTGGCAGCCCACTATTTAATACATTATTGTGATCTCGATGTTGAATTTTCGGTATTTTTCGGTTCGAGTTTCGCTCTAAAATTCATTAAAACGCAGCGATTGGAAAACAAACATTTTTCATTAGGGTTTTCTTGAGTGTTTCTCACCTTTAAAGGACTCATTGATCATTATTAAACAAATTCGGATTACGGATGTGAGTTCGAAAAGTATCGATAGATTTTCGGGTTGAAAAACCGTTAAATCGATTGGAGAAAAATTAAGAAAACCACATAGAATTTAAATCAATCAATAAAATAAATCAAACTTAGAAAATCAAATATAAAACTCTAGGTTTTGGTTTTGGGTTATTACATCCTACACCCCTTAAGAGAAATTTCGTCCCGAAATTTACTTACCTATTTTGAAGACGTCGCGGGTTCTTAGCTAAGTACTCATCCTCTCTCTCTCTCTCTCTCTCTCTCTCTCTCTCTCTCTCTCTCTCTCTCTCACCCTCTCTCTCTTAGGAGCTCCATCCTTTCCGTGTTTGCTTCTTTGTACTAGTACTATCGGCAAATTCTTAACTCCTCGAGACGTGAACCTTCCCTTCTAAGATTGTTGCACACATTTTCTCGTAAATCAACCCTTAAATTTATCTCTAAACTTCAAAAGAAGCCCTGTGTCTTAGGTTGCTTAAGTACTTTCTCTACTAAACCACTGGATGTTCATTGCATTCCCAAATGGAACATTTACGTCCAACGTTTCGTTAAAACTTTTCAATCGAGGTTTTCCTTAATCCTTAGATATGAGTGTGAGGCTTCAACATCAAGTAATATATGAGCACGTAAACCAAGTGCTAGCAACGTACTTGTCGATTATTCGTTGGGAGTCGAGATCCTCCATGTCATTTTCTACCGTTATGGCATTTATCTCGATCACGTCTCCTTTGTCCTTGAGCGGGAACGCCTCCCCTTGGCGGTCCGGGTAAATGGTAGTCACCACTTGGAGGCCCACAGTAGATGATAGTTATTCACAAGCGGTGGACGACCACGATCCCATCTCTCTGGGGGTGGCCCTTTGGTTAGTTGAGGGCACTCGGAGACTCTGTGTCCCGGTTGGTGGCATCTGTAACATGTGTTGGTCCCTTTAAGGCATGGTCCTACATGCGATTTTTCACAACTAGGGCGGGGTAGTGGGGGTCTTGGCCCATGTTGAGTAACTAGGTTGTTTTCTTTTTGTGGTCGGCTCGAGTTCTTAAAATTTGGAAACCAATTTTTGTTCGCAGACAAAAGCAGGTGGGTCTGCCTAAACTCCAGTCCTAGACCGATGGACACAATGAGTGCACGGTCGAAGACTTCACCATAGCTTGAGAGCTGGTCTTAGGCCTCTCTCAAATCTCCTTGCTTTCCTTTCGTCCATTTCCACTAGGTGTGGAGCATAATGGGATAATTTATTAAATTGTTTTTCATACTCGGTCACCGAAAGGGTTCCTTGTTTAAGATTTACAAACTCTACCTCCTTCCGATCTCGGAGAGCACAGGAAAATATCTCCTCATAACAGCCTTGTTTGAAATCTCCCCAAGTAAAAGCTTCTCTTTCACCAAATTAGTCATAATACGCTCATGAGCTTCCCACCACCGAGCGGCATCCTCAGCCAATTGGCCCAGGCACACGAAACTTTTTGTGCTTCGATCATAGTCATATGGCGGAAAATTCGCTCCATCTCGAGAGATCCACTCCTCTGTTCCCATTGGTCCTTCATTACCCTTAAGTCTCAGGTGGTTGCGGTCGGCGGAGCTGTTCGACAATCGAGTTGGCATGGGGGTCTTTGGGGTGGTGCATGGGTAGGCGGCGCGGTGGTGTTTGTTGCTGCATGAAAGTTTGTAGGGAATTGAAGAATTCTCGTGCCATCTCGGCTCCCGATGCAGCAGGTGGAGCTTGGCGCCCTACGTAACCCTCGAGACGGTTCTTGATTAGCACGGGTTTTCCTTCTAGGCGGCATCCTAGGGCGGGTCTAAAGGAAATAAAATATTTTACATTATATACGTATGATTAAATTCAAAACAAGAGAATCCAATATTTAACAACACGGTATTAAGTCAATCATGCATGGGAGCACGCGGTAAACCGGAACATACCTGTCCGGACAGCACGGTTGTTGAGCTCGACGATGCATGTTAGAGAGGTAATAACACATATTGTAAATATTAAGATAAAAATATAACGGATAGAATAGAATATCTCACAAAACTACATGAGACTAACATACATATATAATTGACATGAGAAAGACGAGTTCTCAAAGTTTGAATGGAGAGTCAAAGAGGCTCCAACGAAAATTTAAAGATGTGAGGCTTTAAAATAAAATAATTTAACTAAAATAGACATTACATATATATGGCAAAGTCAACTACACGAGTGATACGAGGCTGCTATAAAAAGATTTGGCTTGCTAAACGAAAGGGGTTACGGAGGTCTAAGGCCAAAAATAGGAAGAAGAAAATAGTAGTAGTGTATAAAGGGCAAAACGAAAGTGCTCGCACAAAATCAAACATATAAGTAAATACACAAGTAGTCAAGTAGATTTCACACACATGCGCACAAAATCTATTAAGGCATGCATAATTCATTTTCTTGGAAATATATTTTCTTTGTTGTTTATTCTCATGTTTTCTTTCTTGTTTGTTTTCGGTTCTAACTTGTAACGGTTTTGTTATTCAACGAATAAGACATTACGCACCTTGAGGCTTGTTTCGGTTTGCTTGCAATAGACAACCTCCCACAAGTAACATTTAGTCGTGGCTTTTATAAAATTTGTTTGTTTTCTAAGTGAAATTTTAAAATAAAAGGAAAAATAAATCATTCGGTCCGAAGTTTTGAACATAAGCTCTGATACCACCCGTAACGCCCGGAATCTCGTAAAGTCGACCTTTGAGGTCCTGACGTCCTAAACCCGAGTCATCACTTAGTGAACCATAAAATCGAGTCAAAAAATTTCTTTTTAGAAGGCAAAGCTATTCATTTGAGTTGCAGCGAAGATTTCACAAACACTTATTTAAGACGTTTGAACCATATTCATAACTAAATGAAGAGATTAATCGTTTGACAAAAGTCACCCGGTGAGTCTAAGGTTCAACTCTCGGGAAAATCGTAGTGACGAGTCTTTAACAAAAATATAAATTTTCATAAAGATATAAAGCGACCCATTTAGATAAAAGGAGAGTGGAAGCGGGTCGTCTATTGCAGCCTCCCGGGCCTCAATCTCGTGACACAGAAAAATATTAGTTATAGGGCGTGAGATAAAATCTCGATGGATGACACATGTCTGTTATTATACAGATTGACAGAAATCCCAAAATAGTTGAATGTTTTATGCTTTATTCTCATCTTTCGTTATTTACTTCCTTGTTATGACGTTGTGTACATTTGTATAAGGTAATCTTCCGTTATGAAATTCTCATCCTTTAACTTCCGTTCGATTAAGAAATTCATCTTTCTTTAAAAGCAGCTTAGTACATAAATATAGCACGTATGAGATGGCACATGATAGTTTCCTATCACATCCGATCTCCGTAATCACATTGTGGAATGGCACGTTTACACGTCCGAGACCCGTAATCATCACTACAACATAACTTAGATTATGTAACACCCCAAAATTGTTACCTATTGTGCATAAAGTGTTACTTATGTAAAAGTGTTACCTAATAAGTGATACCTAATAAGTGTTACCTAATAAGTGTTACCTAATAAGTGTTACCTAATAAGTGTTACAACATGGTGTTACATAAAGTCATTTATGTTGTATTGCATATTGCGGGATGGCACGCTTACACGTCCGAGACCCGTAATCATATGGGAGGGCACATGATAGTTTCCTATCACATCCGGACCCCGTAAACTTTCATCAATATCATATAGGGCAGTAAAATAAAGCTCATCATTGAATGATCACACATTTATAAGTTATGAATTCACATGCTTTTGGTGTTTGCATCTTTTAAGAAAATCTGTTTATGTTTGATTCAGAAAACTCGACAATACCATATAACATTAACTAGCTATACAGATAGTGTCACCCACCTGAAACTTTTAAGAGAAAGTTTAACTTCTTGATCGCTTAGGCCTCTCGTACAAACCTCCGGTCTCAGGTTCCGACCGTACTCTACCTAGCACAATCCGTATGTTTAGTTCGACAAACTTTTGTCCATTAGAAACTTAGGTTCTCGATCTTATTGTGTCTCTCTAAGTCTAGACTTTGGTATTTAGAGGTACTTGTTTCGTTAACCGATCTTATGGATTCAAACCTTTTGATTTAACGGTATTTCTAGTGTACTTTGTCGGTTCAAGGTTCGGGATTTGGGTTAGTTGGTTTTATTCTATTATAAGAAACCAAATACCACATTCATGGAGTATCACATAAATCGTACATCACATAAGGCATGCTTAGTTTTCTAAAAGTTAAGTAGACTATTGCTCCTAATACTCTACCATTGAAGAAAGTGACACGTAAACATGCATAAATAGAATAAGATACTTAGACTCGTTGGAAAATTATGAAATTTAAGTATGTTGTACATATTTCAGTGTAGAACAAAGTTTATTAAGGGTTCGAGTTCATTCGAGTTACGGAACTATAGCAGATTTTAAAATAAGGACTCTAAATTTCTGTCTCAGCAAAACAGTGACCTTAAACTTATAAAATCCATAACTCTTTGTAGAAATATCCGGAAATTATGAAATTAAAACATGTGGTGCATTACTCAAATATGAACAACTTTCATTCAGGGACCCAAGCCATTTGACGTACGGATTCTGCCCAGAAAATTTGTGAACATTCAATCCATCGTTTGGCTTGGTTACTGGACATGTCTTACGAGAAAATTCATAACTTATTGGATACTCGTTTAAAATCACCAAATTTTAGAATATCGTTATAAACAGGTTGTAGGACATCCATGAATTTTTCCATAATTTATTACTTAAGAAACACTGGAAAATAAATTCGTGCAACACAGAATAGCCCTATGCGTCGAACATCGACCATGTACTCAGAAAACGAATTTTATCTCATAAAATACAAAACGAAAAATTATGATTTTTGACTATGATTTACAACACATCAAGGGGAACATCCCAGAATTTTCCTAGAATTTTATAACTATCAGAAAGGGGAGAAATAACAGAAATGAGTCACTGCTCCCAGATTATGCACCTTTACGTCACACATATTTCCACGATTTTATTCTCCTTACACATTGACCAGAAAATTATGAAATTTAAACATGTTGTTCTAGACTTCAAATAATACATCTAGGAATTTTTCCATGATTTTTAAACGGGTGGAAAGGGTCCAAATGAATTTTACAAAACGGGTCAGCAGCTAGGGCATATACTTCGGCAGTTTCATACTTCAAGTATAACTTCACCATTTTGACTCCAAACACCATAATTCCAACTCAAGCACTCCATATAAGATTAAAGCATATCAAAACAAGCTCTTAGGGCTTCCTAAACTATTTTTCCTAAGTCTTCTAAGCTAAGAAGGCATAAGACTAAAAGAAATGGCTAGGAGGTTTACCCTTGGAGAGTTTCTTCCCTTTCTTGAGAGCCCCAAAGCTTTCCTCTTGGTGTGGGAAATGAAAGAGGGTAGCAACCTATTTATAGAAGGGAGGAAGGGGGAGAGGGACGGCAGTTTGGGTGATGGGGGAGAAATAGGGAAGGTAGTACACTAAGTAGGGTACTTAGGGTGTGATTTTGGGCAAAGAAAGGTATAATGGCACTATTCCCTTCTAACTTCCCACATGGTCGGTTATTTTTGGACAATTGGGCTGTCAATTGGCAGCCCACTATTTAATACGATATTGTGATCTCGACGTTGAATTTTCGGTATTTTTCGGTTCGAGTTTCGGCTCGAAAATTCATTAAAACGCAGCGATTGGAAAACAAACATTTTTCATTAGGGTTTTCTTGAGTGTTTCTCATCTTTAAAGGACTCATTGATCATTATTAAACAAATCCGGATTACGGATGTGAGTTCGAAAAGTATCGATAGATTTTCGGGTTGAAAAACCGTTCGTCGCTTGGAGAAAAATTAAGAAAATCACATAGAATTTAAATCAATCAATAAAATAAATCAAACTTAGAAAATCAAATATAAAACTCTAGGTTTTGGTTTTGGGTTATTACGTAAGACTTCTCTCTAACTATCAAACCATTGATGGACCAAGAGTGATGTTTGGAGATAACAATTATGGACTTACTAAAGGAGTAGGAACTCTAATGATTGGAGATGTTCAAGTTCATGAAGTTTACTACGTGGAATGATTGAAGCACAATCTACTATCCTGCTTCACAATTTTGTGATAAAGGGTTTTGTGTCAAATTTACTCATAATGCATGCTATGTTCTAGATGGTATCAATGAAAATATTCTATTAGCGGAGTAAGACAAGGTAACATTTATGTTGCCAATTTTAAAAGTTGTCCTAAAGATATTTGTCTTGTTGCTAAGAGTTCGCATGATTTAAGTTGGGTGTGGCATGTACGACTTAGTCACTTAAACTTCAAAACTCTTAACAAAATAGCAAGGAAATCTTTAGTTAAAGGACTTCTGATAAAACATTTTCAAAGAACCATGTGTGTGATGCTTGTCAAAAGAAAAACAGACCAAAACTTCTTTTAAAACAATAAAAATCCTTCTTCGTAAAGAATTCTGGAACTTCTTCATATGGATCTTTTGGTCCAAGAACTCCTCTCGATTTTAGTGGAAGAAAATATACCTTAGTAATTGTTGATGATTTTTCAAGATTTACTTGGGTTATTTTCTTGTACAAAAAGAATGAGACTATGACTAAGATTCCAGAATTTCTTAAGAAGATTCAAAATGAAAAAGGATTAAAAGTTGTTAAAATTAGAAGTATAAAGGTATCAATTCTTAAATAAATTAATTTCTAACTATTACATTGAGAATGACATAGCTCAGAAACATCTCATAAAGCAAGGACTCCACAAAGAAATGGAGTGGTTGAAAGGAAAACAGTAACCTTGAAAGAGGCACTAGATCTATGTTATCCGAGTATAACACTCCACACAGATTTTGGGCGTGTCGTTAATACAAAGATGTTATGTTCAAAATAGGAGCTCGATTGTTAAGGATAAGTGTAAAACTCCATATGAAATTTGGAAGGGAAGAACCCCCAAAATTTCATACTTTCATATATTTGGTTGTAAATGTTTCATACATAACAATGGAAAGTCTCAATTAAAAACTTTTGATGCCAAGATAGCAGACGAGATATTCTTGGGATACTCATCTATATCAAAGGCATATAGAGTTTTAATAAGACAACCTTGTGTGTAGAAGAAACACCTCATGTGATATTTGATGAAACTTCTTTTGAGTTTGATAAGACAGGGAACGTCACAAAGATATCGAACACTGGAGCAGATGACTATCAAAGAATCAACCATAAAATTCTACAATCAAGGATCGTATTCAGATGAAGAGGAAGAATTGGACAAAGGAAAAGAACTCGAAAATTTTTCCTCACCGGTGATTCACCTACTAATCGTGACAACTAGTACATCCGATGCTCGAGGATCGAAGGTAACATAGAATCATCTCAAATAAATAGTTCGAGACAAGACACCATCCACCGTAAAAGATAAAGGTAAGAGAGAAATGTCATATCACCCGGTGAGCAGATAATTGGAGATTTAGATTCGGTGTCCAGACAAGGACTCAACTAAATCAAGATTGTATGTTCGATTGCTATGTGTTATTACTTGAACCTAAATCAATTACGAAGCTCTAACAAATTCCAAGCGGATTAATGCCATGCAAGAAGAACTAAATCGGTTTCAAAGACAAGATGTATGAGAGCTTGTTGAAAGGCCTCATCTTCAAAAAGTCATTGGAACTAAATGGGTCTTTAAAAACAAAAGGGATGAAAACAATATTGTGGTTAGAAATAAGGCCAGACTAGTTGCTCAAGGTTATTCACAATCGTAGGGCATTGATTATGATGAAACCTTTGCACCGGTAGCTCGTCCGGAAGCCATAAGATTGTTTTTAGCCTATGCCTTTTAAAAGATTCATAGTTTTTCAAATGGATGTTAAGTCAGCATTCTTAAATGGAATCCTAGTGAGGAAGTTTATGTAGAGCAACCCCTGGTTTTGTCAAAGGAGACAAGGTTTATAAACTAAGGAAGGCTCTATATGGACTTAAACAAGCACCAAGAGCTTGGTATGACACCTTGTCTAAATATTTAATTCAAAATATTTTTGTTAAAGGTAAAATTGATAGAACTCTTTTTAGAAAAGAGTTTGGTTGTGATCTTTTGTTAGTTCAAATTTATGTTGATGATATAATATTCGGAGCAACTAACATATCTTTGTGTGAAGATTTTAGTTCTCTTATGAAAAGCGATTTGAAATGTCCATGATGGGTGAGATGACTTATTTTCTTGGACTTCAAGTCAAACAAACAAAGAAGGGAATATTCATCAATCAAGCCAAATATACAAAGATCTTATTGATAAATTTGGAATAGGTACTAGCCGAGAAGCTAAGATACCTATGATGACAAATTTTTCAATGGATCCAGAATGAGAAGGAGAAGACACCGATCAAACCGAATATAGAGGTCTTATTGGTTCTTTATTATATTTAATCGGTAGTAGACCTGATATTTCTTTTGCGGTTGGAGTATGTGCTCGTTTTCAAGCTAATCCTAAGAAAAACCATCTTGAAGCAAAGAAAGAAAATTCTCAAGTATCCGAAAGGAACTATAAATGTTGGACTATGGTATCCACTGATGATAACTTTGAGTTGTCCTGGATACTCGATTCAGATTTTGGTGGGTGTAAGATAGATAGAAAATCTACATCCGGTACCTGCAAATTTCTTGGTAGTAAGTCGATTTCATGGTTGTCAAAGAAACAAACCTCTGTAGCTACTTCCACAATCAAGTGAGTATATGGCGGTGGAAGTTGTTGTTCACACTTATCCGGATTAGTCAATAACTAAGGGACTATAACATTATCACCAAAGAAGTACCTATCTTTTGTGATAGTAATAGTGCCATAACTATTACTCGTAACCCAGTCCTACATACAAGATGCAAGCATGTAGACATAAGACACCACTTCATTCGAGACCATGTTGAAAAAGGAGATATCGAGACTAGATAAGATTCTTACCGATTTTCAAAGAGCAGACATCTTGACAAAGCCACTTACAGAGACAAGGTTTAAAGAACTATCTCGTAGAATTAGGATTATTAGATGCTTCTTTAGTTAATCTATAATCAAATTTCTTGTTTTTACTTCTAGTCTCTCTCAATTGGTTTATTATGTCTAAAAAGAATTATCGCACTAGATATGAGTCAAAGGTCAATCAGGTAGCCGATATCATTGATATCCTATCTTGGAATCAAGAATCAAGGATTAGTCATATTGACCATATCCGACATGATAATTACTTATTCGACATAGGTAAATCGGATAAGGACACAAGAGTCAACCGACTTCTACGTAATCGGATGACCAATGAACCTTATCGACTTACTCTTGTTACTAACAATTTGTCTTAGTGTCTGTGGTTTCAGCAAGAATTAAGTCTAGTACATATCTCTAAATACAAGACAAGGATTATTTGTTCACGTATACGAGGAGCAGAGACGGTGATGTTATCAATCCAGACGAGGTGAAAATCCAGGAGTTTTTTCCTAAATACCCTTAATTATGAATATTGAGTTCATATAAATATATGAATTTAATTTCATAATTCTCTTTACCATTTATTCAAAAATGAAGTTGCTCAGTTTATTAAAAATATTTTGTTTTACAAAATAAAAGGATAAGGGTTCAAATTTGCTTTTTTTAAAATAAAAAATATTCTATTTTATCTCTCCAATTAATGAAAAGTAATTTCTTAAATAAGTAAGCGTGTCGAGAGAAGTTACTACGGACCCGAAATTTTATCAAATTAACTTTTGAAAAACGCCGAGTATGCTTCACGCGCCGAGAAATGGAGGCGGTTTCGAAAAATGAACAGTCTCAATCTCACGAGCGACATATTAAATAATTTTCTATGCACTTTTCAAAATAAATGTCATAATTGCATTAATGGCGATTCAAAAGCCTACATTTACACTTTTGCAGCAATTATTATTCTAATAATTGTTTATTATTATATTTTCCATATAAATAGACACTCGTGTGCATAATTTTTATTTACGCACACATAAAACTCTTCATATATTTCTCAAAACCTCTCTTTTCCCTCCTAAAACCTTCGCATTCATCAATGGCGGATTCCAAAAAGAAAATCAAGTTCGAATATGATCCGACCTCTATTAGAGATAAAACAAAGTCGAAATGTACGTTGATTGGGATGTTGCAACCGATTCGGAAACAAGAGAAATATTAAATCTACTGGAATCAAGGGGACTAAAGAAATACCGTACGATGAAACCTTCGAAGAATTTGACGGTGGATGATCGTGTGCTGAGTTTTTGACCAGAGCAAAAGCAACAGATACATGTCTAGAATCGCAAATTAGAACTAAAGAGAAGAAAAGAACAATTGTTTTATCAATTTCTCGAGATTGGTGCGATTTTTAATTTGAGCACCACCGCGACAACCCATTCACCTATAAATCATCGAAATATTTGGAGAGTTTCCGATCGATGGCAAGAAGAACATATCAAAATACAACAAATAATTTGAAAAGACCGATCTTTGAAGAGGAAGTATAGATTGTTGATGCTGATTCTAACCAAGTGCATCTTGGGGGAGCAACAAAGCCACGACGGGCTAACCAAGCCAAGGATATCTGTCTGAGGGCTATCCTAGACGGGGCTGAAATTAACTGGGCAAGGTTGGTTTACTCAAGGATTATGGAGGAGAAGAAAAAGTTCACAAAAACCCCATATCGCATTTAGCTAATGAGATGGTCTCGACCAAAATTGCAAGTATGATGGCAAGGATCACCATCATACTTGAGCATAAAGTGGGTACGCATAACCTTGATTGGAGTGTTGGTGTGAAAAAGTATACAAGACAGAAAGGACTCCCGATCAAAGATGAAAAGATTTACGGTCCCTACGCACTCGGAGGGAGATGGAGACGCTCCACTCCACCTCCACTCCAAAGAAAAGGGCTTCTAAAGCCAAGACAAAAGAGACTAAGACAGTCTTGGTGGATGAATCCTCGTCTGCCGAGACGGAGGATGCGAGGAGGAGGAGGAGGAGAGGACAGCTTCCCAAGGGGGAAGTGTCGCGGTGAGGCGGAGAAAGGATCGGGGCAGACGGAGACGGTAGATGTCTCGTCGAGGAGGAGTCGAGAAGGAGAGGAAGCCGATTCACCTTCATCATCTTCATCCTCATCCGAGGATGGAGTACCTAAACCCACCACTTCACAACCTCGCGATGAAGGGGCGGATGAGACCAGCGCCTTTGAGCCTCTAAAACGGTCCACTCCCATAAGTCCACAAACCCAACTCTCATTCGACCCATTCTCTTTCCTACCCTCAACCTCATCCGAACCTGATCTTTACTCAAATCTACCCAACCCATATAGGGAAATGGGTCCAACTGAAACCTCTCTGCGGATTCTTGGAAATATATTCATCTTAAGACAAGAATTCACTCTTAAGGACGAGCCTGAGCTATTGAAAGAGCTAATTGATGTCTATTTGTTAAGAAGACTCAGGTGGGTTCCTTTGAAGAGACGACTATTTTGATAGCGGAAGAAGGAGGCAACAACCTAGCCATCCGGGAGAAAGAAGTCCTCAAGAAGGCAAAGCTTAAGTCATTCCAAGATATCCTAAACTGAAAATACATTTGTTGATTATATTCTTCAAAGGGTATATCTTGGAGATGAGACCCCACAAGAGGTTGAAAAGCAGATGAAAAGGAGGAGGAACGAGAAAAAGGATGAAGAGGCTGTGGTTGAGGAGGAAAGGTTAGAGGAAGAGCAAACCGGTGGAGCTGCCGATGAGCCGATTGAGATGGATACAACCGAGGAGGCACAAACATAGCAGATCGTGGAGCAAGAAACAGTGAGGTTGAAACAGACATGCCAACTACATCGACTCATCTGCGCATTCCCCTCAAGCCGCTATACAAACCAATTTGAAGTTGAGGAACTAGATCTAACTCTATTTCCTCCCTCCGAAGAACAGAGCTTGTCCACTACATCTGCATCTCGTATCCGATGTGGAAGCATTGAAGGCCGAAGTAGAAAATCTCAAGAATGCCCGTCTAAATGCCTTCCGGATGGTCCCAAATGTCATAACCTCTTCATTGAAGGAGAATATAGAAGCGAGCTTCATGAAAAGACCAAGATTGATCTATACTTCTCCAGACATGAAGAGAATATGGTCAAGGTAAAACAAAAGGTGGTCAAGAAATGAACTCTCAAGATGCCCGGGTTAAACGGTATGTAAGAGATGCTTTTCGTCGAGATAAGTGACAAGTGTTGAAGACCAGGTGAGAGAGTCATGGAGAGCAAAGGAAGCCTCATTTCTTCAAATTCTGTCAATGCGGCTTGCCATGGAGAAAGACAGACAGAGACAACCATCCTAAAGAAATTTATGGATGACGAATTCGACGAGCAGTGAGGTCGGACAAAAGAAGAGATATGACCAGCTTGATCAAGACGGCTTGTCGGAGAAGAGCTCATTGGCCAAATAAATCAAGTAGCCACTATCCGTAATACCCGTTTCTTTGATGCTAAAAAGGGGGAAGATAGTGAGCTCAAGAAAAGAGTTGAGGCTGCAGGATGATCGGTGATGGCCCCGAATCGAGAATAGATGAGTTGTCGGAGGAGAAGTTGAAAGCCGAGGAAGAGAAGAAGAAGGCAGGCGAGGAGAAGTCTCGAGAGAGCACTAAGGAGATTAAAAAGAACTACAAACGAGGCTACCGAGTCCGATCCTGAACCACCCACTGCCGACCACTGCTCCCTTATCAATCAAATTCCCCTCATCCTCATCTAAAGCGGTGGGAAAGCCAAGGCTTGAGCCAAGTTCGGAAAACCCGATGCAAACAAAGAAGAAGCAAGAGTGCTAAAGAGGAGAAGGGAGGAGAAGGAGAAGTATAAGAGAAGGGATGCCAAGAAAAGAAGAGAACAGAGAAAGCAAAGCGGGGAAATTTTATGATAGATCATTAAGGAGATGGGTTCGAAAGAACAAGATGAGCAAGGCGAGGACGTCTTCGAGACCGAGTTCATAGAGGTGAGGTTGTTCCCAAAGAAATCCTACTAATGGCACTGTGAAATGGAGACCATTTGAAGTAGATTGGGTCTTCCAGTTTCACGTATGCAAAAATATCAAATGGGGTTTGGATGAGAACGCCGCATTTCATAATCGGGTTGGAAGAAAGGGATCCTCGGATGTATCGGTACGTAATAGATCTTGCTCATGAGGAGTTTAATGCAGACGTAGTTGCACCTTCCTACTCTCGAGATGGAACCTCCACTAACAAAGGATGGCCGACCGAGATCGTGAAAAGATCAAGCGGTGATAATCAAGGCCGAGTCCATTGCTGATCTTACAAGGTGGAGAGACCATATCCTTAAAGAATAGAGTTTTTGGTAGTCAAGATTCCTGAGGAGGATAGGTGGTATGACTAGTCTAAATTTCTCTTTTTGTGATCCTTATTTGATCTACATGAAATTTGTGCTACTCTGTGAATATATCCCGAATACCAAATTTGACTTCTCTCATAAACGTTGGTGTTTTAACCGACTTGATTCATTTTAGTAACTTGTTCATAATTTCATAACACTAACATATCCGAAATCGTCAAATCTTGTCTATGTTGTCTTCGTAGTATCGACTTTGACTGTGATTAACTAAATTACTCTGATCATCTGTTTATTGAATATATAACTCGATCGTCGATTATTGAATCCATTGTTACGATTATCTCGTGTGACTTAGTTGTTTACTTTGCAATATGTTTATCTTAAAGAATACTAACATTTTTCTTTTCTTGGTGTGTTTTAACATCATCAAAAAGGGGGAAATTGTTAGGTAAAGAAAAGATTGTATTTAGTTTTGATGTGTTAAAAGTGTAAAATAGGATGACCAGTGAGTATCTTGTATAGGCAGTGAAGTATACATTTGTAAGTAAAACTAAGTATAAGTAGTCGACTAGGTCAAGACATCGAGACAAGGATAGACCTCGGATGTGGATAGGAAATCGACGAGGTCAAGATATCGAGACAAGGATGACACATAGAAGACCGTTGAAATGCAATGCTATAAATAATCACCCAGACAAGGAATAAAGACGAGGACAAGAAGAAGCAAGTATCGACGATGAAGAGTTAGAGTAATATTACACAAGATTCAAGAAGCAGTTTCAACTAACCAAGAGGAAGTTACAAGATTCGATTATATTGTTATAACTAATCAAAACGGAATTCAAGGAAGTTATAACTACCAAATGAAGATCTTTATATATAGGGATAAAAATTAGTATAGATTTACTTTTGATACTTTGCACTCTTCAATATACACAATCTGTATTCACGAGCCACAAAAATTGTACACATTCACAAACGTTTTATACGTTTTCCGGTTTTAGTGTTTATAGAACACTTTTCCCATAATATCTTCAAGCCATAGATATCCGTAAATTAGGAAGAATTCTTTGTAAGGTCAAGATTCACAATTGTAAGTAAGTCGAAAAGAAGGAAGAAAGTAAGTAAGTAAAGGTCCTTCTTCAAGATTGAAGAAGGAGAGTGGATGTAGGATTGTTATAATCCGAACCACTATAAATCCTGTGTTCTTTATCGCTTTGATTTACTTACTGGTTTCTTTTCAATTCCTAGCTTATCATTTACATTAATTTCAGTGATTAAAGTTAAATCTATAATATCGGGTTGCTTTTGATCCTCAAGTTGAAGTCGAGATTAATCATTCTTTTCCGCTGTGTCCTTTGATACTTTGAATCGGTTTTGGAAGATTTGAAAAATCTACAAAATCTATTCAACCCCTTCTAGATTTTGTTCTAGAAGGTTAATTCAAGTTTTAATCAACTCAACTAATCGGGACCAACAACATTAGTATAAAATATCACTTTATTCGAGATATTGTAGAGAAAAAAATTGTAAAGTTAGAATATATTTGAACAGAAAAACAATTAGGTTGATATTTTCACAAAAGCTCTTGAAAATGAGAGGTTTTCTTCCATTAGAAAATATCTTGTATATGAACTATTTGAACAATATATTATTGCACGTCACATTTGTGACAACATCAGGATACTTCATATAAAATTTTCTAAGCATTTTATTACTATTATTATTATTATGTGTTAATCTAACTTTTTGTGTAAATATTATTTGAACCTTGAAAATGCAATAAAAAGTTCACATTTTACATGTAATATCTTGAGTAACTATGAGTCTATGAGACACGGAGCTTACTACTATGATGTTCTCTTTTCAAAAGATGATTAAAAATGCATCATTTTGTTCATAATTCATTGAGTAATTATGGGGCACGGAGTGACAAGCTGCGATATTCTCGTTTGAAAAGGTGGATCAATATGAATCAATGAGAAAATAAAAACTAAGTGCAATACAAATGAAGTAAATTCATGTAAAATTTGTGTTAATAAGTGTGTGTGCCAACATTCTGAAAATTTTTGTATGAGTTCGAATATAAATATGCCTATATGAGTTGGTTAATTTGTTAATTTTATTTTATGAAGAACATTTATTTTAAAATTATCCTGATAAAATTGAACAATTTATTATAGTTTCTCTTTCCCTTAGATAAAACGATCACATCTTCCTAAATTCATTATTCATGGGATGTGGGCTTACTTGCTTTGCCACTTTCCCTTGTATATGATACTTTCGATCTCTTTTTCTCCATAAAGATCAAAACATTTTGTAAATATTCTTATATTAAAACACTTTAAGAGATCTAAAAAAACACTTTAAAATTTATTATTGCATTAAGAATTCGAAAGGTAGTATTAACTATACAAGTTGGTATTACTTGCGTCTGAACATTTTTAAATTAATATTTTATTGGTTTAATGTTTACAAGTTATAAGACATTGGCGAGCACTGAGGACTGTTCACCTAGCAAAACACAAAATCCCAAATCTTCTTCAACCACATCCTCTCGCAACCTTCATCTTCTCGTTGATATGCAACAAAAAAAAATAAATTAGTTCACAATTTAACTTATTTATATTTTTAACTTATTTATATTTTTATTTTATGAATGTGTGTACAGTCAACCAAGTTTTACAATGAAACTTAATTTATATTAAAAAAATAGATCAATCATATTAAAAAAATAGATCAATTTACTTTTCAGTTATCCCGAATAATACTTTTAGTAATATAGGTGTCGTGGTTATCATGACCGATACTTTTAATAATATAGGTATTGTCTTCCGTTATCACGACCGATACTCTTTAGGAATATAGAACATACTCTTGATTATCATGGTTGAAACCTTTTAATAGTATATGTAATACCGTTCGATTATTACAGTGATACCCTTTAGTAAATAATCAAGTTTCACCGTGAACCGTGAACTCTTGTTCACGACTTTATCTTATTTTATATATAAAACAAAAATTATTTCTCAAAATCCTATTCATTATTCTATTTTTATTTTTCATTTCGTGTGATCAACTTTGAATGCAAATTAATCAATCGAGGGATTGTACTTTACCAATACCTCCCTGCTCATTGCACTTTAATATTTTTTATCTTTAGTTCCTGGTTCCTTTTTTTCCATCAAGGAAATATAAAAGTATGTAAAAGTGAAAGCACATATAACTGAATTGCATTTTTCTAATATACAAAAAGGAAAATATAATCTGAAATAAATTAAGTAAAAATACATAAAATTTCTAAAGTACATGAAGCACTACACTAAAAAATTATGTTAGACAAAACTAAATAACTTTTAAAGTGGGAAAAGATACACATCCTTCCTAAAGGAGAAGACTCTCCAAGGACTCGACTATTAACATCCGGTTTTTGCTCAATACAATCATTTTATAATTGTAATTGATGGTACATGATGCTAAAATACGTTGTACGTGTGGGTGTATGAAACAAAAATTCGGGTGTGAATAGCCGCACCCAAACAAGAATTAATCAAGTCACAACATCTCCGTTTCTTTTATAGAGGCTATTCTAGCATTCTCACGATCCTGCTTAAACGTCCAATATAAAGGAGTGTAAAACAAGCTGCACAAACCAAATGGAACTACCATCATCGATAAAAGCCCTCTCGACAACGCGTACGCCTCTCTCGTCGAGCCTAAAATCGGGTCGACAGACTTGGCATCATAACCGTACATCTTCTCCGCAAGAATTCCCACAATGGGAGCAGCAAAAGACGAAAAGGAAACTTCAAAAGCGCGATCAAATGCGTAGATCATGGTCCGATGTTTGGCAGGGACAACCTCAGCAAACATCGGGCCGTTTGTAGCAGTAGCACACCAGCTGATAGTAAGGCCCATGATAAATAGAGTGGTCGCGTAAGTAGGATAACTGCTCACTTCTTGGGGAATAACTCTGAGAAGGAAGAGGGAGAATGGGATGCCCATAAAAGCACTGAACTGTGCACACATGATCCTTCCGGAAATAGGGTATTTACGTGATAACCTATCTGCGATCACTCCGCCCAGAAACGACCCCAATGCGCACCCAGCAGCAAAGAGACCGACTAGGGTTGCCGCCTTATTGTGGTCAAAACCTGCAGTTCAAACAAAGGGATTGCAAGCCTTACAAAGGTATAATGCCACAAGTACTTGTATGAGTGAGACGCGATACTCTTATCTGTTTTTGTGACTAAAGTATCACGTCTCATACATGAAATGATTCGTGCAAGACTTTGACATGTAATGCAAACGTAAGATTAATGTCTTCATTTACCAATTAGTTCGAACCACAAGGTGATGAAGACGATGGCTGTCCAAGGCACCGAACCAACGAGGCCCTGTAAAACAATGAATTGGAAGGTTGGCACCTTCATGATGCTTTTCATGGCTGTCCATGATTCCAGCCATACTGTTGCAGGTGTTGTGCTTCTATTGTCTATCAAATTCTCCCTAAAACAACAATGGGACAGGAATTTACTCTACACAATTGTATTTTACTGCTCCCAGTTTTGGTCATGTCCAAATTTAATCTTGTACTATCTTTTATTAAGTCTCAAATTTTACAGTATAAGATACAGGGTACTTCGGTGCGATATACCAACATTTTCATTTTAAACTGTAAACCGGACCAAAATTTCCTGTGTAGAAATTCGAACAAATACCGTATCGAAAATTTTGGCATATCGTATTTTCGATATTTAAAAATGCATACTAATATCGTACCAAAATATTGACATACAGAAATTCAAATGTGGGTATTGGTATATATTTTTGAAATTTTATAGATAAATTTTACTGAAATCCTATAATTTCTAAATATGCTTGCGACATTTTTCGGTACAAGTGCAGTATATCAAAATTTCGGTATTTTTCTCACCCCTAGATACGGTACGTGCTTACGTAGGGTGCCATATAGATAGTTAGATGCATACACATAGGAGCAAGGTAATCTGATTTGGATATCAGAGAAGACAGAATAATGATAGCTACTAACTAAACATACCTCTCAGACATCTTGATCGTATCATGAGGGCTGCCAAGTCTTCTAGGGTCGACAACAAACTGATAAACAAGAAATGCAATCAAACAACTCAATGCTCCCATGATGAGGAAGGCGCATCGCCATCCAGGTATGCCCCAGAAATCATGACCAGCCATAACCGTGGCGATAGCTCCACCCCCTATACCACCCACCGTTCCAACAAGATTCAAAAGCCGAAGCCAGCACCTCTAACACCGTCCGCATAGCTATCAGCAATGAAGGACTGAAGGGCTGGTATGACTATCGCCAGTCCAAGGCCATTTATTGCTCTCCAAAATGCAACTTGAAAGAAATACTTACTTGCCCCGACAGCGGCTGTAGATAAGGCCCAGCAGAGAATGCCAACTGTAAGAACTGTAGGGCGGTCATAGTTGATAGCCAATATACCTGCTAAAGGTGATGCCATTCCTTGCACAAAGTTGCGTATGAAGGTGAGATACCCGAGATCTGATGGCCCGGCAGCAAATGCTTCACTGACTTCTTTGTAAACAGCTGGAAGGAGATTCTCATCAGCGCGCTCCATTATTGCAGCCATGTTGATGATAATCAAAGATAGAGAAATCCACAAAAATGTTCTGCTTCTGTAGATATATAACCCGTATCAGATCAAATTTTCACGATTTTAGAGCATTTAAATATAATAGGGGAACAACAACTGTCAACATTTGGTTATTTTTAACAACTGACCTTAGTAATTAAGATCCATAAATTATTAGCACAAGAATTAGAGATGCATGTTCTTTTCTCTACACATAGGAATATATCTACTTGAGCCTTACATACCACGCCGATAATCGGTATCTAAATTAAACTTTAAACTCCAAAGAGTTAGAATTTAAAAGAAGAGACCAAATTAAGAAAAAGCAATAGAGTAATTAACTTTTACTTGGGGAAAAAAGGGAAGTGTGAGAAGGAAAAGTTCTAAATGGAAAAAGACACAGGCATTACAGATAATTTGACGTTAACTGGAGGAGAGTAAATAACCACAGTTCAGATAGCAAAGTGTTATCACCCCCATTTTAGTAGAAGGCTTTTATTTCATTAATAATAAAAAAAAAGAATAAAAGAAACTAAAGAATGATACTACTTGCAAAGACAAAATAAATTATGACAAGCTTTACATTATTTCAAATATTTCTAAAATCAGAAGTATAAGCTAATGTCAATTAGATTTAGAGATTTGATTTAGAAATCTCCACATGTGAATGCAGAAAAACTTTACAAGTACAATTAAATATATCAATATTCAAGGAAGATCAACCATGTTTTACAGACTAACAAAGGTAATACTCACTTCAAGCTATCTTCGAACACAAAAGAAACTCAAGGACACAAGAGCATACAAAAACATGTGTAATGAGGTTGTTGTCTATTTGTCTTATCCCCAAACCAAACTCAAGAACTGAGAAAATAGCGAACAGATAGAGGAGAGAGGATTACTCACTTAGTTGTGCTCCCGCTCTTCTGCACACCAGAGATCATAGCTTTTGCATTATTCCTGGCCTGAAATTCATAATATCGAGTCAATTCGTGAGAAATAGAGACTTCAGGGGTTTATCAGAAAACTAAAGCAATATAATCATAAATTTATCATTGAACGAATTCGATCATTACAAATACCATGAAACAGCCAGAATATCAGTATTGCATCATTAATGTAAAGCCACGTGTAGAGTTAATGAACAACTGTGTCTACAAACGCAAACTAGTAATACATAATACATTTCTCCCTCTTTTTCTAGTAGCCTCCTCAGACAGCCCTTCCAAACACACCTCCAAAACACAACATATTTGTTTTTTTGTTTTGTTTTGTTTTGTTTTGTTTTTTTTTCTGGAAGGGTGGGAACTCTGCATATTCATTTTCAATGATGTTGAATTTTTCAGAGAAATAGCCAAGACAACTAGAGTGTTAGTACCAGCAAGCGACTTAGAATAACCATTTTACTATAGGCAGAATCTTATTTAAAGTATATCATCAATTTAACATTTATAAATCTATATGTTATGAAACTTGAAAAAGAGTACAGGTGTAAACGTAGTTTCGTGCAATGATAATGCTAGGAGTGAGCTTCACCGAAGAAAGGTCCGCTCACAATATAAATCATACATACACATACACACACACACACACACACATATATATATGCGTGTGTGTGTGTGTGAATTTAAGCTGCAGAGTACATAATGTTCCATAAACATGCAAATCTAACGAGGTTGTGTTTAGATTGAGGGATGTCAAATGCAAGTATTTTAAGTGGATTTATTTTAAGTGGATTTCAACAAATCACTCAAAAATTTGTTAAAAATGAGAGCTACGGATTTCAAATCTATATCAACCCAAACAAATAGATTGGCTTCTATAGATTTCAATTCATCTCAAGTCCTTCTACCCAAATGCAACCAAAAAAGAAATTTGTTATTGGGGAGTTATATGATTCATCAATCATTCCTAAGATCACCATCTCCATCTGAATTTGCTTATTCTACACAGATAAATATTATCTTCAATAAGAAATAAATGAGCGACATCTGAGAGCAGATATGGTCCAGATATGAAGACAAACTATTCCCCATATTGGGTCGCAAAATCAGGGTAGAGAATCATTGTAGCAGTATTACTTGAAGCGTAGACTTCCAACATCATATTATCAATTCTAAAATCAAACACAGCAATGGACGATTCTACATCATAAAGTGATCGTAAAACAAAAAGTCAACCTCATTATCAGAATCGGCACCGAGTCTAGGAGAAAACCTCCTGATCAAATCAGAGGCATTTGAATTTGAATCAACGGCCAAAATCACGTGCTGATCGGAGTCAAAGTTATTCAAAATCCCATCCATATCCAGAGATTCTCCAGGCTCTGCAAAAATCTTTCAGCCATCAAAACCAAAAAAAAAAAAAGAAGGTAATTAAACAACAAAATTTACATCGAAACCACAATCTCCATTGATTTCGGAATTTATTAAACTAACTTACGATCAGTAGAAGAAGAGGAGAGAGTGAGACCACCATACAGGTAAGGGCGATCGGTGGAGCGAGAGACTGCGAGAAACGGCAGAATGGAGAGGAGATTGAGAATGTAGAAAAGATTTAGGAGAATGTTTCGCTGTATCATTGCGAGTTGAAGCGTGAGGCAGCTACCGTTATGGTGTATAGCAGAGCAGAGAGTTAGAAGTTCGCGTTTCTGATAGCAGGGAGGGGCAATAAGTGAAAATTAGGAAAGTATTGGGGTGCTTTTTTGGTAATATCGTGAAATTCGCTTAGATTTGAAAAATAGGAAATGGAGTGACGTCTGCTTACAGTTAGAGCCAATGAAAGGCGAGCGTGGAGAAGAGTCGTACAGGTGGAACATTAATTTAGGTAGACACAAGGTTAGGTCAGACGTCAGAGATCCTACGACACATGAAAATGACCCACATAATTTTGGGTCTATGTCAATATTACAATTATTTACTAATACTATAATTATTTTATCTTGTGATATCGATTTATAAGTATAATAATATTACGGTATTAATAAATGCATGTAACGGTATTAATTTTAGGCAAAAACTTGTATGAGACCGTTTCATGCATGAGGACGTAATCACTTTTTAATAAATTGTTATCACTTTTTAAAAAAGTGATACAAATTAGAATAAAAGTGATAACAAATTGAAAAGTGATAACAATATATAAAAAAGTGATAACAATTTACGAAAAAGTGATAACAATTTATTAAAAAGTGACTTTGTCTCATGTCCGTCCCATGCATGAGACGGTCTCACACAAGAGTGTCTCTTAATTTTATATTATTAAACTGTTTCACAATAGGTTTTGTGTTTTTGTTGTTCGTTAATAAAGTTTCAAAAACACACCATAAGTCTTTAAAATCTTGTCTTAAAGGATTTGAATTGATTTATTTACTTTGGAGTATAAAAATATATTGTGGTTCACAATTTTTTTCAAATTTTTTAGGGGGAATAGTCGTGCTTCAATAAAATATAGTATGTAATTAGAAAATGCTCCGATAAAACAGAGAATTTTGAAATTAAATATGTTACTTCGCGGCCGCGCCACACCTGTATCCCACCGACATGGCGGCCTCCAATATCTCTCCAAAGATCATTAAGAATTTGGTAACCCAACAACTCTCAAACCCTTTTCGCATCCACGGAGAAGCGGTTATCATCGATCCTTCCGGATTTCTTCCGGGCTTTTTCTTATATAAAAATTCGGCGGATGCATCACTTAACACGTTGAGCCTTCCTAAAATTTGATCAGCTCTTGCGCCTCTATCTCGAAAGATGGTTGGATCGATTAAGCGAGTCTCCTTACTGTTCTTGATAAGGTGGAGCGAGGGATGCAAAATTTGCGAGAAGGACAAAGGACAAGAGCGATTATCGTTTTGTCAGTGCTTGCGGTCTGGATAGGATAATGATAATGCTAATAATATGCTAGTGCAGAGGAAAAGAGAATACATGTCGGTCATAGTAGATGAAATTCTAGTTCGGGACGGGGTCAATAAGTTGCGTAACTCCCCTAATTGGGAAATTATCCTTGGCTTCAGGAGAGACATTATTGGATTGATGACTTACATCGTCGGATGGGGTAGCTTTGGGGGATTTCGTGTTCTTGGGATTTGATTCCTTTAGGCAAGGGATACTACAAAATCGAGACTCCGAGCCTGGACATCGAAATATGGCACTAGATAAGAGGACTTGGAATTTGAAACCGGAATAATGAGGATCCAAAGATAGGTTAATGGCTTCAATCCTTACAAAGTGAATACTAATTAGTTCAAGTGTGGGTTAAAATTTATGAAATCACTTTGGAGTTTTTTCAACCTCAAATCATCATTGCTCTGGCCTCTACATTGGGTGCGGGGCTAAGGTTAGATTACCGTACTAGATTAGGTACGATGTGCCACTATGCTTGAGTGTTAATTGAGATTGATATGACAAAGGGTTGCGAGAAATTTATAATGTTCAAATCGAGGGGCAAGTGCGGTTTGCATCGCTTAAATATGAGCAATTGCGGCAGTTTTGCAATCACCGTAGGGTTGTCGGTCATTTTATTGAGACTTCTTTGGGCGGTTAACGGTCGGAAGGGAGGTGACGAGAGAGTTGCAAAGGTCACAATTAAGCGATTCTGCTGCGGTTTCGCAATCACCGTGGGGTTGTGAGACATTCTATTGAGACTTGATGGGCGGTCAACGAACGGAAAGGAGGTGACGAGAGAATTGCAAAGGTTGCAATTAAGCTTCTTAAACCTATCTTTCCGGAGGAGGAAGGGGTCCGTAAGGGGGTCTCTCATCGTGCGGTTCCGCCTCTAAGGGTGACGGAATGCTTTCTTCAAACGGTTTTCTGTGCTTGAGGGTTTGGAGGAGGATGGGGTTAGCTCGCAGGATCGGGAGAATTTTGATGCGAATGTTGAGTAGATGGTGTAAACTTTTATAGTGAATGCCAACGACTACTCCGTGGTTGACAAATCGGGAAGCGGGTACTACCATTAGTTCGTCTTCGAACTCTAGCAACTCAAAACTTGCTCATGCCTCTAAAGCTAATGCCAAAAAAGAAATAACCATGCTAAGGTAATCGTTCACTACAAGAAAAATGCTGAAAGACATCGGTTTTTAACCGATGTCTATCAAGAAAAAGACGTTGTAGTAGCCAACGTTGTAAAAAATGGACGTTGAAATACAACGGTTGAAAGTCAATTATCTTTCCACTTCTTTTATGATGGTTACGACGTTATCTTTACTTAAAAAAGTTGTAGTAAGCAACAAAATTATCTAATTCACGATAGACAATGGTTGATAACCGTTGTCTTTCCATATAATATACAACGCTTTTTAACCGTTGTCTTTACCTAAAACCGTTGTGTATTCCAACAAAACATCGATAAACAACGGTTGAGAACCGTTGTCTTTATAAAGAATATACAACGGTTTATAACCGTTGTCTTTACCCAAAAACCATTGTCTATTCCAACAAAACGCTAATAGACAACGGTTGAGAACCATTATCTTTACCTAAAAACCGTTGTTTATTCCCAAAAGAATGCTAATAGACAACGGTTTAGAACCGTTACCTTTCTATTGAATATACAACGGTTTATAACCGTTGTCTTTACCCAAAACCGTTGTTTATTCCCAACAAAACGCTGATAGACAACGATTTAGAACCGTTGTTGTTTCTATTTTTCTATAATATTTTTTACCCGTTGTCTTTTTGTTAAATAAGCGTTGTGTTAACTTCATTATAGACAATAGTTTTAGAACGTTTTCTTTTTAAATTTTTATTAATTTCCTAATAAAATTTGTTAGATCAAGGAGTTTTGATGAGTTAAAAATATATAGATTAGAGTCGGCTCGTGTAAGTAAGATGACCACGAACATGTATAGAGCAGTGATGTAATGAATTCTAGTGCTGGATCAGGACTAGGTAGAGCTAGAATAGTCGGTTGAGTTCATGAAAGAAGAAGGTCATCAAGCGAGATCTTGACGAAGTCATCTGTTAGAGGCGATAATGAAGAGCTCAAGACGAGGTCGAGACCAGTGAGTAGAATAAGAAAGGCGAGTCTTCACCAAGTCACCGCACGACTAGACCAAGATCACCAAGTCAAGGCGCTTTTCAAGAATAAGTTTGTTGAACGGTTTTTAGTTTTTACAACAAACTAACCGTTTCACATGCTTATAAATAAGTTTAGGCACAATTACGAATAGAATAATCAACACTCTCATTGTCACAATACTCACGAAATTTTCAAAGAGCACTCACACGCTTTCAAAGTAATTCTTCATAAGTTTCTAAGTGTTTGTAGAACACTTACTTATACATCTTCATAGTTTCTGCATTGTAATCTTCAAGTTTCTAGTGAGTTAGGCAGATTGAAGATATGATTGAAGAGGAGATTCTTCACTTCTTTGTAATTGTAACTTTGTAAGTAAGAAAGGTAGTAAGTAAGTCGAGACCCTTCTTCAAGTCGAAGAAGGAGAGTGGATGTAGGATCGCTTGATCCGAACCACTATAATTCCCGGTGTCCTTTACTTCTTGTTTACTTACTTGTTATTCATCAAATATTCAAACAAAATCATTTTGATTAATTGATTGCTTTTTGATCCTTAAAAGATTGAGTTTAAACTTGTTTCCGCGCTGGCTTTGATTCTTTGAATAGATAATCTGATCTTCAAAAAGATTTGAAAATCTATTCAACCCCCCTTCTAGATTTTCACTAGGAGGTGATCTAAGCTCTTTGTTAATCACTCAATCCGTGGGCCAACAAGTGGTATCGGAAGCGAGTGTTAAAGTCGTTACAATATTTATTTTGGTCAAGGTGTTCTTTGAATTTTCTAATCTTGAAATATATTTGTTCTTGAATATTTTATGCTGATTTTCTTGTTGATTACTAACCATGTCTTCAAGTAGTGAAAGAAAGGTTAAAAACCTTCCGAATTTGACATAGAGGATTATGACTATTGGAAATTTCGCATGAAGAATCATCCGAAATCGATCTATCCTCGAATGGAAGATGTCTTATCCGATGGGCCGATAAAATTTTATCATGGTGGAGTTAGTGATGGAGCGAGTAGCTCGGAATCACGAACTCGACGGTGAAGAAAGTTTCGAATTAACCAACGCCGAGAGGAAAGTGTACAACCTGGATCAAGTGGCAAGAAACGAGATTATTGTCACACTTAACAGTGGAATGGTACGAGAAGATTAAGAAGTGTAAAACAGCCAAAGAGATGTAGGACACCCTAGCCAACATGTGCGAAGGCACAGATCAGTGAAGGAGAACAAGCTCCAAGTGTTTCTCCATCTTTTGATGTCTTTAAAATGGAAGAGGGTGAAACTATTGATCAACCGGATATGCGAATGACCAATCGATCAATAGGGCCACCGATCTTGGAAATATTTACACCGAAAAAGAAATCAATAATAAAATCCTTAGATCTCTAACCAAGCGTTGGAGGAAAAAGGAAACTTGATTAAAGCTACAAAATATCTCTCTACTATGACACATTACACTTTGTTTTCTCACTTGAAGGGTTATGAGTTTGACATACGAGTAGAAGATGAGGAAGATGAGATGGAGTCAAGCACCTCATTTAAGATCTGTTGCCTTTGTCAACAAAGAAGACAAGGCTGTAGGCGAGCCGAAAGGAGCTGATCTATCCTTGAAGGAACATATGGCTTTGCTAACAAAAAGGTATGATCATTTAAGGATGAAATATAAGCGTAACAAGTTAAAATTTGCGAGAGAAGGACAGATCTAGATCCGGATCCAAGAGAAAAGATGATGAATCAACGAGATGATGACAAAAGAAGAAATCGAGACAAGGCTGTAAAGAAGAATCCTATCAGTCCTAGATCGACCGGGAAGACACTTGTTACACTTGTAACAAGCCTGGCACTTCAAATGACTGTCCTCGGCTAACTCCTAAAGAAAGAGAGGAGAAAAGGAAGAAGAGAGATAGGCGCTTTGCGAGATCGGATAGCTCTTCTTCTGAGGAGAAAGATTCAAGAAAATCATCATCATCATTATTATCTTCATCTGATTTTGGATCAAACGATGAAGTGTGTTTAATGGCTAAAGAGGTAGACTACTATTCCTCAACCTGATAATGAATCTTACAAATCTATCTCGAATAATGACCATACCGTAATCAAGGGACTATTGAAAGATTTAAAGATGTCTCTAAGTGCTTATAAACAATTAGAGACTGAAAATTTAACTTTGAGAGACCAGGTTCAAACTCTAATTAAGGGCAAACAAGTTGTAACCTACTTTGAGTCCGAGGAAACATTCAAGGGGGAATGTTTACCCCAGTGAAGCTAGTACATCACCTAGTCTTCTGAAAGATTAGAGAATGAATTGAAGTCTTTAAAAGCTAAATATGAAGTGGTCTCAGAATGAAAATGAGTCAATTAAGAAGGCAAATGAGAAGCTTATCTTCAAAATGATCCAACTTAATAACTCATAATCAGCCATAGACCATATTTTTAGAACTTCTCAAAAATCCCATGATAAAACTGGACTTGGTTATGATAAGAATAATAAATCGAAGTTTCAAAACCAAGGAAATTTGTGAAAGTCTGAAACATCAAAAGAAATTAAAATTGGACCTTGAAAACCATAGAGTCGAGATAAGGACCGCATCTCCTAATCGAAAAATAAAAATCAGATGAGGAATCCAAATCGATAAAGAGGGTTTCAAGAACCAAGACTAAGAGGAATTCTTACTATAGTTCTTTTGATGGGAGGAGCAGTGCTATCCCTTTATTTCCAAAATACAAGAAAGTCACCAAATCGACTTCCAAAATTCTCATTTTAATGTGATATATTTGTGGGATGATTTGGTAGACAACTTCAATCGATTTGTTATTAAAGAATGAGATGTTTGTCTGGATACCTAAAGTGATTGTTGACCTCAAAGGACCCAAGATCACTAGGGTACCTCATACTTAACTGGCCTTACAGGAATCCAAGGGACTATCATTAAAAGAGGAGATTCTAGCTTCTATCCTGGTACATAGACGGTGTCGTTCTCGGACATGACTTGTGAGAAGAAGTGTTATCAAATTTTTAGAATATTGATGGTCCTAGAGTCTTGTTTGGAGATAACAAGCGTGGACAGACTAAGGGAGTTGGTACATTAATTATAAGGAATGTCTAGGTATCTCGAGGTTTATTTTTGTAGAAGGTTTAAAACATAATTTGTTATCTGCTTCCCAACTCTGTAATAAAGGTTTTCATGTCAAATTTTCTAAAGATAAGTGTAATATCTTAGATAGTTCCTCGAGAAAAGGTACTCTTAATCGGCTTCGACATGGTAATGTCTATGTGGCTAATTTCAATAGTTGCCCCAAAGATACATGTCTTGTAGCAAAGGTGGAGATGATCTCGATTGGCTATGGCATAAAAGGCTTAGTCATCTCGAATTTCAAAACCCTTAGCAAAATAGCTAAGAGGAATCTTGTCAAAGGACTACCGAGAAGCTTTGTTCAACCGATTTGAAATGTGATGCTTGTCAAAAAGGTAAATGTTCCAGAACTCCTTTAAAAGTATTAACACATCCTCATCGAAGAGTTTTACAACTCCTTCATCTTAATTTGTTTGGATCTGTTTCACCACTCGGCTTTAGTGGAAGGACGTATACCCTTGTAGTTGTTGATGACTTTTCTAGATATACTTGAGTAATATTTCTTTTAAAAAAGAATGAGACAGTGAACAAGATTCCTGATCTGTTCTGACAAATTCAAAATGAGAAGGGTGTTAATATTATTAAAATTAGTAGTGACAAGGGAACCGAATTCTTGAATTCTTTTTATCTAACTATCTGAATGAGAATGGTATAGTTCATGAGACTTCTTCACCTAGAACACAACAGCAGAATGGAGTTGTGGAGAGAAGAAATAAGACTCTCAAAGAAGCAGCCGAAGCATGCTAGCTGAGTATGGAACATCCCATAGGTTTTGGGTTGAGGCTATCAACACCACTGCTACACTCAATGCAGAGATGCTTACCACCAAGAACAAGGGTAAGACACCTTATGAGCTTTGGAAAGGTAAGGTTCCAAGAATCTCATACTTTCGTGCTTTTGGGTGTAAATGCTTCATCCATAACAATGGGAAGTCTAAGCCGAGGACATTTGATGCTAAGGCGGTGATGAAATATTCTTGGGATATTCCAACACTTCCAAAGCTTTCGAGTCTTCAACAAGACAACTCTTTGTGTGGAAGAAACTCCACATGTGGTATTTGATGAATTGCATACTTTTTCAGATAAAGTGAATCAAATTACCAATGATCTAGATAAAATTGAACTAAATCGGTAGATGAAGGGGGAACGCTCGTCAGAAGAATCGGTTGAGTTACCTCACGAGTCTACGAGATGAGGGTACTTCAACTCAAGTAGGCTAAAGGATGAGGAGTTATCATCCAAATTGATCGAGATCATTGGGGATCCATCTAGTAGTGTACAAACACGAATGATGTTAGATTCACAAAGTATGTTCAGTGCTATGTTTCACTTCTCGAACCTAAGTCTATTGAGGAGGCTCTATCTCGACTCAAGCCGGGTAACAACCATGCAGAAGAAGCGCATCGGTTGATACTTTGAAAGGCAAAATGTTTGGGAACCGTGGACAAACCCTTACATAGAAAGATTATAGGCACCAAATGGGTGTTTAAGAATAAAACCGATGAAAACAACGTTATTGTTCGTAATAAGGCAAGATTGGTAGCACAAGGATATTCATAGTCCGAGGGAATAGACTATGATGAAACCTATGCTCCAGCTTGCCGGACTAGAAGCAATAAGGCTGTTTTTAGCATTTCACGCCTATAAATGTTTCAAGGTCTTTCAAATGGATGTCAAGTCTCGCCTTTCTGAATGGTGTGTTACTTGAAGAGGTCTATGTAGAACAGCCCCTAGGGTTTAGGATCGTAATAAGGTCTATAAGCTCCACAAGGCACTATATGGACTAAAGCAAACACCCAGAGCTTTGTATGATACCCTGTCTCAATTCTTGTTATCAAGTGGTTTCTCAAAAGGTAAGATAGACAGAACTTTATATAGAAAAGAAATATATGGTAACATCTCATTAGTTCAAATTTATGTAGATGATATCATATTTGGTTCACCTAATCGACTTTATGTGAAGAGTTCAGTGTTCTCATGAAAATAGGTTTGAGATGTCTATGATGGGAGAATTGACATACTTTCTAGGCTTGCAAATTAAATGCAGACGAGTAGAGGTATATTTATACATCGACTAAGTATGCTAAGGACCTTATAGATAAATTTGGGATGACTACTAGTAGGAAAGTTAAAATACCTATGACAACTAACTTCTCTATGGATTCAATGAGAAGGGGATACCCACGGATGCAACGGAGTATCGTGGATTGATTGGATCCTGTTATATCTTATTGTAAGTAGGCCGGACATAGCCTTTGTAGTTGGGGTATGTGCAAGATTCCAATCAAATCCCAAGAAAACTCATCTGGAGATGGCTAAGAAAATCCTTAAATATCTTAAAGGGACTTTGCGAGGTTGGGTTGTGGTACCCGTCGATGACAACTTCGAGCTTTCGGGATATTCGGACTCAGATTTTGGAGGTCAGAAATCGATAGGAAGTCCACGTCTGGAACTTGTCAATTTTTAGGCAACAAGCTAATTTCTTGGTTATCTTTAAACAAACTTCTATTGCAACCTCCACAATCAAGTGAATACATGGCGGTGGTAGTTGTTGCTCTCACTTTCTCTGGATTAGTCACAGCCTTAGGGATTATAACATTCTCACATCATCTCGTGCCTATTTACCGTGATAGTAATAGTGTAATTGCCATGACATACAACCCCGTCTTGCATTCTAGGTGTAAGCATATAGATATAAGACATCATTTCATCGTAGATCATGTTGAGAAGAATGACATTAGGATAGAAAAGATAGCAATCGAATCTCGTAGAGCGAGATATACTTACAAAATCCTTAGTGAATCTAGATTTAAGGAATTGTGTTTAGAGTTAGAATTACTTGATGCTTCCTTAGCTGATTTATAATGTCTATTGTTTATTTTTTTGTATTTCCTTTCCTTATTTTCTTTCTTTAAATCTTGTCAAGAAAGAATTGTCGACTTGATATGTGTCAAAGGACAATCACAGAGAATATCATTGATCTCCTTCTTAGGAATCAAGAATCAAGGATTAGTCATATTGACCTTATCTCGACTTGACAAATTTCTTATCCGACATCAAGTAAATCAGACAAGGACACAATAGTCAGCTAATTTCTTCAAATCGATGACTAATGCTGAATCAAGAAGTTTTGATGAGTTAAAAGAAGCGGCTCGATGATCGACGACCTCAGAGAATGCCTAAGATTGAGACCATAAGCTAAGGCGATCGACGGGGTCGAGAACCAATCTAGTCACCGAGGTCCTGGAAGAGTACAAGTAACTGGAGACGAGCTTGGAGTCTAGTCATCTGCAGGAGACGAACATGAAGAGCTCGACGAGGTCAAGACAAGTTGAGTAGAATAAGAAAGGCGAGTCTTCACCAAGTCACTGCACGAGTAGAGCAAAGTCACCGAGGTCTAGAGCAGCTTTTCAAGATTAAGTTTGTTGAAACAATTTTTAGTTTGTTAGAACCGACTAACAAACTAACCTGTCTTTCAGACTTATAAATAGGTCTAGGCACTTCTTTAAAATATACTACACACAGAACATCTCGAATACACAGAATTCACAAGTTATTCTCTCAAATCACAAGTTTTCAATAAGGCACAAAATAGTTTTCCAAGATTTCTTCATAGATTTTTCTAAGTGTTTGTAGAACACTTCATTGCACATCTTCAAATTCACTTCTTTTTCTTAGAGTTAGATTTCATAAGTTTGATTAGCATTTTGAAGAGTTGAAGATCAAGTTGTAAGTTGTAAGTTGTAAGATTGTAAAGTAAGTAAGTAAGCAGATAGTGAAGACCCTTCTTCAAGTTGGAGAAGGAGAGTGGATGTAGGATTGTTATAATCCGAACCACTATAAAATCTAGTGTTCTTTACTGCTTTTATTTACTTATCTGCTCAATTAACAATTTATTGTTCAAAGATTAATTTCGAATCAAAGTTAAAATCTGAATATTAGTTTGCTTTTGATCTTATCAAAGTTGAGTCTAATCTTGAAATTTCAGTGTACATCTCGGTACTTTGAATTAGTTTTGAAAGATTTGAAAAATTTACAAAATCTATTCAACCCCCCTTCTAGATTTTGTCCTAGAAGGTTAACTCAAAGTTTCATAATCAACTCAACTAATCGGGACCAACAACTAATTGCATCCTAACTCGACTTACTTTTGCTACTAATGGTTTCTTTAGTTTGTGTATCTGCAGAACATGTAAAATATAAACATTGTTAGATCGGTATGAATCTCCTAATGTTAAATCTTCTCATCTGCTCACAACCATTCTTTGTTTTCTTCAAAACTTGTTTTAAAAAATTACTCTCTCAAATTTCATTTATTTCAAAGTTTTTCAAATGAGTTGGTCTTTGAAAACCCAACTGGGTCCGATATTCTTATATACTAGTTATATTTGGATATAAGACTTAGTTTATTTAAAATAAAAGACACTGGTTAACTCGTCTTAAATTTTATTTTAAAAAGGATCGTGCTAGGTTGTATTCTTGAAAAACCTGCATAAGGTCATTTTTCGTAACTAAGTCAACAAAACCCTTGTCTGTTTTAGAAAACATTTGTGCAAAGAAAGGTATACCTAGGCTTACGTCTGTATACTTACTTCTCTCGCATAAAGTAACCCTACTAGCCACAAATCCGTAGACTAAATAGTTACTTTTTATGCATTTCAAAATCGAGTTATTCCCACGCGCCGGACCCCAAACGTTTATCTTCTTTTTAACCGTTGATCCGAATAGTAAATCATTTTGAATTAACGATCTAGATTAAAATCAACTTTACACGTGGACTCTCTCTCCAACTTTCCTTCCTATAAAATCATCATCCGTTGGTCCCAGAAAGTTGAGTTGATTAAAACCTTGAGTTAACCTTCTAGAACAAAATCTAGAAATGGGGGTTTGAATAGATTTTGTACTTTTCGAATCTCTTCAAAATTAATTCAAAGTATCAGATAAATACAGCGGAAAACAATTTTAATCTCAACTATCAACAAGATCAAAAGCAATCGACAAGATAGGTTTAACTTTAATCGACATTAATTTGTAGAAAATAAACTAAGAATTGAAATGAAACAAACCAATAAATCAATGTGATAAAGAACACGGGATTTATAGTGGTTCGGATTATAATAATCCTACATCCACTCTCCTTCTTCAAACTTGAAGAAGGGCCTTCACTTACTTACTTTCTTCTTCTTGCCGACTTACGTACAATAATGAATCTTCAAATTTTTACAATGAATTCTTCCTAATTTACGGATATCTATGGCTTGAAGATCTAATGAGAAAAGTGTTCTATAAACACTAAGAACTGAAAACGTATAAAATGTTCGTGGAATGTGTATAATTTCGTGGCTTGTGAATACAAAGTATATTGATGAGTGCAAAGTATCAAAAGTTAATTCTAAACTAATTTCTATCCCTATTTATAGAGATCTTCACTTGGTAGTTGTAACTCCCTTGAATTCGGTTTTGATCGCTTATAACAATATAACCGAATTCTTTAACTTCCTCTTGATTAGTTAGAACTGCTTCTTGAATCTTTGTGTAATATTTCTCTAACACCTCATCGTCTCAAACTTACTTCACCTTGTCCTTATCTTCATTCCTTGTCTAGGTGTTTAGTAACGCATCTCAACTGTCTTCTCGTGTTGTCCTTGTCTCGATATCTTGACCTCGCCTCGATTTCCTTTCCTCATCTCGAGATTTGTCCTCGTCCGATGTCTTATTCTAGTTTGACTATTTATACTTAGTTTTATTTACAAAGATATACTTTAGTCATGTCTATACAAGATGCTCAAATGTCATCCTATTTTACACTTTTAACATATGAAAACTAAATACAATTTTTCCTTTTCCTAACAATTTCCCCCTTTTTGATGATGTTAAAACGCAGCTCAAGAAAAGAAAAGCTGTTAGTACTCTTTAAAAGATAAGAATGATACAAAGTATACATAAGTCACATAGTCGGTATAATCGAGTAATAGTTGAATAATCGGATGATCGAGCAATGTAGTTAATAAGCGGATGATCGAGCAATGTAGTTGCCCAAAGTCAAGGTCAAATACTTTGAAGAAAACATAGACGTGATTCGAATATTTCGATGATTTAGTGTTATAAGTTTATAAAACAGCTACTTAGACCAAAAGTTAGTTAATGAGCAATTATGAAACAAGTTAGTTAAGTACTTCAAATTTCGTGAAAGTAGTTCAAAAGATGTATTTCACAAATATTCACAAGATTTGCACATTTTTATAACTTTATCTTTCACAACAAACATTCGTAGGAGTAAAAAGAGAGACTTAATCGTACCACATGTCTTCTTCTCGGAATTGTCATCCAGTCGAAGACACGATTCTTCAAGCTCAATGTCTCCCCACCTTCAGCCTAGATCACCACAATCTCGGCTTGGATCGGCATCTCTGCTTCACCTTTTCTCTGTCTAGCTGGCCATCTTGCGTCGAGTGGAGCGGACATGGTTGCATAAGGCGGTGCGACTATGTCAACATTGAACTCGAGTCTCCGAGGTCGATTAAATACCGATAGAAGTTTGGATCTTTCGCCTCCAACCATTCGTGAAAAGCAATGTTCTCGCCTCGTGCCCCCAAGAGATCTTCTTGCAGACATGAAACAGGAAGATCCATTCCCTTCATAAGCTCTCCATTTAGCTTGTTGATCCATGGGAAGGATTTCCTTGGGCACAACTTACGTTCGGTGGAATGGGCGAAAGACTTCCTCTCCTTCGTATTCTTTGACCTTTGTACCCACTTCCTCGTCTTCCTATCATACGTCTTCCGCTGCCTTTTCTTGCTCCCTCCTCCTCTTAGCTTCTCTCCTTTTATACTTTTCTTTTTCTTCCCTTCTCCTCTTAAGCACTCTTGCCTCTTCTTCTATCTCGATCGGGTCTTCGAATTTGGCTTGAGACCTTAGCTTTCCCAAGAGATTTAGATGAGGATGGGGAGATTTGATAGTCGGGACTGGAGCAGATCAGCGGTGGAAGGAAATTCGGGTTCGTGCTCGACTCGGTGGATTCACCGCTGTCCTTCTTTTCAACCTTCTCAAAGTCCTCTCGAGACTTCTCCTCGCCTACCTTCTTCTTCTCCTCCTCAACTCTTAACAAACTCTTCGTAAAGCTCATCTATCCTCGATTGATTGCCATCGGATGATCATCTTGTAACTCAACTCTTTTCTTGAGCTCACTATCTTCCCCTTTTTGACATCAAGAAATCGGGTATTGCGAGATAGTGGCTACTTGATCTATGTACCCCATGAGTTCTTCTCGTACGAACCCCGTCTTCCGATCAAGCTGGTCATATCTCTTCTTTTGACCGACCTCAGCTCGTCTGAATTCATCATCCATGAATCGCTTTAAGACAGCTTGTCCGTCTATCTTTTTCCAAGGCCACCGCATTTTCAGACTTGATGAAATGAGGCCTCCTTAGCTTTCCAAGATTCTTTCACTTGATCCTCAATGTAATCCCTAATTTCGGTATAAGCGAGAGCGAACGTCTTTGTTTAACCCACTCATCTTGTGAGTTCATCTCCGTGGCAACTTTCTTTTTCACTTCACCATTTGTTCCTCATGCAGATCCTAGAGAAATATAGATCAATCTTGGTTTTCTCATGTATTACAGCTTCTATATTCTCCTTGATTGATGATGTGATGACATTGGGAACCGATTGAAAGGCATTTAGACAAGCAGCCTTGAGATTTTGCACTTCAGCTTTCAGAGCTTCCACTTCGGATACAGACGCAGATGTGGAGGGCAAGATCTGCTTCTTTAGATGGAGTCGATCTATTTCTTCAATTTCGCTTGGTTTGCACCTCCTCAATCTGCTCCGTTTGTGCCTCCTCGCCTGTATCCATCTCACTGGCTCATCGGCACTCCACCACCATCGCTTCCTCCACCCTTTCCTCATCAACAACTTTCTTCATCCTTCTTCTGTTCTTCCCCTTCTCAACCGCTTTCTCCACCTCCTCTCGGGGTCTCATCTCCAAGATATACTCTTTGTAGGATATAATCAACAAAAGTATTTTCAGTTAGTATATCTTGGAATGATTTGAGTTTTGCCTTCTTGAGAACCTCTTTCTCCCAGATGGCAAGGTTGTTGCCTCCGCTTCAGCCTATCGGAATGGTTGTCTCTTCAAAGGATCCCACCTGAGTCTTCTTAACAGATAGACATCAATAAGCTCCTTTAATAGCTCGAGGTCTCGGTCGGTCCCATCTCCCCGGATGGGTTGGGTAAGTTTAGGTAAAGATCGGGTTCAGATGAGGTTGAGGGTAGAAAAGAAAATGAATCAAATAATGGTTGGGTTTGTTTTGGACTTATGGGAGTGGACTGCTTTAGAGGCTCGAGGCGGCGGTCTTATCTCGCCCTTCATCGCTGTGTTGGGAAGAGGTGGATTTAGGTACTCCATCCTCGAGATGAGGATGAAGATGATGAAGGTGATTTGATTTCTTCTCCTTTTTCCGATTCATCTTCGCACGAGACTTCCACGGCCTCCGTCCGCCCGATACTCCTACCTCCTCAGTGGGACACTTCCCCTTGGGAAGCTGTCCTCTCTTCTTCGTCTTCGTCTTCCTCCGTCTCAGCGAGACGAGGACTCATCCACCAAAACTGTCTTTGTCTCCTTTCTCTTAGCTTTTGAAGCCTTTTTCTTAGGAGCTGGAGGTGGAGCCGGGGCGTCTCCATCTCCTTCGAGTCGGATTGGCCCGTAAATCTTCTCATCTTTAATTAAAAGTCCTTCGTGCAGTGTACTTTTGACTCCAACACTCCACCAAGGTTGTCTGTACCCACTTTATGCTTAAGTATGATGGTAATCCTTGCCATCATACTTGCAATCTTGGTCGAGACCATCTCATAAGCTCGTGCGTGACTGGAGTCTTGATGAACTTCTTTCTCTCCTCCATTATCCTTGAATACACCGATGCCTGGCCCAGCTTGATTTCAGCCCCATCTAGGATAGCTCTCGGACGCATATCCTCGGCTTCGTTAGCCCATCATGGCTCTGTTGCTCCCCCAAGATGCACTTGGTCAGAATCAACATCAATAGTCTATACTTCCTCTTCAACATTGGTCTTTTTAAATTTCTTTGGCGTATTCGATAAGTTCTCTTTGCCATCAATCGAAAACTCTCCAAATGTTCTAATGATTTATAGGTAAACGGATTCTCGCCGGTGGTGCTTAAACCAAAAATCGCACCAATCTCGTAAATAGATAAAATTATTCTTCGCTTCTTCTCCTTAGTTCTAATTTGAGATTCTAATCTCAGTATCTCGTTGCTTTTACCCTAGTCGAAACTTCGGCATGAGATCATCCAACGTCAAGTTCTTCGTCGGTTTCATCAAATGCGGTATCGCTTTAATCCCCTTGATTCCAGCAGGTTTAATATTTCTCTTGTTTCAAAGATCGGCTGGTAGTATCCCAATCAACATACATTTCGATTTTGTTTTATCTCTCGATGGAAGTCAAATTGTATTCGAACTTGATATTCTTTTTGGATTCCGCCATTAATGAATATTGAAGGTTTTAGGAGGGAAAAGAGAGGTTTTGAGAATAAATATGAAGAGTTTTATGTGTGCGTAAATGAAAATAATGCACACGAATGTCTATTTATATGGAAAATATAATAGTAAACAATTATTAGAATAATAATTGCCTGCAAAAGTGTAAATATAGGCTTTCGAATCGCCATTAATGCAATTATGGCATTTATTTTGAAAAGTGCATAGAATAATATTTAATATGTCGCGCGTGAGATTGAGACGGTTCATATTTCGAAACCGCCTCCATTTCTCAAGCGCCGTGAAGTATTCTCAGCGTATTTCAAAATGAATTTGATAAAATTTCGGGTCCGTAGTAACTTCTCTCTGATATAGTTACTAATTTGAGAAATTACTTTTCGATTAATTGGAGAGATAAAATAAAATATTATTGTTTTTAGAAAACAAATTCGAACCCTTATCCTTTTATTTTGTAAAACAAAATATTTTATTATCTTGAGTAACTTCAATTTTTAAATGAATGATAAAGAGAATTATGATATTAAATTCATATATTTAATTATATGAACCCAATATTCATAATTAAGAGTATTTAGGAGAAACTTCTGGACTTTCTCCTTGTCCGGATTGATAGCATCACCTTCTGCTTCCTAAACACTTGGATAAATTGACCTTGTCTTATATTTAGAGACGTGTAAACTTTGTTCTTGCTGAAATTACGACACTTAGACAAATCGTTAGTAACAAGAGTAAGTCGTATAAGGTTCAATAGTCATTTGATTCTCAGAGAAGTCGGTTGACTATTACATCCTTATCTGATTTACCTATGTCGACAAGTAATTATCAAGTCGTATATGGTCAATATGACTAATCCTTGATTCTTGATTCCAATGATAGGAGATCAATGATATCGCCTACCCGATTGTCCTTTGACCCATATCTTGTCCGATAATTCTTTCTAGACATAATAAATCAAATGAGAAAGACAAGGTAAACTCAAGAAATTTGATTATAGATTAACTAAAGAAGCATCTAATAATCCTAATTCACCGAAAGTTCTTTAAACCTTGTCTCTGCAAGAGGCTTTGTCAAGATGTCTGCTCTTTGAAAATCGGTAAGAATCTTCTCAAGTCTCGATATCTCCTTTTTCTACATGGTCTCGGATGAAGTGGTGCCTTATATCTACATGTTTGCATCTTGTATGAAGAACTGGGTTACGAGTAATAGCTATGACACTATTACTATCACAAAAGATTGGTACTTCTTTGGTGATAATGTTATAGTCCCTTAGCTGTTGACTTATCCAGATCACCGTGAACAACAACTTCCACCGCCATATACTCGGCTTGATTGTGGAAGTAGCTACAGAGGTTTGTTTCTTAGACAACCATGAAATCAGCTTACTTCCAAGAAATTGGCAAGTACCGATGTAGATTTTCTATCTATCTTACACCCACCAAAATCCGAATCTGAGTATCCAGACATTTCAAAGTTGTCATCACCGGATACCACAATCCAACATTTCTTGTTCCTTTCAAATACTTAAGGATTTTCTTTGCTGCTTCAAGATGGCTTTTCTTCGGATTAGCTTGAAATCGAGCACACTCCAACCGCAAATGAAATATCAGGTCTACTAGCAGATTAAATATAATAAGGAACCAATAAGACCTCGATACTCGGTTTGATCGATGTCTTCTCCTTTTCGTCTGGATCCATTGAAAAATTTGTCATCATAGGTATCTTAGCTTCTCGGGTACCTATTCCATATTTTTCAATAAGATCTTTTGTATATTTGGCTTGGTTTATGAATATTCCCTTCTTTGTCTGCTTGACTTAAAGTCCAAGAAAATATGTCATTTCTCCCATCATGGACATTTCAAATTTGCTTTTCATAAGACTACTAAATTCTTCACACAAAGATATGTTAGTTGATCCAAAAATTATATCATCAACATAAATTTGAACTAATAAAAGATCACAACCAAACTCTTTTCTAAAGAGAGTTCTATCAATTCTACCTTTAACAAAACCATTTTGAATTAAATAATCAGACAAGGTGTCATACCAAGCTCTTGGTGCTTGTTTAAGTCCATATAGAGCTTTTCTTAGTTTATAAACCTTATCTCCTTTGACAAAGCCAGGGGTTGCTCTACATAAACTTCCTCGGCAAGGATTCCATTTAAGAAAGCTGATTTAACATCCATTTGAAAGACTATGAATCTTTTAAAAGCAGCATAGGCTAAAAATAATCTTATGGCTTCCAGACGAAGCTCTTTGCAAAGGTCTCATCATAATCAATACCCTCTCGATTGTGAATAACCTTGAGCAACTAGTCTGGCCTTATTTCTAACCACAATATTGTTTTCATCCCTCTTGTTTTTAAAGACCCATTTAATTCCAATGACTTTTTGATGATGAGGCCTTTCAACAATCTCCCACACATCTTGTCTTTGAAACCTGATTTAGTTCTTCTTGCATGGCATTAATCCAGTTGGAATCGATTAGAGCTTCGTAATTGATTTAGGTTCAAGTAATGACACATAGCAACGAACATACAATCTTGATTGATTGGGTCCTCGTCTGGACACCGAGTCTAAATCTCCAATTATCTCGCTCACCGGGTGATATAACATTACTTTCTTACCTTTATCTTTTACAAGAGATGGTGTCTTGTCTGAATTATTTATTTCAGATGATTCTATGTTACCTTCGATAACTCCAACCTGATCACCGATGTATCGTTGGTCGTCCGATCAATTGGTAGATCACCGTTGAGGAAGTTCTTTCAGGTTCCTTTCCTTTTTCGATTCTTCCTCTTCATCCGAATCGATTCTTGATTGTAGAATTTTATGGTTGATCCTTTGATAGTCATCTCGATCCAGATCATCCGATATCCTTGTGATGTCCCTGTCTTATTAGACTCAAGAAAAATTTCATCAAATACAACATGGGGTGTTTCTTCTACACACAAGGTTGTCTTATTAAAAACTCTATATGCCTTTGATATAGATGAGTATCATAAGAATATCCTATCTGCTATCTTGACATCAAAAGTTTTTAATTGAGATTTCCCATTGTTGTGTATGAAACATTTACAACCAAATATATGAAAATATGAAATTTTGGGAGGTCTTCCCTTCCAAATTTCATAGGAAGTTTTACACTTATCCTTGACAATCGACTCTATTTTGAACATAGCAGCCGTATTCACCGTCGCCCAAAATCTATGAGGAGTGTTGAATTCAGTATAGCATTGTTCTAGCTCTCTTTCAAGGTCCTGTTTCTTCTTTCAACAACTCCATTTTGTTGTGGAGTCCTTGCTGCAGATGTTTCTGTGCTATGCCATTCTCAATGCAGTAATTAGAAATCAATTTATTTAGAAATTCGGTACCTTTATCACTTCGATTTTAACAATATTTAATCCCTTTTCATTTTGAATCTTCTTAAGGAATTCTGGGATCTTAGTCCTAGTCTCATTCTTTTTGTACAAGAAAATAACCCAAGTAAATCTTGAAAAGTCATCAACAATTACTAAGGTGTATTTTCTTCCACTAAAGCCGAGAGGAGTTCTTGGACCAAAGCAGATCCATATGAAGAAGTTCCAAAATTCTTTCGAAGAAGGACTACTTATTGTTTTAAAAAAGCTTTGGCCTGTTTTCCTTTTTGACAAGAAACACATACATGGTTCTTTGAAAATACTTTATCGGAGTCCTTTAACTAAAGATTTCCTTGCTATTTTGTTAAGAGTTTTGAAGTTTAAGTGACCAAGTCGTGCATGCCACGTACCCAACTTAAGTTATCCGAACTCTTAGCAACAAGACAAGTATCTTTAGGACAACTTTTGAAGTTGGCAACATAAATGTTACCTTGTCTTACTCCAGCCAATAGAATATTTTCATTGATACCATCTAAAACATAGCATGCATTATAAGTAAATTTGACACAAAACCCTTTATCACAAAATTGTGAAACAGATAGTAGGTTGTGCTTCAATCCTTCCACGTAGTAAACTTCATGAACTTGTACATAGTTTTAGAGAAGTCGTCTTTCATAGGTAAGTCCATAGTTGTTATCACCAAACATTACTCTAGGTCCATCAATGGTTTGATAGTTTTAGAGAAGTCGTCTTTCATAGGTCATGTGCTTGGAACAGCCACTATCAATGTACCAGATGACCTCAAGAATGTCTCCTCTATCAACTATCTTCTTATCTTCCTGCAATCACAAATTTATTGCTTAGGTACCTGATTGGAGTGAATTGATACATGTTTTTAGGGCTATTTTTAGTGCAAAAAAGTGAGCTAAAGTGTTAGTTTTTGTGCCTAAATGTGAAAAATACCACTCTTTTGCCTAAAAGTATTATTTGTGAGATTTTGATGTTTTCCGTCCATTTTGCAGGTAATTCGGTGGAATTTTGCCAAACCGAGAGTACCAGTAGGCTTAGAATGAAGAGACGGACATCCGGGACGAAACAGGGTCGGGGCCGAAGCCCCGTGCGAGAAAATGCCACCGAACTCGAGCTCGATCGAGGAGCAAGAGCCTCGAGTCGAGGCTATGCGTAAAAGGATCAAAACGAAAAATGGCAGCGGTCTCGACTCGAGGCATGACCCTCGAGTCGAGGGAGGTGAAAGGCAGGGACCTCGAGTCGAGGCCTGACCCTCGACTCGAGGTAGTTTTCCAGAAATTCGCCTATTTAAGAGGAGAAGCGGGGCATTTCGAGATAACTTGGAGAAGAGTTCATAGTAGCGAGTTAGTAGCGGTTTTGGGGCGATTTCTCAAGCCCCAAGCCAATTCCTTTCTTAGATTAGTGTAGAAGTTAGATTTAGGAGTAGATTTCATTTGATGTTGGTAGATTAGTCATAGATTAGCATTTGATCATTGTTATCCTTTCAATTCAAGCTTGTAATTCATTTGGAGATTGGTGTTGAAGACTCAAGCATTCCTATTGTTGTTGATTGAAGATCAATTGGTGATGTTTTTCTTTTTTGTCTCTTTAATTTCTTAATTGTTGTGATTTGCTTTGTGTTTGATCAATTCTATCTTCTTCCCATGGATTTCACCATGGGCTAACTCTCTTGTGCTTGGGTTAATTGAAATTGATGATGAATTGATTGATGATGCTATAATTGTTGATGATTGGAAATTAATTGAGTAGATTGCTTACTAATTGTGATTCTCATTTGTGCTTCATGCATAATTATCTCTTTAGATTAGTGTTTGATCACCCTAGCTATAGACGAGTTGCGCTAACGTGATCCGGTATTAATCGGGTGATAATTGTGTATGAATGCGTGGATTGGGTGCTTCTAATCGAGAGATTAGTTGCACTAAGGATACTCACATTAGTTTTCTACCTAATTGTGATTCTTAATTGTGCTTTGTGTAAAATTGTTGCTTTTGATTAATGGTTGATCACCCTAGCAATAGGCGAGTTGAGCTAACGTGATTAGGTGTTAATCGAGTTTCAATTTTGCATGATTGTATGAATTGGGGATTTCTACATTGAGAGATGGGAAAGACTAAGGATACTCACATTAGGCATTGTGATTTTAATGGAGTGATTAATTTCATGATGGTTTATGCTTTCTATCTTAATTGATTGGCAATTTGATTCAATTGTAGCTTGTTGATTGATGATTCATTGATGGATGTTAATCCTAGCACCCCTATCCCACCATTTATTGTTGTATTTGTTCTCGCATCTTAAGTGTTCGATCATTTGCTTGCTCCTTGTTGTTTTGTATTTTTGCTTGTGTTTTGTCGCTTTTGTTCCAAACCATTGTTGCAACCTTAGTCACTAAGAACTTGTATTTCTAGGACCTCACGTGCATACTTTTTCCCTTGGGTTCGATATTTTGTTGATTGGTCTTAATAACTCTTACCCTATACACTCCAATCAAATGGCGCCGTTGCCGGGAATTAGTTTTTGCGCCTAAAGTGAGACCTAGGAATTGTTTGAAGTGACTACTTGTTGCCTTTGTGTTTTTGTTTGTGTTTTTATTTTTGTTGGAATTTGATACTTGCTTATCTTGTCTAGATGGAGGGATACAACTCATACATGTGGAATCAAGAGTATTATGAAGATAGTAGGGTGTATCCTCCACACTTTGAAGAATGTGGATACAACGATTGGAGGAACTATGAAGATAATTCTCAATTGCAACAAGTTCCATCCAATTATGAAGATTGGAGGTGTGAAGAAATTTCTCCCCCACCTCAAGAGATGTTCCCATACTTTGAGCATTATGATCAATTCGATCCATGTCTTGGGTTTGAATATCAAGGAGCATCGGGAGGTAAGTACTATGATGATAGGAGAAGCCATGAGTTTGATGATCCTATGCCACAAGCTTCTCCTACATTTGAAGAATGGGGACTCCATGGTGTGAGAGCTAACTTGCAAGAGATGCTTGGAGTATTGTTGGAAAGAATTGAGGAAAATGACACTAGGTGTGATGAAATGCTTCCCTTGTATGAGGAAATCTATGAGACCAAAGCAATGGTCAATTCATGGATCGAGGGGAATATGGAGATCACCGAAGTCCACTTCACGTTTATAAAGTGTCAAGTCAAAAATTTCCTACACCAAGTAAAGAACTTGACCATCATGGAGAATCAAGAAGAAGAAGGGGAGGAAGAAAGTGAAAGAAGAGATGTAGTAGAGGGTCCAAGCAAAGAGGTTGAAGTGGAAAATTTCCTTGTCAAAAGTGAGGAAGAGGAGTGTCCATTAATGGACATGAGCTATAATGAAGAAGAGAACCTAGAAGCACCTAAGGAGGCATTGAAGATTGAAATGGGCATTTCTATACCTTATAACTCTTCAATTTGTGATTTAATTGAAATTGATGCTTCTAATGATGTAATCTTGCCTCTTGTGAATTTTGACTATAGGGAAGAATTAAAGAAACGCTTGGGCATCCTCGAAGAGAAAGAATGGAAGAGGAGGATGGCAAGAGAAAAAGGGGGACAACCATGGACACTGTGCATTTCTATAGGTGGTTGTACTATCTATTCGGTGAACCTCCTAGACCTTGAAGCACAAAGATCGAGATATAATGGGAAGGAGGATCGCTACCCTTGGCCATTCCGATGAAGGATTTTGGATGTGAAGAATAAGTCCGGCAAAGGACAATAAAAATAGCGCTTGATGGGAGGCAACCCATCATTTTTATTTGTTCTTTTTGGTGCTTTTGGTAGAATAGTGTTTTTGTTTTGTTTGAGGGAGATTTAGCTTGCTACTTAATTGCTCATGCTTTAGAAATAATGCTCTTTGCTTTAGTGATACATTTGGGATATTGAGCTTATTGTTGATATCATTATGAGTTGCATATATTTGGAGCCAAACTTGAATGCATGACTTCATTCAAGTTTGGGGGTGTGTGTCATTTTGGCGATAAATGCATCTCTTAGTGATGATTATTTGATGATTATTTTTGCCCAATTGTAGGTACACTCACTACATGGATGGGAAAAGATTGGAAGTGCAAGGAAATGCAAGGTCAAGAAGGAAAGAGCTAGGAAGCTTGATGATCCCTACATGCTTAAAGGAAAATGGAATTTAAAGGCTTTATGGTACAACACTTCCTTTCAAACTTAGACTTGTCTAAGTTTGGGGAGGTGTTTTTCTTTTTGCCTATCTTTGTGATCTTATATGATTTTGGGATTTGTTGAGCTTAGTGCTTATTGATGATTATGCTATATTGGTATCTTGAATTTCTTGCATGTATTCTTGCATTGATTAATTCATCATGAGCTTCATTGTGAACTTATTGCATATCTTTTAGAATCATTCTTGATATAGTGAGTATGCTTGGATTTATGTACATGAGCACTTGTGTTTGATTTGCAAGATATATTGAAATTTGATTTGATCATGAGTTGATATGTTGCTTGAAGCTAGCTTGCTTGATTAATTATGTGAAGATGAATGTGATTGAAGATGCTTGATTCATTGCTCAATTTAAGCCCGTGAGCTTTTGTGCCTTAATAATCGTACATCTTATACGGTTGATAGTAATCCTTTGTGAGTGCATCATTCATGATTTGTATGCTAGAACTTGCCACTAGACTTGTTGATATTGATCTTTGTGTAATGTTTTGAAAATGATAAGAGGCCATGTTTGGAATGATGAGTCACTTTGCCAAATATTTTCCTACCAAATACATTTGATTTCCTTAGTAAGCCATGTTGAGCCTTATGATCCTTATTCTTTGGCAAGCCAAGTGAGGTTGAAACCATTTAGCCTATTTTTATGAGCCTTTCTTGTCCTATATTTAGTTGAGCTTGAATGTTGGCTAATGATGGTGATTTGATTGCTAAGTGTGGGAAGTTGATGAGCTAAGTGATGAATGAAGCATAAAAGAAGAAAGGGTGTGAAAAGAAGAAAAATTGAATTGTGAAGAAAAACGTGAATGAAAACAAAGATTCAATTTGTGAGCTTAAAAAGAGAAAGCTCAAGTGAATGGTGGATTGATCATTGAAGTAAAAGAAAGAGTGTGCTTGATGAAAAGTGAAGAGATTGTGCATTTGTATTGATTAGCTTACATTCAAGTCTCTACTACTTAGTCACTCTTATCCATAAATATCCCACCTTTCCAAAGAGCCTACATTACAACCTAGAAGAAAGACCTCTTTGATTCTTGATTGATCACAAATGATTTTGATTGAGATTAAGTCTTGTGGCAAGCATATGGTGTACTTATTTGTGAATTGATGATTGAGTGCTTTAAACCTTGATACACTTGAGTGAAGAGTGAAACACTCCATGGAAGGAGCAATGTGTTGAGTATTTGATCGAGCATTTGTTTGAGCATGATTTGTCTTGATGGCTAGTGGAGAGTTGCATTGATATAAGTGATCATTGATGAGTTCGATTGTCTTATTTCTCGCCTATGGTGCCATGTGACATAATTGCAATCAATTCACTCCTTTGTTCTTAGTTTCTACGTTGCTCGAGGACGAGCAACAATTCAAGTTTGGGGGTATGATTGGAGTGAATTGATACATGTTTTTAGGGCTATTTTTAGTGCAAAAAGTGAGCTAAAGTGTTAGTTTTTGTGCCTAAATGTGAAAAATACCACTCTTTTGCCTAAAAAGTATTATTTGTGAGATTTTGATGTTTTCCGTCCATTTTGCGAGTAATTCGGTGGAATTTTGCCAAACCGAGAGTACCAGTAGGCTTAGAATGAAGAGACGGACATCCGGGACGAAACAGGGTCGGGGCCGAAGCCCCGTGCGAGAAAAATGCCCTGAACTCGAGCTCGATCGAGGAGCAAGAGCCTCGAGTCGAGGGCTATGCGAAAGGATCAAAACGAAAAATGGCAGCGGTCTCGACTCGAGGCATGACCCTCGAGTCGAGGGAGGTGAAAAAGGCAGGGACCTCGAGTCGAGGCCTGACCCTCGACTCGAGGGGGTAGTTTTCCGTAAATTCGCCTATTTAAGAGGAGAAGCGGGGCATTTCGTAGATAACTTGGAGAAGAGTTCATAGTAGCAGTTAGTAGCGGTTTTGGGGCGATTTCTCAAGCCCCAAGCCAATTCCTTTCTTAGATTAGTGTAGAAGTTAGATTTAGGAGTAGATTTCATTTGATGTTGGTAGATTAGTCATAGATTAGCATTTGATCATTGTTATCCTTTCAATTCAAGCTTGTAATTCATTTGGAGATTGGTGTTGAAGACTCAAGCATTCCTATTGTTGTTGATTGAAGATCAATTGGTGATGTTTTTCTTTTTTGTCTCTTTAATTTCTTAATTGTTGTGATTTGCTTTGTGTTTGATCAATTCTATCTTCTTCCCATGGATTTCACCATGGGCTAACTCTCTTGTGCTTGGGTTAATTGAAATTGATGATGAATTGATTGATGATGCTATAATTGTTGATGATTGGAAATTAATTGAGTAGATTGCTTACTAATTGTGATTCTCATTTGTGCTTCATGCATAATTATCTCTTTAGATTAGTGTTTGATCACCCTAGCTATAGACGAGAGTTGCGCTAACGTGATCCGGTATTAATCGGGTGATAATTGTGTATGAATGCGTGGATTGGGTGCTTCGGAATCGAGAGATTAGTTGCACTAAGGATACTCACATTAGTTTTCTACCTAATTGTGATTCTTAATTGTGCTTTGTGTAAAATTGTTGCTTTTGATTAATGGTTGATCACCCTAGCAATAGGCGAGAGTTGAGCTAACGTGATTAGGTGTTAATCGAGTTTCAATTTTGCATGATTGTATGAATTGGGGATTTCTACATTGAGAGATGGGAAAGACTAAGGATACTCACATTAGGCATTGTGATTTTAATGGAGTGATTAATTTCATGATGGTTTATGCTTTCTATCTTAATTGATTGGCAATTTGATTCAATTGTAGCTTGTTGATTGATGATTCATTGATGGATGTTAATCCTAGCACCCCTATCCCACCATTTATTGTTGTATTTGTTCTCGCATCTTAAGTGTTCGATCATTTGCTTGCTCCTTGTTGTTTTGTATTTTTGCTTGTGTTTTGTCGCTTTTGTTCCAAACCATTGTTGCAACCTTAGTCACTAAGAACTTGTATTTCTAGGACCTCACGTGCATACTTTTTCCCTTGGGTTCGATATTTTGTTGATTGGTCTTAATAACTCTTACCCTATACACTCCAATCAGTACCCTTTGTATTTTGGGTCCTTTCATGTTAAGATGACTCTTAGGAATCCAGATAAAAATATCAATATTCCTTAAAACCATAGATTGAAGTTTGCATCCATATCTATCTACTAAGATAAGACTATCAAGATCAATCTGATTTAATTGATCTTTTGAGATTATCTTAAATCTTGGTAAGAATGGATATGATCTGCTTCTTCCATCAAAGCTATTATACCTAGGATAGATCTTTGATTTAGTCTTAGGTTTAGCCTTAGGAGTTATTTTCCTCGTCGATTTTTCTTTTGAAGTATCGGATGAGGTAATTAATTCCTTTGGTTTTCGTGGACCGAATAAAGTTTCTACCTTAGGTTTAATTGCTTTCACAAAGACTCTAGGTTTTATAGGATCATTTTTCTTATTCCTATCAAAACCTAATCCGATTTATCACTAAACTTTTGAGATGAATTGAAGATTTTATCTATTGTGGTTTGAGAATTATTCATAAGTCCTAACTTGAGATTTAATTCTCTGTTAGTCCTTTTATAATTCTCATTCTCGAATAGATGTTTGAAAATTTTATTTTTAAAGAACTCGATTCTGTTCTAACTTATCTGTCTTATCGGACAAGATATCGGGTGATCATCTCGCCTAACATTCCCCTTGAATGTACAATCGATTTCTCACTTTCCTTAGTCCGATTGACCTTAGTTAGATCAGAAATTTGATTCTTTAAATTAAGATTTTCAGTCTCTATCTGTTTATAGGCGGATAGAGCAGTCTCCAAAATTTTCAAAAGTTTATCAATAAGATCGGGATGGCCAGATAAGGTGTCACATCATTATCCGATGATGAATAGTAATGTACCTCTTTAGCCATTAGACATATGTCATCATCGACCCAAAATCGATGAAGATGAGGATGATGATGTCTCACGAGCTTCTTCTTTCTCGGCTAGGAGAGATCTCTGGTCAGCATACCTTCTATCTCTTTTCTTCCTCTTTTCTTCTCTCTCTCTCTCGGGAGTAAGTTGAGGACAATCATATTTGTAGTGACCAGGTTTCTTGCTGCATGTATAGCATATATCTCTTCCATCTGTTTTGGACTACTATCTCCTCGTCGATAGGTGACCTATGACTTCTTGGCGATCTTTCTTTTTATCATTATCTCGAACTCTTTTCATCCCCTGTCTCGATCTATAGTTCCTTCGATCTAATCTGTCTCTTTTGTTTCTTCGTACTTCATCTTCGCCTTTCATACCTTTTCAACAAAAGAGCCATTTCTTCTTTTCTGAGACAAATCAGATGCTTTAGAAATCTTTTCGCATTCATCTTGATGGACAAATGCTACTGTTTTTCCGGATGTAGATGACTCTGCCTCATCTTCTTCATCTTCAATGTGAATGTCATATTCCGGTGCTTTAAGATGAGAGAAAAGAGTGTGATGTGATATTGATGACAAATTCTCGTGTTGCCTTGAGAATATTTTCTTTCTCTCTCCATCTTTTGCTCAAAGATCCGAGTACCTTGTTGTTAATTTCTTTTTCGGTGTAAGTCTTACCCAAATCTGCTTTGCTTTGTTCACAAGATTAGTCAGCCTTACATCCAATTGATCCACGCTTTCACCATCCTTCATTTTGAACGTGTCAAATGCATGTAGAACAGATCGTAGCTTATTTTCTTTGACTGTTCGCATCCTTCACATATTCCAGCAAGAGACTCCCACATTTCCTTGGCGCCTTGCATCTTTTAACCTTTTCAATCCAATCCTTGCTCAATGTTTCGATAATTTCAGTTATAGCAACTTGATCTAAATTGTGAATCTTCCTTTCATCATTAGTGAGTTACGAACTCTTCTTTTCTGCCTAACTCTCGTTTCAATTGAAGTAGTACCATCACTTGTGCCACCATGATAGAATTTGATGGGTCCTTCCTCAAGAACCTCCTCCATTCTCATGAATCGCTTTAAGATGGTTCTCCATTCTAAACTTCCAAGAATCATATTCTTCTATAGAAAAATCAGGCAAACTCCTGGATTTCTTGCTTTTCTGAAGACATGATAAAATAGAAAAACCACAATACTCACAAGATCTTGTTAGTAGAATCTGTTAGTGAAACAAAGAAACTACAAATTACCAAGAATAAAATTCAGGATCTCGCTTAAGACCTAAAATTAATATCGAACAACTTAACACCGCTCTGATACCACTTGTTGGTCCCAGAAAGTTGAGTTGATTAAAACCTTGAGTTAACCTTCTAGAACAAAATCTAGAAAGGGGGTTTGAATATATTTTGTAGATTTTTCGAATCTCTTCAAAATTAATTCAAAGTATCGGATGAATACAACGGAAAACAATTTTAATCTCAACTATCAACAAGATCAAAAGCAATCGACAAGATAGGTTTAACTTTAATCCTGGCATTAATTTGTAGAAAATAAACTAAGAATTGAAATGAAACAAACCAAGAAATCAATGTGATAAAGAACACAGGATTTATAGTGGTTCAAATTATAATAATCCTACATCCACTCTCCTTCTTCAAACTTGAAGAAGGGCCTTCACTTACTTACTTTCTTCTTCTTGCCGACTTACGTACAATAATGAATCTTCACCTTACAATGAATTCTTCCTAATTTACGGATATCTATGGCTTGAAGATCTAATGAGAAAAGTGTTCTATAAACACTAAGAACCGAAAACGTATAAAATGTTCGTGAATGTGTATAATTTACGTGGCTTGTGAATACAAAGTATATTGATGAGTGCAAAGTATCAAAAGTTAATTCTAAACTAATTTCTATCCCTATTTATAGAGATCTTCACTTGGTAGTTGTAACTCCCTTGAATTCGGTTTTGATCGGTTATAACAATATAACTGAATTCTCAGAACTTCCTCTTGATTAGTTAGAACTGCTTCTTGAATCTTTGTGTAATATTTCTCTAACACCTCATCGTTCGAAACTTACTTCACCTTGTCCTTATCTTCATTCCTTGTCTAGGTGCTTAGTAACGCATCTCAACCGTCTTCTGTGTTGTCCTTGTCTCGATATCTTGACCTCGTCTAATTTCCTTTCCTCATCTCGAGATTTGTCCTCGTCGATGTCTTAATCTAGTCTCGACTATTTATACTTAGTTTTATTTACAAAGATATACTTCAGCTAGCCTATACAAGATGCTCACTGGTCATCCTATTTTACACTTTTAACATATCAAAACTAAATACAATTTTTCCTTTTTCTAACATCATCTTCTTCATTTACCCCTTTTCACTTTTAGAAATTCGATTTACACTCTGAAAAATTTCCAACTTACAAAACCCCCGATAAATTCTTTTATGAACCGTAAATTCATTGGTCTCACATCCACAATGGTGAACTTCAACAAGGATGCTTACAACAAAAGATTAAATCGGAGATGTACGTCGATTTTGATACAACTTCCGGCGTGCAGTCTCTTGAGATTCTCGGGGTTATTGGAAAGATCGAGGCCGAGGAGTTTCGCTCGAAGAAGTCTCGAGAAGAACAAGACCCTCAACATAAGAGGGACCGAGTTCTACATTAACGGAGTATACGAGAATGGAGTGTTTAAGTCCAAGGTCGATGATGATGAGGTGGTTGTTACAAGGGAAGAGATAGCAAGTATCTTCGACACCAATGTCAAGGTGTGAATCCTTTGACATACAAAGACGAAGATTAGGTGGAATCATTTGAGATGATTGCCCGATCTTCGTATAAAGATCGAAGAAAGGAGCTTAAGAAAAATATGCTTAGGAGGAAGTATCGTCTACCGATGACGATATCGACTAAGTCTATTTTAGGGAGCGAGAACTCCCATGACGGTTTGACGAGGCCCCGATTAAATTGTTTAAGGGCAATTTTGGATGGTGTGCAAGTGAACCGAGCCGAGTTGTTGCCGACGAGGTGAAGACGGAGAAGGACTGGCTGATCTGTGTTGATGGGGAATGGATCGCCAAATCTATCACAAGCCTATTCAACAAGATCACCATCTTACCGGGAGGATCTGCTGGCCGATGACCTCAAATTGACAAACGGTGTGAGGAGCTACACTAAGCGTAAAGGGCTCCTCACCAAGAATGAATTAATAGGAGGGCCAGCAGATTCGGATGAGGAAACAAATGAGGAGAGGGTAGCCGAGCCCTCACCGAGGAGGAACAACCAACCGAGCCGACCGTGAGCTCGGTTGAGGCCTCAAGGCCGATGAAGCTGAAGGAGAAGGCACCGAGCGGAGGAGGCTGGTGAAAGCCTCTAAAAGGAGGGAGGATCATCTACCGCACCACCCAGCCTGCTCTCGGAAGAAGTCCAAACGCTGGAGGTGGCTGCAGCAGCTCGTGGAACAAGCCCATGAGATTGAGGAGATAAGCTGAGAGAACTCCCTCTCCGAAGAAGTTAGAGAAAGCTGAAAAGGTAATCATTTTTGGAACTACATCCAGTCTGTCTTCTTGAATCCTCCCTCCCCCTCATCTCGCTACCATGTCGATGAAGAGGTGTCCAAGGCTGGCACCTCGGAGCCTCTACAATAGCCTACCTCCCGAGACAGTCAAACCGAAACCCCATCTACCTCCATACCCCAAACCCAAACTATACCTTCCCTAACTCCAGTTGAATCCTTACCCTTACCCATCATCCCCATCTACACTCCTATACCTCTAACCACATTCTCCCCTCCCACCACCTTACCTACCACCTCATCTCCTCCCTCTCAAACAGTGAGACCGGACCTTCCTCATCCCAGCCCCCATCTTCTCCACCTCCCGATTGGAGTGAATTGATGCATATTTTTAAGGTGTATTTTAGTGCAAAAATGATCAAAAGTGTTAGATTTTGTGCCTAAATGTGTAGAGTATCACTACTTTGCCTAAAAGTATTACTTGTGAGATATTTGATATTTTTCATCCCATTTATAGGTAAATTGGTGGAATTTGGCCAAACCGAGAGTACCGACATTCTTAGGATGAAGAGACGATCGAGACGGAAAAAAATAGAGGTTTGAGGCGGAGTCCGGTCGAGAAAATTCCACTGGACTCGATCTCTGGTCGAGGGCTAGGGGCCTTGACCCGAGGTTGCCGGCAAAGAAGAGAAATTGAATTTTTGAAGAAGCCTCGACTCGAGGGCGAAACCTCAACTCGAGGAGCAGGGCAAAAGGGGAAGCTACGAGTCGAGGGAGAAGATTTTTCCAAAATTCGCCTATTTAAAGGGGCAAAACAGAGCATATTGCATATAACAGTCCATAGAGCGGTTACCGGCGGTTTTGGGGCGATTTCTTAGGCCCCAAACCAATTTCTCCTTGTAGGTAGAGTAGATTGGTAGATTTAGATAGATTTTCAATTGTTGTTTCTTAGATTAGCATTAGATCATCTAGTTTTCTCAATTCAAGCTTGTAATTCATTTGGAGAAGTTACTTTGAAGACTCAAGCATTCCTATTTTTGTTGATTTAATCCAATTGGTGATGTTCTTCCTCTCTTCTCATCTCTTTAGTTTAATTGTTGTGATTTTCTTTTTAATTGTCCAATTAGATTTTCTACCCATGGATTTTGCTCTTTGCACCATGGGCTAATACTCTTGTGCTTAGGTTAATTGAAATTGAGGATGATTTGATTGCCTATGTTATGATTGTTGATGATTGTTGATCAATTGAGATATTTTGCTTCCTAATTGTGATTCTAATTGTGCTTCATGCATTTTTATCTCTTTAGATTAATGTTTGATCACCCTAGCAATAGGTGAGAGTTGAGCTAACGTGATCCGGATTAATCGGGTTATAATTGTGTATGATTGTATGGATTGGGTGCTTCTTAATTGAGAGATTAGTTGCACTGAGGATACTCACATTAGGCATTGTGTGATTAATGGAGAGATTAATTGCATGATGGTTTTATGCTTTCTATCTTAGTTGATTTGCAATTTGATTCAATCATAGCTTGTTGATCATTCATTCCTTGATGGATGTTATCCCTAACACCCAAATCCCCCATTTATTTTTGTTATTTGTTCTTGCCTTCCAAGTGTATGATCATTTGTCTTGTTGTGTTGTTTGAGTTTATTTCTAGCATTTTGTTGTATTTTTGTCTTGAAACCGTGGTTGCAATAATAGTCATCGAAAACTTGTATTCCTAGGGCCTCATTGCATACTTTTTTTTCTTGGGTTTGATAAACTTGATTGGTCTTAATATCGCTTGCACGGAATCCTGCAATCAAATTGGCGCCGTTCTTGGGAATTAGTTTTTGCACCTTAAGTGAGACTTAGAAATTGTTTGAATTGGCTACTTGTTGTTATTTTTGTCTTTTTGTTTTGTTGTTTGTTTTTGTTTGAATTTGATACTTGTTATCTCGTGTTATGACAATTATGATCAAACATTCGATCCAATGGGTGGATTTGAGTTTCAAGGAGCATCGGAAGGAGATTCTTACGATGATGGGAGAAGCTATGAGTATGACTATCAAATGCCACAAGCTTCCTCTCATTATGAAGAATGGGGACTCCATGATGTAAGAGCTATCTTGAAGGAGATTCTTGGAATGTTGTTGGAAAGATTTGAGGAAAATGAACCTAGATGTGAAGAAATGTTCCCCTTGTATGAGAACATCTATGAGACCAAAGCAATGGTTGATTCAATGATAAATGGGAACATGGAGATCACCGAAGCTCAATTCAATGTTTGAAAAAGTCAACTCAAATATTTTCTACTCCAAGTGAAGAACATAACCATCATGGAGAATCATCAAGAAGAAGGGGAGGAAGAAAATGAAAGTGAAGATGTTGAAGAAGAGGGTCCAAGCAAAGAGGATGAAGTAGTAGATTTTCTTGTCGAAAGTGAGGAAGAGGAATGTCCATTGATGGACATGAGCAATAATGAGAAAGAAAGTCTAGAAGCATCGAATGAAGCATTGAAGAACGAAATGAGCATTTCTATACCTTCAAACTCTTCAATTTGTACTTTAATTGAGATTGATGCTTCTATTGATTTGATTGTACCTCTTGTGAACTTTGATTATAGGAAGGAATTAATGGAGCGCTTGGGCATCCTTGAAAGAAAGGAATGGAGAAGGATAATGGCGGGAGAGCAAGGGGGATAACCTTGGACAAGTATGCATATCTATGTGTGGTTGCCCTATCAATCATGAAAACCTCCTAGATTTTGAAGCTCAAAGGATGAGATATAATGAGAAGGAGGACCAATATCCTTGGCCATTCCGATGAAGGGAGTTTAAATGAACAAATAAGTCTGGTATAGGACAATAAAAATAGCGCTAGATGGGAGGCAACCCATCCTTTTTATTGCTTTTGTGTGCTTTTTGTTTGCTTTGTGTTTTTGTTTCGTTTTTGGGAGAATTGGCTAGGAACTTAATTGCTCATGCTTGGGAGGGTATGCATCATGCTTTGGATTTATTTAGTTTATTGAGCTTATTGTTGATACCATGTGGAGTTGCATATGTATTTGTATCACTCTCATGCCAAACTTTGAATTGATGTTATCATTCAAGTTTGGGGGTGTTGATCGTTTATTGTTTACGTGCATCTCTTAGTGGTAATAGTTTGATGATTCTTATGCTCGTATGTAGGTACACTCACTACATTTGTTTGGGAAAGTGATCGAAAGTGCAAGGAAATTCAAGATAAAAAAGGAGGAGTGCTTAAAAGTTGGTGAAAAAATGAGCAAAAAGGAAGAGACCGGTCTCCTCGATCGAATGAGCGACCGGGCTTAAATCGAGGGACCAAAACGGTTAGTTTTTGCATATTTGGGTTCATTAGGGTCGAGTAGGTCATTTTTAGGAGTTTTGGGGGTCGGGCCGGGTCCAGGAACCTGTAAAAATTTCTGGACTCGATCCGGGTCGAGGTGACCCACCCTCGGGTCGAGGGTTCACACTTAGCTAAATTTCAAAAAATGACACATCCATCGAGTCGAGGCCTAAGCCTCGAGTCGAGACTTGAACTTTAGGATTCCTCGAGTCGAGGGTGGAGCCTCGAGTTGAGGCTGGTGCCGTTTTTAAAAATCGCAATTCAATTTCGGATGTTAGCGACCACGAGTCGAGGGTTACCCATTCTCCGATCCCCTTTTGCCTTCTCCACCATATTTCCGACCATTTTGCTCACGTTTTCCGATCATTCACCGATTTTTCACATCACGTTCATCATCCATTGCATCAAAATCATAATTTTGAGGGTTTTGAAGCATCAATTTAGGATTTTTCAAGAAGTTGTGTAGAGTTCGTCCATTTTGTTCCTAGGCCAATTTTATTGATTCAAGGTATGTATTGCTCACCTTTTGGCTCTCTAATTTCGTTTTTGTATCGATTATTGCATGGGTATTGTTGAATTATGGCAATTTTGCATTGAAGTGGATTTTCATTTGGGCATTTCTACGAACACCTATTATGCATGTGATGTGAACGAATTTGGAGTATTTGTGAGATTATTTGGCTTGTTTGTTGAATTCAAAGGCATGTTTAGGATTGTTTGAGATGATTTTTCTTATGCCTTAGTGAATCTTGGCCATAGGAATGATTTTGCCTAGTTATTTGTGTGAGAATTCCAAGTGAATGTATTGGATATTTGGTCATGCTTGCCTAATGGAGGATAGAAGTGCATGTTAGTGAGCATTATTGGATTAATTTACTTGCTAGATGGCCATGTATTGTTGGATAATTTGGTGAGCTAATTGCATAATTCTTGTGAGCCTAGTTGTTGATGTTAATTGTTAAAACCATTCTTATTGAGTATGCATTTTGGGGATTTATTGAGCACTTCTATTGATCCAATTTGCTTAGTTGGGATATTTGACCGAATTGTTTGAGATTGTTGCATTATTCACTTAGGGATTGTTGTGATTGGAGATTGAGTTGTGACTATTGACTCGTTCATGTGCTTAATTGATATCCTATTATGCTCGTATTTTTGCTATTGGAGCTAATTGTTGCCTTGGAAAATTTTGCGGGAAAGATGTTTCGAGGTGTAGACGGCCATAATTTTTCGATGAGGAGTTTAGGAAGAGAGACAGAGCCATTAGATTTGCACAAAAGATGCCGGCTCGGTTGGGGATTCAGTGGGACGATTACAAGTGGAGGAAGCATATCATTTTATACTCCGAGATCTAAAACAAGGTGGTGAAGACCTACCTTGTAGACCATAATTGTATGGTCTCTATGGGTATCAAGGAGGACATCCCCGAGACTCTTGAGTAGGTTGGCATGTCCGGCTTCTTGGCTATGAGGCCGCGGACCTACTTAGGGCTCACTCTCGAGTTCCTCTGCACCGTGAAGTTTGACAAGGCCAGGAAGGCAAAGTTTCCCGGGCTATCACATTCGAGTTATTGGGGAACGAGTACACGTTGATCGTGAGCGAGGTCAATGAGATCATAGGTGCACCGACAGATCCTAATGGCTCACCGCTAACATTCGACGAGAGTACAATGCTAAGAAGTTACGGAGGAGGATATCGATTCGGGGCACTGAGCAGCCGTAGTTCATTCCGGAGAAGTCGAAGAGTATGAGGATCCGGAACCCGGTGGTGAGGTATTTAGAGAAGATTCTATCGAGCACTATTTTTGCCAATTCGAGGGAGGAGCGATAGTATCGAGGAGCTTTATGTGTTATGGTGCTTCCTCCACGGGGTTCGATTCAATGCTGCTGCTTACCTGTGCTACCTATTCGAGAGGGTGACGAGCACCCGGTTCAAGAAGATACACTTTGGAGGTCTGATTATATTGATCGCGAGCACTTGGGCATTCCTACGCATAACCTGCGAGCACTTGAGGGCCCCGATTTGACGACCGAGACCATGAGGCATATGAAGACTCTCGACCTCATTGGTAGGAGTTGGTGCTTTCAGCAGCATCTCGGAGGCTGATTCCCTCTTCCTAATAAGAGGTTGACGACAGTGTTTGGTGCTCGGGATATGTGACTATCAACCTCCGGATGTGGTCATAGAGACACATTGAGGCGATTGATGCCTATACTCGGGAGCATGGAGTGAATCGAATGAGGATGATGATGAGCGGCCGGGCGGATCCGGAGTCGAGGTTTTGAGGAGGATCTTGAGGTCTGCGAGATACGGGAAATGAAGAAGAAGATGAAGGCTGAAGAAGAGGAGCAGGCGGAGGAGTCGGTTCGAGATGGATGAGGATGAGGACTTGAGGCTAGAGATCAACTACTACTTGGCGGGACGAGATGCGTAGTAGGGAGTTTGAGGCCGCGGTTCATCACAAAGACAGTGGACCCTCACGGAGGAGATGTGGGTGATAGTCGAGGATGCGGCTCGAGTGCACGACACGACATAATGAGTGTTTTAGAGTGATGGAGGAGTCACAACGATTCAACGAGGAGACGAGGAGGATGCAGGAAGAGTATTTGAAGAATCAACAATATATGTACTCGCTCCTCCAGCAAATGAGCTCGTGGAACTTGGTGGGGACTACCTTCCTCCACCACCGTCCGATACTTAGGGCGACTCCCTATTTCCTATTCCTCTCCTCTAGTTCCTCTAGCTTTCTTAGTATTTCCTCTTTGTGATGAGTGATTGTATTTGAATTTATGATTGGTGGTTGTTTGAATTGTACTTGATGATTTGATCTTGATGGATTTTTATGATGATTTGTATGGATGATGAGTATGATGTGATTTGGATTTATTGAGCTTTATTATTTATGATGATGATTGTGCTATCTTGATATCTTTGATTCCTTGATTATTTTTGGGCTAGATTTATCTTGAGCTTAATTGTGGACTTATTGCATATCTTTTAGTAATTTTATTGATATAGTGAGTGTGCTTGAGATTATGTACATGTGCACTTGTGCTTGACTTGAAAGATATATTGAATTTTGATTTGATCATGAGTTGATGTGTGGCTTGAAGCTAGCATGAGTGATAATCATGTGATGATGAATGTGATTGAAAATGCTTGATTCATTGCTCAATTGAAGCCCGTGAGTTTTTGTGCCTTAATAATCGTACATCTTATACGGTTGATTTGATTTCTTTGTGAGTGCATCATTCATAGGTTTGTATGCTAAAACTTGCCTTTGGACTTGTTGAGATTGATCTTTGTGTGATATCATAAAAGTGATAAGAGGCTATGTTTGATTTGATAAGTCACTTAGTCAAATTTTTTCCCCACCAAAAACATTTGATTTCCTTAGTGAGCCATTTTGAGCCTCGTATCCATATTCTTTGGCAAGCGAAGTGAAATTGAAACCATTTGCCTATTTTTATGAGACTTATTATTCTATGTTTAGTAGAGCTTGATTGTTGGCTATAGATGGTGCATTGCTTGTAAAGTGTGGTGGAAAGATGATGTGCTAAGTGATGATGCTTGAGAAAAGCAAGGTTGAAAAATTGAATAGTGAAAAAAATTGTGAAAGGGAAAAGGAAGAAAAAATCAATTTGAGAGCTTAAAAGAAAGAAGCTCAAGAGAATGGTCGTGATTGAACTTTGAAATGAGAAAGAGTGATGCTTGATGAAGAATGTAGAGATGTGTATTGTAATACTTAGCTATCATTCAAGTCTCTACTATGTTAGTCACTCTTACCTAAAACATCCTACCCATTCCAAAGAGCTTACATTACAAGATGAAAGACCTCTTTGATTCTTGATTGAACACAAATGGTTGTGATAGAGATTGAGCCCTTTGGCAAGCTTATGGGGTACATGTTTGTGAATTTGATGATTGAGTGCATTCTACCTTGATACACTTGAATGATGAGTGAAACATTCCATGGAAGGAGCAATGAGTTGAGTGTTTGATGTTGCATTTGTTTGAGCATGATCTATCTTGATTGCTAGTTGAGAGTTGCATTTTGATTTGAGTTCATTGATGAGTTCGATGGTCTTATATTTCTTCTATGGTGCCATGTGACATAATTGCAATCAATTCACTCCTTTGTGCTTATTTGCTACGTTGCTCGAGGACGAGCAACACTTCAAGTTTGGGGGTATTATGATTGGAGTGAATTGATTCATATTTTTAGGGTGTATTTTAGTGCAAAAAGTGATCAAAAGTGTTAGATTTTGTGCCTAAATGTGTAGAGTATCACTACTTTGCCTAAAAAGTATTACTTGTGAGATATTTGATGTTTTTCGTCCCGTTTACAGGTAAATCGGTGGAATTTGGCCAAACCGAGAATACCGGCATTCTTAGGATGAAGAGACGATCGAAACGGACAAAAAGCGGGAGTTTGAGGCGGAGTCCGGGTTGAGAAAATTCCTGGACTCGACCTCTGGTCGAGGGCCAGGGGCCTCGACCCGAGGTTGCCGGCAAAGAAAGAGAAATCAAATTTTTGAAAAAGCCTTGATTGGAGTGTATAGGGTAAGAGTTATTAAGACCAATCAACAAAATATCGAACCCAAGGGAAAAAGTATGCACATGAGTCCCTAGGAATACAAGTTATTAGTGACTAAAGTTGCAACAATGGTTTGGAACAAAAACAACAAAAACACTAGCAAAAATACAAACAACAAGGAGCAAGCAAATGATCGAACACTTCAAATGCGATAACAACAACAACAATAAATGGTGGGATAGAGGTGCTAGGATTAACATCCATCAATGAATCATCGATCAACAAGCTACAATTGAATCAAAGTGCAAATCAACTAAGATAGAAAGCATAAACCATCATGAAATTAATCACTCCATTAAAATCACAATGCCTAATGTGAGTATCCTTAGTTTTTCCCATCTCTCAATGTAGAAATCCCCAATTCATACAATCATGCAAAATTGAAACTCGATTAACACCTAATCACGTTAGCTCAACTCTACCTTTATTGCTAGGGTGATTAACCATTAATCTAAAGAAACAATTTTACACAAAGCACAATTAAGAATCACAATTAGGAAATAAACTAATGTGAGTATCCTTAGTGCAACTAATCTCTCGATTCCGAAGCACCCAATCCACACATTCATACACAATTATCACCCGATGAATCCCGGATCACGTTAGCGCAACTCTGCGTCTATAGCTAGGGTGATCAAACACTAATCTAAAGAGATAATTATGCATGAAGCACAAATGAGAATCACAATTAGTAAGCAATCTATTCAATTGATCTCCAATCATCAACAATCATAGCATCATCAATCAATTCATCATCAATTTCAATTAACCCAAGCACAAGAGAGATTTAGCCCATGGTACCACAAACAATACCCATGGGGAGAAGATAGAATTGAACAAACACAAAGCAAATCACAACAATTAAGAAATTAAAGAGACAAAAGAGGAAAAACATCACCAAATGATCTTCAATTAACAAAAAGAGGAATGCTTGAGTCTTCAACACCAATCTCCAAATGAATTACAAGCTTGAATTGAAAGGATTACAATGATCAAATGCTAATCTCATGCTAATCTAACAACAATTAATGGAAATCTACTCCTAATTCTAACTTCTACTCTAATCTAAGATGGAAATTGGCTTGGGGCACGAGAAATCGCCCAAAAGCTGCTACTAATCTGCTACTATGAATCGATTAAGTGCCATGCTCTGCTTGACCTTTAAATATTCGAAATTTAGAAAATCTTCCCCCTCGAGTCGAGGGTCATGCCTCGACTCGAGGTCCCTGCAGAATTCTCCTCCCTCGACTCGAGGGTCGTGTCTCGAGTCGAGGCCGCTGCCTTTGTCTCATCCCTCGACTCGAGGGCCATGCCTCGAGTCGAGACTCCTTTTCCTTCGATTTTGGTCTTTTCGCATATCCCTCGACTCGAGGCTCTTGTCCCTCGACCGAGAACTCGAGTCCAGGGCACTTTTCTCACACGGGGCTTCGGCCCCGACCCTCGTTTTCATCCCGGATGTCGGATCTCTTCATTCTAAGCCTAATGGTACTCTCGGTTTGGCGTAAATCTACCGAATTACCTGCAAAATGGACGAAAAACATCAAAATCTCACAAATAATACTTTTCCAAAGAAAAGAGTGATACTTTTCACATTTAGGCACAAAAACTAACACTTTAGCTCACTTTTTGCACTAAAACAGGCCCTAAAAACATGTATCAATTCACTCCAATCATACTCCCAAACTTGAATTGTTGCTCGTCCTCGAGCAACGTAGAAACTAAGAACAAAGGAGTGAATTGATTGCAATTATGTCACATGGCACTATAGACGAAATAAAAGACAATCGAACTCATCAATGATCACTTGTATCCATGTAACTATCCACTAGCCATCAAGATGAATCATGCTCAAACAAATGCTCAATCAAACACTTAACACGTTGCTCCTTCCATGGAGTGTTTCACTCTTCACTCAAGTGTATAAAGGTATAAAGCTCTCAATCATCAATTGCATGAACAAGTACACCATATGCTTGCCACAAGACTTAATCTCAATCAAAATCAATTATGATCAATCAAGAATCAAAGAGGTCTTTCTTCTAGGTTGTAATGTAGGCTCTTTGGAAAGGTGGGATGTTTTTGGATAAAAGTGACTAAGTAGTAGAGACTTGAATGTAAGCTAATCAATACAATGCACATCTCTTCACTTTTCATCAAGTACACTCTTCCTTTAGACCTTCCATGATCATTCCACCATTCACTTGAGCTTTCTCTTTTAAAGCTCACAAATTGAATTTTTTTCTTTTCTTTCCACTTCATGCATTTTTTACAATTCAATTTTTCACAACCTTTTTCTTCTTTCATGCTTCATTCATCACTTAGCTCATCATCTTCCCACTCTTAGCAATCAAATCACCATCATTAGCCAACATTCAAGCTCAACTAAATATAAGACAAGAAAGGCTCATAAAAATAGGCTAAATGGTTTCAATCTCACTTGGTTTGCCAAAGAATAAGGATCATAAGGCTCAACATGGCTCACTAAGGAAATCAAATGTCTTTGGTAGGAAAATATTTGGCAAAGTAACTCATCATATCAAACATGACCTCTCATCACTTTCAAAACATCACACAAAGATCAATATCAACAAGTCTAGTGGCAATTTCTAGTATACGAATCATGAATGATGCACTCACAAAGAAATCATATCAACCGTATAAAATGTATGATTATTAAGGCACAAAAACTCACGGGCTTAACTTGAGCAATGAATCAAGTATCATCAATCACATTCATCCTTACACAATAAATCAAGAAACTAGCATCAAGCTACAAATCTACTAATGATCATATCAAAATCCAACTAGTCTTGCAATTCAAACTCAAATGCTCATGTACATAATCTCAAGCATACTCACTACCACATGAATGATACTCAAAATATGTCAATGAATCCACTATTAAGCTTAAAATCAATAAATCTCAAAAGCCTAGGAATAAGGAATCCATAGAAATCATCAATAGACCATCAAACTCAATAAGATCAAGATAATAAAAACCATCAATAAAATCATCAAAAATCCAAAACCAATCATCACAATCATCAAGTCATCAAGTCAAGAGTACAATCACCATCAAAGCTCATCTGCCGGAGGAGTGCATACATGTCATGCTGAGTCTTGAGAGACTCTTCCCGCATCCTCCGAGTCTCTTCATTAAATCTGCGGGACTCCTCAAGCATCCGGTACATCTCATCCTGCCGGGTCGAGACTCTCTATATGCATCCTCCCGACTGTCCGCCCACATCTCCTCGGTCAAAACCCACGGTCTCGAGACGAACTCCCCGCCTCGTACTCTCTACTCCTCATCTCGTCCGCCCGGTACATATTAATCTCTGCTGGTAATCCTCGTCCATCTCTGCGGCGGCTCTTCTTGCTCCGACTCCTCATCATCCTCATCCTCGGAATCATAATCTCCGATCTCTACCTCTGCTCCCTCTGCAGCTCCATCACCACGATCATCATCGAGAACCCAACCGCTGACCCCCATCGTCATCATCAACCTCTCTAAGCACATCCCCATGCTCTCTAGTGTAGGCGTCTCTATCGCCTCGGTATGGCCATTTGTGACCACATGCGCAAGTTGATAGTCACAAAGGCCTGAGATCCAAAAGCGTCAACCTCTTATTAGGAAGAGGGAATCGGCCACCATGATGCTTCTTTGTAGGCACCACGTCCTACCGATGCGGTCTAGCGTCCTCATGCGCCGCATGGTATCAAGAGTAAGGTCGGGGCCCTCCACCGCTCTCGAGGTTATGCGTCGGAATCCCAATATGCTCCGCAATCAATGTAATCATGCCACCAAAATTAATCTTCTTGAACTTTGTGCTAGTGGCTCTCTCAAATAAGTAGCAAAGGTAGGCGGCCGCATTGAATCGAACTCCATGTAAGAAGCACCGGATAACGTACAGCTCCTCGGAAACCACGACTCCTCCCTCCGATCTCGCGAATATGGTACTCGCGAGAATCTTCTCAAGATATCGGATGACCGGGTTCCGGATATGTGTGCTCTTAGACTTCCCGGAACAAAATTGTGCTGATTAGGAGCCCCAGAATCTGAAATCCTCCTCCAAAATTGCTTAGCATTATACTCCTTCCCGATGTTCAACGGTGATCGGTCGAGTGCAGCGGTGCTCCAATAATCTCGTTGACCTCGTCCAGAGTCAACGAGTACTCGTGCCCCATGAGCTCAAATGTAATACTCCTCGGGAATTTGGCCCTCTGGCCTTATCAACTCTCACCGTGCACGGGAACTCGAGAGTGAGTTCGATATACGTCCGAGGCCTCTTCATCAAGAAACCCCCATCCCGACTTGCTCAAATAAGCGAGGAATATCCTCCTTGATCCCCAACGATATCATGCACTCATGGTCAACTAATCTCGTCTTGACTACCCGATTATAGAGCTCGGAATATAACTCAATATGTGTCCTCCACCGGTGATCATCCCACTGAATTAGAGGCTCGGCGGTGTGTCTGTGCACGTCGGATAGCGGCTTCTTTCTCACGCATCTCCGCCTCGGAGAGGATATATGCATCGGCCCCTCTCGACATTGTTCCTGCAAAACATTCCCAAAAGCAAAAATCAAATTTCATGAATGTAATACAAGCTCGAAAAATATCAAGCATACCCCGTACGAGTCAACAATAAGAATCATCTCACATGAACAAAATCCCTAGTAACTAGCAACTAAACCTCAACAATGGTCAATGAGTCAACTAAACACATATATCCAATAGAAGTGCTCAAAATAATCCTCAAACATGTATACTTACTAGAATGGCCCCACAATTAGCACACAAACAAGCTCAAAAATCATCATGCAATTAAGCTCAATAAAATCCCAAAAATCATAGGCCAATTAGCAAGTAATTCAAACAAATATGCATCAACAATTCATACACTTCTATCAACACCATAATTCAACTTGACCAAATGATCCCAACAATTATACTAGGAATTCCTACAAATGCCATAATTCACAATTCCAATCCAAATTCACAAATAACGAGCACAATATCAATTTCAATCCTAAACATGCTCCTATTCTCATCAAACAATCCAAATATACTCATACAAGGCTCTAAATCATCCACAATAATCATGCATCTCAATTGTCTATCAAAATGCCCAAATGAAATATTCCAAATTCAAGAATTCAAGCACAACTCATAACACCCATGCAATAATCATAATATATCAACGAAATTAAAGCCAAGAAGAGTAGAAATTTCGTACCTTGTTGGAAGAATTGGCCAAAAACGACTTTGAAGACACCCAATCTATTTCAACCAAAATCCCCAAATTTGCTTCCAAAAACCCTCAAGAATCAATCTTTATGCAATGTAAATGATAAAATGATGAAATGATGATGATTCAATGGTGAAATGATGCAAAAACGACGGAAATGGATGGGGTAAGAAATCGGAAAACGGCCTCTCAAACCCTCGACTCGGGATTCTATATTTTGTCTGCTGCGTATTTAAAAATAACACGCACCTCGAGTCGAGGTCAGGCCTCGACTCGAGGGATCCACAAATTTCGCCTACCTCGACTCGAGGTCTCATGCACGACTCGAGGACTTGACAAACTGACCCCCTCGACTCGAGGGATGTGTAAAATTGGGAATTTTTACTAAGTGTAAATCCCTCGACCCGGGGCCATGCACTCGACCTCAGGTCGAGTCCAGGAATTTTTGACGATTCCCGGGCCCGACCCGACCCCGAAACTCCTAAAAATGACCTTTATACCCCTAACGAACCCAAATATGCAAGAAATTACCGTGTTGGTCCCTCGATTTAAGCCCGGTCGCTCATTCGATCGAGGAGACCGGGTTCTCTTCCTTTTTGCTCAATTTCACCAACTTTTAAGCTCTCCTTTCCTTCTCGATTCCTCGATTCCTTTGCAAATTCGATCCTTTCCAATCCTCGTAGTGAGTATACCTACACACGGGCAAAACAATTCATCAAAATAATCATCACTAAGAGATGCATTTCTACCCTAAATAACACACACCCCCAAACTTGAATGAAGACTTGCATTCAAGTTTGGCTCCAAATACATGCAACTCATAATGATATCAACAATTAAACTCAACAATATATGAATCTCAAAGCATAGAGCATCATGTACTAAGAATAAGCAATTAAGTAGCACAAGCCAAATCTCCTAAAAAAACAAAAACACTAGTCTACCAAAACACAAGAAAGAAAATAAAAAGGATGGGTTGCCTCCCATCAAGCGCTATTTTTATTGTCCTATGCCGGACTTATTCTTTCACTTCCATCTTCCTTCATCGGAATGGCCAAGGGTAGCGATCCTCCTTCCCATTATATCTAGATCTTTGAGCTTCATAATCTAGGAGGTTCACCGAATAGATAGGACAACCACCTATAGATATGCAAAGTGTCCATGGTTGTCCCCCTTTCTCTCTTGCCATCCTTCCCGATTCTTCTTTCCTTTCAAGGATGCCCAAGCGTTTCTTTAATTCTTCCCTATAGTCAAAATTCACAAGAGGCAAAATTAAATCATAAGAAGCATCATTTTCAATAAAATCACTATTTGAAGAGTTAGAGGGTATAGAAATGCTCATTTCGATCTTCAAAGCTTCATTCGATGCTCTTTGATTTTCTTCTTCATTAAAGCCCATGTCCATCAATGGACACTCCTCTTCCTCCTTTTTGACAAGGAAGTCTTCTACTTTTACCTCTTTGCTTGGACCCTTTTCTACATCTCTTCTTTCACTTTCTTCCTCCCCTTCTTTTTCTTGATTCTCCATGATAGTCATGTTCTTTACTTGGCGTAGGAAATCTTTGAGTTGACTCTTAATAAACATGAAATGCACTCCGGTGATCTCCATATTCCCCTCTATCCATGAATTGACCTTTTCTTTGGTCTCATACATTTCTTCATACAAGGGAAGCATTTGATCACATCTAGCATCATCTTCCTCAAATTTTTCCAACACAAATCCAAGCATCTCTTGCAATATGGCTCTCATATCATGGAGTCCCCATTCTTCAATTTGAGGAGAAGCTTGTGGCATTGGATAATCGTTCTCATAGCTCCTCTTTTCATCATAGTAAGCTTCCTCTTCCGATGCCCCTTGAAATTCGAATCCACAATATTGATTGCATGCTTGATCATAAGGCTCATAGTATGGGAACATCTCTTGAGGTGGGGGAGAAATTTCTTCACTTATCCAATCTTCATAATTGGATGGAACTTGTTTCCATTGAGAATTATCTTCATAGTTCCTCCAATCATTGTAGCTCAATTCTTCAAAATGTGGAGAATACACCCTACTATCTTGATAATATTCTTGATTCCACAAGTATGAGTTGTATCCTTCCATCTAGACAAGATTTCAAAGTATCAAATTCCAACAAAAATAACAAAATAAACACAAACACAAAGGCAACAAATAGTCACTTCAAACAATCCCTAGGTCTCACTTAAGGCGCAAAACTAATTCCCGACAACGGCGCCATTTGATTGGAGTGTATAGGGTAAGAGTTATTAAGACCAATCAACAAAATATCGAACCCAAGGGAAAAAGTATGCACATGAGTCCCTAGGAATACAAGTTATAAGTGACTAAAGTTGCAACAATGGTTTGGAACAAAAACAACAAAAACACTAGCAAAAATACAAACAACAAGGAGCAAGCAAATGATCGAACACTTCAAATGCGATAACAACAACAACAATAAATGGTGGGATAGAGGTGCTAGGATTAACATCCATCAATGAATCATCGATCAACAAGCTACAATTGAATCAAAGTGCAAATCAACTAAGATAGAAAGCATAAACCATCATGAAATTAATCACTCCATTAAAATCACAATGCCTAATGTGAGTATCCTTAGTTTTTCCCATCTCTCAATGTAGAAATCCCCAATTCATACAATCATGCAAAATTGAAACTCGATTAACACCTAATCACGTTAGCTCAACTCTCGCCTATTGCTAGGGTGATTAACCATTAATCTAAAGAAACAATTTTACACAAAGCACAATTAAGAATCACAATTAGGAAATAAACTAATGTGAGCATCCTTAGTGCAACTAATCTCTCGATTCCGAAGCACCCAATCCACACATTCATACACAATTATCACCCGATGAATCCCGGATCACGTTAGCGCAACTCTCGTCTATAGCTAGGGTGATCAAACACTAATCTAAAGAGATAATTATGCATGAAGCACAAATGAGAATCACAATTAGTAAGCAATCTATTCAATTGATCTCCAATCATCAACAATCATAGCATCATCAATCAATTCATCATCAATTTCAATTAACCCAAGCACAAGAGAGATTTAGCCCATGGTACCACAAACAATACCCATGGGGAGAAGATAGAATTGAACAAACACAAAGCAAATCACAACAATTAAGAAATTAAAGAGACAAAAGAGGAAAAACATCACCAAATGATCTTCAATTAACAAAAAGAGGAATGCTTGAGTCTTCAACACCAATCTCAAATGAATTACAAGCTTGAATTGAAAGGATTACAATGATCAAATGCTAATCTCATGCTAATCTAACAAAAATTAATGGAAATCTACTCCTAATTCTAACTTCTACTCTAATCTAAGATGGAAATTGGCTTGGGGCCTGAGAAATCGCCCAAAACCGCTACTAACTGCTACTATGAATCGATTAAGTGCCATGCTCTGCTTCCTTGACCTTTAAATATTCGAAATTTAGAAAATCTTCCCCCTCGAGTCGAGGTCATGCCTCGACTCGAGGTCCCTGCAAAATTCTCCTCCCTCGACTCGAGGGTCGTGTCTCGAGTCGAGGCCGCTGCCTTTGTCTCATCCCTCGACTCGAGGGCCATGCCTCGAGTCGAGACTCCTGCTTTTCCTTCGATTTTGGTCCTTTCTGCATATCCCTCGACTCGAGGCTCTTGTCCCTCGACTGTAACTCGAGTCCAGTGGCACTTTTCTCACACGGGGCTTCGGCCCCGACCCTCGTTTTCATCCCGGATGTTCGTCTCTTCATTCTAAGCCTAATGGTACTCTCGGTTTGCAAATCTACCAAATTACCTGCAAAATGGACGAAAAACATCAAAATCTCACAAATAATACTTTTCCAGCAAAAGAGTGATACTTTTCACATTTAGGCACAAAAACTAACACTTTAGCTCACTTTTGCACTAAAACAGGCCCTAAAAACATGTATCAATTCACTCCAATCAAGCCTCGACTCGAGGAGCAGGGCAAAAGGGGGAAGCTCGACTCGAGGGCTGAGCCTCAAGTCGAGGAGAAGATTTTTCCAAAATTCATCTATTTAAAGGGGCAAAACAGAGCATATTGCATATAACAGTCCATAGAGCGATTACCAGCGGTTTTGGGGCGATTTCTTAAGCCCCAAGCCAATTTCTCCTTGTAGGTAGAGTAGATTGATAGATTTAGATAGATTTTCAATTGTTGTTGCTTAGATTAGCATTAGATCATCTAGTTTTCTCAATTCAAGCTTGTAATTCATTTGGAGAAGTTACTTTGTAGACTCAAGCATTCCTATTTTTGTTGATTTAATCCAATTGGTGATGTTCTTCCTCTCTTCTCATCTCTTTAGTTTAATTGTTGTGATTTGCTTTTTAATTGTCCAATTAGATTTTCTACCCATGGATTCTGCTCTTTGCACCATGGGCTAATACTCTTGTGCTTGGGTTAATTGAAATTGAGGATGATTTGATTGCCTATGCTATGATTGTTGATGATTGTTAATCAATTGGGATAGTTTGCTTCCTAATTGTGATTCTAATTGTGCTTCATGCATTTTTATCTCTTTAGATTAATGTTTGATCACCCTAGAAATAGGCGAGAGTTGAGCTAACGTGATTCGGGATTAATCGGGTTATAATTGTGTATGAATGTATGGATTGGGTGCTTCTTAATTGAGAGATTAGTTGCACTAAGGATACTCACATTAGGCATTGTGTGATTAATAGAGAGATTAATTGCATGATGGTTTTATGCTTTCTATCTTAGTTGATTTGCAATTTGATTCAATCATATCTTGTTGATCATTCATTCGTTGATGGATGTTATCCCTAGCACCCAAATCCCCCATTTATTTTTGTTATTTGTTCTTGCCTTCCAAGTGTATGATCATTTGCCTTGTTGTGTTGTTTGAGTTTATTTCTAGCATTTTGTTATATTTTTGTCTTGAAACCGTGGTTGCAACAATAGTCATCGAAAACTTGTATTCCTAGGGCCTCATTGATAACAATAGTCATCGATAAACCGGATTGGTCTTAATACCGCTTGCCCGGAATCCTATAATCACCTCCACCCTATGAAATTCCACCACCATCCTCTCGATATTCAACCACCAACAACCCAATCCACTCCCCAAGTCCAAATACCGGATATCTCTCACAATATCTTCGGAGATATTCGGATGAGCTCCCATCTCCCAAAACCCCTCATCTTCCTCTTCATCCGACTCCTCCCTCTGTCGGCCATCTCATCTGCCTTCCGTAACCTTCAACAAAAATAACTCAGAAGGTAGAGAGACTAGTGGCTAAGAAGACAAAGCGCATCGTGAGGGCGGTAACGGAGATGATGTTAGCCAACATGCGTATAGTCGAGGTGAACATCATCGAATGCATCTGACAAATTCAGCTCGGTGTTGGCTGACCGTCCGAGCAGCTTGGAGGAGGAGGTCAAGCTAATGAAAGCAAAAATGGCTGAGGACAACGCAGCGTGGTAGACGCCCGACCAACGACAAATCGATTTCCGAGTGCGTTGTTCCTCCTCGAAAACTCAGCTACGAACCCTATCCGATGAAGTTAAAAAGGGGGAAGTAGCTGGGCAGAAAGACCGGAGGCCCTCACACTGATGTCAAGGACAATACTAACAAGCTCCAAATCAAGGCGATACACGAGCTGGAGGCGGCGAAGGCGAGATGAAGGAAAAAGCAGACGAGCTTACCGCCCTTCACCGAGGGTAAATTAGATCGAAGATGCCATTAGGGAAGATGAAGAGAGGAGGAAGAAAGAGGAAGAAAAGAAGTCGGAAAGCCGATGGCCGACTTAAGAAATCGGAGAAGTCATCCGAGGCCAGCAGGCAAAGGGAAGGGAAAGTATCTCGAGAAGGAGCCACCGAAGCTATAATTTCTAAATCATCTAACGCCGAGAAGAAAAAGAGAGAGCCAGACTACTCCAATCATGCGAGGAGCGAGATAAGAAGAATAAAAGCGAGAGAAGGAGTGGTTTGGAGAAAGAGAGAAGAAGAGACAGAAGAAGCTTGGCAAATGGGTAGAGATGAAGTGGGATAGGGGCATCGGGAAGTGGGTATCCAAAGCGGCGAGATAAGCGAACTTCCGTCCCTTCTACCGCTCATCCGCCCCACCAAAGATGGTCACGGGTCAACTCACCATGGAGTATCGAGACAAGAATATGGATGCCGAGATGGATGTACTATTGGTACATCTTGAAGGCATCTGCAATCGGAGTTGAAGACGAAGATCTCCGGTGGCACGAGTTGATGGAGAAGGAAGACTCGGACCTCTATGGAAGGCTGCTCGATGAGGTAAGTGATGTTTTCAATTGCGATCTGATTGCCCCCGCCTACGAGTATGCCAAGCCAAAGCCGAATGCGAGATGGGACCCTTGATCTTAAGCTGGGTGAAGACTGTCATCACCAAAGCTAAGGTCGAGTTCGGACTCAAAGATGAAGAGGAAGTGACGAGATCGAGAAAAAGAGTCTTTACTTGGTGGAGGTCCTAGAAGCGAGATCGATGGGGTGTCGATAAGATAGAGCTTACTTTCCTTATTTTCTTTCTTATCTGCACCATCTTGTAAATTTGTAAATCATCTCGTGAATATACTTGAATTTATCTCGAATTATCGTGTCTTATGTTTTAAGCTTTCTTTCTGCTTTCTAAGAAAACTTAAAAATCTTTCTAAGTGTTAATCATCTAAGGAAACTTCTATCTCAAATTAAAAATTTCCTAAAAATTTCCTAAGTCCTAAGACTTAAAACTCTTCTAAGTACTAATTGTTAGATCGGTAGAAGGTTTTGATGAGTTAAAAGAAGCAATTCGGATGAACAGATGGCTATGAAGAACAGTGAGGTCAAGTTCCGATACTAAGTCCGTTTCGAGACTAGGTCGAGGACTAGACAAGTCACCAAGACTGTAAAGTTGCAAGCCATCTAGGTCTGCAGGAGACGAGTATAAAGAGCTCGACGAGTATAAAGAGCTCAGACGAGGTTGAGATAAGCCGAGTAGAATAAGAAAGGCAAGTCTTCACCAAGTCATGTAGGACGAGTAGAGAAAAATCAGTGAGGATGAGAGCGTTTTCAAGATTAAGTTTGTTGAACAGTTTTTAGTTTGTTAGAACCGACTAACAAACTAACTTTCTTTCCAAACTTATAAATAGGTCTAGGTTTTCATTTGATACACACAAATTATATATTATTCACTATATTCAGATTTCTACTTTCACATCAATTCACAAGTTTTCAAAAAGAGTTTTCAAAAGTTCTAAGTGTTTGTAGAACACTTTACTTCACATCTTCAAAATTCATTACTCACCGTAATAGTTAGATTTCGAGAAGTATTTAGGAGTTTGAAGATCTTCACAAGTTGTAAACCGTAAGTTGGATCGTAAGTAGGTAAGTGGTAGCAGAGACCCTTCTTCGAGTTGAAGAAGGAGAGTGGATGTAGGATTATTCATAATCCGAACCACTATAAATCTTGGTGTTCTTTATTGCTTTCATTTACTTATACTGCTTTCTTTCTATTTCGGTTTATCAATCAAAGTTTAATTTCGAATTCAAGTTAGACTAAATATCGGTGTGCTTTTGATCTAAATAAAGTTGAGTTTAAAAGTATATTCCATTTGTGTAACTCTGGTGTTTTGAATAAGTTTTGAAAGATTTGTAAAATCTGAAAAATCTATTCAACCCCCTCTTCTAGATTTTTCCTAGAAGGTGATTCAAGTTTCCTTTAATCTACTCAACTAAGTGGGACTAACAAGTGGTATCAAAGCGGTGTTAAGTCAGTTTCCGATATTGATTTTAGGTCTTAACAAAGATTCTGAAATTATCTCTTGATTATATTCATCTTCTTTATTTCACTAACTCTGCTACTAATTAGTGTGTGTAAGCCGTTGTTCTCTTAATCTCATTATGTCATCCGGCAAGAGCAAAAAGTCAAGGAGTCTACCTGAATTTTCAATTGAAGAGTATAACTATTGGAAATTCAGGATGAAAAATCATCTCAAGGCAATACATGATAGGATAGAGGAGGTTCTAGAAGAAGGACCTATTAAATTTTATCATGGAGGCACCGTGAGTGGCACCGAGTCACCAATCAAGGGTCGACAAGAGAAAAAGAGCCCAGAATCGACAAGTGATGAAAGAAAGATCCATAATTTGGATCGGGTTGCTAGAAACAGAGATCATTGAAACATTGAGTAAAGACTGGATAGAAAAAGTGAAAAGATGCAAGACCGCCAAGGAAATGTGGGAAACTCTTTGCCGGGATTTGTGAGGATTCGATCAAGTCAAAGAGAACAAACCGCAATCGGTTACGCATATCTTTGATACATTTAAAATGAAAGAAGGAGAAACCATTGATCAACTGGATGTAAGACTAACTAATCTTTTGAACAAAGCGGTTGATTTGGGTAAAACCTATACTGAAAAAGAGATCAACAACAAGGTGTTGAGGTCTTTAAGCAAAAGGTGGAGAGAGAAGACTAATATTCTCAAAGCCACACAAAATCTATCCTCTATAACACACCATACCTTGTTTTCACATCTTAAGGCATTAGAATATGATATCCAAATCGAAGACGAGGAAGATGAAGTTGAGTCTAGCACATCATCTAAGTCTGTTGCCTTTGTCAATAAAGAAGACAAGATTACAATTTGAATATATATGAGCCGATCTATCTCTCGAAGGAGCAGATGACTTTGCTCACCAAAAGGTATGAAAAATTAAGAATGAAATATAAGCGCAATAAATTGAGGTTTTGCGGTAAGGACAGATCCGCATCCAAGTCAAGAAGAAAGGAAGATGATTCTACAGTATGATGATAAGAGTTGGAGCCGCACAAGGAGGTTCGGATCTCCTGCTAAAAGAAATCCTACAAGTCATAAAGATAGGAGTGATACTTGCTACACTGTAACAAGCCAGACACTTCATATGATTGTCCTCGGTGACTCCTAAAGAAAGAGAAGAGAAAAGAAAGAAGAGAGACAAGATTTGCGAGATGAAAGAGCTCTTCTAGCTGAGGAAAAAGAATCAAGAAGATCATCATCTTCATCATCCTCATCCGATTTTGGATCACACGATGAAATCTGTCTTATGGCCAAAGAGGTTGATTATTACTCCTCTTCGATAATGATTCTTATAAATGCATTTGAGATAATGATCAAACTGTTATTCAAGGGTTATTGAGAGACCTAAAGATGTCCTTGGCTGGTTATAAACAGCTAGAGACGAGAAAATTTGACTTTAAAAGATCGATTGATTTTAGCCAAAGGCAAGCGTGTTATGAACTACTCGTAGTCCGAGGAAACATTCAAAGGGGAATGTTTACCCTGCAGGTGAGGCTAGTACATCAGCTAGCTTGTCTCGAAAGATTAGAAAATGAATTGAAATCTTTAAAAGACAAATTTGAGATGATCTCTTTGAGAATAAGTTAATTAAGAAAGACAATGAGAAGCTTGTCTTCAAAATAAGTCAACTTGATAATTCACAATCGGTAATAGATCACATCTTTAGTACTTCTCAAAATCCCATGACAAAACAGTCTTGGTTATGATAGAAATAGTAAATCGGATGTTCAAACCTAGGAAATTTGTGAAGGCATCGAAAACCCAAAAGAGATTAGAATTGGTCCTTGGAAACCACTTAGTCGATAAGGATCGCATCTCCCGATCTGAAAACAAAAATTCAAATTTGAGAATTCCATATCGAGACTAAGAGAGTTCCAAGAACTAAAATAAGAAGAAATTCTTATTATAGTCCTTTTGATGGGAGAAGTAGATGCTATCCCACTTTTCCTAAGTTCAAGAAAATCACTAAATCTGAATACAACAAATTATCGATTAAAAGTGATATGATTGTAGGCATGATTTGGTAGGCAGCTCAAGTCTGATTTATTATTAGGTAATAAGATGTTTGTTTGGTTACCCAAAGTGATTTTTGACCTTCAAGGACCCAAGATCACTAGGGTACCTTATAACTAATCTGCTTTATAGGATTCACAGGATCATCACTCAAGGAGGAAATTTTAGCTTCAATATGATACATAGACAATGACTGCTCACAACATATGACTTGTAACAAGAAGCTACTATCAAATTTCCAGTATATTGATGGTCCTAGAGTACTTTTTGGAGACAACAATTGTGGACAGACTAAAGGAGTAGGTACCTTGATTATCGTAGATGTTCGTATCGAGGTATATTTTGTAGAGGGTTTAAAACATAATCATTATCTGTTTCCCAACTTTGTGATAAAAGTTTTCTTGTAAAATATTCTAAAGAAAAATGTGATATCTTAGATAGTTCCTCGGACAAGGTACTTCTAATCGGCTTCGTACATGGTAATGTCTATGTGGCAAACTTTAATAGTTGTCCCAAATATACCTCGTCTCGTAGCTAAGGGTGGAGATGACCACAGTGGCTATGGCACAAGACACTTAGTCATCTCGAACCTCAAAACCCTTAGTAAGTGGCTAGAAAGAATCTTGTTAAGGGATTACCCGAGAAACTATGTACTACTGATCCGAAATGTGTTGCTTGTTAAAAAGGTAAACAACCCGGACACTCATTTAAAAGTATTAACACCTCATCATCTGAAAGAGTTTTACAACTTCTTCATCTTGATCTGTTTGAACTTGTTTCACCTCCCGGCTTCGGTGGAAGGAAATATACTCTTGTTGTGGTAGATGATTTTTCTAGATACACTTGGGTTATATTTATTTTCAAGAAAAATGAGACTATAAACAAGATCCCCGATCTGTTAGACAGCATTCAAAATGAGAAAGGTGTTAATATTGTTAAAATAAGAAGTGATAAGGGCACCGAATTTTTAAATTCTTGTTTATCTAACTTTTAAATGAGTGTGGAATTATTCATGAGACATCATCAACAAGAACTCCACAACAAAATGGAGTAGTTGAAAGAAGGAATAGAACCTTGAAGGAAGCGGCCGAGAGCATGTTAGCCGAGTATGAAATCCCACACAGTTCATGAAGCCATCAACACGGCTTGTTATACCCGAGCAGTGTTTACCGATTAAAGACAAGGGTAAGACTCCATATGTGATTTGGAAGGGTAAGATTCCAAGAATCTCATATTTTCGGAGCTTTTGGTTGTAAATGTTTCATCCATAACAATGGGAAGTCTAAGTGAGGACCTTTGATGCTAAGGCGGTGATGGAATATTCTTGGGATATTCTAACACTTCTAAGGCATTCGGAAGTCTTCAACAAGACAACTCTTTGTGTGGAGGAAACTCCTCATGTGGTCTTAGATGAAATTCATTCTTTCTCGAGATAAAGTGAATCAGATTACTAATGAACTAGATAAAATTGAACTAACCAAAACTAAACATAGAAGCTGTTTATCTGCCTAGTCTTAATTCGTATTCGTATGAAGAAGATTCCCCATCTGAAAATCAGCGAGACAAACCCACTCCGCACTCCATCGAGGAGACACCCTTGACATCGGTGATCGGCGGGGTTCACAGATGAAGGGGAACGTCGGCTCGAGGTAGAGTCGGATGAGTTGCCTGCTGAGTCTCAAGATGAGGATCCTTCTACTCAAATAGGCAAGAGGATGAGAAGTTATCATCCATCTCACTGCATTATTGGAGACCCATCAAGTAGTGTGCCACATGAATGATGTTGGACTCACGAAAGTCTATTCACCGTTATGTATCACTTCTCGAACCTAAGTCTATTGAGGAAGATTTATCGAGATCCAAACTGGATAACGACCATGCAGAAGAACTACATCAATTTGAAAGACAAAATGTTTGGGAATTAGTGGAAAGACCATTACATAGAAAGATTATAGGCACCAAATGGGCGTTTAAAAATAAAGCAGATGAGAACAACATTATTGTTCGTAATAAGGCAAGATTGGTAGCTCAAGGTTACTCACAGTCTGAAGGGATAGACTATGATGAAACCTATGCTCCGATTGCTAGATTAGAAGCAATAAGGCTCAGTTCTTGGCATTTCTTTGCTTATAAATCTTTCAAAGTCTTTCAAATGGATGTCAAGTCTGCTTTCCTCAATGGTGTGTTACTTGAGGAAGTCCATGTGGAGTAGCCTCACGGGTTTAAGATCAATAACAAGGTCTATAAACTCAATAAGGCCCTATATGGACCGAAACAAGCTCCCGTGGCTTGGTATGATACCTTATCTCGAATTTCGACTTCAAATGGTTTTTCAAAAGGCAAGATAGATAGGACTTTGTTTAGAAACGAAATTGATGGTAACATCTTGTTGGTTCAAATTTATGTGGATGATATTATTTTTGGTTCACCTAATCGAAATTATGTGAAGAATTCAAAGTGTTCTCATGAAAAATAGGTTTGAAATGTCAATGATGGGTGAATTAACATATTTTCTAGGCTTGCAGATTAGGCAGACGAGTAAGGGTATTTTTATACATCGACTAAATATGCTAACGATGTGATTGAGAAATTTGGGATGACTACTAGTAGGGAAGTTAAAATACCTATGGCAACTAACTTCTATATGGATTCGGATGAGCGGGGATACCCACAGATGCAACGGAGTATCGTGGACTGATTGGATCTCTTCTCTATCTCACTGCAAGTAGACCAACATAGCTTTTGCGGTTGGGGTATGTGCAAGATTTCAATCTAATCCCAAGAAAACTCATCCGGAGAATGCTAAGAAAATCCTCAAATATCTCAAAGGAACTTTGCAAGTAGGGTTATGGTACCCACCGATGACAACTTTGAGCTGACAGGATATTCAGACTCAGACTTTGGAGGTTGTAAGATTGATAGGAAATCCACTTCAGGAACTTGTCAATTATTAGGTAACAAATTAATTTCTTGGTTATCTAAGAAACAAACATCTCATTGCCACCTCCACAATCAAGCCGAATACATGGCGATTGGAAGTTGCTCTCAACTCCTCCGGATTAGTCACAGCCTTTAGAGATTATAATATTCAAACATCATCTGCTCCTATTTACCGTGATAGTAATAGTGCAATAGCCATGACATACAATCCTCGTTACGCATTCTAGGTGTAAGCATATAGACATTAGACATCATTTCATTAGAGATCATGTGGAAAAGAATGATATTAGAATTGAAAAGATAGCCATTGAATCACAAAGAGCAGATATTCTTACAAAACCTTTAGCTGAATCCAGATTTAAAGAATTGTGTTTAGATTTAGGATTACTTGATGCATCATTGGCTGATTTTTAATTATCATTGCTTGCATCTGTTAATTGTTTTCCTTATTTCTTTCTTTCCTTTCTTTAAAATAAATGTCTAGAAAGAATTATCATACTAGATATGAGTCAAAGGACAATCAGTAGCTGATATCATTGATTTCTGATTAGGAATCAAGAATCAAGGATTAGTCTTATTGACCTTATCCTGACTTGATAATTACTTATCCGACATTTGGTAAATGAGACTAGGCACAATAGTCACCGATTTCTTGAAAAGCAGATGACTATCTCGCACCCTATCTCGATCTACCTCCTACCGATAGTTTTGATGAGTTTGATTGCGAGGAACAGTGTGCCGGCTTTGATAAATCGGCTTTTAAAACTCTCTAATCAAAATCATCTCCCTTTGTCTACACATTCCTTGAAAAATCTTATTTTCAAAATAACTGTCTCAAGTCTCGTTAGCTTTCAAATAGTCTTGATGAATTTCGAATTGAAAATGTGTGTTCAATTTATGGCATTAAAATTTTGTTTTTCAAAACAGACTCGGAGGAAACTCTTCAAAAATATAAGACAAGGTTATTTTTTGACCAAGTCCGACAAAACCCGATCTAAATAGGAAACCTTTATGCATAGAAAGGTATATTTTGGCTTACGTCAGGTATACTAATTACCTCTGCATAAAGCAGACCTATTAGCCGTCTAATCCGTAGGATAAACGGTTACTTTTACACAAATCAAGACGCGTTAATGCCAGTGCCTGAATTGAAGCGGTTTTATCGCAGAGCCATTGATGTATCTCACGCGCCTTCCTTATTCAACGGTTAAAAATCATTTCCGAGATCGTGCCACGTATCGACTTTCTAATTTTCCCTCTCTCTCTTCGGGGTTTAAAAACTTACCTTCTTCGTTTCAAAATTCACTTTCACATTTCCCGCTTCAAATTTACCGTAAAATTTTTCTATCTCTCGAAAGTATTCAAATGGCCTCTCTTCAAAACTACCAAGAAACCCACATATATTGCTTTGAAAACATCTCGGCTTTAAAATGAATGAAGAAACATTCAAAAGCAAATTGAAAGCAAAAATGTATGTGGATTTCAAACCACTCGGGACAGAGAATCTGCAGAAATCCTTCGATCGTTGGAAGCATCGAGATTAAGGGGATTCTTCTCGATGAAATCACCCTAGAATAGAACTGCGGATTTGCTTGGGGCAGAGTTTTTAGCCAATATGAAGGATACCCGGGAGGGGTTTGATACAACAATCGATGGAACTGTTCTCTCCTACTCTATAGAGAACATTGCAAGAATTCTGAGATACGTCAATGGAGGGAGTTAATCCTTTGACATACAAGGAGGACAATTGGGAAGAATCGTTTGATTTGATGGCAAGGGTTACCTACAGAGGGACCCGAACAGATTTGAAGAAAAATCTACCGAGAAGGAGGTTTCGTTTCGATGAAGTGGTGACGAAGTCCAGTGTTGGGAGAACAGAGTTCGCATGATTGGTTAACCAAACCCAGTTGTGTGTGATGAGGACAATCCTAGATGGAGTACAAGCAAACTTGGTAGAGTTATTGATTCACAAATTGAAGGAAGAGAAAAGAGGCTTAGCTTTAAATCAGCTAAAGAAGGATGGGTGGTAAGTTCTACAATCGGCTGTTCAACAAAATCACCGTATTGATCGAAGGATTGAATCGAGCAGCCATGGGGAGTTGGATCGAAGAAGTATTCCAAACAAAAGGGAATACTTACAAAAATGAGAGACTGGGAGGAATGCCTGATTCGGATGATGAATCGATGCCGCAAGGGATCAAAGGACAGCAACAGCAGCAGAAGAGGCTAGGAGGTAGGCTACGAATCGGTGCCCGAGACCGGACGAGAAAATGTTCAAGCCGAGGATCCAGTGGTCGAAGTGACAGTTGAGGAGGCAGCAATCGAGCAAGGTCTCCTCGGAGGAGATCAAGGAAGAGATTAGTCAAAGCTTCGAAAAGAAAGCTTCGTAAGAGTCGTCTGCGCCACTACTAGTCGGCCTTCTGACGAGGACTCGATGAGGATAACCAATTTATCCTTCGTGAGGAGGACTCGGACGAAGTCTCAAGCTTCCGAATCTTCCAGCAGCTTCGTCTGCAAACGGTGTCTTCAACCTTACTTCCAGAGGAGATACCTGTCCTCAAAATTGCAGCAGAGGTCGGATAAACCGAAGTTCCTCCATCTCCAGCCAAGGAAGCTGCACTCTCCCCAATCCGTAAGGAAGGTACCAACTCTTCTCTCTCTCTATCCCAATCTCCCTCGGCAATGAAGAGGTGTGCCCGGCTGGCACCTCGGAGCCTCTAAAATGCCACAGTTGCCCCAAACAACCAGTCCAATTCCCATAGTCCAAACACAAACCCCGACCGAACCAATCATAACCCCATCCTCGAAACCACCTCTACTCCCACCCAACCTCTGAATCCACCCACATTCTATCTACCATTCCACAACTCGAACAACCAACCTCATCTACCATTCCCATACCTCGAAACACAAACATCCACTCCTCCACAAACACAAACCTTACCCTCCGTAAATTGAGATCCCCTCTTACTCATTTCTCGGAGGACATCCAAATGAGCTCACCAATTCCCTTACCTCACATATCTCGAACCCCAAACCCCCACTTCTTCCTCGTCTCGAATCCTCATCGGAGGATGAGGACAGTGACCTAAGCCCAACATCAGCCATCTCATCTATCGTTGCTCAAATGGAGAGAAAGATCAAACAAACCTTCTCTAAAAAGATGAAGAGGAAGACGAATAAGATGGTGAAGGCAATCACGGAGACCATGATCGCCAAGCATGAGGGAAGTAGAGGTTAATTTAATTGAGAAAATTACAACTCTTACTAACTCTGTCTTGGTTGAGAAAGTGAAGGCTCTAGAGGAGGAGGTGCAAGGGCCGAGGAATCGTGTCACCGACTACAATGCCATTGTAGTTGACTCATTAACTTTGGATAAGTCGGACTTCCGTGTTAAGTGCAAGGATCTAGAGATGAAGCCGACTACCCTGGTTGATGAAGTCAAAAAGGGGGAAAGGGAGGTACAAGAAAGAGAGCGAACCCTCACACCGCCTCTAGAAGAGACTAGGAAAGAAGTTGGCGCTAAGGCCAAGATAAATTGAGCCGGATGCAGCCAGGAAGATGTTCGGCTCAAATCGATGAGCTGGCCTGCACTTTAGCCGAGGATTAGCCAGCTTAGAAGAAGCTCTCAAGGAGGATGAGGACAGAAGGAAGAAGGAGCAGGAAGAGAAATCGCCCAAACTGTTGGCCAAAATAAAAGAAACAGAAAAACCAGTGAGGTGAAGGGAAAAGGGAAAGGAAAGATGGTTGAGGAGTCCACTCCACCAAAGCACTTAGTCTCAAATCTACCTTGAATGAGAAAAGGAAACAAGAGTTCGACTACTCGAATCTTTCAAGAGCAGATTCGGAGAATGAGGCAAGAAAAGGCCTGGTTTGGTGAAAGAGAAAGGAAGCGATTGAAGAAGAAGAACAAGGGTCCGGAGATGAGATGGAGCAAGGAGGTCGTGAAGTGGTAGATGAAAGGGGCAGATGAAGCCGAAGTTCGCACCTTTCCTCCGAACACTCAATCCTCCAAAGGTCGTTGCGGGCGGTGGTTCAAAGAATATAAAGAAAAGAATTTAGATGCCGGATGGATGTATCATTGGTACATCTTGAAAGGCTCGATTCTTCACTCAGACGAAGACCTTAGGTGGCATGAGTGGATTGAAAAAGAAGATGCCAACCTTTATCATCGATTTTCGATGAAGCGTATAAAATCTTCAATGCCGATTTATGCGCTCCGGCTTATGAAAAGGGCAGACCTAAGACCAACCCCGACAGTTCGGTAGACATGAACTGGATTAAAGGCATCGTTGCTAAGGCGAAGTGGAATCGGGCCTGAAAGGTGAAGAAGAATCAAGGCACTAAGAAGACGAGTCTTCACCGCTGGTCGTTCGAAGCCTATCAATAGGGAATCTGATCAAAGGATTTTTCTTGTCTTATCTTCTTTTGCTTATCTTTTTGTAATATGTAAATCATGTGAATATACTTAATCTTATCCGATTTACTTGTCTTTTTCTTAAAGCTTTCTTTCTTGTTTTAATAAAACTTAAAAATTTTCTATGTATTAATCATCCGAGGAAATTCTCATCTCGGACATAAACTTTTTAAAATTTTCTAAGTCTTAAAAATTTTCTAAGTTTTAAAATTTTTCCTAAGTCTTAAAAACTTTCTAAGTCTTTAAAATTTTCTAAGTCCTAAGACTTAAATTTTTACTAAGTCTAAATGTTTTGAAAAGTCTTAAGACTTAAGAATTCTTGCTTAAAAGCTTTCTAAGTGTGAATTAAGTGCTTTAACTTGGATAAATCTGATTTGAAGTGTGAATGTGTTCTAATATGCCTATCCTGATAATCTTGATTAACTTTGACTAACTTCACTTTGAGTGTGTCTCTTCCTTGTAGGTTTTAACTTCATCAAAAAGGGGAAAAATGTTAGATCGGTAGAAGGTATTGATGAGTTAAAAGAAGCAATTCAGATGATCGGATGACTATGGAGAACAGTGAGGTCAAGTTCGAGATACTAAGGCGTTCGGACTAGGTCGAGGACTAGACAAGTCACCAAGACTGTAAAGTTGCAAGCCATCCTGAGACGAACCCAAATCTAGTCATCTGCAGGAGATGAGTATAAAGAGCTCAGACGAGGTCGAGATAAGCCGAGTAGAATAAGAAAGGCAATTCTTTACCAAGTTAGTCTGAGACGAGTAGAGAAAAATCAGTGAGGATGAGAGCAGCTTCCAAGATTAAGTTTGTTGAGCGGTTTTTAGTTTGTTAGAACCGACTAACAAACTAACTGTCTTTCCAGGACTTATAAATAGGTCTAGGTTTTCATTTGATACACACGAATTACACATTATTCACTATATTCGGATTTCTACTTTCACATCAATTCACAAGTTTTCAAAAAGAGTTTTCAAAAAGTTCTAAGTGTTTGTAGAACACTTTACTTCACATCTTCAAAATTCATTACTCACCGTAATAGTTAGATTTCGAGAGAAGTATTTAGGAGTTTGAATATCTTCACAAGTTGTAAACTGTAAGTTGGATCGTAAGTAAGTAAATGGTAAGCAGAGACCCTTCTTTAAGTTGAAGAAGGAGAGTGGATGTAGGATTATTCATAATCCGAACCACTATAAATCTTGGTGTTCTTTATTGCTTTCATTTACTTATCTCTGCTTCTTTCTATTTCAGTTTATCAATCAAAGTTTAATTTCAAAATTCAAGTTAGACTAAATATCGGCTGTGCTTTTGATCTAAATAAAGTTGAGTTTAAAAGTATATTCCATTTGTGTAACTCTGGTGTTTTGAATAAGTTTTGAAAGATTTGTAAAATCAAAATCTATTCAACCCCCTCTAGATTTTTCCTAGAAGGCCGATTCAAGTTTCCCTTAATCTACTCAACTAAGTGGGACCAACACTAATTTTCTCGATAAAGTCTTTAAGACTTAATCTTTTCTAAAAACTCTAAATATTTTTTTAAGTGTGAATTAAGTGCTTTTATGTGAATAAATCTGAACTAAATGCTTATGTGTTATAATGTGCTCATCTCGATTATCTTGAATAACCTCGACTAACACCACTGTGAGCTTGTTTCTTTCTTGCATTTCTAACTTCATCAAAAGGGGGAAATTATTAGATCAAGAAGTATTGGTGAGTTAAAAATATATCTCGTGTAAGTAAGATGACCAAATGAACATGTATAGAACAAATTGATGTAATGAATTCTAGTGCTAGGCTAATCGGACTAGGTAGAGCTAGAATAGTCACCGAGGTCATGAAAGAAGAATGTCATCTAAAGCAGATCTTGATGAAGTCATCTGTTGGAGGCGATAATAAAGAGCTCAAGACAAGGTCGAGACCAGTGAGTAGAATAAGAAAGGCGAGTCTTCACCAAGTCACCGCAGACGACTAGACCAAGATTAGTCAAGTCAAGACAGCTTTCAAGAATAAGTTTGTTGAACGGTTTTTAGTTTGTTACAACAAACTAACCGTTTCACAGCTTATAAATAAGTTTAGGCACGATTCGAATAGAATAATCAACACTCTCATTTTCACAATACTCACAAAATTTTCAAAGAGCACTCACAAAGTTTTCTAAGTAATTCTTCATAAGTTTCTAAGTGTTTGTAGAACACTTACTTGTACATCTTCATAGTTTCGCACCGTAATCTTCTAGTTTCTAGTGAGTTAGGCGAGATTGAAGATAGGATTGAAGAGGAGATTCTTCACTTCTTTGTAATTGTAACTTTGTAAGTAAGAAAGGTAGCAAGTAAGTCGAGACCCTTCTTCAAGTCAAAGAAGGAGAGTGGATGTAGGATCACTTGATCCGAACCACTATAATTCCCGGTGTTCTTTACTTCTTGTTTACATACTTGTTATTCATCAAATATTCAAACAAAATCATTTCATTAATTCGTATTGCTTTTTGATCCTTAAAAGATTAAGTTTAAACTTGTTTCCGCCGCCTAGCTTTGATTCTTTGAATATATAATCCGATCTTCAAAAGGATTTGAAAATCTATTCAACCCCCTTCTAGATTTTCACTAGGAGGTGATGTTAGATCGTAATATGTTTTGATGAGTTAAAAAGGATCAACTCAGATGATCGACGACTTCAAGAACAACTAAGGTCAAGAGCCAAGATTAAGTCGTTCAGACTAAGAAGAATCGAACAAGTCACCAAGTCTCAAAATGGAAGTCATCCGGAGACAAGCTCAAGACAAGTCATCTGCAGTGAGACGATTATGAAGAGCTCGGATGAGGTCAAGATAAGCCGAGTAGAATAAGAAAGGCAAGTCTTCACCAAGTCACCTACAGACGAGTTGTGAAAGATCACCAAGATGAGAACGGTTATCAAGATTAAGTTTGTTAAGCGCTTTAGTTTGTTACAACCAACTAACAAACTAACTGTCTTTCCGCACTTATAAATAGGTCTAGGTTTTACTTTATTTTAGTTTTTAAGAACACATCAATCACAATAATTTTCAGATTTTGATTCTGCACTTTCATTTCGATTCATAAAGTTTTTCAAAGAAAGTTTTCAAAGTTCTAAGTATTTATAGAACACTTTGCTGCACATCTTCAAAACTCACCTATCACCGTAAAAGTTAGATTTCAGAGAAGAGTCTAGGAGTTTGAAGATTTGAAGATCTTTGTAAGTTGTAAATTGTACGTTGGAAAGTGAGTAAGTGAGTAGTAGAAGAGACCCTTCTTCAAGTTGAAGAAGGAGAGTGGATGTAGGATCGGTTGAATCCGAACCACTATAAATCATCTTGTTCTTTATTGTTTTCTATTACTTATCTGCTCTTGTTCAATTTCAGCTTATAATCAAAGTTCAATTTGAATTATAATTAGATAAATTATCGACCGCTTTTGATCCGATTAAAGTTGAGTTTAAAACATATTCCGCCGTGTTAACTTTGGTGTCTTGAGTTGATTTTCTAAGTTTTGAAAGAAGTTAGAAAACCTATTCAACCCCCCCTTCTAGATTTTCCCTAGAAGGTTGTTTCAAGTAATCTTTGATATACTCAACTTGTGGGACCAACAGTGATCTAAGCTCTTTGTTAATCACTTAACTGGCCAACAAAACTCATTATTAATTATATCAATAGCAAAATAAAATTCAAAATAAATCCATAAACATTCAACTATCAATTCATCAACAAAATGAAGTTTTCAAAAATATTCTTCCCATTCAACTACAACCAACAATAATTTCATAAAGTTCTGAATACCACCAAGAAATCATTTACAATAATTGTCGAATACCATCAACAATCATTGACAAAAAGGTTTGTCTACTATTTACCAACATCCATGCAAAAATGCATAAGCCAACCAGATTCTTCCACCAATATTTGTGCACCATCTCTCTCAACACTATATTACAAAGAAAAAGCATAAGTAACAAATAAAATCACACACGTATAGTCCAAAAATGAAAAATAATTAGAAAAATAAGTAAATAAACCTCGATCTAACCTATTCAACCCATTCAGTCCTCATTTGATTGATTTTGTCTACGAGTAAGTGTTTTTCTTAAACTATGAAATATACATGAATTATGAATCAATATAAATAAAAAATGATTGTAAAGAAGCTATAATCACTACGAATAAATTATGCAATATGAAAAAATATTAACAATGACCTGCAACGAAGCAATTGTCACTTGTCCATTAAATTCCAAAATTTCTTTCATGTAGCAAAGAACAAAAATTCACATTGGTAACTATCAAAGTTGCTTAGGGACTGGATATGGAAAACACAAAATGAACAAAATATTATCATTCGTTATAATATGTACTTACTACTTTATTTTATGTACCTTAAGTATTCTCCAGATGGTGGGTTTCTTGCAGGCCTTTTCCATCCCTACGCTACCAATCTTATAACTCTTCACATATTTAAAAATAGTTAGGAAAAATTAAAATTTCATATTATAATATATGGAAAACATATAAATGAACTTACAGCATCAACTACTTTATTCCAAACTTCATCTTTGTTGCGATTATAAAGAGGATCTAGTAAACAAACATCTAACTTATGTGGATCAATCTCTGGCCACTCTTACTCGTTGAGCATATATGATATGTTCTATCCACACCATTACACATTGATTGGAGTGAATTGATGCATGATTTTGAGGTGTATTTTATTGCAAAAAGTGGTCTAAAGTGTTAGATTTTGTGCCTAAATGTGTAGAGTATCACTATTTTGCCTAAAAAGTATTACTTGTGAGATAATTGATGTTTTTCGTCCATTTTACAGGTAAATCGGTGGAATTTAGCTAAACCGAGAGTACCAACATTCTTAGGATGAAGAGACGAATGAGACGGATGAAAACGGGGTCGGAGGTGGAGCCCCGGTCGAAAAATGCCCTGGTCTCGACCTCTGGTCGAGAGCCGCAGGCCTCGACTCAAGCATAAGGCGCATCATTGAAAGTCAAGATTTTGGGAGCCGCCTCTGACTTGAGGGCCGAGCCTCGAGTCGAGGGATGAGGAAAATGGTGATCCCTCGAGTTGAGGGCTGAGCCTCGACTCGAGGCAGGTGAAAAATCGGAAAATTGTGTTGACGACTCTTAAGCCTCGACTCGAGGGCCCCAAGCTCGAGTCGAGGGAGGCCCAAATCCGAAAATTTTTTATTTAACTCATTTTTAGCGGAAAACACAGCATAATCTTCCTAGCTTAGTTTAGAGCAGCTTATTAGGTAGTTATCTCGAGCGAAATTATCATTCCATAGCTTAATTCTTCTTGTAATTGGATTAGATTATTAGTTTTTGATTGATTTCAAGCTTGTATACATTAGATTAGTGATTTGATCCATTAGATTTTCATTTTCAAGTTGTAATTGAAGAGGTGGAGATTGCAATGAAGAATTTGTGAAGACTAAAGCATTCCTATTTTTGTTAATTGAAGCCAATTGGTGATGTTCTTCTACTATTGTCTCTTTAATTCATTGTTTGTGTTGATTTGTTCCTTAATTGCTTTCTTAGATTTTTCACCCATGGCTTTTGCACTTAGCACCATGGGCTAATAGTTTTGTGCTTGGGATAATTAAAATTGGGGATGATGTGATTGCCTCATGCTATGATTGTTGATAATTGTGATCAATTGAGTAGATTGCTTCCTAATTGTGATTCTCATTGTGCTTCATGCAAAATTATCTCTTTAGATTAATGTTTGATCACCCTAGCACTAGGCGAGAGTTGAGCTAACGTGATTAGGGCTTCATCGGGTTATAATTTTGCATGATTGCATGAATTGAGTGCTTCTTAATTGAGAGATTGGAAGGACTAAAAATACTCACATTAGGCATTGTGTTATTAATGGAGTGATTAATTCATGATGGTTTATGCTTTCTAACTTGATTGATTTGCAATTGGATACAATCATAGCTTATTAATCATTGATTCCTTGATTGAGATTATCCCTAGCACCCCTATCCCCCATTGAATTTAGCTTGTTTGTTATTGCATCTTAAGTGTTTGATCAAATGCTTGCATAGTTTAGAATTTTAATTCTTGCCATTATATTGTAGATTTTAGTCCAAATCCCTCTTACAACAATAGTCATTAATAACTTGTATTCTTAGGGCCTCACTTGCATACTAATTCCCTTGGGTTCGATATTTTTATTGGTCTTAATACCACTTACCGGATTACTACAAATCACACATCAAATGTGCTTTTACTCGAGTGGATGTGGTCCTCCTCGGATACCGCACTTTGCACAAGGGCATGAAATATCATTCATATTAACATCATTTTCATTTGCATAACGCATGGAAGACTCTACTCCTAGTCGGTACTCTAGTGACAATCTGTCCTTAGACATCCATTCTTTTTCCATCGATTGCATCAAATCTAATGAATTAGAAAATTAGGGTAAGAAAACATGTTGATGAACATAAGGGTAAGGAAGGAGCATCATTTCATATATATACTACATTAGCTAGGTGTATTTTAATTACTTTTTCTAGTCAAACTCCTTAAAATCTACATGCCATCTTACATATGTTTTTGCCTCAACGTCTTAGAGATGGCCAAAATAAAACTACAACGTATATGCACACCCAACATGATGTAATTCATCTTATAGACATTCTTTTAAAAAAACATGATGTAATTCATCTTATAGACATTCTTATCGAATTTTAAGGCATAAAAACTCACGGGCTAAAATTGAGCAATGAATCAAGCATTTTCAATCACATTCATCATCACATAATCACCAATCATACTAGCTTCAAGCCACATATCAACTCATGATCAAATCAAAATTCAATATATCTTGCAAATCAAGCACAAGTGCACATGTACATAATCTCAAGCACACTCACTATGACAACAAAGATAGCTCAAAGATATGCAATAAATCCACAATTAAGCTCAATACTAATCAACCCCAAAAATAATATGCAAGGAATCCAAGTCATCAAAAATATAAGTACTCATCCATCCATAAACAATTAAGCTCATCACATCCAAATCTCATCAAAATCAACCATGAAAATCAAGTACTCAAATCCATAATAGTCAAGAGAATAAGTACAACCAAAGCAACCATAGATCATCAATACAAATAATTAATCACCACGAAGAAATACTAAGAGAGCTAAAGGTAACTAGAGGAGAGGGATAGGAAATAGGGGAATCGCCCTAATCATTAGTCGGAGGCGGCGGAGGAGGATAGTGACCCGGCCCAAAGTTCCACGAGCTCATCTCGCTGGAGGAGAGAGTACATGTCCTCGCCGATTCTTCGCATACTCTTCTTTCATCTTCTACGTCTCCTCATTAAATCGACGTGACTCCTCCATGACTCGGAAGCACTCATCCTATCGCGTCGGACACTCAAGCCGCATCCTCTCGACCTGTCAGCCCGCATCTCCTCTATGAGTGTCCACTGCCTCTGTGACGAACCGCCGGCCTCGTACTCCCTACTCCGCATCTCATCCCGCCCGGTAGTAGTTGATCTCGGCATCAAGTCCTCATCCTCCTCCATCCTAACCAGCTTCTCACCCGGCTCATCCTCTTCAGCCTTCCTCATCCTCTTCATTCCCCTCATCTGCAGCCTCTGCTTGTTCCTCCGATCCGATCCTGCCTGCCGCTCCTCCTCCTCATCATCATCACGGAGGTTCACTTTGTGCTCTCGGGTATAAGCATCGATCGCCTCGGTATGTCACTGCGACCACATCCGGAGGTTGATAGTCACCTGTCCCACCGATCTAAACACTGTAATCAACCTCTTATTAGGAAGAGGGAATCGGCCTCCGAGGTGCTTGATTGGAGTGTATAGGGTAAGAGTTATTAAGACCAATCAACAAAATATCGAACCCAAGGGAAAAAGTATGCACATGAGGTCCTAGAAATACAAGTTATTAGTGACTAGAGTTACAACAATGGTTTGGTACAAAAACAACAAAACACAAGCAAGAATACAATTAAACAACAAGCAAGCAAATGATCGAACACTTAGAATGCGAGAACAAAAACAACACTAAATGGTGGGATAGAGGTGCTAGGATTAACATCCATCAATGAATCATCAATTAACAAGCTACAATTGAATCAAATTGCAAATCAACTAAGATAGAAAGCATAAACCATCATGAAATTAATCACTCCATTAAAATCACAATGCCTAATGTGAGTATCCTTAGTCTTTCCCATCTCTCAATGTAGAAATCCCCAATTCATACAATCATGCAAAATTGAAACTCGATTAACACCTAATCACGTTAGCTCAACTCGCCTATTGCTAGGGTGATTAACCATTAATCTAAAGAGACAATTTTACACAAAGCACAATTAAGAATCACAATTAGGAAACAAACTAATGTGAGTATCCTTAGTGCAACTAATCTCTCGATTCCGAAGCACCCAATCCACGCATTCATACACAATTATAACCCGATTAATCTAGGATCACGTTAGCGCAACTCTCGCCTATAGCTAGGGTGATCGAACACTAATTTAAAGAGATAATTATGCATGAAGCACAAATGAGAATCACAATTAGTAAGCAATCTACTCAATTAATCTCCAATCATCAACAATTATAACATCATCAATCAATTCATCATCAATTTCAATTAACCCAAGCACAAGAGAGTTAGCCCATGGTGAAATCCATGGGAAAAAAATAGAATTGATCAAACACAAAGCAAATCACAACAATTAAGAAATTAAAGAGACAAAAGAGGAAAAACATCACCAAATGATCTTCAATTAACCGAAATAGGAATGCTTGAGTCTTCAACAACAATCTCCAAATGAATTACAAGCTTGAATTGAAAGGATTACAAGGATCAAATGCTAATCTATGGCTAATCTACCAACAATCAATTGAAATCTACTCCTAATTCTAACTTCTACTCTAATCTAAGAAAGGAATTGGCTTGGGGCTTGAGAAATCGCCCCAAAACCGCTATTAATCTGCTACTATGAAAGATGATTTTTTTCCCCCTTGAAATGCCCTGCTTCTCCTCTTTAAATAACGAAATTTGGAAAATTCTCCCCCTCGAGTCGAGGGTCAGGCCTCGACTCGAGGCTTCGCAAAATCCTCTCCCTCGACTCGAGGGTCATGCCTCGAGTTGAGGCTGCTGCCTTTTTCCAATTTTTGCCTTTCTCTACACAGCCCTCGGACTCGAGGCTCTTGCTCCTCGACCGAGCTCGAGTCCAGGGCATTTTTCTCGCGTGGGGCTTCGGCCCCGACCCCTATTTTCGTCCCGGATGTCCGTCTCTTCATTCTAAGCCTAATGGTACTCTCGGTTTGGCAAAATTCCACCGAATTACCTGCAAAATGGACGGAAAACATCAAAATCTCACAAATAATACATTTAGGCAAAATAGTGATACTTTTCACATTTAGGCACAAAAACTAACACTTAAGCTCACTTTTTGCACTAAAAATAGCCCTAAAAACATGTATCAATTCACTCCAATCAGTCTTCTGAAAGCACCAAGTCCTCCCGATGAGGTCTAGGGTCTTCATCCGCCTCATCGTGTCGATAGTCAGACCAGGCCCTCCAACACTCTCATGTTGTGTGTCGGAATACCAAAGTGCTCGCAATGAGTGTAATCAAACCTCCAAAATGAATCTTTTGAATCGGGTGCTCTTCACCCTCTCGAATAGGTAGCACAAATTGGCGGCAACATTAAAACAAACCCCATGGAGGAAGCACCATAGAACGTATAACTCCTCGTATACAACCGCTCCTCCCTCGTAACGAGCAAATATCGTGCCGTAAAGAATCTTCTCCAGATATCTCATAACAGGGTTGCGGATCCGGTACTCTTCGACTTCCCGGGTGAATCAAGGTCTCTGGTGCCCCAAAATTCGATATCCGTCTCTAGAATTTCTTGGCGTTGTACTCCCGCCTCATGTTCAGCAAGGAGCCATCCGGATCGGTCGGTTGATTGGAGTGAATTGATGCATGTTTTTAGGGCCTATTTTAGTGCAAAAAGTGAGCTAAAGTGTGATTTTTGTGCCTAAATGTGAAAAGTAGCACTCTTTTGCCTAAAAAGTATCACTTTGTGAGTTTTTGATGTTTTTCGCCCGTTTTGCAGGTAAATCGGTGGAATTTTGCCAAACCGAGAGAACCAGATTCTTAGAATGAAAAGACGAACATACGGGATGAAAACGGGGTCGGGCCCGAAGCCCTTCTCGATAAAAATTCTCTGGTCTCGAGCACAGTCGAGGGTGCACAGACCTCGACTCGAGGTTCATGCTGGAGGAAAATTTTTCAAAAGTCAGCGAGCTCGACTCGAGGGAGGAGCCTCGAGTCGAGGGATGAGAAATTTGCAGGATCCTCGACTCGAGGGCCGAGCCTCGACTGAGGCAGCGATAATTTAAAGAAATGTGTTAGCGATTCTTAGGCCTCGACTCGAGGGCCTCGAAGCTCGACTCGAGGAGTGCCTAAAACCGAAAAATTTAGTTTTAAAGCCATTTGAAGCCAAAACAGAGCATATCTTAATTCTAGCAGTTTAGAGCAGTTTCTAGGAGTTTCTTTGGGCAAATTTTGCATTTTGTAGCTTGAATTCACTTGTAATTGCCATAGATTGTTAGAATTAGATTAGATTCTACATTTAGTCCACTAGATTAGTAGTTTGATTGATTGTAATTAAAGATTGCAGCAGTGATTTGGGAGAATTGAAGTTGGATTGAAGCATTGTAGAAGATTAATCATTCCTATTTTTGTCTATGGAAGTTTAATTGGTGATATTCTTACCCTTTGATCTCTTTAATTCATTGCTTGTAGTGATTAGATTGTTAATTGCTTTCTTAGATTTTCTACCCATGGCTTTTGCTTATAGCACCATAGGCTAATAGCTTTGTGCTTGGGATAATTGAAATTAGGGATGAAGTGATTGCCTCATGCTATGATTGTTGATAATTGTGATCAATTGAATTAGATTGCTTCCTAATTGTGATTCTTAATTGTGCTCCATGAAAAATTGTCTCTTTTGATTAATGGTTGATCACCCTAGCAATAGGCGAGAGTTGAGCTAACGTGATTAGGTGTTAATCGGGTTTCAATTTTGCATGATTGTATGAATTGGGGACTTCTACATTGAGAGATGGGAAGAACTAAGTGAAGGTGTGCGTACGTGTTTTGCGAGAATGTTGTCACGAATGTTGGCACATTCGAAGAGCAACACGCATAAATAAATAATCGAAATGTACACAGTGAAGTCTTAAAGACGTTGCAAGAAAGATATCAAAATTTTCGTATAGACTATAAATAAGTCTATCTTGCCAAACGGCGTATTATCACTAGTAATTGTTAAGTGATACAATCGGTGAAAACATAAGCTACACCGTGAATGGATCAACGTATATAGTGACTAGATAATATTCAATCTAACCTATCACTAATACAAATAAAGACCCAATGTTGAGTGAAATGTTGGAACATTCACCAACGGAAGTATCGAGTATGAAACTACAATAAATTCTATAATCTATGCCAATAGACTATGCTAGATTGTGTTTCCTCAACTTCAAGTTTTAATCTTCATAGCAGCCGTGTATATATAGATAAAATCTGGACTCTTAATGCTTGAAGATAACTTCCACATCTCCCTTGAAAATAGGTAACTTCTATGTAACTTCCCCATGATCTTTATAACTTCTCTTGCTTGCTTCTTTCAACCGCATGACTTAGGTAACTTCCGTAAGTCTTCAATCCTGAAAGAACAAGTCAATGAACAAGACAAAACGTGGGTTAAGGGTTAGTGAAAGTTGGAAGGACGAATTCTCGATGTTGTGACCGAATGTTGGCACATTCCGAGTAACACTCGTCATAACATCAACAATCTCCCCCAATTCGGCCTTTCTACCTGAACACACTTGATGTTGCAACAAAATGCAGAATGTGTACACAATAGAGATAAGTAAATTAATATCAAGTAAATGACATCTTTTACTTAGCCAAAACAAACATAAAAACAATAAACACTTAACATCACGAGGACTTATACTATGAACAAAACATAGACTAAACAAAATCAGAGCTAACAAAAACAATATAAAATCGCAGCAATAAAACAAAGACAAAATACTAGACTTAACTAAACTTAAATCAGTAGCTTTAACCAAAAAAACATATTAACAAAAATCAGAAATTAAAGATAAAAACACTTAACATAACAAAACTAAAAACAGAGCATAGTATCACGAACTTACCTAAATACCATAATACTATTAAGTTCATCAACATAGCTAACACGTAATATAAGTTCGAAAAGACATAAACATAAAAACAGAAAAAATAAATTGAGTCTTTACAAAAACAGATAAAGCTTATAAATGAAGGTTTAGGAGAGGATTGGGTCAGAAGGATAACAAATGCATCTTCAAGAGTCTCGCACGAACTCCCCTATCTTCAAGCTTCTCTATCTTCGAAAGCTCCCCCTTGCTTAATGTCCCCAATCATCCAAATCATCATACAAGACAATGAGATCTTCATCATCCCACCCATCGTATCTATCTTCTCAAAGCATCTACGTCCATATTCGAGCTGCTGGGTCCATCATTGTTGTCGAGATTTGTGGGCACATTCTCCGGCGCATTCTCGGGTTTCTGCTTGGCCTCGCACTGTGAGCCGCACTTGTTCCAGCCTCCAGATATATCAACATCTGGTCCTCCTTCGGTTCCATCACCATTAGCATTTCCATCTTCACTGTTCGGCGGCAACATCGAACATCCGCACCGAGCATCAACTTGAGCAGCAACATCGTGTCCTACTCCCCGTGATGGTAGAAAGTAAAGCTTCCCAGACCCTTTGTGCATTTCAAGGTTGCTCAACGAGACATTTGGCATTCGCGATTGAGTTTTCACCATAGCAATTTGATCTCGGATGAATTGCGGCTGTAATTGCGAGTGTTGGCAGCGTGTGTGCCAACATTTCTCGGCACATCGGCTGGTTGATCAAGAGGGAACTTCAGGTTCAGTGCATTAGGATCTCTGTAGGGTAGATCAATCACACATGGTCCAGCTTCTCGGCACATGTGAAATAGCTAAACTTAGTGCAAATGAGCCGATAATCTCATTGTTCTCCCTTTGAAACCCTTGAGCGTAAATCAATGAGTGAATCGGACTTGGGTAAGGCAAAGAACCCTTTGCTTGACACTTTCCCTGAATATGTCATCATATTGTCAAATATTGTTTTCCCAAGATTAAACTCTCTCGCATGTCCAATCTTGTACATTAAAATAGCCTCGCTCACCGGTCAAAGTGGTTGTGTTTGAAGAAGGCAGCCAATTATACACAATTAACTTGTGAAGAACACCGTAAAGGCCGGTCAAGACCGAGGAATTCATTCTATATCTCCATACATTAATTCTTCCCCGGTGATCACCTTTATGACCTCATCCAAATCATCAACCCGAGGATCATCACCATCCCTAGTTCTCAAGACCTCATTAATAACTGGAGTTATCACAATGACCTTTCCTTAAACTTCACTTTTCCAAAGTGCTTTGAATTAACTTAAACTCGACTTTCAAGTTTGCATAAAACTCATAAACCCAATCTACAATATAAGGAGTAGCAAATTGTAGAGAGTGCATTAAGGACCTATCAGTATCCAACTAAATTCATATTCACAAAATCATCCATTTTAACTATCCTCTCTCCAACTATCACTCTAGTCCGCAAAGTCCTAAATTTCTCACTATCCACACCATTATAGCTATCATCGGTAATCGGATGAAGTCATATTTAGAGAGGAATCAGTATGTACCTCATCGAGTTTAGCCTTACTTCCTTTAGATGAAGAAGACTCGAGTCGAGGACGATGTGTCCATTTGTGTGCCAACATCCTCTCGGCACATCCCGCGGATCTTTTTGCTTCTTTTTCCTTTTCTCCAAGCTAGCAGCCATTTGAGCCAATGTTTGATCCATCTCTGAATCCTCGCACTCCCCCTCGGGCTAAGCACCGAACATCGCCTTCTTCACTACCGCTTCTCTCTGGATTTGCTTCTTCCACTTCATCGCCAGGAGTCGAGTCAAACACTGGATAGGCTTCAAGCAACGCCATCATCATGCTTCGCTTTTTGCCAGTTTCAGAGTAGTCTACACGACGTCCCATTGTCCTATACGAGCGACGTTTCTGTCCTTGTCCCCTTGAGCTCGTAGCCTTTTGCCGAATGCAGTTGAAAGCGGGCAGCGAAGTTCTTCGGTGTCCGAAGACTCAGAGGATGATTCTTCTACCGGAGTATCTTCCGGTGATTGTTGCGGTGTAAACACTAAGTGTTTGTACCACTGGAAATCAACCTCCACGTCGCCTACCTTGAAAACAGGGTAAATTGTCTGCATTTCGAGAGGGTTTTGAACGCATAGACTATTTGATCGGCTGGTGGCTCCTTCAGCTAGTTCCACCGTCATTGGATAAGTTTCGAGAGCCGGGTCTTCGCCGGCTTTGTCGCCGACCGGTTTTGGTGGCGTTCCGCCCAATTTCGGAATATCGAGGATTGAATTTCAGGGTTTTGGATTTGTAACGAATGTCATAGGCCGAGAGAGGAACATCAATCGAGCCAACCCTAACCGAAGAGGGTGATGTTGGGTTAGAAGGGCCAACATTTCCGGAAACATTTTCAGCGGCCATTGAAGCTAATAGGTGTAGGTTTTGAGAAGAAGATGAAATTGCTGGAGAGGTAGAGTGTTTAGAATGTGAAGGTGAAGAGCCTTTTCCATCAGCCATGATAATTAATAACTGCAAGCACTATTCAAATTATATTAATAAAATAATGAATTTGAATATAAATAGGCCGAGGGAAAGAACTAATACCACAAAGTATGATTAATGATACCTTTTGAAATTTTGTGCTTAAACTTGAAACTATGATATTAAGTATAGAACACACCGAGTATTAAGGACCTTAAATAGGGAATAGAAAGATTGCGTAAGTTGTGAACACATCGAAGTTAAAAGATAAGATTTACTCACATCCCTAAAAATTAGGCATTATCAAATGTTGGAAGTTTATTTCAATGACATGCTAAAAATCGCTTGATTTTAAAAATTAACCGCACAAATAATTAAATTAGACTATATAATATTGCTGGGAACAATTTAAAATAAATCGATCTTTATAAAATAATATTCGGAAATTTTCAAACTCATAGAGGTAAATATACATATGAGAACCAGAATGTTATTCACCGAATGTCGGCACACACACTTCTCAACACTGTTTTTACATGAAATAAATTCATTTGTGTTGCACTATATTTTGCTTTACCCACTTATTCACATTGATCCATTTTTCCGTAAGAGATCATCGTAGTTGTCACTCCGTGTCCCATAATTACTCAATGGATTGTGAATATATTGATGCATTCAAGTCATCTTTTGAAAAGAGAACATCGTAGTAGTCAACTTCGTGTCCCATAGTTACTCAATGACATAGCATCTATTTGTGAGTTTATTCAATTGCATTTGAGAGAAGTGTGTCCAGACAATATATTTTATCACGAGGTTCTAATACTATTTACACAATAGAGTTCAAAAACACTAAATATTACGGATTACTTAGAAAAATTTAAACAAATTGTTCTAGTGTTGTTACAAATGTTGGCACATTTGTCACAACACACAAAGCAAATATAGGTCTAATTAGTGCATAAACCTAGAGATTTTCTAAGAGAAGAAAACCTCTCATTATCAAGGGCTTTAGTAAAAATGTCTGCAACTGCTTTTCAAGAGAAATGTATTCCAACTTTACAACTTCTTTTTCTACAAGATCCCTAATAAAGTGGTGTCTAATACTTATATGCTTAGTTAACGAATGTTGCACAGGGTTCTTAGATATATTAATCACACTTGTATTATCACAATAAACAGTAAGAGTATTGCTCTCCAAACCGTAGTCATCGAACATCTTCTTAAGCCAAAGAAGTTGAGTACAACAATTCCCGTGGCTATGTATTCGGATTCAGCCGTAGATAGGGAAACACAATTTTGTTTTCGGCTATGCCATGAAACAAGATTGTTACCCATGTAGAAACATCCTCCACTTGTACTCTTTCTATCATCACTATCACCTGCCCAATCAGTATCACTATAGCCAATCAAAGAACAATTAGTATCTTTATTATACCATATTCCATAATCACATGTGCCTGCCACATATCGAATTATTCTCTTAATCAATTCATATGAGATTCTTTAGGATCAGCTTGATAACGTGCACATAAACAAACACTAAACATGATGTCCGGTCTACTAGAAGTCGATACAAAAGTCTACCAATCATCGACCTATACAATGTTGGGTCAACATTTGTGCCAACACTGTCTTTACACAACTTTTGTGTCGATCCCATAGGTGTCTTCATGTGTTTAGCATTGTCTAAACCAAACCTTTTCACAAGATTTTTGGCATATTTATTTTGACAAAAGAAAATACCATCTTTGCATTGTTTAATTTGAAGACCTAAAAAGTAATTCAAGTCTCCAACCATCGACATTTCAAAGGTAGTGGTCATTTCATGTACAAATAATTCAAGCATTTTCTCACATGTAGAACCAAATACAATGTCATCAACATATATTTGAGCAATCATAATGTCATATCCAGAATGTTTAATAAACAATGTTCTATCAGCTTCACCTCTATAAAAACCGAATTCAACTAGAAAATCGGTTAATTTACCATACCATGCCCTAGGTGCTTGCTTTAAACCATATAAAGCTTTCTTAAGTTTATAAACATGATCAGGAAAATCATGATTCTCAAACCCCTTAGGTTGTTCTTCATATGCTTCTTCCATAAGAATTCCATTTAGAAATGCGGCTTTAACATCCATTTGATGCGCTTTATATCAATGTAGCATGCAATAGCAAGTAATAGTCTTATAGACTCAATTCTAGCAACAGGAGCAAAAGTCTCATCAAAATCAATTCCTTCTACTTGTGTATAGCCTTGAGCTACTAATCTAGCTTTGTTTCTTACAACATTACCAGATTCATCAGTTTTGTTTTTAAAAATTCATTTTGTACCAATTACATTCACATTATCGCCTAGGCACAAGTATCCAAACATCATTCCTTTCAAATTGATTGAACTCCTCATGCATTGCATTAATCCAATTTTCATCTTTCATAGTTTCATCAACATTTTTAGGTTCATTGAAAGAATGAAAACATTCAAAGTTCACCTTGTTACACATAGATGTCATACAAATCGACCTTACCACATGTCTTGCGTCAAAACTTAATTTTCTCCTTGTTTGTACACCTGATTGTGGTTTACCTATGATTTGTTGTTGTGGATGATTCTTGAGAATCCTGGAAGATGGTACTGTAGCGAGGATACGACATAGTTCTATTAATTTCTGGATGTTGAGGTGATGTTGCTTCAGATGTGGGCACATTTGTAGCAACATTCTCAATCGGTCGTAAATTCCGTAACTTTGCATCTGCTCAATAAGATCTCATTACATCTTCTTCAATAGCATTATCTGCAAGACTTGCATTATCATCAAAAACAACATTCATAGACTCTTGAAACGATGTCGGTCCTAAGATTATAAATCCTAAAAGCTCTACTGCTTTCTAGCATAACCAAGAAAGAAACCCTTATCACTCTTTGAATCAAATTTATGAAGTTGGTCTCTATCATTCGTATGTAACAAACACATCCAAAGACATGAAAGTATTTGATTAGGCTTTTTGTCATTCAAAATTCATAAGGTGTCTTTGTGGAATTAGGTCTAAGATAAACTCTATTTGAAATATGACAGGCGGTATTCAAAGCTTCAGCCCAAAACCTTTTTGAAAGTTTCTTGGATAAAAGCATTACTTTAGCCATCTCTTGTAGAGTTCTATTTTTCCTTTCGGCTACACCATTTTGTTGAGGTGTTTTAGGAGAAGAGAATTCTTGTATTATGCCTTTATCTTCACAAAATTAAGTGAATAAGTGTTCTCAAACTCCCTACCATGATCGGACCTTAATCTCTTAACCTTAGTGTTAAAAACATTTTTAAAACGTTTGTAAAGAATTTTGAAAACTTCAAAAGCATCTAATTTTTCTTTAAGAAATTCGATCCATGTAAACCTTGAATAATCATCTACTATGACAAAAGAATATCTCTTACCACCAATGCTTTCGGTCTCCATTGGTCCCATTAAATCCATATGCAAAAGTTCAAAGCAATGTTTCGTAGTACAATGTGTCAACAACATCTTCATCAATCTATTTCAAGAATAAACGGTTGTTTATCAACACACGAAGAAGTCTCTCCTTTGAAAATGTAAATTTTCCTTTCGGATTTCTCACTATCTCTTTGGGAAAAATTCATTTCATACGTTTTCAAAATACTAACCAACTCATTTAGAGTAATAGCATCAGTATCTTTAGCTTCCTCAATAGCACATATCTTAGCATCAAAACGTTTAGGAACAGCTTCTTAAGATTTTATGTACTAACCTTGTATTGGATATAGCTTCACCAAGTGCTTGAGATTCATTGGAAATCTCGGTGATTCGTTCATTGTAAGATGATATGGTCTCATCTTCCTTCATCCTTAGATTTTCGAACTTGGTTCCAAGCATCCTCAACTTCGTCCTTCTTACACTCTCATCCTTCACAATGTTCTTGTAATCTCTCCCATGCATCTTTTGCAGATACACAATTAGAAATTATTTTGAACATGGATACATCCGTAGAGGTAAATAAGGCATTGAGTGCCTTCGAATTGAAGCTGGCCGTGGTCACCTCATCATTTGTCCATTCTAATTCCTTTTTTATTTGAGCTTCGGTGTTGTCATCAATTGGAACAATCGGTGGAGTCCATCCGGTCAATATACTCCTCCATGCACGTTCATCAATGGACTTGATGTACATGCGCATCTTAGGCTTCCAAATTGCATAATTTGTACCATCTAGAACGGGTGGTCTAATTGGAGCTGTCATAGGATAATCCATTGCAATAAATCACACCAAACACAGATCTAAACTCGGGATAACGAGTTTTATGGCTCGTGCCACTTGAAGGTGTGCGTACGTGTTTTGCAGAATGTTGTCACGAATGTTGGCACATTCGAAGAGCAAATACGCATAAATAAATAATCGTAAATGTACACAATGGAAGTCTTAAACACGTTGCAAGAAAGATATCAAAATTTTCGTATAGACTATAAATAAGTCTATACCGCCAAACGGCGTATTATCACTAGTAATTGTTAAGTGATACAATCGGTGAAAACATAAGCTACACCGCGAATGGATCAACGTATATAGTGACTAGATAATATTCAATCTAACCTATCACTAATACAAATAAAGACCCAATGTTGAGTGAAATGTTGGAACATTCACCAACGGAAGTATCGAGTATGAAACTACAATAAATTCTATAATCTATGCCAATAGACTATGCTAGATTGTGTTTCCCTCAACTTCAAGTTTTAATCTTCATAGCAGCCATGTATATATAGATAAAATCTGGACTCTTAATGCTTGAAGATAACTTCCACATCTCCCTTGAAAATAGGTAACTTCTATGTAACTTCCCCATGATCTTTATAACTTCTCTTGCTTGCTTCTTTCAACCGCATGACTTAGGTAACTTCCGTAAGTCTTCAATCCTGAAAAGAACAAGTCAATGAACAAGACAAAATGTGGGTTAAGGGTTAGTGAAAGTTGGAAGGACGAATTCGATGTTGTGACCAGAATGTTGGCACATTCTCGAGTAACACTCGTCATAACATCAACACTAAGGATACTCACATTAGGCATTGTGATATTAATGGAGTGATTAATTTCATGATGGTTTATGCTTTCTAATTTGATTGATTTGCACTTGGATACAATCATAGCTTGTTAATCATGGATTCCTTGATGGAGATTATCCCTTGCACCCAATTCCACCATTGATTTTAGTATATTTGATCTTGCATTCTAGGTGTTTGATAGATTGTTTGCATAATCTTGCCATTTAATTCCTTGCATTTTGTAGAGATTTTAGTCCTAAAACTTGTTACAACTCTAGCCATTTAGAACTCTTATCCTTGAATTTCGTTTGCATACTTTCTCCCTTGGGTTCGATATTTTGTTGATTGGTCTTAATAACTCTTACCCTATACACTCCAATCAAATGGTGTTGTTGCCGGGAGTTAGTTTTTGTGCCTATAAGTGAGAATTGAGGATTGTTTGAAGTGGCTATTTGTTGCTTTTGTTTTTGTTTTTGTTTTTGTTGATTTTGTTGGTTAGAAGTTGATACTTGGATTTGTGGCATCGTAGGTGTATGCTAACAAGATCGAGTGGTGTTCCACCCTTGCCACTAAATCCGGAAATCGAGGCTACGTTGAGAAGAAATCGTGTGAGTAGAAGAAGGGAAGCTATGGAAGGAGAAGATCAAAGGCATGAGGAGAGACTAGTGGGTGATCCTCAAGTAGATGAGGTACATGGACAAGGAGAAGGAGGAGTAGAGAATGGAGGTAATGGGAATAATTTACATGCTCAAGTTGGCCCATTCCCTCAAGGGATGCCACCACAAAATTACCCCTACCAAAATCCATATCCTTATCCACCTCAAGCTCATCAATATCCCTACTATCCACCTCATCCACAACAATTTCCACCATACTATCCCCATATGCCGTATAATCGGGAGCCACGATATCATGAGCCACCTCACATACCAAATGCCCAACCACGACACTGTAAATGAGCCACCACCTCAAGGAAGGCATTTGAGAGAATTCTTTGAACCACAACTTAGAGAGCATTATGATGGGATAGCAAGGCCGAGGATAGATGCTAATAACTTTGAGATAAGTCCCGCTTTGGTGAGAATGCTTAGGGAGAAGCAATTTGAAGGAAGAGATGAAAATGAGTGCCCACATCAACATATGGCACAATTTCTTGAGATTGCCGACACTACAAAATACCATGGGGTACCCGAAGATGCGAATAAGTTGAGGCTTTTTTCCTTTACATTGAAAGGAAGAGCAAAAGCATGGCTTAATTCATTACCGCCCGGGACCGTACGTACATGGGAGGAGTTGTCGAAGAAATTTTTGATGAAGTTTTACCTACCGTCAAAGACCGTGCAAGCTAAGGAGGCTATTTCCCACTTCCGACAAAAGAATGAGGAGACGATACCGGAGGCGTGGGAGAGGTATGGCATGTTACTTATCAATTTTCCTCAACACGCTTTTCGGAGGAGCAAACCATTATGTAATTTTGCAATGGTTTGACGGATGGGGATAGGTTGTTTTTGAATGCTTGTGCTAATGGATCGATTTGGTCTAAAACCGTTGAGCAAATGAATGAAATAATGGAGAACATAGCCTCAAGATTCATTCCAAGTGTCGGTTAATAGGGGAGCACACCATAGCGTGTCACAAGTTGATGAAATCGAGAGTATGAAGAGTATGATGATGACTATGATGGACCGATTGGGAGCTCTTACTACTTCACAAGGCCAAGCAAGTGTGAGTCCATCCGTTCCCCATGTTGATGTTGGTCCAAGTTCATTGCCGGTTGAAGAAGTGAGTTATATGGGTAGGCCTCTATTCCAAGGAGGCTATCAAGGAGGAAACTTTCAAGGGAATTATCAAGGAGGAAGGCCTTACCAAATGTCTTACCAAAATAGGCCACAAGGAAGCTATCAACCTCAACCGCAAGCTCAATTTAATGGGAATACATGGAGGAGACACGAGAATTTTTCATATGCCAATCCGAGAGCCGCCGTTCAATTTCCTCCCGGATTTGATCCGGTGCAAAGGCTCCAAACAATGAAGGAAAGGCTACCACAGAGGAGATTTTGGGGTTGATTGTGAAGAAAATGGAAGCTAATGACTCAAGGCTTGATGATATAGGGAAGCAAATGGACACTCATTTCTAGACGATCGAGCACCAATTAGGGCAACTTGCTACTACGGTTGGGAAGCTCTCGTCTACGGTGGACCATCTCCAAAACAAAGGAAAGTATCCATGTACTACCGAGCCTAATCCTAAAGAGTTTTGTAGTCCAAAAATGTCCAAAGAAGGAGAGTTTGAAGAAGAGGTGGTGAAGGAAGAAGAGAGAAAAGAAAGAGTGGTTGTGAAGGAGAAGAAAAGTGAAGAAGAGGTGAAAGTGAGGGAAATGCAAAGAAGGAAGAAAATCGAAGAATGAATGGGGAGTTCCAATGAAGGCTAATCTGGTTCCATTTCCAAAGAGACTAGATAGGAAGAAACTTGATGAAGAGTTTGGTAAGTTCTTAGAGATTTTCAAGAATTTGCATGTCGATATCCCACTTTTGGAGGCCCTTGAACAAGTTCCACACTATAAGAAATTCTTGTGAGAAATTATGTCCAAGAAAAGGAGTTGGGATGAGAAGGGGATGCTCAAGTTAGTGGAAGAATGCAAAGACATTTTGGAGAGACACTTGCCACAAAAGAAGAAGGATCCCGGAAGCTTCATTATCCCATGTGAGATTGGAGAGAAGATAAACATTCAAGACTTGTGTGATCTAGGAGCAAGTATTAATGTGATGCCATTGTCCGTGTTCAAGCAATTGGATTTAGGGAGGTGATTCCTACGAACATCAATCTTCAATTAGTGGATCAATCATATGCTCAACCATTTGGGATTATTGAAGATGTGTTAGTAGGGGTTGGTAAACTCATATTCCCGGTGGATTTTATTGTATTAGACATGAAGGAGGAACTTGAGGCACTAATCATTCTTGGTCGACCTTTTCTTGCAACGGGTAAGGCTATGATTAATGTGGAGAAAGGGGAGCTTAAGTTGAGCTCAAATGGTGATGAAGTGACATTTACAAGAGTTCATGAGGAAGAGGTTGCTCAAAGTAAGGTAGAGAAGAAAACGTGTGGATACATAGAGATTGTTGATGAATGCCCTTCCATTGAAAGGGAAGTTTCTACACCTATTACTTCTACTTATCCTTTAGTTAATGAGCATTTCCTTCCCTCTTGTAAAATCATCTCTAACAAGTCTTGTGTTTCCCTTGATAATTGTAGGAAGGAGAAATCGATAAAGGACCCTTTGCTTGACCCCGGTGAACAAGAGAAGGAAGAAAGTGAGAAGGAGTTGACCAAATTTGAGCATGGATCAAGTTTGGGGGTATTGATTGAGAAAAAGGCACCACTTGAGAAAAGGGAGGAAAAGTTTGAAGTAGGAGATCAAGTGGTGTGGTGTGAATCAAATTGGAGTCGGCTACTTGGTGTTGAAAGACCCAAAGAGGTGCTTACGGTGAAAGAAATCAAAGAAGGAGGAAAGCTACTCCTAGAGGATAAATGGGGGTGTTGCCTTTTGCAAAGGAACATCTAGTGGAGCACAAGGCCGATCTCTACACCGACAAAGAAAGGGAAGTGTGAACTCCTTGAGTTCCGTCCGGCAAAGGACGTTAAACCTAGCGCTAGATGGGAGGCAACCCATCGTTTTATTGATTTGGTGTGTTTGTTTTGTGTTGTGTTTTGTCCTTTTTGTGGAATTCTTGCCTTGGCTTCTTGGGATTTGCTCATGCTTAGGAGAAGATGTTAGTTGATGGATAGTGTATTGGGATATTGAGCTTAATTGTTTATATCATTTAAGGGTTGCATAGTTGTATCATTCCCATACTTAATTTTGAATGCATATCTTCATTCAAGTTTGGGGGTGTGTGTTATTTAGGGTAGAAATGCATCCCTTGGTGATGATTATTTGATGACTATTTGTGCCCGTTTGTAGGTATAATCACTACGGAGATTGAAAAAACGAGGGAATTGAAAAAAGGAATCAAGGAATCGAGAAGGAAAGGAGAGCTTAAAAGTTGGTGAAAATGAGCATAAAGGAAGAGAACCCGGTCTCCTCGATCGAATGAGCGACCGGGCTTAAATCGAGGGACCAACACGGTAATTTCTTGCATATTTGGGTTCGTTTGGGGCATAGAGGTCCATTTTAGGAGTTTCAGGGGCCGGGTCGGGCCCGGGAATCGTAAAAATTCCTGGTCTCGACCCTAGGTCGAGCTTGCATAGTCCTCGAGTCGAGGCATTGACACTTAGAAATTTTTTTGAAAATGGCACATCCCTCGACTCGAGGAGGGACCTCGAGTCGAGGCTTTTGAAAATTTGGTGTTCCTCGAGTCGAGGCCTGACCCTCGACTCGAGGTCGGTGTCCGATATAAAAATCGCGATTCAATTTTGAAGGCACGACTCGAGGGTTTTCTCCTCTTTCACGTTCCCTTTGCCGTTTATCCCTATTGCCGTCAAATTCTGACCGTTTTCACCCGATTAATCATCATAATTTCATCACATTATCATAGTATTGCATCCAAGATTGGATTTTGAGGGATTGTTCATCAAATTTTGGGGTTTTTAGTGGAGAGTGCGTAGGTGTCCTATTCTTATCATTCCAAGCCGAATTTCCTCAAAAAGGTATGTAATTTCTTCTCTTTTGGCTTTCAATTTCATGATTGGTTTATGCTTGATGCTTGGGTGTTGATAAAATTGCATGAATTTATTTGAATTAGAATTTCATTTGGGCATTTTGTCAAACACTTGGTATACATGATTGATGTTGATAAATTGAAGCCTTTATGGAGAATTTTTGAGTTAATTGAGGATTGTAGGAGCATGTTTAGGATTGTATATATTGTGTTGCTCGTTTATTTGTGAATTTGGCTTGAATTGTGATTTTTGAGCATGATAGGATGTCTAGTGCAATTGTTGGATATTTGGTCGATTTGAGGTTTTGATGATGATAGAATTTGATTGTGGGTAATGCTTAATTGTCTAAATGCTTGCTAGTTGGTTCATGTTTTGGAGATATGATTTTTGGAGCTTAATTGCATGAATATTTGATGAGCTTAGTTTCTTTGGTGTTTATTGTGAAGCCATCTAGTTAAGTATGTATATTTTGAGGATTAGTTGAGCACTTCTATTGACTTTATGTGCTTTGATTGACTCATTGACCATTTGTTGAGGATTTATTGCCTAGTCACTAGAAATTTTGTTGAGTTTGGATATAGTATTGTTGACTCGTCCATGGTAGAGTGATATTTTGAGCTAGCATTTTAATTGTTGGACTAATTTGTGCTATTGAGATTATTTGTGCAGGAATCATGTTTAGGGAGTGGATGGTCACAATTTTTGGATGCTTTGAGATCCGAGAGAGAGAAGAGGCGATAAGATTTGCACACCGGATGCCCGCCGAATTGGAAATTCGGTGGGATGACTATAAATGGAGAAAGCATATCATCATGTATGCTTTGAGTTGTACAAGAAGGTGGTAAAAACTCATCTAGTTGATCATAATTGCATGCTCTCTATGGGGATTGAGGAGGATATCCCTAGATTGTTTGAGCAAGTAGGCATGGGAGGCTTTCTAGCTAAGAGGCCTCGGACCCATCTTGGACTCACTCTCGAGTTCTTATGCACGTTAAAGTCCACAAAGCGAGGAGGAACAAGTTTGCAAGGAAGATCACTTTTGAGCTAATGGGGAATGATTATGAATTGACTTTGGACGAGATAAATGAGATCCTTGGAGCGCCTACTGACCCTGATAGATCATTGCTCAACATTAGAGAGGAGTACAACGCCAAAAAGTTCCTGAGGCGTATTTCTGATTCGGGGCTCCGAGTCAACTTGAGTTTGTGCACAGGAAGTCTAACAGACGCACATTCGGAACCCGGTGGTCCGATACTTAGAGAAGATCCTCGCGAGTACCATATTCGCGAGATCGGAAGGAGAGTCGTGGTCTCTGAAGAGTTATATGTCTTGTGGTGCTTTTTACATGGAGTGAGGTTCAACGCGGCTGCATACCTCTGCTATTTGTTTGAGAGAGCGGCGAGCACAAAATTTAAGAAGATCAACTTTGGTGGAATGATTACCCCGATAGCTGAGCATCTTGGGATCCCGACTCATAATCTCGCCGCATTAGATGGTCCAGATCTTACTACGGACACGATGAGACGCATGAGGACACTGGATCGTATTGGGAGGACGTGGTGTTTTCAGCGGCACCATGGTGGCCGATTCCCTCTTCCTAATAAGAGGTTGGCAGCGGTTTTGGATCCCACGGCTTTTGTGACCATTAACTGCGCATGTAGTCGCAGCCACACACCGATGCCATAGATGCCTACACGAGGGAGCATGGGGACGTGCTTAGAGATGAGGGGATGACGATGATCGTGCGAGGCCAGCGGTCGGTCAGATTCGATTCTTCGATGATGAGGGAGATGCGGTTAGAGCAGAGGTTGAGGAGGAGGTTGAGTCGAGGACGAGGATGACGAGGAGCCGGAGCAAGAAGAGCCGCTGTCCGGATGAAGGAGGATTATCAGCCGAGAGATCAATATATACTTGGCGGGGACGAGATGAGGAGTAGAGAGTACGAGGCGGGGAGTTCATCTTAGAGACCGTGGGTTTTGGCGGAGCAGATATGGGCGAGCAGTCGAGAGGATGCACATTGAGAGTCGACCCGTCGGGATGAGATGTACCGGATGATGGAGGAGTCTCGTAGATTCAATGAAGAGACTAGGAGGATGCAAGAGGAATCAATGAAGACTCAACGATGTGTATGCCCTCCTACAACAAATGAGCTCGTGGAATTTCGGGCCGAGATATCCTCCTCCACCGCCGCCGTCCGTCTACTAGGGCTACCCCCTATCCTTCATTCCCTCTCCTTAGTTTTTAGATGCTTATCTCTTAGTGGATTGTACTCTTTATTTTGGTGATTGTGTTGTTGATTGACTTGTTGATGTGATGATGTGATGAATTTGATGTTTTGGATTGATGGATGATTTTATGGATGCTATGATTTTCTTGATATTTTTGAGCTTATTGTCTATTGATGAGTGTGATTTGATGATCCTTTGGATTCTTTATTCCTATGATTCTATATTCTTTGACTTGAGCTTAATTGTGGATTCATTGATATATTTTTGAGTATCATTCATGTGGTAGTGAGTATGCTTGGACTTATGTACATGAGCACTTGAGTTTGATTTGCAAGACTTATTGGATTTTGATATGATCATGAGTTGATTTGTGGTTTGACGCTAGCTTTCTTGATTTATTATGTGAAGATGAATGTGATTGAAAATGCTTGATTCATTGCTCAATTGAAGCCCGTGAGCTTTTGTGCTTTAATAATCGTACATCTTATACGGTTGACATGATTTCTTTGTGAGTGCATCATTCATGATTTGTATGCTAAAACTTGCCACTAGACTTGTTGATATTGATCTTTGTGTGATGTCTTGAAAGTGATACGAGGCCATGTTTGATATGATTAGTCACTTTGCCAAAATTTTCCCCACCAAATACATTTGATTTCCTTAGTAAGCCATGTTGAGCCTTATGATCCTTATTCTTTGGCAAGCCAAGTGAAATTGAAACCATTTAGCCTATTTTTATGAGCCTTTCTTGTCCTATATTTAGTTGAGCTTGAATGTTGGCTAATGATGGTGATTTGATTGTTAAGTGTGGGAAGATGATGAGCAAAGTGATGAAAGCATAAAAGAAAAGAAAGGTTGTGGAAAATTGAATTGTGAAGAAAAAAAAATGTGTGAAGAAAAGAAAGGAAAGATTCAATTGGTGAGCTTAAGTGAAAGGAAAGCTCAAGTGAATGGAGATTGATCATTGAAGTTAAAAAGAAAGAGTGTTGCTTGATGAAAAGTGAAGAGATGTGTATTGTATTGATTAGCTTACATTCAAGTCTCTACTACTTAGTCACTTTTATCCAAAAACATCCCACCTTTCCAAAGAGCCTACATTACAACCTAGAGAAAGACCTCTTTGATTCTTGATTGATCACAAATGATTTGGATTGAGATTAAGTCTTTTGGCAAGCATATGGTGTGCAAGTTTGTGAATTTGATGATTGAGTGCAATATACCTTGATACACTTGAGTGAAGAGTGAAACACTCCATGGAAGGAGCAATGTGTTGAGTATTTGATTGAGCATTTGTTTGAGCATGATCTATCATGATTATTAGTGGATAGTTGCATTGATACAAGTGTTCATTGATGAGTTCGATTGTCTTATTTTTCGTCTATAGTGCCATGTGACATAATTGCAATCAATTCACTCCTATGTTCTTAGTTTCTACGTTGCTCGAGGACGAGCAACAATTCAAGTTTGGGGTATGATTAGAGTGAATTGATGCATGTTTTTAGGGCCTATTTTTGTGCAAAAGTGAGCTAAAGTGTGATTTTTGTGCCTAAATGTGAAAAGTAGCACTCTTTTGCCTAAAAAGTATTACTTTGTGAGTTTTTGATGTTTTTCGCCCGTTTTACAGGTAAATCGGTGGAATTTTGCCAAACCGAGAGTACCGGTATTCTTAGAATGAAAAGACGAACATACGGGATGAAAACGAGGGTCGGGTCCGAAGCCCTTCTCGATAAAAATTCCTGGTCTCGAGCACAGTCGAGGGTGCACAGACCTCGACTCGAGGTTTATGCCGGAGGAAAAATTTTCAAAAGTCAGCGAGCTCGACTCGAGGAGGAGCCTCGAGTCGAGGGATGAGAAATTTGCAGGATCCTCGACTCGAGGGCTGAGCCTCGACTCGAGGCGGCGATAATTTGAAGAAACGTGTTAGCGATTCTTAGGCCTCGACTCGAGGGCCCGAAGCTCGACTCGAAGAGTGCCTAAAACCGAAAAATTTAGTTTTAAAGCCATTTGAAGCCAAAAGCAGAGCATATCTTAATTCTAGCGGTTTAGAGCGGTTTCTAGGAGTTTCTTTGGGCGAATTTTGCATTTTGTAGCTTGAATTCACTTGTAATTGTCATAGATTGTTAGAATTAGATTAGATTCTACATTTAGTCCACTAGATTAGTAGTTTGATTGATTGTAATTAAAGATTGCAGCGGTGATTTGGGAGAATTGAAGTTGGATTGAAGCATTGTAGAAGATTAATCATTCCTATTTTTGTCTATGGAAGTTTAATTGGTGATGTTCTTACCCTTTGATCTCTTTAATTCATTGCTTGTAGTGATTAGATTGTTAATTGCTTTCTTAGATTTTCTACCCATGGCTTTTGCTTGTAGCACCATGGGCTAATAGCTTTGTGCTTGGGCTAATTGAAATTAGGGATGAAGTGATTGCCTCATGCTATGATTGTTGATAATTGTGATCAATTGAATTAGATTGCTTCCTAATTGTGATTCTTAATTGTGCTTCATGAAAAATTGTCTCTTTTGATTAATGGTTGATCACCCTAGCAATAGGCGAGTTGAGCTAACGTGATTAGGTGTTAATCGGGTTTTAATTTTGCATGATTGTATGAATTGGGGACTTCTACATTGAGAGATGGGAAGAATTAAGGATACTCACATTAGGCATTGTTATATTAATGGAGTGATTAATTTCATGATGGTTTATGCTTTCTAATTTGATTGATTTGCACTTAGATACAATCATAGCTTGTTAATCATGGATTCCTTGATGGAGATTATCCCTTGCACCCAATTCCCCATTGATTTTAGTATATTTGATCTTGTATTCTAGGTGTTTGATAGATTGTTTGTATAATCTTGTCATTTAATTCCTTGTATTTTGTAGAGATTTTAGTCCTAAAACTTGTTGCAACTCTAGCCATTTAGAACTCTTATCCTTGAATTTCGTTTGCATACTTTCTCCCTTGGGTTCGATATTTTGTTGATTGGTCTTAATAACTCTTACCCTATACACTCCAATCATCGGTGCACCCAATATCTCATTGATCTCGTTCACCGTCAACGTGTACTGCTCCCTATAAGCTCAAATGTGATCGCCCGTGGAAACTTTGCCTTCTTGGCCTTGTCGAATGTCACGGTGCACAAGAACTCCGTGAGTGATCCCCAAATACGCCTCGTGGCCTCTTAGCCAAGAAGCCGGACATGCCAACCTGCTCAAAAGTCTCGAGGATGTCATCCTCTATCCCCATTGAGACCATACAATCGTGGTCTATAAGGCGGGTCTTCACCACTTTGTTATAAATCTCGGCATACAAGATCGAGTGCTTTCTCCACTTGTAGTCGTCCCACGTAATCCCCAACCGAGCCGGCATCTTGTTCGCGAATCTAACGTCTCTCTCTCTTTCTGAAATTCTCATCGTAATAGTTATGTCTCTGCCGGCACCTCAAACATTTTCCTACAAAATTTCCCAAGGTAACAATTAGCACATAATAGTAGAACACGAGTAAAATATGATAGCAACTAAGCACATGAATGAGTCAATCATCATAAACTCCAATCTCTAATAAATCCTAAGTGAAGAATCAACTATCCAAAAAAATTAGTCAAATGTCAACTAAAGCAAATAGGCAATAGACGTGCATCAATAAATCTCCGCAAATATGCATACTCAATAGAATAGCCATAACAATCAATATCAACACTTAAGCTCACAATGATATGAAATTAAGCTCAACAACATTATCCAAAAATAATATGGCCATCTAGCAAGTAATTAGAACAAATACACTCACTAACATGCACTTCTATCATCTATCAAACAAAGATGATCAATTTCCCTAAGTATTTCCTAGGAACTCTCAAACAAGTAGGCACATTCATTCCCAAGACCAAAAATTCACAAAGGCATAAGCAATATAACACAATTAATCCTAAACATGCCTTCTAATTCAACAAATAATCCTAATTCACCAACAAATTCCCCAAATTCGTTCTAAATATCATGCACACAAGGTGTTCGTAAAAATGCCCAAATGAAAATCAACTTCAATGTATAAATTGGCAAAATTCGATCTACCCATGCATTAATCCACTTAAGAACGAAATATAAAGGGATAGGGAGTGATAATTCGTACCTTGTATCAAGAATTTCGGACTTGAAATGGCAAATGGATGACACCCACTCAACTTCTTTAAAATCCCCAAATTTCTTTCAAAAACCCTCACAAGAGATGAATTCAATGATATGGATGATGTATATGTAAAGGAAATAATGAATGATCGGTTAAAATGTGCGAAATTGGGACGAAAAGGAAGAAAAATCGCTGGGAGTCGGGGGTTAGGGCAAGCTCGAGTCGTGGAGGTGAAACTGCCGCGAATCGATACGCTTTTAAAAAAATTACCAGCCTCGAGTCGTGCTCCAGGACCTCGACTCGAGGCATCTCAAATTTGAAGACCCTCGACTCGAGGCTCAGCCCTCGAGTCATGCTGTTTATTTTGAAACTACGCCTCGACTCGATTGGAGTGTATAGGGTAAGAGTTATTAAGACCAATCAACAAAATATCGAACCCAAGGGAGAAAGTATGCAAACGAAATTCAAGGATAAGAGTTCTAAATGACTAAAGTTGCAACAAGTTTTTAAACTAAATTTCTACACAATGCAAGAAATTAAATGGCAAGATTATGCAAACAATTTATCAAACACTTAGAATGCAAGATCAAATATACTAAAATCAATGGGGAATTGGGTGCAAGGGATAATCTCCATCAAGGAATCCATGATTAACAAGCTATGATTGTATCCAAATGCAAATCAATCAAATTAGAAAGCATAAACCATCATGAAATTAATCACTCCATTAATATCACAATGCCTAATGTGAGTATCCTTAGTTCTTCCCATCTCTCAATGTAGAAGTCCCCAATTCATACAATCATGCAAAATTGAAACCCGATTAACACCTAATCACGTTAGCTCAACTCTCGCCTATTGCTAGGGTGATCAACCATTAATCAAAAGAGACAACTTTTCATGAAGCACAATTAAGAATCACAATTAGGAAGCAATCTAATTCAATTGATCACAATTATCAACAATCATAGCATGAGGCAATCACTTCATCCCTAATTTCAATTAGCCCAAGCACAAAGCTATTAGCCCATGGTGCTACAAGCAAAAGCCATGGCTAGAAAATCTAAGAAAGCAATTAACAATCTAATCACTACAAGCAATGAATTAAAGAGAACAAAGGGTAAGAACATCACCAATTAAGATTCAATAGGCAAAAATAAGAATGATTAATCTTCTACAATGCTTCAATCCAACTTCAATTCTTCCCAATTCACCGCCTGCAAACTTCAATTACAATCAATCAATCTACTAATCTAGTGGACTAAATGTAGAATCTATCCTATTTCTAACAATCTATTGCAATTACAAGTGAATTCAAGCTACAAAAAATAAAATTCGCCCAAAGAAACTCCTAGAAACTGCTCTAAACTGCTAGAATGAATCTCCCCTCTATTTTGGCTTCCAATGGCTTAAAAACTGAATTTTTCGGTTTTGGGCACTCCTCGAGTCGAGCTTCAAGCCCTCGAGTCGAGGCTCTAAGAGTCGCTAACACATTTCTTTAAAATCTCTCCCGCCTCGAGTCGAGGCTCACCCTCAGTCGAGGATCCCGCAAATTTCTCATCCCTCGACTCGAGGCTCCTCCCTCGAGTCGTGCTCGCTGTCATTTTGAAATTGTTTCCCTTCAAAGATGAACCTCGAGTCGAGATCTCGTGCACCCTCGACTTCAGCCCGAGACCAGGGAATTTTTATCGAGAAGGGCTCCGGGCCCGACCCCATTTTCGTCCCGTATGTTCGTCTTTTCATTCTAAGAATACCGGTACTCTCGGTTTGGCAAAATTCCACCGATTTACCTGCAAAACGGGCGAAAAACATCAAAAACTCAAAAAGTAATACTTTTTAGGCAAAAGAGTGATACTTTTCACATTTAGGCACAAAAATCACACTTTAACTCACTTTTTGCACTAAAATTAGCCCTAAAAACATGTATCAATTCACTCCAATCAGACTCGAGGCTCAAGCCTCGACTCGAGATGAATGATTTTGCGAAAATTGCCTAAGTACGGATCCCTCGACCAAGGGGATTGGTCACCTCGACTGGGGTCGAGTCCAGGAATTTTTACGGATTCCCTGCACTCCAGCCCAACCCCGAAACTCCTAAAAACGACTCTCTCGACCACAACGAACCCAAATATGCAAATACTAACCTTTTTGGTCCCTCGATTTAAGTCCGGTCGCTCATTCGATCGAGGAGACAGGGGTCCCTTCCTTTTGCTCAATTTTCACCAACTTTTAAGCTCTTCTTCCTTTGATCTTGAATTTCCCTGCACTTCCGATCTCTTTCCAATCAAATGTAGTAAGTGTACCTACAATCGGGTATAAGAATCATCAAATCATTACCCTAAAGAGATGCAAATGATCAATAGACACAACATCACCCCCAAACTTAAATGTTAGCATGATTTTCAAAGTTTAGCACAAGTGATAAAAATATATGCAACTCCTAATGGTATCAACAATAAGCTCAATTATCCAATAATCCATAGCAAAATATCATAACCTCCTAAGCATGAGCAATTCAATTCCTAGCCAATTCTCCAAAACAAAAACAAAAACGAAAGGCAAACAAAAGCACACCAAAGCAACAAAAAGGATGGGTTGCCTCCCATCTAGCGCTAGGTTTAACGTCCTTTGCCGGATGGAACTCAAGGAGTTCATTTGTCTTCTAAGAGGAGCTTTCCTCCTTTTATCTCCTTCACCGTCAAAACTTCCTTGAGTCGTTCCACTCCTAATAATCTACTCCACCCGATTCGCTCCACACCACTTGATCTCCAACTATGAAACTCACTTCCTTCTTCTCAAGTGGTGTCTTTTTCTTTTCTAACACCCCCAAACTTGAGCCTTGCTCAAGCTTGGTCACATTCTTTTCACCTTCTTCGATCTTCCTATCTCCGGGATCAAGCAAAGGCTCAATGAGTGCTTTTTCTTCCTAAGATCATCAAGAGAAACACAAGACTTATTAGCAATTACTTTACAAGAAGGAATAAAATACTCATTAATCAAATAATTAGAAGAAGTAGAAGGTGTAGAATCATCCCTATCAAATGGAAGGGTATAAATCGATGATCTCAATGTATCCACACGTCTTCTTCTCCAAAGTGCTTGGAGCATCTTCTTCTAATTGAGCTCTAGTAAACGTCACCTCTTTTCCATTAAAGCTCAACTTGAGCTCCTTTTTCAATATTGATCATAGCTTTGTCGGTAGCAAGGAAAGGTCTACTAAGAATGATAGGTGCCTCAAGCTCTTCCTTCATATCAAGCACGATAAAGTCAACCGGGAATATAAACTTGCCAACTCCTACTAATACATCTTCAACAATCCCGAAAGGATAAGCATAAGATTGATCCGCCAATTGAAGATTAATATTGGTAGGAGTCATCTCTCCTAACTCCAACTTCTTAAAAATGGACAAAGGCATGACATTGATACTAGCTCCCCAAATCACATAAGCCTTGAACTTTCCCATTCTCTCCAATTTCACACGGTATAATAAAACTCCCGGATCCTTAAGCTTTTGAGGTAGGTGTCTCTCAAGAATCTCCTTGCATTCTTCCACCAATTTGATCATACCCTTCTCATCCCATCTTCTCTTCTTGGACATGATTTCTTTCAAAAACTTCTTATAATGGGGAATTTGCTCAAGGACATCTAAAAGTGGAATATCAACATGCAAGCTTTTAAAAACCTCCAAAAACTTACCAAACTCCCCGTCAAGCTTCTTCCTCCCAAGTCTTTGAGGGTAGGGAACCGGGGTGGGTCTCATGGGCACACCCCATGCTTCTTTAGACTTCTCTTCTTCTTTTGACTTTCCACTTTTCTTTTACCTCTTCACTTTTCTCTTCAACCACACTTTCTTCACTTGCCTCTTCCTTCTCCACCTCTTTCTCAACTTCCACTTTCTTGGGCATCTTTGGGCTTTCATATCTAGCACCACTCCTTAGTTGAATAGCACTACAAAACTCCTTCGGATTAGGCTCGGTGGTAGATGGATACTTCCCTTATTTTGCAAATGATCTACCGTCGATGAAAGCTTCCCAACCATTGTGGCCAATTGTCCCACTTGATGCTCAATAGTCTTGAACCTTGTGTCTATTTGCTTCCCAATGTCATCTAGCCTCGAATCATTAGCCTCTAACCTCTTCACTATCATCCCAAGGAGCTCCTCCGTAGTTGCCTTTCCCTCATTATTAGGTGCTTTGGCACCCGGATCAAATCCGGGAGGAAATTGAATGGCGGCTCTTGGATTAGCACATGAGAAATTTTCGTGTCTCCTCCAATTGTTGACATTAAATGGAGCTTGAGGTTGAAGTTGAAAATTACCTTGATGCCTATTTTGATAAGGCACTTGATATGACCTTGCTCCTTGGAAATTGCCTTGATAATTGCTTTGATATCCTCCTTGGTATGGAGGCCTTCCCATATAATTCACTTCTTCAATAGGCAATGAATTTGGACACAAATCAACTTGAGGGATGGATGGACTCACACTTTGTTGGGCTTGAGCTTGAGAAGTAGTAAGAGCTCCCAAACGGTCCATCATCGTCATCATCATAGTCTTCATAGACTTAATCTCCTCCACATGGGACACTCTATGATGAGCTCCATGATTAACCGACACTTGGAAATAATCTTGGGTAATATTCTCCATAATCTCATTCATTTGCCCCACTGTCTTTGACCAAATCGAACCATTAACACATGTATTTAGAAAAGATCGATCACCATCCGTCAAGCCATTGCAAAAATACATAATGGTTTGCTCCTCCGGAAAGCTATGTTGGGGACAATTAATAAGCAACATCCCGTATCTCTCTCATGCTTCCGGTATAGTCTCTCCATTCTTTTGGCGGAAGTGTGAAATCGCCTCCTTGGCTTGCACCGTCTTTGATGGCGGATAAAACTTCATTAAGAATCTTTTGCTAAGGTCCTCCCACGTACGAACGGTTCCGGGAGGAATCGAATTGAGCCATGCTTTGGCTCTCCCCTTAAGAGTAAAGGCAAATAGCCTTAGCTTCTTCGCATCCTCGGACACTCCATTGTACTTCGTGGTGTCAAAAATCTCTAAAAATTGTGCCCTGTGTTGATGAGGGCACTTTTTCTTCATCTTTCCCTTCAAATTGTTTCTCTCTCAACATCCTCATAAGCATGGGACTTATCTCAAAATTATTAGCTTCAATTCTCGGCCTTGCTATTCCATCATAATGCTCACGAAGTTGAGGCTCAAAGAATTCCCTTAATGGTTTACCTTGAGGTGGAGGCTCTTGCATCGGTTGTGGTTGGGCTTGTGGAATATGAGATGGCTCTTGATATCTCGGCTCATGGGGGTATGTCATATGAGGATAGTATGGTCGGAATTATTGTGGATGAGGTGGATAGTATGGATATTGGTGAGCTTGTGGAGGGTAGGGGTATGGATTTTGGTAGGGAAATTGATGTGGTGGCATCCCTTGAGAAAAGGGTGAGCATTAAAAGGTAAATTGCGCCCATTACCTCCTCCATTATCTTGCAATCTCCCCTCTTCATTGCCATTTATCTCCTCAACATGAGGTTCACCAACTCTCTCTTAATGCATCAACTCTTCACCTTTCATCATTTCTCGTCTCCTTCTCCCACGATTTCTTCGAATGGTTGCTTCAATTTCCGGATTGAGTGGTAAGGGTGGAATACCACTAGACCTTGTAATTTTGCATCTACAAACCACCAATCCAAGTATCACAATCAAACAAAAACAAAGAACAAAACAAAAATACAAAAACAACAAGTAGCCACTTCAAACAATTCCTAAGTCTCACTTAAGGCACAAAAATTAATTTCCGCCAACGGCGCCATTTTAATTGCGGTAATCGGGCAAGCGATTTTAAGACAACCAAGTATATCGAACCCAAGGGAAAAAGTATGCGGTGAGGCCCTAGAAATACAAGTTCTCTATGACTATTGTTGCAAATGCGGTTTTAGTTCTAAAACTACACTACAAATGCTAGAATTAAAAATCAAAATACAAAGCAAACAATTTATCAAACACTTAGTATGCTAGAACAATTAACTAAGATCAGTTTGGGATTGGGGTGCTAGGGATAATATCCATCAAGGAATCAATGATCAACAAGCTATGATTGAATCAAATTGCTAATCAACTAAGATAGAGAGCATAAAACCGTCATGCAATTAAGTCTCCATTAATCACACAATGCCTAATGTGAGTATCCTTAGTGCAACTAATCTCTCAATTAAGAAGCACCCCAATTAATACAATCATACACAATTATAACCCGATTAATCCCTAATCACGTTAGCTCAACTCTCGCCTCTTGCTAGGGTGATCAAACATTAATATAAAGAGATAAAAATGCATGAAGCACAATTTGAATCACAATTAGGGTACAAACTATCTCAATTGATCAACAATCATCAACAATCATAGCATAAGACAATCAAATCATCCTCAATTTCAATTATCCCAAGCACAAGAGTATTAGCCCATGGTGCAAAGAGCAAAACCCATGGGCACAAAATCTAATTGGACAATTAAAAATCTAATCACAACAATTAATGAATTTAAAGGAGTAAAGTGGAAGAACATCACCAATTAGATTAAATGATCAAAAATAGGAATGCTTCAATCTTCAATGTATCTTCAAATGTGCTCTTTTCTTCAATTGAATTACAACTTGGAATTGAAAAAACTATTGGATCAAATGCTAATCTAAGGTACAAATGATTAAAATATATCAAAAACTAACAATCTCATCAAGATACAATGAGAATTAAGCTATGGAATTGGAAATTTGCCCTAAAAACTGTAAAATAACCGCTCTAATGAAGGTTATGGAGATTATGCTCGCTTTTCCGCTCAAATGGGCTTAAATCTCGAATTTCTGAAAATCGGCACCCTCGACTCGAGGTTGGGGCCCTCGAGTCGAGGCTCGTGAAGTCGTGGATGCGCTTTTCAAATTTTACTCCTCCGTCGACTCGAGGCTCAGCCCTCGAGTCGAGCTTGCTTTAATTTTTGGAATTCCAACTTCCTGCCGGCACCTTCGGGTCGAGGCCTAACCTCGACCGCAGGTCGAGTCCAGGAATTTTGACCCGACTTCTGCCTTGACCCCTATTTTCGCCCGTCTCGATCGTCTCTTCATCCTATGAATGCCGGTACTCTTAGTTTGACTAAATTCCATCGATTTACCCGAAAATGGGATGAAAAACATTAAAAATCTCACAAGTAATACTTTTTAGGTAAAGTAGTGATACTCCACACATTTAGGCATAAAATCTAACACTTTTGATCACTTTTTGCACTAAAATACCCACTAAAATTATGCATCAATTCACTCCAATCACTGGCTGCTTCTTTAAGTGTTCTATTCCTTCTTTCCACGACTCCATTTTGTTGTGGTGTTCTTCTTGAAGATGTCTCATGTACTATTCCATTCTCATTCGGATAGTTAGATAAACAAGAATTCAAGAACTCGGTTCCCTTGTCACTCCAAATTTTAATATTATTAACACCCTTTTCATTTTGTATTTGTTTGAACAGATCTGGGATCTTGTTCACAGTCTCATTTTTCTTGAAAAGAAATATTACCCAAGTATGTCTTGAAAAATCATCAACAACTACTAGGGTTTACTTCCTTCCACTAAAGGCGAGCGGTGAAACAAGTCCAAACAGATCCGTAAGAAGAAGTTGTAAAACTCTTTCAGATGAAGATGTGTTAATACTTTTAAAAGAGTTCCTGAGGCTGTTTACCTTTTTGGCAAGCATCACATTTCGAGATCGAGTTGAACAAAGTTTCTCGGGCGAGTCCCTTGACAAGATTTCTCTTAGCTATTTTGCTAAGGATTTTGAAATTCAGATGACTAAGCCTTTTATGTGATTGCGAGTATTGGGTAAGCGATTTTAAGACAACCAAGTATATCGAACCCAAGGGAAAAAGTATGGCCATGAGTCCCTAGAAATACAAGTTCTCTATGACTATTGTTGCAAATGTAGTTTTGGTTCTAAAATACACCGCAAATGCTAGAATGAAAAGCAAACAACGCAACAATAATTAATCGAACAAGTGGTATGCTAGAACATATAGCAAAAATCAATTGGGAATAGGGGTGCTAAGGATAATCTCCACCAAGGAATCAATGATCAACAAGCTATGATTGAATCAAATTGCTAATCAACTAAGATAGAGAGCATAAAACCGTCATGCAATTAAGTCTCCATTAATCACACAATGCCTAATGTGAGTATCCTTAGTGCAACTAATCTCTCAATTAAGAAGCACCCCAATTAATACAATCATACACAATTATAACTCGATTAATCCCTAATCACGTTAGCTCAACTCTCGCCTCTTGCTAGAGTGATCAAACATTAATCTAAAGAGATAAAAATGCATGAAGCACAATTAGAATCACAATTAGGGAACAAACTATCTCAATTGATCAACAATCATCAACAATCATAGCATAAGACAATCAAATCATCCTCAATTTCAATTATCCCAAGCACAAGAGTATTAGCCCATGAAGCAAAGTGCAAAATCCATGGGTGAAAAAATCTAATTGCACAAACACAAAACTAATTACAATAATTAAGGAATTGAAAAGAGAAAAGAGGAAGAACATCACCAATTGAATCAAAATGATCAATAATAGGAATGCTTGAATCTTCAAAAGTATCTTCAAATGTAATCTCTTCTCCACTTGAATTACAACTTGGAATGGAAAAACTAATGGATCAAAGTCTAATCTAATCAACAATTAATGGAAATCTATCTAAAACTAAGAATCTAATCAACCTACAAGGAGAATTTGGCTTGGAAGCCCGTAAATCGCCCAAAATCCTGTAAGTAACCTCCCTAAACTAACTTATGCTCTGTTTTTCGTCCAAGGGGGTTTAAAAAGAAAAAACTGAATTTTGGGGGCCTCGAGTCGAGCTTGGGGCCCTCGACTCGAGCTTGGGGTCTTTTAAATAAATTTAATAAAATTTTGACATGTGCAGGTTTGAACCACGGTCTTTAGGTAGGCAAGGCAACGCACTCGCCAACTCGGCTAGCAGATTTAATGTAAAACCCACTCTTTATACTCCTCCTGTCCCATACCTATTTGCACACTTTCCTTTTTGTATATCCCATACCTATTTGCACACACTAAAAATGGCAAAAACTCAAAATATAAAACCCTCAACTTTTCTACATAATTTCAAAAATGCCATTACACTATGCGACAATTAAAACCTAAACCCAACTAATTAACCCTAATTAACCCACCCAAATCCATTTCCCTAATTAACCTCGGCCCATTACATATTCCCTAAACCTATCATCACCCTCATTCTCTCTATCTCTCTCGAATCTTCTATCTCACCGAAAACCCTAGTCTGCCATCTCTCTCGTCTCACTTTAACCCTAGCCCCATCTCTCTCGTCTCATTAGGATGTATACTATAAGCCTAGCTTTTGTATGAACATCTTTTTGAGTATGAACATATTTTTAATATGAGATTCATTATGATCAAAATACTTATTGTTTATGATTGTTATATATATCATTATTTTGTCCAGTTAATCTATCATAGATAACATGGTGTGTGGTGTCACACAAGATTATGCTATCAGTTCCTTATAGATTATAAATAATAGCTCACAACAAAGATGGATTTGGACAAACCATTGGAACGGTTGTAGTGTAATTTGGTATTAGTCTATCTTGACTATAAAGTTACACTAGTACATTTTGTATGTATTGAGCGGGACCATATGAGGTTGTTCAATTTGTACCTTGACTATATAAAAGAACAAGACCTCTGTTGTTATGGATGTACGTCTTCTTAATCCCTATATAATAATGGGCACGTGTACTCAATGTATGTTTCTTTGATTTGCCAATGGGTGAGATTTATTAAATTAATAGGCTCGGTGAATTGGGAGACGGCATTGTTTATAATAGGGTTTCTTGATCTGTTATTATAGAGGTTCATGATCCGATATTGAATAGGATTGCATGGTATTTGTAAATCTGTCATATTAGGGTTTGCATGATTATCATAAATTTGTTATATTAGGGATTCGATGTTAATCGTAGATTTGTTTTTTTAGGGTATGCGAATATTCTACGATATTTTTGAAGGAACCCTAAATCCAACTATTATGGTCGGCATGTATGTTTATGTATGTATTAAACCCTCGGACTGTCGAGGTTTTTGTTTTGGGTTGGTGATTGATTGTAATAGTAATAACCACGGCGCTGCCTCGCACTCCCGCGACCTAACCGGGCCGTCGATCTCGCGTTTGGCGGCGCGCCCGCACCCCGTTTGACGGCGAAAATTCAAGCACATGGGAGCATGAAAGAGGCCATAATAGTTGGAATTTTATTTTCCATATTTATTCTTTCTCATATGTGTTATTGTGTTTAGCATGCTTTATGTGTTTCATATATTGTGCATATTAATATCCCTCATGTTAAAATAACTAAGTGGGAGAGGGGTTATTTTTCAACAAATCCCATAGCCTTCATTTCTGGTTTGTAAGTGATGCATTCAAACATGAACGTTGGTTTTAAGTGCCTTCTTCCATATCGGATGTGTTTGTTTGCGGATCACTAGATCAAACCTCCTTATGGATAATTATAAGTAAGTTATTTAGGAGCGTGTTATCTTCTCCATCCGAAGAGGCACAAACCTAAGTAATTGACTTGGTATTAAGAAATGGTATACACGTAGATGCATATAACAATATCCTCCCCATCGGAGTAAGTGTTGTTATTCTTATGGCTAAAGACAAACCAACTATTAATTTTTATTTTGTTTGACAAAATGATGAAATTAATGTGTAAAACCTCCTCTTGCAAATGATTGAATTAGTATACGTCCACACTATCGTGGCATACAAACTTCACGGTGTTTTAAGGTGTTGGTGAATTTAATTATATTGTTTGAGGGAAACAATATTTATTTAAATTCTTAATTTTGATCATAATGCATTTACGTGTTTCTCGGGATTTATCATGGCTTTCAATCCACTTGCTGTTATTCTTAAAGAAAACAAACTTACCGATCCTAATTATATTGATTGGAATAGAAACTTGGACATTGTCTTGACTCTTTGAAGAGTACAAGTTTGTACTCACCGAGGTTTGTCCTGAAAAACCCGATGAAAATTCTAGTGAAGAGGAGAAAGAGGCTTATAAGAAGTGGGTCAAGGCGGATGAGATGGCGCGGTGTTACATTTTGGCTTCTATGTCAAATGTGCTGCAACATCGGCATCGAGCCATGACCTCTCGCTATGAGATGATGCTCAATCTCAAAGAACTCTTCGGACACGCAGTCGGGCCGCCGAGGCAAGAGGCCATGAGAAACTTAATGACGACCACCATGACCGAGGGGACACCCGTGAGGGATCATATCCTCAAGATGATGGCTCATTTGAATGAGATGGAAGTCCTTGGAGCTGAAATCGATGGGGAAATCCAGGTCGATATCGTTCTCTAGACACCTTTGCCTAAGAGTTTTGAGCGGTTTGCTGAACTACAACATGAACAAAAGGTTGTATTCGATGGCGGAACTTCTCGGAACTCCAAGCAGCGTGAAGGGTTATTTCGTCAAGCTTCTCAAGCTTATATTGCTGAAAATATTTCTACATCTAAGCCAAAAGGCAAAGTGATGAAGAAAAAGTAACAAGTCTGTTTGGCAAAGAAAGCGGGTGAACCAAAGAAAATTGGTCCACCAAATGGCGTGAAGAAGCCTAAGGGCAAATGCTTTTGTGCAAGCCAGACATTGGAAGGTAGATTGCCCCGTAAAAGGAAAAAGAAGGTATATCTTATTCACTAACTATTGAAACATGTTTAGCGGTGTTATCTACCGGCACTGGTGTGTAGATACGGGAGCCACCGATCATGTCTGCAATTCTTTGCAGGGGTTCCAGTGAAACCAGACGGCTCGGTGAGGGTGAGATTACCATCTACATGGGCGACGCTACGAAAGTAGCAGCTGTTGCAGTGGGAGATGTTTATTTATTTTTTGATAAGAATAAGACTTTGGTTTTGAGAAATTGTCTTTACGTACCTTGTTTTAGAAAGAACTTGATTTCGCTTTCTAAGTTATTTTTGGATGGATATTCTGTTTCTTTTGATAGCAAAGTGGTTGTCAAGAAAAATAGTGCTATTATCTCTGCACGTTGATTGGTAATTTATATACTCTTAATCCAATAACTCCCACAAAGCAACAAATGGAAATTAATAGTACATCTTCTAACTCAAATAAGCGAAAAGAACCTTCAAAAATGAACCAAACATATCTTTGGCATCTAAGATTAGGTCACATTAACTTGAGTAGGATTCAAAGGTTGATAGCTGATGGACCTTTGAGTTCATTGGAAGTGGAAAACTATCCGACTGCGAGTCCTGCTTGGAAGGAAAAATGACCAAAAGGCCTTTTAAAGCCAAGGGGTATAGAGCCAAAGAAGTGTTGGAATTGGTTCATTCTAATTTATGTGGTCTTATGTCTACTCAAGCAAGGGGTGGTTTCGAATATTTTATCTCTTTTATAGATGATTATTCGAGATATGGATATATTTATTTGATGCGCCGCAAGTCTGAGTGCTTTGATAAATTCAAAGAGTACAAGGCTGATGTGGAGAAGCTTCATGGTAAATATATCAAAACACTACGATCTGATCGTGGTGGCGAGTACCTCTTAGGAGAGTTTAGGAATTACTTATCGGAAAGCCGGGATTCAATCCCAATTGTCTGCACTTTGGTACACCCCAAAAGAATGGTGTGGCGGAACGAAGGAATAGGATACTCTTGGAAATGGTTAGATCGATGATGAGCTATTCGGAATTGCCGAGTTTGTTTTGGGGGTATGTCCTGGAAACGGCAGCGTACATTTTGAACTTGGCTCCTTCTAAGACGGTATCTTCTACTCCCACGGAATTGTGGAATGGGCGTAAGCCTAGTCGAAACATATTCGGATTTGGGGTAGTCCAACACATGTGCTTTGAAAGGAGATGCTGATAAGTTGAAATCTCGTACGTAAGTTCGGCTGTTTGTGGGCTATCCTAGAGGAACGAAAGGTGGTTTGTTTTATAATCCTAAAGATCGTAGGGTAATTGTTAGCACAAATGCCCGATTTTTAGAAAGAGGACTATGTAATGGACCACAAGCCCATGAGTAAAATTATTTTAGAAGAAATAAGGGGAGAAACTTCTACCTTAGTACCAAGAGTACAAGATGAGATACCACATGGGTCAAGACCATCTGCTACTAATGATACACTATTACCACAAGTGTCTCGTCGTAGTGGGAGGGTTGTTAGACAACCCGATAGATTCATGTTTTTGGGAGAGTCTTCGGACTTAGTACCTGGTGAACACGAATCGGATCCTCTGGAGCTACGACGAAGCACTCCAAGATAAAGATGCGTAATCTTGGGAAAAAGCAATGAAATCTGAATTAGAATCTATGGATTCTAATCAAGTCTGGGAGCTAGTAGAACCACCAAATGGTGTAAAAGTCATTGGCTGTAAGTGGGTCTACAAAAGAAAAAGAGGATCAGATGGGAAAGTAGAAACTTTCAAAGCAAGGCTTGTAGCGAAGGGGTACACTCAAAAAGAAGGAATTGATTATGAGGAAACCTTTTCGCCGGTAGCCATGCTTAAGTCTATCCGGATTCTTTTGTCTATTCTTTGCTCATATGAATTATGAGATTTGGCAAATGGATGTCAAGACAAGACTTTCCTCAATGGAAGTCTTGAAGAAAACATCTATATGAAGCAACCGTAAGGATTCATTGCAAAGGGCAAAGAGCATCTTGTGTGTAAGCTTAATCGGTCCATTTATGGATTGAAACAAGCTTCGAGATCTTGGAACATCCATTTTGATGAGGTAATCCAGTCTTACGGATTTATTCAATGTCCGGATGAGTCATGTGTATACAAGAAGAGTGACGGAAACGTGGTGGTATTTCTTGTACTATACGTAGATGACATCTTGCTCATTGGCAACAATGTCAAGGTGTTGTCGACGTAAAGGTATGGTTGTCCAAGCAGTTTGATATGAAGGACTTGGGAGAAGTTGGACATATTCTTGGGATCAAAGTTATAAGGGATCGCAAGAAAAGAATGTTATGCTTATCTCAAGCTTCATACATTGATACTATCTTGGCTCGTTTTAGCATGCAAAACTCCAAGAAAGGTTTTCTACCTTTTCGACATAGAGTACCTTTATCTAAAGAGATGTGTCCTAAGACACCAAAGGAGATAGAGGACATGAAGGCGGTTCCTTATGCTTCGGTTGTAGGAAGCCTAATGTATGCAATGCTATGTACGAGGCCGGATATCTGTTTTGCCGTGGGCATGGTTAGCAGATATCAAAGTAACCCGAGGACAAGGACATTGGACTGCGGTAAAGCATATTTTAAAGTACCTGAAAAGGACTAGAAATTATATCTTTGGTTTACCAAGCAGATACTTTACTTCTGAGGGTTACACAAATTCCGATTTCCACGGATAGGGACAACGAGAAATCTACCTCGGGTTATGTGTTTACCTTGGGAGGTGGAGCCATAGTATGGAGGAGTGTAAAGTAGAAATGCGTTTCCGACTCCACCATGGAAGCTGAGTATGTGGCAGCCTCTCGAGGCAGCCAAAGAAGTTGTATGGCTCGAAACTTCTTGATGGACTTGGAAGAGATTCCTAGTTTACCTAAAGCTATCACAATTTATTGTGATAACGATGGTGCAGATGGCAAACTCGAAGGAACCACGAGCCCACAAAGCAAGCAAACACATTGAGTGCAAGTACCACCTAATACGAGACATCGTAAAGCGAGGAGAAGTTGTTGTCGCCAAGATTGCATCAGCGGATAACCTAGCGAGAAGTTGTTGTCGCCAAGCATAGTCTTTTAGTATAAGTGGGAGATTGTTAGGATGTATACTATAAGCCTAGCTTTTGTATGAACATCTTTTAATATGAGATTCATTATGATCAAAATACTTATTGTTTATGATTGTTATATATATCATTATTTTGTCCGGGTTAATCTATACCGTAGATAACATGGTGTGTGGTGTCACACAGAAGATTATGCTATCGATTCCTTATAGATTATAAATAATAGCTCACAACCAAGATGGATTTGGACAAACCATTGGAGCGGTTGTAGTGTAATTTGGTATTAGTCTATCTTGACTATAAAGTTACACTAGTACATTTTGTATGTATTGAGCGAGGACCATATGAGGTTGTTCAATTTGTACGACTATATAAAAGAACAAGACCTCTCGTTGTTATGGATGTACGTCTTCTTAATCCCTATATAATAATGGGCACGTGTACTCAATGTATGTTTCTTTGATTTGCCAATGGGTGAGATTTATTAAATCAATAGGCTCGGTGAATTGGGAGACAACATTGTTTATATGGTGTCTTTGTTGATTATAGAAGGAATCCGTGTCCTAATTATTTAGGATGATGATGTCCTCTTGAGGAGCTCATAAAGATTATTATGTAAACCTGAGGTGGATTTAATCCGACATAATAATAAAGATGAGTGGTACTACTCTTGGAATTAGATATAAACACGGGGAAATAAACGTACACATAATAAAGGAGCCCATATTATAATATGGAATTAGGACGGTAATTCAATTATAACTCTTTAGTGGACTGAGTTATAATTAATGGGCTTAAGTAAAGTGTTCGGACCGAACACGAGGATATTTAGGCCCTTCAGAGGCCCAACCCTAATTCCTCCTTAGGGTCCCCGTTGTAGCCTATAAATAAACCCTAACATCGAGCCTCCAGCGTGTGAAAAAACGTGAGATCGAGAGAGGTGGATTCTGATTCCTTGGAGGACCGTCGACCACTCGACGTCCAAGGGAAAGGGATAGGAATACGGCGTAAGACCGTGAAGTTCGAGGCTCATCCTTCGATCGCAGCTTCGACCTTAGAACTGGTTCGTCTTCACCTATTACGGTGAATAAAGGTATAATTCTATCCGCTGCGTTTATGTGACTGCGATCCCGAATCTGATAATTTCATAGAGTCGGCGATCGGTGGTTCCAACAGTCTCCCTAACCCGCGAAACCCTACCCCCATCGGAGTTGAACTATGCCTTTTATGGCCGATTCAATTTTGATTCCTTGGTGGCAAATTCTGGGTCCGACTGATTTGGTGGTGGCGGATTCTCGGTCCGACTCGATGGTGGTTGATCTAACGGTGGCCGATCCGTGTTTTGCTGCTGCTTAAAGGTGGACGAATCTCACCGTGGCCACTCCGTGGTGGTCGATCGTCGGCGTTGGCCGCCGTTTAATGGTGAGTCGCTCCGATGGTGGCCACTCCAATGGTGGCCAATTCGGTTATCGACTCTCAACCCATGGCCGATTCAATTGTCGACTCTCACTCCATGGCCGATTCTCGACCATGGCCATTGTCTAACGGTGGCCGACTCCGATCCCGACCTATTTGTTGTTCCCGATATTGTGGTATCCGATTCCATTGGGAATGAACATGTCCCCATTGACAATGATTTTACGGATTTGTTTGGTGAGTGTTGTGGTCCAACTTGCCTGAACTCCGATAGTATGTCGCTGAACGGCAGTGCGTGTGTGGATTCCATCAGCTAGATGTTAGTTAATAATGTGTCTCTTCTATCTCTTCTATTTTTATGCATGTTGGTCGATTCATCGATGTTGTTTACCCGATGCATATTTTATCGAACTGTTGAGCTTGATTGTTGGTATGTGTTTGGTCGAATACCGATGTTGTTTACCCGATGCATGTTTGAGTGAACTGTTGAGCTTGATTGTTGGTCTTTGTTTGGTCGATTTCTTGATATTAGTACAGCGATATCTTGCTTGGTGTTTACTGATGGGCATGATTGGTGTTTACCTCGATGAGCATGGTTGTTGTTTACCCGATGAGCATGATTGCGGTTATGTTTGGGATAGAGAGAATGGTGGTGATGATACTCCATGTGAACCGATGTTGGGTAACCCGATGATTTGGCATTTATTTGTCGAGGGTATGTTATTGGCATTCAATTGATGATTTATTGTTGGTGATTGAACTAATACACGATAATGTTGGTGATTGAACCGCATTCATGATTTAATGCAATCACATGCATGTAGGAAGCTTGTTTTTATGCAATCACATGCATTCATGATTTAATACAATCACATGCATGTAGGAGGCTTGTTTTTATGCAATCACATGCATGTTGGTAGCTTAAATCATTTGCTGCCCAATGATGAGTGTTCTCTCGAGGGTATAAACACATAAGCAAAAAGTTTTCATTGCACAAAAAGTGTTGTTTACAGCCTAAACAACTTTTACAATAAAAAAGGCCACCATTGTGAATCGTGTTTAAGCCGTAAACACACAAAATGAGTTGTATCTTCATTCTTCCCCCTAAACTAATATCCTAAATCTGCCATTAATCTACTAATATCATATGTGGCTGATTCAATTTCTCCTTCTTCAATAAGACATTGAATGCATTCCCTAACCAATTCTTCATCCACTTGTAAACATATAGGCAAACTATCTTCTCTCGATAAGCCTTCTTTTCCCATATGTGGCAATTTGTATTTGTTGTGTCCTTTGCACCTCATGATTTCAATCAAACACCCTTGTAAACTCAAAATACATTGTTTAATTTATTTGTTGTCAAATTTTGAAATGACAACATCACATTCTTCACCAAATCATCCACATTATATCTTGCGTATCAACTTGTAGTGATTGGATAGCCCGAAACCAACCTAAATCATTTATGTTAGTGTCTCTGGGAGTTTAGGGGTTGACACACAAGCTGGATATCAAATCCATCGAGCTTGCATTGCCCGAAACTCTTGATCATTGTCATTTATGTGTGGTTTGGCATTATCCTGCTGAATGATTATGCTTTTGGATGCATTAGAAGACCATTTTGCCTTTATAGCTGGTATTATCTGAAAATTGAACATGATATTGCAAATTAATGTCAACAATAGGATTGAAAAACCTGTTTTGAAGACTTAATATGCATAAAGCTGGATGATGAGAATAAAATCGACAGCTTTTGTGATAAAACCATACTCGATTCACAAGGCAGTCCTTGATGACTTCCTTTGTTATAGAATCAATTGGTTTAGTCACCATTGTGCCCCTAACTCTGTTTTTAGAGTTCCTTTGTGCTGGTTCTTGTTTTGTGAATGGAAAAATGCCTATTTTTCCATTGAATATGAGCTGCCCATCATTTGAGTATTGTGGTCTAGCCACCGCACACATGAACATTACCTTTGGCATGAATCTTTTGCTTTTGCAACTCCTATATGGCTTTTCCTCATTCGGCAAAGATATAATACCTCTCACATGCTCTTGTTATGTAAAACCATTTTTCATCTATATGAACTACATTGTGCATACACGAAAATTCAATGATGTTGCACTCTATTCATAACTAAGGCACTCAAACCGAAATTCAACCTTTGTAGCTTGTTTTTTCCGTAAGCTCGGGTTTGATTGCACTAGTGTGTGCTCTAATCCGGCCACTCTTTACCAACCTACCAACATGAGATTTGCTAATCTCCAACTCTCTAGCAAGACTTCTAATTGTTGACCTTTTCTCAAATGCTATGTCCTTCATAACATCTTCAATATCTACATGTAAGCATTTCTTGTGATTTTCCTTTCCTTTGTGATGTTATCATGATTGGAAGACCTTGACTAACTTATTTCCGTGTAGCGGCCCAAATGTATTCAACGGTTCTTCGACAAACCCCAAATAATGCGTAAGCTTCACAAATTTTCCCGTGATGCGCTATACCGTTAGTGTTGTTAGCAAGGAGGAATTGTGCCATTGGATTCCTCCGGTCATTAGTAAGCTCGAGTTGTGATTTTGTCATTGAATTTAAGAGTGCCTTAAATTGTCTTTAAGAGCAGCCTTAAATTCTTTTGTGTGTTGTAATTTTTGAATTATCGCATTTAAGACTCATTGTTGGGGTTTAAATTTGTGTGTTTAAGTTGGAGGAAATTTGTAATTTTTGTTTTGGAGTTAAATGGTGGGAAATCAATTATTTAGGCATTTTAGGTGTTGATTTGACATTAGGTGATCAATTGGATTGAAAGTATTAATCTAATTTCAGTTTTTATTTTTGTAAATTTAATTTCAGTTTTTAATTTTACGTATTTTAATTTCAGTTTTTAAGTTCAGTATTTATGTTAGTGTTTGTATCGTTGGTGGTGTATTTTAATTTCTGTTTTTATTTACGTATTTTAATTTTTTATTTCGTATTTTTAATTTCGTAGAATTAATTTACATGTAATTTTAATTATACACTAAATTCAAAATTCCCTTCATACACTATTGTTGGTCCCACTTAGTTGAGTAGATTAGACAAAACTTATATGAGCCTTCTAGGAAAAATCTAGAAGGAGGGGTTGAATAGATTTTTGATTTTACAAATCTTCCAAAACTTATTCAAGACACCGAGAATCACACAAATGGAATTCAATTTTAAACTCAACTTTATTAAGATAAAAACACACCGATATTTTAGTTCTAACTCCACCTAAATTAATCTTTGATTGATAATCGAAATTGAAATTGTGAGAAAAATAAAGTAAAACAATAACAAACACAAAGATTTATAGTGGTTCGGATTATGAATAATCCTACATCCACTCTCCTTCTCCAACTTGAAGAAGGGACTCTGCTTACCACTTACTTACTTTCAATCGACTTACAACTTACGGTTTACAAATATCTTCGATCTTCAAAGACTCCTATACTCTTTCTCGGAATCTAACTATTATAGTGAGTAGTGAACTTTGAAGATTACAAGTAAAGTGTTCTATAAACACTTAGAATTATTTTGAAAAACTCTTTGTGAAAAACTTGTGAAAATGATTGTGAAGATGAAAATATGAATAGTGAGCAATGTGTAATTCGAGATAATGTGTAAAGTATTTGAAAAATGAAAATCTAGACCTATTTATAAGTCTCGAAAAAGACAGTTAGTTTGTTAGTCGGTTCTAACAAACTAAAACCGCTCAACAAACTTAATCTTGAAAACTGCTTTTGCTCCTTGGTGATTTAATCTACTCGTCTGCGGTGACTTGGTGAAGACTCGTGCGAGCTCTTCATAATTGTCTCCTGTAGATGACTAGATTTGAGCTTGTCTTCGAGATGACTAACAACCTTCCAGTCTTGGTGACTTGCTCACCAATGACCTAGCCTTTGATCGGCTTAGTACCGGACCTTGATCTTAGCCGCTCTTCATAGTCATCCGATCATCTAAATTGCTTCTTTTAACTCATCAAAACCTTTCTTGATCTAACAATTTCTCCCCTTTTGATGAAGTTAAAACCTACAAGAAAGAGACACACTCACAACTAAAGTTAGTTTAAAGTTAATCAAAATTATCGAGATAAATATACTAGAACACATTCACACATTGAATCGATTCATCCAAGTTAAAGCACTTAATTCACACTTAGAAAAAATTTAATAAAATATTCTTAAGTCTTAAGAATTTAAACTTAGTGAAAAGTTTTAAATCTTAAAAATTTTAAAAAAATTTAGAAAAATTTTATGTTCGAGATGAAAATTTTCTCGGATGATTAACACTTAGAAAATTTTTAAGTTTTCTTAAAAGCAAGAAAGAAAGCTTTAAGAAAGAAATAAACCAAGATAAACCAGATCACCAAAGTATATTCATATCCGATTTACAAAGATTACAAAAGAAGACTAATAGAAAGGAAAAGTAAGGAAAAGTAAGATCCTGTTTCTATTAGACTCCCTCTTTAGTCTTAAATGCAGTATCATCACCAATTAAATACCCTCCTTCTAAGCCGCTTGATTTCCTCCTCCCCTGAGCAAGTCCAGACTCAGCCTCTGCCTTCTTTACAATTTCCCCGACCCGGTCTAGGTCCAGGAACCATCGAGGTTTCTTGGCGGGGATGACATATTCGAAGGTTGGAGAGATCGGGTTGACGTTGAACTCCACATCTGCTTCTTCTAGCAGCCAATGATAGAACTCCGCATCTACCTTTCCAATCCATTCGTGCCAAGCTAAGTCCGGTCTTGTTGAGTTGCTCGGGGCCTTTGAGAATATACCAAGTATATCCACATTCCTTCCATTCTTCTCTTTATACTCATTTGCATATTTTCCACAAGCCAGGCTTAGGAGGAGCAGACGTCGTATGGAAGGGTCTCGAATTTATCACCGCCTTGGTCTTTAATCACCATTTTCGCACAACGGTGCTCCGTAAGACATTGGCATCCTTCCTTTTCTTCTCGCCTTTTTTCTCTTTCTTACCATAGAATTTCATTTCTCTATTTATCCTCTTGATCTGTTCTTCGAGAGATTAGAATAATCAGCCTCCCTCTTCCCTTTTCCTTTAGCAACACTCTCCGGAATAGATATCAACCGATCTTGGCTCACTAGCTGCTACTTCCTTGCCCTTCCCCTTGGCTTCCTCGATTCAAACTCTTTTAGTTTAGCCAAGAGTTTTTCAGTTCTCTCTTCCTCCTCCTTCTTTCTTTTCTCCTCATCCTCCTTCAATGCTTCCTCCAACTCGACTCACCCTCAATCGGAGAGCAGCTAGCTCATCGACTTGAGTTTCAAGTCTTCCTTAGCTGCCTCCAGATCGGGTGTGTTGGCCTTCGTGCCTACTTCTTTTCTGGTCTCCTCGACCACGGTGTGAGGGCTTGTCTCTTTTCTTGCTCGTCTTTTTCCCCTTTTTAACTTCAACAGCTAAGTTTGTCGGGCTTTATATCGAGATCGTTGCACTTGACTCGAAATCGACTCGTCTACCGCCATCTCACTCACCACCATCCTGATTATAACCCTTTACTTCTTACTTGATGACTTCACTTCTTCCTCCATTGCTTTTACTTTGTCACCAAAGACAGAGTTATTGTGACGAAATGATTTTATCGAGATAGAGTTACCTCCACTTCTCTCATGCCGCAAGCATTGTGTCACCTTGCTTCGACCATCTTCCTTGTCCTCCTTTTCATTTTCCTTTTGAATGTTGAGTTTTTCTTTTTCTCTACTAGGGTGAGGATTGAGGAGATAGCAGAGACAGGGCTTAGGTCACTGTCGTCTTCCTCGAACGAGGAATCGTGAAGAAGGGGTTTGTTCTTTTTGAGTAGGTGGGAGAGGGGTAGGATATGTTTGGATAGTTGGGAGAGAGGAGTAAGATATAGTGAGAACAGATGAGGTTTGGACGGGTGGGAATGGGAGATGAGGTTTGGATGAGTGGTGTTGGTGGTTGAGGTGGGGTGTGTTACTGTTTCGGTGGGTGGGGTTTGAGTTTGAACCGTTGAGGGAGTAGGGCATTGGAGAGGCTCGAGGTACCGATCTGGGTTACCTCTTCATTACTGTTTGGACAGATGGGATAGTAGGCTAAATTTGAGGCTCAAGTGCCAGCTGAGGCACTTCTTCATTGCCAGTGCAGGTGATAAGGAAGGGGAAGAAGATAAGCTTGTACTGTCTCAGAATTGAGGGAAGAGCAGCCTTCCTTGGTTGGGGAGGGTGACCTCAAGGCGACCAACCTCTGCCGCTATCTTGATCTGGAACCTCCTCCGGTAGCAAGGTTGTTGTGTCGGTCTGTGCTCGACCCCGAGACTTGGTGGAGCCTTGAGCTTTGAGATGCTCGTCTGGGCCTCCTTACAAAGGGAATTTCAGCTTCCTCTACTTCCTCTTCTTCGAGGCTTCTTTGGTAGAGACAATAGATGAACCTTCTCCTTTCTTTTCTCGCAGGCTTTTACCACCTTCTACTCTTACGCCTCCGAGAGACCCTTGGAATAACGGCAGCCTGCCTCTCGGGTTGGAATCACAATCGCTTCCTCTTGAGTTGCGACCCCAGTGCCTCCTCCTCGAGTCCCTCTGCTTCTACCCGGTACCTCTACTAGTTCATTTCTTTGGTCTCTGGGCTTCTTGTTCTTGCTTCCGGACCCTCGATTTACGGCCGCGTCAGACTCATCGTTCGAGTCCGGGTTTCCTCCAAGCCTTTCATCTTTTGTGAGAATCCCCTTCGCTTGGAGTACTTCTATGTACCCACTCTCCGATCACCGCTCTGTTCAGCCCTTCAATCAAGACCGTTATTTTGTTGAATAGACTGACTATTGAGTTAGGTACCCGGCCCTCGGCAGAGATAACTTGAAGCTAAGCCTTTTCTTCTCTTTCTTCAGCTTGTGAATCAACAAATCCGTCCAGTTTACTTGGACTCCATCCAAGATTGCCCTCATAACACACAACTGGGTTTGGTTAACCCATCATGCGAACTCGTTCACCCAAAGACCGATTTAGTAACCACAATCATCAACAATCGATATTTCCTTCTTAATGATTTTTCTTCAAATCCTTACGGGTTCCTCTCGTATGTAACCCTTGCCATCAAATCAAACGATTCTTCCCAATCATCTTCCTTGTATGTCAATGGATTAACTCCCTCCATTGATGTGTTGAAAATTCTTGCAATGTTCTCTCGGAGTAAGAGAGAACGATTCACAATCAACAATTGTATCAAACCCTTCCTAGATATCCCTCATATTTGCTAAGAACTCTGCCCCAAAGAAATCAAATAGCTCTATTCGAGGAGATTTCATCGATAAAAATCCCCTTAATCTTGATGCCTCCAACAACCGAAGAATTGCCGCTTATTCGGATCCCGAGTGGTTTCAAAATCTACATACATTTACGCCTTGATCTGCTTTTGAACAATTCTTCGTTCATTTTAAAACCAGAGATGTTTGTAGAAATATATGTGGGTTTGTGGGTTTTGGTAGTTTTAGAAAAAGAGGCCATGGTGAATTTGTTTGTGGAAATGGGAATGTTTTTAGAGAATCTGCAAGTTTTCTCAAAGTAAAAACGGTTATATGAGGAAGAAGATGTATTTATAAGAGGGAAAATTTGGAAAGAGAAACCGCTTTAAAAATTGGATTTTAATCTAAGCCGTTTATTTGAAATGATTTCTTGTCTTTGAATCAACGGTTAAAAATTTGGATAAACGATTGGGATTCAGCGCGTGTAGTTCACTAATCTTTGAATTGCGTAAAAGTTACTTTGTAGATCGTTGATTTGACCGAAGTAGGGTTATTTTATATAGAGAAGTAAGTATACGACGTCACTTAGGGTTACCTTACTTCGTATAAGGGTTTCCAAAAATAGATAGGGTTATGAATTCTTCGATAAAGTACCTCGTCTAATTTTTAAAACAAATTAGTTAAGTAACTTTTATTTCAAATAAGCAGCTCGCATTAGATTTTCTAAAGTAGTTTTTCCAACCAATGAAAATAATTTTGCGGAGAGTTTTATAAGAAAATACAGTGTATGGAGAGTATTTAGAAACAAAGGTGTCCAGACGAGAAGGTTTACAACGAGATAAGATGAAACAATCTGATTTAACAATTTGATCTCGTGATCTATTCCCGCAAAGACACAACCTTAGATAAACCATTAGTAACCGAGTAAGTCGGATGGGTGCAATGATCATCTCGATTTTATAAAATCAGCCGACTATTGTGTCCTTGTCTGATTTACCTAATGTCGAATAAGTAATCATTAAGTCGGATAAGGTCAATATGATTAAACCTTGATTCTTGATTCCAAAAGGAAATCAATGATATCAGCTACCCGATTGTCCTTTGACTCATATCTAGTCCGATGATTCTTTCTAGACATTTATTTAAAAAAAAGAAAGAAAGACATAAGGAATACAATTAACGAGATGCAAGCAAAGATAATTAAAAATCAGCCAATGATGCATAAATTAATCCTAATTCTAAACACAATTCTTTAAATCTAGACTCATTTAATGGTTTTGTAAGAATATCCGCTCTTTGTGATTCGGTGGCTATCTTTTCAATTCTAATAACATTCTTTTCCACATGATCTCTAATGAAATGATGTCGATATCTATATGCTTACACCTAGAATGCGAAACGAGGATTGTATGTCATGGCTATTGCACTATTACTATCACAAGTAAATAGGAACAGATGATGTTTGAGTGTTATAATCTCTAAGTCACGACTAATCCAGAGGAGTTGAGAGCAACAACTTCCACCGCCATGTATTCACTTTTAGTTGTGGAGGTGGCAACATATGTCCTGCTTCTTAGATAACCAAGAAATTAATTTGTTGCCTAAGAATTGACAAGTTCTGAAGTGGATTTCCTATCAATCTAGCAACCCTCAAAGTCTCGAGTCCGAATAACTTTGCCGTTCAAGGTTGTCATCACCGGGTACCATAACCCTATTTGCAAAGTTCCTTTGAGATATTTAAGGATTTTCTTAGCAGTCTCTAGATGAGTTTTATTGGGATTAGACTAGAATCTTGCACATACCGCAACTATGTCCGGCCTACTTGCGGTGAGATAGAGAAGATATCCAATCACCCACGATACTCCGTTGCATCTGTGGGTATCCCCGCTCATCCGAATCCATATAGAAGTTAGTTGCCATAGGTATTTTAACTTCCCTACTAGTAGTCATCCCAAATTTCTCAATTAGGTCCTTAGCATATTTAGTCTCGATGTATAAAAATAACCTTACTCATCCTGTTTAATCTGTAAGCCTAGAAAATATGTTAATTCACCCATCATTGACATTTCAAACCTATTTTTCATGAGAGCACTGAAATCTTCACATAATTTCAGATTAGGTGAACCAAAAATAATGTCATCTACATAAATTTGAACTAACAAGATGTTACCATCTACTTCCTTTCTACACCACGAGTCCTATCTATCTTACCTTTTGAAAATCCATTTGATATGAAGAAATCGATAAGGTATCATACCAAGCCCTGGGAGCTTGTTTCAGTCCATATAGGGCCTTATTGAGTTTATAGACCTTGTTATTGATCTTAAACCCGTGAGGCTGCTCCACATAGACTTCCTCAAGTAACAGACCATTAAGGAAAGCAGACTTAACATCCATTTGAAAGAATTTGAAAGATTTATAAGCAGAATGCCAAGAACAGCCTTATTGCTTCTAATCTGGCAATCGGAGCATAGGTTTCATCATAGTCTATCCCTTCGCATCGTGAGTAACCTTGAACTACCAATCTTGCCTTATTATGAACAATAATGTTGTTCTCATCTGCTTTATTTTTAAACACCCATTTGGTGCCTATAATCTTTCTATGTAAGGGTCTTTCCACTAATTCCCAAACATTCTGTCTTTCAAGCGATGCAGATTCTTCTGCATGGTCATTATCGATTTGGATCTGATAGAGCTTCCTGAATAGACTTAGGTTCGAGAAGTGATACATAACAGTGAGCAGATTCTCGTAGTCCGGCATCATTCGTGTTGCACACTACTTGATGGGTCTCCAATAATGCAGTCGGATGGATGATAACTTCTCATCCTCTTGCCCATTTGAGTAGAAGGATCCTCATCTTGAGACTCAACAGCAACTCATATGACTCTACTCGAGTGACGTTCCCCCTTCATCTGCGACTCCTGCCGATCACCGATGTCAAGGGTGTCTCCTCGAGATGGAGTCTCGATCGAGTTGTCTTCGACTATCGATGGGGATTCTTCTTCATCTGAATCAATCAAGACTTGGTAGATAGATCGTTTCTACGTTTAGTTTTGGTTAGTTCAATCTTATCTAGACCATTAGAAATTTGATTCACTTTATCCGAGAAGGAATACAATTCATCAAAAACCACATGAGGAGTTTCTTCCACACAAAGAGTTGTCTTGTTGAAAACTCTAAATGCCTTGGAAGTATTGGAATATACTAAGAATATTCCATCACCGCCTTAGCATCAAAAGTTCTCGGCTTAGATTTTCCATTGTTATGGATGAAACATTTACAACCAAAAGCTCTAAAATATGAGATTCTTGGAATCTTACCCTTCCAAATCTCATATGGAGTCTTACCCTTGTCTTTAACAACCAAGCACTGCAGGTATAACACGCTGTATTGATGGCTTCAGCCCAGAACCTATGAGGGGTTTCATACTTGGCTAACATGCTCTTGGTGCCTCCTTCAAGGTTCTATTCCTTCTTTCAACCACTCCATTTTATTGTGGAGTTCTTGCTGATGATGTCTCATTAATAATTCCACACTCATTCAAAAAGTTAGATAAACAAGAATTTAAAAATTCGGTGCCCTTATCACTCCTTATTTTAATAATATTAATACCCTTCTCATTTTGAATGCAATGCGAGCAGAATTGACTATCTTGTTTATAGTCTCATTTTTCTTGAAAAGAAATATAACCCAAGTGTATACGGAAAAATCATCTACCACAACAAGAGTATATTTCCTTCCACCGAAGCCGAGAGGTGAAACAGTCCAAACAGATCAAGATGAAGAAGTTGTAAAACCCTTTCAGATGATGAGGTGTTAATATTCTTAAATGAGTGTCTAGGCTATTTACCTTTTGACAAGCATCACACTTCGAATCGGTAGAATAATGTTTCTCGGGTATTCCCTTAACAAGATTCTTTCTAGCCAAACTTACTAAGGGTCTTGAAGTTCGAGATGACTAAGCCTCTTGTGTCATAGCCAGGTGAGGTCATCTCCACCCTTAGCTATCAGACAAGTATCTTTGGGGCAACTATTGAAGTTTGCTACATAGACATTACCATGTCTCAAGCCGAGTTAGAAGTATCTTGTCGAGGAACTATCTAAGATATCACATTTATCTTTAGAAAATTTGACAAGAAAACCTTTACCACAAAGTTGCCTTATTGCCTTTCTTATTGCCTTTATCACAAGAAAATTTGACTTATTTTGAAGACAAGCTTCTCATTGCCTTTCTTAATTAATTCATTTTCAGCACAGATCATCTCAAATTTGTCTTTTAAAGATTTCAATTCATTTTCTAATCTTTCGGACAAGCCGATCGATGTACTAGCCTCGGCACTGGGTAAACATTCCTCCTTGAATGTTTCCTCGGTCTCGAGTAGTTCACCACTGCTTGCCTTTGGCTAAAATCGGATTTGATCTTTTAAAGTCAAATTTTCTGTCTCTAGTCGTTTATAAGCAGCCAATGACATCTTTAAATATTTCAATAATCCTTGAATAATAGTTTGATCATTATCTCAAAGCAGATTTATAAGAATTATTATCGGAAGAAGAATAATAATCTGCCTCTTTGGCCATAAGATAGATTTCATCGTCGATCCAAAATCGATGAGGATGATGAAGATGATGATTTTCTTGATTCCTTTTCTTCACCCGAGAAGAGCCCTTTGATCTGCAAATCTCCTGTCTCTCTTTTTCCTTTTCTCTTCCCTTTCTTTAGGAGTCACCGAGGACAATCATAGGCTGAAGTGTCTGGCTTGTTATAGGTGTAACAAGTGTCACTCCTATCGATTTAGGGCTAGTAGGATTTCTTTTAGCAGAGATCTGAACCTTCTTGTCCGGCCCTTACTCTTGTCATCATCGTAGAATCATCTTCCTTTCTTTTTTATTTAGATCTGGATCTATCCTTACCTGCAAACCTCAATTTGTTACGTTTATGTTTCATTCTTAATCTGTCATACCTTTTTTGAGCAATGTCATCTGCTCCTTGAGAGATAGCTCCTACAGATTCGGTTGTCATCCTGTCTTCTTTGTTGACAAAGGCAAATGATTTGGATGAGGTACTTGACTCCATCTCATCTTCCTCATCTTCTATTTGAATGTCATACTCTAAAGCTTTAAGATGAGAAAATAAGGTATGATGAGTAATAGAAGATAAATTTTGGGTTACTTTAAGGATATTAGACTTTTCTCTCCATCTCTTGGTCAAAGATCTCGGTATCTTATTATTGATCTCCTTTTCTGAATAACTCTTACCTAAATCAGCTTCTTTGTTGAAAAGATTTGTTAAGCTCATATCCGGTGATCCACTGTTTCATTCTCCTTCATCTTGAAGGTATCAAAGGCATGTAATACGCATTTGCGGCTTATTCTCTTTCACTTGGTCGATCCTTCACAAACATTTGCAAGTGTCTCGCCACATCTCCTTAGCTGATTTGCATCTTTTGACTTTTTTAATCCAGTCTTTACTCGTAGTTTCAATGATTTCAAATTCCTAGCTACCTGATCAAGGTTGTGGATTTTTCTCTCATCACTTGTCGATTCGAGCTCTTTTTTCTTGTCGACTCTTGATTGGTGACTCGGTGCCATTGTTGGTGCCTCCATGATAAAATTTAATGGGTCCCTCTTCAAGAACCTCCTCCATCCTATCATGGATTGCCTTGAGATGATTTTCCATCCTGAATTTCCAATAGTCATATTCTTCAATTGAAAATTCAGGTAGACTCTGGATTTCATGTTCTTGCCAGATGACATGATGAGATAGGAAAACAAAACCTTACATAATCTTGTTAGTAGCACAGCTTAGTGAAAATAAAGAAGATGGAGATAATCAAGAACAAATTTCAGAATCTTGGTTAAGACCTAAAATCAATATTAGAACAGCCTTAACACTTGCTCCGATAACACTTGTTGGTCCCACTTAGTTGAGTAGATTAGACAAAACTTATATGAGCCTTCTAGGAAAAATCTAGAAGGGGGTTGAATAGAATTTTCGATTTTTACAAATCTTCCAAAACTTATTCAAGACACCGAGAATCACACATGGAATTCAATTTTAAACTCAACTTTATTAAGATAAAAACACACCGATATTTTAGTTCTAACTCCAATTCTAAAATTAATCTTTGATTGATAAACTCAAATTGAAATTGACAAAAAAATAAAGTAAAGCAATAACAAACACAAAGATTTATAGTGGTTCGGATTATGAATAATCCTACATCCACTCTCCTTCTCCAATTTGAAGAAGGGACTCGCTTACCACTTACTTACTTTCAATCGACTTACAACTTACAATTTACAAATATCTTCGATCTTCAAAGACTCCTATACTCTTTTCTGGAATCTAACTATTACGGTGAGTAGTGAACTTTGAAGATTACAAGTAAAGTGTTCTATAAACACTTAGAATTATTTTGAAAAACTCTTTGTGAAAAACTTGTGAAAATGATTATGAAGAGCAATGTGTAATTCGAGATAATGTGTAAAGTGCTTGAAAAATGAAAATCTAGACCTATTTATAAGTCTCGAAAAGACGGTTAGTTTGTTAGTCGGTTCTAACAAACTGAAAACCGCTCAACAAACTTAATCTTCAAAAGCTGCTTTTGCTCCTTGGCTGATTTAATCTACTCGTCTGCGGTGACTTGGTGAAGACTCGCCTTTCTTATTCTACACGGCTTGTCTTGACCTCGTCGAGCTCTTCATAATTGTCTCCCTGTAGATGACTAGATTTGAGCATGTCTTCGATGACTAGCAACCTTCCAGTCTTGGTGACTTGCTCGACCAATGACCTAGTCCGATCGGCTTAGTACAAGACCTTGATCTTAGTCGCTCTTCATAGTCATCCGATCATCCTGAATTGCTTCTTTTAACTTATCAAAACCTTTCTTGATCTAACAACTATTGAGGGAAATGGCTAATTAAATGATTAACTTAATTATCAATACACTAAAAGGACAACAATACCCTTCCTTTTCCCCCTCATCAATGCAAAAAGTAGCTTTTCTTAATTTACGTGCAAAAAACATGGTGCAAATAGGTTGGGGACGGAGGGAGTAGTATATATCTTCATCTCAAACATGGCCTGCTCTTTAAAAGAAAATCAAGAAAATCCGACGCTTGCGGTGGTTCGAACTCGGAGCAATGGCACGCTGGCGAGAGCTTTGCCGTTTGGGCAAGCACCGATCTTGGTGTAAACACGCCTTTTTATTTATATTCAGCATCTCGAAGTGTGGCATGCCTTAATAAAAAATCAAGAAATAAAAGCGGCTTCCAGGCTTGAACACGGGACTGTGCGCGCAATAAGGAGACGCCTTACCGCCTAGGTGGAGACAATTCTTGTAATATTATTGCTTTTTGTAATATGTATACCAGAAGCGCGTCCAAAAATTCAACACTCCTTCCCTAATCACCAACCTCGACTCCGAGGCGCCCTGCTCGACCAATGGTCGAGTCCAGGGAATTTTGTGGACCCAACCTTCGCTCTTAACCCCGTTTTTATCCCACGTGTTTGTCTCTTCGTCGTATGAATGCCAGTACTCTCGGTTTGGTCAAATTCCACCGATTTACTTGAAAACGGGATGAAAAACATCAAAAATCCATCAAGTAATACTTTTCAAGCAAAGTAGTGATACTCTACACATTTATGCACAAAATCTAACACTTTTGATCACTTTTTGCACTAAAATACCCCTTAAAAACATGCATCAATACAATCCAATCATAATACCCCAAACTTGAAGTGTTGCTCGTCCTCGAGCAACGTAGCAAATAAGCACAAAAGAGTGAATTGATTGCAATTATGTCTCATGGCACCATAAATGAAAAATAAGACAATCGAACTCATCAATGAACTCAAGCTTCAATGCAAACTCTCAACTAGAAATCAAGATGAATCATGCTCAAACAAATGCAAAATCAAATACTCAACTCATTGCTCCTTCCATGGAGTGTTTCTCTCTTCTCTCTAGTGTATCAAGGTAAAATGCACTCAATCATCAAGTTCACAAACGTGTACCCCATAAGCTTGCCAAAGGACTCAATCTCAATCATTTTCATTTGTGTTCAATCAAGAATCAAAGAGGTCTTTCATCATGGTTGTAATGTAGGCTCTTTGGAATGGGTAGGTGACTTTAGGTAAGAGTGACTCAAATAGTAGAGATTTGAAAGTTAACTAAGCAATATAATTCACTTCTCTTCCAATTTTTTTCATCAATCAACACTCTTTCTTCTTCATGCTTTTCAAAGATCAATCATCACCCTTCTTTTGAGCTTTCTTTCACATCTAAGCTCTCAAATTGAATTTTTCTTCTTTTCACTTTCACACTTTCTTCTCCATTCAGTTTTTCTCTCAACCTTTCTTTTCTTCTTCTCAATCATCAACATAGCACATCAATTTTTCACCACGCTTTACGTGCAAATCACCATCTATTAGCCAACAATCAAGCTCTACTAAACATCGGACAATATGGCTCATAAAAATAGGCAAAATGGCTTCAATTTCACTTGGCTCGCCAAAAATATGGATACTAGGATCAAAATGGATTTCTAAGGAAATCAAATATTTTTGGTGGGGAAAAATTTGGCTAAGTGACTTATCATATCCAACATGGCCTCTTATCATGTTCATGAAATCACACAAAGATCAATCTCTACAAGTCCATAGGCAAGTTCTAGCATACAAATCCATGAATGATGCACTCTCAAAGGAATTCATATCAACCGTATAAAATGTACGATTCTAAAGGCACAAAAGCTCACGGGCTAAAATTGAGCAATGAATCAAGCATTTTTAATCACATTAACCTTCACATAATTATCAATCATGCTAACTTCAAGCCACATATCAACTCATGATCAAATCAAAATTCAATAAGTCTTGCAAATCAAGCACAAGTGCACATGTACATAATCTCAAGCACACTCACTATGTCTAATTGGAGTGAATTTATGCATGTTTTTAGGGTGTATTTTAGTGCAAAAAGTGATCAAAAGTGTTAGATTTTGTGCCTAAATGTGTAGAGTATCACTTCTTTGCCTAAAGAGTATTACTTGTCGATATTTGATGTTTTTCGTCCTATTTTTAGGTAAATCGATGGAATTTGGCCAAACTGAGAGTACCGACATTCTTAGGATGAAGAGACGATTGAGACGGGCGAAAACGGGGTCGGAGGTGGAGCCCGCATCGAGAAAATTCCTGGACTCGACCTCCGGTCGAGGTCCGAGGCCTCGACCCGAGGGTGAAGGTAATAGGTTGAAATTAAAAAATTGAGGCAAGTTCGACTCGAGGCTCAGCCCTCGAGTCGAGGATCGAGCAAAGGAGATCCTCGAGTCGAGGGCTGGAGCTCGACTCAAGGCCGGAGGCGAAACCGCAAAATCGCATTAGCGACTTCAAGGCCTTGACTCGAGGGCCCCAACCTCGAGTCTAGGGATGGCCAAAATTGAATTTTTGTATTTAAGCCCATTTTAGCGGAAAACAGAGCATATTCTTCCTAGTTTAGATTAGAGCGGTTATTTTACGCTTTTTGGGCGAAATTCTCATTCCATAGCTTAATTCTCATTGTAATTGGATTAGATTGTTAGATCAAGAGGTTTTGATGAGTTAAAGAGCGGCTCAGACTGATCACCCAACCTGAAGAACAAGAGAGAATAAGTTTATAAGATAAGCCGATCGACGGGGTCAAGCACCAACCTAATCACCGAGGTCCGATATCATGCTAGTCATCCTAAGACAAACTCGAACCTAGTCATCTGCAGGAGACAAACATGAAGAGCTCGAGACGAGGTCAAGATAAGCCGAGTAGAATAAGAAAGGCGAGTTTTCACCAAGTCACCGCAGATGAGTATGAAGAATCACCGAGGTCTAGAAGCGGTTTACAAGTTTAAGTTTGTTAAGCGGTTTCAAGTTTGTTAGAACTAACTAACAAACTAACTGTCTTTCCAGACTTATAAATAGGACTAGATTTTATTTTTCAAGACACTTATGCATATTTGATTTTTCACACTATTTACTACTCAGATTTCAATCACAATCTTTTCACAAGTATTTCAAGAGAGTTCTCAAAAGTTCTAAGTGTTTTTAGAACACTTTTCTTGTAATCTTCAAAATCCGATATTCACTGTAATAGTTAGATTTTAGAGAAGGATTTAGGAGATTGAAGATTTGAAGATTTGTACAAGTTGTAAGTCGTAAGTTGAAAGTAAGAAAGTAAGTAGTAAGCAGAGTCCCTTCTTCAGATTGAAGAAGGAGAGTGGATGTAGGATTATTAAAAATCCGAACCACTATAAATCCTGGTGTTATTTCTTGCTTTCTTTAATTTCGTTCAAATTACAATATTGTTAATTCAAGATTAAAGTTCGAATCTTAACTAAAATCTGAATATCAACCTTGCTTTTGATCTTGTTAAAAGTTGAGTTATCAATCATATTCCATTGTGTTTAATCGATATTTTGAATTGATTTTGAAAGATTTGAAAAATCTACAAAATCTATTCAAACCCCCTTTCTAGATTTTGTTCTAGGAAGCTAACTCAAGGTTATTAATCAACTCAACATTCCGGGACCAATAAGTGGTATCGAGCGGTGTTAAGTCATTTCGATATTGATTTTAGGTCTTGAACAAGATTCGAAATTATCTTGATTTTCTTCATTCTCTTTCATTACTAATGCAGCTACTAATAAGCTTTTGTGGAGTATTTTGTTCTTTGTTTCATCATGTCATCAGGGAAAAATAAAAAGTCTAGGAATCTTCCTGAATTTTCTATTGAAGACTATGATTACTAGAAATTTAGGATGGAAAATCATCTCGAAGGCCATTCATGATAGGATGGAAGAGGTCCTTGAGGAAGGTCCTATAAAGTTTTATCATGGAGGCACCAAAGATCGGAGCCGAGTCACCAATCAAGAACTAGACAAGAAAAGAAGAGTTACGAATTGACAAATGATGAAAGAAAGGTCCACAATCTTGACCAAGTAGCTCGAATCGAAATCATTGAGACTCTAAGTAAGGATTGGATAGAAAAAGTTAAAAGATGCAAAAGCCAAAGAGATGTGGCAAACTCTAGCCAATGTTTGTGAAGGATACGATCAAGTCAAGGAAAACAAGCTACGGTCGGTCTTGCATACATTTGAAACATTCAAAATTAAAGAAAATGAGTCTCGTGGATCCGTTTGATGTAAGGTTGACCAATCTTCTCAACAAAGCGGTGACCTTGGAAAGAATTATTCAGAGAAAGATATTAATAACAAGATTCTGAGATCATTAACCAAGAGATGGAGGGAAAAATCCAATATCCTTAAAGCAACTCAAGATTTATCCTTTATTACTCACCATACTTTATTTTCTCATCTTAAAGCTTTAGAGTATGATATCCAGATAGAAGATGAGGAAGATGAGATGGAATCAAGTACCTCATCCAAGTCGATGCCTTTGTCAAGAAAAAGACAAGGTGTCAACAGAGTCTGTAGGAGCCGATCTATCTCCGAAAGAGCAGATGACTTTACTTACAAAAAGGTATGATAAATTGAGAATGAAGTATAAGAGAAATAAATTGAGATTTGCGGTGTAAGGATAGACAAAGATCCAGATCGAGATAGAAAGGTGGATAAATCTTCGATGATGACAAAAACAAGAGCCGACAAGAAGATACGAGATCACCTGTCAAGAAATCCTTCCAATCCCAGATCAGACAGAGTGACATTTGCTATACATGCAATAAGCCGGGACATTTCAGCTATGACTTTCCTCAACCGACTCCTAAAGAAAGGGAAGAAAAGAGGAAGAAAAGAGACAGTGAGATTTGCAGATCAAAGAGCTTTATTGGCTGAAGAAAAGAGCCAAAGAAATCATCATCATCCTCATCATCCTCATCTCGATTTCGGATCGGATGATGAGATCTGTCTCATGGCTAATGAGGTAATCTACTATTCATCGTCCGATAATGATTCTTGTCGATCTGCATCTCGATCATGACCAAACTGTTATCCATGAGTTATTGAGAGATTTAAAGACATCTTTGGCTGCTTATAAACAGCTAGAGAAAGAGAATTTGATTTTAAAGGATCAAATTCAAATTCTAATTAAAGGCAAACAGGTGATGAATTGCTCAGAGACCGAGGAAACATTCAAGGGAATGTTTTCTTGCATCAAGCTAGTACATCACCACCTTACCCGAAAGGTTAGAAAATGAATTGAAAACTTTAAAAGACAAATTTGAAGTAGTCTCGTGCTGAAAATGAATTAATTAAGAAAGACAATGAGAAGCTTGTCTTCAAAATTAGTCACTTAATAATTCACAATCAGTAATAGATCATATTTTTAATACTTCTCAAAATCTCATGACAAGACAGTCTTGGTTATGATAGGAACAATAAATCGATGTTCAAAACCTAGAAAATTTGTGAAAGCATCAGATTCAATCAAAGGATATTAAAATTGGTCCATGGAAACCAACTAGTCGAGATAAGGACTACATCTACCAATCAAAACCAAGAATTCAAATTGAAAACTCCCTATCGTACTAGAAGGAATCCAAGAACCAAAATAAGAAGATATTCTTATTATAATTCTTTTGATGGAAGGAGCAAATGCTATCCTACATTTCCTAAGTTTAGGAAAATTACTCAATCTGAATACAACAAGTTATCATTCAAAAATGATATAAATGTAGACAGATTTGGTAGAAAACACTGAGTCCAATTTGTTGTCTGAAGATGAGATGTTTATTTGGATACCTAAAGTGATTCTTGACCCAAAAGGACCCAAGATCATTAGGGTACCTCAAAACTAATCTGCTTTTACAGGATTCATAGGGATCATCACTCAAGGAAGAGATCTTAGCTTCAATATGGTACATTGATAGTGGTTGTTCACAACATATGACCCATAACAAGAAGTGTTATCAAATTTTCAAAGCATTGATGGTCCAAGAGTTTTATTTGGTGATAATAATTGTGGTCGAGACTAAAGGAGTAGGTACTGATTATCAAGGATATTCGGGTATACGAGGTATATTTTGTTGAAGGTTTGAAACATAATCTGCTGTCTGTTTCTCGGCTTTGTGATAAAGGTTTTCTTGTCAAATTCTCAAATTTTGGTTGTAAGTGTTTCATCCATAACAATGGGAAATCTAAGTTAAGAACTTTTGATGCTAAAGCGGTGATGGAATATTCTTGTGATATTCCAATACTTCAAAGGCATTTAGAGTTTTTAACAAGACAACCCTTTGTGTGGAGGAAACCCCTCATGTTGTTTTTGATGAAGCTGTATTCTGCTCGAGATAAAGTGAATCAAATTTACGAAAGTCTAGATAAAATTGAACTATCCAAGACTAAATATAGAAGCTGTCTATCTACCTAGTCTTGATTCAGAATCGGATGAAGAAGAATTCCCATCGATAATCGTAAGACAACTTGATCGAGACTCCATCGAATGCAGACACCCTTGACATCACCTGATAGCGGGGTCGGTGATGAAGGGGGAACGTCGGTGAGGTTAAGTCGGGGAGTTGTCTCATCAAACTCAAGATGGGGATCCTTCTCCTCATATAGGCAAAAGGATGAGAAGCTATCATCCATCCGATCGATTATAGGAGACCCATCTAGTAGTGTGCGAGACACAAATGATGCTAGACTCAGAAAGTCTTTTCGGATTGTTATGTGTCGCTTCTTGAACCCAAGTCTATTGAGGAAGCCCTATCAGTACTCCAAATGGATAATGACCATGCAGAAGAATCGCATCGGTTTGAAAGGCAAAATGTATGGGATCTAGTGGAAAGACCCTTACACGAGAAAGATTATAGGCACCAAATGGGTGTTTAAAAATAAAGCAGATGAGAACAACATTATTGTTCGAAATAAGGCAAGATCGGGTGGCACAGGTTACTCACGATCGAGGGAATAGACTATGATGAAACCTATGCTCCGATTACAGTTAGAGGCAATAAGATTGTTCTTGGCATTTCTTTGCATATAAATCTTTCAAAGTTTTTCAAATGGATGTTAAGTCTGCCTTTCTTAATGGTGTGTTACTTGAGGAGGTCTATGTAGAGCAGCCTCCTGGGTTTAAGATCAATAACAAGGTCTATAAACTCAACAAAGCTCTATATGGACTAAAACAAGCTCCCGAGCCTGGTATGATACACTATCTGATTTCTTGACATCTAATGGTTTTTCTAAAGGCAAGATTGATAGAACTTTGTTTAGAAAGGAAGTAGATGGCAACATCTTACTAGTTCAAATTTATGTAGATGACATAATCTTTAGTTCACCTAATCTGAAATTATGTGAAGAGTTTAGCATTCTCATGAAAAACGAGGTTTGAAATGTCAATGATGGGATAATTAACATACTTTCTAGGCTTACAGATTAAGCAGATGAGTAAGGGTATATTTATACATCAGTCTAAGTATGCTAAGGATCCTGATTGAGAAATTTGAAATGACAACTAGCAGAGAGAAGTTAAAATACCTATGGCAACTAACTTCTCAATGGATTGAGATGAGCGGGGATACCCACCGATGCAACGGAGTATCGTGGGTGATTGGATCTCTTCTCTATCTCACCGCAAGTAGACCAGACATAGCCTTTGCGGTTGGGGTATGTGCAAGATTCCAGTCTAATCCCAAGAAAACTCATCTCGGAGATGGCTAAGAAAAATCTTAGATATCTCAAAGGAACCTTGCAAGTAGGGTTATGGTACCCGGTGATGACAACTTTGGAAATGACGGAGTTATTGATTCGTACTTTGGAGGATGTAAGATTGATAGAAAATCCACTTGGAACTTGTCAATTTTTAGGCAACAAATTAATTTCTTGGTTATCCAAGAAACAAACATCTGTTGCCACCTCTACAATCAAGTGAATACATGGCAGCCGGAAGTTGTTGCTCTCAACTCCTCTGGATTAGTCAACGGCTTAGAGATTATAATATTCAAACATCACTGTTCCTATTTCTTGTGATAGTAATAGTACAATAGCCATGACTTACAATCCTGTTCTACATTCCGGATGTAAGGATATAGATATTAGGCATCATTTCATTAGGGATCATGTTGAGAAGCATGATATTAGGATTGAGAAAATTGCCACTTTGAATCACAAAGAGTGACATTCTTACAAAACCATTAGCTGAATCTAGGTTTAAAGAAATGTGCTTAGAATTAGGATTACTTGATGCATCTTTAGCTGGTTTCTAATTTGTGTGCATTTGTTTCCTTATTTCTTATCTTTTCTTTTCTTTAAATTAATGTCTAGAAAGAATTATCGGACTAGATATGTGTCAAAGGACAATCAGGTAGCTGATATCATTGATCTCCTTTTAGGAATCAAGAATCAAGGATTAGTCATATTGACCTTATCTGAATTGATAATTACTTGTTGCTGACATTGAGTAAATCAGACAAAGGACACAATAGTCGGTGATCTCTGAAGAAAGCAGATGACTATTTACATCCTATCTGATTTACCTTAAGCTTCGATGGTTTCACTTAAGTATATGTCTTTGCGAGGAACAGGCCACGAATAATACTTGGTTCATCTCTTATTATTCAAACTCCTTTATTCTATTACTTTTGTTTCTAAATAAAATTTTTTTAAAATGGATGAACAACCTAGTTTTAGAATATTAAGTCTCGAGTCTGTTTAGTTTTAATCTGTTTTTAAATTTGCTAAAAAGTTACATCTAAGCTGTTGGTTTTGAGAATCGAGACGAGGTTACTTTATCGAGATGTCGTTCCAAACCCATCTCTGCTTTTTTAACTAATCTGCTTTTTCAAAATCATCGATTTGCAAACCCTTAGCCGAAGTAAGGTAACCCTAGGTGACGTCGGGTATACTTACTTCTCTGCATAAAGTAACCTACATCTGTCAAATCAACAGTCTATAAAGTAACTATTTACGCATTCCAAAGGCGATTAACATCCACGCGCTGAATCCTAATCGCTTATCTTAGTTTTTAACCGTTGATTAATACTCGGTAAAAATTTTTTTGAATAAATGGCTAAGATTAATTCAAGTTTTCAAAAATGGCGGTTTCTCTTTCCAATCTATTCCCCTATAAATACATCTTCTTCTCCAAATTCATTCTTTTCACTTTCGTAAAATCTCAAAACTCTCTGTAAATTTTCTCAAACTCTTTCTAAATCGGTATATGAGCATTTACGTAAGAGGAGTAACATCAACAATGGTGGATGTGCACAATGAAACCTACAATAAGAAGGTGAAGTCTGAGATGTACGGCGACTTCGACACCACCACCGATGGAGAATCCAGAGAAATATTGTCCTTATTGGAGAGGGCTGGATTGAGGACTTTTTGCTCAAAGAAATCCCCTTCCAACAAGACATTGGATATGAGAGGTTTAGAGTTCTATGTCAATGGGACATATGAACATGGAGTTTTCCGAACCGGGGTATATGGAGAGGTCTTGACCGTTTCCCGGCGGAGGTGGCCAGAATTTTTGATACGAGCGGTGAGGGAGTGAACCCCTCACCTACAAATCTGATGAATGGGTAGAATCATTTGAGATGATTGCCGGAATTCTATGAAGGATCGCCGATCGGAGTTAAAGAAGAAGATGCTCGACGACGACGATATCGCCTTCGATGACCATTGTCACGAAGGTGATCTTGGGAGAAACGAGCTCTCACGATGGTGACCAGACCCGGACTACTGCTGATGAGAACAATTTTGGATGGAGTACGAGCCAAGCCCGGTCTGTCATTCTTGAACAAGTTTGGAGACGGAAAGAAAGCGTACGGAGGTGGTGAATGGGAAATGACAGGCTAAGTCGATCACCGGTCTTTTTAACAAAGTGGCTGTGATCATGCGAGACTTCTTTGTCGGCCGAGATCAATTGGTCGAGGCAGGGGTCCGAGCTTACACGGCGAAGGATTCGACCAAAGATGAGCCACTCGGGGCTCCAGCTGATTTTGATGAGGGTGGAGGCTGAGGTTGGAGCTCAAGCTCCAGTGAAGAAGAAGGCGAGGAGGAGGAGGAGGAGGAGGAGGAAGATGTGGAGACAGAGCTGCCCTTGCTAAGCTCAGTGAGGTGAGCAGTAGATGAAGGCTGAAGAAGAAGGCACCAAGGACACGGAGGTTGGTGAAAACCTCGAGTTGGGTGGATCATCTGCAGATCAGCCGACTCTTCTTCCTGAGGAAGTATCCACGTTGCAAATTGCGGCTCGGGTGGTCCAGTGGAGGAGGTCCAGAAATCGATTCGAAGGGACCCCCTCCCCCGGCCGTGGTCGGGTACATTTCTCTCCCTCCCCATCTCCAACCCCAAGCGGCAATGAAGAGGTGTCCCAGTGGCACCTCGAGCCTGCAAACGACCTACTCCCGAAATTGTCCAAAGTCCAACCTCATCTTCTCTTCCCCAAATCCAAACCTCATCTCCTCCACCATCCCCATCTCATATATCTTGTCCTTCCTTTCTCGGACCGATTCGCCCCAACCCCCATCTCCATATCTCCACCAGCCTTACCCACAACTTTTCAACCCCAACTCATCTTACCCCAATCACTCTCATCTCCTCCACCTACCACTTCACAAATCCCACCTTTACCATCATCACCCCCACCCAATCCCACCCCCACCATCAGACACCCCCACCTCATCTACCCCAGCCCGAACCTCATGTGGATACCTCAAAATATCTTTGGGGATATTCCCATGAGCTCCCCTAGTCTAACTTCTCCCACCACCTCTTCCTCGTCGAATCGGAGGAGAGGACAGACAATTCTTGCCATCTCCTCTCTGCTTTTGAACAACTCCACAGCAAAATCATTTCCCAAGTTCAGAGGATGATGGAGAAGAAAACACTGAAAGGTGATTCGAGCGATCCACAGATACTATGCTCGCCAACATGCAGATTCTTGAGGTCAACATGACCGAGAAATTTATCACCAATCTCAGACTTTGCTTTGTTGGATCCAGTGAGTGCGCTTGAGGAGGAGGTCAAGGCAGAAAGAGAAAACAGTGGCGACAACGAAATCGTGGTCTCAACACTCACATCTCGATCGAGAATGATTTTGACGACGTTGTGCGGCAATAGAGGCCCAACTTCCGTCTCTCAAAGATGAAGTTAAAAAGGGAAGGTGCTTTGAGAGCGAATGGAAACCCTCACGGTGGTGTCATGTCAATAATCGACAAGCTTGATACAAAGGCAGACACGGTGAGTTGGAGGCAGCCAAGGTGGAAATTAAAATCAAATCGGACTAGTTGGCTGCCTTGCAACCGAGGGTAACCCAGTTGAAGAGGCCATCCGAGAGGATGAGGAGAAGAGAAAGAAGGAGGAAGAAGAGAAGACGAGAGAAGTTCTTTGGCTCGCACGAAAGAATCGAGGAACCGGAGCCCAAGGGCAAAGGTAAAGGGAAAGCGGCAACAATAGTAGTGAGAAGTCTCCGTCGGCCGAAGCGAGATGATCAGCCCCGAGATCGGCCGAGCGCAAGAGAAAGGAACCAGACTTCTCCAACTTATCAGGTGAGCGAGATCGGAAGAATCGAGTCTTGAGAAGGAGATGTTTGAAAAGAGAGAAAAGAAGAGGTTGAAGAAGATGGGGAAGGTGGCTGAAGTGGGGACAGGATACTCGGAAGTGGGTATCCAAAGCTGCAAATAAAGCGGACTTCCGCCCTGTCCATCGCACTACAGCTCCTCCAAAGATGGTATCGGGAAATACACCGGTGAATATAAAAAGCAAGCCACGGATGCTAAATGGATGTATTCTTGGTACATCTTGAAGGCATCACCATCTGGAGCACCATGAAGACATCAGTGGCATGAATGGATGGAGAAGGAGGACGCAAATCTTTATGTGAAGGCTGCTCGATGAGGCACATAATGTGTTCAATGATACGATCGCACCGGCTATGAGCAGAGTCACCCCCAAGCTGAAAGAAGATGGTTCTCCCGATCCGGAATAGGTCGAAACGATTGTGGCCAAAGCGAGAAAGGGAATCCGAGCTCACGAGATGAGAATGATCCAAAACGACTTAGAGCAAGGATTTTCAAGCTAAACATTCCAGAGGTGACCGATGGGGAATCGATAGAACATGATTTTTCTTTCCTTATCTTTTATTCTCTATCAGTTCTCTTATTTTGTAATCAGTAAATTTACGTGAATGAATATATTCGGACTTATGTGAATTATGTGTATTAGTTTCTTTGAAATTTTTTTAAAATTTTTAAGAATAAATCTTCCGAGAAATTTTATATCTCGGTGTTAAAAATTTTTCTTAACATTTTTCTAAGTATAAATCATCCGAGAAATCTTATATCTCGTTGTTAAAATTTTTTTAAAATTTTTCTAAGTACTTCTAAAAGAGTCTAAAAGACTTAATTTTTTTTTTTTTTTGCCTTGAATGTGAATGAATCATTGAAGTGTGAAAATGTGCTTCGATTTATCTATCGATTGATTTAACTAAATCTAGTACTAACTTCACGTGAGTATGTTTCTTTATTATAGGTTTTAACTTCATCAAAAAGGGGGAAATTGTTGGATCAAGAGGTTTTGATGAGTTAAAGAGCGGCTTCAGATCGATCACCAACCTGAAGAACAACAGATAATAAGTTTATAAGATAAGGCGATCGAGACGGGGTCAAGCACCAACCTAATCGGTGAGGTCCGATATCATGCTAGTCATCGAAGACAAACTCGAACCTAGTCATCTGCGGGAGACAAACATGAAGAGCTCGAGACGAGGTCAAGATAAGCCGAGTAGAATAAGAAAGGCGAAGTTTTCACCAAGTCATTTGCAGATGAGTATGAAGAATCAGTGAGGTCTAGAGCGATTTACAAGTTTAAGTTTGTTAAGCGGTTTCAAGTATGTTAGAACTAACTAACAAACTAACTGTCTTTCCAGGACTTATAAATAGGACTAGATTTTATTTTTCAAGACACTTATGCATATTTGATTTTTCACACTATTCACTACTCGATTTCAATCACAATCTTTTCACAAGTATTTCAAGAGAGTTCTCAAAAAGTTCTAAGTGTTTTTAGAACACTTTTCTTGTAATCTTCAAAATCCGATATTCACCGTAATAGTTAGATTTTAGAGAAGGATTTAGGAGATTGAAGATTTGAAGATTTGTACAAGTTGTAAGTCGTAAGTTGAAAGTAAGAAAGTAAGTAGTAAGCAGAGTCCCTTCTTGATTGAAGAAGGAGAGTGGATGTAGGATTATTAAAATCCGAACCACTATAAATCCGGTGTTATTTCTTGCTTTCTTTAATTTCGCTCAAATTACAATATTGTTAATTCAAGATTAAAGTTCGAGAATCTTAACTAAAATCTGAATATCAACCTTGCTTTTGATCTTGTTAAAAGTTGAGTTATCAATCATATTCCATGTATTTAATCGATATTTTGAATTGATTTTGAAAGATTTGAAAAATCTACAAAATCTATTCAAACCCCCTTTCTAGATTTTGTTCTAGGAAGCTAACTCAAGGTTATTAATCAACTCAACATTCGGGACCAACATAGATTCATATATTTAGATAGATTTCAAGCATTTATACCTTATATTAGTGATTTGATCCATTAGTTTTACATTTCCAAGTTGTAATTGAAGAGGAGGAGATTGTAATTGAAGAAATTGTGAAGACTCAAGCATTCTTATATTTGATCATTGAATCCAATTGGTGATGTTCTTCCACTTAATTCCGTTTAATTAATTTATTGTGTTGATTAGTTTCTTAATTGCTTACTTAGATTTTCTACCCATGGGGTTTGCTCTTTGCACCATGGTCTAATCCTCTTGTGCTTGGGATAATTGAAATTGGGGATGATGTGATTTCCTTATGCTATGATTGTTGATGATTGTTGATTAATTGAGTTAGATTGTTTCATAATTGTGATTCTCATTGTGCTTCATGCAAAATTATCTCTTTAGATTAATGTTTGATTACCCTAGCAATAGGCGAGTTGAGCTAATGTGATCCGGGATTAATCGGGTTATAATTGTGTATGAATGTATGAATTGGGTGCTTCTTAATTGAGAGATTAATTGCACTAAGGATACTCACATTAGGGATTGTGTTATTAATGGAGTGATTAATTGCATGATGGTTTTATGCTTTCTATCTTGATTGATTTGCAATTTGATACAATCATAGCTTGTTGATCATTGATTCTTTGATGGATATTATCCCTAGCACCCCAATCCCCCATTGAAACGAAGTTACTTATTTTTGCATATTAGATGTTTAATTCTTGCAATTGTCTTGTAGATTTTAGTGCCAAAACCCATCTTGCAACAATAGTCACCAAGAACTTGTGTTCCTAGGGCCTCATTGCATACTTTTTCCCTTGGGTTCGATATACTTGATTGGTCTTAATACCGCTTGCCCGGATTCCTACAATCAAAATGGCACCGTTGCCGGGAATTAGTTTTGTGCCTATAGTGAGACTTAGGAATTGTTTGAAGTGGCTACTTGTTATTTTTGTTTTTGTATTTTTATTTTGTTTGTTTTTGTTGGATTTTGATACTTGGATTGGTGGTATTGTAAGTGCATGATAACAAGGTCTAGTGGTATTCCACCCTTGCCACTCTATCCGAACTTGAAGCTACACTTAGAAGAAATTGTGGGAAAAGATGAAGAGAAGTGATGGAAGATGAAGAGTTAAGGAATGAGGAGAGAGTTGTTGGTGAGCGTCATGTTGAGGAGTTGAATGGAAATGGAGAAGGAAAAATAGACAATGGAGGAGGTCATGGGAACAATTTGAATTTTAATGCTCAAGTTGACCCTTTCCCTCAAGGGATGCCACCACAACACTTTTCTTACCAAAATCCATACCCCTACCCTCCACAAGCTCACCAATACCCATACTATCCACCTCATCCACAACAATTCTCATCATACTATCCTCAAATGCCATACAATCATGAGCCACAATATCAAGAGCCACCGTACATTCCCCAAACCCAACAACAACCCATGAATGAGCCTCCACCTCAAGGTAGGCCATTGAGAGAGTTTTTAGCCACAACTTCTTGAGCATTATGATGGGATAGCAAGGCCGAAAATTGAAGCCAATAGTTTTGAGATAAGTCCCGCTCTTGTAAGGATGCTTAGAGAGAAGCAATTTGAAGGGAAAGATGAAGAGGAGTGCCCTCATCAACATATGGCACAATTTCTAGAGATTTCCGACACAATCAAGTACAACGGAGTGCCCGAGGATGCTAAGAAGCTAAGGCTTTTGCCTTTACTCTTAAGGGGAGAGCCAAAGCGTGGCTAAATTCACTTCCTTAGGGACCATACGTACATGGGAGGACCTATCCAAGAGATTCGTGATGAAGTTTTATCCACCATCCAAAGCGTGCAAGCTAAGGAGGCGATTTCACATTTTCGCCAAAAGAATGGAGAGACTATACCGGAAGCTTAGGAGAGGTATGGTATGTTGCTTATTTGTTGGTCCCACTTAGTTGAGTATCTTAGGAAAACTTGAATTAACCTTCTAGGAAAAATCTAGAAGGGGGTTGAATAGATTTTTAGATATTTTTTTAAAACCTTTCAAGATTTATTCTAAACACCCAAGTAGCACAGCGGTAATCAATTTTAAACTCAACTTGAACAAGATCAAAAGCAATCGATATTTTAGTTCTAAATTTGATTAGAAATTAATCTTTGATTTATAAAGCTGAAATAGAAAGAAACAAGTAAGTAAAAGAAGACAATAAAGAACACCGGATTTATAGTGGTTCGGATTATAAAAATCCTACATCCACTCTCCTTCTTCAAACTTTGAAGAAGGGTCTCTTCTACTAGCTTACTTACTCACTTTCCAATCATACAACTTACAAATTACAAAGCTGATCTTCAAATCTTCAATCTTCTAAACTATTCTTGAAAAATCTAACTCTAGAGTGATAGAAGGGTGTTTGAAGATGTATAAGAAAGTGTTCTATAAACACTTAAAAAAACTATGAAGAAATCCTTGAAAACAATTTTTGTGCTTTTTGAAATCTTGTGAATTGTGAGAATCATTCTTGAATGAATAATTCGTGTGATAGATGATTTTTAATGAAGAGTCTAGACCTATTTATAAGTCGAAAAAGGCAGGTTAGTTTGTTAATTAGTTTTAACAAACTAGAAAGCTACTCAACAAACTTATTCTTGAAGCTGCTCTAGACCTCAATTGATTTTATTCAACTCAAATGCTGCGGTGACTTGGTGAAGACTCGCCTTTCTTATTCTACTCAGCTTGCCTTGACCTCATTTGAGCTCTTCGTACTTGTCTCCTGCAGATGACTAGACTTGAGCTGGTCTTGAGACGACTTGTAACTTTCCAGTCTTGGTGACTTGTTCGATTGATGACCTAATCGATCGGCTTAGTACTCGGACTTAGTCTCGGTTGTTCTTCATAGTTGTCACGATCATCTCAATCGCTTCTTTTAACTCATCAAAACTTTCTTGATTTAACAATTTCCCCCTTTTTGATGAAGTTAAAACCGTGTCTCTGCCGGTGGCTTTGTCAAGATGTCTGCTCTTTGGAAATCGAGTCGAGAATCTTCTCTAGTCTAATGTCACCTTTCTCTGCATGGTCTCGGATGAAGTGGTGTCGATATCTACATGCTTGCATCTCGTATGTAGGACTGGGTTCTGGGTAATAGCTATGGCATTATTACTATCACAAAAGATAGGTACATCTTTAGTGATAATGTTATAGTCCCTTTCTTTGTTGACTTATCCGGATCAGTGAACAACAACTTCCACCGCCATATACTCAACTTCATTGTGGAAGTAGCTACAGAGGTTTGTTTCTTAGACAACCATGAAATCAGCTTACTACCAAGAAATTGGCAAGTACCGGATGTAGATTTTCTATCTATCTTACACCCACCAAAATCTGAGTCTAAGTATCCGGACAACTCAAAGTTGTCATCACCGGATACCACAATCCAACATTCTTGTTCCTTTCGTGATACTTAAGAATTTTCTTTCTTTGCTTCAATATGGCTTTTCTTAGGATTAGCTTGAAATCGAACACAGACTCCAACCGCAAATGAAATATCGTGTCTACTAGCGATTAAATATAATAAAGAACCAATTAGACCTCTATACTCGGTTTGATCGGTGTCTTCTCCCTTCTCATCTGGATCCATTGAAAAGTTTGTCATCATAGGTATCTTAGCTTCTCTACCTGGTACCTATTCCAAATTTTTCAATGAGATCTTTTGTATATTTGGCTTGATTGATGAATATTCCCTTCTTTGTCTGTTTGACTTGGAGTCTAAGAAAATAAGTCATCTCTCCCATCATGGACATTTCAAATCGCTTTTCATTAGATGACTAAATTCTTCACACAAAGATATGTTAATTGATCCAAAGATTATATCATCAACATAGATCTGAACTAATAAAAGATCACAACCAAATTCTTTTCTAAAGAGAGTTCTATCAATTCTACCTTTAACAAAACCATTTTGAATTAAATAATCGACAAGGTGTCATACCATGCTCTTGGTGCTTGTTTAAGTCCATATAGAGCTTTCCTTAGTTTATAAACCTTGTCTCCTTTGACAAAACCAGGAGGTTGCTCTACATAAACTTCCTCGGCTAGGATTCCATTAAGAAATGCTGACTTAACATCCATTTGAAAAACTATGAATCTTTTAAAAGATAGGCTAAAAACAATCTTATGGCTTCCGGACGAGCTACCGGTGCAAAGGTTTCATCATAATCAATTCCCTACGATTGTGAATAACCTTGAGCAACTAGTCCGGCCTTATTTCTAACCACAATATTGTTTTCATCCTTTTTGTTTTTAAAGACCCATTTAGTTCCAATGACTTTTTGATGATGAGGCCTTTCAACAAGCTCCCACACATCTTGTCTTTGAAATCGATTTAGTTCTTCTTGCATGGCATTAATCCAGTTGGAATCGGGTAGAGTTTACGTAATAGATTTAGGTTCAAGTAATGACACATAGCAACCGATCATACAATCTTGATTCGGTTGGGTCCTTGTCTAGACACCGAGTCTAAATCTCCAATTATCTGTTCACTGGGTGATATGACATTACTTTCTTACCTTTATCTTTTACGGTGGATGGTGTCTTGTGCTGAATTATTCATTTCGGATGATTCTATGTTACCTTCTCGATGACTCTACATGATCATCCGATGTGTTGGTCGTCTGATCATTTGGTAGATCGGTGATGAGGAAGATCTTTCGAGGTTCTTTTTCTTTGTCCGATTCTTCCTCTTCATCCGAGTCCGATTCTTGATTGTAGAATTTTATGGTTGATCTCTTGATAGTCATCTCGATCCAGATCATTTGATATCTTTGTGATGTCCCTGTCTTATTGTACTCAAAAGAAGATTCATCAAATACCACATGAGGTTTTTCTTCCACACACAAAGTTGTCCTATTAAAAACTCTATATGCCTTTGATACAGATGAGTATCCCAAGAATATCCCATCTGCTATCTTGGCATCAAAAGTTTTTAATTGAGATTTCCCATTGTTGTGTATGAAACATTTACAACCAAATATATGAAAGTATGAAATTTTAAGGGATCTTCCCTTCCAAATTTCATAGGGAGTTTTGCATTTATCTTTAACAATCAAACTTCTATTTTGAACAAAACGAGGTTGTATTAACACTTCTCGCCCAAAACTCGTGTGGAGTGTTGTACTCGAGATAACATTGTTCTAGCCGCCTCTTTCAAGGTTCTGTTTCTCCTTTCAACTACTCCATTTTGTTGTGGAGTCCTTGCTGCAGATGTTTCTGAGCTATGTCATTCTCAATGCGGTAGTTAGTAATCAGCTTATTAAGAAATTCGGTACCTTTATCACTTCTAATTTTAACAATAATTAATCCTTTTTCATTTTGAACCTTTTTAAGAATTCCGAATCTTAATCATAGTCTCATTCTTTTTATATAAGAAAATAACCTGTAAATCTTGAAAAATTATCAACAATTACCAAAGTGTATTTTCTTCCACTAAAGCCGAGAGGTGATCTTTGGACCAAAAAGATCCATGTGAAGAAGTTCCGAATCCTTTCTCAAGAAGGACTACTTATTGTTTTAAAAGAAGCTTTAGTCTGCTTTTCCTTTTCGACAAGAATCACACACATGGTTCTTTGAAAATACTTTATCAGGGAGTCCTTTAACTAAATATTTCCTTGCTATTTTGTTAAGAGTTTTGAAGTTTAAGTGACCAAGACGTTTTTGCCACAGCCAACTTAAGTCATCGACTCCAGCTAATAGAATATTTTCATTGATACCATCTAATACATAGCATGCATTATGAGTAAATTTGACACAAAACCCTTATCACAAAATTGTGAAACAGATAGTAGATTGTGCTTCAATCCTTCCACATAGTAGACTTCATGTACTTGAATATCTCCTATCATCGGTGTCCCTACACCTTTGGTAAGTCCATAATTGTTGTCTCCAAACATCACTCTTGGTCCATCTATAGTCGATAGTTAGAGAGTAGTCGTCTTTCATAGGTCATATGCTTGGAACAACCACGCCAATGTACCGAGATGACCTCAAGAATTTCTCCTCTTTCAACTATCTTCTTATCTTCTTGCAATCACAAATTTAATGCTTAGGTACCCTTTGTACTTTGGGTCCTTTCATGTTAAGTTGACTTTTAGGAATCCAGACAAAGATATCAATGTTCCTCAAAACCATAGATTGAAGTTTACATCCATATCTATCTACTAAGATAAGACTTTCAAGATCAATCTTATTTAACCGATCTTTTGAAATTGTCTTGAATCTTGGTAAAAATGGATATGTTTTACTTCTTCCATCAAAGCTATTATACCTAGGATAAAACTTTGACTTAAGCTTGGGTTTAACCTTTGGAGTTTCTTTCCTCGTCTGCTTTTTTCTTTTGATTATTAGATGAGGTAATTAATTCCTTAGGTTTCCAAGGACTAAATCTAGTTTCTATCTTTGGTTTAGTTGCTTTAACAAAAACTCTTGGTTTTATTGGATCATTTTTCTTACTCCTATCAAAACCTAATCCAGTTTTATCACTAGACTTTTGTGAAGTATTGAAGATTTTATCTAGTGTAGTCGATTGTTATTTAGCGAGACCTAACTTGAGATTTAACTCTCTGTTAGTCTTCTTGTAACTCTCATTCTCAGAATAGATATTTGAAAATTTTAATTTTAAAGAATTCAACTCTGTTCTAACTTATCTCTCTTATCAAACAAGGTATTAGTGATTGACTCACCGACATTCCCCCTTGAATGTACGATGCGTTTCTCACTAATCTTTGTTTGATTGACCTTAGTCGATCGGTAATTTGGTTCTTTAAATTAAAATTTTCAGTCTCTATCTGTTTATAAGAAGATAGAGCAATCTCCAAATCTTTCAAAAGTTTCTCAATAAGACTAGGATCGATTTCGGATAAGATATCATAATCATTATCCGAAGATGAATAGTAATGTACCTCTTTTGCCATTTGTGAGATGTCGTCATCTAATCCAAAATAATATGAGGATGAGGATAATGATGTCTCATGAACTTCTTCTTTCTCACCGGAAGAGCTCTCCGATCGGCATACCTTCTATCTCTCTTTTTCCTCTTTTCTTCTCTCTCTCTCTAGGAGTGAGTTGAGGACAATCATAACTATAGTGACCAGGCTTGTTACATGTATAACAAATATCTCCTCTGTCTGTCTTAGGACTACTATCTCCTCATCGATTGGTGACTTATGCTTCCTAGTCTGATCCTTTTTCCTATAATTATACGAACTCTTTTCTTCTTTATCTCGATCTGTAGTTCCTTCGACTCCGATCTGTCTCTCTTGTTTCTTTTATACTTCATTCTTAGCCTTTCATATCTTTTTAACGAATAGCCATTTCCTCCTTAATAGACAAATCGGATGCCTTGGAGATCTTTTCAGATTCATCTTGATGAACAAATGCTCTGATCTTTCCGGATGTTGAGGATTCTCGCTTCATCTTCTTCATCTTCGATTTGGATGTCATACTCTAATGCCTTGAGATGAGAAAATAAAGTGTGATGTGAAATTGAAGATAGATTCTGAGTAGCTTTAATATTAGCTTTCTCTCTCCATCTTTTGCTTAATGACCTTAACACTTTATTGTTGATTTCTTTCTCTGTATATGTTTTACCCAAATCACCGCCTTGTTCAAGATTAGTCACCTAACATCTAGTTGATCAATGGATTCTCCTTCTTTCATCTTGAAAGTGTCAAAAACATGTAGGACTGATTGCAATTTGTTTTCTTTGACTGATCTCGATCCTTCATGATTCCAAAGAAAGTTTCCCACATTTCCTTGGCAGCCTTGCATCTTTTCACCTTTCCAATCCAATCCTTACTCAATGTTTCAATGATCTCAGTTCTAGCAACTTGATCCAGATTATGAATCTTTCTTTCATCACTTGTGAGTTCTCGAGCTTTTCTTTTCTTGCCTCACTCTTGTTTCACCGCCGCAGTACCATCACTTGTGTCACCATGATAAAACTTGATAGGTCCTTCCTCAAGAACCTCCTCCATTCTATCATGAATTGCTTTGAGATGGTTCTCCATTCTAAACTTCCAATAGTCATATTCTTCGATTGAGAAATCGAGGTAGACTCCTTGATTTTTACTCTTGTGAAGACATGGTGAGATAGAAAAACCAAAACACTTACAAGATCTTGTTAGTAGAGCGGTTAGTGAAACAAAAAAATGAAGATAATTAAGAACAAATTTCAGAATCTTGGTTAAGATCTAAAATAAATATCGGAAACTGACTTAACACGGCTCCGATACCACTTGTTGGTCCCACTTAGTTGAGTATCTTAGGAAAACTTGAATTAACCTTCTAGGAAAAATCTAGAAGTGGGGGGTTGAATAGATTTTTAGATATTTTTTTAAAACCTTTCAAGATTTATTCTAAACACCCAAGTAGCACATGTAATCAATTTTAAACTCAACTTGAACAAGATCAAAAGCAATCGATATTTTAGTTCTAACTTTGATTCTCAAATTAATCTTTGATTTATAAAGCTGAAATAGAAAGAAACAAGTAAGTAAAAGAAGACAATAAAGAACACTGTATTTATAGTGGTTCGGATTATAAAAATCCTACATCCACTCTCCTTCTTCAAACTTTGAAGAAGGGTCTCTTCTACTAGCTTACTTACTCACTTTCCAATCGTACAACTTACAAATTACAATCGATCTTCAAATCTTCAATCTTCTAAACTATTCTTGAAAAATCTAACTCTTGAGTGATAGAAGGGTGTTTGAAGATGTATAAGAAAAGTGTTTTATAAATACTTAAAAAAACTATGAAAAAATCCTTGAAAATAATTTTTGTGCTTTTTGAAATCTTGTGAATTATGAGAATCATTCTTGAATGAATAATTCGTGTGATAGATGATTTTTAATGAAGTGTCTATACCTATTTATAAGTCTGAAAAGACAGGTTAGTTTGTTAATTAGTTTTAACAAACTAGAAAGCTACTCAACAAACTTATTCTTGGAAAGCTGCTCTAGATCTCACTGATTTTATTCTACTCGTCTGCGGTGACTTGGTGAAGACTCGCCTTTCTTATTCTCGAGCTTGTCTTAACCTCGTCGAGCTCTTCTTACTTGTCTCCTGCAGATGATTAGACTTGAGCTGGTCTTGAGACGACTTGTAACTTTCCAGTTTTCAGGTGACTTGCTCGATTGATGACCTAGTCTGATCGGCTTAGTACTCGGACTTAGTCTCACTGTTCTTCATAGTCGTCTAATCATCTCAACTGCTTCTTTTAACTCATCAAAACTTTCTTGTTTTAACATTATTAATTGTCCCTAACATGGCTTTCGGAGGAACAAACCATTATGTATTTTTGCAATGGCTTGACGGATGGGGATCGATCATTTTTGAATGCTTGTGCTAATGGTTCTATTTGGTCGAAGAGGGTGGGACAAATGAATGAGATAATGGAGAATATTGTCCAAGATTTGTTCCAAGTGTCGGTTAATCGTGGAGCACATCATAGAGTGTCACATGTGGAGGAGATAGAGTCGATGAAGAGTATGATGATGACAATGATGGAACGTTTGGGAGCTCTTACTACTTCCCAAAGCCAACAAAATGTGAGTCCATCCATCCCTCAAGTTGAGATGTGTTCATGTCCTATGCCGGTTGAAGAAGTTAGCTATATGGGATGGCCTCCTTATCAAGGAAGATATCAAGGCAATTATCAAGGGAATTTTCAAGGAGCAAGGCCATATCAAGTGCCTTATCAAAGTAGGCCTCAAGGGAGTTATCAACCTCAACCTCAAGCTCAATTCAATGGCAATAATTGGAGGAGACATGAAAATTTTTCTTATGCCAACCCAAGAGCAGCCGTCCAATTTCCTCCCGGATTTGATCCAGTGCCAAAACACCTAATAATAAGGGGAAGGCCACTACAGACGAGCTTCTTGGTGTGATAGTGAAGAGGTTGGAGGCAAATGATTCTAGGCTTGATGATATTGGTAAGCAAATGGACACACGGTTCAAGACTATTGAGCATCAAGTGAGGCAATTGGCCACTACGGTTGGGAAGCTTTCATCGACGGTGGATCATTTGCAAAATAAGGGGACAAGAGAGCATTGTCAAGCCATCGAGCTAAGGAGTGGTGCAAGATATGAAGGACCAAAAATGCCTTCTAATGATGAGCAGGAAGATGAAGAGAAAAAGGATGATGAGGGTTGTGATGAAGAGAAGCAAGAGGCCATGGAAGAGGTAGATAAGAAGAAGCCTAAGTGGTTGAGAGCAAGGGAAGAAAGGGAGAAGCCTAAGCTTGTTGAGAAAGATGCTAAGGGGTCCTAAAGACGGTTGTTCCTGTACCTTATCCCCAAAGGTATATGAAGATTGATCCTGTACCTTATCCCCAAAGGTATATGAAGAAAGCATTGGATGAGAAGTTTGCTAGGTTCCTTGAAGTGTTCAAAACCTTGTATATCAACATTTCATTCTCGGAGGCCCTAGAGCAAATGCCAAACTATGCTAATTTCCTCAAAGACTTGCTAGCAAAAAGGAGGAGAATTGAAGAGCCGGAGTTAGTGATTGGAGTGAATTGATGCATGTTTTTAGGGCTTATTTGAGTGCAAAAAGTGATCAAAGTGTTGGATTTTGTGCATAAATGTGTAAAGTATCACTTCTTTGCCTAAAAAGTATTACTTGATGAGTATTTGACGTTTTTCGTCCATTTTTCGTAAATCGGTGGAATTTGGCCAAATCGAGAGCACCAAAGATGCTTAGAATGAAGAGACGGATAAGACGGATGAAAACGAAGGTCGGGGCCGGAGTTCCACCCGAAAAAAATGCCCCGAGCTCGACCTTTGGTCGAGGGCCCAAGGCCTCGAGTCGAGGGATAGGATGGAGGGAAGAGATTTCAAAATTTGCAGCCTCGACTCGAGGGATTGGAAAATTGAGCATCCCTCGAGTCGAGAGCTGAGCCTCGACTCGAGGCAGGAGGATTTTTGGCAAAATCGTGGACACGACTCTTAGGCCTCGACTCGAAGGCCCCAAGCTCGAGTCGAGGGGGCCCCAAAACCGAAAAATTCTGGTTTTAAGCCACTTGGATCCAAAAACAGAGCATATTCTTCCCATATCGGTTTAGAGCAGTTTCTAGGTAGTTTTCTAAGCGAATTTATCATTTTCTAGCTTAATTCTACCTGTAATTGCATTAGATTGATAGATTTTGATTAGATTCAAGCTTGTAATCATTAGATTAGCATTTTGATCCATTAGATTTTGAGTTTCAAGTTGTAATTGAAGAGTAGAGAATTGAATTCCAAGCTTGTGGAGGATTGAAGCATTCTTATTTTTGTTAATTGAAGATCAATTGGTGATGTTCTTCTACTTTTCTCTCTTTAATTCCTTGTTTGTGTTGATTCGCTTGTTAATTGCTTTCCTAGATTTTTCACCCATGGCTTTTGCACTTAGCACCATGGGCTAATAGCTATGTGCTTGGGATAATTGAAATTGGGGATGAGGTGATTTCCTTATGCTATAATTGTTGATAATTGTGATCAATTGAATTAGATTGCTTCTTAATTGTTATTTTTAATTGTGCTTCATATAAAATTGTCTCTTTAGATTAATGGTTGATCACCCTAGCAATAGGCAGAGTTGAGCTAACGTGATTAGGTGTTAATTGGGTTACAATTTTGCATGATTGTATGAATTGGGGACTTCTACATTGAGAGATGGGAAGAACTAAGAATACTCACATTAGGAATTGTCTCATTACTTGTTTGAGCGGGTTACGAGCACGAAGTTTAAGAAGATTCACTTCGGGGCATGATTATGTTGATTGCTTTGAGCACCTCAAAGATTCCCACTCACAACCTCGGAGCGGTGGAGGGTCCCGATCTCACTACGTACACCATGCGGTGTATGAGGACACTCGACCGCATGGGTAGGACTTAGTGCTTCCAGCAGCACCACGGTGGCCGATTCCCTCTTCCGAATAAGAGGTTGACGATGGTGTTCGATACTCAGGTCTTTGTGACCATCAACCTCATGTGGTCACAGCACACACACAGAGGCGATCGACGCCTATACCCGCGAGCATGGAGATGTCCTCCAGACGATGACGATGATAAGGAGGGACAAAGCCGATGCAGGTCGAGAATAGGATGAGGCCGAGGATGCCGCCGAGAGAGCTGATGTAGGAGATGATGATGATGATGATTATGACGACGAGGAGAAGGCTCGGGAGGAGGAGCCAAGACAGATGGATGAGGATTACGTAATCCGAGATTAATATGTACCGGCAGGATGAGATGAGGAGTCGAGAGTACGAGGTTGGGAGCTCATCACGAGGCCGTGGACTCTAACAGGAGATGTGGGCCGACAGCCAGCTGATTGGAGTGAATTGGTGCATGTTTTTAGGGCCTATTTTAGTACAAAAAGTGAGCTAAAGTGTTAGTTTTTGTGCCTAAATGTGAAAAGTATCACTCTTTTGCCTAAAAGTATTATTTGTGAGATTTTGATGTTTTTCGTTCATTTTGCAGGTAATTCGGTGGAATTTTGCCAAACCGAGAGTACCATTAAGCTTAGAATGAAGAGACGATCATACGAGACGAAACGGGGTCGGGGCCAAAGCCCCGCACGAGAAAAGTGCCTTGGACTCGAGCTCTGGTCGAGGGACAAGAGCCTCGAGTCGAGGATGTGCGTAAAAGGACTAAATTGGGAAAAAGATAGGAGCCTTGACTCGAGACATGACCCTCGAGTCGAGGGAGTGAAGAAATGCAGGGACCTTGAGTCGAGGCCTGACCCTCGACTCGAGGAAGTTTTTCATAAATTCGGTATTTAAGGACTTGAAGCAGAGCAATCCGTATACATACTTGATAAGTAGCTTGATTAGTAGCGGTTTTGGGGCGATTTCTCGTGCCCCAAGCCAATTTCTTCATTAGGTAGAGTAGATTGGTAGATTTAGATTTAGATTTCCATTGATGTTGCTAGATTAGCATTAGATTAGCATTTGATCATTGTGATTCCTTCAATTCAAGCTTGTATTTCATTTGGAGATTGGTGTTGAAGACTCAAGCATTCCTCTTTTTGTCAATTGAAGATCATTTGGTGATGTTTTTCCTCTTTTGTCTCTTTAATTTCTTAATTGTTGTGATTTGCTTTGTGTTTGATCAATTCTATCTTCTCCCCATGGGTATTGTTTGTGGTACCATGGGCTAAATCTCTTGTGCTTGGGTTAATTGAAATTGATGATGAATTGATTGATGATGCTATGATTGTTGATGATTGGAGATCAATTGAGTAGATTGCTTACTAATTGTGATTCTCATTTGTGCTTCATGTATAATTATCTCTTTTGATTAGTGTTTGATCACCCTAGCTATAGACAAGAGTTGCGCTAACGTGATCCGGTGTTAATCGGGTGATAATTGTGTATGAATCTGTGGATTGGGTGCTTCGGAATCGAGAGATTAGTTGCACTAAGGATACTCACATTAGTTTGTTTCCTAATTGTGATTCTTCATTGTGCTTTGTGTAAAATTGTCTCGTTTGATTAATGGTTGATCACCCTAGCAATAGGCGAGAGTTGAGCTAACGTGATTAGGTGTTGATCGAGTTTCAATTTTGCATGATTGTATGAATTGGGGATTTCTATATTGAGAAATGGGAAAGACTAAGAATACTCACATTAGGCATTGTGATTTTAATGAGTGATTAATTTCATGATGGTTTATGCTTTCTATCTTAGTTGATTTGCAATTTGATTCAATTGTAGCTTGTTGATTGATGATTCATTGATGGATGTTAATCCTATCACTATGACAAATTTGTAGAAAGACAATGTTTTTGATCGCCGTTAAACAAAGATAAAAAACCAGTGCCGTAGCCGGTGATGTTAAAACACAAGACCTTTAGATGCAGTAAAAACCGATGTTATAGGTACCTATAACAGCGGTTTTTAACCGATGTTGTATCCTAATACCCGATGTTGTTTGAACTTGAATGAACTCCTCCGTATTCCTACAACATCGGTTCTCGGGAGCCTTTCACGGCGGATAAAAACCGCCGTTGTAAGTAGTTACTACATCGATTTTGAACCGATGTTGTATATTAAAAACTGAAGTTAAAATTATTGTTTAACAGCGTTTAATAACATTGTTATATCCTTATATATATTAAAAATGGGTAATAATTACCCATATTAATATTTTTCAAATTTTAATAAAATACCACCATTCATCAATTAAAAATAAATTAAAATTTCATAAAATATTAAAGTCTAGCATTAAAATACAAACTATTCATCAAATAATTCAATTAAACGATTCACACTCATTCAACTAAACGATTACACATCCAAAATATCATGAGCTAAGTTAATCAATACTAGATATTCAACATAAAATATAAATTTCACGAGTCTAGTCAAACCACACCATCCAAAAGATTATGACCACAACATATGCCTCTGCACTATCCTCTCCGCATTTCTCCGAAACCTACAACAGAGAGAACGAGGTACACAATCAAAGAAAATAGAACACTCAATCTGCAAAGAAATATATCCAAGAGATAATACCTTGACACCCCCAACTTCAAGTCTCTACTCAAATATATATGGTTGTACGCATTCAGCCCACTCTTCTCGAACTTTATCAATTTCGGCTTTCATGTAACTTTTTTCCACGAACTACGTATAGAAACACACATTATAAGGTACAAAAAGAAATCAATTGATAAATAAAGTGATTGCAGACTTATTACCATTGATTGCATCGAGTAAATGTCAACTTCTCCTTCAAATTCGACAATTTGTCTCATGTAGCGAAGTACATAGAAACCGCACTTTGAATCGGGTTGCTTAGCACTGGATTACAAACAATTGCAAAAGCTAAATCGACCACCATCTTTCTTTTGATCTATAAAGCTAAATCAGTAATTGCAAAAGGTTTTATGTGATGAACACATATTTGTTATGAAGTTAAAATATATACACATATCTTGACTTACAATTTTTACGCCTTTTCTTTTAGTTCATCTCCTTCGAACTCCCCATCTTTATTCTTTCGTCCTTCGAGCCAAAGAGTGGCTCTGTCAATGTCATCATCTCCAGATAACAATGATGCCTTCATAAAGAAACAATGGTTCATCAAAAAGAGTGATTAATGTTAGCATATAATAATAAAGTATTATGTTAATTACTTACATTCTCGGCAGATAACGCGCATAGCCTTTTCGAGCAAGGTGATGGGGAAATTTATTTTTCTGCAATTTCCTGTGTTGCTCGCTTATTTTCTAGAATGAAAAAAATCAAAGCAAAGATTGCAACTAAAGTTAATATTATAAAATAATGCCCAATAAGCTGGAAAATCATTAATTGTCCATAACAAGACAAATCTAAGGAGAAAGTTTTCGTCCTTGTAGGAATCATATGCATCTACTCCCGTCCATAAAGTTTGTAAATCATCGATCAAAGGTGCCAAATAAACATCAATATCATTCCCGGCTGCTTAGGACCAGAAATCAATAAAGTAAGCATCATGAATTTTCTTTTCATACACAACCATGGAGGAAGATTATATGTGATCAATATAATCGGCCAACAACTATATGTAGAAGTCATATTACTATATGGATTGATACCATCTGCAGATAAGGCCAATCTTAGATTTCTAGGCTCGAAGCAAAATCTTGCCACCGATGGTCCACTAACTTCCAAGAAGGTGAATCAGCGGGATGACGCAATTTACCATCAATAACCCTCCTATCGGCGTGCCAAGTTAACTCTTTTGCCACTTCTTTAGCTCGAAACATCCTTTGGAATCTAGGAATAGGTGGAAAATACCACAACATCTTCGCTGGAACTCCATCAATTATCCCGTTGCTCTTACTCACCTTCCACCTTGAAGCCTCACAAGTAGGACAACTTTTAAGATCCTCATATTCGTTACGATATAGGACACAATCATTTGGACATGCATCAATTTTCTCATATCCTAAACATAATGCACCCATACTCTTCTTTGCCTTTCTCATAGATGTAGGCAATTCATTGTTATCTGGGAGCATATCTTTTAATAATCCAAGTAAGTCATTCATACTCCTATCACTCCAACTATATTTTGCTTTCAAGTTGTACAATTTCACAATTGCGCATAACTTTGTGAATTTGGTGCATCCAGTGGTATAAAGGTTTCTCTGCATCTTCAAGTAATGTTATGAACTCACTTGGATTATCAAAGTTTTCATATGCATCGCGTACCATATCGCCTAAGGGTTCTTACGGAAAACAATCATGTTTATCTCGTCCCTTTTCATCATTATCATGAATGGGAGAATCGCCATCTCTTTCTCCATGCCATACCCATGTCTCGATATGTTCTATCCACACCTTTAGACAACAAATGTGCCCTTACAACATCACATTTTAGCTTCTTGCAATTCCCACATTGCGCACATGGGCATGACATTGCATTAAGATCATTAGCATTTTGCTTCGCAAATTGCATGAATAACTCTACTCCAAATCGATACTCACGTGACAACCTATCCTTAGACATCCATTCTTTGTCCATCTTTTACAAAAACCTAATTTTAATATGAGAATAAATTTATTTTTGAATGGAAAAATTATAAATAATACAACCAAAAAGGCCGCAATACTAGCCCAATTATTGGAATTATGCGAGCAACAGAGACACTCTCTTAAGATTTCTACACCATCAATTAAAAAAAAGAACAAAATAACGCAATTTAATGTGAATGGAGGATGCACACTAGCAAATAAAGCCTAATTACGCTAAATAAATATACTTAATGCCGCATGACCATTAGCTCTTCTAATGACTTTCATACCGTTAAAACGGATGCAAGAAAAATATCTTAAAATTTATGGTATGATTGATCTTTCAAATAATTCCTTGAATCGAATATCGAATCATAAAAAAATAATTGTATAACTAATTGAATATAGAAACAAAGTGTTCATTATGAATTCAGAGGTGACAATTAAAACTGTATCCACACGCAAGGATCACATTGAATTACACTTTTTTTTATGAAGATTCCTTATTATTTTGAGGGAATTGAATGCCGTTCATTTCATATTCCTAATAAATAAATATTATTTTTGGGGGATGGGGGCTAATTTTAATTGAAGCATTTATTTATAAAATGAGTATTTATATTGGAACTCAATATAAAAAGTAGGCATTTGTATGAAGTTTTTCCAGTTAATATTGAAATAAAATCATAAATAGTTTGCAAAGTTTGTTAAATGATAGGAATTAAGAATCGTACGTTTGATCGATGCATCTGTGACTTTCATGTTGGAGTCCGAGATGCCCTGTCCCCTTTCTTGTCTAACCTACTTCTTTTGATGGTTCTTTTTCTTATTTTATTACCTTTCACATTACTCCGATTATTAATGATCCCAATGACAATTAACTAAAGATTAACTAATTGAACAATTGATCACATTGACAGAGTTAAAATACACACACTATGTTAAAATTATATAAACAATTAACGAGTTTAAGGAAAAACCAGCATTAACTATTCACCATTACTACACACACTCAATTCAACAATTAAACAAAGATAATGTCAAGCCATTTCCTTAGCAATAAAACAAAGTGAAATCAACAATCATCGGATAAGACATTGAAATCAACAATATCGGATAAAACGATTGAAATCACTCAATACACTCAATAAGCATGCTTTACTCAACAATCAACAATTTCCTTAGCAATAAAACAGTGAAATCATCGGATAAACAATTCTCTCAAGAATTAATCCCATTTGTCCTTCCATTTGTCCTCGAAAATAAGGAAAATCATGAAATTTAAGGGGGAATATACCTCGTCGAGGCCGGGCAATCCTCGTTGACGATCACGCTCACCGGAAAAAACCTCACCGATCTCTTCACGGCGGAGGGTTTCTCTCGACGACGGCGTTTTGCTCGAGACAACGAATCCGGCCAATTTTCCGCCGCTGGAAATCGCCGCGAATTAGGCCAAAATCCCAAGAGTGAAGGCGACGGCTTGCGCCGAACCGAAACGAAGCTGCAGACGCCGGTGGTGACGGCGGATGGTAGACGCCGGTGGTAGACGGCGGTCGATCGGAAGTTTGGGGAAGTTTGGGGGAAACGATTTTGGGGCTAGGGTTGGACGTTGGAAGGCCAGTGGTCGATCTTTTTTTGGTTAAGTTTTAATCGAAAATTAATCTTATTAAATTTAATTGAAAAAGGAAAAAAAAATGGATCCTGAAATAACATCAGAATATAACAGACATTCATGGAACCGCTGTTTATAATTAATGCGCTACGATCTATAACAAAGTGGTTTTGTTTATAACGGTTTTTAGACTTTTAACATCGCTTTTACGTAAAACCATGTTGATTGACACGTTAAAGCTTAAAATTGGCATAGTGATATAACCCCTATCCCACCATTTATTGTTGTTTTTGTCTTCGTATTCTAGGTGTTCGATCATTTGCTTGCTTGTTATTGTTTTGTATTTTTGCTAGTATTTTTGTTGTTTTTGTGCCAAACCATTGTTGCAACTCTAGTCACTAATAACTCGTATTTCTAGGACCTCATGTGCATACTTTTTCCCTTGGGTTCGATATTTTGTTGATTGGTCTTAATAACTCTTACCCTATACACTCCAATCACCAGCGTATGCAGATAGAGTGCTTGACTCGCCAGGATGAGTGTTATCGGATGCTGGAGGAGACTCGTAAGACTCAGCAGGATATGTATGCGCTCCTCCCGCAGCTCAGCTCCTGGAACTTCGGGCGGGGCCCCTACCCTCTGCCGCCGCCGTCCGACTATTAGGGCTATTCCCTACTTCCTCATCCTTCTCCTCTAGTTATTTAGTTCATTAACTCCTTATTGATGTGTATGATTTGATGTTGATGGGTGATTGTACTTTATGAGATGGATTTGATTTGATGTGATGATGTTTTGGATTTGTGATGATTTTATGGATGATGGTAATGATGCTTTGATCTTATTGAGTTTATTGTCTTATGTTGATTACATTCTATTGATCTCTTGGATTCTTATTATTGTGGACTAGTCTTATCATGAGCTTAATTGTGGACTTATTGCATATTATTTAGTATCATTTTTTATGTAGTGAGTGTGCTTGGATTTATGTACATGAGTACTTGTGCTTGATTTGCAAGACTTATTGAATAAGATTTGAACATGAGTTGATTTGTAGCTTGAAGCTAGCATTCTTGATGATTATGTAAAGATGAATGTGATTGATAATGCTTGATTCATTGCTCAATTTTCGCCCGTGAGCTTTTATGCCTTTATAATCGTACGTCTTATACGGTTGATATGATTTCTTTGTGAGTGCATCATTCATAGATTTGTATGCTAGAACTTGCCACTAGACTTGTTGATATTGATCTTTGTGTGATGTCATGAAAATGATAAGAGGCCATGTTTGATTGATAAGTCACTTTGCCAAAATTTTTCCCCACCAAATACATTTGATTTTCTTAGTGAGCCATTTTGAGCCTTATAATCCTTATTCTTTGGCAAGCCAAGTGAAATTGAAGCCATTTGCCTATTTATATGAGCCTTATTGTCCTATGCTTAGTAGAGCTTGATTGTGGCTATAGATGGTGATTTGATTGCAAAGAGTGGTGAAAATTATGTGCTAAGTGATGAAGAAAAAGAAAGGTTGAAAAATTGAATTGTGAAAAGAAAGTTGTGATCATGAAAAGAAGAGAAAATTCAATTTGTGAGCTTAAAAAGGAAGAAAGCTCAAGTGAATGGTGGTGATTGAACTTTGAAAAGAATGAGAAAGAGTGTTGATTGATGAAGATTGAAGAGATGTGAATTGTTTTGCTTAGCTTTCATTCAAGTCTCTACTACTTAGTCACTCTTATCCAAAAACATCCCACCTTTCCAAAGAGCCTACATTACAACCTAAAAGCAAGACCTCTTTGATTCTTAATTGATCGCAATTGATTTTGATTGAGATTAAGTCTTTTGGCAAGCATATGGTGTACTTATTTATGAATTTGATGATTGAGTGCATTCATACCTTGATACACTTGAGTGAAGAGTGAAACACTCCAAGGAAGGAGCAATGTGTTGAGTATTTGATGTTGCATTTGTTGGAGCATGATTCATTTTGATTGCTAGTGGATAGTTGCATTGATACTATTGATCATTGATGAGTTCAATTGTCTTAATTGTCTTCTATGGTGTCATGTGACATAATTGCAATCAATTCACTCATTTGTGCTTAGTTTTTACGTTGCTCGAGGATGAGAAACACTTCAAGTTTGGGTGTATTATGATTGGAGTGAATTGATGCATGTTTTTAGGGCTTATTTGAGTGCAAAAAGTGATCAAAGTGTTGAATTTCGTGCATAAATGTGTAAAGTATCACTTCTTTGCATAAAAAGTATTACTTGATGAGTATTTGATGTTTTTTGTCCGTTTTTCGTAAATCGGTGGAATTTGGCCAAACCGAGAGTACCGACATGCTTAGAATGAAGAGACGGACAAGACGGACGAAAATGGGGGTCGGAGCCGGAGTTCCGCCTGAAAAAAATGCCCCAGGCTCGACCTTTGGTCGAGGGCCTAAGGCCTCGAGTCAAGGGATAGGATGGTGGGAAGAGATTTAAAAATTTGCAGGTGCCTCGACTCGAGGGAGGAGCCTCGAGTCGAGGGATTGGAAAATTGAGAATCCCTCGAGTCGACGGTTGAGCCTCGACTCGAGACAGGAGGATTTTTGGAAAAATCGTGGACACGACTCTTAGGCCTCGACTCGAGGGCCCCAAGCTCGAGTCGAGGGGGCCCCAAAATCGAAAAATGCTGGTTTTAAGCCACTTGGATCCAAAAATAGAGCATATTCTTCCCATATCAGTTTAGAGCACTTTCTAGGTAGTTTTCTAAGCGAATTTATCATTTCCTAGCTTAATTCTACTTGTAATTGCATTAGATTGATAGATTTTGATTAGATTCAAGCTTATAATCATTAGATTAGCATTTTGATCAATTAGATTTTGAGTTTCAAGTTGTAATTGAAGAGTAGAGAATTGAATTCCAAGCTTGTGGAGGATTGAAGCATTCTTATTTTTGTTAATTGAAGACCAATTGGTGATGTTCTTCTATTTTTCTCTCTTTAATTCCTTGTTTGTGTTGATTAGCTTGTTAATTGCTTTCCTAGATTTTTCACCCATGGCTTTTGCACTTAGCACCTTGGGCTAATAGCTTTGTGCTTGGGATAATTGAAATTGGGGATGAGGTGATTGCCTCATGCTATAATTGTTGATAATTGTGATCAACTGAATTAGATTGCTTCCTAATTGTGATTCTTAATTGTGTTTCATGTAAAATTGTCTCTTTAGATTAATGATTGATCACCCTAGCAATAGGCGAGAGTTGAGCTAACGTGATTAGGTGTTAATCGGGTTACAATTTTGCTTGATTGTATGAATTGGGGACTTCTACATTGAGAGATGGAAAAAACTAATAATACTCACATTAGGCATTGTGATTTTAATGGAGTGATTAATTTCATGATGGTTTATGCTTTCTAATTTGATTGATTTGCAATTGGATACAATTATAGCTTGTTAATCATGGATTCCTTGATGGAGATTATTCCTTGCACCCCATTCCCCCATTTGATTTAGCTTGTTTGATATTGCATTATAAATGTTTGATCAATTGCTTGCATTAGTTTAAGATTTTTATTCTTGCCATATTTTTGTAGAATTTAGTCCTAAACCCATCCTTGCAACACTAGTCACTTAGAACTTGTATCCTTAGGGACTCGCTTGCATACCTACTCTTTTGGGTTCGATATTTGCGATTGGTCTTAATACCGCTTGCCCGAATATACTACTCTAATCAGTTAGTGAAATTGACTACGGAGTGTAGTGTCGTGCTTCAACAAAATCTCCCACAAAAGTTGAAGGATCCGGGAGCTTTGCTCTTTTGTGTGATCTGGGAATGGATTGGAGAAGCATGCTTTGTGTGACTTGGGGGCAAGCATCAATTTGATACCTATGTCCATGTTCAAGAGGCTCAATCAAGGAAAGCTAGGGGCTACTACCGTCACTCTTCAACTTGCCAATGGGTCAACTACCATTCTAAGAGGTATTGTGGAGGATATCTTGGTAAAAGTAGAGAATTTTGTGTAACCGCGGACTTCATAGTGCTAGAGATGGAGGAACACAAGAATGTACCTTTGATTCTTGGGAGGCCCTTTTTAGCTACCGCAAGAGCGGTGTTTCATGTGAACGAGGGAAGGCTAACTTTGAGGCTTGATGATGAAGAGCTTAGTTTCTCAATGAAAGATGCAATGAAGCACCCGATGGAGAAGGAGGAATGTCATGTGGTGGATGTGATTGATTCATGCCTTCAAGAGGCTTGGGAAAACTCTTCTTACTCCCTTCTTTCTAATGATTATGTTATTCCTCCTTACGATAATGTGCCTAATGAATCTTGTAATTCTCATGTTCTTGATAGTGATGCATTGGAGGTGGAGGAAGTGAAGGAGATAAATTTTGAAGGATTTCCAAACCAACCTTGGAAGATCAATGAGGAAGGGAAGCCACTTGAAGAGAAGGTGAAAAGAGCACTTAAGCCACTCCCGAGCACCTTAAGTATGCTTACTTGGATGAAAAAGAAGGGAGCACAGTAATCATGTCATCATTGTTAGGATGTATACTATAAGCCTAGCTTTTGTATGAACATCTTTCTTGAGTATGAACATTTTTTTATATATATGAGATTCATTATGATCAAAATATTTATTGTTTATGATTGTTATATATATCATTATTTTGTTCAGATTAATCTATACCGTAGATAACATGGTGTGTGGTGTCACACGAGAAGATCATGTTATCGATTGCCTTATAGATTATAAATAATAGCTCACAACCAAAATGGATTTGGACAAATCATTGGAACGGTTGTAGTGTAATTTGGTATTAGTCTATCTTGACTATAAAGTTACACTAGTACATTTTGTATGTATTGAGCGAGACCATATAAGGTTGTTCAATTTGTACCGACTATATAAAAGAACAAGACCTCTGTTGTTATGGATGTACGTCTTCTTAATCCCTATATAATAATGGGCACGTGTACTCAATGTATGTTTCTTTGATTTACCAATGGGTGAGATTTATTAAATCAATAGACTCGGTGAATTTGGAGATATCATTGTTTATATGGTGTCTTTGTTGATTATAGAAGGAATCCGTGTCCTAATTATTTAGGATGATGATGTCCCCTTGAGGAGCTCATAAAGATTATTATGTAAACCACCGGTGGATTTAATCCGACATAATAATAAAGATGAGTGGTACTACTCTTGGAATTAGATATAAATTAATTAAGTTGTCAGTAATTTAATTATTTTATGGACATTCGATATCTTAAACACGGGAAAATAAACGTACACATAATAAAGGAGCCCATATAATAATATGAGATTAGGACGGTAATTCAATTATAATTCTTTAGTGGACTGAGTTATAATTGATGGGCTTAAGTAAAGTGTTCGGATCGAACACACGGGATATTTAGGCCCATCGGGAGGCCCAACCCTAATTCCTCCTTAGGGTCCCCTGTTGTAGCCTATAAATAAACCCTAACATCGAGTCTCCAGCGTGTGAAAAAACGTGAGATCGAGAGGAGGCGGATTCTGATTCCTTGGAGGATCGTCGACCACTCGGCGTCCAAGGGAAAGGGATAGGAATACGGCGTAAGACCGTGAGGTTCGAGGCTCATCCTTGAATCGCAGCTTCTGACCTTAGAAGCTGGTTTGTCTTCACCTATTACGGTGAATAAAGGTACAATTCTTTCCGCTGCGTTTGTGTGATTATGATCCCGAGTCCGATATTTTCGTAGAGTCGGCGATCGGTGGTTCCAACAATCATATCTTACATCAAATGAGGTAACCAAATTGCTTGATGTGCTACGTAAGCACAAATCGGCCATAGGTTGGTCCATTGATGATTTGAAAGGTATAAATCCCTCAATTTGTATGCATAGGATTAGGCTTGAGAAGGACCATAAACCCGTAGTGCAACCACAAAGAAGAGTTAACCCTAACATACAGAAGTAATTAGGAAGGAAGTGGTTAAATTGTTAGATGCTAATATGATCTTTCCGATTTCGATAGTCCATGGGTTTCTCCATTGCATGTTGTAGCTAAGAAAGGGGGATAACGGTAATTAAGGGTGAAAATGATGAATCTATTGCGACTAGGGTAGCTACGGGGTGGCAAGTTTGTGTTGACTATAGAGAGCTCAATAAGGCCACGTGCAAGGACCACTTTCCTTTACTTTTTCTAGATCAAATGCTTAATAGATTAAGTGGATTTGAGTATTATTGCTTCTTAGATGGTTATTCCGGTTACAATCAAATTATGATTGCGCCGGAAGACCAAGAGAAGACTACTTTTACTTGCACGTATGGTCCGTTTTCTTGAAAAAGAATGCCATTTGGTCTTTGCAATGCTCCCGCAACTTTTCAAAGATGTATGATGTCAATTTTTCATGGCTTAATTGAGAAGATTATGGAGGTTTTTATGGATGACTTCTCCATTTTTGGAGAGTCATTTGATACTTGTCTAACAAATCTTGACATTGTTTTGCAAAGGTGTGAAGACACAAATTTAGTGCTAAATTGGGAGAAGTGTCATTTCATGGTAAAGGAAGGCATTGTGTTGGGACATCATGTGTCCGCAAGGGGCTTGCAAGTGGATAAGGCCAAGATTGTGGCTATTGAGAAGTTGCTCCCTCCTAAGGATGAGAAGGAAATTCGATCTTTCCTTGGTCATGTCGGGTTCTACCGCGATTCATTAAGAATTTCTCTCAAATCTCTAAGCCTTTATCTCATCTCTTAGAAAAAGATGTTCCATTTGATTTTAATGATGAGTGTTTAATTGCTTTCAGGGCCTTGAAGGAAGCTTTGACTAGTTCCCCTATTCTCATCACCCCGGATTGGACAAAGCCATTCATTCTAATGTGTGATGCTAGTGATTTTGCCATGGGGGTAGTGTTGGGGCAATTGAGAGAGAAGAGGTTCCATCCCATCTACTATGCTTCCAAGACATTCAACCCGGCGTAAGTAAACTACACCACGATCGAAAAGGAGATGCTTGCGGTCGTGTATGCTTTTGATAAGTTTTGACCCTATCTTGTGGGGTCGAAAACTATTGTGTACACCGACCATGCGGCGATTCGATACCTTAAGTCAAAGAAGGATGCCAAGCCCCGGTTGATTAGGTGGATTTTACTCTTGCAAGAGTTCGACATGGAGATAGTAGACAAAAAGGGAGTGAGAATGTTATTGCGGACCATCTTTCGAGGCTTGAAGGAGTGGAAGATATGAAGAGAGATGTAGAAGAGGTTGAAGAGTCCTTTCCCGATGAAGGGTTGTTGAGCATTGAAGAGGTGATGTGTGTTGTGAAAGAAGGGGAGACTCCATGGTTTGCGGATTATGCAAATTTTTTGGCTAGTGGAGAGCTACCACCGAGATGAATCCATATGAGAGTAAAGTTTTCTACAAACGTGTCAAGCACTTCATATGGGATGATCCATATCTCTTCAAAGTTGGGGTTGACGGGGTGCTAAGGAGATGCGTAACTAGAAAAGAAGGAGTGGAGATCATGAGGTATTGCCACAGCTTGCCTTGTGGAGGACACCATAGCACATCCAAAACCGTGAGGAAAATATTGTTATCCGGGTTCTATTGGCTGACCTTGTTTAAAGATTGTGAGAAGTTCATCAAGGAGTGTGATAAGTGCCAAAGGGTAGGAAACCTCACCGTAAGAGATAAAATGCCTTTGAGTAACATTCTTGAGATGGAGATTTTGATGTATGGGGAGTCAATTTTATGGGACCATTTCCACCATCAATGGGGTATCAATACATCCTTGTTGGGGTTGACTACGTGTCAAAATGGATAGAGGTTATTCCTACTAAGAGCAATGATGCCAAGGTGGTCATAGAGTTCTTGAGAAGAATTTTTACAAGGTTTGGAGTTCCTAGAATCTTGATAAGCGATGGTGGAAGTCACTTCGTCAACAAAGCTATGGAAAAGCTCTTGTGAAGATACGATGTCAAACATAAAGTGGCTACTCCTTACCATCCTCAAACAAATAGCTTGGCGAAGTTTCTAATCGTTTGATAAGGGGATCTTAGAGAAGACAGTGAGAATAAATAGAAAAGATTGGGCAAACAAGCTTGAGGATGCATTATGGGCTTATATGACCGCTTACAAGACCCCTCTTGATGTGTCCCCCTACCAATTGGTTTATGGGAAGGCTTGCCATCTCCCGGTTGAGCTTGAATACAAGGCTTTTTGGGCTATTAAAAGGTTGAACCTTGATGAAGAGCTAGTGGGGAGAAAAGGGTCCTTCAATTGCATGAGTTGGAAGAGTTTAAGATGCATGCTTATGAGAATTCAAATATCTTCAAGGAAAAGACAAAGAAGTGGCATGATTCGAAGCTTAGAAGGAAGGAATTCAAGGAAGATGATCAAGTGCTCCTCTTTAACTCTAGGTTGAAGCTCTTCCCGGGAAAGCTTAAGTCACGATGGAGTGGGCCATTTCGAGTTGCAAAGGCATTTTCAAACGGGTACTTTGAGGTGGCAAATGAAAAAGATGAAAGATTTATTGTGAATGGTCATAGGTTGAAGCATTATCACATGCCATCACAAAAGGAAGTGGTAGATTCTCTTGATCTTAAGGATGTGCCTAGCCTTAACATTGAAAGGGAAGTGTGAACTCCTTGAGTTCCGTCCGGCAAAGGACGTTAAAATAGCGCTTGATGGGAGGCAACCCATCCTTTCTTGCTTTCTTGTTGTTGTTTTGTTTTGTGCTTTGAATAATTGGGTCTTGTGATCCTTGTAGGTTGTGAGAATTGCTTGGAACTTGAGGAGCCCTATACATGCTTGATGGAAGATGAAGTTTAAAGGCTTATTGGTACAACACTTTTCTCTTAAACTTAGACTCGTCTAAGTTTGGGGATGTGTTCTTCTTACCGTAGCTTATACTTTTTGCTCTTGATTGTTTTTGGCATTGATTTATCTTGAGCTTAATTGTGGATTTATTGCATATCTTTTAGTCTCATGTTGACTTAGTGAGTGTGCTTGAGATTATGTACATGTGTACTTGTGCTTGATTTGCAAGACCTATTGAATTTTGAAATGATCATGAGTTGATAATTGGCTTGAAGCTAGCATGAGTGATGATTATGTGATGATGAATGTGATTTAAATGCTTGATTCATTGCTCAATCATAGCCCGTGAGCTTTTGTGCCTTGATAATCGTACATCTTATACGGTTGATTTGATATCTTTGTGAGTGCATCATTCATGGACTTGTATGCTAGAACTTTGATTGGAGTGAATTGATGCATGATTTTGAGGCTTATTTGAGTGCAAAAAGTGATCAAAGTGTTAGTTTTTGTGCATAAATGTGTAGAGTATCACTTCTTTGCCTAAAAAATTTTACTTGATGAGTATTTGATGTTTTTCGTCCGTTTTTCAGGTAAATCGGTGGAATTTGGCCAAACCGAGAGTACCGACATTCCTAGGATGAAGAGACGAACAAGACGGACGCCAACGGGGGTTGGGGCCGGAGTCCCGTCCGATAAAATTCCTGGACTTGACCTCTGGTCGAGGGCCGAGGCCTCGAGTCGAGGGATTTGCAAAATGAGGATCCCTCGAGTCGAGGCTGAGCCTAGACTCGAGGCAGGAGCAAAAGTGGCTAAATCGTGGACACGACTCTTACTCCTCGACTAGAGGGCCCCAAGCTCGAGTCGAGGGAGCCCCAAAACTGAAAAATTCAGTTTTAAGCCATTTGAAGCGAAAACAGAGCATATTCTCCCCATATCAGTTTAGAGCAATTTCTAGGTAGTTTCCTGAGCGAATTTATCATTTTCTAGCTTAATTTTACTTGTAATTGCATTAGATTGATAGATTTTGATTAGATTCAAGCTTGTAATAATTAGATTAGCATTTTGATCCATTAGATTTTGAGTTCCAAGTTGTAATTGAAGAGTAGAGAATTGTATTCCAAGCATTGTGGAGGATTGAAGCATTCTTATTTTAGTTAATTTATGACCAATTGGTGATGTTCTTCTACTTTTCTCTATTTAATTTCTTGTTTGTATTGATTAGCTTGTTAATTTATGACCAATTGGTGATGACCAATTGGGGATGATGTGATTGTCTCATGCTATGATTGTTCATGATTGTGATCAATTGAATTAGATTGCTTCCAAATTGTAATTCTTAATTGTGCTTCATTCAAAGTTGTCTCTTTAGATTAATGGTTGATCACCCTAGCAATAGGCGAGAGTTGAGCCAACATGATTAGGTGTTAATCGGGTTATAATTTTGCATGATTGTATGAATTGGGGACTTCTACATTGAGAGATGGGAAGGACTAAGAATGCTCACATTAGGCATTATGATTTTAATGGAGTGATTAATTTCATGATGGTTTATGCTTTCTAATTTGATTGATTTGCAATTGGATACAATAATAGCTTGTTAATCATGGATTCCTTGATGGAGATTATACCTTGCACCCCATTCCCCATTTGATTTAGCTTATTTGATATTGCATTTTAAGTGTTTGATTAATTGCTTGCATTTGTTTTAGATTTTTATTCTTGCCATATTTTTGTAGAATTTAGTCCTAAACCCATCCTTGCAACAATAGTCATTTAGAACTTGTATCCTTAGGGCCTCGCTTGCATACCTACTCCTTTGGGTTCGATATTTGCGATTGATCTTAATACCACTGATTGGAGTGAATTGATACATGTTTTTAGGGCCTATTTTAGTCCAAAAAGTGAGCTAAAGTGTGATTTTTGTGCCTAAATGTGAAAAGTATCACTCTTTTGCCTAAAAGTATTACTTTGTGAGATTTTGATATTTTTCGTCCATTTTGCAGGTAAATCGGTGGAATTTTGCCAAACCGAGAGTACCGTTATTCTTAGAATGAAGAGACGAACATACGGGATGAAAACGGGGTCGGGCCCAAAGCCCTTCTCGATAAAAATTCCACTGGTCTCGAGCATAGGTCAAGGGAGCTCAAGCCTCGACTCGAGGTTCAGGTGGGGAAATATTTTCAAAATTGCAGGAATCTCGACTCGAGGGAGGAGCCTCGAGTCGAGGGATGGGAAATTGGCAAGATCCTCGAGTCGAGGGCTGAGCCTCGACTCGAGGCAGGCGATATTTTGAAGAAGCGTGTTAGCGACTCTCGGCCTCGACTCGAGGGCCTGAAACTCGACTCGAGGAGTGCCCAAAACCGAAAAATTCAGTTTTTAAGCCATTTGAAGCCAAAAACAGAGCATATCTTGATTCTAGCAGTTTAGAGCAGTTTCTAGGAGGTTCCTCGGGCGAATTTTGTACTTTGTAGCTTGATTTCCATTGTAATTACCATAGATTGTTAGAATTTGATTAGATTCTACATTTAGTTCACTAGATTAGCATTTTGATTGATTGTAATTGAAGATTTCAGCTGTGATTTGGAAGTAAAGGAGTGGAATTGAAGCATTGTAGAAGACTAATCATTCCTATTTTTCTCTATTGAAGTTCAATTGGTGATGTTCTTACCCTTTGTTCTCTTTAATTCATTGCTTGTATTGATTAGATTGTTAATTGATTTCTTGGATTTTCTACCCATGGCTTTTGCTTGTAGCACCATGGGCTAATAGCTTTGTGCTTGGGATAATTGAAATTAGGGATGAAGTGATTGCCTCATGCTATGATTGTTGATAATTGTGATCAATTAAATTAGCTTGCTTCCTAATTTTGATTCTTAATTGTGCTTCATGAAAAATTATCTCTTTTGATTAATGGTTGATCACCCTAGAAATAGGCGAGAGTTGAGCTAACGTGATTAGGTGTTAATCGGGTTTCAATTTTGCATGATTGTATGAATTGGGGACTTCTACATTGAGAGATGGGAAGAACTAAGGATACTCACATTAGGCATTGTGATATTATTGGAGTGATTAATTTCATGATGGTTTATGCTTTCTAATTTGATTGATTTGCATTTGGAGACAATCATAGCTTGTTAATCATGGAGTCCTTGATGGAGATTATCCCTTGCACCCTAATCCCCATTGATTTTAGTATATTTGATCTTGCATTCTAGGTGTTTGATAGATTGTTTGCATAATCTTGCCATTTAATTTCTTGCATTTTGTAGAGATTTTAGTCCTAAAACTTGTTGCAACTTTAGCCATTTAGAACTCTTATCCTTGAATTTCGTTTGCATACTTTCTCCATTGGGTTCGATATTTTGTTGATTGGTCTTAATAACACTTACCCTATACACTCCAATCAAATGGCGCCGTTGCCGGGGAGTTAGTTTTGCGCCTATTAGTGAGATTTGAGGATTGTTTGAAGTGGCTATTTGTTGTTTTTATTTTTGTTTTTGTTGATTTTGTTGGTTTGAAGTTGATACTTGGTTTTGTGGCATTATAGGTGTATGCTAACGAGATCGAGTGGTGTTCCACCCTTGCCACTAAATCCGGAAATTGAGGCTACGTTGAGAAGGAATCGTGTGAGAAGAAGAAGGAAGCTATGGAAGGTGAAGATCAAAGGCATGAGGAGAGACTACTGGGTGATCCTCAAGTAGAGGAGGTACATGGACAAGGAGAAGGAGGAGTAGAATATGGAGGTAATGAGAATCATTTCCATGCTCAAGTTGGCCCTTTCCCTCAAGGGATGCCACCACAAAATTACCCCTACCAAAATCCATATCCTTATCCTCCACAAGCTCATCAATATCCCTACTATCCACCTCATCCACAACAATTTCCACCATACTATCCCCATATGTCGTATAATCAAGAGCCACGATATCATGAGCCACCTCACATACCAAATGCCCAACCACAACCCATAAATGAGCCACCACCTCAAGGAAGGCCGTTGAGAGAATTTTTGAACCACAACTTAGAGAGCACTATGATGGGATAGCAAGGCCGAGGATAGATGCTAATAACTTTGAGATAAGTCCCGCTTTGGTGAGAATGCTTAGGGAGAAGCAATTTGAAGGAAGAGATGAAAATGAGTGCCCACATCAACATATGGCATAATTTCTTGAGATTGCCGACACTACAAAATACCATGGGGTACCCGAAGATGCGAAGAAGTTGAGGCTCTTTGCCTTTACATTGAAAGGAAGAGCAAAAGCATGGCTTAATTCATTACCGCCCGGGACCGTACGTACATGGGAGGAGTTGTCGAAGAAATTTTTGATGAAGTTCTACCCACCGTCAAAGACCGTGCAAGCTAAGGAGGCTATTTCTTACTTCCGACAAAAGAATGGGGAAACGATACCGGAGGCGTGGGAGAGGTATGGCATGTTACTTATCAATTATCCTCAACACGGTTTTCGGAGGAGCAAACCATTATGTACTTTTGCAATGGTTTGACGGATGGGGATAGGTCATTTTTAAATGCTTGTGCTAATGGATCGATTTGGTCTAAAACTGTGGGGCAAATGAATGAAATAATGGAGAACATAGCTCAAGATTCATTCCAAGTGTCGGTTAATCGGGAGCACACCATAGGGTGTCACAAGTTGATGAGATCGAGAGTATGAAGAGTATGATGATGACTATGATGGACCGATTGAGAGCTCTTACTACGTCTCAAGGCCAAGCAAGTGTGAGTCCATCCGTTCCTCATGTTGATGTTTGTCCAAGTCCATTGCCGGTTGAAGAAGTGAGTTATATGGGTAGGCCTCCATTCCAAGGAGGCTATCAAGGCGGAAACTTTCAAGGGAATTATCAAGGAGGAAGGCCTTACCAAATGCCGTATCAAAATAGGCCACAAGGAAGCTATCAACCTCAACCGCAAGCTCAATTTAATGGGAATACATGGAGGAGACACGAAAATTTTTCATATGCCAATCCGAGAGCCGCCGTTCAATTTCTTCCGGGTTTGATCCGGGTGCAAAGCTCCTAATAATGAAGGAAAGGCTACCACGGAGGAGATTTTGGGGTTGATTGTGAAGAAATTGGAAGCTAATGACTCAAGGCTTGATGATATAGGGAAGCAAATGGACACTCGTTTCAAGACGATTGAGCATCAAGTAGGGCAACTTGCTATTACGGTTGGGAAGCTCTCGTCTATGGTGGACCATCTCCAAAACAAAGGAAAGTATCCATCCACTACCGAGCCGAATCCTAAAGAGTTTTGTAGTGCAATCAAGTTAAGGAGTGGCACTAGCTATGAAGGTCCAAAAATGTCCAAAGAAGGGGAGTTTGAAGAAGAGGTGGTGAATGAAGAAGAGAGACAAGAAAAAGTGCTTGTGGAGGAGAAGAAAAGTGAAGAAGAGGTGAAAGTGAGGGAAATGCAAAGAAGGAAGAAAAATCGAAGAATGAATGGGGAGTTCCAATGAAGGTTAATCTGGTTCCGTTTCCAAAGAGGCTAGAGAGGAAGAAACTTGATGAAGAGTTTGGTAAGTTTTTAGAGATTTTCAAGAATTTGCATGTCGATATCCCACTTTTGCAGGCCCTTGAACAAGTTCCACACTATAAGAAGTTCTTGAGAAAAATTATGTCCAAGAAAAGGAGTTGGGATGAGAAGGGGATGATCAAGCTAGTGGAAGAATGCAAAGAAATCTTGGAGAGACACTTGCCACAAAAGAAAAAGGATCTCGGAAGCTTCATTATCCCATGTGAGATTGGGGAGAAGGTAAACATTCAAGGCTTGTGTGATCTAGGAGCAAGTATTAATGTAATGCCATTGTCCGTGTTCAAGCAATTGGATCTAGGGAGGTGATTCCTACAAACATCAATCTTCAATTAGCAGATAAATCATATGCTCAACCATTTGGGATTATTGAAGATGTGTTAGTAGGGGTTGGTAAACTCATATTTCCGGTGGATTTCATTGTATTAGACATGAAGGAAGAACTTGAGGCACCGATCATCCTTGGTCGACCTTTTCTTGCAACGGGCATGGCTATGATTAATGTGGAGAAAGGAGAGCTTAAGTTAAGCTCAAATGGTGATGAAGTTACATTTACAAGAGTTCATGAGGAAGAGGTTGCTCAAAGCAAGGTAGAGAAGAAAACGTGTGGATACATAGAGATTGTTGATGAATGCCCTTCCATTGAAAGGGAAGTTTCTACACCTATTACTTCTACTCATCCTTTAGTTAATGAGCATTTTCTTCCCTCTTGTAAGATCATTTCTAATAAGTCTTGTGTTTCCCTTGATGATTGTAGGAAGGAGATATCGATAAAGGACCCTTTGCTTGACTCCGGTGAACAAGAGAAGGAAGAAGGTGAGAAAGAGTTGACCAAACTTGAGCAAGGCTCAAGTTTGGGGGTATTGATTGAGAAAAAGGCACCACTTGAGAAAAGGGAGGAAAAGTTTGAAGTAGGAGATCAAGTGGTGTGGTGTGAATCAAATTGGAGTCGGCTACTTGGAGTCGAAAGACCAAAGGAGGTGCTTACGGTTAAAGAAATCAAAGAAGGAGGAAAGCTACTCCTAGAGGATAAGTGGGGGTGTTACCTTTTTGCAAAGGAACATCTAGTGGAGCACAAGGCCGATCTCTACATTGCCAAATAAAGGGAAGTGTGAACTCTATGAGTTCCGTCCGACAAAGGACGTTAAACCTAGCGCTAGATGGGAGGCAACCCATCGGTTTATTGCTTGGGTGTGTTTGTTTTGTGTTTGTGTTTTGTCCTTTTTGTGGAATTTTTGCCTTGGATTCTTGGGAATTGCTCATGCTTAGGAGAAGATGTTAGTTGATGGAAAGTATATTTGGATATTAAGCTTAATTGTTTATATCATTTAAGGGTTGCATAATTGTATCATTCCCATGCTCAAATTTTGAATGCATATCTTCATTCAAGTTTGGGGGTGTGTGTCATTTAGGGTAGAAATGCATCCCTTAGTGATGATTATTTTGATGATTTGTTATGGCCGTTTATAGGTATACTCACTACGTAGATTGAAAAGCGAGGGAATTGAAAAAGGAGTCAAGGAATCGAGAAGGAAAGGAGAGCTTAAAAGTTGGTGAAAATGAGCATAAAGGAAGAGAACCCGGTCTCCTCGATCGAATGAACGACCAGGCTTAAATCGAGGGACCAAAACGGTAATTTCTTACATATTTGGGTTCGTTAGGGCGTAGAGGTCATTTTAAGGAGTTTCGGGGTCGGGTCGGGCCTGGAATCGTAAAAATTCCTGGTCTCGACCACTAGGTCGAACTTGCATAGTCCCAGTCGAGGCATTGACACTTAGAAAAATTTTGAAATCGGCACATCCCTCGACTCAAGGGAGGAACCTCGAGTCGAGGCTTTTGAAAAATTGGGATTTCTCGAGTTGAGGCCTGACCCTCGACTCGAGGCCGGTGTCCGATATAAAAATGCAGGTTCAGTTTTAGAAGGCACGACTCGAGGGTTTTCTCATCTTTCACGATCCTTTTCGTCTCTACCCTATTTTCGACACATTCATACCAATTTCACCGGTCATTCATCATAATTGCATCACATTATCATCTTAGTGCATCAAAGATTAGATTTTGAGGGTTTGTGCATTCAAATTTGGGGCTTTTAGTGGAAAGTGCGTGGGTGTCCAAGTTTGCTCATTTCAAGTCGAATTTCCTCAATAAGGTATGTAATTTCTTCTCTTTTGGCTTTCAATTTCATGATTGGTGTATGATTATTGCTTGGGTGTTGATAAAATTGCATGAATTTATTTGAATTGGAATTTCATTTGGGCATTTTGTCAAACACTTGGTATGCATGATTGATTTTGAAAAATTGAAGCCTTTGTTGAGAATATTTGAGTTAGTTGAGGATTTTTGGAGCATGTTTAGGATTGTATATATTGTGTTGCTCGTTTATGTGTGAATTTGGCTTGAATTGTGATTTTTGGGCATGTACATTTGATGGAAAGTTGGTCAATTTGAGGTTTTGGTGTCGATAGAAGTTGATTGTGGTTAATGCTTAGTTGTCTAAATGCTTGCTAGTTGGCTCATGTTTTGTAGATATGATTTTTGGAGCTTAATTGCATGATATTCGATGAGCTTAATTCTTTGGTGCTTATTGTTGAAGTCATCTAGTTAAGTATGTATACTTTGAGGATTAGTTGAGCACTTCTATTGACTATATTTGCTTTGATAGACTCATTGCCCATTTGTTGAGGATTTATTGCCTAGTCACTAGGAATTTTATTGAGCTTGGATATATTATTGTTGACTTGTCCATGGTAGAGTGATACTTTGAGCTTGCATTTTAATTGTGGGACTAATTTGTGCTTTTGGGATTATTTTTGCAGGAACCATATTTAGGGGAGTGGATGGCCACAATTATTCGGATGCCGAGATCCGAGAGAGAGGAGGCGATACGTTTTGCTCACGGATGCCCGCCTGAATTGGGAATTCAGTGGGATGATCATAAATGGAGGAAGCATATCATCCTCGTATGCTGAGTTGTACAAGAAAGTGGTCAAAACTCGTCTAGTTGATCATAATTGCATGCTATCTATGGGGATTGAGGATGATATCCCTCGACTATTCGAGCAAGAAGGCATGGGAGGTTTTCTAGCTAAAAGGCCTCGGACTCATCTTGGACTCACTCTCGAGTTTCTATGCACGATTAAGGTCCACAAAGCTCGGAGGAACAAGTTTGCAAGAAAAATGACTTTTGAGCTAATGGGGAATGAATATGAATTAACTTTGGACGAGGTAAACGAGATCCTTGGTGCGCCTACTGACCCCGATAGATCATTGCTTAACATTAAGGAGGAGTACAATGCCAAAAAGTTACGAGGCGTATTTGATTTAGGGGCTCCGAGCCAACCTGAGTTTGTGCACAGGAAGTCTAAGAGCACGCACATTCGGAACCCGGTGGTACAATACTTAGAGAAGATCCTCGCGAGTACCATATTCGCGAGATCGGAAGGAGGAGCCGTGGTTTCGAAGAGTTATATGTCTTGTGGTGCTTCTTACATGGAGTGAGATTTAATGCGGCTGCATACCTCTGCTATTTGTTTGAGAGAGCGACGAGCACAAAATTTAAGAAGATCAACTTTGGTGGAATGATTACCTTAATAGCTGAGCATCTTGGGATCCCGACTCATAACCTCGCGGCATTAGATGGTCCAGATCTTACTACGAGATACGATGAGACGCATGAGGACACCGGATCGCATCGGTAGGACGCAAGATGTTGGCGACGGTTTTGGATCCACCGCTTTTGTGACCATCAACCTGCGCATGTGGTCACAGCGTCACACCGATGCCATAAATGCTTACACGAGGGAGCATGGGGATGTGCTTAGAGATGAGGGGGATGATGATGATAATGCAGCCAAATCAAGTTCGATTCCGATTCTTCCGATGATGAGGGGATGCGGTGAGAGCAGAGGTTGAGGAGGAGGTTGAGTCGAGGACGAGGATGACGAGGAGCCGGAGCAAGAAGAGCCGCCTATCCGGATGGAGGAGGATTATCAGCGAGAGATTAACATGTACCGGCAGGATGAGATGAGGAGTAGAGAGTATGAGGCGGGGAGTTCATCTCGCAGACCATGGGTTTTGACGAGCAGATGTGGGCGAGATAGTCGGAGGATGCACATTGAGAGTCTCGACCCGTCGAGATGAGATGTACCGGATGATGGAGGAGTCTCGTAGATTCAATGAAGAGACTAGGAGGATGCAGGAGGAATCAATGAAGACTCAAAACGACATGTATGCCCTCCTTCAGCGAGATGAGCTCGTGGAACTTCGGGCCGAGCTACCCTCCTCCACCGCCACCGTTCGACTACTAGGGCTACCCCTATCCCTCATTCCCTTTCCTTAGTTTTTAGATGCTTATCTCTTGGTGGATTGTACTCTTTATTTTGGTGATTGTACTCTGGATTGATTTGATGATTTGATGATTTTGATGTTTTGGTTGATTGATGATTTTATGGATGCTATGATTCTCTTTATCTTTTTGAGCTTATTGTCTATTGATGATTGTGATTTGATTATCCGTTGGATTCCTTATCCCTATGATTCTATATTCTTTGATTTGAGCTTAATTGTGGATTTAGTGTCATATCTTTGAGTATTATTCATGTGGTAGTGAGTATGCTTGGATTTAAGTACATGAGCACTTGTGCTTGATTTGCAAGACTAATTGGATTTTGATTTGATCATGAGTAGATGTGTAGCTTGAAGCTAGCTTGCTTGATTTATTGTGTAAAGATGAATGTGATTGATAATGCTTAATTCATTGCTCAATTTAAGCCCGTGAGCTTTTGTGCCTTAATAATCGTACATCTTATACGGTTGATTAATTTCTTTGTGAGTGCATCATTCATGAATTGTATGCTAGAACTTGCCACTAGACTTGTTGATATTGATCATTGTGTGATGTCATGAAAATGATAAGAGGCCATGTTGATATGATTAGTCACTTTGCCAATTTTTTCCTACCAATTACATTTGATTTCCTTAGTAAGCCAATTTGAGCCTTATTATCTTTATTCTTTGGCAAGCCAAGTGAGATTGAACCATTTTAGCCTATTTTTATGAGCCTTTCTTGTCCTATATTTATTTGAGCTTGAATGTTGGCTAATGATGGTGATTTAATTGCTAAGAGTGGGAAGATGATGATCTAAGTGATGAATAGTGATAAAAGAAGAAAGATTGTGAAAAAATGTGTGAAGTGAATGAAAGAAAGATTCAATTTGTGAGCTTAAAAGAGAAAGCTCAAGTGAATGGTGGATTGATCATTGAAGTTCAAAAGAAAGAGTGTTACTTGATGAAAAGTGAAGAGATGTGCATTTGTATTGATTAGCTTACATTCAAGTCTCTACTATTTAGTCACTCTTATCCAAAAACATCCCACCTTTCCAAAGAGCCTACATTACAACCTAAGAGAAAGACCTCTTTGATTCTTGATTGATTACAAGTGATTTGGATTGAGATTAAGTCTTGTGGCAAGCATATGGTGTACTTATTTGTGAATTTGATGATTGAGTGCTTTATACCTTGATACACTTGAGTGAAGAGTGAAACACTCCATGGAAGGAGCAATGTGTTGAGTATTTGATTGAGCATTTGTTTGAGCATGATTCATCTTGATGGCTAGTGGATAGTTGCATTGATACAAGTGTTCATGAATGAGTTCGATTGTCTTTTATTTCGTCTATGGTGCCATGTGACATAATTGCAATCAATTCACTACTTTGTTCTTAGTTTCTCGTTGCTCGAGGACGAGCAACAATTCAAGTTTGGGGGTATGATTGGAGTGAATTGATACATGTTTTTAGGGCCTATTTTAGTGCAAAAAGTGAGCTAAAGTGTGATTTTGTGCCTAAATGTGAAAAGTATCACTCTTTTGCCTAAAAGTATTACTTTGTGAGATTTTGATATTTTTCGACCGTTTTGCAGGTAAATCGGTGGAATTTTGCCAAACCGAGAGTACCGTTTTTCTTAGAATAAAGAGACGAATATACGGGATGAAAACGGGGTCGGACCCAAAGCCCTTCTCGATAAAAATTCCCTGGTCTCGAGCAGGGTCGAGGGAGCTCAAGCCTCGACTCGAGGTTCAGGGTTTGGAGGGAAATATTTTCAAAATTGCAGGAATCTCGACTCGAGGAGGAGCCTCGAGTCGAGGGATGGGAAATTGGTAAGATCCTCGAGTCGAGGGCTGAGCCTCGACTCGAGGCGGCGATATTTTGAAGAAGCGTGTTAGCGACTCACGAGGCCTCGACACGAGGGCCTCGAAGCTTGACTCGAGGAGTGCCCAAAACCGAAAAATTCAGTTTTTAAGCCATTTGAAGCCAAAAGCAGAGAATATCTTGATTCTAGCAGTTTAGAGCAGCTTTCTAGGAGGTTCCTTAGGCGAATTTTACACTTTGTAGCTTGATTTCCATTGTAATTGCCATGGATTGTTAGAATTTGATTAGATTCTACATTTAGTTCACTAGATTAGCATTTTGATTGATTGTAATTGAAGATTTCAGCTGTGATTTGGAAGTAAAGGAGTGGAATTGAAGCATTGTAGAACACTAATCATTCCTATTTTTGTATATTGAAGTTCAATTGGTGATGTTCTTACCCTTTGTTCTCTTTAATTCATTGCTTGTATTGATTAGATTGTTAATTGCTTTCTTAGATTTTCTACCCATGGCTTTTGCTTGTAGCACCATGGGCTAATAGCTTTGTGCTTGGGATAATTGAAATTAGGGATGAAGTGATTGTTTCATGCTATGATTGTTGATAATTGTGATCAATTGAATTAACTAGCTTCCTAATTGTGATTCTTAATTGTGCTTCATGAAAAATTGTCTCTTTTGATTAATGGTTGATCACCCTAGCAATAGGCGAGAGTTGAGCTAACGTGATTAGGTGTTAATCGGGTTTCAATTTTGCATGATTGTATGAATTGGGGACTTCTACACCGAGAGATGGGAAGAACTAAGGATACTCACATTAGGCATTGTGATATTATTGGAGTGATTAATTTCATGATGGTTTATGCTTTCTAATTTGATTGATTTGCATTTGGAGACAATCATAGCTTGCTAATCATGGATTCCTTGATGGAGATTATCCCTTGCACCGTAATCCCCATTGATTTTAGTATATTTGATCTTGCATTCTAGGTGTTTGATAGATTGTTTGCATAATCTTGCAATTTAATTTCTTGCATTTTGTAGAGATTTTAGTCCTAAAACTTGTTGCAACTTTAGCCATTTAGAACTCTTATCCTTAAATTTCGTTTGCATACTTTCTCCCTTGGGTTCAATATTTTGTTGATTGGTCTTAATAACTCTTACCCTATACACTCCAATCAACCACTTACCGGATTACTACTTCCAATCAAACTTGCCCTTGGACTTGTTGAGATTGATCTTTGTGTGATGTCATGAAAGTGATAAGAGGTCATGTTTGGATTAATAAGTCACTCAACCAAATTTTTCCTCACCAAAAACATTTGATTTCCTTAGTGAGCCATGTTGAGTCTAATGTCCTTATTCTTTGGCAAGCCAAGTGAAATTGAAATAATTTTGCCTATTTTTATGAGCCTTATTGTCCTATGCTTAGTACAGCTTGATTGTTGGCTATTGATGGTGATTTGCATGTAAAGTGTGGTGGAAAGATGATGTGCTAAGTTGATAGATGAAGAAAGGAAGGTTGTGAAAAAAAAATTGAATTGTGGAAAAAATGTGAACATGAAAGAAGAAAAATTCAATTTGTGAGCTTAAGAAAGAAAGCTCAAAAGAAGGGTGGTGATTGAACTTTGAAAGCATGAGAAAGAGTGTTGATTGATGAAGATTGAAGACATGTGCATTGAAGTGCTTAGCTACCATTCAAGTCTCTACTATGTTAGTCACTCTTATCTAAAATATCCTACCCATTCCAAAGAGCCTACATTACAACCTTGATGAAAGACCTCTTTGATTCTTGATTGAACACAAATGATTATGATTGAGATTAAGTCCTTTGGCAAGCTTATGGTGTACATGTTTGTGAATTTGATGATTGAGTGCATTAAACATTCATACACTTGAGAGATGAGAGAAACACTCAATGGAAGGAGCAATGATTTGAGTGTTTAATTTTGCATTTGGTTGATCATGATCTATCTTGATTGCTAGTTGAGAGTTTGCATTGAGATTTGAGTTCATTGATGATTTCGATTGTCTTATTTTTCTTCTATGGTGCCATGTGACATAATTGCAATCAATTCACTCGTTTGTGCTTATTTGCTACTTTGCTCGAGGACGAGCAACACTTCAAGTTTGGGGGTATTATGATTGGAGTGAATTGATGCATATTTTTAGGGTGTATTTTAGTGCAAAAAGTGATCAAAAGTGTTTGATTTTGTGCCTAAATGTGTAGAGTATCACTTCTTTTCCTAAAAGTATTGCTTGTGAGATATTTGATGTTTTTCGTCCCGTTTTAGGTAAATCGGTGGAATTTGGCCAAACCAAGAGTATCGGCATTCTTAGGATGAAGAGGCGATCGAGATGAGCGAAAACGGGGTCGAGGTGGAGCCCGAGTCAACAAATTTCCTGGACTCGACCTCTGGTCGAGGTCCAGGGGCCTCGACCCGAGGGTAAAGGCAATAGGTTGAAATTCGAGAAAATTGAGGCAAGCTCGACTCCGAGGCTCACCCTCGAGTCGAGGATCGTGGCAAAGGAGATCCCTCAAGTCGAGGGCTGGAGCTCGACTCAAGGCTGGAGGCAAAACCGCAAAATTGCATTAGCGACTTCAAGGCCTCGACTCGAGGGCCCCAACCTCGAGTCGAGGATGGCCAAAATCGAATTTTTGAATTTAAGCCCATTTGAGCGGAAAACATAACATATTCTTCCTAGCTTAGATTATAGCCGTTATTTTACAGTTTTTTGGGCGAAATTCTCATTCCATGGCTAAATTCTCATTGTAATTGGATTAGATTCATAGATTTAGATAGATTTCAAGCATTTGTACCTTAGATTAGTGATTTGATCCATTAGTTTTACATTTCCATGTTGTAATTGAAGAGGAGGAGATTGTAATTGAAGAAATTGTGAAGACTCAAGCATTCTTATATTTGATCATTGAATCCAATTGGTGATGTTCTTCCACGTAATTCCTTTGAATTCATTGATTGTGTTGATTAGTTTCATAATTGCTTACTTAGATTTTCTACCCATTGGTTTTGCTCTTTGCACCATGGGCTAATCCTCTTGTGCTTGGGATAATTGAAATTGGGGATAATGTGATTACCTTATGCTATGATTGTTGATTAATTGAGTTAGATTGCTTCCTAATTGTGATTGTCATTGTGCTTCATGCAAAATTATCTCTTTATATTAATGTTTGATCACCCTAGCAATAGGCGAGAGTTGAGCTAACGTGATCCGGGATTAATCGGGTTATAATTGTGTATGAATGTATGAATTGGGTGCTTCTTAATTGAGAGATTAATTGCACTAAGGATACTCACATTAGGCATTGTGTTATTAATGGAGTGATTAATTGCATGATGGTTTTATGCTTTCTATCTTGATTGATTTGCAATTTAATACAATCATAGCTTGTTGATCATTGATTCCTTGATGGATATTATCCCAAGCACCCCAATCCCCATTGAAACCAAGTTACTTGTTTTTGCATATTAGGTGTTTGATAATTTGCTTGCATTGAGTTAGATTTTAATTCTTGCAATTATCTTGTAGATTTTAGTGACAAAACCCATCTTGCAACAATAATCACCAAGAACTTGTATTCCTAGGGCATCATTGCATACTTTTTCCTTGGGTTCAATATACTTGATTGGTCTTAATACCGCTTGCCCGAATTCCTACAATCAATGTCAATGAAGATAACTCAAAGATATGCAATGAATTTACAATTAAGCTCAAGATAAATCTGGCAAAAATTACAAGTGCAAGGAATCCAAGATATCAATATAGCATAATCATCCAAAGACAATAAACTCAATCAAATCCAAAACCATCATATCATCCATACTCATCATCAATAGAAATCATCAAATACTCAAAATCCATCAAGATCAAATCATCAAGTACAATCCTAAACAACCACAATTCATCAATTCAAATACAATCACTCCAGAGGAATAAGAGAGATAGCTAAATGAACTAGAGGAGAGGGATAGAAAATAGGGAGTCGCCTAATCATCGGACCGCGGCGGTGGAGGAGGGTAGTAGCCCGGCCCGAAATTCCACGAGCTCATTTCTTTGGAGGAGTGACTACATATCCTGCTGATTCTTTAGATACTCTTCCTGCATCCTCCTAGTCTCCTCATTAAAGTGATGAGACTCCTCCATAACTCGGAAACACTCGTCTGCCTCGTCGGACACTCCACCGCATCCTCTCGACTATCGGCCCACATCTCCTCGATGAGGGTCCACTGTCTCGTGATGAATCGCCGGCCTCGTACTACCTACTCCGCATCTCGTCCCGCCAGTAATAGTTGATCTCTGTCCTCAAGTCCTCATCCTCATCCATCTGAACCGGCTCCTCAACTTGCTCGTCCTCTTCAACTTCCTCTTCTTCTTCATATGCTGCACCTACAGCCTCAATCTCCTCCTCGTAACTGCACCCGGATCCGCCCTGCTGCTCATCCTCATCATCATTCAGATTCACTCCATGCTCTGGTATAGGCGTCAATCGCCTCGGTGTGTCTCTGTGACCACATCCGGAGGTTGATAGTCGTATATCCCACCGCTCCGACACTGTCGTTAACCTCTTATTAGGAAGAGGGAATCGACCACCAAGGTGCTACGAAAGCACCAAGTCCTACCAATGAGGTCTAGGGTCTTTATACGCCTTATGGTATCGGTCGTCAAGTCGGGGCCCTCTAGTGCTCGCAGGTTATGCGTAGGAATGCCAAAGTGCTCGCGATGAAAGTGATTAATCCTCCAAAATGTATTTTCTTGAACTGGTGCTCGTCACCCTCTCGAATAGGTAGCATAAATATGCAGCAGCGTTGAATCGAACCCCGTGGAGGATGCACCACAACACATAGAGTTCCTCGAAACAACAGCTCCTCCCTCGGATCGGGCGAATATCGTGCTAGATAAAAAACTTCTCAAAATACCTCATCACCGGGTTGCGGATCTGGTGCACTTTGACTTACCCGGAATGAAGCTGCGGCTGCTCGGTGCCCCGAATCCGAGATCCTCCTCCGTAAGCGCTAGCATTATACTCTCTTCGGATGTTAAGCAATGAACCATCGAGATCGGTCGGTGCACCTATAATCTCATTGATCTCATTCACGGTCAATATATACTCATTCCCAACAACTCGAATGTGATCGCCGGGAAACTTCGCCTTCCTAGCCTTATCGAATGTAGCAGTGCACACAAACTCGAGAGTGAGCCCCAAATAGGTCTGTGGCCTCTTAGCTTGAAGCCGACATTCCAACCTGCTCAAATAATCGGGGATGTCCTCCTATATCCCCATAGAGACCATACAGTCATGGTCTACAAGGCGGGTCTTCACCACCTTGTTATAAATCTCGGCGTACAAGATGATATGCTTCCTCCACTTGTAATCGTTCCACAAAATCCCTATCTGAGCTGGCATCTTGTTAGTGAATTTGGCAGACTCTGCCTCTCTTCCCGAACTCCTCATAAGAGAAGTTATGACCGTCGGCACCTCGAAACATCTTTTCTACAAAAGTTTCCCAAGGCAACAATTAGCAACAAATAGTAGCAATACGAGTGAAATATGATAGCAAATAAGCACATGAGTCAACCATCACAACTCCAATCAAAATCAACAACATCCCTAAGTGAATAAGCAACAATCTCCAACAATTGGTCAAATAGTCACAACTAAAGCAAAAGGTAATAGAAGTGCTAAACAATGAATCCCACAAAAATGCATACTCAATAGAATAGCCATAACAATTAATAACAATCCTTAAGCTCACTAAGATATACAATTAAGCTTACAAAATTATCCAAAAATAACATGATCATCTAGCAAGTAATTAATCCAACTAATCATGCACTTCTATCAACAACTATACCATACTTGACCAAATATCATATGAACTTCACTAGGAACTTTCCAAATCTATTATGCAAATTCATTTCCAAAGCCAAAAATTCACAAAGGCATAAGCAATATATCACAATTAATCCTAAACTTGCCTTCTAATTCACAAAGCAATCCAAATTAATCACTCAAAAGGCTCAAATTCGTCCATTAAGAGAATGCATATACGGTGTTTGTAAAATGCCCAAATCAAATCTCCACATAAATGCATAAATTGGCACAATTCAAACTACCCATGCAATAATTCACCATAAGAATGAAAATTAAAGAGCCAAGAGGTGAGCAATACATACGTACCTTGTTCAAGAAATTCGGCCTAGGAATGGAATTGGAAGCTACCCACTAAATTCACCAAAAATCCCCAAATTGATGCTTCAAAACCCTCAAAGATATGATTTAATGGAATGGAGGATGAATATATAATGGAAATCAATGAATGTATGGTGAAATTTGGCAAAATGGTCGAAAAGGAGTTAAATTACAAAGGGGATCGGGAAGGGTTTCAGCCTCGACTCGTTCTTCTTTGTGAATCGATGCGTCTTTTAAGAAAAATTGCCGGCCTTGAGTCGAGGTCCAGCCCTCGACTGGGGATTCAAAAATTCAAGTTCCTCAACTCGAGGCTCAACCCTCGAGTCGTGCTTGCAATTCAAAATTCCGCCTCAACTCGAGGCTCAGGCCTCAACTCGAGGGATTATGATTTTTCGAAATTTAACTAAGTATGGCTCCCTCGACACTGGGATGGGTCACCTCGACCCGGGTCGAGTCCAGGGAATTTTTACGGATTCCCGGACCTGGCCCGACCCCGAAACTCCTAAAAATGACCTATTCGATCCCAACGAACCTAAATATGCAAAAACTAACCTTTTTGGTCCCTTGATTTAAGTCCGATCTCTCATTCGATCGAGGAGACCGGGGTCTCTTCCTTTTGCTCATTTTTCACCAACTTTTAAGAACTTCTCCTTTTTCGTCTTGAATTCCCTTGCGATTTTTAGCAATTTCCCAAACAAATGTAGTGAGTGTACCTACAATCGGGCATATAAATCATCAAATCATTACCACTAAGAGATGCACAGAAATAATAAACGATCAACACCCCCAAACATGAATGATAGCATGAATTCAAAGTTTGGCATGAGAGTGATACAAATACATGCAACTCCAAATGATATCAACAATAAGCTCAATACTCCAAATAAATCCCATAGCAAAATATCATAACCTCCTAAGCATGAGCAATAATTCCAAGCTAATTCTAAAACAAAAAAATGGACCAAAAATAAAAAAGCGAACAACACACGAACACACCAAATCCACAAAAAGGATGGGTTGACTCCCATCTAGCGCTAGGTTTAACATCCTTTGGCGGATGGAACTAAAGGAGTTCATACTTCCCTTTCATTGGCGACATGAGGATCCTCCTTGTGCCTCACTAGATTTTCTTTTACAAAAAGGCAATGATTGAAGTGAATTGATGCATGTTTTTAGGGTGTATTTTAGTACAAAAGTTATCAAAAGTGTTAGATTTTGTGCCTAAATGTGTAGAGTATCACTATTTTGCCTAAAAATTATTACTTGATGGATTTTTATGATTTTCGTCCTATTTTCAGGTAAATCGGTGGAATTTGGCCAAACCGAGAGTCCCGACATTCATAGGGTGAAGAGACGATCGAGACGGGTGAAAACGGGGTCGAGAGGTGGAGTCTGGGTTGAGAAAATTCCTGGACTCGACCTCTGGTCAAAGGCCGAGGACCTCGACTCGAGGGTGCAGGCCATAGGATGAAAATCAAAAATTAAAGGAAGCTTGACTCGAGGGCTGAGCCTCGAGTCGAGGATCGAGGTAGAATCGGCAAGCTCGAGTCGAGGAGGACTGAGCCTCAACTTAAGGGTGGAGAAAAATTGAAGAATTGCTAACGCGACATCACAAGCCTCGACTCGAGGGCCCCAACCTCGAGTCGAGGGATGCCCAAAATCGAAAAATTGGTTTTAAGCCCATTTGAGCGGAAAACAAAGCATATATTAGAGCGGTTATTTTACAGTTTTTTGGGCGAATTTCTCATTCCATAGCTTAATTCTCATTGTAATTGGATTGGATTCATGGATTTAGATAGATTTTAAACATTTGTACCCTAGATTAGCTTTTGATCCAATAGATTTTCCATTTCAAGTTGTAATTCAAGTGAGGAGAAAAGATTGTATTTGAAGACTACTTTGAAGATTCAAGCATTCCTATTATTTTGGATTCAATTGATGATGTTCTTCTACTTTTCTCATTTCAATTCCATAATTGTTGTGATTAGCTATTTGACGCTCAATTAGATTTTCTACCCATGGGTTTTGCACTTTGCACCATGGGCTAATACTCTTGTGCTTGGGATAATTGAAATTGGGGGTGATTTGATTGCCTTATGCTATGATTGTTGATGATTTTTGATCAATTGAGTTAGATTGCTTCCTAATTGTGATTCTCATTGTGCTTCATGTATTTTATCTCTTTAGATTAATGTTTGATCACCACAGTAATAGGCGAGAGTTGAGCTAACGTGATTAGGGATTAATCGGGTTATAATTGTGTATAATTGTATGAATTGGGTGCTTCTTAATTGAGAGATTAGTAGCACTAAGGATATTCACATTAGGCATTGTGTGATTAATGGAGTGATTAATTGCATGATGGTTTTATGCTTTCTATCTTGGTTGATTTGCAATTTGATTCAATCATAGTTTGTTGATCATTGATTCCTTGATGGATATTATCCCTAGCACCCCAATCCCCATTGATCTTAGTCACTTGTTATAGCATTTGTTGGTCCCGATTAGTTGAGTAGATTAGGTGAGAAGTGTATCGGCCTTCTAGCAAAAATCTAGGAGGGGGTTGAATAGATTTTGAGATTTTTCAAATCTATCAAAAATTTATTCAAAGTATCAAAGTACACAATGAAATTAAAGATTAAACTCAACTTTTAACAAGATCAAAAGCAACACCGATATTCAAATCTTACATTTAATTCTGAAATTAAACCTTGAATGACAAATTGTAACTTGAACGAGAAATATAAATGAAAGCGATAAAGAACACCAGATTTTATAGTGGTTCGGATTATAACAATCCTACATCCACTCTCCTTCTCCAAACTTTGAAGAAGGGTCTCCACTAGCTACTTACTTACTTACTTTTTTACAATGTACAACTTACAATTTACAAGAATCTTCAAATCTTCAAACTCCTAATCAACACCGAGAAATCTAACTCTAAAATAATAGAAGTGTTTTTGAAGATGTGTGAGATAGTGTTCTATAAACACTTAGAAAAATTTATGAAGAAATCGTGACAAACTATCTTTGTGCTTTTGAGAACTTTGTGATTTTAGAAAATAACTTGCTGAAAGACTTGTGTGTTCTGTGTATTCTATATTCGTAATGAAGTGCCTAGACCTATTTATAAGTCTGAAAAGACAGTTAGTTTGTTAGTTAGTTCTAACAAACTAAAAGCTGTTTTAGCAAACTTAATCTTGAAAACCGCTTGCTTCTTGGCTGATTTTAATCTACTCATCTGCAGGTGACTTGGTGAAGACTTGCCTTTCTTATTCTACTCAACTTGTCTTGACCTCGTCTGAGCTCTTCATATTTGTGTCCTGCAGACGACTAGACTCGAGCTTGTCTCCGGATGACTTGTGATTCCTAGTCTTGGTGACTTGAACTATCCTTGACCTAGTACGATCACTTAGTACTAGAACTTAGTCTCCACTGTTCTATAATGTCATCTGCTCATCTGAATTAATCTTTTAACTCATCAAAACAATCTTGATCTAACAATTTCCCCCTTTTTGATGAAGTTAAAACCTATAAGAAAGAGACACACTCACACTGAAGTTAGTTTAGAGTTAATCAAGATTATTAGATAGGTATATCAAAGCACATTCTTTACATTACAATGATTCATTCACATTAAAAGCACTTTAAGAAATTAAGTCTTTTAGACTCTTTTTAGAAATACTTTAAAATGAGTCTTAAGACTTAGAAAAAAATTTATAAAAAAGTTTTCAAGTCTGAGAGATAAAACTCTCGAGATGATTTATATTTAAAAAAATTTTAAGTTTTTCTTAAAGAAGAAAAAATCTTTACAAAAATACAACAAGTAAGATGAATCAACCAAAGTATATTCATATTGGATTTACAATGATTACACAAGAAGATAATAGAAAAGAAAGATAAGGAAAAGTGAAGTCCTGTTTCTATTAATCTTCCCACAGATCTTCATCTAGGATCATCGGCCGAGTTGAATACACGCCTCCTCACTGCTTCAACTCTTCTCCTTGGGCAAGTCCGGATTCAGCCTCTGCCTTCTTTAAGATTCCCTTGACCCGGTTTAGGTCCAAGGATCCATCTGGTTTCTTGGCGGGGATGGCATACTCAAAAGGCTGGAGAGATCGGGTTGACGTTGAACTCTACATCTCGCTTCTTCCAGCGATCGATGATAGAACTCCGCATCTACCTTCTTCATCCACTCATGCCAAGCTAAATCTGGATCTTCTTGAGTTGCTCCAGTGGCCTTTGAGAATATACCAAGTATATCCACATCCCTTCCGAGGTTTTCTCTGTACTCAGTGCATATTTTCCAAGCGGCCCGGCTTAGGAGGAGCGGACGTATTGTGAAATGGCCTGAATTTCCTGCTGCCTTGATCTCTCGATCATCCATTTTTGCTCAAGCGGACTCCGAGAAGACATTGGAGTCTTTCTTCTTTCTCTGCCTCTTCTTCTCTGTCTTGCCATAGAATTCCATCTCTCTTTCAATTCTCTTGATCTCGCTCATCCGAGAGATTAGAATAGTCGGCTTCCCTCTTTCCTTTCCCCTTAGCGGCCCACAGTAATGATGTCGGTGATTTTGGCTCACCGATCGCTACTTCTTTTCCCTTCCCCTTGGCTCCTTGATTCAGCTTCTTTTAAGCTGAGCCAAGAGTTTTTCTCGATCTCTCCTCCTCCTCTCTCCTTCTCTTCTCTTCATCCTCCTTTACCGCTTCTTCAAGTTGACTTACCCTCGGTGGAGTGCAGCCCGGCTCATCGATTTGATTCGAGCTTCCTCCCTGGCTGCCTCCGGATCAGCTGTGTTGGCCTTCATGCCTACATCTTTCCTGGTCTCCTCGACCACAGTGTGAGGAGCTTGTCTCTTTCGGCTTGACTTTTTCCCCCTTTTAACTTCACTGCCAAGTTTGTAAGTTTTGCATCCAATGAGTTGCACTTGGCCCCTGAAGTCGAGTGATCTCTTGCCGGTTCATTCACTACCAACCGATTGTACCCTTTCACCTCTTCTTTTAATGCTTTCATCTCATCCTCCATTTCTTTCACTTTGCCGGCCAGACCAGAGTTAGTAACACTTAAAATTTTATCGAGACAAAGTTACCTCTACTTCCTTCATGCTTTGGCTAGCATCGTGTCTGTATAGACTTCAACCATCCTCCTTGTCCTCGCTTTCCATTTTTCGTCTGAAGGTTGCATTAATCTTTTTCTCGACAAGGCTGATGATGGAGGAGATGGCAGAGGTGGGGCTTATATCGATGTCATCATCCTCGGTTGAGGAATCGTACGAAGATGGGATTAGTTACTGTTTGAGTAGATGGGAGAGGGATAGATTGAGTTTGGATAGGCTGGAAGAGAGGAGTAGGATATGATTGGGACAGGGATGCTTGGGTGTTGGGGGAGTAATTTGTTCGGATGAAGGTAGGGGAGATGGTTACATTGGTGTTGGTGGTGGAGGTGAGGTATGTTCATGTTACGTGGGTAAGGTTTGTGTTTGGGTGTTGGGGAGGTAGGAGGTTGGAGAGGCTCTGGGTACCGGCACAGGATACCCCTTCATTGCCTATTTGGACTATAGGGATTTCAGGCTGAATTTGAGTCTCAAAAATGCCGGCTGGGGCATTTCTTCATTGCCGGGTGCGGGGATAATTGAGGAGATGGGGAAAGACTTGTACTGCCTCTGGGATAGGGGAGAGAGCAGCTTCCTTGGTTGGGGAGGGGGAACCTCCAGGTGACCAACCTCACTGCTATATCAAGGACTGGGACCTCCTCTGGTAGCGGGGTTGACAACTCCATCTGCCGCTCGAGCCACCAGATTTGGTTGAGCCCTCGAGCTCACGAGTCGCTCGTCTCGGCCTACTCACCGGAGGGATTTCAGCTTCCTCTTCTTCTTCTTCTTCTTCTTCTTCTTCTTCTTCTTCGAGGCGGCTTTGGCCCGGCAGATGAGCTTTCCCTCTTCTTTTTCTCCACGGCTTTCACCAGCCTCCTCTTCTTTCTCCTCCGAGAGACCACAGGGACTGCAGCACTGCTTTACATTAATTCTTCTTGAGGGGCTACCTCAGTGCTGCCTCCTCATGTCCCTCTATTTCGATCTCGGCTGAGGGACCTCGGTGGCTCATTTGGTTCAGGCCTTGGTATCTGAGCTTACGCATCTGCGCCTCCGATCTTTGGACCACTGTTTGCATCGAGACTCATCGTCCGAGTCTGGATTTCCTCCAAGCCTATCATCCTTGGTGAGGATTCCCTTTTGCTTGGAGTACTTTTTCGTACTCCACTCTCCGGTCGGCCTCTCTATTTAGCCCTTCAATCAAAGCAGGTTAACTTGTTGAAGAGGCTTACTATTGAGTTGGTATCCACCCTCTGCAGGCGACTTGAACGTAAGCCGCTTCTTCTCTTCCCGAGCTTGTGAATCAACAACTCTACCCAGTTAACTTGCACACCATCAACAATGGCTCGCATCACACACAATCTGGGTTTGGTTAACCCATCATGTGAGCTTTACTCACCCAACACCGCCTTTGTGACCACCGTCATCAATAATCTATATTTCCTTCTTAATAAATTTTTCTTCAAATCTCTTCTCGTTCCCTTCTGAGACACCCTTGCCATCAAGTCAAAAAAATTCCTCCCACTCATCCTCCTTGTACGTCAATGGATTAACTCCTCTATTGACATATCAAAAATCCTGGAGATGTTCTCCCGGTATAACTCAGCGTCGTCCCATCCATCGATGTATCAAACCCATCACGGGTATCATTCATCCTGGCTAGAAACTTCGCCCCAACAAATCTGTTGTCCCTGTTCGGGAGATTTCATTGAGAGAAATCCCCGAGCCTCGGATGCTTCTAGGAGGCGATTTCTCGCAGATTCTCAATCATGGAGTCGTTTCAAAATCGACATACATTTCTCGCTTTCAATCGATTTTTGAAAAATTCCTCATTCATTTTAAAATGAGAAATATTTGTGGAAATGTATTTGGGTTTGTGAGTTTTGGTGGTTTTGGAAGAAGATGCCATTGAAATTTTGTGGGTTTGTAAAAAGTGTTTGAGGATATGTGAGTTTTCGAAAGTGGAAAAGGGTATGATTGATGAAGATGATGAATTTATAGGAGGGAAAGTTTGGAGAGATAAACCGCTTTGAAAATTAATCTTAATCTAAGCCATTTATTTGAAATGAATTCTTGTCTTTGAATCAACGGTTAAAACTTGGATAAACGATTGGGATTCAGTAGCGTGTAGTTCACTAATCTTTGAAATGCGTAAAAGTTACTTTATAGATCGTTGATTTGACAGATATAGGTTACTTTATCTAGGGAAGTAAGTATCCCTAACGTCGGCTCAGGTTATCTTACTTCGTATAAGGGTTTTCAAAGCAGATGAGTTTATAAAGTCATCGATAAAGTAACCTGTCTGCTTTTAAAAAGCAGTTTAGTTTTAACTATTTAGTAGGTTTAAAATAAACAGACTCAGATTAAATTTTCTAAAGTTAGGTTTTTTTCATCCAATCAATCCAAAAAAAAATTTTCATAAAAGAAAAAAATGGAGTTTATTTAGAAACAAAAGATATCGTAATAAAAGATTCGAGAACAGATGAGGTGAAACAAGATGATCGTGACCTATTCCTGCAAAGACATAAGCTCAAGGAAAACCATCGGTAGCTTGAGGTAGATCGGATAGGTGCGAGATAGTCATCTGTTTCTTCAGAGATCGGTGACTATTGTGCTCTCATCTCGATTTACCCAATGTCGATAAGTAATCATCAAGTCGGATAAGGTCAATATGACTAATCCTTGATTCTTGATTCCTAAAAAGGAGATCAATGATATCAGCTACCTGGTTGTCCTTTGACACATATCTAGTCGATAATTCTTTCTAGACATTAATTTAAAAAAATAAAAGAAAAGACCGTAAATAAGGAATACATTCAACGAGATGCACACAAATTAGAAACCAGCTAAGGATGCATCTAGTAATTCTAATTCTAAGCACGCTTCTTTAAACCTAGATTCAGCTAATGGTTTTGTAAGAGTGTTTGCTCTTTGTGACTCAAATGGCTATTTTCTCAATCCTAATGTCATTCTTCTCAACATGATCTCTAATGAAATGATGCCTAATATTTATATGCTTACATCTAGAATGCGAATCAGATTGTAAGTCATTGCTATTGCACTATTACTATCACGGTAAATAGGAGCAGTGATGTTTGAATATTATAATCTCTAAGTGTTGACTAATCCAGAGGAGTTGTGAGCAACAACTTCCGGTGCCATGTATTCACTTCGGTTGTGGAGGTGACAACGGATGTCTGCTTCTTAGATAACCAAGAAATTAATTTGTTGCCTAAAAATTGACAAGTTCCTGAAGTGGACTTCCTATCAATTTTACATCCTCCAAAGTCTCGAGTCTGAATAACTGTCACCAAGGTTGTCATCACCGGGTACCATAACCCTACTTGCAAGGTTCCTTTGAGATATTTAAGAATTTTCTTAGCCGTCTCCGGATGAGTTTTCTTGGGATTAGATGGAATCTTGCACATACCCCAACCGCAAAGGCTATGTCTCGGCCTACTTGTAGTGAGATAGAGATGAGATCCAATCGGTCCACGATACTCCGTTGCATCGGTGGGTATTCCTGCTCATCTGAATCCATAGAGAAGTTAGTTGCCATAGGTATTTTAACTTCTCTGCTAGTAGTCATTCCAAATCTCTCAATCGGATCCTTAACATATTTAGACCGATGTATAAATATACCCTTACTCATCTGTTTAATCTGTAAGCCTAGAAAGTATGTTAATTCGCCCATCATTGACATTTCAAACCTGTTTTTCATGAGAATGCTAAACTCTTCACATAATTTCGATTAGGTGAACCAAAGATTATGTCATCTACATAAATTTGAACTAGTAAGATGTTTCCATCTACTTCCTTTCTAAACAAAGTTCTATCAATCTTGTCTTTTGAGAATCCATTTGATGTCAAGAAATCGAGATAAGGTATCATACCAAGCTCTGGGAGCTTGTTTCATCCATATAGAGCTTTGTTGAGTTTATAGACCTTGTTATTGATCTTAAACCCAGGAGGCTGCTCCACATAGACTTCCTCAAGCAACACACCATTAAGGAAGGCGGACTTAACATCCATTTGAAAGACTTTGAAAGATTTATATGCAGCAAATGCTAAGAACAACCTTATTGCCTCTAATCGCAACTGGAGCATAGGTTTCATCATAGTCTATTCCCTCGGGTGTGAGTAACTTTGTGCAACCAATCTTGCCTTATTTCGAACAATAATGTTGTTCTCATCTGCTTTGTTTTTGAACACCCATTTGGTGCCTATAATCTTTTACGTGTAAGGGTCTTTCCACTAATTCCCATACACTTTGCCTTTCAAATCGATGCGGTTCCTCTGCATGGCGATTACCCGATTTGGAGTGCGATAGAGCTTCCTCAATAGACTTGGGTTCAAGAAGTGACACATAACAGTGAAAAGACTTTCGAGTCCAAAGATCATTCGTGGTTCGCACACTACTAGATGGGTCTCCTATAATCGATCGAGATGGATGGTAGCTCCTCATCCTTTTGCCTATATGAGGAGAAGGATCCTCATCTTGAGTCTCGGTAGGCAACTCCTCGACTCAACCTCGGTGACGTTCCCCCTTCATCGCCTAACCTCCGCCGATCACCGACGTCAAAGGTGTCTCGATTCGATGGAGTCTGATCGAAGTTGTCTTCGATTATCGGATGTGGATTCTTCTTCGTCTGATTCGAATCAAGACTAGGTAGATAGACAGGTTCTATGTTTAGTCTTAGACAGTTCAATTTTATCTAGATTTTCAGTAAATTTGATTCACTTTATCCGAGAAAGAATACAACTCATCAAAAACAACATGAGGGGTTTCCTCCACACAAAGGGTTGTCTTGTTAAAAACTCTAAATGTCTTGGAAGTGTTAGAATATCCCAAGAATATTCCATCACCGCCTTAGCATCAAAAGTTCTTAACTTAGATTTCCCATTGTTATGGATAAAACACTTACAACCAAAAGCTTTGAAATATGAGATTCTTGGAATCTTACCCTTCCAAATCTCATATGGAGTCTTACCATTGTCTTTGACAACTAAGCATCTGATTCAGGTATAGCAAGCTCGTTGATGGCTTCACCCGTAAACTGTGTGAGGTATCATACTCACCAACATGCTCCTGGTTGCTTCCTTCAAAGTTCTATTCCTTCTCTCAACCACTCCATTTTGTTGAGGAGTTCTTGCTGAAGATGTCTCATGAATAATTCCACACTCATTGAAAAAGTTAGATAAACAAGAATTCAAAAATTTTGTGCCCTTATCACTCCTTATTTTAATAATATTAACACCCTTTTCATTACGAATCATGCAGAAAAGATCGGGAATCTTGTTCATAGTCTCATTTTTCTTGAAAAGAAATATAACCCAAGTGTATCTAGAAAAGTCATCTACTACAACAAGAGTATATTTTCTTCCACTGAAACCGAGAAGAGAAACAGTCCAAACAAATCCAGATGAAGTAGTTGCAACACTCTTTCGGATGAAGAGGAGTTAATACTCTTAAATGAGTGTCTAGGCCGTTTACCTTTCGACAAGCATCACATTTAAGATCGGTGGATAAAAGTTTTTCGGGTAATCCCTTGACAAGGTTCTTTTTAGCCAGCTTACTAAGGGTCTTGAAATTCGGATGACTAAGCCTCTTGTGCCATAGCCAGTGAGATCTTCTTTACCCTTAGCTATCGACGGTATCTTTGGGACAACTATTAAAATTGGCCACATGGACATTACCATGTCCAAGCCGCTTAAAAGTACCTTATCTCAAGAATTATCTAAAATATCACATTTATCCCTTGAAAATTTGACAAGAAAACCTTTATCACATAGCCGAGAAATAGATAATGTGATTATGTTTCAAACCTTCAACAAAATATACCTCGATACCGAATATCCTTGATAATCGTAGTACCTACACCTTTAGTCGACCACAATTATTGTCACCAAATAAAACTCTTGGACCATCAATGTTTTGGAAATTCGATAACAACCTCTTGTTATGGGTCATGTGTTGTGAACAACCACTATCAATGTACCATATTGAAGCTAAGATCTCTTCCTTGAGTGATGATCCCTCATTAGCCATGAGACAGATTTCATCATCTCGATCCGAAATCGGATGAGGATGATGATGATGATGATGATTTCTTTGGCTCCTTTTCTTCAGCCAACAAAGCCCTTTGATCTCGCAAACCTCTGTCTCTCTTCTTCCTCTTTTCTTCCCTTTCTTTAGGAGTCGGTTGAGGACAATCATAGTGAAGTGTCCTGGCTTGTTGCATGTGTAACAAGTATCACTCTGTCTGATCTTGGGTGGAAGGATTTCTTCGACAGTGATCTGTATCTTCTTGTCGGCTTACGCTTTTATCGGCATCTGTTGACTCATCTTCCTTTCTACCTGATCTGGATCTTGATTTATCCTTTCCTGCAAATCTCAATTTATTTCTTTTATACTTCATTCTCAATTTATCATACCTTTTAGTGAGTAGAGCCATCTGCTCCTTCAAAGATAGATCGGCTCCTACAGACTCTGTTGAAACCTTGTCTTCTTTATCGACAAAGGCAATGAGACTTGGATGAGGTGCTTGACTCCATCTCATCCTCCTCGTCTTCTATTTGAATATCATATTCTAGAGCTTTAAGATGTGAAAACAAAGTATGGTGAGTAATAGAAGATAAATCTTGAGTAGCCTTAAGGATATTGGATTTCTCCCTCCATCTCTTGATTAATGATCTCGTAATCTTATTATTAACCTCTTTTCTCGTATAACTCTTCCCAAGGTCACCGCTTTGTTGAGAAGATTGGTCAACCTTACATCTAAGATCCACCGACTCATTCTCCATTATTTTGAATGTCTCAAATGCATGCAAGACTCGATTGCACTTGTTTTCTTTGACTTGTTCGGATCCTTCACAAACATTGGCTAGAGTCTGCCACATCTCTTTGCGCTTTGCATCTCTTAACCTTTTCTATCCAATCCTTACTTAGAGTCTCAATGATTTCGGTTCGAGCTACTTGGTCAAGATTGTGGACCTTTCTTTCATCATTTGTTAATTCATAACTCTTCTTTTTCTTATGCGGTCCTGGATTCAGTGACTCGGCTCGATCTTTGGTGCCTCCATGATAAAATTTTATAGGTCCCTCTTCAAGAACCTCTTTCATCCTATCATGAATGACCTTCAGTGATTCTCCATCCAAAATTTCCAGTAATCATAATCTTCAATAGAGAATTCAGGAAGATTCCCGGACTTCTTGTTTTTCCCGATGATATGATGAAACAAAGAAACAAAATACTCCACAAACTAATTAGTAGCAATGTTAGTAGTAATGAAGGAAATGAAGAAAATCGATGATTTGAGAATCTTATTTAAGACCAAAAATCAATATCGGAAACGACTTAACACCGCTCCTGATACCACTTGTTGGTAGTTGAGTAGATTAGGTGAGAAGTGTATCAGCCTTTTAGCAAAAATCTAGAAGGGGGATTGAATAGATTTTTGAGATTTTTCAAATCTATCAAAAATTTATTCAAAGTATCAAAGTACACAATGAAATTAAAGATTAAACTCAACTTTTAACAAGATCAAAAGCAACCGATATTCAAATCTTAAATTTAATTCTCAAATTAAACCTTGAATGACAAATTGTAACTTGAACAGAAATATAAATGAAAGCATTAAAGAACACCAGATTTTATAGTGGTTCGGATTATAACAATCCTACATCCACTCCTTCTCCAAACTTTGAAGAAGGGTCTCCACTAGCCGCTTACTTACTTACTTACTTTCTTTACAATGTACAACTTACAATTTACAAGAATCTTCAAATCTTCAAACTCCTAATCAACACCGAGAAATCTAACTCTAAAATAATAGAAGTGTTTTTGAAGATGTGTGAGATAGTGTTCTATAAACACTTAGAAAAATTTATGAAGAAATCGTGACAAACTATCTTTGTGCTTTTGAGAACTTTGTGATTTTAGAAAATAACTTCTGAAAGACTTGTGTGTTCTGTGTATTCTATATTCGAATGAAGTGCCTAGACCTATTTATAAGTCTCAAAAGACAGGTTAGTTTGTTAGTTAGTTCTAACAAACTAAAAGCTGTTTTAACAAACTTAATCTTGAAAACCGCTTGCTTCTTAGCCGATTTTAATCTACTCATCTCTGACTTAGTGAAGACTTGCCTTTCTTATTCTACTCAGCTTGTCTTGACCTCGTACGAGCTCTTCATATTTGTCTCCTGCAGACGACTAGACTCGAGCTTGTCTCCGGATGACTTGTGATTCCTAGTCTTCAATTGACTTGAACTATCCTTGACCTAGTCGATCAGCTTAGTACTAGAACTTAGTCTCCACTGTTCTATAATGTCATCTGCTCATCGTAATTAATCTTTTAACTCATCAAAACAATCTTGATATAACAACATTCAATGTGTTCGATTAATTGCTTTCCTAGTTAATTGATTATATTTTTGCATTTGTATTGTAGTTTTAGAGCCAAAACCGGTTTGCAACAATAGTCATAGAGAACTTGTATTCCTAGGGCCTCACGTGCATACTTTTTCCCTTGGGTTCGAATACTTGGTTGTCGTAAAATTGCTTGCCCGATTCTTACAATCAAAATGGCGCCGTTGTCGGGAAATTACCTTTTGCGCCTATAGTGAGACTTAGGAATTGTTTGAAGTGGCTACTTGTTGTGTTTTTATTCTTTGTTTTGTTCTTTGTTTTTCTTAGATTTTGATACTTGGATTGGTGGTATTGTAGGTGTATGATAACAAGGTCTAGTGGTATTCCACCCTTGCCACTCAATCCGAGCACAGAGCTACACTTAGAAGAAATCGTGGAGAAGAAGAAAAGAAGTGATGGAAGGTGAAGAGTTGAGGAATGAAGAGAGAGTTGTTGGTGAACCTCATGTTGAGGAGGTCAATGTTAATGGAGAGGGGAGATTGCAAGATAATGCAGGAGGTCATGGGAACAATTTGCCTTTTAATGCTCAAGTTGGCCCTTATCCTCAAGGGATGCCACCACATCAATTTCCCTACCAAAATCCATACCCCTACCCTCCACAAGCTCACCAATATCCAAACCATCCATCTCATCCACAACAATTCCCACCATACTATCCTCAAATGTCATACAACCATGAGCCACGATACCAAGAGCCACCTCACATTCCATAAGCCCAACCACAACCGATGAATGAGCCTCCACCTAAAGGTACGCCATTGAGAGAGTTTTTGAGCCTCAACTTCGTGAGCATTATGATGGGATAGCAAGGCGAGAATTGAAGCCAATAATTTTGAGATAAGTCCCGCACTTGTGAGGATGCTTAGAGAAAAGCAATTTGAAGGGAAAGATGAAGAGGAGAGCCCTCATCAACACATGGCACAATTTCTAGAGATTTCCAACACCACCAAGTACAACGGAGTGCCCGAGTGTTGGTCCCACGGATTGAGTTGTATTAAAAGATCAAAAGTCCCTCTAGCGACAATCTAGAAGGGGGATGAATAGATTATCGGAACTTTTTGAGTTAAGATTATCTATTAACTTCTTAATCAAAGTTTTTTTACAGCGGAAATAATTTTTATACTCAATCAATATGGATCTTAAGCTTTACAAAGTTGTTTGTGATTAAAATGTGAATAACAGAAGAAATAAAGAACTTAAAAGAAATAATACCGAATTTATAGTGGTTCGGATCAAACGATCCTACATCCACTCTCCTCCTTCAACTTGAAGAAGGGTCTCGACTTACTTACTTTCTTCTTCCTTCTTACTTACTTACTTACGGTCGGATCTTCACCTTACAATCTTCCTTTCTAAATTCTGAATTCTAATGGCTTGAAGATATTCGTGAGAAGTGTTCTATAAACACTAAGAACTCGAGAACGTAAAGAACGTTCGTGAGTGATTACAAATTTGTGAATGCTAACTGAATATTGAGAACACTACTGAATTTCTGTGATTGCAAAAGTTAATCTACTCTAATTTCTAGATCTATTTATAGAGATCTTTGTTGGCGATTGTAACTTCCTTGCTGATTTTTCTCTAGTTAGTTATAACAAACTAAGCCGAATCTTGTAACTTCTTCTTGGTTAGTTGTAATCTGCTTCTTGAAATCCCTTGAATTTTCTAACACTTCATCCTCTTGTCTTGATCCACGCTTCACCTTGTCTGCATGTTGGTCCTTAGTCTTGATGACCGTCTTGTTTGTCATCTTTGACCTCATCCGACTTCCTAAGCCTGTCTTCATTTGATTTCTTGTCATCGTCGGCTTTACGTACCCATCGACTCCTTGTCTTCATCGACTACTTGTGTATCCTTATCTACTCTTTTGTACTTAGTCTTATTTACACATTTTTACTACATCCATTGTCTATACAAGATTCTCATTTGGTCATCCTATTTTATATTTAAACACATCAAAACTAAATACAACTTTCTTCCTAACAATTTCCCCCTTTTTGATGATGTTAAAACAAAACTCAAGAAAAGAAATGTGTTAGTAATCTTAGAAGATAAGTATTCCACAAAGTATGCATTTAAGTCACATAGTCGATAATCGAGTAATATGTTTCTCGGTCGGATGATTATACTCGGATAGACAAAAGAAAAACAAGATAGTCAAGATTAGTGAATTACGTAAGATTTAGTGTTAGCATTTTTAATCAAGTTAATTTCAGATAGTTATACCAAGAATTGATTAGTGGATTCATGAGAGTAGTTCAAAAGTATATTCACACGTATTTCGGATACATCATGATTTAGCATATTTTTCACACTATCGAGCAAGTCATTCACACATATTTCAGATACATCATGATTTAGCATATTTTTCACACTATCGAGCAAACAATTAGACAAGGATTATAAGATAAGACTTAGTCGTACCACCTATCTTCTTTTGGTATAATAAGCCGATCGAAGACCCTATTTTTTAGGGATAACGTCTCTCCTCCTTCTCGCAAGATCAGCTTCGGCTTCAACTTTAATTAGTAGTTGCTTGACCTTTACATGGTCCAGACGACCATCTTTAGTTGTTGGAGGAGACATCGGCGAGTAGGCTAGTGCGACTACGTGCATTGAAATCCCTGATGAGCAAGGTCAATTAGATATTGATAGAATTGAGGATTCTTTTCTTCCAACCAGACATGGATGACGATGTTCTCTTCTAGTCTCCACTTGATCTTCTTGCAGACGTGGAAAACAAAGATCCACTCGCTTCATAAGAACTCCACATCTCCACGATCTCCCATCGGCAAGATCTCCTTGGGTACAACATCGCTTCGATAGAATGGTCGGAATACTTCAGCCCCTTGCTCATCTTGGCCCTTCGAACCCACTTCCTCTGCTTTTTATCATAAAACTTTCCTGCAGCCTTTCTCATGCTCCCTTCTTTTGTTAGCATCCCTTCTCTTGTACCTCTCCTTCTCTTCCCTCTTCCTCTTCGGTATTTTTTCTTCCTCGTCTATCTCGGCTGGGTCTTTGGTTTGCTCGCAGCCTTTGGCTTTCCCACCTGGGCATAGATGAGGTGAGGGAGATTTAATTGATAGGATGGGGATAGGATCTTGAGCAGCAGGTAGCTCTTTTACACCTTCTTGTTCGATTCGTGGATTCGACGCCTTCGTCCTTCGTCCGATTCTCCTCGGCACTCTTTGAGACATCTCATCGCCTATTTTCTTTCTCGCTTCTTGACTTTAAGTAGCTCTTCGAGACAGCTCTTCTATCTTCGTGTTTAGCACCAGGATCTTGTCATCTTGAACATCCACTCTTTTCTTGAGCACACTATCTTCCCCCTTTTTAGCATCGGCAAAACGGATGTTGCGGATAGTGGCTACTTGTTCAATTTGTCCCAAGAGTTCATTTCGACAAGTCCTATTTTCTCGTTGCCGATCATATCTCTTCTTTTGTGCTACCACGGCATGTCTGAATTCGCCTTCTAGGTATTGCTTAAGGATGTTTGTTTGCCTGTCTTTCTCCATAGCTAGCGTCATCCTCAAAACCTGCTTGAAAGGAAGCCTTCTTATCGACCATGACTCTTTCACTGGTCCTCAACAGTATCTCTAATGCGAGAATATGCACTCAATACATGCTTTATCGACTCCAATCTCCTTGAGCCCTTTCTTCTTCAAAGAATTGGCCGCTTGACCTTTGTCATGTGCTCTTCATGTCGATTAGGAAAAATAGAGGTTTATCTTCGTCTTCTCGTGTCTTGCAACCTCTATGTTTTCCTTGATTGATGATGAAATGACGCTGAAACCAGCTGAAAAGCACTTAGACATGTCTTCTTCAAATTCACTACTTCCTCCTTTAGGGCTTCTACCGGATACGACGCGTAAGTCGAGGGCGGTGCTATCTCTTCGGATGGAGAAGATAGAGTTAAGTCTATCTCCTCGGTGGGGACCTCGGCTTCGACGGCGGTGGAGGAGAATCTCTGCTCAATGTACCTTTGTTGTTGGCATACTTGGATTCTTCCTCCACTGCATCTGCCCTTCCACTCGCTTCTGTTTGGCCTCCCAGTGTATCCATCTCACTGGCTCATCGGCAGCTCCACCAATAAGCTCTTCGCTTTTTCCACCCCCATTTCTTTCCCGAGACTCCTCTTCATCCTTTTCCTCCTCTCGCCTTATCCTTCTCATCGTCTTCTTTTTCCTTCACCTTGTTGGTCCACAGAACGTTGAGTTGAATAAAACCTCGAGTTAGCCTTCTAGAACAAAATCTAGAAAGGGGGTTTGAATAGATTTTGTAGATTTTTCGAATCTCCCAAAATCTACCAAAGAATCAGTTAACACAGCGGAATATAATTTGAGAACTTCAACTTTTAACAAGATCAAAAGCAAAGTGATATTCAGATTTTAGTTAAGATCCTGAATTTTAATCTTGAATTAACAAAATTGTAAGTTGATCGAAATTAAAGAAAGCAAGAAATAACACCAGGATTTATAGTGGTTCGGATTATAACAATCCTACACCCACTCTCCTTCTTCAAACTTTGAAGAAGGGTCTTCACTAGCCGCTTACTTACTTACTTGTACAAACTTTACAAATTACAACTTGGTCTTCAACTCTTCAAAAATCTAATCAACTTTCTAAAATCTAACTCTAAGAATAAGATATGTTTTTGAAGATGTGAAGTGAAGTGTTCTATAAACACTTAGAAAATATTTGAAATCTCTCTTTGAAAAATACTTTGTGAAATCAATAGTGAATAGTGTGAAAAATCAAATTTGCATAAGTGTATTGAAGAATAAAATCTAGACCTATTTATAAGTCTGAAAATATAGTTAGTTTGTTAGTTAGTTCTAACAAACCGAAACTACTCAACAAACTTAATCTTGGAAACTGCTCTTGACCTCACCGATTCTTCCTACTCGTCTGCCGGTGACTTGGTGAAGACTTGCCTTTCTTATTCTACTCAGCTTGTCTTGACCTCGCCTCGAGCTCTTCATGATCGTCTCCTGCAGATGACTAGATCTCAACCGACCGGATTGGTTCTAGACCTCGTCTGATCTGTTTAGCTTAACCTCGGTGATCTTCGGATCGTCGATCAATCGAGCCGCTTCTTTTTAACTCATCAAAACTTCTTGATTCAACAATTTCCCCCTTTTTGATGAAGTTAAAACCTATAAGGAAGAAACACACTCACTGAAGTTAGTACTAGAATTAGTTAAAACAATCGGATAGGTATATCGAGCACTTCATCATTTCACAACAAATTCATTCACTTTTTTTAAAAAAAAATTAAGTCTTTTTAGACTCTTTTAGAGATACTTAAAAAAATTTGAGTCTTAAGACTTAGACAAATTTTTAGGAAAAAAAAATTTTTAAATCGAGATATAAAATTCTCGAGATGATTTATACTTAGAAAAATTTTTAAGATTTAAAAAAAAAAACTTTTAAGAAAGCTGATATACGAAATTCACATAAGTCCAAATATATTCATTCACAAATTTACAAATTTACAAATAGAAGAACTTATAGAAAATAAAAGATAAGGAAAGAAAATCCTGTTCTATCGTATTCCCCATCGGTGGCCTCTGGAATGTTCAGGCTTGAAAATCCTTGCTCTTAGCTGTTTAAGCTCTTCTTATCTGTGAGCCCGGTTTCCGCTCTGCTTTGGCTATGACCGTCTTGACCCATTCCGGATCGGGAGAGCCGTCTTCTTTCAGCTTGGGGGTAACTTGCTCATAGGCTGGTGCAACTAAGTCGCGATTGAACACATTGTGTGCCTCATCAAGCGACTTCCCATACAGATCGGCATCCTCCTTTTCCATCCACTCGTGCCGGCTCTTGTCCTCATCGGCTGCTCCGGATGGCGATGCCTTCAAGATGTACCGCAATACATCCATCTCGGCATCCAGTGGCTAGCTTCTTGTATTCGCTTGTGTATTTTCTGAAACCATCTTTGGAGGGGCTGAAGTGCGGTGGACGGGCGGAAGTCCGCTTCATCTCGGTGCTTTGGATACCCACTTCCGGAATCCTCGTCCCACTTCATTCGGCTTTCCCGGCTTCTTCAGCCTCTTCTTCTCCTGCTTCTCATACTTTTCCTTCTCGGCATGTATTCTTCGATCTGCTTTCGGTGATAGGTTTGAGAAGTCGGGCTCCTTTCTTTTGCGCTCCACTGCTGGGGTGATCACCGCCAGTGATGAAGACTTCTCTGTTGCTTTGCCTTTACCCTTGCCCTTGGCCTCGGGTTTTTCTCGCTTCTTTCATCTTGGCAAGATTGCTTCCGACTTCTCCTCCTCCTACTTCCTCCTCTTCTCCTCATCCTCTCGGATGGCCTCTTCTATTTGGGTCACCCTCGGTTGCAAGGCTGCCCGGCTCATCGATTTAACTTTCAATTCGTCTTGGCTGCCTCCAACTAAGCTGTGTACGCCTCGAGTCCACCTTGTCATGAGTGACAAGACTCCAGGTGTGAGGGTGTCCATCCTTCCTTCTGCTCCTTCCCCCTTTTTAACTTCATTACGGAGGGTCTCGAGCTGACTTTCCAGAGCCGAGCAACGGACCACGAAGTCGCTTACGATCGGACGTGAGAGTGTTGACCGAGGATCTCGTTGTCACCGCCATCTTTTGCTTTAGTGCCTTAACCTCCTCCTCCGTGTCACTTAGCCGAGATCCAACAGCAGGCCGAGATTGGCTGATAGGTTCCTTGACATGTTGACCTCGGCAATCTGCATGTTAGCGAGCATTGTATCGGTGATTGCTCGTATCACCTTCCTTGTCTTCTTTTCCATCATCCTTTGAACTTGAGATATTATCTTCTTGTGCATATCTTCAAAGGCCGATGAAATGGCAAGAATTGGATCGCCTCCTCCTCTCGATTCGGATGAGGAAAAGGTGGTGGGAGA